>CM063291.1:1351639-2551639 GCA_032173965.1 Sitta carolinensis
GATGAGAAAAAAAGCAGGACAAGGTTTTGAGAGCATCAAGGAACAACTCGTTCCTTGTTGGAACATCCTGTGTCCAGCTCTGGGAGCACCCAGCTCCACAGGGACCTGGAGCTGCTGGAACAAATCCAGAGGGACCTGGAGCTGCTGGAGCAATTCCAGAGGGACCTGGAGCTGCTCCAAGGGTGGGAGAGCCAGGCTGAGAGAGCTGGGAATGTTCACCTGGAGAAGGATCCAGGGAAACCTCAGAGCCTAAAGGGGCTCCAGGAAAGCTGGGAGGGATTGGGACAAGGGATGGAGGGGCAGGACACAGGGAAAGGCTGCAGAGTGGAAATGGGAGATTTAGATGGATCTGGGAAGATTCAGATGGATCTGGGAAGCAGATTTAGATGGATCTGGGAAGGAGATTTAGATGGATCCTGGGAAGGAGATTCAGATGGATCTGGGAAGGAGATTCAGATGGATCTGGGAAGGAGATTCAGATGGATCTGGGAAGGAGATTCAGATGGATCTGGGAAGGTACAGATGGATCTGGGAAGAAGATTCAGATGGATCTGGGAAGGTACAGATGGATCTGGGAAGGAGATTCAGATGGATCTGGGAAGGTACAGATGGATCTGGGAAGGAGATTCAGATGGATCTGGGAAGGAGATTCAGATGGATCTGGGAAGAAGATTCAGATGGATCTGGGAAGGAGATTTAGATGGATCTGGGAAGGAGATTCAGATGGATCTGGGAAGGAGATTCAGATGGATCTGGGAAGGAGATTCAGATGGATCTGGGAAGGAGATTCAGATGGATCTGGGAAGGAGAGTCAGATGGATCTGGGAAGGAGATTCAGATGGATCTGGGAAGGAGATTCAGATGGATCTGGGAAGGAGATTTAGATGGATCCTGGGAAGGAGATTCAGATGGATCTGGGAAGGAGATTCAGATGGATCTGGGAAGGAGATTCAGATGGATCTGGGAAGGTACAGATGGATCTGGGAAGAAGATTCAGATGGATCTGGGAAGGTACAGATGGATCTGGGAAGGAGATTCAGATGGATCTGGGAAGGAGATTTAGATGGATCTGGGAAGAAGATTCAGATGGATCTGGGAAGGAGATTCAGATGGATCTGGGAAGGAGATTCAGATGGATCTGGGAAGGTACAGATGGATCTGGGAAGAAGATTCAGATGGATCTGGGAAGGTACAGATGGATCTGGGAAGGAGATTCAGATGGATCTGGGAAGGTACAGATGGATCTGGGAAGGAGATTCAGATGGATCTGGGAAGGAGATTCAGATGGATCTGGGAAGGAGATTCAGATGGATCTGGGAAGGAGATTCAGATGGATCTGGGAAGGAGATTTAGATGGATCCTGGGAAGGAGATTTAGATGGATCCTGGGAAGGAGATTTAGATGGATCCTGGGAAGGAGATTCAGATGGATCTGGGAAGGAGATTCAGATGGATCTGGGAAGGTACAGATGGATCTGGGAAGAAGATTCAGATGGATCTGGGAAGGTACAGATGGATCTGGGAAGGAGATTCAGATGGATCTGGGAAGGAGATTTAGATGGATCTGGGAAGAAGATTCAGATGGATCTGGGAAGGAGATTCAGATGGATCTGGGAAGGAGATTCAGATGGATCTGGGAAGGAGATTCAGATGGATCTGTGAAGGAGAGTCAGATGGATCTGGGAAGGAGATTCAGATGGATCTGGGAAGGTACAGATGGATCTGGGAAGAAGATTCAGATGGATCTGGGAAGGTACAGATGGATCTGGGAAGGAGATTCAGATGGATCTGGGAAGGAGATTTAGATGGATCTGGGAAGAAGATTCAGATGGATCTGGGAAGGAGATTCAGATGGATCTGGGAAGGAGATTCAGATGGATCTGGGAAGGAGATTCAGATGGATCTGGGAAGGAGATTCAGATGGATCTGGGAAGAAGATTCAGATGGATCTGGGAAGGAGATTCAGATGGATCTGTGAAGGAGATTCAGATGGATCTGGGAAGGTACAGATGGATCTGGGAAGAAGATTCAGATGGATCTGGGAAGGAGATTCAGATGGATCTGTGAAGGAGAGTCAGATGGATCTGGGAAGGAGATTCAGATGGATCTGGGAAGGAGATTCAGATGGATCTGGGAAGGAATTGTTCCCTGGCAGGGTGGGAAGGGCTGGGCTGGCATTCCCACAGAAGCTGTGGTGCCCCTGGAATGCTCAAGGGGAGGTTGGAGCAGCCTGGGCTGCTGGAAGGTGCCCCTGCTGAGTTTAAGATCCTTTCCCAACTAAACCATTCCCAGATTCCAGGTAATTCCCCCTCAGAGGAGCCACTCCCAGCCACTCCAGCACAGCCCTGCCCTGCAGCCTTCCCAGCCTTTCCAAAAACACCCAAACCAGCCTGAATTTGCAGAAAATCAGCATTTGTGACCCTGCATTGTATTTTCAGTGCATCCACCCACTGCAGGAGGCAGTTTATGATTTCCAGAGACCAATCCATAACTCTGTCCCATTACCAGGGCATTTCTCAGGCCACCAGTGGAACTGAACCACTCCACAAAGCCCAACCCCCAAAAAGAGCTTTTTTTTTTTTTTTTTTTGGTTCAAACCACCCAATTTTGTCTCCAGCTTCATCTCCTATTTAATGAGTGCCTCTGGTTATGAGAGGCAACTTCTGGAGACCTCAAAATCTCAGACCTCAAAATAATTCAGGAATTCACCCCCAAATTTCCATGGGACTGGGAGAAGAAGGGATGCTTTGGAGATGAGGGAAACACCTGCCTGGACCTGAAAATAATTCAGGAAGCAATTCAGACTCTCCCATCCTTTCCACTCTGCACAATCAAAAAAAAAAAAACTCCAATGAAAGCACCCCGGGTAACTTGGAGGAGTCACCAGCTACAGCTTTAATTTTCCCTTTTACTCCCTGGAATTAGGACTTGCCCTGGAGCTCTTGTTTGAGAGATTTGCAGGTGACCCAGGGTTAGATCTTCCCACAGCAGTTAACAAATTTTCTCTTTACATTTATACTGCTTTTCAAGCAGTATAGTTCTTTTTTTTATTTTTTTTTTTTAATAGAAAAACCCATCTAGCAACAAATCATACAGTTATGATTTTTAAGGCAGGCTTCACACGACAGCATTTATTTTCCTGTGGATTTTAAAAGGGGATAGAAGTTGTTTTTCATCTGTACAAATGAGGGTTGAGGACTAAGAGCAAAAACTAACATTGTGTCCCACTGCCAAAAGCTCTCTCTCTGCCCTGATTTAAAAGGTGAAGGGATATCTAAATATTCTGGTTTCCATGGGGGCTTCAGCACTATTCCACAATTCCTGTGGAATTAAAGGATGATCTTCAGATATATTCTACAATTTCTAGCAAAATTGCCATTGCTGGTAGTTCTGCAAGGAGCCAAAGCAGAAACCCAGTGAAAATTACCTCCCTAATTTGTTGCTGATATTCTAAACACCCTTCCCCAGCCCCATCTGGGGATTCTGCAAATGGCAAACCTCAATCACTGTCACAAAACGTTTAAAAGGAAAAAAAAAAAAAGAGAATTATTTTAAAATAACAAAAAAAAAATAGACAATTCACAACAACCTTAATATTAAATATATTCTTACAATTATATTACGCTGCTTTCCCCCCGAGGTCTCCAAACAAATTTATATAAAGAGATTATTTCATCCACCAGTGAACTGCAGCCACTTCTCAGAGAAATCTCTTTACCAGAGTTTCGAAACACAATTCAACAAAGTGGGCATGGAAAGCCCCACACTGCTGGGGGGATTGTGGTGCCAGGAACCCTCCCAGCAGCAATTCCTACAGCACAACAAATCCCTGGGAAAGCAGGAGCAGGCACAAGGAAAAAAAAAAAAAAAAACAACAACAACAAATTGAGCAATTTGCTGTTGGAAATCCTGGAGTTATTTAAGCTGGAAAAGGTCTCTGAGATCAGCCCAAAGTGTGTCTGCTTGTTGCCAGCAGCACAAAAAGGGGCTGAGGAGAACAGAGGATGCTCAGGCACCAGCCAAAGAACTCTGGGGTTTTCTCCACCCAAAGGGAGACAGCAGGAAAAGCAGAACTTCTGGGATGGGAAAGTGAGCAAAGCTGAGCTGGAATTAAATCATGGAATCCTCTGAGGGATCCAGCAATGGCTGAACCTCCAAAAATTCACAGCTCCAGGGTGTCCAAGAAGCCAAAATGTTCCTGTGGCTGCCCTGGGGGCTCACAGACCCTGGCACGGGTGAAAAACCCCTGAGTGTTTGAGCTGAGCCCATGGAAAAAACATTCCAGCCTTGTATGGAGAAGGGCAAGAGCCTGGAGTGTGAGCAGGGTGATGGTTAACTTGGCACAGGGGGAAATGGAGAATTTTAGAGCTCAAAATAATTCAGGAATTCACCCCAAACTTCCATGGGACTGGCAGAAGATTGGATGCTTTGGAGAGGAGGGAAACACCTGCCTGGACCTGAAAATAATTCAGGAATCAACCCCAGATATCCATGGGATTGGCAGAAGATTGGACACTTTGGAGAGAAACACCTGCCTGGACCTGAAAAAAATTCAGGAATCAACCCTGAATTTCCATGGGACTGGCAGAAGATTGGACACTTTGGAGAAGAGGGAAACACCTGCCTGGACCTGAAAATAATTCAGGAATCAACCCCAGATATCCATAGGATTGTCAGAATATTGGACACTTTGGAGAGAAACACCTGCCTGGAGCTCAAAATAATTCAGGAATCAATTCCAGATATCCATGGGACTGGCAGAATATTGGAGAGAAATATGAGAGAAAAATGTTTCTTTGGAGAGAAACACCTGCCTGGACCTGAAAATAATTCAGGAATCAACCCCAAATATCCATGGGACTGGCAGAAGATTGGATACTTTGGAGAGAAACACCTGCCTGGACCTGAAAATAATTCAGCAATCAACCCTGAATTTCCATGGGATTGGCAGAAGATTGGACACTTTGGAGATGAGGCAAACACCAGTCTAGACCTCAAAATAATTCAGGAATCAACCCCAGATATCCATGGGATCAGCAGAAGATTGGAGGCTTTGGAGATGAGGGAAACATGTGCCTGGACCTGAAAATAATTCAGGAATCAATCCCAGATATCCATAGGACTGGCAGAAGATTGGAGAGAAATATGAGAGAAAAATGTTTCTTTGGAGAGAAACACCTGAATAGACCTGAAAATAATTCAGGAATCAACCCCAGATATCCATGGGATTGGCAGAAGATTGGACACTTTGGAGAGAAACACCTGCCTGGACTTGAAAAAAATTCAGGCATCAACCTCAGATATCCATGGGATTGGCAGAAGATTGGACACTTTGGAGAGGAGGGAAACACCAGTCTGGAGCTCAAACTCATTCAGGGATCCATGCCAGAGCCTGCCCTGAGCTCTGCTGGGGCTGCCCTGCATCCCTGGAATGTCCCTGGAGCAGCTGGCACGGGGGGAGCTGCTCCTGCCTTGAGGAGAGCCTGGAAAAAGAGGATTTTTTAAGGTCCCTTCCAAGCCAAACCCAGTCCTGGGTGATGATAAAATGCCAATATTTCCATCCAGCATTTCCTGAAGCATCCCAACCTCCTGCCCCCAAGGCCACCTTCAGGAATTCCCTCCTGGAATGGGGAGCTGGCAGAGAATTCCCTCCCAAGCCCTCCAGGGCCAGCTCCCATCCCAGCTCCTGCAGGGGAGGCGCCCAAAGCTGCCCAAAGCAGGAGATTCCTGGAAAGCTGGGCTGGGAAGGGACCTCAAACCCACCTCATTCCACAGGGGACAGAAGAAATCCTGCAAGAAATCCTGGAATAAATCAGAGTCTGAGCCCTGCTCCCTCAGAGTGCCTGGAATTCTCAGGATTAGGAATTAAAAATCCACACTGGCCTTTCTAGACCATATGGGACAGAAGAAATCCTGGAATAAATCCTGGAATAAATCCTGAATAAATCAGAATCTGAGCCCTGCTCCCTCAGAGTGCCTGGAATTCTCAGGATCAGGAATTAGAAATCCACATTGGCATTTCAAGTTTACATGGGACAGAAGAAATCCTGGAAGAAATCCTGGAATAAATCAGGGTCTGAGCCCTGCTCCCTCAGAGTGCCTGGAATTCTCAGGATTAGGAATTAAAAAATCTACATTGGCCTTTCAAGACCACATGGGACAGAAGAAATCCTGGAAGAAATCCTGGAATAAATCAGAGTCTGAGCCCTGCTCCCTCAGAGTGCCTGGAATTCTCAGGATTAGGAATTAAAAAATCTACATTGGCCTTTCAAGACCACATGGGACAGAAGAAATCCTGGAAGAAATCCTGGAATAAATCAGAGTCTGAGCCCTGCTCCCTCAGAGTGCCTGGAATTCTCAGGATTAGGAATTAAAAAATCTACATTGGCCTTTCAAGACCACATGGGACAGAAGAAATCCTGGAAGAAATCCTGGAATAAATCAGGGTCTGAGCCCTGCTCCCTCAGAGTGCCTGGAATTCTCAGGATTAGGAATTAAAAATCCACACTGGCCTTTCTAGACCATATGGGACAGAAGAAATCCTGGAATAAATCCTGGAATAAATCCTGAATAAATCAGAATCTGAGCCCTGCTCCCTCAGAGTGCCTGGAATTCTCAGGATCAGGAATTAGAAATCCACATTGGCATTTCAAGTTTACATGGGACAGAAGAAATCCTGGAAGAAATCCTGGAATAAATCAGGGTCTGAGCCCTGCTCCCTCAGAGTGCCTGGAATTCTCAGGATTAGGAATTAAAAAATCCACATTGGCCTTTCTAGACCATATGGGAGAGAAGAAATCCTGGAATAAATCCTGGAATAAATCAAAGTCTGAGCCCTGCTCCCTCAGAGTGCCTGGAATTCTCAGGATTAGGAATTTAAAATTCACATTGGCCTTTCAAGACCATATGGGACAGAAGAAATCCTGGAAGAAATCCTGGAATAAATCCTGGAATAAATCAGGGTCTGAGCCCTGCTCCCACAGAGTGCCTGGAATTCTCAGGATTAGGAATTAAAAAATCAAGATCCCAAGCTGAGAAGCCACTGTTAAAACATCCTGAGATCATATGACAACTCATTATAAAATCATTATATTAAAACTTGCTACAAAACTTTCTCATTCCCACACTTGACCATATCATTTAAACATCAATTTTACATTAAAAAAAAAAAAAATCAGGAAGGTTAAGATGAATAAATAAAATCTTTCCTCCTTATAGTTTGGATTCCTAACAGATCCTTTTTAAATATTTTCCCAAAATCTCCCCATTTTTTTTCAAACACAAAAGCAGCTCTGGGAAACAAAACCAACTCCATTCAAATTCCACAGCAAGTTTCTAACGGGCAAATCAAATTCAAGATCAAACTTATTTTCTGCCTATGGAGAAAAAAAAAAAAAATAAATAAAGCAAAAAGTAAATTACCAGGAATGATCTATGTGAAACCTATGCTAAGAAATTGGGCAGAGTTTAAAAAAGATTTGGGAGGAGAAATCAAGAATAATTGTAATAATTGTAATAATGGTAATGTAATTATTTAGGAAACCAAGGAGCAGCAAATAAATTTGTGTTTTTCCACTGGCATGGGACCTGGAGTGGGATCGTGGGATTCAATGAGGAGGGGAGAAAAATCAGGGGGAGAAAAATGGAATCTGGGAAAGATTTGGGAGAAATCAAGAATAATTGTAATAATGGTATTGTAATTATTTAGGAAACCAAGGAACAGCAAATAAATTCGTGGTTTTTTCCAGGGGAAAAAATAAAAATATTAAATAAAAAAAAGCTGGTATGGGATCTGGAGTGGGATTGCAGAAATGGCAGCCAGGGATTTGCTGAGGAGGGAGAAAAATCAGGAGGAGAAAAATGGAATTTGGGGGAAGATTTGGGAGGAGAAATGAAGAATAATGGTAATAATGGTAATGTAATGATTTAGGAAACCAAGGAGCAGCAAATAAATTCGTGTTTTACCAGGGGAAAAATAAAAATATGAAATAAAAAAAGCTGGTATGGGATCTGGAGTGGGATTGCAGAAATTGCAGCCAGGGATTTGCTGAGGAGGGAGGAAAATGGAATTTGGGGAAAAATTTGGAGAAATCAAGAATAATGGTAATAATGGTCTTGTAATTATTTAGGAAACCAAGGAACAGCAAATAAATTTGTGGTTTTCCAGGGGAAAAAATAAAAATACATAAAAAAAAAAAGCTGGCACGGGACCTGGATTAAAGGGGAAAAGGAAAAGGGGAAAAACAACTGAGGAAAAAAAATTAAATAAAAAAAATTAAAAAAAATTAAAGGGGAAAAGGAAAAGGGGAAAAAATTTGAGAAAAAAATTTTTTTTTCTCTTTTTTCTCTTTTTTTTTCTCTTTTTTTTCTCTTTTTTCTCTTTTTTTTCTCTTTTTTTCCCTTTTTTCTTTTTTTTTTCTTCTCTTTTTTTCTCTTTTTTCTTTTTTTCTCTTTTTTTACTTTTTTTCTTTTTTTTCTCTTTTTTATTTCTTTTTTCTCTTTTTATTCTCTTTTTCTCTTTTTTTTCCTTTTTATTCTTTTTTTCTCGTTTTTTTCTTTTTTTTTTCCTCTTTTTTTTCTGTTTTTTTTCTCTTTTTATTCTCTTTTTTTCTCTTTTTTATTCTCTTTTTTTCTCTTTTTTTCCCTTTTTTTTTGTAATATTTTTTGTAATTTTTTTTTGCAATTTTTTTGTAATTTATTTTTTTTATAATTTTTTTCTGGAATTTTTTTGTAATTTTTTTATTAATATTTTTTTGTAATTTTTTTTGCAATTATTTTCCTGGGTTTTTTTTTTTTTTTTTTTTTTTTTTTTTTGTAATTTATTTTTTTTAATAATTTTTTTGGTAATTTTTTTGGTAATTTATTTTTTTTTATAAATTTTTTTGATAATTTTTTTTTGTAATTTATTTTTGTAATTTCTTTTACAATTTTTTTTTTGATAATTTTTTTGTAATTTATTTTTTTTATAAATTTTTTTGTAATTTTTTTTTTGGCAATTTTTCCGTAATTTCTTTTGGTAATTTTTTTTTTTTTATAATTTTTTTGTAATATTTTTGGTAATTTTTTTGATAATTTTTTTTGGCAATTTTTTTGGCCATTTTTTTGGTAATTCATTTTTTTTTAATAAATTTTTTTATAAATTTTTTTGTAATATTTTTGGCAATTTTTTAGATAATTTTTTTGGTAATTTTTTTGGTAATTTATTTTTTTTTAAAAATTTTTTTGATAATTTTTTTTTAATAATATTTTTTTGGTAATTTTTTTGGTAATTTTTTTTTTTTAATACATTTTTTTATAATTTTTTTGGCAATTTTTTCCATAATTTCTTTGGTAATTTTTTTTTTTTTAATAAATTTTTTTGCAATTTTTTTTGTAATTTTTTTTTTTTTGATAATTTTTTTCTTGGTAATTTTTTTTGACAATTTTTTGGCAATTTTTTCCGTAATTTCTTTCGTAATTTATTTTTTTTAATAATTTTTTTTGTAATATTTTTTGGGCATTTTTTTCCATAATTTCTTTGGTAATTTATTTTTTTTTTATAAATTTTTTTGATAGTTTTTTTTGGGTTTTGTTTTTTTATAATTTTTTTTCTTGGTAATTTTTTTTGACAATTTTTTTAATAATTTTTTTTTGCCAATTTTTTCCATAATTTCTTTGGTAATTTATTTTGGTTTTATAATTTTTTTTGTAATATTTTTGGCAATTTTTTTGATAATTTTTTTGGCAATTTTTTTGGAATTTTTTTTTTTGTAATTTTTTTTGTAATTATTTTTTTTGTAATTTTTTGTAATGTTTTTGATAATTTTTTTGCAATTTTTTTTAATTTTTTTTTTGCCAATTTTCCCATAATTTCTTTCTTAATTTATTTTTTCTTATAAATTTTTTTATAATATTTTTGACAATTTTTTTTATAATTTTTTTTGCCAATTTTCCCATAATTTCTTTGGTAATTTATTTTCTTATAAATTTTTTCGTAATATTTTTAGTATTTTTTTCCTAATTTTTTTTGCCAATTTTTCCCATAATTTCTTTCATAATTTATTTTTTCTTATAAATTTTTTTTATAATATTTTTAGTATTTTTTTGCTAATTTTTTTTGGCAATTTTTTTGGCAATTTTTTTTGTAATTTTTTTGATAATTTTTTTGCCAATTTTCCCATAATTTCTTTGGTAATTTATTTTTTCTTATAAATTTTTTTAATAATATTTTTGACAATTTTTTTTATAATTTTTTTGGCAATTTTTTCCATAATTTCTTTCGTAATTTATTTTTTTTAATAAATTTTTTTGTAATTTTTTTTTGCCAATTTTCCCATAATTTCTTTGGTAATTTATTTTTTTTATAAATTTTTTTGTAATATTTTTGACAATTTTTTTTGATAATTTTTTTTTTAAATTTTTCCCATAATTTCTTTCATAATTTATTTTCTTATAAATTTTTTTATAATATTTTTGACAATTTCTTTTAATAATTTTTTTTGCCAATTTTCCCATAATTTCTTTCGTAATTTATTTTTTTTATAATTTTTTTTTGTAATATTTTTTGATAATTTTTTTTTGATAATTTTTTTTGTAATTTTTTTTTGATAATTTTTTTTGGCAATTTTTTTGGCAGTTTTTTTTGTAATTTTTTTTTTATAAATTTTTTTGTAATGTTTTTGCTAATTTTTTTGACAATTTTTTTGATAATTTTTTTGCCAATTTTCCCATAATTTCTTTGGTAATTTATTTTCTTATAAATTTTTTTGTAATATTTTTGGCAATTTTTTTGCCAATTTTCCCATAATTCCTTTCGTAATTTCTTTATTTATAATTTTTCTTTTATATTTTTTTTTGCCAATTTTCCCATAATTCCTTTCATAATTTACTTTCTTACAATTTTTTTTATACCATTCTTGACAATTTTCTCATTTTTTTCACCAATTCCTTTTAAATTTTCATTATTATCATTATTAACTTTTTAAACTTTTTTTAATCATCATCACCATTATTTTTTTTTAAATTTTTCAATCCAATTTTCAATTTTTATTTTTAATTTTTCCATCAACACACACCAAACCTCCCCTCTTCACCCTCACACCGATCACTCACCAACCCACAAATCACCCAACCTCAGGTGCATCCAACTCATTCCCCCACTCTGGAAAACGGGAAAACCACCAAAAAAAATAAAAATATTAAAATTAACCCCGCGGTGCTGACAGCTGCAGGGCGAGCTCCGAGCGTGGAAGGGCGAGCAGCGGGATAAGTGCGTCGGGAGCAGGGAGGAGCTGAAAATGCACAGCGGGAAGAGTGTGGAAAAATGGGTGGAAATAAGGGAAAAACAAAAAGAAAATAAAATAATATTAAAAAAGAGAAAGGAGTTGGGGGGGAAAAGGGGTGGGTGAAATAAAAAGGGGTTGGAAAGGGGGGTTTAAAAAAGGGGAAAGGGGGAAAAAAAGTGGAAGGGATTAAAAAGGGGTTGGAAAGATAAAAAAAGGGGTGGAAAGGGGGGTTAAAAAAAAGGGAGGGGATTAAAAAAAGTGAAGGGGGTAAAAAAAGGGGTTGGAAAGGGGGTTTAAAAAAGGGGTGGAAAGGGGGGTTAAAAAGGGGTGGAAAGGGGGGTAAAAAAAGGGTTGAAGGGGATAAAAATAGGGTTGGAAAGGGGGATTTAAAAAAAAGGGGTTGGAAAGGGGGGTTAAAAAAGGAGGGGAAAAAAAGGGGTTGAAGGGGGTAAAAAAAGGGGTGGAAGGGGGATTAAAAAAAAAGGGGGTTGGAAAGGGGGTGAAAAAAAAGGGGGTGGAAAGGGGGGTTAAAAAAAAAAGGGTTGGAAAGGGGGGTTAAAAAAAGGGAGGGGGATTAAAAAAAGGGAGGGAAAATTTAAAAAAGGGGGGAAAGGGGGAAATAATAAAAAAGGGAAAAAATTAAAAAAAAAAAGGGGAGGGAAAAATAATTAAAAAAAGGGGAAAGGGGGGAAAATAAAAAAAAAGGGGAAAGAGGGGGAAATAAAAAAAAGGGGGAAAGAGGGGAAAATATAAAAAAGGGGGAAGGGAAAAAAATTAAAAAAAGGGAAGGGGGGAAAATAAAGAAGGGAAAGGGGTAAAAAAGGGGGAGGGGAAAGATAAAAAAAAAGGGGAAGGGAAAAAAAGGGGAAAATAAAAAAAAGGGAAAGGGGAAAAAGAAAAGTTAAGGGGAAAAAAAAAGGGGGAAGGAGGGAAAATAAAAAAAGGGGAAAGGGAAAATTAAAAAAAAGGGGAAAGAAGGGAGGAAAAGATAAAAATAGGGGAAAGAGGGGAAAAATAATAATAAAAAAAGGGAAAAAAATTAAAAAAAAAAGGGGAAGGAGGGGAAGAAAATAAAAAAAAGAGGGAAAGAGGAAAAAATAAATAATAAAAAAGGGAGGAAGGTAGGGAAAATAAAAATAGGAAAAGAAAATAAAAGGAAGGGGAGGGGGAAAATAAAAAAAAAGGAGGAGGAAAAAATAATAAAAAAAAGGGGGAAGGGAGGGGAAAAAAAATAAAAAAAAGGGAAAAAATTAAAAAAAAGGGGAAGGGGGAAAGAGGGAAAAATAATAATAAAAAGGGGAAGGAGGAAAAATAATAAAAAAAGGGGGAAGGAGGGGAAAAAAAAATAAAAAAAGGAAAAAAATTAAAAAAAGGGGAAAGGAGGGGAAAAAAAAGAAAAAGGAAAAAATATAAAAAAAGGGGAAAGAGGGGAAAGAATATATAAAAAAAGGGAAAGGAGGGAAATAAGAGGGGAAAGAGGGAAAAATAATAAATAAAAAAGGGGGGAAAGAGGGAAAAAAATAAAGAAAGGGGAGAGGAGGGAAAAATAATTTAAAAAAAGGAAACGAGGGAAAAAATTAAAAAAAAAGGGGGAAAAGGAGGGAAAAAATTTTTAAAAAAAGGGGAAAGAGGGAAAAATAAAAAAAAAAGAGGAAAGAGGGAAAAAATATAGGGGAAAGGAGGGAAAAATAAAAATAAAGGGGAAAGGAGGGAAAAAAATAAAAAGGTTTTTTTTTTGAAGATGAGGCAATAAATTAATGGGGTGTGAAATGATTTAAAGGTTTATAACAGCAAGGGCAGAATTTGGGGAGTTTAACAAAACAATAAAAATAAAATAAAATAAAATACAATACAATAAAATACAATAAAATAAAATAAAATAAAATAAAATAAAATAAAAGGGGGGAAGGAGGAAAAGATTAAAAAAAAAATAAAAAAGGGAGAAAATGATTTAAAAAATGAGGCAATAAATGAATGGGGGGTGAAAAAAATTCCAAATTTTACAACAGCAGGGGCAGAATTTACCCAGATTTTAGGGGGGAGCAGCAATAAAATCGAGTTTTTCACTCAAATAATTTAATTTTTCATCTCAATTATTTAAGAGAAGGCCGGGATTCTGTTTTTTCCCTCAAGAGAAACCCTCTATAAATATATATTTAACAGAATTAAAACGCTATTTTTTTTCCAAGTCAAGTGATGAAATCCTGCTCCCCTGGAATATTTCCCTACTGGATGTGCTGGACTTTTAATATCCAGCTTTGCTAGATGAAAAGTTGGACTGCAAATCCAGAATATTTGGGGGGAAATTATTATTTTTTTTTCCTCCTAAATTGCATTTTGGAGTGAAAGGAGTCGCTGCCCCCATCGTGGGATTATCCTGAATTTCTGCAATTTCAATCTGTGAGGTTTCCCTGGATATTTGGGGTTCCAAATTGGAATTTAATTAAAATATTCGAGGTGCCACAGCTTTTTTTTTGGGGTGTCTGCTTGGCTTTCCAGTTGTTGGTGTAAGAGAGAAAGGGTTGAGTTTATTGAAATAAAACTTTTCCAAGGGAAAATTTAAAACTTATTTTCCTGAGATGCTTAAAAAAAGCAGGGTGGGTTAATGGAGCAGCCCCCTTGGAAAAGGGGGTTCCTTTCTCCTTTTAATAATTATATAGAAAAATACAAAAATAACTTTATTAAGAGGGTTTGTGAGCACGTGCACGTTATTATTAATTAATAATAGACTATTAAATATATTAAAATAATGGCTGCAAATAAATCCGGGGTGAATTTCAACCCTTTGCTCTGCCCCCCTGGAACCCCCAGAGCATTTCCCCTCCTCTTCCAGGGGGATTTGAACATTTCCCAAAAGCACATCCCTGAGCAGCGCAGGAAAAGCAACCCCACAACCAGGAGAGGCCCCCAAAATTCCCAAATTGGGAATTGGGAATTCCCAAATTCGCCAAATGTCCTCAATTTTAGGGCTTAAAATTCAGATTGTGCCAAGTTTTTAGGGGTAGAAAAGTCATTTTTGAGGATCCCTGCTCAGCTCCTTCTGGAGGGTGCTGATTGTGAGGGTTTTATTCTGGATATTGAGATAAAAAAGATATATAATTAGAGGGAATAATTTTATATTAACCCTCAACTCCGAAGTTAATAATTCTATATTAACTCTGAACTCCACTGGCACAGCAGTGGCTCATGGGCTTTCAAGGTAATGGTAAAAATGAAATAATGAGGGATAAATCAGCAAAATAAATAATTATGGAAGTAATGCTTATAAAGGGGTGGGAAATGAGAAGTTCTGCCATTAAAACATTCCCCCAAAAATGCCAGGAAATGGAAATAATCACCTTGAATTTCTCCTGGCAGGTGCAGGATGTCCTGAATTTCCACACTGCAGCCATTTCCCCCCCTATAAATCTTAATTTAAACTGAATTTACACCCCCCCCCCCCCCGTTTGCCTGTGCCTTAAAAAATAAAGAAATACACAATAAAGGTAAAAATAAAGATGTTTTTTGCAGCCCCACGTGCATTGGGAGGGAATTTCTTGTGGGCACGCTCTCCATTCCCACGGGGAAGGGACTTGGAGAAATTCAGAGCCAAATCTGGACCCACACACGGGGGAAAATCCATCCCACTGAAGGGAGCAGGAATTACACCAGGAATGAGCAGAATCAGACCCTGACTGGGAAAATTAAGAGATTTAAATACAAAAAAATAAATTATTATTAATCCCCCCAACGCAAGGAGCTTTCCCGGGGTCCTCCCGCCCAGCACAGCCTGAAAACCCCGAAATTCACGGAAAATCCCTCCTGAAAAACTGAACAGCCACAATTTCAAAGTTTCACCTCCTCGACTGTTCTGCATTAAAAAAAAAATAAATATATATATACACAATTTCACGGGCTGCTGCCTGGCCAAATCTTCCTTGAGGAACCCCATCCGTTTTTTAATCAGAACAGCAAAAAAACCCAAAAAAACCCAAAAAAAAAATCCTCTTGAAACTTCACAATCCTGCTCTGCTCCCACTTCAGGGAGACAGCTTTGCTGGAACCACGTGGAATGTCCAACATCCTCGGGAGGGTGATTTGAAATTGGAGGTGGATTTGAAAATTGGAGGTGGATTTGAAAATTGGAGGTTTAAAATGAACCCACTGTGGAGTTCGGGTTAGGAAATACCCGACCCTCACCCAGCTCCCCACGGAAAACCAGAGTTTCTTTTCCACCCCTTCTCCACCAAAACCACGTTAAAAACGCCAAGAAAATACAAAATACTCCAAGCCTATCCTGTTCAGGGCGGCAGCAAAACATTTAGCACAAAAACCCCAACAAATAAAGCGAAAAATCCCATTATTCCCACCCAGCCAAAAGCTTCCCAAAGCCATCCCAGCAGCACCAGGAGAATTTTGCTTCAAATCCTAAAAAAAAAAAATAAAAATATGGCAGAGGGAAGGAGGCCGGGCCGATTATTCAATAACCACGGCGGTGAGGCATCTGCATCATCTAAGCATGCATAAATTAGCGTGTGTCTTCCAACAGTTATTTGCATAATAATAGCAAGTTAATAGATGCTTAAAGAGCACAGACCAACACCACCTTTAAATCAGACATGCCTCGGAGCTGTAGAGCCCAGGCTGCAGAAAACCCAGCAAAAAAGAAAATAAAAAAAAAGAAAACCACATGCAAATAATTCATTTTAGTCCCTGGATATTTCTTTTTTTTTTCTTTTTTTTTTTCTCCTCGGAAAGAATAATTGGAGGAAGTGGGGAACAGTTTGTTCCTGGGAATTTGAACATCCATCTCCACAGGAGAATTGTGAGGGATTGGCCAAGCCAGCTCTGTTCACAGCTTTAAAGGTTTTTTTTTTTTTGTAAAAAAGTGAAATATTCCGTGGTGTGTTTCTGCCCCTGAGGTGGAAAGGAGCTTCAGGTGGAAAGTTGGGAAATATCAGGATTTACATAAAATATTAATATTAGGTCCTCTTTAAATCTGAAGCTCCCTGAAGAATTTCTGTTCACGTTCTATTTTTGGAGCAGATTTTAGAGCCATTATTCCTTATTGGAATGAACCATTATTCAAAATTGGAATTAAATTGAATTACAAGAAAAGGAGCAGATAAACCATCCTGCTTCAAAAAAAAAAAAAATGTAAATACTGGATTATTTTTAATCCCTCCTAAATCAAATTAACATCATAATTATTATTATCTCCAAGGAACAAAAAAGTAGATTTTTTTTTTAGAGATGAGAAAAAAAAGGAGGGCAAAAAAAAAACCAAAACAACAACAAACAAAACTTAAAAAAAAATCAATAGAGACTTCTAAATGACTCCTTGCAGCTCCCACTTTTCAATTTAACAGGACAGATTTATTTGTATGTGGCTCAAATGTTCACAATTGCTCTCTGCACCTTCATACATAGGAATGAATGTCACAGTGGCAAACAGCAGTAATGAACAATCTTACCTGAGGATATGGAAACCTCCCAAGAGCAAGCTGGGAAAGGAAATAATATTTGTCTAGTTAGAGAGATTTGCATGGAGGGCACATTTCCTGCAAGAGGGAAAAAGTGCCCGACTCTCACGATGCTGGGAATTGGGGGAACGGCAACAAAAATTAAAAATAAAAGAAAAGAAAAGGGATTTTGCAGACACAAAGAGCTGTAGTTAGAATGGGTCCCTCATATCCATCACCCCTCATTTTTCCTGGGATTTTTTTTTTGTGTTTTTTCAGCCTTTTTGTCTCCCTCAATTCCACATGTGATGCCCAAATTCAGGCACATTTCCTTCAAGGGGAAAAGTTCTTAACTCTCACAATGACAGAGATTGGGAAATGGAAAAAAAGGAACTCTGCACACACAAAGAGCTGTAGTTAGAATAAACAACCATCATCCCCCCATTTTTCCCAGGATTTCTGGGTTTTCCAGCCCTTTTTGTGTCCCTCAGTGCCAGGTTTGATGCCCAAATTCAGGCACATTTCCTGCAAGAGGAAAAAGTGCCCGACTCTCACGATGCTGGGAATTGGGGGAACGGCAACAAAAATTAATAAAAAAATAAAATAAAAGGGATTTTGCAGACACAAAGAGCTGTAGTTAGAATGGGCCCCTCACAACAATCACAACTCATTTTTCCTGGGATTTTTTTTGTGTTTTTTCAGCCTTTTTGTCTCCCTCAGTGCCAGGTTTGATGCCCAAATTCAGGCACATTTCCTTCAAGAGGGAAAAGTTCTTAACTCTCACAATGACAGAGATTGGGAAATGGAATAAAAGGAACTCTGCACACATAAAGAGCTGTAGTTAGAATAAACAGCCACCACAACTCATTTTTCCTGGGATTTTTTTGGATTTCCCAGCCCTTTTGTCTCCCTCAGTGCCAGGTTTGATGCCCAAATTCAGGCACATTTCCTTCAGGAGGGAAAAGTTCCCGACTCTCACAATGACAGAAACTGGGAACTGGAATAAAAGGGATTCTGCACACACAAAGAGCTGTAGTTAGAATAATCAACCATCACCCTTCTACTCCAGGTTTTCAGGGAATCTTCTGGAAAAGCCCTCTCAGACCACTGAGCCCAGCACTGACCACGTCCCCCCAGGCACAGAGCTGTTAAATCCCTGCAGGAATGGGACTCCAGCAGGGCTGGAAAACCCTTTGCACCAAGAAATCTCCCCTGCTATCCCAACTTGGAGCTGACACTGGGAATTCAGAGCAGCTCTGCTCTTTCTGGGGGTGCCACAGAGCTTCCCTACAGCCCACAAAGCCTTGGAGAATCCTCCTGTCCCCAGCCCCAGAGGAAAGCCCAGCACAGAGGTTAGGGATGAAATCATGGATTTCCCAGCTGGATAAATTCCTATTCCCACCACCCTGAGCAATGCTGAAGGACTGAGGGACAAACCAGGAGAGCTGGAGAGGGATTTGGGATCAGCAATAGAGGGACTGGACACAGGGAATGGCTTCGGAGTGGAAAAGTGGAGATTTAAATGGGATCTTGGGAAGGAATTCCCTGTGAGGGGCTGGGCTGGGATTCCCAGAGAAGCTGTGGCTGCCCCTGGGTCCCTGGAATGGGACTTGGATGGTCCTGGATGAGGCTTGGAGCAGCCTGGGACGGTGGGAGGGTTCCCTGCCCAGATGGTCTGGAAGGTCCCTTCCACCCCAAGCCATTCTGGAATTCTCTGATGGTTCCCATCTCAGGAAAGTCGCCGGGGTCGCTCTCGTGGCAGGCTCTGAACCACGCTGCCACCGGGTCAAACAAAGCCCCTCTGTGCCCTGGGGCTGCTCAAACACATCCCTTGCCACCCTCTGCTCTGCTGGGAGCACCACCCTGCTGTCCCAGCCAGAAATCCGGGATCCCGAGGAGCTGAGTCGAGAACGAAACCCCCAAACGCCCAACAGCACAGAAGCAGAACAAGCTGTGCTTTTTCCTGGAGAACAGGGAAAAACTCCAGCCAGAAGCAGCAGGCAGTGATGGCTCTGCAGGTGTTATTCAAGAAAAATCCATCACTGCTTGAGGATGACTCCAAACCTCTCCATCCCCCGAGCAGAGGCTCCAAGGCAGCAGAAAATTTGGGGGAAGAGCCAGCCCTGGAATAAAGGATCCCAAAATTCCCCAGCCCCAAGTTCTTTGGGGTTGTTTAACAGGAACAGTGCCCAGGTGTCAGAACCCAGGATGTGTCTGGGACAGCACTGGATGATCCCAGCTCCAGCCAGGGGGTTCAATCCCTGGCAGAGGAGCCAGAGACTCCTGGGGCTTGGAGTTTGAGCCCTGGAACAAAGGAAACCTTTGAATGAAGAACTAAAGGGCACCAAAGTTCACCTGGCATGATGGTTGAGAGGGAAAAGGGGAATTGTGGGGATTTTACCATGGGGGCTCAGGGGTAAAATGGAGGGATTTGGGTGTTGTCCTGAGCTCCTTCCTTCTTCTCCCTGACCCCATCTTCTGGGGATGGGATTGGAGTAGAAAGGAACTGTCTGACAGAGGTGATGGGAACTGGATCATCCCTGGGAATGACTGACAGGGAACTGGATCATCCCTGGGAATAACAGGGAACTGGATCATCCCTGTCAATAACTGACAGGAACTGGATCATCCCTGTCAATAACTGACAGGGAACTGGATCATCCCTGTCAATAACTGACAGGGAACTGGATCATCCCTGTCAATAACTGACAGGAACTGGATCATCCCTGTCAATGACTGACAGGAACTGGATCATCCCTGTCAATAACTGACAGGAACTGGATCATCCCTGTCAATAACTGACAGGGAACTGGATCATCCCTGGGAAAACTGACAGGAACTGGATCATCCCTGTCAATGACTGACAGGGAACTGGATCATCCCTGGGAATAACTGACAGGGAACTGGATCATCCCTGTCAATAACTGACAGGAACTGGATCATCCTGGGAATAACTGACAGGGAACTGGATCATCCCTGGGAATAACAGGAACTGGATCATCACTGTCAATAACTGACAGGAACTGGATCATCCCTGGGAATAACTGACAGGGAACTGGATCATCCCTGTCAATAACTGACAGGAACTGGATCATCCCTGGGAATAACTGACAGGGACTGGATCATCCCTGTCAATAACTGACAGGAACTGGATCATCCCTGGGAATAACTGACAGGAACTGGATCATCCCTGTCAATAACAGGGAACTGGATCATCCCTGTCAATGACTGACAGGGAATTTGTAGAATAAACCCAGTGTCTGCCCCAGGAGCAGAGAGTGTGCCTGGGGCTGAGCCGGGCAGCCCAGACAGAAAATATCTGAGATGAGGAACAATAAAACAACCTGGAGAGCATCAGCTGCAGACTCCTGACTCAGGTGGGTTGGGAAACAGAGACTTTTCCCCCTGTGGGGTCACCCTGAGCAGAGGCAGCCCAGGCCAGGGCAGGTGAGAGCTGCAGTCCCAGCTCCCGGGCCCCTCTGCTGCTCCCATTCCCTCCCCGCAAGATTGGCAAGGTATTATAAATTAAGAAACTTAGCAAAGAGTCTGTAATCTTCCCCGAAATAGCCTGCAGATATGTCACTGTGCTAAATGTGTTTCAGATTTAATGAAGCTTTAATGTCCTTTTTAATTTTGCCTGTTTCTGCAGCACCAGGGGTCGAGCGAGGCAATCAGCACTCGAGAGGGTGGCTGGGTTTAAAACCAGCAAAAACTCATTTGCTTATGAGTTGCACTGTATTTTCTTAATTAAATTTACTAAGTAAAACGGTTTAAGTTCAGCCAAGCAGTGACCTCTGGGTGTAGATTTAGATTTATAAAAAGTGTCACAGTTAAAATAAGATTAAAAAAAAAAAAAAAAAAAAAAAAAAGCCCAAACAACAAACAGATGAGAGAGACACTAAAGGGATTTTCAAATTACCATTTGTCTCAAGGAAGTCACAGGACATGAGTTACAAGCCCAGTGCAGGATGGAAAACCCAAAAAACTACCAAATTAACACCTGGTCCAAAACTTGTCTGCATCTAAAGGATGAAACTCCAGAACTTGTAACTCTCTTTTCACACAAATAGAATATTTCAATTTAAATTAGCTGGCTCTGGGAACTGATCAGTGTTTTATGATTAAAAGAGGAGAAAAGGGACTGCCTGCAATTCAGGGAGCTGGTTCCCATTTCCCCCTGCATCCCTCCCTAAGGCCTGGATTTGATATCCTGGGCTCTTGCCCCACACCAGAACTGTACAAACTTTCATTTTCCAAACTCACAGCACTGCAATGGCAGAACGGTGTGGAAATGAGAAGGGATCAATCACCAACAGTTATGCCAGGAAAACATTTTCTCCCACTTTCCCCCCCTGTTTCACCTGGGAGCAGCCCCAGGAGGAGTTTTTTTGTTTTTCAAAGCATGACTTTTCCAGTAGCTCAGTGAGGCTGTGCCCTGAGAAAGAGCCTGGCCCAAGGCTGGATGGGAAAACCAGCTCTGGATAAACTCAGAAATAATCCCACACTATGGAATAACAGAGTACAGTGTGTGTCTGTACTGGCTTCTACCCAACTATCAACCAATTTCCATTTAAAAAAATCAAAACTGCAAGTTCTTAAGAAGAACCTGTGGACTGAGCAGCAGAGGCAGGGCTGGGAAGCAACTAAAACCTGTCCTGAAACACAGGGAAGGTGCAGCTGAATGAACCCACAACTCCCAGCACGCCTCGAAATAACACAATTTGCCATTTTAGAACTGAAATCCAGAAATCCCTTTCTCCAGCTCACTTCCTCCTTGCCTGCTGCACACTGGGAACCAAAGCCCAGCTCTGTCTGCATCCTCTCTGGGAAGTTCAAACCCCATTTTTTAGGACACTCAGGCAATAAAGTTTCCCACTTAGATTACTGTCGCTGTCGTGCAAAGTTGGTTTTGAATTTACAGCTGCACTGGAGAGCAGGGGGAAGCTTTTTATTCTTAATTTCAGCCCATTCCATGTTTCTCAGCAGAACTGCAAATTGAAAACCAGCGCTGGCAGCACCGCCAGCCACGGAGCTGGAGGAGGACTTGACAATCTGAGAGGGGGGAGAATTTGTTCTGAATTACCTCGTGCCCATTTCACACAATTAAATTTCCATCCCATTTTTTTTTTTTTTTTTGCATATCCATTGTGCTCTGCAGCTAAACCCTCATCTGGTGTAAAAGCAGCCGGCGCTCCGCCACGCTCTGACTTCCAAGAGCAAGGCTGAACTACTGGAGAACCCAAAATTCCCCAGGTGAAATCCCATTCCAAGGCCAATTTCTACCTTCCTAGATAGATGGGCTTCCAATCACCTGAAACTCTGCAGGGGATGGACCTTAATAAATATTAAATACCTCAAAAAACTACTGCGAGGTTTTTCTTCTCCTCCTAATATCAATTTTGCTGTCCTCTTACTGGGGAGTTTAAAAAGAAACCCTAAAAAATAAAACATCCAAAAGGATATAACAGCAATTTAGCAGAGTTAAAGTGCTTCTGAGGCTAAACTGACAACAAAGAGGAACAGAAACACAAAGCATCTTGAAGTAGGGTTTCAATTAAATGCGCAGGATTTACTAATGCAGGGCCCCGACCGAAAAAAAAAATAATAAAAAAAAAATAAAATAAAAGAGTTACAAATTAATTTAATCTTCTGCCTATAGTTTGCAGCTGCACTCCAAAGTGTCTGGGGCTTAAGAACAAAGCCTTGCAAGGCCTGGGAGTGAGGAAAGCTTCAATTTTTAATGTCCAAGGCCATTAGCTGGGAAGTTGTGGAATGTGCGAGGGGCAGGAGTGACAGATTTGGGGGCTGGAGGGGGGAAGGTTATTACCAGCACCAGGAAAAGGCCCTGGGAACCTCTGGGACATTGCCTGGCCGCAGGAGAGGAGTCCAAACCAATAAACACATTTCAAAAAGCAAAGCTTAATTCGCTTTAATTAAAGGTAATCAGTTCCCGCTTTGACTCGTTTGAAATTCACTGGGGCGAGTGTGTTTGACTCGGGAGCTGGGGCTGCAGACACCCGGGCTGGAATTGCACATCGGGGCCTGCACAGTGAAAATCCAGGGGTTTATTTGTGCTGCAGCTTCCAGGGAGCAAGGTGGGCCAGGGCTGGGCTGGGAAAGCAGCAGCAAAATCCGCCCAGTGCTCCAGGAGGGCTCATGGGGCAGAGAGAATTCCTGCCTGGGGCTTGCTCACAGAAGTTTAAAGCTTCAATGGTTTTAAAATTTAAAATATTTATCTTCTTCAGAAAAGCAATTCAGCTTCAATTCAGTATCAAAGAGGGGGGAAGGGGTGGAATTGGGGAAGGCAGCTCAGGTTCTGCTCCTCTCCATCCGCCTGCAGCTGCCAGAACAGGCAATAAAATATGGGAACTTCCCAAGGCTGGGAATTCTGAACAGGAAAAACAACTGTGGGGTGAGAATGGGGAACAGCACTACCCTCACTGAGACATGAAAACATCCATGGATGCAATATATTCTGTGTAAAATATATGTATATAAATATATATATGCATAGCTAGCTAAAAAATCCATGGATGTAATATATTCTGTATAAAATATATGTATATAAATATATATATGCATAGCTAGCTAAAAAAATCCATGGATGTAATCTATTCTGTATATAAAATATATGTATATATTTAAATATATATATGCATAGCTAGCTAAAAAAATCATGGATGTAATATATTCTGTATAAAATATATGTATATAAATATATATATGCATAGCTAGCTAAAAAATCCATGGATGTAATATATTCTGTATAAAATGTATGTATATAAATATATATATAAGTATCTAAAAATCCATGGATGTAATATATCTGTATAAAATATATGTATATAAATATATATATCAAAAAATCCATGATTAATATATTCTGTATAAAATAAATATTATACTAAAAATATAATATATCAAAATAATCATGTATATAATATATATCTGTATAAATAAATATATCTAAAAATAAAAATAATATACTGTCTATGATATATATAAATATATATACATATATATATCTATTATATGAATATATATAATAATATATAATATATATACATATATATATGTAGCTATACCTATCTATATTATATAAATATATATATACAGAACACACATCCCAACCCCCCAATATTCTAAATACCTATAAATACATAGAAATATATCTATAAATACATATAAAGATATATAATAGAAATATATTTAAATACTATCTATAAAAACACAGCTATATATCTATAAATACATAGAAATATATCTATAAATGCATATACATGTATCTATAAATATAGATATAATGGAAATACATATAAATACAGATATAATAAATACATATATATGTATATATGCATGTCTATGTGTGAATGTGTATATATATATAAATATATATAAAAATAAATAAATAATTATATATATATATATAATTATATATTGTTCCCTTATACCAATTCCTATATTTATACCAATAATTCCTATATTTATACCAATAAATTCCTATATTTATACCAATAATTCCTATATTTATACCAATAATTAAAATAATTATATTTTTATATATATATATATATTTATACCAATAATTAAAATAATTATATTTATATATATATATTTATACCAAAATTAAAATAACTGAATATATATATTGTTCCCTTATACCAAATTTTCCACAGAGCACTGTGGCTGGTGAAGGAAATTCAAAGCTCTTTACTGACATTGGTTAAACCAGAGGGGACAACAACAAAAGAAAATCCTTGCCAGATAAAGGAATTGGCAGCACGAACACCAGCCTCAAAACAACCTGCTGCTCTCTGGCTGGCAGAGGAATTTCAGCAAAGCAAAACAGGGGGAAACCCGAGCTTTAGAAACTCCCCAACTCCCCAAGTGCAGGTGTGAAAAGCAAAGCACAGAGCTGGCAGCAGCAGCAGAGCAGCGAGGGGAGGCTCCCTGCAGGAACACCAACCACAAAAAGCACTTGGCACAGCCCTGCTTTCCTTAAGCCCCCGGGGAAAGGGGTATTTTTCCTCCACTGGTAAAAACTTGAGGCTGTTTCTTCCTGATTGCTACAGGAATTAGGCTGCAGCCGCAAGGTTTGGGGTTGAGATTCTTCCTTCAGCTCCTCTGAGCACAGCAGCCTTTGTGCTGGAGAGGATCCTGAAGGGCATCGAGTCCTGCTGGTACCACCACCAAACCCTGGCCCTGAGCACCACAGCTGCAGCCCTGCGTGGGAAAAGGGTGAGACCTGATCAAAGAGCACCCTCAGAGCAGGGGAATCCTGCAGAACCTGCCTCAGGTCAGGGAGATCCTGGAGAACCTGCCTCAGAGCAGGGAAATCCTGCAGAACCTCCCTGAGAGCAGGGGAATCCTGGAGAACCTGCCTCAGGTCAGGGAGATCCTGCAGAACCTGCCTCAGAGCAGGGAAATCCTGGAGAACCTCCTCAGAGCAGGGAAATCCTGGAGAACCTCCCTCAGAGCAGGGAAATCCTGCAGAACCTCCCTGAGAGCAGGGAAATCCTAAAGGATCTCCCTCAGACCAGGGAAATCCTAAAGGATCTCCCTCAGACCAGGGAAATCCTGGAGAACCTCCCTCAGAGCAGGGAAATCCTGGAGAACCTCCCTCAGAGCAGGGAAATCCTGGAGAACCTCCCTCAGAGCAGGGAAATCCTGGAGAACCTCCCTGAGAGCAGGGAAATCCTGGAGAACCTCCCTCAGAGCAGGGAAATCCTGGAGAACCTCCCTCAGATCAGTGAAACCCTGCAGGATCTCAGCTCAGTGAAACCCTGCAGGATCTCAGATCAGTGAAACCCTGCAGGATCTCAGATCAGTGAAACCCTGCAGGATCTCAGCTCAGTGAAACCCTGCAGGATCTCAGATCAGTGAAACCCTGCAGGATCTCAGATCAGTGAAATCCTGCAGGATCTCAGCTCAGTGAAATCCTGCAGGATCTCCATCAGATCAGTGAAATCCTGCAGGATCTCAGATCAGTGAAACCCTGCAGGATCTCAGATCAGTGAAATCCTGCAGGATCTCAGATCAGTGAAATCCTGCAGGATCTCAGATCAGTGAAACCCTGCAGGATCTCAGATCAGTGAAATCCTGCAGGATCTCAGATCAGTGAAACCTGCAGGATCTCAGATCAGTGAAATCCTGCAGGATCTCAGATCAGTGAAACCCTGCAGGATCTCAGATCAGTGAAACCCTGCAGGATCTCAGATCAGTGAAACCCTGCAGGATCTCAGATCAGTGAAATCCTGCAGGATCTCCATCAGATCAGTGAAACCCTGCAGGATCTCAGCTCAGTGAAACCCTGCAGGATCTCCATCAGATCAGTGAAACCCTGCAGGATCTCAGCTCAGTGAAACCCTGCAGGATCTCAGATCAGTGAAATCCTGCAGGATCTCAGATCAGTGAAATCCTGCAGGATCTCAGCTCAGTGAAATCCTGCAGGATCTCAGATCAGTGAAATCCTGCAGGATCTCAGATCAGTGAAACCCTGCAGGATCTCAGATCAGTGAAACCCTGCAGGATCTCCATCAGATCAGTGAAACCCTGCAGGATCTCAGATCAGTGAAATCCTGCAGGATCTCAGATCAGTGAAACCCTGCAGGATCTCAGATCAGTGAAACCCTGCAGGATCTCAGATCAGTGAAATCCTGCAGGATCTCCATCAGATCAGTGAAACCCTGCAGGATCTCAGCTCAGTGAAACCCTGCAGGATCTCAGCTCAGTGAAACCCTGCAGGATCTCCATCAGATCAGTGAAACCCTGCAGGATCTCAGCTCAGTGAAACCCTGCAGGATCTCAGATCAGTGAAATCCTGCAGGATCTCAGATCAGTGAAATCCTGCAGGATCTCAGATCAGTGAAACCCTGCAGGATCTCAGCTCAGTGAAATCCTGCAGGATCTCCATCAGATCAGTGAAACCCTGCAGGATCTCAGCTCAGTGAAACCCTGCAGGATCTCAGATCAGTGAAACCCTGCAGGATCTCAGATCAGTGAAATCCTGCAGGATCTCAGATCAGTGAAACCCTGCAGGATCTCAGATCAGTGAAATCCTGCAGGATCTCAGCTCAGTGAAACCCTGCAGGATCTCAGATCAGTGAAATCCTGCAGGATCTCAGATCAGTGAAACCCTGCAGGATCTCAGATCAGTGAAACCCTGCAGGATCTCAGATCAGTGAAATCCTGCAGGATCTCAGATCAGTGAAACCCTGCAGGATCTCAGATCAGTGAAATCCTGCAGGATCTCAGATCAGTGAAACCCTGCAGGATCTCAGATCAGTGAAACCCTGCAGGATCTCCATCAGATCAGTGAAATCCTGCAGGATCTCAGATCAGTGAAATCCTGCAGGATCTCCATCAGATCAGTGAAATCCTGCAGGATCTCAGCTCAGTGAAACCCTGCAGGATCTCAGATCAGTGAAACCCTGCAGGATCTCCATCAGATCAGTGAAATCCTGCAGGATCTCAGCTCAGTGAAACCCTGCAGGATCTCAGATCAGTGAAATCCTGCAGGATCTCAGATCAGTGAAATCCTGCAGGATCTCAGATCAGTGAAACCTGCAGGATCTCAGATCAGTGAAATCCTGCAGGATCTCAGATCAGTGAAACCCTGCAGGATCTCAGCTCAGTGAAATCCTGCAGGATCTCAGATCAGTGAAATCCTGCAGGATCTCAGATCAGTGAAACCCTGCAGGATCTCAGATCAGTGAAATCCTGCAGGATCTCCATCAGATCAGTGAAACCCTGCAGGATCTCAGCTCAGTGAAACCCTGCAGGATCTCCATCAGATCAGTGAAACCCTGCAGGATCTCAGCTCAGTGAAACCCTGCAGGATCTCAGATCAGTGAAATCCTGCAGGATCTCAGATCAGTGAAATCCTGCAGGATCTCAGCTCAGTGAAATCCTGCAGGATCTCAGATCAGTGAAATCCTGCAGGATCTCAGATCAGTGAAACCCTGCAGGATCTCAGATCAGTGAAACCCTGCAGGATCTCCATCAGATCAGTGAAACCCTGCAGGATCTCAGATCAGTGAAATCCTGCAGGATCTCAGATCAGTGAAACCCTGCAGGATCTCAGATCAGTGAAACCCTGCAGGATCTCAGATCAGTGAAATCCTGCAGGATCTCCATCAGATCAGTGAAACCCTGCAGGATCTCAGCTCAGTGAAACCCTGCAGGATCTCAGCTCAGTGAAACCCTGCAGGATCTCCATCAGATCAGTGAAACCCTGCAGGATCTCAGCTCAGTGAAACCCTGCAGGATCTCAGATCAGTGAAACCCTGCAGGATCTCAGATCAGTGAAATCCTGCAGGATCTCAGATCAGTGAAACCCTGCAGGATCTCAGATCAGTGAAATCCTGCAGGATCTCAGCTCAGTGAAACCCTGCAGGATCTCAGATCAGTGAAATCCTGCAGGATCTCAGATCAGTGAAACCCTGCAGGATCTCAGATCAGTGAAACCCTGCAGGATCTCCATCAGATCAGTGAAATCTGCAGGATCTCAGATCAGTGAAATCCTGCAGGATCTCCATCAGATCAGTGAAATCCTGCAGGATCTCAGCTCAGTGAAACCCTGCAGGATCTCAGATCAGTGAAACCCTGCAGGATCTCAGATCAGTGAAATCCTGCAGGATCTCAGCTCAGTGAAACCCTGCAGGATCTCAGCTCAGTGAAACCCTGCAGGATCTCAGCTCAGTGAAATCCTGCAGGATCTCAGCTCAGTGAAACCCTGCAGGATCTCAGATCAGTGAAATCCTGCAGGATCTCAGATCAGTGAAATCCTGCAGGATCTCCATCAGATCAGTGAAATCCTGCAGGATCTCAGATCAGTGAAACCCTGCAGGATCTCCATCAGATCAGTGAAATCCTGCAGGATCTCAGATCAGTGAAATCCTGCAGGATCTCAGATCAGTGAAACCCTGCAGGATCTCCCTCAGCTCACTCACCCTCCTGACCTTGAGCCATTTCCAGCTCCCAGCTGAGGAGCTGTACCTGATCCCCCATTCCAGACTCCTCAGGAGGAGATTTGAAAGGTGCCCTGCTCACCTGGCACCACTTTTCCAGCCAGCCCCGCTCCAGACTGAAGGGTTTTTTGGAGAACCATCTCCCAGCTGAGCTGCTTTCCCTGGAGCACCCTCTACGAGCACCTCCCTGTGCCCCAGGGGGATGAAGAATCTCAGCTCCAGCACTCAGAGGTGCTTCAAGAACGAGGCAAGGCACATGTGTTGGCTAATCCCTGATTTTCCTGTGGCTGGGAATGCACACAGCCACTGAAAATGCCTTGAGAGATTGCTAAGAGCCCTTGAAAGCTCTTGCAGACACACAGCTACTGAGAGCTCTGGTCAGCCAACACTTCAAATTCTCACTCTGGGAGGTTTAAGAACTAATACTGAGCTACTACTAAAACTGATGCACAAACTCCTTTGTGCAGAGGGATAACCCCTGTAAGAAAATCTAATTTCCAACACAGAGAACAGTGGGAAGCAGAGACCAGGACGTGATACAGAAGGAGGAGCAAGAAGCCAAGCACACAAACTTCTACTTCCAAAATTCGCTTGGTTTTGGGCATTAAACTGCTTTCACTCCCTGAATTTAAGGAGAACACCAGCTCTGTGTGGAGGTAAGATGAGCCCTGGTGTGGATATCACAAAATCCCAGGATGAGGTGGCTTGGGAAGGACCTTCAAGCTCATTTCCCAGGGGCAGGGAACCTTCCAGCAGCCCAGGCTGCTGCTGCAATGAACCCCAACCAGCTGGGTTTGATCCTCCCTTGGATGTTCCAAAATCCACTCGTGGGTACCAGGCAGCATCAGAGCCACTCTGGAGAGCAACAAGAAATCCTGGGCAGTTTAATCTCTGCTCCTGTGCTGGACACAGCTCGTGGAGAGAGGGAATGGATTGCAGAGCTCACTCAGCCCACTTCAGGAGTTACAAACCCTTGGAAATTCAGCTGCTAGCAATGAAAATGCTGACACAGTGCTCAGTGTAGTGACAGCAATGGCATGGCTTTAAATTGAACTTGCTTTGTCAAGCCAAGAGCACTTAAATAAAACACAGGGAAACCTCGTGGAAACACACCAGCTATTTGTGATGGAACACTTTGGAACAGTTTGTCTGGGTTGTGGATTAAATTCCAATCCCTTCAGAAGAATCCTCAAGGAAGAAAGGCAAACTCAAAAAAAAAAAAAAAAAAAACCCGAAGTAAAAATATGATAATAATAATGATGATGGCATAGCTGCATATCTAATTTTATTATACTTTAATTTAATTTTTAATTTGTTTTGTAATTTCTAAAGGGATGACTGAGCACCCTCAGACCCCTGTTGCCTCAAAGGGAACACAAAGCTTAGGCAGGGCTCCCATCCCTCTCTCCTACCAACATTTTTTAGGGCAATTTCCTCCACCCCCCCAAACATCACTCCTCATCACACCCCGTTCTACAGCCAAGAAATTCCCGACGTTTTAAAGGCTCAGAAGAGCATTAAAGAAAATGAGAAGATTTCCTGACAATTCAATACCTTCACCTGCCAGCACAGCCCTGGCTGCCCCAAGATATTTCTGTTAAATTAACGTGGTGCTAACAGCAAGGTGTGGAGCACGACTTGAGCGAGTGGAGAGGATTTTAAATCCCCTTTTTCACAGGCACCAGGAGTGTCTCCAGTGCCAATCCCCACGCCAGGCAGGTGTGACTTTAATGACACTGACCTCGTGTGGCTCTTGGAGCACCTCTGGCACCTTTGGGGAGGCGTTTTTCTGAGGCACTGGCCTTGTTTTCATCATTTAACATCACTCACAGCACTTCAATCAAGCTGGGGCTGGGGGGGAGAGGGCTCCGAGGAGCAGCTGACAAACCAATTAACAAAGCACCCAAATTGGCTCCTGCACAGCTGGGTCAGGAGGAATCTGGGGGAAAATCAGGGAGGAAAAAGGTGGGAAGGTGTAAAATCAAAAATTGGGTCCTGCACAGCTGGGTCAGGAGGAATCTGGGGGAAAATCAGGGAGGAAAAAGGTGGGAAGGTGTAAAATCAAAAATTGGGTCCTGCACAGCTGGGTCAGCAGGAATCTGGGGAAAGGCAGGGAGAAAAAAAAGTTGGGAAGGTGTAAAATCAAAAATTGGCTCCTGCACAGGTAGTTCAGGAGAAAACTGGGGGAAAATCAGGGAGAAAAAACATTTGGGAAGGTGTAAAACCAAAAACTGGCTCCTGTACAGGTAGTTCAGGAGAAAACTGGGGGAAGTGAGGGAGGAAAAAGGTGGGAAGGAATAAAACTAAAAATTGGGTCCTGCACAGCTGGGTCAGGAGGAATCTGGGGGAAAGGCAGGGAGAAAAAAAGTTGGAAAGGTGTAAAATCAAAAATTGGGTCCTGCACAGCTGGTCAGGAGGATCTGGGGGAAAATCAGGAGGAAAAGGTGGGAAGGTGTGAAAGCAAAAATGGCCTGCACAGCTGGGTCACGAAGAATCTGGGGAAGGCAGGAGAAAAAAAGTTGGGAAGGTGTAAAATCAAAAATTGGGTCCTGCACAGCTGGGTCAGGAGGAATCTGGGGAAATCAGGGAGGAAAATGTTGGAAGGTGTGAAAAGCAAAAATTGGCTCCTGCACAGGTAGTTCAGGAGGAAAACTGGGGAAAATCAGGGAGAAAAAACATTTGGGAAGGTGTAAAACCAAAACCCAGAGGAGGAAATGCAAATGAAAGGGGTTTTATCAATCAAATTCAGCCTGCAGGTGGAACTGAGCAGCCAAGTTATCCACTAAGAAGGCAAAAATAAACCCCAAATATCTCATGGTGGGTCACTGAACTGCTGGGGCACAGCTTTTAATCCATGGAAATGCTTTATCTATAAAAATTTATTTTGTATCACCAAGAACACCAGGCTCAACTCTTCCTGGAGTTGAGTCCCAGCCCCTTTCTTTTTTTTTTTAATAGAATTATTTATTTATTAATAAATAATAATTATTTATTATTATTTAGAATTATTATACACAGAGTGTAGGAATTTGCTCTGTATCTCTCCCAAATTGCTGAGTGAGGGCTCTCCAGCATTTACCAATTGCATTTTGGTTAAAAGGCCTTTGGCAAGGAATTTGTTGTGTGAAAATGTGAAAAAAGATTTGATTTGGGGCTCTAAAATGGGGAATTTGCCAAGATGGAGAGGGCCAGCTCTGGGACTGCTCAACTTTACCTCATCTTCTGCTAAAAATATTGGTTAGAGTTCACTTCAAGGTATGTCCAGCTTCACCTTAATATGAGGAAAGAGAGAGAAAAGAGAGAGAAAAGAGAGGAAAAGAGAAAAGGAAGAGAGAAAAGAGAAAGAGAAAGAAGAAAGAAAGAGAAAAGAGAAGAGAAAGAGGAAAGAGAAAGAGAGAAAAGAGAAAAGAGAAAAAGAGAAAGAAGAGAAAAGAGGAAAGAGGAAGAAAGAGAAAAGAGAAAGAGAGAAAAGAAGAGAAAAGAGAAGAGAAAAGAGAGAAAGAAAGAGAGAAGAAAGAGAAAGAAAGAGAAAAAGAAAAGAAAGGAAAGAGAAAAAGAGAAGAAAGAGAAAAGAGAAAGAGAAAGAAAGAGAAAAAGAGAAAGAGAAAGAAAGAAAAAGAGAAGAAAGAAGAGAAAAGAGAAAGAGAAGAAAGAAAGAGAAAAAGAGAAAGAGAAAAGAGAGAAAAAGAGAAAGAGAAGAAAGAGAAAAAGAGAAGAGAAAAGAGAAAGAGAAAGAAAGAGAAAGAGAGAAAGAGAGAGAAAGAGAAAAAGAGAAGAAAAAGAGAGAAAAAGAGAAAGAGAGAAAAAGACAAAGAAAGAAAGAAAAAGAGAAAGAAAGAAAAAGAGAGAAAAAGAGAGGAAGGAAGAAGGAAAAAAAGGAAGAAAGGGAAAAAGGAAAAAAAGGAAAAAGGAAAAAAGGAAGAAGGAAAAAAAAGGAAAAAGGAAAAAAAAAAGGAAAAAGGAAAAGCCTGCACAGAGCAGGCCCTACTTCCTACTCAAACCTGGAGTTTTATTTAAGACCTCAAATGAAAACCCATTCTAAATACAGCCAAAATTAGCAACAGGTAAAACACATGAGGATACAGGGAATCTAAACAAGCAAAGGTTAAATGAAAATATTTGGGTGTTAAGAGTTAATTTGAGGTGCAAGGTGCATGTGAGGGGAGAGCTCCCTCCTACCTCCATGAAGGAAATTCCAAGCTCCAAACATCTGAGTGGATCCCATACTGCTCCCCTGAAATCCTCTCAGGCTGGGGAGAAAGCACACAAACACCTCCTGAGCCTGCAGACACACGGGGAAACTGCAAAAAGAGCTGCTGCAGGGCAAGGAGGGGGAAACAGCACAGGCTGGGGGGATGATCTGGGTTAGGAGAGATCTACTGGGATCAAATTCTGGCTCCTGGAATGCACAGGCAGGCAAAAATCCCACCTGGGCAGCCAAAAATCCCACCCTGTGCAGCCCCAAATCCCACCCTGTGCCTCCCCAAATCCCACCCTGTGCACAGCCCCAAATCCCACCCTGTGCCTCCCCAAATCCCACCCTGGGCACAGCCCCAAATCCCACCCTGTGCTCCCCAAATCCCACCCTGGGCACAGCCCCAAATCCCACCGTGGGCACAGCCCCAAATCCCACCCTGGGCACAGCCCCAAATCCCACCCTGTGCCTCCCCAAATCCCACCCTGTGCCTCCCCAAATCCCACCCTGTGCCTCCCCAAATCCCACCCTGTGCCTCCCAAATCCCACCCTGTGCAGCCCCAAATCCCACCCTGGGCACAGCCCCAAATCCCACCCTGGGCACAGCCCCAAATCCCACCCTGGGCACAGCCCAAATCCCACCCTGTGCCTCCCCAAATCCCACCCTGTGCCTCCCCAAATCCCACCCTGTGCCTCCCCAAATCCCACCCTGTGCCTCCCCAAATCCCACCCTGGGCACAGCCCCAAATCCCACCCTGTGCCTCCCAAATCCCACCCTGTGCCTCCCCAAATCCCACCCTGTGCCTCCCCAAATCCCACCCTGGGCACAGCCCCAAATCCCACCCTGGGCACAGCCCCAAATCCCACCCTGTGCCTCCCCAAATCCCACCCTGTGCCTCCCCAAATCCCACCCTGGGCACAGCCCCAAATCCCACCCTGTGCCTCCCCAAATCCCACCCTGTGCCTCCCAAATCCCACCCTGTGCACAGCCCCAAATCCCACCCTGGGCACAGCCCCAAATCCCACCCTGTGCCTCCCCAAATCCCACCCTGGGCACAGCCCCAAATCCCACCCTGTGCAGCCCCAAATCCACCCTGTGCCTCCCCAAATCCCACCCTGTGCAGCCCCAAATCCCACCCTGTGCAGCCCCAAATCCCACCCTGGGCACAGCCCCAAATCCCACCCTGTGCCTCCCCAAATCCCACCTGGGCACAGCCCCAAATCCCACCCTGGGCACAGCCCCAAATCCCACCCTGTGCCTCCCCAAATCCCACCCTGTGCCTCACCAAATCCCACCCTGTGCCTCCCCAAATCCCACCCTGGGCACAGCCCCAAATCCCACCCTGGGCACAGCCCCAAATCCCACCCTGTGCAGCCCCAAATCCCACCTGTGCACAGCCCCAAATCCCACCCTGTGCAGCCCCAAATCCCACCCTGTGCCTCCCAAATCCCACCCTGTGCAGCCCCAAATCCCACCCTGTGCAGCCCCAAATCCCACCCTGGGCACAGCCCCAAATCCCACCCTGTGCCTCTCCAAATCCCACCCTGTGCCTCCCTGGAACTCTTGGCCAAACACTCCTGGAGCTCCCCCATTCCCTGGGGAGCCTGGGCAATGCCCCAAAACCATCTGGGGGATAAAAGTTTTCCTAAAATCCAATTAAAGCTGCCCTGGGCCAGCTCCAGCCTTTCCCCATCAGTGACCCCAGAGCCCCTCGGGAAGGTGGAGACACCAAAAAACCACCAAGGGGCTTCAGAGCTTCCCTGGCAGAGAGAAAATCCAGGGAAATTCAGGAATTCTGCAGGAAAATCAATGCCCAAGGCTGGTTTGGGTTTGGCTTGGTTAAGCCAAGGAAAAAGCCAAGGAAAAAGCCAAGGAAAAAGCCAAGGAAAAAGCCAAGGAAAAAGCCAAGGAAAAAGCCAAGGGCTCGTGCTTGTGCACAAGGTCAAGTTGAAAAAATCCAGTTTTCCACTCCCTTCCCCAAATCCAGGCACCACAGCAAGGAACAAAACCCCAAAATTCCCTGTGTGGAGTGCAGAGGATGTGGAATAACCACAGCTAAAAAAGCCAAAAGAATCACCACAACCACGACAATTTTATTCTCTATACTCCTTAATTTTGGGCTTTTTGACCTGTAAGAAAAAAAAAAAAAAAAAAGCCCCAAACTATTAATAGCAGGTTTAATGCCTCCTGAAATGGAGTGCTGTAAAAAATACCTGCTGCTTTTGAGTGGAAAGCCACAATTGCAGCATTTCCAAGGTCAAGCAGGACGTGAAATGCAACAATAAAAGCTCCGGAGTCTCCTCTCCCCACGGGGCTGTTAATGCACCTGGCTGGCCCAGGCACCCACAAAGGAGTTCCAGTCTTTCCTGATCCTGGCAGCAGCCAAAATCCCAAATCAGTGTCACCCAGGGGGGGTTTGGATGCTCAGCCTGGGCTGCGACTCCCAGCTCAGGAGCTTTTAGCAGGAATGTTAAATAAAAATCACATTGCTGCCCCAATTCCCTTGGAAAAAAAAACACCAAAAACAACCTGGCAAAAAAAAAAAAAAACAAAAACAAAAACACACACAATCCCAAACTCTCATTTAAAAAAAAAAAAAATCTTGGTTTATTTATTTTTTTAATAATTTTTTGAGTGTAAGGTCAGGGTGATATTTTTTTTAAGCTGATAAAGTTTTTGTACTGAGGTGTTTTTCTAGTGATAAATGTCCTCCCAAAGGTGTAAATTTGCAGCCTAAATTAATTTTGTGACGTGATGTGGGATGTGCTGACCTGGCCCAAGCAAGGTGGGAACTCCCACCCCATTTTTTAGGCACCTCCCGAGCCACTAAATGAGATTTAAAATTAATATTGAGTGATATTAAATCATTTCCTCTTCGAACTGAAGCTTGAAACAGCAGCTTCTAGTGAGGAACTGTGGGTTCACAAAAGGGAAGGGCAAATAAATCAGCTTTTTGAACAAAAAAATGGATTTAAAAGTAGGGAAAAGAAGAGGAAAATGGGAATAAAAGACATCTCGAGGGTGCAACCCACTCTAAACACAAAGCCCAAAGGATTTCCTCTTCAAAATTTCTACAACTGATTTTTTTTCTCAACCAGTTTTTCTTTCTATAGAAAGTGCTGATGATTTTACAGAAAATGTGTTTTGGTTGGAAATTTTAATTTCTCAATCGAAAAAGTTCTGGGATTTTTTTTCAAAATTGAAAAGCTTTTTTTTTTTTTTTTCCCCAAGAAAACCTCATTTTTTTCCAAGAGTTTTAAAATCCCTGCCAGTCTGCCCAGTGGGTGAAGCAAACCTTACGACCTTCATTATTTTTTTAAAAAATCTGAGAAAAATATCATTTCATTATAACTGGAAACTTGATGACAACAAACGACTCAATCAAGAAAACAAAACGCTTTTAACCCAGAAAATCACATTTTGAGCTTAAACTTCTGCTCCACAATTAAGAGATGGAGGCACCACATCCACCCAGAAAGGCCAAAAAAAAAAGCAATTTATTTAATGTACACCTGGGAAAGAGCTGTAATCTTGGTTTGGGCACTAAAAGCAAAACACAATTTAATTCTCAGCCCTGCTTAAAACCAGTTTGAAGCAAGAGCTGAGCTGGAAAAGTTGATTAATTTGAAGCTGTTTCTTTGTCTGCATCTCTGTGTTCCAGCTATATATTTTTTTTTAACCTGTCTTTTTTATTTAAATATGATATTTAAATAAAAAATTTAAATTTTCCTGCAGAATATTCTGATGCCACAGGACAGCCCAAGTCTTTCCAGGCTTTTTGAGCCTTTCAGAAGCCACACAATGAGCACACCTCAAGTGGAAAAGCACTTAGCAAATAAATGGGCACCCTGACAAGAAAATCAGGGAAAAAAAAAATACCTGCAAGCGATTAAAGGTCATGGATTTCTCCCCCCCTCCTTCCCCAAGGTTTGAAAAACACCAGCAGCAACCACTTTGTGCTGTTTATATTTTGATTTTTAAACCAGCAGAGCTGCTTCTGTTCTCACTGTCAGTATTAGGAGCAGCCTGCTGGCAGAATTTTCGTGGTCAGAAAGAAAAATTTGTGCTGGGCTTGAAAAATCGAGGCAGTGGGGTTTGGACGTGTGGACTGGAGGATTGGAAAGGATCCAGGGGGATTCTGGTGGGAAATCCACTCTGAGTGGGGTAAAATAGTGCAGGAAATCCACTCTGATCTGTGCAGAAAGTCACTGATTTGTGCAGAGAAATTTGGGCAGAAAAATCTGTGCAGAAAAAAAAATCCACTCTGATTTGTGCAGAGAAATTTGTGCAGAAAAATCTGTGCAGAAAAATCTGTGCAGAAAAAAAAATCCACTCTGGTTTGTGCAGAGAAATTTGTGCAGAAAAATCTGTGCAGAAAAATCTGTGCAGAAAAAAAAATCCACTCTGATCTGTGCAGAGATATTTGTGCAGAAAATCCACTCTGATTTGTGCAGAGAAATTTGTGCACAGAAATTTGTGCAGAGAACCCACTCTGATTTATGCAGAGAAATTTGTACAAAAACCCCTCTGATTTTCTCAAGCTGGCACTTGGCACCTCTGAACCCAAACCCTGCATCCTTAGCAATGAGCAAAAAATAAAAAATCTTTAAAAAAAGCAGAATTTTGGGGGTTTAATGTACAGGAACAGGACAAAAGCTGTCTCATGTTAACAAAGCCTGACCAAAATTTGGAGAGAAAAGTGGAATATTGATGATTCCCTGTGTTCTGAACTAAAAACCTGCACTTTAAATAGCCTGCTGTTATTAATCCCAAGTTTTTTAGCTTCAGATTCCCATGGGAAAAAACCCCCAGGGGTTTTAGGAATTCCCAACAACCTGCACAGGGTGAAATGCTTCCCTACCTCCAGCATTCCCAAAACTTGGATGGTTTGGGGCTCTCAGGGAGCTGCAAAGAGCCACAAGCTGGGAGTGAAAAACTGGATTTTTTTTATTTTTTTTTGGGAATGTCCAACTCTCTTTGTTCCCAGTTGTCACAAGGCAGCAAAACCAACCGAAAATATATTTAAAAAACCCCACTTTTCCCAATTTCCCCTCCCTCTCAGGCAGAAGTGGAGCTGTGCCAGGGAATGAGGCTGGGATGGGAAGAGGAGGAGCTTTGGAGGATTGATTTGGGATATTTCCTGCCTCAAAGAGAACCAAGAGTGAGGAGAAATAATTCCCTTTTCCCTGCTGCACCAACGCACTTACCGCCATATAAGCATTTGTTCCAACATACGTCTTGGCTATGGAATTCACCAGCTAGCAGACAAAACAGGCTGTTAGAACAATATAAAGATAATGTGGAAATAAAATGGGCAATTATTCCTCATTTAACCTACAATCATCGTCCCTATCAATCAACGAAAAATTATGGAAAAAAGGGAAGGGATTTCTCCGCCAAGGCGTTAAAAATGATTAAATCCGGGCTGGGGAATGAGGATTCCAAATTAAACAAGCACTGCATTACAGTTTATGGCAGATAACCTCAAACAATTGTGTTGAACAGGATGTTTCTTGGTTTAGTCCCCCCAACCAGTCTGGTAGAAAAAGGGAATTCGGAGGAGGCGGGATTGAGCAGGCTCCTTTTTCCAGCCCCAATTCATCCCCTAAACACTGGAGGGACAACAGAGCCTGCCAGCCCATAATACCAGGCTGACCTTCTCTTTGGGCCTCGTGTTTGGCAGAGAGGAAAAAGGGGCTGAAATTCCAATCAGCAGCCCAGCGAGCTCATGGGTCACCAACAGAGAAGTCCTCCGGGGAGACCCAAAATGGAAATTAATTAAAATTTGTGCTGCGCATTGTCAAAGCCCACCACTATTGTTGCTGCCAATATTAATTTTTATTGTGGGCCAGTTGGGCTCCCCAGACACGTCTCTTGCTCTGCCCTCCCTTTTGTCTGGGCAAAAGGCTCCCAGATCCAAAGCTGCATCTCAATGAAGTTTGCTATTCGTAAGTAGTAATTACAATATCAGCAGTTTTTACTGTCATTAAACAATGAACAATCATATTCAGATGAAGGCAAAGTCGCCCGGAGATTAAAAATGAAAAGGGCTGTCCCAGCAGAGAGGGGTTGGCCAGGTGATGGTGACCCCAGGAAGGGCAATGGGGAGGGTGGAAATTGGGGATTTACCTGGGTGCTGACCCCAAAGTCACAGAGCTTCACCTGGCCCCGGGTGTTCACCAGCATGTTGGATGGTTTCACATCTGTCAGGGGGAGCAATCTGCATTATTCCTATTATCCTGGATGATGTGACACTGTTTATAGAGAGTATCCTCCACTGCAAGGCAGCCACATGGAAATCCAGCTCCTGGCCCTGCACAGGACAGCCCCAGATATCCAGGGAGCATTGGCATGGGGGGCTCTGAGAGGAAATATTATAAATAGCTGTTTCAAAGGCAGTGGTTTGTAGGTCAGCAGCACAGATAAAATCCCATATGTATATAAAAAATAAAAATACTTCCTCTCCATACAGATATTATAGGGTATTTGCATAGATGACTTTATAAAATACTAAAAATCCACATTATTAAATCTGCAGGTGACACTAATCTGGAATAGACACCAAGAGCACTGATGGACAGAACTCACAGGGGTTTGACCAAACTAGAAATCAGCCTGAAAAAGAGATTAATTCCATAAATAAACCATCAATGCCCACCCAAAATCAGAGTACCAGTGCAAATATCCTGATGCTGAGAGCCCCTGATGGCAGAGGAATGCTCTGCTCTAAAATAAAACCAACATGGGAATAAAAACCTGAACATCCAGAGCAAGAGCACTGATGGACAGGAACAGAACTCAAAGGGGTTTGACCAAACTGCAAAATTATCCTCAAAAAGAGATTAATTCTATAAATAAACCATTCAATGCCCACCCAAAATCAGAGTACCAGTGCAAATATCCTGATGCTGAGAGCCCCTGATGGCAGAGGAATTTGATCCTCTGCTGTAAAATAAAACCAACATGGGAATAAAAACCTGAACATCCAGAGCAAGAGCATTGACAGAACTCACAGGGGTTTGACCAAACTAGAAATCAGCCTGAAAAAGAGACTGATTCCATAAATAAACCATCAATGCCCACCCAAAATCAGAGTACCAGTGCAAATATCCTGATGCTGAGAGCTCTGCTGTAAAATAAAACCAACATGGGAATAAAGTGCACCTGCAGCCTGGCTCCAGAGCAGGAACACTGAACATTTCTGCAGTTCCAGGGATGCCAGTGGGAGAGCAGGACGTGCACATTATGGCCTGGCTTAGACATGGGCAGATTAGAGCCTGGCTTTGCCTAATCACTGCTTTTCTTCTGTCAAAATGGATTAAAAGCAACAGCTTGAATCAGTGCCTGCTCTAAAAGTGAGCACTGGTTGGGGGCAGATGGATGAAACCCAACTAGAAAAGAACCTAATTTTGTTTATCATTAGGTTTGCCTTGCTTTAGCAGCTGTTTCCTGGTACCACAAGGAGCTGCCTTAATTTGTCTCTGCAATGGAGAAATGCAGAACCTCAATTAAGGAGCTGATTAAACGCTTGCCTCTACTTGAGCTAAAAATCCACATATAAAAATGGGAGCAGCCAAGAGACCCCAGGTGGATCAGGACTTTTGAAGTGAGGGAGAACACTGCTGGTACTGTAATTTCTGTAAATTCTGTCATTTTCTCCTAAAAAAACCCCCAGTCCTGAGCATCCAGAGGCTCAGTTTGTGTTTGCTGATCCCCATCCTTAGAATTCAAGGCACGAGCTGCACTTTTGATGGAGTTTTGCCTCCTCTGGAGCTGAGTGACTTTGCTAAATCCAAGCAGACGTGCTGAGCACACCAGAGGCTCTCTCCTGAATCCTGAGCAGAACAAGGTGCAGAATAATCCTGAAAAAAAACAAACCTGGAGCCACCTCTGAGCTGGGCTTGGAATGAGCCCCAGGCTGCTCACAGGGAATGCTGATATCCCAGGATGGTCCCAACTTTTAGGGGGAAAACTGAGTGTCACCAGCTCTGCTTTTAGCAAAAAGGATCCTGGAATCCTTCCACAAACAAAGCTGCAAACAGCAGCAAATCCTCAGAGGAAGGATGGGCAGGGCAGGCTGGGGAACCCTGCAGAGCAAGGGGCACTCAGAGCAACCCTGAGAGGGCAAATCCTCCCAGCAGAACGAGACAGCACCACAAATCCAGGGGATTTAATCAAGCATTTGCTGTACATTCCAATGGTTGTGCACATCTCCTCAAAAAGAAAACAGAAGTGACAGCCCTGCATGGAAAATCAGAATATCTGACACTGAAAGCAGAGAGGCAAATCATCCTTTTATTACATCACCCACTCCAGTTAATGGGTTAAATATTTTTATTTTTTTTTTTTGGGGGGGTGTGTTGGGAAACGAGTGTGCATAAATAACGTTCTGCACCATCTGCTTGTGATTAATATTAGTGTTGAGAAGTGCAAGAATTTAAACAAGAGCCAAAAGAGGTCATTATGCTGCCATTACCAGGGCTTGCTTAATACAAATGATTTCTCTGAAGCATCATTAGAGAGGCTGAACAAGTTCTTCTGGTGCTGGAGCTGCCTGAGTGGTTTCACCTCTCTGCAAACAACCAGGAGCTCTGCCTCCCACCCAACATTCCCCTCCCTGGTGGCATTGAAAAGCAAACTCAGGATTGTGTGGAGGAGGAGGGGGAAAAAAAAAAAACACAACAACAACAAACCCACCAAACCAAAGAAAAAGCCCTGAGCTGCTTTAAAAGCTGTCTCTTGACTTCTGCTGGCTTTTCAAAGCAGCCAGCAGCAACAGGCTGGGTTCAAGGAAGGCAGCAGCAGGTTTGGCAGAGGCCAGGAGTAATTTTATTTATTTTATTTCATTTTTTTTTTTTTTTTAAATAAGCCTTAAGTGGGCCATGAGTGGGCAAGCCTGTGTTTAGCTTTCATAGAGATGGAAAGAAATGGATGGAAAGAGAGCAGGGCAGCTCCTGCCACCATGGCAGGGTGAGAAATCCCCAAAACCAGCCCTGGCTTTGTGCCTGGGCTGCACTGGGTGATGGCACACGGAGCTGTATTCACTTCTAGGAACTGTGCTTTAGGAGCTGTGTTTCCTTTTGGAACTGTGCTTTAGGAGCTGTATTCACTTCTAGGAACTGTGCTTTAGGAGCTGTGTTTCCTTTTGGAACTGTGCTTTAGGAGCTGTATTCACTTCTAGGAACTGTGCTTTAGGAGCTGTGTTTCCTTTTGGAACTGTGCTTTAGGAGCTGTATTCACTTCTAGGAATTGTGCTTTAGGAGCTGTGTTTGCCTGTAGGAACTGAATTTTAGGAGCTGTATTCACTTTTAGGAATTGTGTTTCATTTTTAGGAATTGGTTTTAGGAGCTGGTTTCCTTTTAGGAATTGTGTTTTAGGAGTTTGTGTTTCCTTTTGGAATTGTGCTTTAGGAGTTGTGTTTCCTTTTAGGAATTGTGTTTTAGGAGCTGTGTTTCCTTTTAGGAATTGTGTTTTAGGAGTTGTGTTTCCTTTTAGGAATTGTGTTTTAGGAGTTGTGTTTCCTTTTGGAATTCTGTTTTAGGAGTTGTGTTTCCTTTTAGGAATTCTGTTTTAGGAGTTGTGTTTCCTTCTGGAATTGTGTTTTAGGAGTTGTGTTTCCTTCTGGAATTGTGTTTTAGGAGTTGTGTTTCCTTCTGGAATTGTGTTTTAGGAGTTGTGTTTCCTTTTAGGAATTCTGTTTTAGGAGTTGTGTTTCCTTTTAGGAATTGTGTTTTAGGAGTTGTGTTTCCTTCTGGAATTGTGTTTTAGGAGTTGTGTTTCCTTCTGGAATTGTGTTTTAGGAGTTGTGTTTCCTTTTAGGAATTGTGTTTTAGGAGCTGTGTTTCCTTCTGGAATTGTGCTTTAGGAGCTGTGTTTCCTTTTGGAATTGTGCTTTAGGAGCTGTGTTTCCTTTTGGAATTGTGTTTCCTTTTGGAATTGTGTTTTAGGAGTTGTGTTTCCTTTTGGAATTGTGCTTTAGGAGTTGTGTTTCCTTTTGGAATTGTGCTTTAGGAGTTGTGTTTCCTTTTAGGAATTGTGTTTTAGGAGCTGTGTTTCCTTTTAGGAATTGTGTTTTAGGAGTTGTGTTTCCTTTTAGGAATTGTGTTTTAGGAGTTGTGTTTCCTTTTAGGAATTCTGTTTTAGGAGTTGTGTTTCCTTTTAGGAATTGTGTTTTAGGAGTTGTGTTTCCTTCTGGAATTGTGTTTTAGGAGTTGTGTTTCCTTTTAGGAATTGTGTTTTAGGAGCTGTGTTTCCTTCTGGAATTGTGCTTTAGGAGCTGTGTTTCCTTTTGGAATTGTGCTTTAGGAGCTGTGTTTCCTTTTGGAATTGTGTTTCCTTTTGGAATTGTGTTTTAGGAGCTGTGTTTCCTTTTGGAATTGTGTTTTAGGAGTTGTGTTTCCTTTTAGGAATTGTGTTTTAGGAGCTGTGTTTCCTTTTAGGAATTGTGTTTTAGGAGCTGTGTTTCCTTTTAGGAATTTGTTTTTAGGAGCTGTGTTTCCTTTTAGGAATTGTGCTTTAGGAATTGTGTTTCCTTTTAGGAATTGTGCTTTAGGAATTGTGTTTCCTTTTAGGAATTGTGCTTTAGGAATTGTGTTTCCTTCTAGGAACTGTGTTTTAGGAGCTGTGTTTCCTTCTAGAATCTGAATTTTAGGAGCTGTATTCACTTTTAGGAATTTACATAATAACAAATAAACAGAATTTCACAGTAAAAAGCAAGGAATAAAAATTTGAAAAAAAAAAAAATTAAAAAGTTTTAAACTTTAGCTGCAGCAAAGAGAACAAACAGCAAAAACCCCAAACTCCCTCCTGCCCAAGCAGGTTTAAAACCTTAAACTGTCCCTGACCATGCAGGGACCAGGATTTGAGAGACCTGAGCCTGCAGCAACCCTTGAGCTGTCACAGGGGATTTCTGAAGCACCCAACAAAATCCATTTTCTGTTTGCAGCCCCAGCCAAGCACCTCAGTCCCACGCTGAGTTTTGCACCCCTGAGCTTGGAAATCCCTGTAAAATCCATTTTTCTCTCCAGTCCTTTTCCCTTGAGGGGAGGAGGGAGGGCAGTAAAAGAGCAATCAAAATGTTTTCCAAGGAAGTGTGCGAGGTTAATGAGTGAGATTCAGTCTGCATTCCCCCTCTGCTTGGTCTTTGTACAAAGTGGGGGAAAAATGGAATTGGAAAGCAGAAAACTTCGACTCACCTCTGTGTAAAATCTTCAGACTCCATAAATAGGTCAGGCCTTTCACAACCTTTAGGTAAAAGAAAAAAAAAAATATCACATTTTAGGGTTCCTTGAGAGGAAAAAATCCACATTTCAGCTGGGCTGGGAGATGGGAGAATCCAGTTTTAAAATGAAGCCAGGAGCAGGAAAAGGGGAGACCCTACCTCCCTCCCAGGAAACCTGCAGCAAGTCCTTCATTAATACAGAAATTATTCAAGATTATAGGAATAATAATATTAATAACGTTAATAATAATAACGATAATAATAGTGATGTAGCAATGCAAAAATAAATCAAGGAGATGCAAACGTTTCAAGCCTCCTGCAATGGCCAAAGGCAGTTTCAGACTAGCAGTCTTTGATTATTAAAAATGTATTTAGGCTACTGAAAATCTTTAAAACCAAAGGAAATGATTTAATTTAAAGCAAGCATCCATTAATTAAAAAAAAAAAAAAGGAATATTTCTCATGAAACACATTAAGAGTTTGGAGTTATTAAACACCTTTATTATGGCACACGGGCTGGTGAGCAGGGAGGAATTCACCAAATTCTCCCTTCAGCTTCTCTGCCTGTACCAAGGGATAAAAAAAAGAGATTTTTTTCCCTTTCTGCTGGGCTGGCAACCTCAGAGCCAGCCTCACCTCACCACCCCCTTGCCATTTACCTATTAGGGAAGGCCTAAATATGAATTAATTAATGAACCCAAGCTGGCAGGGCCAGCCTTTAGCTGGGAGCTGGAGCAGGAATTATTTGTATTCAGGCAGGAGCTTTGACAACAATGCCTTGACAAAGCCTTGACACACAAGTGCCTGCACCTGCTGTCAATCACTGCCTGGGTGACAGTTCAAGTGCACAGCATTTCTGCTCTCAGAGCCCCCAGCACCAGGGCAAAGCTCAGCTGGGGCTGGGCTGCAGCCCTGGAGCTGCTGACACTCCAAAGCTCCCTCCAAAATCGGATTTTCCTCCAAAAACCACTGTGGGCGCCTTCTAAAATCTGATTTTCCTTCAAAAACCACTGTGGGCGCCTTCTAAAATCTGATTTTCCTTCAAAAACCACTGTGGGCGCCTTCTAAAATCTGATTTTCCTTCAAAAATCACTCTAGCCGCCTTCTAAAATCTGATTTTCCTTCAAAAATCACTCCAGCTTCCTTCTAAAATCGGATTTTCCTTCAAAAATCACTCCAGCTTCCTTCTAAAATCTGATTTTCCTTCAAAAATCACTCCAGCTTCCTTCTAAAATCTGATTTTCCTTCAAAAATCACTCCAACCTCCTTCAAAATCTGATTTTCCTTCAAAAATCACTCCAGCTTCCTTCTAAAATCTGATTTTCCTTCAAAAATCACTCCAACCTCCTTCCAAAATCTGATTTCCCACCAAAAATCGCTCCAACCTCCTTCTCAAATCTGCTTTTTCTCCAAAAACCACTGTGGCCGCCTAACAAAATCTGATTTTCCTCAAAATCCACTCCAGCTTCCTTCCAAAATCTGATTTTCCTTCAAAATCCACTCCAGCCTCCTTCCAAAATCTGATTTTCCTCCAAAATCCCACTTCACATCCATGCCAGGGAGTCAGGCTCACAGGCAGGAAATAAAATCACCAGGAAAAGTGAAATATCTGTTCTAGAGTCAGGCTGGAAATAAAATCACCAGGAAAAGTGAAATATCCATGCCAGGGAGTCAGGTTGGAAATAAATTAACCAGGAAAAGTGAAATATCCATGTCAAGGAGTCAGTCTGGAAATAAAATCACCAGGAAAAATGAAATATCTGTTCTAGAGTCAGGCTGGAAATAAAATCACCAGGAAAAATGAAATATCTGTTCTAGAGTCAGGCTGGAAATAAAATCACCAGGAAAAATGAAATATCTGTTCTAGAGTCAGGCTGGAAATAAAATCACCAGGAAAAATGAAATATCTGTTCTAGAGTCAGGCTGGAAATAAAATCACCAGGAAAAATGAAATATCTGTTCTAGAGTCAGGCTGGAAATAAAATCACCAGGAAAAATGAAATATCTGTTCTAGAGTCAGGCTGGAAATAAAATCACCAGGAAAAATGAAATCTCAGGTTACAGGCTGACTGATAAGGGACATGATGACCCTGAGGGGAACAAACCCAACCCAGATAGGGAGACAGAAAAGCTGGGGCTGGAGCAGCAGGGTGAGGATGAGAGGAAAAGGGGAGAACCCTGTGGGATGGCAGGGGAGAGGCAGGAGCAAGGAGTGCAGGGCTCAGCCTGAGGGACACAGGGCAGGGGAGCAGCTGGGACCAAAACCAGCACGGGAGGGACAGCACTGGATGATCCCAGCTCCAGCCAGGGGGTTCAATCCCTGGCAGAGGAGCCAGAGACTCCTGGGGCTTGGAGTTTGAGCCCTGGAACAAAGGAAACCTTTGAATGAAGAACTAAAGGGCACCAAAGTTCACCTGGCATGATGGTTGAGAGGGAAAAGGGGAATTGTGGGGATTTTACCATGGGGGCTCAGGGGTAAAATGGAGGGATTTGGGTGTTGTCCTGAGCTCCTTCCTTCTTCTCCCTGACCCCATCTTCTGGGGATGGGATTGGAGTAGAATGGAACTGTCTGACAGAGGTGATGGGAACTGGATCATCCCTGGGAATAAACAGGGAACTGGATCATCCCTGGGAATGACTGACAGGGAACTGGATCATCCCTGGGAATGACTGACAGGGAACTGGATCATCCCTGTCAATAACTGACAGGAACTGGATCATCCCTGTCAATAACTGACAGAGAACTGGATCATCCCTGTCAATAACTGACAGGAACTGGATCATCCCTGTCAATAACTGACAGGAACTGGATCATCCCTGTCAATGACTGACAGGGAACTGGATCATCCCTGTGAATAACTGACAGGAACTGGATCATCCCTGTCAATAACTGACAGGAACTGGATCATCCCTGTCAATAACTGACAGAGAACTGGATCATCCCTGTCAATAACTGACAGGGAACTGGATCATCCCTGTCAATAACTGACAGGGAACTGGATCATCCCTGTCAATAACTGACAGGAACTGGATCATCCCTGTCAATAACTGACAGGGAACTGGATCATCCCTGTCAATAACTGACAGGGAACTGGATCATCCCTGTCAATAACTGACAGGGAACTGGATCATCCCTGTCAATAACTGACAGGAACTGGATCATCCCTGTCAATAACTGACAGGGAACTGGATCATCCCTGTCAATAACTGACAGGGAACTGGATCATCCCTGTGAATAACTGACAGGAACTGGATCATCCCTGTCAATAACTGACAGGGAACTGGATCATCCCTGGGAATAACTGACAGAGAACTGGATCATCCCTGGGAATAACTGACAGGGAACTGGATCATCCCTGTCAATAACTGACAGGAACTGGATCATCCCTGTCAATAACTGACAGGGAACTGGATCATCCCTGGGAATAACTGACAGAGAACTGGATCATCCCTGTCAATAACTGACAGGGAACTGGATCATCCCTGTCAATAACTGACAGGGAACTGGATCATCCCTGGGAATAACTGACAGGAACTGGATCATCCCTGTCAATAACTGACAGGAACTGGATCATCCCTGTCAATAACTGACAGGAACTGGATCATCCCTGTCAATAACTGACAGGGAACTGGATCATCCCTGTCAATAACTGACAGGGAACTGGATCATCCCTGTCAATGACTGACAGGGAACTGGATCATCCCTGTCAATAACTGACAGGGAACTGGATCATCCCTGTCAATAACTGACAGGAACTGGATCATCCCTGGGAATAACTGACAGGAACTGGATCATCCCTGTCAATAACTGACAGGGAACTGGATCATCCCTGGGAATAACTGACAGGAACTGGATCATCCCTGTCAATAACTGACAGGAACTGGATCATCCTGTCAATAACTGACAGGGAACTGGATCATCCCTGTCAATAACTGACAGGAACTGGATCATCCCTGTCAATAACTGACAGGGAACTGGATCATCCCTGTCAATAACTGACAGGGAACTGGATCATCCCTGTGAATAACTGACAGGAACTGGATCATCCCTGTCAATAACTGACAGGGAACTGGATCATCCCTGGGAATAACTGACAGAGAACTGGATCATCCCTGGGAATAACTGACAGGGAACTGGATCATCCCTGTCAATAACTGACAGGAACTGGATCATCCCTGTCAATAACTGACAGGGAACTGGATCATCCCTGTCAATGACTGACAGGGAACTGGATCATCCCTGTCAATAACTGACAGGGAACTGGATCATCCCTGGGAATAACTGACAGGGAACTGGATCATCCCTGTCAATAACTGACAGGGAACTGGATCATCCCTGGGAATAACTGACAGGGAACTGGATCATCCCTGTCAATAACTGACAGGGAACTGGATCATCCCTGGGAATAACTGACAGGGAACTGGATCATCCCTGTCAATAACTGACAGGGAACTGGATCATCCCTGTCAATAACTGACAGGAACTGGATCATCCCTGTCAATAACTGACAGGGAACTGGATCATCCCTGTCAATAACTGACAGGAACTGGATCATCCCTGGGAATAACTGACAGGGAACTGGATCATCCCTGTCAATAACTGACAGGAACTGGATCATCCCTGTCAATAACTGACAGGGAACTGGATCATCCCTGTCAATAACTGACAGGGAACTGGATCATCCCTGGGAATAACTGACAGGGAACTGGATCATCCCTGGGAATAACTGACAGGGAACTGGATCATCCCTGTCAATAACTGACAGGGAACTGGATCATCCCTGTCAATAACTGACAGGGAACTGGATCATCCCTGGGAATAACTGACAGGGAACTGGATCATCCCTGTCAATAACTGACAGGGAACTGGATCATCCCTGTGAATAACTGACAGGAACTGGATCATCCCTGTCAATAACTGACAGGAACTGGATCATCCCTGTCAATAACTGACAGGAACTGGATCATCCCTGGGAATAACAGGGAACTGGATCATCCCTGTGAATAACTGACAGGGAACTGGATCATCCCTGTCAATAACTGACAGGGAACTGGATCATCCCTGTCAATAACTGACAGGGAACTGGATCATCCCTGTCAATAACTGACAGGGAACTGGATCATCCCTGTCAATAACTGACAGGAACTGGATCATCCCTGGGAATAACAGGGAACTGGATCATCCCTGTGAATAACTGACAGGGAACTGGATCATCCCTGGGAATAACTGACAGGGAACTGGATCATCCCTGTCAATAACTGACAGGAACTGGATCATCCCTGTCAATAACTGACAGGAACTGGATCATCCCTGTCAATAACTGACAGGAACTGGATCATCCCTGTCAATAACTGACAGGGAACTGGATCATCCCTGTCAATGACTGACAGGAACTGGATCATCCCTGTCAATAACTGACAGGAACTGGATCATCCCTGTCAATAACAGGGAACTGGATCATCCCTGTCAATGACTGACAGGGAATTTGTAGAATAAACCCAGTGTCTGCCCCAGGAGCAGAGAGTGTGCCTGGGGCTGAGCCGGGCAGCCCAGACAGAAAATATCTGAGATGAGGAACAATAAAACAACCTGGAGAGCATCAGCTGCAGACTCCTGACTCATTCTTGGACAGCTGGGTTGGGAAACAGAGACTTCTACACATCTCAGAGTCAGCCTGACCAAAGCAACCCCCGAGACAGCTAAAGCAAAGCTGGAATCCCAGGATTATCAAACCCTCCTCAGCAGTAGGAAAATGGGGATACTGGGAGCAGCTTCCCACTCCGGAGGGGAGAGGAGCTGAAACATTTCCCCTGTGAACTGAGGTGAGAAGCTCTGGAACCCCCCGAGGAGCTGCCAGGTCCATCATGAGCAGATCTGAAGCTGCATCAGAGAGGGATGCTCATCACCCTGGGCAGGCCACACAAATTAAGAGGAGAGGAGAGCTGTGAATTACAATGAACAGAGACTAAAGAGCTGCCTGTGTTGGATTAAAGGATTTAAATTGTCAGCTTGATGGATAATGAATGTGAAAAGCCAGCACTTAATTAAATGGCACATGATAGAATAACTTTGTTATGCTTTAAACTGCTTAAGTTATCAAAGTGTTCCTTCTATTTGGCAATTGTTTTGCAGTATCTGCCTCCCTGGTGAGAGCCGCTGAGACACTGGGCACTACCCTGCGTTCAGCTCGGGAAAAGCTGGATTTTTGGAACTTGTCCATTTTCTGTTGGTCTGTAGTTTGAGTTTTCAGCCACGAGCAGTGAATCTGTAGCAGCTGAAGGCTGCAGAGCCCCAGGGATGAGCCACCAGGGGCTTTAAGGACCCTCGAGAGCAAACCCAGGAGATCTGAGGGTTCTTCTGACAGCACAGACTCGGCACCCCAAAAATGACCCCAATTAACTCCTGCCTGGGGCTGCCCAGGTGTGAAAGGGCTGAGAGGCCAGCCCGTGCCCAGCTCTCTTGTGCCAAGGGAAAAACCTCCTCAGCCTGGAGGAGAACACACAAAATCTGCTCTGGTCCTGCACTGGGCAGGAACCAACCCAAGCCTCCAAGGAAAACCAAGGGAGAACCTCGGGAGAGAGGGAGGGCAGCCAGGAGGGAAAGCAGAGAGACAAAGGAACCCAGCAGGGCTCCTGACCCAGCCCAGAGAGCAGCGGGGCTCAGAGGAAAAATTCGAAAAAGAAGGGGGAAAAGGGAGAGAGGGGGAAAAGGGAGAGAGGGGGAAAAGGGAGAGAGGGGGAAAAGGGAGAGAGGGGGGAAAAGGGAGAGAGGGGGGAAAAGGGAGAGAGGGGGGAAAAGGGAGAGAGGGGGAAAAGGGAGAGAAGGGAAAGAGGGAGAGAAGGGAAAGGGAGATTACTAGAAGTAGTGCTCCATCCTGATGAGAAGAAATGCTGATAGGAAGGGAGGTGACCACACAGACTTCCAGCAAATTCCGTTGTTTTCTCATCCCACTCAATTCATCCCATCCTTTTAGATTTGTGTAACAGAATCCTGGAGGGGAGGGACCTTAAAGCCCACCAGGGCCACCCCAGCCATGGCAGGGCCACCTCCCTCTGTCCCAGGGGGCTCCAAGCTGGCCTGGCACATTCCAGGGGCAGCCCTAGCTGCTCTGGGAATGCAGCCCAGCCCCTCCCCACCCTCCTAAGGAACAATCCCTTTTTCCCAGGATCCATCCAAATCTCCCCTTTCCCATGTGAGGCCATTCCCTGGCTGCTGTCCCTCCATCCCCACCCCCTCTCCAGCTCTCCTGGAGCCCCTTCAGGCTCTGAGCTCTCCCTGGATCCTTCTCCTCTCCAGGCTGGACAATCCCAGCTCCCAGCTTCTCCCAGGAGAGCAGTCCCATCCCTGCCACCATCCCAAGAACCTCCAGACGTTGTGCTGGGCACTCCAAGGAATGAGTCCCTGAGCACAGGAGATGCTTTGGAGGAGCAGCAGGATCCTCCTGTCCCTCTCCAGCTCTCCTGGAGCTCCTTCAGGCCCTGAGCTCTCCCTGATCCTTCTCCTCTCCAGGCTGGACAATCCCAGCTCCCATCTCCTCCTCCCAGGAGAGCAGTCCCATCCCTGCCACCATCCCAAGAACCTCCAGACGTTGTGCTGGGCATCCCAGAGTCCCTGAGCACAGGAGATGCTTTGGAGGAGCAGCAGGATCCTCCTGTCCCTCTCCAGCTCTCCTGGAGCCCCTTCAGGCCCTGAGCTCTCCCTGGATCCTTCTCCTCTCCAGGCTGGACAATCCCAGCTCCCATCTCCTCCTCCCAGGAGAGCAGTCCCATCCCTGCCACCATCCCAAGAACCTCCAGACGTTGTGCTGGGCATTCCAGAGGAACTTCCCCTGAGCACAGGAGATGCTTTGGAGGAGCAGCAGGAGCCTCCTCTCCCACAGCTCCTGCAGCTACCCCAGCATCCCAAAGAACAGCCCAAATCCCAGATTTTCCACAGCCCCAACAGAAACCAGAGAGAGAAAAAGCCCCAGGAGTACTCACAGCCACCGCTATCCTCCCGAGCACGTGTTCTGGGATTTTTCTATAAACATCCAGGGATCCCCCTGCAGGGACAAACAGCACCAGGCTCAGGGGGGGGCCAGTGCCCCAGATTTGAAGCCCCAAAGGTTTTCTAGGCCTTGGTTATTAATAAAAAAACCCCAGCAATGATGGAGCAAGAACTGTGTCAGAAATAACCGACCTTAAAAACCTCCCGAATTCTGCAGGAACAGCACTCGGGGCTCTTTTTACCACACTCCTCATTTTTTTGGCTGGGAGAATTAATGCTCAGAAAACAGCAATAAAATGTTAGGAAGCCTCTCAGACATAGAATATCAACGTTGAAGTATTCCAAATTGGGTGGAAAAATGTCTTGGGGATAACAAAATGATCCCAAAAAGCAGATTTCAAGGTCCAAAGTATCCCAGCTCCTGTCCCCAAAAGCTGGTGCTACCATTCTGTGGTCTCCAGTATATTTATATCCATGATTAAATGGCTATAAATAGCCAATCAAGTGGATATAAATAGCCATTTAAGTGGACATAAATATCCATTTTCTATCCCTGCTTAAAGCCATTTCCTCCTGCCATCACACCAGGGAGGGTTTGGCTGTGGCCACACTGATGCCTGAAATAAAATTCCAGTGTCCAAAACGCCCCTGGGCTGAAATGCAAATTCTTAAGGCAAGAAAAGAAATTTAAAATGGAAAATTAAAAATCTTCAAGCAGAATTGCCAATGAAGTAAATAAATGGACCAAGGAATTGCAGGCAGATGAGGAGAGGAGGACAAGATGGGGGACCCTTGTGATTTTAGAGTTCTTCCTCCTTTTTCATCCCCTCCCTCTTCTGCAGTTTGGGACAATTGGCTGGAATTTGCCTCAGTGCAGTTATGTGAACTCAAATTGAGTTGGTTGTGGGTAGAAAAGCAGAAATAATGGTGATAACTGGGTGAATTATCTTTAAGAGAACCTTGTTGGTTCCTTTTGGTGTCTGCTCTCCCTCACCCTGAGCTGCTGCAAACCCTGATGTGCAGAAATTACTGATGATAAAATAATGAACAACCTGGACACCAACCCAGAGCCCCGTTTGCCTTTTTCCTTTTTTCCAAACGAGGACTTTTGCAAAAAAAATAAGGAAGCTCAGCTCCCCCAAGGCATGCGTGGCTGTGGGGCTGGTTTTGGGGGCAGCATTCCCATGGGGAGGAACAAGAAAGGACCCAGAAAGGAACTGGGAAACAGCTGGGCTGGCCAGTACCTCCTTGCCTGGTAATTAAGAGCCCATTTCCACTGCAAAGAGTTTGGGTTAATGGATTTCTGGAAAGGAAAAGCTGTTTTGGTATCCAAACCCTAGGAGGGAGGAACAGCTGTTTTGGCAGAGAGGACAGATTGCACGGGAGGCTCAAATATCAAACCACAAATTAAGGCTGCGTTTATTTCTCTTCTATTTACATTTTCCATAAAAGTAAGGGAAGTTCCATGCAGGGAAAAATGCAGAATATTCCCCAATCCTCAATCCTCAACCTGCTCTGGTTTTTTAAAGGGAAAAATGCAGAATATTCCCCAATCCTCAATCCTCAACCTGCTCTGGTTCTTTAAAGGGAAAAATGCAGAATATTCCTCAATCCTCAACCTGCTCTGGTTCTTTAAAGGGAAAAATGCAGAATATTCCCCAATCCTCAATCCTCAACCTGCTCTGGTTCTTTAAAGGGAAAAATGCAGAATATTCCTCAATCCTCAACCTGCTCTGGTTCTTTAAAGGGAAAAATGCAGAATATTCCCAGTCCTCAATCTGCTCTGGTTCTTTAAAGGGAAAAATGCAGAATATTCCCAGTCCTCAATCTGCTCTGGTTCTTTAAAGGGAAAAATGCAGAATATTCCTCAATCCTCAACCTGCTCTGGTTCTTTAACTGCCTGCAATGTTATTAATAATCCACATTTTTGGTTGCATTTCATTCTACCAAAAAAAAAAAAAATCTATTCTTGTTTAATTACTTAGCAATCAAAAGGAAACTGGATCCACTACTCACCATCCATGAACTCTGTGCACAAGGAAATCCTGTTTTCAACGAAAAAAGCCCCATAAAATCCTATGATATACGAGGAGTCACACTGGGAAAAGAGAGAAAAAACCAAAACAAAACAAAAGCCACGAGGCTTTATTTAAAATGTGCTGTAAGAAAATGGCCAGCAAGGAGAATTGCAGTGGTAAAATTCCCAGACCTTGTAAAGAATTTCTAACTCAGACATGATCTGCTTCTGAAGTTCCAGGGTGATATCCAAGGGGATGACCTGAAACACAGAAATCAAAGGAGGGAATTATCCCAAATAAAAATCCCGGATTATTGGGGGACAAGCAGAGGGGAAGGGTTGGGCACGAGGGGAATTTGCTCCCCAGCCCCAGCAGGGGCTGCAGCACCTGGAGTTACAAATCCCAGGATTTTCAGGGCACTGAAAAGGGAATTTCACCCAGGATTCTTGGCCATAAATCTTTGAAGGCTTTGAAAATTCCAATGTGAAATTCTGCTTTACAGGCTGGACTTGGGGCCAGGCTGAGCCTGCCATAGGCAACACTGCAGAGAAATGCCTGGAGCTACAGGGGAGGAAATGCAGGTACTGCACAATGCAGGCACTGCACAATGCAGGCACTGCACAATGCAGGCACTGCAGAATTGACACTGCACAATGCAGGCACTGCAGAATGCAGGCACTGCACAATGCAGGCACTGCACAATGCAGGCACTGCACAATGCAGCACTGCACAATGCAGGCACTGCACAATGCAGGCACTGCAGAATTGACACTGCACAATGCAGGCACTGCACAATGCAGGCACTGCACAATGCAGGCACTGCACAATGCAGGCACGCAGATGACACTGCACAATGCAGGCACTGCAGAATGCAGGCACTGCAGAATGCAGAGAGTGCAGAATGCAGGACTGCACAATGCAGGCACTGCACAATGCAGAGAGTGCAGAATGCAGGGACTGCACAATGCAGGCACTGCACAATGCAGAGAGTGCAGAATGCAGGCACTGCACAATGCAGGCACTGCACAATGCAGAGAGTGCAGAATGCAGGACTGCACAATGCAGAAGTGCAGAATGCAGGACTGCACAATGCAGGCACTGCACAATGCAGGCACTGCAGAATGCAGGCACTGCACAATGCAGCACTGCAGAATGACATGCACAATGCAGGCACTGCACAATGCAGGCACTGCACAATGCAGAGAGTGCAGAATGCAGGGACTGCACAATGCAGGCACTGCACAATGCAGGCACTGCACAATGCAGGCACTGCACAATGCAGGCACTGCAGAATTGACACTGCACAATGCAGGCACTGCAGAATGCAGAGAGTGCAGAATTCACACTGCAGAATTCACACTGCACAATGCAGGCACTGCAGAAAGCAGGCACTGCCAGAATTCACACTGCAGAATGCAGGCACTGCAGAATTCACAGTGCACAATGCAGGCACTGCACAATGCAGGCACTGCACAATGCAGAGAGTGCAGAATGCAGGCACTGCACAATGCAGAGAGTGCAGAATGCAGGCACATGCACAATGCAGGCACTGCACAATGCAGGCACTGCACAATGCAGAGAGTGCAGAATTCACACTGCAGAATTCACAGTGCACAATGCAGGCACTGCAGAATTCACAGTGCACAATGCAGGCACTGCAGAATGCAGGCACTGCACAATGCAGGCACTGCAGAATTCACATTGCAGAATTCACACTGCAGAATGCAGGCACTGCACAATGCAGGGACTTGATTTGAGTCACTTTGCAGAATTCAGCCACTTTATTTCAGTCACTTTTCAGAATTCAGCCACTTGTCAGAATTCAGTCACTTTATTTCAGCCACTGTATTTCAGTCACTTTGCAGAATTCAGCCACTTTATTTTAATCTCTTTCCAGAATTTAGTCACTTTTCAGAGTTCAGCCACTTGATTTCAGTCACTTTTCAGAATTCAGTGACTTGATTTGAGCCACTTTGAGCCACTTTGCAAAATTCAGTCACTTTATTTTAGTGACTTTTCACAACTCAGTCACTTTGCAGAAATCTAAATTAAATATCCTATTAATATATTATTAATTATAATATTAATGACATGTACTATGTATTTTATATATTAGACATTTCATATAAATATAGTCAATATATGCCATTATATTAATATGGTCTTATACTAATAATGATAATTTTAGTATAATATGTTATTATTGTTTTATCCCAATTTTGAGTGAATTTTAGAAAATTGGGATTTTTCTGACCACAGAATTCTACAAACTCCAGGTTTAAATCCACACAAGAGCCCCTGGAAAAATCAAACTGTGGGATTTGCAGGCAACTCCCTGGGGGAAAATCCTGAATTTGGGCAATGATTTAATTTACAGCATGGGGTTTTCCTCTAGATAAATAAATAATGAAATAAAATAAAATGAAAGTAATTAAAAATAAAATAAAAATAAAATTAAATTAAATTAAATAAAATTAATATTAAAATAAAATAATTTTAAAAATGAAAAATTTAAAATAGAAAATATAAATATTATAGAAAATAATTTTTTAAATAATTAAAAATAAAAAAAAATTAAAAATAATAAAATAAAATAATTTAACTAAAATAAAAATAAAACTACATTTAAAAAAAATAAATAATTTTAAAAATAAAAAATATAAATTTTAAAAACAATAGAAAATATAAATATAATATTAAATAGTATTTTAATAATTAAAAATAAAATAAAATTTAGGCATAAAATAATTTAATAAAATAAAAATATAATTTAAATTTTTTACACAAATTAAATTTTAAAATAAAAACATAAATTTAAAAATAATAGAAAATATAAATATATAAAATAAAATAATTTTAAATAATTAAAATATAAATTAAAAATTAAAATAATAAAATAAAATAATTTAATAAATTAAAATAATAATTAAAAAAATAAACCAAAACATTAATTAGCAATAAATAAATTTTTCAAAGTTCCTGTCAATAACTCAATTAAGACAATAAATCAAATGGAGAAATGAGAGGGAAGGGAAGGATAAAAATGGAAAACCCCCAGAATTCCAGGTGTGGAATTTCTCACCTTCACTGCCAGGATTTTCCCACTGCGCACATGGAAAGCCCTGGGAGAGGAAAAAAATCAGAAATTTGAGATTACAGAAAATTCCCTCTGGGAGGAGGGAATAAAAACTCACAGAATAAATTAATTATTACTAGAAATTAATAGAATACAGATAAACGTGCCAAATAAATCCCCTCATCTCACAAAGTAAAAAATAAATAAAATAAAAAAATAAACTCATCTCACAAAAAACAATGAATTTTACCTCCTAAAATTTCTGGAAAGCCAATTTTACCCAGAGTTTTGAAAGGAAAACAAGGAATTAAAAATATATTTAAAAATATAGGGAATTATTATATTTAAAATTTATTTGCAAGGGAATAATTCCCCAGGGTTTGTATCTTGATTTTTGATTTAAAACCTGCCCCTTGAAGGCTCTGACACAGCAGAAAAATAAATTAGAAACGGGAATTGAACAGAGAATTTAGATGGGAAAAATCCAAGGAAATGTCCAAATTTAAATCCGAGCTGAGATTTTTGACTCCACCCTGCAATTTCTCAATTTTCCCCTTTTTTCTGGCAGTGGAATGAAATGAGATTTTCTGCATTATTCGGAATTTCCCTGGCAGATCAGGATTGTCTGTGGATTTCTGGAGAACATCAGCCCCCCCAATAAATTGAATTAAATCAGATTATGGCCAAGGGATTCTCAGAATGGAAGGAGCAGCAGAAAATGCCAGCAAAATTCCATTTATTTTGGGATTGAGGAATTGTTGTTGGAGCCCCAAAGAATTTCCCAGGGGGTTTCCACAGAATTTTATTTTAATTTTTTTTGTTTCTGAGGAGAAATAATGGGGTATTTACCAGTGAGTTGGGTATTTCTAAGGTGAGAAAATGAAGAAAAATTTAAACAACCCAAATCAAAATTCAATGGAATTCTGTATTAAAAAAAATTATTAAAGGTTTTTTTTTTCCACTGATTTATTTTGTTTTTTGTTTACTAATTTATTTTGGGTTTTGTTTATTAATTTATTTTGGTTTTTTGCATAAAAACAAAATTATTAAAGTTTTTTTTTTCACTGTTTTTACTGATTTATTTTGGTTTTTTATTTACTGATTTACTTTGGTTTTTTGCATAAAACCAAAATTATTAAAGTTTTTTTTCACTGCTTTTACTGATTTATTTTGGGTTTTGTTTACTGATTTAATTTGGTTTTTTATTTATTGATTTATTTTGTTTTTTTGCAAAAACCCAAAATTATTAAAGTTTTTTTTTCACTGCTTTTACTGATTTATTTTGGTTTTTGTTTACTAATTTATTTTGGGTTTTGTTTACTGATTTATTTTGGTTTTTTGCATAAAACCAAAATTATTTAAGTTTTTTTTTTCCCCTGGTTTTACTGATTTATGGCAGCCACGACAGAGATTTTAAAAAATATTTTCAATATTTCACCTCTGGCACCTCCAGCAATTATTAAATTTTATTTAATTAATAAACTAAACTGATTTTTATTTATTTCTTTATTCTCCATATTAAAATGGAGAAGAAAAACTTTAATAATTAGAAATCACCCCCCCAGCCAGGGGAAAATGTGATTTAATTTTATTTATAACCCTGAACCCCTCCCCCAATTTCTGGAAATAGCTTGGAAATTCCAAAAAAAAAATCACTTTAAATTAATAATAATTTATGGAATGGAGATTTTAGGGGGAAAAATAGAATTAAACAGGGCAGAGGGGAAAAAAATCAGAGCAGAAAATGAGATTATTCATGGGAACTCTGCTAGAACAGGAGCTGAATCCATGAATTCATGAATCCATGGATCCAGGAGCTCAGGGATGAATCTCTGGGAACATTTTTAAGGTGAGCAAGTTGGGAAAAGATTTTCTTAATTGGTTTTAATTAGGAGCACATTGGCCAGCTTAATTAGCAGGTCAGGAAAACTGATCCCTTTTCCCATTAATTCCTGGGAATGGCTTGGAAAATCCGGGGAATGGCTTGGAAATTCCTGGAAATGGCTTGGAAATTCTAAAAATTCACCTTAAATTAATAACTCCTGGATGAACATTTATGGAAGAGAGTGGCACCAGATTTTTAGGGGGAAAATATAGAATTTAAGAAGGTAGAGGGGCAAAAACTCAGAGTAGAAAATGAGATTATTCATGTGAGTTGATGAATCCATCAATTCATGGATCTGAATCCATAAATCCACAGATCCAGGAGATCTGGGATGAATCACTGGGAAAATTTCTAAGGAGAGCAGGACTGAGGGATGAGCAGGTTGGGAAAAGATTCTCCTAATTGGTCTTAATTAGGAGCACATTGGACAGCTTAATTAGCTGGTCAGGAAAACTGATCCCTTTTCCCATTAATTCCTGGAAATGGCTTGGAAATTCCAAAAAAATTCACCTTAAATTAATAACTCCTGGATGATCATTAATGGAACGGAGTGGCACCAGATTTTAGGGGGAAAATATAGAATTTAAGAAGGTAGAGGGGAAAAAAATCTGAGTAGAAAATGAGATTATTCATGTGAGCTGATGAATCCATCAATTCATGGATCTGAATCCATGGATTCACAGATCCAGGAGCTCTGGGGCTGAACCAGCACTGGGAAAACCTTTCAGGTGAGCAGGGCTGAGCAGGTTGGGAAAAGATTCTAATTGGTTTTAATTAAGAGCCCAGTGGCCAGCTTAATTAGCAGGTCAGGAAAACTGATCCCTTTTCCCATTAATTCCTGGAAATGGCTTGGAAATTCCAAAAAAATTCACCTTAAATTAATAACTCCTGGATGATCATTTATGGAACAGAGTGGCACCAGATTTTAGGGGGAAAATATAGAATTTAAGAAGGTAGAGGGGAAAAAACCAGAGCAGAAAATGAGATTATCCATGGGAACTTTGATAGAGCTCATGAATCCATCAATTCATGGATCTGAATCCATGGATTCACAGATCCAGGAGCTCTGGGGCTGAACCAGCACTGGGAAAACCTTTCAGGTGAGCAGGGCTGAGCAGGTTGGGGAAAGATTCTAATTGGTCTTAATTAAGAGCCCAGTGGCCAGCTTAATTAGCAGGTCAGGAAAACTGATCCCTTTTCATTTAATTTCTGGAAATGGCTTGGAAATTCCTAAAAAATTCACCTTAAATTAATAACTCCTGGATAAACATTTATGGAAGAGAGTGGCACCAGATTTTAGGGGGGAAAATATAGAATTTAAGAAGGTAGAGGGGAAAAAAATCCGAGTAGAAAATGAGATTATTCATGTGAGCTGATGAATCCATCAATTCATGGATCTGAATCCATGGATTCACAGATCCAGGAGCTCTGGGGCTGAACCAGCACTGGGAAAACCTTTCAGGTGAGCAGGGCTGAGCAGGTTGGGGAAAGATTCTAATTGGTCTTAATTAAGAGCCCAGTGGCCAGCTTAATTAGCAGGTCAGGAAAACTGATCCCTTTTCCCATTAATTCCTGGAAATGGCTTGGAAATTCCTAAAAAATTCACCTTAAATTAATAACTCCTGGATGATCATCAATGGAAGAGAGTGGCACCAGATTTTAGGGGGAAAAAACAGAGTTTAAGAAGGCAGAGGGGAAAAAAACCAGAGCAGAAAATGAGATTATCCATGGGAACTTTGATAGAACAGGAGCTGAATCCATGGATCCAGGAGATCTGGGATGAACCAGCAGTGGGAAAACCTTCCAGGTGAGCAGGGCTGAGCAGGTTGGGCAAAGCTGCTGCACGGCTGGTGCCTGAACTGGGAGCCAGTGGCCACCTTAATGAGCAGGTCAGGAAAAGTGATCCTCCGTGCAGGGCAGAGCTCTCCCCTTTCGCAGGGAATGAGAAGGGAAGGCTGGATGATTTAATTATGAGGCAGGCTGATCCATCCCTGGAAGCCTGGGTTGGGTTTCCAGCACAGGGCAGACACCTGGCTTGGTTTGCAGAGAGCACAATGGGCCGGGGAATTCTCGGGGGAGCTGGCTCACAAAGGAGCAGGGATGCTGGCACGGGAGCCCTGGCATGCCAGGAGGGCAGGAATTTGTTCCCTCCAGCTCAGCTGTCCTGCCCTCGGCCCAGCACAATAACTGTAAAGTGATTACTGGGGGTGGAAGGGGAGCTTTGGTTACACCAAAGGATAACCCTACACCTCCCCCGGTGTGTTAATTAACAGCCAACACTGCCAATTAGGCTGGAGTAATTACCCCTTCCAGGAGGGCAGGGAAAGAAGGGCTTTTTCTTGGGTGGTCTGTGGGACTGCGAGGTGGGGTCGGTAGTTTTGGTTGTGGTCAGCAGCACAAAATCCTGGATTTCACACCTTTGACAGGTTCTGAGGGATGAAGTGAAAAATCCCTGGGGGATAAGGAGCAGAGCAGGAGGCAAAGCAGAGTTTTAGTGAAGCCATGGATGTCCAGGAGGGGATTAAAAAAGCAATATTCCCACGCCGAGTCCCATCTCCAGAAGCAAACCCCTCACTGCAGAACCAGGCAGAGAAAAGCAGCAAAATCCCAAAGCAACCTGGCACATCTCAGGGAATTCACCCCAAATCTCCCAGGATGGCAGGAAGATCCCTGGAGACCAGCTCAAGCCAGCTGCCCAAGGGCAGAGCTGGATTTGAGCAGTGCCCAGGGGATGCTCACACCAAGTGGGGCTTTGGGGCATCTCCCTCACCCCTCCTGGCACAGAACAATCCTGGAATGGTTTGGGTGGGACCTTAAATCCCATCCCACTGCACAATTCCCACCATCCCAGCGTGCTCCAGCCTGCCCCTGGGATCATCTCCTGCTGGAAGTTCCCCCAGAGCTTGCTCACCCCATGTCCAAGGGAAGGACAGAGGCTCCAAGGTTGCCTGCCTGGGAAATTCCCACTGAGGAGCAGAAATTTCCCTCTCTCCCTCCACATTCCCACCAGGATTCACCATTCCAAGCCCCTGCATCCATCACAAGGAGCAGCTCCTAGGCAAGACTGGCACAGTTGTGTCAAATATTTCCTTGTCCTTGGCCATAATAACCCAAATCCCCAGAGTTTGAAAGGTCTCAAGGGCCCCACTCCAGCCAGGTCCTTCAGCTGAACTTTGTCTCCTGCACTCCAGCATCCCTCAGGGGAGCTGTGGCCAAAATCTGGGGGATTTTGGGGGATAAATAAGAGAGGGGGTGTGGGAGCAAGCACTGGGCTTGAACAAAGCCCTGCAGCCAAGGCAGAAAAACTCTGATGGACTGCAGAGAGTGCATCCCTTGTGTCCCAGAAAATCCAAATCCATATCAGGGAAAACTGGAATGGGGCTTTGGGGGATTTGCCAGCTCCTCAGCATCTCTCCCTCCACCCCAGACAGGAATTGTGTTTCTACAGGAAAGCAAATTAAAAACGGGGAGCAGCAGAAGCAGGAAGGAAGAAAAGGGGAATTTTTAAGGAAAAAAGGGGAGTTTTGGAAATGAAATCCACATGACCTGGATTTGTTCTTCCTCAGGCAAAGAAAACCAAGCAGAAATGTCAGTGCTTTGGGTTCTTTGTGGAATAAACCACTGCCCATCCCAATCTTTAATGCTAAAAACTTCATGCACTGAGTATGATGGATTTCTACTCAACACAGGAGGAAAACAAACCCAACTTTAGAGAAAATGCAGCAGATTGTTAACAAATAAATTCCTAATAAATAGCTCAGATGGCAAACAAAACACTTCTCTCTCTCTTTCAATTTGCTCAAACCAATGATTTTCTCTCTTCCCTGGGAGGAATTTTACCTAAAGCCCAGTGGGAGCTGCAGGACCCTGTGGTTGTGGGATAACTCCTTCCAGGGCAAGCAAAGAACCAACCAGAGACTGCAACCTGCAGGCAACTCGAGGGAAACACCAAGTTGCCATTTTTTTCCTGATTTTTACTGTAAACCCTTGTGAGTGACACAAGGGTCACACCACAAACAGGGGCTGAGTTTGCAGAAATCCCTGAGCTTTTCCCAGCTGCTTTTCCCATCAAACACAGCAACTCCTCACTACAAACTGAGTTCAGTATTATGTTAAATCTCAGAATAAATGTAATCTCCACTTAGGAGCCAAAATTCACTACATTTGTTTTGTCATGGCACTGAAAGAGCCTGGAGGAGCACAGGATCTGCTTCCTCTGGCCACCAGGATAAATCCCTTTATTTCTCCCCACAATAACCAGGCAAACAATTTCTAATCAATAAGATATTCCTTGGCAAGCCTGAAGGATTCAAGGGAAAGCCATGACCTGTCTGCTATGCCAATGAGTCAGGCAGAAATATCACCACCATCAGCAAATCTGACAAAATGATGGAGTGACAGAGGGAGCCAGCAGGGCTGCAGGATCCAGGCAGGCAAGGCTCCCCTCCAGCCTGGAGGACAAGGCACAGACACAGGGAATGGGCTGGGTGGGATCTGGGGGAGAAATTCCTGCCCAGGATGGAGATCCCTGCCTCTGCTGCCTTCTGGAACAGAGAGCAGCCAGAGCAAGAGGAGAGAGCAGGGATTTATTAAGATGGGCACACCTGGGCAGTGCCTACAGCCAGGATGAGCCCCAAAATGGGCACAGAACGGTCACAAGGGCTCACATTTCCATAAGCTCTGGTCCATTAGCATATTGGAGTTAATTATCTAATTATTGCTTCAGGTTATGAAGCTCCATCCTCCTTAATTTTTCTTCTCACTTCACTGTTGGTTTTGCTCTTGGGCCTGCAAGTTGTCCTTGGTGCCAAGCTGGAGCAGGAATTGTTTTGTCTGCCTGCTCTGTGAAGAGAGCTCACCAGCACTGAATGTGAAACCTAAAACTGCCCACTAAACCAGCACAGAATCTGAAAAATATGAAAGCTACACCTGAAGGCATCCCCTCTCCCATGGCCTGTCCCAGAGCTGCTCCTGCCCTGCCTCAGCTTTGTCCTCATCATTTCACCAGCTGAGCTTCCCAAGGTGGCAGCCTCAGGCCACAGAGGGGAACCAGAGGGAATATTTTGGTTCCTCCCTCCAACTCGTTTCCTTTACACCTCGGGATGAATTCATCACCCACCTTTGTTAAAAACAGCAAGACAGCCTTTCCCTCCAAAAGGCTGGAATATCTTGTCCCATGTCCCCAGAGTTTACTCTCCACACTGAGGAGCTGCAGAGGAAGCTCCTGACAACCACTCACACCAAAGGTCTCTGGCACAGGATTTCCAAGCAGAAATAAAAGCTGAAAAATTCTTATTTGAGCTCAAAAGTGAGCAGGAAAAGCTGTGCTTGTGAGGGCACAGAATGAGCCAAACTGGACATTTAGGAGAAACACCCAAGAGCAAAAAGCTGGGTCAGAGTCAGGCAAAAGGAACTCAGCCCTGCAGGACACCCTGCCAGCCACCAGCTGCAAGCTCCACACAGCAAATCACCCAACACTGGCTCATTTTTTCCCTTTTTCCTCTTTTTTTTTTTGCCTGGTGCTGCCCTGTGTGTGGTGCTGCTGGTCAGACTGTGGCAGTGCAGTGCCAGGAGTGTCACGTACTCCGAGGGCCATCGAAAGAAAGAAATTCAAATTGTCTCTAGGAAATCACCACTTTGCCAGTTGCTGCCTCCTGCAATAGCAAACACATTAGCCTGACTCTGTGGCTGTTAAATCAGGGAAGCCAAAGTGCAGAGCAGTTGGAAAAAGGAGCTTTTATGGGGCTGTGCTGGTTCACAGCACAACCTCCCCTCCCTCTGCAATGCCACCGCAGATGCTGGAGCGCTGATTGCAAAATGATTTGCTGGGGAAGTGGCAAACAAACAGCAAAGAGTGGTGTGTGAACGCTCAAACTTGTGAAAAAGAGCACAGCTGGCAGCAGAGGAGGATTCTGAGCAGCCATGTCTCACTTAACCCAGCTCGGTGCTGGAACCCCCAGGCAGTGAGGATCCCTCAGCCTGCTCCTCTTTCCACCTGGGACCACTTCAAGGAGTCTCTCCTGCAGCCAAACATTCGGGGTGAACCTTGGGAAATGGGATTTGTACCCACCCCACTGCAGGTCAGTGCCCAGTCCTGAGAGACCTGCAAGGAACACGGAGCTCCAGCAGAGTGTGGGGTCACCAGCACCCAAACCAGCCCCCCAGGAGCACCCAGAGCAGCTCCAGACAGGCATGGAACATCTAAACTGGGTTTAAACTGCACCCACAGCAGCTCCAGACAGGCATGGAACATTTAAACTGGGTTTAAACTGCCCCCACAGCAGCTCCAGACAGGCAGGGAGTCACCTGCTGCATTTAAACTGGTTTTAACTGTACCCAGATCAGCTCCAGACAGGCATGGAACATTTAAACTGGTTTAACTGTACCCAGATCAGCTCCAGACAGCATGGAACATCTAAACTGGGTTTAAACTGCACCCACAGCAGCTTCAGACAGGCATGGAACATTAAACTGGGTTTAACTGTACCCAGATCAGCTCCAGACAGGCATGGAACATTTAAACTGGGTTTAAACTGCCCCCACAGCAGCTCCAGACAGGCATGGAACATTTAAACTGGGTTTAACTGTACCCAGATCAGCTCCAGACAGGCATGGAACATTTAAACTGGGTTTAGACTGCCCCCAGACAGCTCCAGACAGGCAGGAACATTTAAACTGGGTTTAAACGTACCCACAGCAGCTCCAGACAGGCATGGAACATTTAAACTGGGTTTAGACTGCACCCACAGCAGCTCCAGACAGGCATGGAACATTTAAACTGGGTTTAAACTGCCCCCACAGCAGCTCCAGACAGGCATGGAACATTTAAACTGGGTTTAAGACTGCCCCCACAGCAGCTCCAGACAGGCATGGAACATTTAAACTGGGTTTAGACTGCACCCACAGCAGCTCCAGACAGGCATGGAACATTTAAACTGGGTTTAACTGTACCCAGATCAGCTCCAGACAGGCATGGAACATTTAAACTGGGTTTAACTGTACCCACAGCAGCTTCAGACAGGCATGGAACATTTAAACTGGGTTTAGACTGCACCCACAGCAGCTTCAGACAGGCATGGAACATTTAAACTGGGTTTAGACTGCACCCACAGCAGCTCCAGACAGGCATGGAACATTTAAACTGGTTTAGACTGCACCCACAGCAGCTCCAGACAGGCATGGAACATTTAAACTGGGTTTAGACTGCCCCAGAGCAGCTTCAGACACAGGTGTGGATTCACCTGATGAATTTAAACTGGTTTAACTGTACCCAGAGCAGCTCCAGACACAGGTGTGGATTCACCTGATGAATTTAAACTGCCCCAGAGCAGCTCCAGACAGGCATGAACTCACCTGCTGGATTCAAACTGGTGCAAGGCCAAAAGGCAGCAGAGCAGCCCTGAGCTCTGCCTGACCCAGGGTTATCCCAGGTGGCAGGAAGCCTGGAGTGAATCCATCACAATTTTAGGGAAGAACTGAAGCAAGAGAGTGTGAGCCAAAAACCACAACAGAGTGTGAGCCAAAAACCACAACAGAGCGTGAGCCAAAAACCACAACAGAGCGTGAGCCAAAAACTCCATCCCCTCCTTTGGTGGCAGGGATTAAGATGCCAACACGAGGGGTTGTTCACCTGGAGAAGGATCCAGGGAGAGCTCCGAGCTCCTAACCTAAGGAACTAAACCAAGACTGGAATAAGGGATGGAGGGACAGGCCACAAGGAAAGGCTCCCAGTATTGCAATATTGGGAATCAGGAATTGCTGCCTGGGAGGGTGGGGAGGCCCTGGGCTCTGCCCCCAGCTCCCTCACTGCTAACAAGCCCCAACTCCCATCTCCCACTCGCTTCATCTTCCCAGCTATGGACATCCAACACAAACAAAACAACTTTAATTTAAGAATCATCCAGTTTCTAATTAAACAGCCATAGGCAGCTGGCTGGATACATTTTAATCAGTTTCAATAACGTATTGATTGGATACTGCAGCTTAAAAATTAAAAGTAAAAAGATGACCGGGGAATTGTCCCATCTCAGCCCAACAGTAGAACCCTCTGTAAATAACTTCTCTTTTAACCATCAGCTAAATGAACACTTCAATACTGCACCACAAAGTCTTCTGCAAAATTACTTTAACTAACAAGCAGAAATTTATCAGCTTCAGCCAAAATCAATGCTGAAATCAATTTGAACACTGGTTGTGTCTAAAGGGGCTCATTGGCAATTTAGGGAAATTACACCATGTAAATGCCTGTGCTTTAATTGAACAGTTTCATCAACTAGGCTGTGATTGCTGTCCATTCATTTATTTACTTTCACTACAGCTCCCATTCTGCAGAGGAATGGGTTTTGTCAGGCTCGAAGGAGGCACTTTATCTTCATTTTATGCACTTTTGTGCATACCAGATTTCTTTTCTGGGGCGGCCGAGCGCCGGCCGGGGTCACGGGCAGGGAGTGCCCAGGCAGCACGGGTCAGTCTTGTTTAAACCACACTGGAATTACACAAAACCCACTGGGGCTTTTCTAACTCAGCCAGGTGCTGCTGCTGCTGCTGCTGCTCCAACGCTTTCAGTGGCGCTGAAAAGAAAACCGGAGAAGAGAAGCAGAAAACGAACGTGTGGGGAAGGGAATAAAGGGAAATGCCTCCTCGGGAATTCAGGGAGATGCAATGTCAGACCTTCCAAGGGTCAGAGATGTGCTCTAAAGCCAAAGCAGCCACTGAAGCTGCCTGTGATCCCTCCCTGAGCACCAGGCTGGGACGAGCCCTGTGGAGAAAAGGTTGGGAGAGCCTTGCCTGGGAGTGACCCAGCAGTGCAGCTGGGTCAGCTCCATTCCTGCTGCTGCCACTGCTGGGCTGCCCTGGGAAAGGGATTTCATCTCTGCCTCCTTTTACCCTCTGCCAAAGGGCCCAACAGTCTGAAGTCAAGAGGCAAAGGACAGTTCCTGTGTTACACATGTGTGGAGAAGGGAAGGAGCCAGGGAGACCCTGGAGAACTTTCCAGGGCCCAAAGGGGCTCCAGGAGAGCTGGAGAAGGCCTGGGGACAAGGGATGGAGGGACAGCACCCAGGGAATGGCTGGAAACTGGGCAACGGGAGATTTAGATGGAGCCTGGGGAGGAATTCCTGGCTGGGCTAGAATTCCCAGAGAAGCTGGGGCTGCCCCTGGATCCCTGGAATGTCCATGGCCAGGCTGGCTGGGCTTTGGAGAAAGGTGACCCTGATCATGACAGGAGATGGAATGGGATCAGGGTCTCTTCCAGCCCAACCCATTCCAGGATTCTGAGACATTCCTAGGGAAAACCAGCAGCAAACAAGCAGAGGAGAGGACTCTCAGCCCTGCTAAGATTTGGGCTGGATTCCCCCAACATCTGAGGTGCTTTAAAGAACACATCTGGCCTCCAGAGCTCCTCCCTGACAGCACCCCTGTCCTGCACCAGAAGCTCTGGGATAAACCAGGAGCATCCAGCCTTGCTCAGCCAAAGCTCCAGAAGGCAAGAGCCAACTCCAGCTACCCCGAGCCCTTCCCACAGCTCCGGGGCTGCCCGAGGATGCTCGGCGCTGTCCCCGGCCAGCTGCCTCCCCCACTTCACACTCCATGTGCGAATGGGGCACCCCGGGGCTGCCGCAGACAGGCAGGCAAGGCACGGGCAGATGCTGGAACCTTCCCCCAGCCTGCACAATCGCTCCAGGAAATTGCTCCAACAAATTAAGCTCGCTCGTTTCTCCCTCTTTTCCAGGCCATCCAATTCCTCTGCTCGGGATCTGCAGCCACTTCTCTCCCAATTACTCAACTTCCAAGTGAAGCCTTCTGCTTTCACAGCATTTGGCTGAGATGGAACTGATGTTCCCATTCCTTCCCTCTCTCCCAGATCCTGGTAACTCCCAAATTAATTAGGGCATCATTGGGGCTTTATGGTTATTTTTCCTTTATGCTCCTGCTGCTGGAGACTCCAACAGAACCCACGGAGTTACAAAACCTCACTGTAAAATAAATCCCAGGAGGCTGTGACTCCTAAAACAGAGCTTAGGGCATCTCACTTCTCCTTTTGTCCTTGAAAAGCAAAACCTAAAAGCATGAAATAAAAATAAAGTAACAGTAAAACCTTCATTTTGCTTCTGCATAAAGGAAAGAGTGAGGCTGTAGACACACCATGTGAGGAAGACCTGACAGAGCAATTATTTGCCAGAGATAAAACGCTTCTACTTTGTGATATTTAGGTTCAAAATATACAAAACGGAGGATGTGAGGTCCAAATAATTTAATGAAGCTGCTCCTAGGGCTGGCTGGCAAAGCACACCCAGGCATTGCCAAGCAAACCCTCCACCTAAGGACAGATCTGCTCAGAGAAGTCCCTGCAGCCACTGATGGAGCCCAAAGATGCAGCACAAAGCAGATCCTGTAAACATCATTTGGGCTGACCAGGGAAGGATTTGTTCCAGAAAAAAAGTGATTTAAACAAACCCAGAGATCTCCTGCCACACAGATGTTTGGGAAGAGCTTAAACTGTGCATCCTCCACCCCACCACCATGAAACAGCCGGGCAGCTGAGCTGCAAAAAAGGGATAAAATTGGACTTAAACACTCCCTGGGCAGTGGAAATCCGAGTAAACCACACGAGCTACCTACAGCACCTGGCAAACAGGACAGGAGCACACTCAGCTCCTTTTCAGAGCAGATTTTACCCTTTTCTTGACAATCCTGACCCAACACGGGGCACGCTGTGCCCGCTGAGCAGCACTGCAAGCATTCCTGCTTTCTGCTGCAATGTTCAAGAGACACTTTGGGCTCGTTTTATATTTTCTCACATATTTTTGAACATGCAAGCAACCAAAAAAGCAAAGCTAATTAACTGGTTTGGCCATATCTAACAGGAGGAATTTTTATCGTTCCTTAATTAAGCAAACAGCGGATCAAAAGGTAGGGGCAGAAGAAGATGTCAAAGAACTATAAAATCCCTTCTTTTTAGAACAGGAAAAAAAAAAAACATTTAGATTCAGCAAGTTCTGCCCTAGAAATATTGCTATAAAGTATTGATTTTTTTACCAGGCTCAATTGACTGAAAAGTTGTTTGTATAGCAATATTGGCCGAGCCAATATAGTGGAACAATTTTGCTCCACACAGTAATCAAGTGTATTTCTAAAGTATAATTATACTGTCATAAAAATAAAGCTAAGATACCTCTTCTCCAAGCCATAAACCACTTGCAGCTGTAAAGAACCCAAATAAATGAAATCCATTTTCTAACTAAACATAGCCTTCCAAAGAGAACAAGCCCACCTCCGGGCAGGGGGGAGCAGGAGAACTGATCAATACTTCAATCTCAATAAACTATTCCAATAGTGCTTCATTCCCATGGAAAACAAACAAACAAACAAACAAACAAAATAAATAAAAAAGAGAGGCTGGGACATTTTTGCTCAGCGACCTGCGACGTGTTCCCTGAACACTGGGAATATTTCACTGCCATAATGGAGCTGAGTTAGGATAAAGAGCTGGGAATAAAAAAAAAAAAAAAAAAAAAAAAAAAAAAAAAAAAAAAAAAAAAAATAAGGATGACAAAAAGATAAAAAGAAGGGCGTGGCCAGGCTCGCTGCTGAGTGCAGATCGATCCCCCCTCTGCTCTCCTCCCCAAGAGCCCCTTGGTGGAGGGGGAAGAGCCCAACCTCTGCAATCCATTTCTCCTGACAGATGTTCATTGATTGCTGCACTCGAGCACCCCGGGGCTGCTCTCGGCGGCTGGGCGCTGCAGACACCCCGAGGGTGCCAGCCTGAATTCCTCATCGCTCATCTCCCGATGGCAACCAGCGGGCTCGGCTGCACGGGAAGGGTTGGGCGCTTTTTGGGAAGGGGGGAGTGCTCCAAGGTTGTGCCACAGGGTTGGGTGAGCTGGGAATGTTCAGCTGGAGAAGGGAAGGATCCAGGGCCTGAAGGGGCTCCAGGAGAGCTGGGGAGGGATTTGGGATCAGGGATGGAGGGACGGCACCCAGGGAATGGCTTCGAAATGGGAGATTTCGGGTGGGAAGGAATTCCTGGCTAGGCTGGAATTCCCAGAGAAGCTGTGGCTGTGCCTGGAAGTGCCCGAGGCCAGGCTGGAGCAGCCTGGCACAGTGGGAGCTGTCCCTGCCATGGCAGGGGGTGGAGCAGATAAATCTGTAAAGTTCCTTTCCAGCCCAAAGGATTTGAGGATTCCATGATGAGGTGTAAAACACCCCCACACAAAACCAGGGCCCGTTCCCTGGGAAAGGCTGGAGTGACTCCTGCACTGGAGAAACTCTGGAGTCACTGCAGCTGCTGACTTGGAATCAGAAGGGGATAAAAAGCACACGGGACACAGGAGGGGCTCCTGCCCTTCCAGGGCAGATCTCCCCCTCCCAGAGTGCAGGGAATTGCCACAGCCCCCGCTCCAGGCTGGGGATCACACCTTCAGAAACACAGGATGGGGTCACACAGGGAACATCCAGCTTCCCACCCCCCTCTTGGCCAAATTCCCTGAGGAACCTCCTCTGCCTCTGCACCTGACACCAACCAGTCACTGACTGAGCATCCTCTCTCCAATCCCTAAGGAAAATCAGAAAATAACACCATTTCCTCAAGTGCTAGGAATATCCTTCTCCAAGAAAACAGCCATGAGATTTCTGCAGCATCCTTCCACCCCCAAGGCCAGCCTGATTTTAGGAGTCCATCCCAAGGCTGCATTCCCTCCTTGGAAATGCTCTGGAATTCCATCTCCATCAAACCTTCCGCCAGGAGTTGTTGTTTTGCAATGCTGGCAGCCAATTAGAAACTAAACTAAATGCACCGTGCCTTTTAAAACATTTCAGAGGGGGGAAATAAAAATGTTAATATCAAAGTTAAAATGTCTGAGGTATAAACAAAACCCTAATGGGATGCTGGGTTACTGTATATGGTAAATAGCTCTCTGGAGGAAACCTTTATTACTCCCTCAGGGCTTTCTGACAAAGTATGGATTTCTTAATTCCCAGTGGAATATTTTTCATACCCCACTGCAGACTATTAAGTCCCAGATATTACATTCTGCAGTTTAAAACTTTGCACGATGCATAAGAAGGAGTTTTCTCAACAGGAAAGTCTCGTCTGTGCTGGTTTAATTTTTTTTACAACATTAAAATTAATCCTGGCTGCAGGGTGGGAGCTTCGATACCAAAATTTGGGGAGTTTACCAGGCTGGGAGGGAGGGAGAGCAGCCAAAGGGGGTGAGGGATTCTGGAGGGGCAGGGAAGGGCAGGGCACTGGTACCTCCAACACCCCACTGTCATTCCCAATTCCAGATCCTGGAGTCAACCCAGGACATCCCAAATTCCACTGGGGACCCCTCAACTTGTTACCCAAAATAAAAGCTTCAAAACCGCCTTAAAAACACCAAAACGCCCCAGAAAGATTTAAAAGCTTACACCCAGATATTTTTTTTTTCCTGCAGAGCAGCAAGGGCCCACGTATACCCCGAGAGGCAAAGAATAAAAAGGCTGTGAAATGTGAATTTTTGGACAGCTCGCCAGTGCAATCCCCCACTCACTTGTAGACGGTGCCGCCGTTGCCGTGGCCGAGGATGTCTCGGTATCGAATGTCTTGTTCATTCATCTCCACAAGAAAGAAAGAAAAACAAAAGAGATGTCATGCTGGGGATGGAAATGTCAAGGAAAAGCAACTCCAGGCCATAAACAACAAGCAGTCTGGGTCATTTCAAGTTCAGCTGCAAGAACGAGAAGATCAATACAACATTTGCTGTCCAATTTATAAAAGACGATACCAAGGGACAAAGTGATGGAAAGTTTAATGACAATTTGTTTGCCTGGGTCATTTCATTAAAGTTTGATAAAAGGTGTCAAAATGGAATGATATAATATAGCTCAGGAGGGTCAGGGCACCGAGAGGGAGAGGAAAAAGCAGAGCCAAAGTTGGAGGGGAATGGAAACAACCCTGGCAGCTGGAAAAGTTCTGGATTTATTCTGGAATCGGCCGCACTGAGGGGCAGCTCTTCAGTGGGGCCCTGCTGCACAGCTCAGTTTGGGCATTTCTTTAATCTGAAGAACACCTTTTACAGAAAAAAAAAAGCCAGTCTGGGATTGCAATCCAAGTGGTTTTCCTTGAAATACACAACGAATTGTTTGCCTCAATTCTTTCTGGGATGGCTGAGATGCTCCGAAATTCAGCAGCAGCTGGTAAAAGCACTGCAACTGCAAATTCCTCAATTTGGCATCTTGGTTTTATATGGATTTTGCAGCAGCTTAACACATTCCCCAAATATAAAATCACAGTTCAACCTTCTCCTGGACAAACACAGTTATTCTGATTTTGCACAAATTAAAGACATTGTCCCAATGCATGTTTATACTTTAAAATAAATTTATTAATCAGAATTCATTCCGGGCTGAAAGCAATTTTCTTTTCCAGAAAGATTCTCCCATTGCCTGATCATTTTAAGGAGAAAATATTTGGGCAAATCCTGCTTTGAAAAAGATATTTTCCTAGGAAAAGATGAACTCATTTTCAGTAATTACTTGTATTTTATGGGACACCAAGTTAAATATTTCACATGACTTGGCCTGGCTGTTTAAAGGTGTCATTTTTGTGTATTAACACAAGTGATGATAACAAGCTCAAATGTCCCAAAGAGTCAATACTCAGCATTTCTAATGACCAGAAAATGAAATATTTTATTGATTTAAAAGAAGTTGTAAGGACAGAAATGATTAATCCAAAATTGATGTTTTTTTACCTGAGCAAAAAATGTGGTTTCTCACTGGAATTGCTACACAGGGATGGCAAAACCTGAGCTGAGACAACTCAAAATAGAAGGATTTTTAATTTTATTTTCTATTTTATGATTATTTTATTACGTATTTGTAACTAAACCTGGGCCAGGTTCCTTAGGAGGGCTCATTCCCACACCAAGGTTGGTGATGAAAATCAACATTTATTTCATTACTGCGTATTGTACCCACCAGAAAATGCAAACAAAAAGGGGGAAATTGTTCCTCACGAGGAACACTCACTCAAGAACGGGATTTAAAATCAGTAAAGAGCCTACAGTGGATCCCTAAAATTAAACTGATTTCTCTCAGGCTGCAGATTTGGTAACTGGAAGGAGTTTTGCTCTCCCAAGCTGCAGGATCACTCTTGGAGTTCACAACAAACCTCCCTGCATTCCCAAAAACGTCCTCCCAAACCAACAACACCCACCAGAAATCCAAGGAACCCTCAAAAAACCAGCCAGAAATTTGGATTTTTGCTTCTTGGGAGAGGAAAAGAGAAGATTTTTTTGGAAGTTACTCAAGTTATGAACAACAAATTGAGCAGAACTGGAGACATCAAGCACATTCCCTTTTCTCCTGCTGGATGCCCACTGGGAAAAGGGAATTTTTTTGCTCCACATCATTCCCTAAAAGACAGGGACAGAGCAGCTCCATCCTGTGAGCCCAGAATTCCAGGGAAAAATGGGAATGCTGGGGTGGAGGGAGGATCTGCAGCTGATGGGGAGATAAAATGTGATTTACTGGCTCAAATAAAGAGGCCAAAAGCACCAGGTGATTTATTGAGTTCGCTGGGAGAACCGGATTCTCCATCGTAAAAGGGGAGATATTAAAGCTGCAACCCGAAAAACTGGCTGCCAAAATTCTGGGAATTCAGGGGAAAAAAGCCAAGCAGGGGGCAGCAAACAAAGCATCCCTCCTTTCCACCTGGCTGGGCATGACTGCAGGGTGGAAAATGAGGAAGAACCAAATGAATCCTGTGAAATCTGGATTTTTTTATAAATGATGAAGAGCTAAATGCCCAATGAACTCTGGTGAAATCAGGATTTTTATAAATTATGAAGAGCCAAATGCCCAATGAATCCTGGTGAAATCAGGGGAGCCAAATGTTCAGTGAATCCTGGTGAAATCTGGATTTTTTTACAAATGATGAAGAGCCAAATAACCCAATGAAACCTGGTGAAATCTGGATTTTTTTTTTTATAAATTATTATGAGCCAAATGCCCAAATGAATCCTGGTGAAATCTGGATTTTTTTATAAATTATTAGGAGGCAAATGCCCCAATGAATCCTGGTGAAATCTGGATTTTTTAATAAATTACGAAGAGCCAAATGCCCAATGAATCCTGGTGAAATCAGGAGAGCCAAATGCCCAAATAAATCCTGATGAAATCAGGATAGGGTTTTGTAAATTATTAAGAGCCAAATGCCCAAGAACCTGGTGAAATCTGGATTTTTTAATAAATATGAAGAGCCAAATGCCCAATGAATCCTGGTGAAATCAGGGGGAGCCAAATGTTCAGTGAATCTGGTGAAATCTGGATTTTTTACAAATGAGAAGAGCCAAATAACCCAAAAAACCTGGTGAAATCAGGATATTTTAATAAATTATGAAGAGCCAAATACCCAACGATCCTGGTGAAATCTGGATGTTTTTAATAAATGATGAAGGGCCAAATGCCCAATTAATCCTGTGAAATCAAGAGGTTTTGTAAATTATTAGGAGCCAAATGCCCAATGAATCCTGGTGAAATCTGGATATTTTTATAAATTATTATGAGCCAAATGCCCAAATGAATCCTGGTGAAATCTGGATTTTTTTTACAAATACTGAAGAGCCAAATTCCCAGTGAATGCTGAGTGGGGCCAGGAGCAGCCAATTGAGGAGCTTTAGTAAATCCCACTTTATAGGGCAGGGCCTAATGGGCAGCAGGAGCCACTGCAATGTTCCTTATGAACTGCTGACACTCTATCAATGCTGAATCAATTGGTGGCATTTACCCTGAGTGACAGAAAAGAAATAAATATTTATATCACATCACCTATATCAATGAAGCCGGGCAGAAAGCTATTTCTAACCTGTCAATATTTGATTATCTTGAAGAATCATGGCCCCTTCTTTTAATGATTAATATGAATTCCTTATTAAAGCCAAATGGAAACTACTAGGGGGATATCATTAGGCATGCCTCAAAGCAGAAACTGCCAAAAAATAATCAAAAATAATGACACAGGCTGGGCTTAAGTAATGGTAAGTGTGACTTAATCCCCCAAAAATGAACAAAAGTTCAAAGTTCCAGCTAGAAACCCACTGCCAGTTTGGGATCTGTGACCAAGATCTGACAGAACACAATTGAAATCATTTGCTCTCAACAAAAAGCAGATTAACTCCCATCAGGTTGAGTAAAAAGTATTAAAACTCATTTTTTTGGTTTGGTTTTAATAATATCAGACCTCGAGGTACTTAATCCTTATTTTTAATTGGGTTTAAGTATAAAACTTCATCCTTATTTTCTTTTAGTGGGTTTAAGTAACAATTCCAGTATCATAAGGACCAAATTAATTTTTAGTGGGTTTTAGTATGGTAAGAGGCATTGAATCCTTATTTGCTTTTTCTCAAGGAGTTTAAGTAACTTTTTAATATCTTAAGAAGAGGTTTGGTTTTCAAACCCTAAACCCCAGGGAACAAATCTGTGAATCTCTTGCAGGCCACACCAACCACTGCTTTTCTGCTGTTTAGAACACAAAAAAAAAGCCAAATCCAGCCAATCACAGAGAGATTTTCCTCACAACCTGGGATTTTTCCTCTAAAATAAACCAGTAATATCACAGTAAGCACCACCTTGATTTAAAAGCTCAGCCACCTGCTGCTGGCTCCTCCCAGAATTTCAAGCCATTAAAAGAACATTATTTACCTGTGACTTGTGAAATATTAAAAAATCTGGCAGGAAGCTGAGAATCCTGAGCTCAGCCTTAAAATCCCCATTTCCCAGCTGCATTCCAGGGCTGCAGCAGCACCAGGCTCACATTTTGGAGGGGGGGAAAAAAATGAGATTTTTCCTCCCAATATTCCAGGTAAGGCTGAAGGACCCCACAAAGCTCAGCCTTGATCTTCCTGGCCTGAAATGCCAATGAGCCCGGAGAGGTCGTGGTGTGAAACACTGAATAGGCATCTGAGATAATTAAGATTTCAGCCCTGGGAAGGCAGAGGGGAAGTGAAGAGCAGTTAAGAAAATCAATAAGAGTCTTTTATTTGCAGTGACACAGATGTCTCAGTCAATAGAGCCTAATAGGACAGGTGCCACCCTCCAAGGCTGCCAAAGGGCTCAGCCTGGGACAGACATTAAAATATATTTATGGGGTTGCTTGAGAATCTGAGCTTGGGTTTTTTTTTTTTTTCCCTCTTTTTAAATATAGACATTTAACTGGGTATATTTAATGGCATTGCAAGCCTGCCCACACAGCTTGAAATGGAGGGAAAAAAAGGATTGGTGTGCTTGGCCACAATTATTAAAAATTCAATTTTGGGTGCTGGGGGTGAATGGCTGGAGTAAAAAAAGAGGACAAGGTGGTGTTCTACAGTTTGGGGGATTTTGCCCGATTTTTGAGGGATTTACAACACAGTGACAGAATTGTTTAGGTTGGAAAAGAACTTTAAAATCAGGGCTAAAAATTAATTTAACATCAGAGAAAGAGGCAGAGTGGCCTTAAGGTGAGGGAGGGCAGAGATTAGGAAGGAATTGGTCCCTGGGAGGGTGGGGAGGCTCTGTCCAGGAAAATTCTGGATTCCCCATCCCTGGCAGTGCCCAAGGACAGGGCTTGGAGCACCCTGGGACAGGGGAAGGCAGAGAACTTGGAACAAGAGGAGTTTCACTTTGGGCTCCAAGATCCCTTCCAACCCAAAACCATCCCATAATTCTGAATTCCAGAATCTCAATTTGGGCTCCATCCAACCCCAAACCATCCCACAATTCTGCAGTGATTCCAGAATCTCACTTTGGGCTCCATCCAACCCCAAACCATCCCACAATTCTGCAGTGATTCCAGAATCTCACTTTGGGCTCCATCCAACCCCAAACCATCCCACAATTCTGCAGTGATTCCAGAATCTCAATTTGGGCTCCATCCAACCCAAACCATCCCACAATTCTGCAGTGATTCCAGAATCTCACTTTGGGCTCCATCCAACCCCAAACCATCCCACAATTCTGCAGTGATTCCAGAATCTCAATTTGGGCTCCATCCAACCCCAAACCATCCCACAATTCTGCAGTGATTCCAGAATCTCACTTTGGGCTCCATCCAACCCCAAACCATCCCACAATTCTGCAGTGATTCCAGAATCTCACTTTGGGCTCCATCCAACCCCAAACCATCCCACAATTCTGCAGTGATTCCAGAATCTCACTTTGGGCTCCATCCAACCCCAAACCATCCCACAATTCTGCAGTGATTCCAGAATCTCAATTTGGACTCCATCCAACACAAAACCATCCCACAATTCTGCAATGATTCCAGAATCTCAATTTGGACTCCATCCAACCCAAAACCATCCCACAATTCTGCAATGATTCCAGAATCTCAATTTGGACTCCATCCAACCCAAAACCATCCCACAATTCTGAATGATTCCAGAATCTCAATTTGGGCTCCATCCAACCCCAAACCATCCCACAATTCTGAATGATTCCAGAATCTCAATTTGGCTCCATCCAACCCAAAACCACCCCATGATTCTGCAGTGATTCCAGATTTTCACTTTGGGCTCCAAGATCCCTTCCAACCCCAAACCATCCCACAATTCTGAATTTATTCCACTTTCTCACTCTGGGCTCCAGGATCCCTTCCACCCCACGATTCTGCAGTGACTCCAAACAGCACAGAGAGATTCCTTGCAGGAACCTGCTGAATGTTTCAGGATCTCCTGCCCTAAACCCCACAAAGGTTGGTTGTTGCATATAAATAAAACCTTATAAAAGAAAGGCCTTGTAAAAATCAGGCCTTGTTGCTTTTTCAGCTAAACTCACAGTTGGCCTGCTGAGCTCCCATGAGAAAGAAACTCTAAGAATGAAAATCAGTTTACATAATAATCTATTCTTGTGAAAAACACAGGTCACACCTGCAAAAAGAATTCTATCCCATAAGAATCTGTAAAGAAAATACGTAAATTCTCTAGAAATAGAGAAATTCACTAAACATATACAGCAGCCATTACCAACCAACGAGATGAATTTCAGCAGATTGTTAACCGATTAAATTCATACCCAGTACCTTCTAATATTCCTATAAATACAACCTAAGTAAATAAAAATTCAGCTCTTTTGCACGAATAAATCAAGCCTCCCATCCCATTTCAGTCGTTCTAAGGGAGCAGTCGACTCAGCCATTCAAACTGAATTCCCTTTTTTCCCCAGAACCAGGGCAGCAGCAGCTCACCACGTGGCAGGGGCCTCCACCCACGTGCAGCTGAACCCCAGGAGCACATCTGGAGGAGTGGGGAGCAGCCTGCTGTGCCAAGCCCAGCAAAGCAAGGCTCTGAGGGTTCCCAGGGAGCCCCCAGCTGTGTGCTGCAATCGTTCAGCATTAGCAATTTGTGAGCAGTGCAGCTGAAGGGGCAGCTCTGCACCCTGGGACCAGAGGTGCACACAGCCCCAACACCCACCTGGCCGTTGGCAAGGATTTTCTTCAGCTCTGCAGAGGACTTTTTGAGGCTGGAAAAGAAACAAAGCAAATCAGAATCAATTCTTTGTAATGTTCCACTCCAGCAGACAGGGAGAGGAGCAAGGGGAGCTCGTGGTTCCAGATTCTGGAGGTGGGACTTGAAGGGGAAGGTGTGGTGAGATCTGGCAGCAGGAATGAAGAAGCAACAAACACCTGAGAAAAATCGATGTATTTTTCCCTTTAAGACACCTGGCTGTACAAACTGGTGAGACACAAGCCATTGTTCACCAGCTCTAAGAGGGAAAATTTAAAATAAAAAGGTGCTCTTGCATGGCAGGTGTTCAAAATGAACAGGAAAATGTGGTTCACAAATCCAGGTTTCATGTGCCATGTGTGGATTTAGAGCTCCCCAGGACAGGATTTATTCCTCAGGGATTCCTGTGGATGCCCCACCACCTCCACTGAGCCCAGGCTGGAGCAGGGCACGCAGCAGAGCAAAATTCCTGATTTAGGAATCCCAGGACGTGCCTAAATCCCCGAGGGGAGCCCTGCCCAGGGAATTTGCTGAATGCCCTGTGCTTCTCCTGGAGAATCCACTCCCAAACCAATACAACAAAACTCACATTAATTTCTTCTACGAGAACTTTACCAAACCCCAGCTCTCAGCTCGGTGAGTTAAAGGGTAAAACCTTCCATGGCTTCAAACTCCTTCAAAAACTCCCCAAATCCTGGCTTTTTTTCCCCTCCTTTCCTGACAAACTCTGTTCCTTGGAGCTTCAACACAACAAACTGGGCAGCAACATCTGCAAAACTTTCTCTCAAAGGGACAGTCTGCTGTTATTACTGAAGTTTAAAAAAAAAAGAAAAAAGTACAAAATAATATATTCTTGAAAGGCCTGTGCACGTGTCTTGATCACAGATCATTATTAACAGGAACAGTGAAAACACAGATTGCATATTTGGTGGCTTTGTTCTTTAATAGGCCTCTTGTTCCCACGACTGCTTTAAAGAAAAATTAAGTTTTCCAAGGAAACATAAGTTGATCTTGTCATCTTTCATGACTAACAATTTGTGAACATGAAACAAAGAGAGACTTTCAATTACTTCAAAAACAAAACTCCTGGTGCAGAAGGTTTCCGAAAAGGAATGGCAATTAACCACCAGATAAGGTGACAAGAATCTTCTAGAAGCTTCATTTTCAATGCACTTGAAGAACAAGCTCAAAGTACAGGGAGTACTAAAAGCCAAGCCTGCAGCAGTGACAGAAAAATCAGCTTTATTTAGCCCAGACTGGGGGGGCTGCAGAGCACAAAGAAATTCAGATTTATTTTCTTTTTTAAGAGTTTTGTTTGGACTGAACGTTCCCCAAGGGTTGGGGCAAACTTTGGAGGGATTTTTCTTTTTTTAAATTTCCACAATTACAGAGCCACCAAAGGGAGCAGCAAACTGGGGTTTCCAGGGGGGAAAATTCCAGCCCTGCTGCTGGATGAGGCTGGAATCTCTCACAGTGAAAATGGGATTTGTGGGATTGTCCCATCCTCAGGAAAGGCCCCAAAAATTCACCTTAAAAATGTGCCCAAAACACCACGACAGTGCCTCTCTCTGATCATGATCATCTGTGGGAATTCATCTTTTTAATCTTGACAATATTTCTTTTTTTCTTTTCCTCCTCTTGAATGCTGATGCACGGATAAATGGAATATTATGTGCTTATTAGAATAATAGAATAATTTAGGTTGAAAGGAGCCTCCAGAGAATTCTATTCCCATGGTTCAGATTTGCTCTTAAAGAAAGAAGATGGAGCCAGACCCTCCTTATTTCTTTTTAAAAACACAGAGAGGTTTTGTTTGTAGCCTTTCAGGATTAAGTATTATGACTTCCTGTAACAGTTCACGCAATAAAAAGGAGTTTATCCCCCAGCATTTGAAAAACAAATCTCTAGGAAAAAAAGAGAATGAGGTCTCTTGCATTTTTAAGACATTTAATATGAGTTTTCAGATTAGGGCTAGAATGTAAAAAGCAAAATGAGGGGGATGGACTCCAAAACTTGGCTGGAACTGAAACGATTTTCAAAAAATCTTTTTTGATTTCTTCCATTTAATAAACCTGCATAAGTTTATTATTCAGGCTATTTATTATTACAAAGCACATTAATAAACCTACATAAAGTTTAATATTTAGGCTATTTATTATTACTTAAACCTATGAATGGGGCACCAAACTTTCAAATCAAAGAATCCTGGAGGGAACAAGCCACAAAATCCTGAACACACAGACCTTGGCATTGGATCAACTAAAACCAAATCAGCCCCAAATTGCACCTCAATGCTTCTGAGCCACCTGAAACACTCAGCAAACCCTGATTTCTTCCTGCAACACCCAGAAAAATGGTTATTTCTTCCTGAAATCCCCAGCAGACCCTTGTTTCTCCAGAGCAAACCCTAATTTCTTCCTGGAATCCCAAGTAAACCCTTATTTCTTCCTGAAACACCCAGCAAACCTTCATTTCTCCAGCAGGAAACCCTTCTTTCCTCTTAACATACCCACCAAACCCTAATTTCTTTCTGAAGCACCCATCAAAACCTCATTTTTCCCTGGAATTCCCATCAATCCCTCACTTCTCCAGCAGCAAACCTTAATGTCTTCCTGGGATCTCCATCAATTCATCATTTCTCCAGCACCACACCCTAATTTCTCCCTGAAAAACCCACCAAACCCTCACTTATTCCTTAAACACCCACCAAACCCTCATTTATTCCTGGAATCTCCATCAACCCCTCATTTCTCCAGCACCAAACCCTCATTTTTTAATGAGACACCCACCAAACCCTCATTTTTCCCCTGGAATCCCCACCAAACCCTCATTTTTCCCCTGGAATCCCCACCAAACCCTCATTTTTCCCCTGGAATCCCCACCAAACCCTCATTTTCCCCTGGAATCCCCACCAAACCCTCATTTTCCCCCTGGAATCCCCACCAAACCCTCATTTTCCCCCTGGAATCCCCACCAAACCTCATTTTCCCCCTGGAATCCCACCAAACCCTCATTTTCCCCCTGGAATCCCCACCAAACCCTCATTTTCCCCTGGAATCCCCACCAAACCCTCATTTTCCCCCTGGAATCCCCACCAAACCCTCATTTTCCCCTGGAATCCCCACCAAACCCTCATTTTCCCCCTGGAATCCCCACCAAACCCTCATTTTCCCCCTGGAATCCCCACCAAACCCTCATTTTTCCCCTGGAATCCCCACCAAACCTCATTTTCCGAATCCCACAACCTCATTTTTCCCCTGGAATCCCCACCAAACCCTCATTTTTCCCCTGGAATCCCCACCAAACCCTCATTTTTCCCCTGGAATCCCCACCAAACCCTCATTTTTCCCCTGGAATCCCCACAACCTCATTTTCCCTGGAACCCCACCAAACCTCATTTTCCCCTGGAATCCCCCACAAACCCTCATTTTCCCCTGGAATCCCCACCAAACCCTCATTTTCCCCTGGAATCCCCACCAAACCTCATTTTCCCCTGGAATCCCCACCAAACCCTCATTTTCCCCTGGAATCCCCACCAAACCCTCATTTTCCCCTGGAATCCCCACCAAACCCTCATTTTTTCCCTGGAATCCCCACCAACCCTCATTTTTCCCCTGGAATCCCCACCAAACCCTCATTTTCCCCTGGAATCCCCACCAACCTCATTTTTCCCTGGAATCCCCACCAAACCCTCATTTTTTCCCCTGGAATCCCCACCAAACCCTCACTTTCCCCTGGAATCCCCACCAACCCTCATTTTTCCCCTGGAATCCCACCAACCTCACTTTCCCCTGAATCCCCACCAACCCTCATTCCCCTTCCCCTGGAATTCCCCCAACCACCCAACGCGAATTCCGCCTTCCCGCTGGAGAAGCCACTCAACCCCCGCCAGCTTTCCTGGCAACACCCAGCACAGGGCTCCATTTTGGCTGGAAAAAAACCCCAAATGAAATGAAGGAAAGCCATGAAATTAAGGAAAACGAGGAGAAGGGAGAGGTGCTTGGCCCTTACCTATTGCTGGGGAGGGCGTCGGAGGCGGCGGCGCCGCTGCTGTTGGCGGCGCCCGCCCGCGTGTTCACCTGCGGGCAGGGAGAGCAGCTTGATCAGATCCTGTGTTCAGAGGACACCGTTCTAATTAACCTGTAATTTGCCACGAATTTCTCATTTCGCTAGGAAGGTTAATTAGCTCGTTGCTAGGCATGTGGTTGAGGGCTGGATGTAGGTTAGCGGGCTACGCGATCGCGGGGCCGCGGCTTAAATAATGCACTCGAAAAGGTGATAAATCCATCGTTTGGTCTCGTTTTTAAAACACTCAAAGAATCACTTAATGCGTTTATAGTTTCTCCGTGCGGTTGCAGGAGCAATAAGGAATCAAAAATCTGAAATAATTCCATTGCGGTGCCTTCCACACTTGGATAAATGAGCGAAATCACGGGAGTGAGGTGGGGGTTTGAAAGCTTTGAAGTAGTGGCAGGCAGCAGTTGATAAATGAACTACTAAAATTTAAGAACATGATTAGCAGAGGTTAAAAACAAAAAGGCAAACCCATTTTTAATGCAGCTAGATAGATAAATACAGATATCGCAGCCAACGTTTTGCAGACGAATCCTTCTCCCACCCTCACCCAAAAAAAAAAAAATCCAAAAAAAAAATCAGAAATAAGAAAAAAATCTGCTTGTCAGAGCTCAAGAAAGTGCAGTTTTATTTGACATTTCAATAAGTGGAACACAGCATTACAAATCCATCTAACTTTCCTGAAACAATTATTGAAATTCGTACCTTGAGGCCATGTATGTTCCGTTTCCCAGGAGGTTTGCAGGCTGAAACAGTAATTGACTAAATTGTAGAACACATCAGGGCCATTTACAAATTTGCTCAAAATGAATCTTTTCAAAAGAAATGAGGGTGACACCAAAATTAGCAGAGAGAAATGATTGAAAAGTGCCTGGCGAGACCCAGAGTGGGAATTACGGCCCAGGATTTTTAACTTGCAGGAGTGAGCATTTATAAATGCTAAGAGCTTTCTGACACCGTGTAATATAAATTCTAATTTCTGCTTAAAACACATCACAATTGAGAGAACCATTGGTTCAAACGACGGGATTCTTTTGGGAATTCAAATTCCAACCTTGTGTCGCTGTGTTTTCACACTCTGGGTTTTTTTTTTTCCCCCCCTGGAATTTCACGGCGGTATTCGCAATGCAATATTTGGATTTTCAGGGAATCGTTGGTCACTCGTCAGGAATTGGTGATTTTTGGCAGAGGTGTTTTGGGTGAAAACAGGGGAAAAAAAGGGGAAAAATAGGGTGGGGGAATAAATAATGGGGTGGGGGAATAAATAATGGGGTGAGGGAATAAACGTGAGGAGAGGAAAATGGAGTGGGGCGAAAAAATGGGAGGGGGCAAAAATCATGAGGGGGTTAAAACATGAGTTTTAAAAATGTGAGGGGGTAAAAATCATGAGGGGGTTAAAAACGTGAGGGGGATGAAAAAATGTGAGGGGGCAAAAATACCTAAGGGGGTTAAAAATGTGAATGGGATGAAAAAATGTGAAGGGGATGAAAAACATGAGGGGGTTAAAACATGAGTTTTAAAAATGTGAGGGGGTAAAAATGAGATTGGGATGAAAAAATGTGAGGGGGCAAAAATACATGAGGGGGCTGAAAAACATGGAGGGGTTAAAAAATGAGAGTGGGCAAAAAAAAGTGAGGGGATGAAAAAACATGAATGGGACAAAAAAATGTGAGGAGGCAGAAAAAATGTGAGGGGGCGAAAAAAAAATGAGGGAGCCCAAAAAATGTGAGGGGAGAAAAACATGAATGGGGCAAAAAAATATAAGAGGCCCAAAAAAAAAACCTGAGGGGCCTTGAAAAAACCTGAGGGGATGAAAAAAATGCAAAAATGTGAGGGGTGAAAAAACATGAGGGGCCTGAATCAGTGTGAGGGGCCTTGAAAAACCTGAGGGGGTTAAAAATGTGAGGGGATGAAAAAAATGCAAAAATGTGAGGGGTGAAAAATGTGAGGGGCTGAAAAAAACTGAGGGGGATGAAAAAACCCTGAGGGGGCCCCAAAAAACGCAAGGGGGCCCCAAAAAGGTGAGTGGGGGCAAAAAAAAACCCTGAGGGGGCCCAAAAAAAACCTGAGGGGGCCCAAAAAAAACCTGAGGGGCAAAAATGTGAAGGGGCTGAAAAAAACGTGAGGGGGCCCCAAAAAAAAAAACCCTGAGGGGGCCCCCAAAAAAAAAACCCTGAGGAGCAAAAATGTGAAGGGGCTGAAAACGTGAATGGGATGAAAAGAATGTGAGGGGGCCCCCCCAAAAAAAAACCCTGAGGGGGCCCCAAAAAAAAAAACCAGGAGGAAAACATGGCAGGGGCAACAGCAGAGAGCCTCCAAAAGGTAAATACTGAATCAATAGAAGGGTATATACTGAATAAAAAAAAGAGTATATACTGAATTAAAAAAAGAGTATATACTGAATCAGAAAAAGGGGAAATACTGAATCAAAAAAAGGGTATATACTGACTCAATAAAAGGGTATATACTGACTCAATTAAAGGGTATATACTGACTCAATAAAAGGGTATATACTGAACCAATAATAGGGCAATACTGAACCAATAATAGGGCAATACTGAATCAAAAAATGGGAAATACTGAATCAATAAAAGGGCAATACTGAATCAATAAAAGGGCAATACTGAACCAAGAACAGGGCAATACTGAACCAAGAACAGGGCAATACTGAACCAAGAACAGGGCAATACTGAACCAAGAACAGGGCAATACTGAACCAAGAACAGGGCAATAATGAATCAATAAAAGGGCAATACTGAACCAATAAAAGGGCAATACTGAACCAAGAACAGGGCAATAATGAATCAATAAAAGGGCAATACTGAACCAATAAAAGGGCAATACTGAACCAAGAACAGGGCAATAATGAATCAATAAAAGGGCAATACTGAACCAATAAAAGGGCAATACTGAACCAAGAACAGGGCAATACTGTCCCTTTGTGGGACAGTGTGGCACTTGATGGCGGTGCCTGCGTCTCTAGGGCTCAGCTGCTGGAGCAAGGACCCTTTTTGACCCTTGCTCCTTTTTCCCGAGGTGTCTCCAGGTGAACATTCCCTGCTCTCCACTCAGGGATGAGCTCTCGGAAGCTTTCTTTGGATGTGGGAGCCCCAAAGCTCCGGGGCCCAGGCAGTTCCCACTGCCATCCTCAGTGCCCTCCAAACGCTCTGTTAAAGGGGCTGTCAATGCTGATTGATGGCACAAATTGGATTTTTTTTTTTTTTCCTCTCTCCCCCTCCCGTTTGTGACAGCAGGAAGCAGAACTATTTATTAGGCAGAAGGACACAGGTGATGGGTATTAAACACAGCACTGAGGGCCACGTGCCTTTGAACAGCATCAAAAATTACCAGGTGCATCTTAAAGAGGGGGAAAATATTATGAGAATCTGGGTATTAAAAGAAAGCCAACCCAAAATTATAAATTATAAATATGAGTAAGCCCATTCTGTTGTTCCCATAGATTAAAATTGACATTTTGAACTAGATTTTAAATCAATAATGATTTTTATGGGTCGTATTTGGTATTATCACCTTGCATTCAACAAATAGGACCTAAATAATATAGGTAGAAGATAAATAGATATAAATTTCTATAAATACATTAAAAAATTATATATATAAAAATATATCTAGATAAAGATAAGATATATAAAAATGTGTCTATATAGAAAAGTATGTATCTATATAAAATACAGATAAAATATAAAAATATACATAGATATATATCAAAAATACATAGATACATAAAAATCTATATAGATATATAAACAAATATATATATAAGCCTATGTAGATATGTAAATATCTATAAAATGTATGTATCTATATATATTCTGTATATAGGTGTATGTAAAAACTACATAAATATATATGGATATATAAAAAAAAAATATATCTATATATGTGTGTACACATTTTTTATATGTAGATCACACACAGATGTTTATTTCCAATATAAAACTCCCCTCTGGCTCTTACTACCTAAACAGCAGTAACAAATCTATTAAAAACAGAGAAAACACCAATTTTTTTCTCCCTTAAAGATATTTTTCCTATGAAATAAATAAAGCACAGCCCAGGTAACACAGATTGGCACATGGAAATTTACTCCTGCCAGGATTTTTATGGAGTTTCTGGGAGCTGACTGGAGGCAGGAACTGAGGCTTCCTCAGAAGTTCGAGAGGCAGAAAAGGAAAAAGAATTCAAAGGACTTGCAAAGAAATCTCTTTAAAGGGAAGAACTGGAAATTAGAGGCAGAAAAGGTGCACAGTGCTGATGGGGCTTTCAAGTGGGGAACGGGGAGAGCCACGGCCAAAAGGGCACGGGAGAAAAGTGCTGGTGCTGGCAAAATTTGGGATGTTCATTAGAGAGGCAGAACAAGAAGACAGGGAATTAAAAATAATAAAAAAAAAAAAAAATAGGCAGGAAAGCACATTTTGGTCGATATTTCAGAGGAGCTGCAGAGCTCAGGGGTGGGGTTGGGGAGGTTCTAAAGCTCTAAAAAGGGTAAAAAGGGATTTAAGGAGGTGGTTTGGGGAGATGAAACAAAACCTGAGTGATTTGGAGGGAGTGGGAAGGAGGAAAGCCAGAGCTGAGCCAGGGTGAGAATTTGGAGGTGATTGCACGTGAGGCAGAGGCAGAGATTTCCCTGTCTGCCCAGCCAGAGATTTTCCTCAGGTGCAGAGCAAACAGGGAAAGGAGAGAGCAGCAGGACCAGGAATCTCTATGGCTGGTTCTGCAGGAATGAGCCAAAGGGAGAATGTGAAACCTCAAGATGTCCCTTTAAACCCTAAACACTTCCTGCCTTGGACTGGGTGGTGGAAGGAAAATGTGAAGGATTCCCAAGACTTCCCAGCCTCCTCAGATGATGCAGTGCAGTTCCTCTGAGCCACAGGAGAAGGATCCAGGGAGAGCCTAAAGGGGCTCCAGGAGAGCTGGGGAGCCACAAGGGATGGAGGGACAGCACCCAGGGAATGGTTTAAACTGGGCTAGGGCAGGGTTGGGTGGGACAGGAGGAGGAATTCCTGCCTGGGAGGGTGGGCAGGGGCTGGGCAGGAATTCCCAGGGAAGCTGTGGCTGCCCCTGCATCCCTGGAATGGCCAGGGCCTGGCTGGACAGGGAGCAGCCTGGGATAGAGGAAGGTGGGGATGGGGTTCATGGGATCCATGGGATGGGATTTTAGGTCCTTCCCACCCAAACCATTCCAGGATTCCATGGTCCCTGCCTGGGAAGAGGCAGGAGAGCCTCCCCTCTGCTTGCCCTGCTCTGAGGAGGCCACAGCAAGGTCACAGCTCCAACATCTGGGAGTCCCCTCTCAGTCAGACCCTGCCAGCCTGAGCAAAACCAACACAAACTTCCCACAAATTCCCCTCCAATTCCTGCCTCTTTTCCATAGGAGCACCTGGAACCGGCAGGAAACCCAGCCAGCCTCCTTTGGAGACCTCGTTAGCACGTGCTCCAGGAGGCTCTTGGTTAATTGCCCAATTCAAACTTCAGAGAGTTGTAAGTAATGGAAGTGGGGAATGTTTAATTGGGAGCCTCATAGTATGATTATTTGTGTAATATCAGTTAAGTGAGAAGAGTTTAATTTTTAATTATTTCAATTAATTTATTGCTGGGAGATTTACTTGGAGAATTTAAACCTTCTCTGTTCCATCAATTAAGAGGCAGAGATTCAGAGCCTGGCTACTGAGATCTGAATGAATTATGTAATGCATGAGGCTTTTTTTTTTTTTTAAACCATTCTTTGAGATCAGACAGAGCATTCCCAAAAACCTCACGAGCTGCCTACAGATTTTTTTCGGGTTGGAGATGACCTATTTTTAAATTGCCTCAAGTCCACAGGATTGATTACATCTCTCCCTGTTCAGGAGAATTATTCAAGTGCTTGTGAATATCTGGATCCCACTAAGAGCCCAAATCTCAGACAAAAACGTGTCCTGGCTGGAGCTGCTGTGACTGACACATCCCCACTCCCACAATGATGACATTCCCCAGCCTGCCAGGCTGATTAATGATATTAAAACAGCTTTTAAAAAGCCCAATTTTCACAAGGATCCAAAACTTCAGTTATTCATCTGCTTTGCCTGGAATCCAGACAGAGCCACCACCACCAATGAGTTCTTCAAATGTACTTAAATATGTACTCTGCAAACCTCATTAGTGTAATTTACTCCAGGAAATTAGCTATTTTCCATGCAATAAATGCACTTCTCTCCACAAGAGTGAATTCCTCTCTCCAAACGAAGAGGTAAGCTCGATGCTCTGTGCATTTCAAGCCCCCAGAAGGTGCCAGGGAGCTGCCTGGGTTTGGGTTCTTTGGGTGGGTGAGTGGCATTTCTCAGCATTACCTCGTGGGTAGATCTGCAGAGGCTCTATCAGTTGTCCATTCACCTGCTGCTCCATCACAGTGGAGTAGTACTGCAAAGGAAGGAAGAGAGGACTCAGTAATGCAGGAGTGGTAAAAGCACTTATGGACTGGTTAATTCAGGGTATTTCTATTTTCTTGGCACACAGATCAGCCTTCAGCTGCTTCCTTTCCATCTGCAGCATTCCCACAAAAAAGGGGGCAGAGGAATTGAACCAAGGAGCTGTTTGGTGCCTCAGGCATCTGCTCCTGGCTCAGCAGGGAAGCTCCAGGCTCCCCTGAAAGCTGGGAATGCTCCAGCAGGTGAGGAAATGAAATATTGACAGCAAATGCAGCAGCTGCCACAGCTGGAGCAGCCAGGGAAACCAAACATGGACACAAAGACTTGATGCAAATATAGCCCCAAAGTGTGCAGTCAGGAAAACTCCAGGGAATCCCCAAGGGCTCTGGGATTGTGGGCAGTGAAGAAGGATCAGGTCAGAGGGATCCCAAAGCTGTGATCCCAAAAGTCACTGCAGCCATCCTGGGACCCTGAACTCCACAGGAGCTGCTGCAGTGAGCCAGGGGATGTTCACTGGTTAAAAAAGGCCCAGAATGGGCAAAAAGGGCTGGGAAGGAGCTGAGAAATCAAAACCCCAGATGATGCTTGGCCATGGAGGCTGGGAGAGCTGGGAATGTCCAGCTGGAGAAGGATCCAGGGAGAGCTCAGAGCCTAAAGGGGCTCCAGGAGAGCTGGGAGGGATTGGGACAAGGGATGGAGGGGCAGGACACAAGGAATTGCTTCAGAGTGGAAAATGGGGGATTTAGATGGATCTTGGAAGGGATTCCTGGCTGGGCTGGAATTCCCAGGGAAGCTGTGGCTGCCCCTGGATCCCTGGAATGTCCCAGGCCAGGCTGGGACAGTGGAAGTTGTCCTTGCCCATGGAATGAGCTTTCAACTTCTGAATTCCCATTTCACCAACAGAACCCTACAACCTTTACACCCAACAGGAACATTTCTGATCACTGCCCCGAATAATAAACTAAAATAAAAACACCTGAGAGTGCTTCCTGCACCCCCCCAAAAAAAAACATAACAGAGTGGGGGGAGAGAGGGAGAAAAACCCATGGCCCTGTCCATTACTCACAGTGATGACAAGTAAATGAAATATCAATCATGTAAGCTGTCAACCTTTTGGGACAGCAATAACTGTTAACAAGTAGTCTGGAAAAATTGTCTGGAAATGACTTGTCCTCCACACGCCAGCATTGGAGGTTTCCATGGAAAATTAAGATGCCAGTGGCTATTTGGAACAGTGTTCAGGTATTCTTTTTAATGGGAAATTTGCCACTTATTGATCCAGAGCGTGTAGCCCTTGCTTTCAGAGAGCTGCAAGCAACTTTCCAATCAGTGGCTGTCAAAAAAATTACTGCCTTTTTATACAGATACAAGACAACAGCTCCAGAGCAGCTCCATGGCTGTCCTTAATTAACTGCAGTGCCCAACACTGGAAAAATCCCATTTACCACCCCCCCAAAACGGGCCTAAGCCAAAGCATTCCTGCCTCATCTGAAAGAATTCCAGACCTGAATGAACTTCTTGTCAAATTCATAAAGCGAAGAACCAAAAGGTGAGATCAAAATATCTTCCCAGTTATAATCTGTTCCACAGTCTACAAAATATCTTCCCAGTTATAATCTGTTCCACAGTCTAATCTCAGGGAATTATTTTCTCCTCCTTAAACTGAAAAAAATCCACTTTATTTACATTTTAGAGAACACCTGCACCATGTTGAAATTCCCTGAAATGTTTTCCCAGCTGGCCCATCCTCCAAATTTGTTGCAGGCCTCAAAATGAGTATTTTTCTTCCCTGCTATCTACCCTGAGATTATTAAATTAATTCATTTCCTACACTCAGAACATTTGTTTTCTTGTAAACACATCCAAAAACGAAGCCCATAGGATGTGAGGAAGTTAAACCATCAGTGCCACACTCAAATAAAAAACTAGTTTAAAACTGAAGAGAAAAATTTTTCAGAGAAGAAAAGCTGCTGAAGCAGAAAGAAGTCATTTACAGCCATCCCATAATTTTGAAGGGAAGGCAGAGAGTTGAGCAATCAGAACTCTAATGTACTGAAACTTTAACAGTGAGCTTGGAAGCATGGCAAAAAAAATGACCTTCCCAAGGCATGATTGATCTGTGCCAGGAAAATTCAAAGTTTTCCTCTTGAAAGGCAAAAACCAGCTGAGATTTGACATGGAAAAGAGAGGAACCCCAGGAATTCTGCTGGGGAAGGGTCTCCAGGGATCTGCTGGGCCAGGCAGCAGGAGAGGAGGAGCTGCTGCACCCAAAAAGGAGCTGAGAACATCAAAACCCAAAAAACCCCAACATCTGGACCATGGAGGGGCTCCAAGGGCTGGAGCCAGGCTGGGAGAGGAGAAGGATCTGTCAGCTGGGGAAGGGAAGGATCCAGGGAATCCTCAGAGCCCCCAAGGGCTCCAGGAGAGGAGAAGGATCTGTCAGCTGGAGGAGGGAAGGATCCAGGGAATCCTCAGAGCCCCCAAGGGCTCCAGGAGAGGAGAAGGATCTGTCAGCTGGAGGAGGGAAGGATCCAGGGAATCCTCAGAGCCCCCAAGGGCTCCAGGAGAGGAGAAGGATCTGTCAGCTGGGGAAGGGAAGGATCCAGGGAATCCTCAGAGCCCCCAAGGGCTCCAGGAGAGGAGAAGGATCTGTCAGCTGGGGAAGGGAAGGATCCAGGGAATCCTCAGAGCCCCCAAGGGCTCCAGGAGAGGAGAAGGATCTGTCAGCTGGGGAAGGGAAGGATCCAGGGAATCCTCAGAGCCCCCAAGGGCTCCAGGAGAGGAGAAGGATCTGTCAGCTGGGGAAGGGAAGGATCCAGGGAATGAGGGATGGAGGGGCAGCTCACAGGGAATGGCTTCAGAGTGGGAAAAATGGAGATTTAAATAGGATCTTGGGAAGGGATTCCTGGCTGGGCTGGAATTCCCAGAGCAGCTGGGGCTGCCCCTGGAATGTCCTAGCCTGGCCCAGAGGGAGGTGGCCCTGCCAGGGCTGGGGTGGCCCTGGTGGGTTTAGGGTCCCTCCCCACCCAAACCAGTCTGGGATCCTCTCAAATCCCACCAAAACCACCTTTGGGTGCTCCCAACCAGGGCTTGGCTCTGACAGGTCCCAAGTTCATTTATAGGAATTCAAATCCGCCAGAAAATCCCCATTTTTCACCCTCTTGCTTATCAATTTCCTTGGAAAAGAAAAGTGAAATAAATTTTTTTCCAACATATTCAAATGATTCTATTCCCCTCAGTAACTGCACCCTTCCCTTCTGCAGGAGATTTATATTTATGGGGATCCAGAGAGATTTTACCCCCCCCTACCTACACAAAGGCACACAGAGCCACATCTATCTCCCCTGGAAAAAACACCAAATACAGCTTTAAATCCTCTATGAATATTGAGCCTGCAGCTACAATGAAACTCCTCTGTTAGGAGGGGTGAAACAGTCTCCAGATGAAAGTAGATTTTGAAAAATTTTTAGAGCCCAGGGTTCATTTTTAATGAGCCGTTACTTTAAGTACTGCATAAAAAATACAAGAAATTGATAGTCCATTTAGCTTGCACTATACCTAATGCAAAAGTCATTAAGATGCATTATTCTTAATGTTTATGATATGATCAGTAAGTGAACAAGTCTTTTTTCTTTTTTAAAGTCAAGCATGTCCATGTGGCTCGTGTGAAACACCTCCATTTCATCCAGGGTTATGAAAACTTGAATTTACCACGGGGGGACTGCCCAGTCAAACACCTTGGAACAGGCTAAAAACACCAGGAGAAGATGTCAAACAGGAGGGGAAAAAATCAGGACTTACATAGGACAGCATGGCCTTCATCTCCTCGTCGCTCCTGACCGTGATCCGATCCCCATCCTCATCCTCATCTGCCAGAGCAGGCACCAGGGGAGCGAGGCAGGGAGCAGAGGGACAATGTGAACAGGCAAGGCATGAGCTGGACTTGCAGCAGCAAATAAAAGGGAGGAATCCAAACAAGAAAAGCCACCCACACGAGGACTGCAATAATAATGGTAACTCCAAATACTGATTAGCAAAATCTGTGATTTGGGGCTCAGAAGGGGCACAAAGTGCTCAGAACGTCACCCTCAGCAGTTCTTTTACTGACAGAACCCCTCCTGAGGCTGAGCACACTTCCCCACGACTGGGATTCCCTCCCTGATCCCCTGCCCAAACTGGGATTCCATCCCTGACCCCCTCCCCAAACTGGGATTCCCTCCCTGATCCCCTCCCCAAACTGGGATTCCCTCCCTGATCCCCTGCCCAAACTGGGATTCCATCCCTGACCCTTTCCCCAAACTGGGATTCCATCCCTGATCCCCTCCCCAAACTGGGATTCCCTCCCTGACCCTTTCCCCAAACTGGAATTCCCTCCCTGACCCCACCAATTATTCTGCTGACAAATGGAAGGCTCCAGTTGCCAAAAGTGTTTCAATTCTCCCAAATTCAGTTCAACTCAGGCAATTCCTCTGGAATTCACCAAAATCTCACTGTAGGTTTTTAATTTTTTTAAAAATTTCTCATAATTCAGACAGTCCCAGAATGGTTTGGGTTGGAAGGGACTTGAAAAATCCTCTTTTTCCAAACTCTCTGGAAGGCAGAGACACCTCCCACTGTGCCAGGAGTGGCCTTGGACATTCCAGGGATCCGGCCACAAATTCTCTGGGAATTCCTCCCCAATATCCCACCTAAACCTCCTCTCTGTCAGTTTAAAGCCATCCCAACTTGTCCCATCATGTCCCTGGGATGAAAATTCCCTCCTGATACCAGATATGCCCAAGAATCTGGGAAAAAAATCCAAAAATCTGGGGATAAAAAAAATCCAAGCTAAGGAATTTAAATTGTGTGAGAAAAGGAGTTTGTTCATTCTGCCTCTGAAAAGTTAATAATGAAAAAAAAAGAAACCAAACCAAGCAGAAGAATAAAACCTAAAAACCTCAAAATTGGAGTTGAAGAGAGCTCCTGGAGCAGCACACATCCACAAGAGGGACCAGAGGGAAAGCAAAAGAGGGATGAATTTATGGAGAAAAGGTTTGGGGAGAGGGAACAGACTGAGCTGGGACCATCAAAAAAATGAAAAAAAAAATGAAAAACTCCAGCATAATATTTAGAATAATTTCATATTATCCCTTTGAAATGACTGAGAAGTTAACTCAGTTCTCAGCTACGGAATTCCTGTGGTGGAACAAACAGAAGGAATTAAAAATACATGGATGAAAAGGCAGGGGCAAAAAAACCCCAACCAGAAATGTGTCCTGAACTTGAGCAGAGCTCCTTAACCATCCCAGCACAGGATCCAAAAATGGATTCAGAAACATTGCCAGGCTTCTCCCCTTGCCTGGAGCCCAGCAATCTGATTTTCCAAGCAAGAAAAAAAACAAAAAAAAAAAAAGAAAAATTGCCCTCATCCTGGCTGGGTTTTTTTTACCAGCACTTAAAATGGAGGAAGAAATCCTCTCAAGATCCCAGAGTGCAGCAGATGGCAAAGAAATCTCCTGCAGGAATCTTCTCCCAAATCTGCAGCGTGTCAGGAACGTGGGAGAAAAGGCTGCTGAGGGGCCAGATGTTGTCAGTGGGGTTTTGTGGGAGGATGTGCAGAAAATCCAGATCCAGGTGGGAATGCTGGGGGTGAGGAAATCAAAATCAAGAGCACAAAAAACCTGGCACGGCGCCTGGAGCAACGATGGAGAACAAAACTTCCAGCAGCAAAAAAACCCCAAAAAATCCAGTGGGGAAGAAAAATAAGCCCCTCCTTTAAAACCCCAGCATCAATATCCATCCCATATTTTAGCTGCCAGTTAAATGGGCTTGTGCAGCTGGAAATGACAGGCTAGAGACACACAGGTAAGGCACAGGAGCAGATGTTGGGAGGCAGAACAAAAAATAAAAAAAAAAAAATGAGAATTTTCCAGGAAACTCCTGCACGTGGCACCGTGGCTGTGGGCTGCTGCTGGAGCATGAAGTTCAAACAAAGCTAATGGGGGAGGCATGGCAAACAAACAGCAACGTTTTGTGAAAGAAAATCAAGTTTGAAAACCCAGCAATGGCAAGGGTGTGGAGCCTGGCCTGGAGCAGGGCAGGGAAAAGGCTCGGAAATAAAACTTTTAGGAGGGGAAAGAGAACGTGTGAGAGGAAAAAGAGCATTAGGTAGGGCTTGAAGGAGCACAAATCAATATGGCATTTGATTAGCTACAGACAGAATGGGGACAAAGCTCCAAAAAGCTGCTTTCTCCCCTAAGAACTGAGAGGCCCCATCTCCAATCTGCATCCCCCCCTCATCAGATCTTGAAATTCCCTCTCTGCACTTGCATCTCCATCAAAGGAAAAGAGAGAGAAAATATAATAACATTAAGGGAGAACAGCAGGAGCCTCCTCCATTTGGAAGAAAACTCCAGTTTTTCAGGATTTGATCCCCTGGGATGCTCCCCTTTGCTCTGCAGGTAGGACAATCCCCCAGGAATCCCTTCAAAAATCAAAATAAACAGGCTTTAAAGAACTGATATTAGGCTAAACACTTGCTGGGAGGATTGGAGCATCATAATTTTAAGCTGAGACCTACAGGTAGTTTATACTTTTCATTTAATTTGAGCAATAAAATTGCACTGAGGAGTAAGAGCATGGTAAGGTCAGGTTGGTAATTAAAGCTACTTTGTGGAAATATTCCAGATGTGATTAAATAATAAAATATTGCTTGGTTTAGTGCCATTATGAAAGCTGCATTACTGCATAAATATTTAACTATGACATATAATGAACACTATTTATTTTTAAAGAATAAATATAATAAGAATAAATATAAACATGATTGATTTGTTTTTTAAATCCCAGCCCAGCAATGTGACAAAGGATAAAAGCCACACTTACACTCAAACGCTGTGGTCGTTGCATCTGGCAAAACTTGACCAATGACATCCTAAAAATGGAAAGAAAAATGCCTTAAACATCAAATGGGAAAAGCCTGATTTGCATTAAATCCATTGAATTCCTCCCCAGTGCCCCCACACGAGGAAGTTTTCAGGGCACAACACAAATCTGCACCAATCCTGACGTTTTTCTCCTCCCCCTCCACGTGACCTGCAGGAAAACTCTTTTTTTAGGAAAACTCTTTTTATTCCCAAATAACTCCCCCATAATTGCAAACAGCTCTTTGGTGTCTGCTCTTGCAGGTGAAAGAATTCATTTTTTCCTTGGGTTATAAAAAAATAGGCACCTAACTGATCAAAGCCAGCCACAAAAACAGCATTTTGCATTTTAATTTTGCTTTAAAAACCCAGTGTTCTCCTGTTTGGATGGCTCTGTCAGCCTCAGCTGGGATTTGAATTTCTCCAAAATTCAGGAGATGCCTTCAAACACTGGGGGAGGATTCACTGGGAACACCCAGAGAGGCAGAGACACAAAACCTGGGGCAGCTCCACAGCACCAAAACACAACAACATTTCCAAGCCCTGCTCCAACCCAGCCTTTTTTTTTGGCTGGGACCAGAAAAAACAACTTTTACCATTTTTCAGCCAAAATTCCCATTTCCAACCTCTGCTCCAATCTTTTTTACTGGTACCAAAGAAATATTTTAATAATTTTTTTTCAGCCAAAACAGAAATCTCCAGTTCCAATCCAGATTTTTTTTGCTGATACTAGAAAAGAGTTTTACCATTTTTCCAGCCAAAACTACACCAGCATCTCCAGTTCCACATCCCTGCTCCAACCTAGATTTTTGTTTTGCTGATTGCAGAGAAGAGTTTTTAGCATTTTTCATCCAAAACAAACCAACATCTCCAGCCACACATCCCTGCTCCAACCCAGATTTTTTGCTGGTACCAGAGAAGAGCTTTGACCATTTCCCAGCCAAAATTTCCCCTTCCAACCCCTGCTCCAACCCAGATTTTTTTTTTTTTTTTTTTTTTACTGGTACCAGTGAAGAGTTTTTAAAAATTTTTCAGCCAAACCACACCAACATTTCCAGTTCCAACCTAGATTTTTTTTTTTGCTGATACCAGACAAGAGTTTTTGCCATTTTTCCACCTTTGACCATTTTTTCAGCCCAAACCACACCAACATCTCCAGTCACACAACCCTGCTCCAACCCAGATTTTTTCCTGATTGCAGAGAAGAGCTTTGATTGATTTTTCAGCCAAAACACCCCAAACTCTCCACTTCCAACCCAGCCTTTTTCTATTTTTTTGCTGGCACCAGTGAAGAGTTTTACCATTTTTTCAGCCCAAACCACACCAACATCTCCAGTCACACATCCCTGCTCCAACCCAGATTTTTTGCTGGTACCAGAGAAGAGCTTTGACCATTTCCCAGCCAAAATTTCCCCTTCCAACCCCTGCTCCAACCCAGATTTCTCACTGGTACCAAAGCAGAACTTGATCATTTTTCCAGCCAAACCACCCCAACATTTCCAGTTCCAACCCCTGCTCCAACCTTGATTTTCTTTTTTGCTGATACCAGACAAGAGTTTTTGCCACTTCCCACCTTTGACCATTTTCCAGCCAAACCTCCAATCCCACCTCCCTGCTCCACCCCCAATTTTTTTTTTTGCTGATACCAGAGAAGCGCTTTTCTATTTTTCCCCCCAGCTTTTCTCATTTTTCCAGCCTTTTTTTTCTGCTGCCAACCCAGCAGGAGTCACTCCAGGGCACAGCACAAACCCTGCCTGGTGCCTCCTGCCACTGCCACCGAGGCAGCAGAAATTAATGAGAATAAAGGCAGGATTTATGGCAGCACATCCACTGGGAGCCTCTCAGGGTGCTAAACACCCCCCTGCCAAAGCTCCACTGATGGCCTGTCACTTCTGTTCTCTCCATTTTTCTCTTTCATCTAAAAGGCAGGAAATTAAAGACGAGACACAATTAATAATATGTGAAAGCAGCACACGATTGCCACAGAGCCAAGTGAAGCAAGTAATAATTATGAAACTTTCTGGTGGTGCCTCCTCGGTTTAGATGCTGAAATCAATCCAGGGATGTGATCCAGATTATTAAGTGCACGTGAGAAGTGGGCAGTGTGGCTCAATTATGGAACTGGGAGTTTGTAAAAGCAAAAATAGGGGGGGGAAAAAACCCCCACCAGAATATTTCCATGTTGATAAAAATTCTTCCATTCTCCAGGGTTTACCAGGCCTCTGTTAAAAGCCACTATTTCTAAGAAATTAGAAATAATAATTCTTGCTAATAAGATATTCTGCCTACACAGAAGGCTGCACTAATTATTTCCAAATCCATCCAGTTAAACACTGCAAATTCCTCAGCAAACACACTTGAACTGTGTTAGATTTAAGCCACTTCTAAATGTGCATCTACGGGCACACAGATGCTTCTATGAGATGGATTTTTAATTTGTTTAAAAACTGGATTTAAGGGGTGTGGATGCATCAGAGGCAGCTCTGATGACCCCAAAAAGTCTGCTTGGAGAACTCCAAACCTCCCAAAGAGAGCACTGAAATAATGATTAAAAAAAATCTATTTCCCTGCACCCCTTCAGAATAACTTTTTCTGTGTACTGAGAGTTCTTTAACAAGAGCAATAACCAATAAGTGAATTACTGATTTTTCTATTATATTACAATAAGTGAACCCCAACTCCTGCACTAAATAAACACCCAAACTTCACTCGATTTGCAATAATTCCAATAAATCAATGCATCTGAGAGGAAGCAGCCCGGCAGGGAGAGGCAGGGAAATCCCAAAGGCTTGGCAGCAGCCCCATCCCATTTCCATGCTCAAACATCCCCCAGACCTCGGGGTGACCCAGGATTAAAGGATTATTCCCAATTTCAAAGGATTATTCCCAATTTCAAAGGATTACACGTGCACGGGGATTTTCTACAACCACAACAGAGACCGCGAACAATAAAACCCTGTGACTTGGGGGCGTTGCTCGAGTGCTTCTGTTTGATTTTACAGCTCTGAAAAGCCTCTAAAAAGGAGGAGAAAAACCAGGGAACGGCAGCTGCGAGAGGAATTCCAAAATCCAATCTGTTCTCCGGAGGAGCACGGGGAGAAAGCAGAAAATGTGAAAGCTCTGCTTAAATGCCAGGGTAAATATTGAACCCACAGCTCTCATGTTTCACTTCAACCTTGTTTTTTCTCACTGGGACAATGGGAAGTTACCCAGAATTAACACCAAGTGCTTAAATACCCCAGTGACTGGAGGAATGCAGACAGCTTGAGGAAAAAAAATAAGCTTATTGTAATTCTTTTAGTGGGGCCTTAAAAATAAATCTATTTACTGGTAAGTTACAGGCTTGCAAAGCTGATACACGGAGAAGTTATTTAAAGTGACACCACGAAGAACAGCTCTGAAAATGAGGATGGAAATAAATTTGCACCCCAGCCTGAAATGCTGCAAGGCTACACTCACTGGGAGGCAAATTTAACAAAAATCACCTTAAAAATCACCTTAAAACAGAAAACAAACCCCTGCTGGCCTCAAAGATAATTTTATGGGGCTGTCTTAACACAAAGCAGCCTGTCCCAAAAAGGGATTCACCCTGGAGGAAGAGCAGCCTTCCTGCACAGCTGACTCAGCTCTGGGATGTGCACCGGGCTGTGGGACTGACCCCAAACGCGGTCCTGCAGCCCCAGCAGGAGAGCCCTGCCCAAAAACCCCGACCGGGAGAGCCCTGCCCAAAAACCCCGACCGGGGCAGAGCCCTGCCCAAAAACCCCGACCGGGGCAGAGCCCTGCCCAAAAACCCCGACCGGGGCGGAGCCGCCCAAAAACCCCGACCGGGAGAGAGCCCTGCCCAAAAACCCCGACCGGGGCAGAGCCCTGCCCAAAAACCCCGACCGGGGCAGAGCCCTGCCCAAAAACCCCGACCGGGGCAGAGCCCTGCCCAAAAACCCCGACCGGGAGAGAGCCTGCCCAAAAACCCCGACCGGGAGAGAGCCCTGCCAAAAACCCGACCGGGGCAGAGCTCTGCCCAAAAACCCTGACCGGGGCAGAGCCTGCCCAAAAACCCCGACCGGGAGAGAGCCCTGCCCAAAAACCCCGACCGGGAGAGAGCCCTGCCCAAAAACCCCGACCGGGGCAGAGCTGCCCAAAAACCCTGACCGGGAGAGAGCTGCCCAAAATCCCCGACCGGGAGAGAGCCCTGCCCAAAAACCCCGACCGGGAGAGAGCCCTGCCCAAAAACCCCGACCGGGAGAGAGCTGCCCAAAATCCCCGACCGGGAGAGAGCCCTGCCCAAAAACCCCGACCGGGGCAGAGCTCTGCCCAAAAACCCCGACCGGGGCAGAGCCCTGCCCAAAAACCCCGACCGGGAGAGAGCCCTGCCCAAAAACCCCGACCGGGAGAGAGCCCTGCCCAAAAACCCCGACCGGGGCAGAGCTCTGCCCAAAAACCCGACCGGGGCAGAGCCCTGCCAAAAAACCCCGACCGGGGCAGAGCCCTGCCCAAAAACCCCGACCGGGGCAGAGCCCTGCCCAAAAACCCCGACCGGGGAGAGAGCCCTGCCCAAAAACCCGACCGGGAGAGAGCCCTGCCCAAAAACCCCGACCGGGAGAGAGCCCTGCCCAAAAACCCTGACCGGGGCAGAGCTGCCCAAAAACCCCGACCGGGAGAGAGCTGCCCAAAATCCCCGACCGGGAGAGAGCCCTGCCCAAAAACCCCGACCGGGGCAGAGCTCTGCCCAAAAACCCTGACCGGGGCAGAGCCCTGCCCAAAAACCCCGACCGGGAGAGAGCCCTGCCCAAAAACCCCGACCGGGAGAGAGCTGCCCAAAATCCCCGACCGGGAGAGAGCCCTGCCCAAAAACCCCGACCGGGGCAGAGCTCTGCCCAAAAACCCCGACCGGGGCAGAGCCCTGCCCAAAAACCCCGACCGGGGCAGAGCTGCCCAAAAACCCTGACCGGGAGAGAGCTCTGTCCAAAAACCCCGACCGGGAGAGAGCCCTGCCCAAAAACCCCGACCGGGGCAGAGCCCTGCCCAAAAACCCCGACCGGGAGAGAGCCCTGCCCAAAAACCCCGACCGGGGCAGAGCTCTGCCCAAAAACCCTGACCGGGGCAGAGCCCTGCCCAAAAACCCCGACCGGGAGAGAGCTCTGTCCAAAACCCCTTGGCACTCACAAGCACTTGGGACTGAGTGCTCCAGAGAGCCCCTCGAGGATTGTTCAGAGCCTGCGAAATTCCTGGGAGTCTCTGTGCTGCGTTTGGGGAGGCAGAGTCAGGAGTGGGCTCTGCCTGGGGGGCTCTGAGCAGGGATTTACCTCAGGAGGGAACACCTGAGCTCCCCAGAGGCTCTCTGGCTGCTCCCCCAGCACCTCGACCCTCTGGAATTGCCTGCCAGGTGAGAGGAACCACCCTGAGGGCAGAAGGACAGGGGTCAGTCCCATTGCTGCCCTCCCAGCCCCAGGCGGGCACAGACCCAGCACTCCTGAGTGGATGGGAGCCTTGTTTCATTTCATTTAATTCTATTTATCTAACCCACCACTCCTGAGCGGCCTGCAGCCTTGTTTCATTTAACTCCTGTGTTTATCTGACCAGTTAAATACAGGTGAATGCTGTGATGGCACCTCCTGGAACACAACCACCACCACCCCAGTGCAACAGCCTAACGGGAGAACTGAAAACTGTCACCAGCAGCACTGGTGTGGCAGGACCAAAACAGTGGCACGGGGTGCCCAGAGCAGATCCCTGGATCCCTGGAATGGCCCAGGCCAGCCTGGGACAGTGGGAGGTGTCCCTGATGGCAGAGGGTGGAATGGGATGGAATTTAAGGTCCTTTCCACCCCAAATCTTCTCCAATTCTACCATTACTGAGCATGACAGAAACTGTGATTTTCGACAAAACCAGCAAGTATGACCCTGTCATGGTCCCTGTGCCTTTTCTCCAAGAGATCCCTTCTAAAAACCAGCTCTGCAGTGAAAAACTGTGAGCTCTGAGATAGTCCAAGCTCAAAGTTTGCCTGACTTGCCCTCCTTCCTCATCCTTTCACTTCTCTCCCACTCAGGAGCTCTCAGGAAGCTTCACTGCCACGTGACTCAAGATCCTGTCACCCACTGACCTCAACATCTTCATTTACCCAATTGACAATAATTCTAGAATAGCCAAGGATAGTCCAAGCATCAGGGGTCATTTCAGTTTAGTTTGGAGGGGAAAAAATGGAAAACATGAAGCAGAGAAAACCAGACTTATTTGCCCCACTTTTGTTTAAGGGCAGAGTGGGTCACCCCAGGAAAGCCTCCCCTCCCCAAAACCTCCCTGGTCTGTCAAAAGCTCTGCTCCCACTCCTCCATCTACAGAAAGTCATGGATCACACTAAGTGCTGGGAAAACGAAAGCTGGAATTTCTGTCAGCCCTTCCAGTTCCCTCTAGGGCCAGCCCTGAACATTTTCCAGCAAACCAACCCCTTCATCCCCACCTATCCCTTGTACAGAACCAACACCTCGAAAGACAACTGCAAAGTCTGAGTGGGACAGACACCCACTGCCATTTGAGAGCAAGCAGAGCAGCCTTGTGTGCAGAACGGCCGAACCAGCAGGGAAGGGCTGAGGGACAGGGAGGCACAGCCGAGCCCCAGCCCGGGAGGGGAAAAGCCTCCACTCCTTCCATCCCTGCCTCGGGCACCCCAAGGCACGGAGGAGGGGATGCCCTGACCTGCAGGGGTTCCTGCTCCTCCAGCCGGGTGGATTTAGGGATTCGAAAAGTTCCCTTCCAGCCCAAACCACGGCACGGTGCCCCTGCCTGCAGGACCGGCCGGGATGCCAGCCCGAAACCTCGGGAGGGGCGTTTTGTCAATCCCTACAAAAACCACTCGCACATTAAAACTTTCCGCCAAAACACGCCAGAAACGCCTCCCACTGTCCGGGGAGGGATTTGGACACCCCTTGGCGCACAGAGCGGGGGATGGGGGCATCTCCCGCATCCCCGGGCACGGCAGGGGGGCACGGTGCCGTCCCCCGGTATCCGGGGGGTCCCGGTGCCATCCATGCCCCGCTGTGGCAGGCGGGTCCCGGTGCCGTGCCCTGCTATGCCAGGCGGGTCCCGGTGCCGTGCCCCGCTATGCCAGGCGGGTCCCGGTGCCATGCCCCGGTATCCAGGGGGGTCCCGGTGCCGTGCCCCGCTATGCCAGGCGGGTCCTGGTGCCGTGCCCCGCTATGCCAGGCGGGTCCCGGTGCCGTGCCCCGCTATGCCAGGCGGGTCCTGGTGCCGTGCCCCGCTATGCCAGGCGGGTCCTGGTGCCGTGCCCCGCTATGCCAGGCGGGTCCCGGTGCCGTGCCCCGCTATGCCAGGCGGGTCCCGGTGCCGTGCCCCGCTATGCCAGGCGGGTCCCGGTGCCGTGCCCCGGTGTCCAGGGGGGTCCCGGTGCCGTGCCCCGCTATGCCAGGCGGGTCCCGGTGCCGTGCCCCGGTATGCCAGGCGGGTCCCGGTGCCGTGCCCCGGTATGCCAGGCGGGTCCCGGTGCCGTGCCCCGGTATCCAGGGGGGTCCCGGTGCCGTGCCCCGGTATCCAGGGGGGTCCCGGTGCCGTGCCCCGGTATCCAGGCGGGTCCCGGTGCCATCCATGCCCCGCTATGCCAGGCGGGTCCCGGTGCCGTGCCCCGCTATGCCAGGCGGGTCCCGGTGCCGTGCCCCGGTATCCAGGGGGGTCCCGGTGCCATCCATGCCCGCTATGCCAGGCGGGTCCCGGTGCCATCCATGCCCCGCTATGCCAGGCGGGTCCCGGTGCCGTGCCCCGCTATGCCAGGCGGGTCCCGGTGCCGTGCCCCGGTGTCCAGGGGGGTCCCGGTGCCGTGCCCCGGTATGCCAGGCGGGTCCCGGTGCCGTGCCCCGCTATGCCAGGCGGGTCCCGGTGCCGTGCCCCGGTATGCCAGGCGGGTCCCGGTGCCGTGCCCCGGTATCCAGGGGGGTCCCGGTGCCGTGCCCCGGTATCCAGGGGGGTCCCGGTGCCGTGCCCCGGTATCCAGGCGGGTCCCGGTGCCATCCATGCCCCGCTATGCCAGGCGGGTCCCGGTGCCGTGCCCCGCTATGCCAGGCGGGTCCCGGTGCCGTGCCCCGGTATCCAGGGGGGTCCCGGTGCCATCCATGCCCCGCTATGCCAGGCGGGTCCCGGTGCCATCCATGCCCCGCTATGCCAGGCGGGTCCCGGTGCCGTGCCCCGCTATGCCAGGCGGGTCCCGGTGCCGTGCCCCGGTGTCCAGGGGGGTCCCGGTGCCGTGCCCCGGTATGCCAGGCGGGTCCCGGTGCCGTGCCCCGCTATGCCAGGCGGGTCCCGGTGCCGTGCCCCGCTATGCCAGGCGGGTCCCGGTGCCGTGCCCCGCTATGCCAGGCGGGTCCCGGTGCCGTGCCCCGCTATGCCAGGCGGGTCCCGGTGCCGTGCCCCGCTATGCCAGGCGGGTCCCGGTGCCGTGCCCCGCTATGCCAGGCGGGTCCCGGTGCCCGGCCGGCCTCACTCACCAGCACATCCCTGAAGAGCAGCTGCGGCGCGGAGTGCACGGTCCAGTCCACGGCGGCTCCGTCGGGGATCTTGATGCGGATGACGAGCGCCTGGCTGTCCATGGCGCCGCAGGGGCCGCAGAGCAGCCAGAGCATCCCCGCCCCGCGGGCTCACATGCTGCGGCCGCCGCGCCGGGCCGAGCCGGGCCGGGCCGGGCCGGGCACAGCCTGCACCGCCCTCCCGCAGGAAGGAGCCGCTGCCCCGGAACCAAAACGGAGCCCCGGGAGGAGGGGATGTGCGGCGGCGGCGGCGGGAGGAGGAAGAGGAGGAGGAGGAAGGGGAGGCGGCGCCATGGGCCGGGAGAAGGCGGCGCCGGCAGCGCCAGCGCTCCGCCTTTAATTGTGTTCTCTTATTGTGCCGCGTGTTTCGGCAGGAAAAGCGCAGCTGGACGGGGAAATGAGCCGGGCCGAGCTGCCATTCCCCTCGGGAGCAGCGCAGGGTCCCGCGGCTCGCAGGGAGGGGCCGGAGCCGCTCCCGGGCTGCGGTGCGGGTGATCCCATCCCAAAGCAGCCCCAACTCTCACAGGGGCTCGGGCTCCAGCAGGAACACACGGCCCGTGCCACCCTGCCCGGGCAGCTGGGAATGGGCACTGCCCCTGCAGGGGCGCGGGCATGTCCGGGTGTGGCACTCGGGCACACGGCGGGGCTGGTGGCGCTGGGGGACCGTGCGCTCGGCCAGCCCCGAGGTCTTGCCCAGCCTCGGTGCTTCTGTGCCCATCCCTGCACATCCCTGCACATCCCTGCCTCGGTGTCCCTGCAGAGCAAACCTGGAATGGGCACCGGGAGTGGGCACTGGGAATGGGCACCGGGAAGGGGCAGTGGGAGTGGGCTCTGGGAATGGCACTGGAGTGGTCACCGGGAGTGGGCACTGGGAATGGGCACCGGGAAGGGGCAGTGGGAGTGGGCTCTGGGAATGGCACTGGAGTGGTCACCGGGAGTGGGCACCGGGAATGGGCACCGGGAGTGGCACCGGGAGTGGCACCGCTGTGCCCAGCGGTCTCCACTCCTCCGCTGCTCCACGTTGCGGCTCTCAGCGCTGATGTCCAGGTGCAGTTCTGGCATCACCGAGTCTGTCAGGGACACAACTGCAACGAGCCCGGCCAAATCACGCTCCATCCTCTGAGGAGAGAAGTCCCTGTGCAGCTCGGCAACCAAGAACGTGTTTGGAGAGCTCTGCACTCACAAGACACCAAATTCACCTTTTAAAGCAAGTCACAGGGAGAGCTCTCTGCTCCGCAGCAGAAAACAGTCCACTTTTTTTTTTTTTTTTTTTTTTTTTTTTTTTTTTTTTTTTTTACAGAGAGCAGCATTAATCTCAATTGTGGGCTATTGATCTGTGCATTTTATCACACTCGCTCGCATTATCATCTCTGACAAACTGGACCGTTTGAGTTATTTTATCAATTTAGATGGGGGTGAAGGGGAGGTATATTTAATTCCTGAAACGTCTTCAAGCTTCTTCATATTCGAATTCTACTTTGTTTGAGCTTTACGGGAAAAAAAAAAAAATTCAATGGCCATTAACAGAGATAAATTCTCTCTCTGTTCAATAACTTTATAATTTAGTTCCTATACTAAAAATTAATAGAGCCCCAGCTCCTAAGGATCTCAGGGACTGGTGGTGCCCACACAGACGCCTTTCTGCTCAAATGAACCTTTTACCTGCAGTCCCTGTGTACCTTTCACTCAGCTCCATTTCAATCAGATTCATTTTCTATTAAATTTTAAAGAATAGGACACAAAATGATGGAATTTCTATAGACCCGCAATTTTTCTAAAATGTCTTCTTCATTTACGAGACTATGGGGAAAACCAACTCAATTTGCCAAATTTGCATAAATATTACGTTGATTTTCCAGGGCTAATCAGAACCTTAATCCCCCGTTCTGATTTGTGTAATCAAACTTGAAGGGGTTTTATACCTTAAGAAGCACAGCACATCAAGCACATATTTATTGATACAGGTTCGGGAATTCTGTAAAATCCAAGTTTAATCAGAAACGTTCATTTGAAACAAATAGTTGATAATTATTTTGTCATCCTGCAGAAATTTTGCTATGAGGTGTCCCCGATATTTATGTATTATCCTTCAATGTTGGGGGGAAATTGGTGTTGTGAGAGCACAACCCATGATGATTTTAATATAAAATATTCCTGAAATTCTGCATTTGAGTAACCCAAGAATCTCCCCTTAAAAAGTCTGAGTTCCCAGTAGGAGGATTCCAGAATCCCCAGTAAAAAAATCAACCAAGCAGCCTGATGTGCCCCACTAAATGCAAACAACCCCATCTCCAAAGTTACTGTTCACCCAGCCGGAACCACCACCCAAACCCCACAAAGCACTGACACAGCCACGCTTTAATTGCAGGCTGGTGGAATTAAACTCCTCTAAATTCTGTTTTTTTCCTTTGTGAGGGGGATCCTCCTCCCTCGGAGGCTGCCACTTGCAGTGTGCTGCTGCTCTCTGCTGCTTTCCAGCGCCGCTGGAGAGCACCGGGAGCAGCCCGAGGTGGCCACGGCCAGGAAAGAAATATTTATTTCATAGGGAAAAGCAGAATGCTGACACAGGAGGGGAGGAAAATCATTAGAATCTCGCAGGGGTCTCGGTGAGGATGGAAAAATGCTGTCTCCCAGTGATTTGCTTAGCAGGGTAATTTGCAGGGCCCTCCAAAAGGAAGGGAAGGAGTTATTACTTGTTTAATTCCCACTGCAAAGAAGCTGCCCAACACAAGCAATTTTCTATCTTCACCAAAGTCCTGTAATTGGGTTTTGGGTCCCTCCACCAGAACTCTGTAAGAAGGAGAGGGAGGGAAACAAGAGCTGACTCCCCTGTCCTTGAGCATTCCTGTGCCAGGATTCAGGGTGTGGGAGCTCCTTCTCAGGAGTGCATCAGGTGAAAAGGCCCAGCAGGAGTTGCAGTGAATTAAAACCAGATTCAGGATTAAACCCAGCTCCTCCAGTCCCCTCGGATAAAATGGCAGAGGCACAGGAAAGATGCTGAGCAATAGAGAGAGAAAATGCTGATTTCATTCTGGATCCTGCTCAGCATCTCCATTAACCTCACTGTTACAAGAATTTTCCCAGCTATGACCTAGGAATAATGTGTATTCATCATGTGACAGGCTAAATAATTCCCATGGAACCCTTCAAATATTTTGGAATATTTTTGAACACTGTGTTACCAGTGCTGTGCCACCTTACCTGTAACTCAGACACTGAGTATAAAACACACCTGGGGGAATCAGGATCTCTGTGCCAGGCCTTGCTTCACCAAACTCAATTTATCATCCCTGCTTCCTCCCTGCACCACTTCCTAGGCTGGAATTACAAATAACAAAGGGCAAAGTCTCAGTTTCCCAGAGAAAATGGCACCTGATGGTTGGTTTAGGAGCATGCATTTTCCTGTCTTTTGGAAGGATATTAATACCTAACTTGCTCTGTTGATGAATAACATATCATGGTGAAATTCACTTTTTTTTTCCCTTTCAGTTGCCTGTGAGTGCAGCAAACTGAATTCCCTCAGGCTCGTGAAAAATAGGTCAGCAGTGTCCAGGCTTTCTAAAGATATTCTGCCCTGAAATGCATCTCCTGGAAAGACTCACTGAGTGCACCAAGGATAGAGATTCAGATTCCTTAAAAATGACATTAAAACTTCCACCCAACTTCCCACTGCCCCTCCAGATTCTCTGGAATAAGAAAGGGCTGTTTAGGAACCAAATCTCAGGAAATAAATTCATCTTATTTTCAGTTCACTGGCCTCAAACAGATCTTTGAAAGCTCTTTTCTCACAGTAAACTCACCTTGGGCTGAAAGAAAACAACAGTAAATTTGGTCTAGGCTAAATTAGTAAATACTTATATTTTTGCTTTAAATTATGAATAAATTTGGGGGAAAAAAAGCAGATTCTGTGATGCCCAGTGCCAAGGTAACTGCAGCAGTGGGGCTGAGTGTGGTTAATGATGCTCCTGTACCCTTCAGCTCCAGGGGCTGCATAATTGTTTTTCTGTCAACCTATAAATTCTTGAGTAACAACAAAATTATTGTGATTTTTCTTCCTAAATAATTCATATCTCACAAAGTACAGAAGCAGGCCCACGAATCACTGAGCATGTAACAATCACATCTAACAGCATTTCTTCTTTTAAGGAACAAACTGGTTTGACTTTGTATTCTTGTTCAAAAATCAGTGTTCTAATCTGATATTTACATTTCAAACTTGAAAGTTCCCTTGATCAGAGGTTTTGCTTTTAATCATGTTCTCCACTTTTAATTCTATTAGGATTATTAATATCACTGCAAGCAATAAATTGGTTTTATAATGAACTACAACAGGGCTCATAAACTGTGCTTAAAGTGATGCAATTACAAAATCCCTCTAAGTTATTTGTATTCTACTTTTTTAGGACTTAAATGTAAACCCAACATTATTCTTTTCTATAAATAAAATAAATCTTTTAAGCAAACTTGCAGTATCTCAGTGATGATTTTTATTCTATATTCCCTGGCTGCAATGCTGAGGCTGCCACTTTCTCTTAGTGAAATTAATTATTATTAAGTATTTCACTTATTTAAAGTGAAAAATACAGCCCAGAATTTAAATCATGACTTCTACTTTCAGAAATAGGGAAGGAAATCAAGATAACTCTCAGAATTATTAACTCACTTTCCTGTAGTGAACATGATTAAGGGGTTACAGCAAAAGCCAATATAAATTAAATGGCCACAGTAAATAATACATGAAGCAAAATCCCCTTTGCTTCAGGAAAAGTTGCTCTAAAGCAGAGGCCTGAGGGCATTCAACTATTAAAAAATCCCTAAATTTCATTCAATAATAATAACATACATCAGGGAGATCTATATTTATGGTTTGTGAGGAGATTTAGGTCAACACACAAGGTAAGGTGAGGACAGCTTTAAATTCTGCCCAAGTCAGTGGAAGGTCAGCAGGAGAAAAGCTTGGGATGCTGCTCCAGAGAAAGAGAGGGGAGCAGGAAAAGAGCACAAAACCTGATTTTTCAGACAACATGAGAGTACTAATCACCAATATTTACAAGTTCCAACCCAATCTTTAAATCCAGAATTAGTTTACAATGGGGGAAAAAAGTTAAGAACTTTGTGCTGAACTGGATCCACCTGCAAGTTAATTCATCAAGTGGTGATAAAAAGAGTGAGATTAAATCTAAAAATATTTAAATAAACTGAACTGCCTGGACCATGTTAGCATCCAAAACTTCAGGAAAACCACCCCCCCCACAATGTTTAACCACAATTTGTTTGAGACAACAGCAGAAAAGGGCATTTCTTGGGGTAACTCATTAGCACTGCACAGTCTCTGGCCAGGCATTTATCAACCATACAAAAAGGGCTAAAAGTGAAATATAGTAATTAAGAGCTGGGCTTTATCGATTGTGTGGCTTAAGTAATTTTTCAGAAGACACGTAAGATTTAATAAGTATAAGTAGTTAAAGATCCTGCCTTGGCTCTGCCATTAGAGTGTAATTGAAGCGGTAAAAAAGATCAGCTGAACGTGTGTTGATTACCACCTTATCTTTGAAAGGCAATTAAGCACCTCAATCATTGCAACAAGATTTGATTGTGCAGCCTTTATTGGACATTGATCTTTCAGCAAAGCAGCTGCATTTCCCATTAATTTACAGGAGCAGAGTTTAACTGGGACACCCGAGCCCGCTGACCCGGTGAGGCAGCAGCTCCTGCAGCTTCAGGTGCCCCCGGGATCATGATTATTTCAAGAGGTGCTACAAGGAGGAGCCACCTGATCCTCGGCCTTTCCTTTCTCTGGAGTAGTTAAGGCAGGTGAAACAAAGCTCTGGGACGTCAGCTCTCCCTCATTTAAACATCAGCAAAGAGATAATTAAGGCCAGGCTTGCAAGGGGAACTGAACTTTATTTCCAACGGTGCAAATGAAATCTGTCCCAAGGCAGGAGGGGGGTTTGGGGCTCAGTTGTTCCCGAGTGCTGCAGAAATTCTGCAGACAGGGTGGTACAAATCTTCCTGGCCCTCAGTACCTTGCATTCAGGCCAACAAAAGAGTGATAAAAAAAGAGATGCTAGGAAGTTTGGTCTTTATAGCAGGTGAAATGTTTTAGCTCTGCAGAAAAGCAGCTGGGTTTCTATTCATACATGAAAATGATTTCCTCACTGGAGTTCTCCCTTACAAACAGCTCGTTTTCCCCTGAAGAGCTCCAAGAGCTGCCAGCCAAGCCTTAATGAAAGCAATGAGTGATCCCATATTTGCCCTCAGACATCTCCCAGTTCATCCTTTAGCACCATCAACTTCCTAGGAGCAAGAGGTCCATTGATTTTCATGTAATACAAGAAAATATTACATTTGCTTAATTGTTACACAGTGAGATCATTGAACAAGAGATCAGGGCTCTATTGAATGCTGCAAGCAGCACGGAATTGCAGCAATCAATAGGGCACTTTGTCAGAGAGGTTCTCCAAGGAGCCCTGCCCAGCCTGGATGCACGGGGGTGCTGCTGCATTTATTGGAAAACAGGTAAGCAAAGTCAGCAGTGCCCATTATCAGAAATCAAACGAGCTGCAGTGAGAGCAGCTCCAGTGAAGAGCTGTATTTATGGGCTGGTAATTAAGAACCATTTTATCAACCTTGTGTCGAGCCTAAACCTTTACAGCCAGGTATTGATGAGCTCTGTGGCAATGAAGGAGCAGTGGTTGACTTGAAACTTAGGAGCTGCAGGGAAAATGCTAACTGCAATTTTTCTTACTAATGAGGGTTCTGTAATGCCATCTCTTCATCTTGGAGGCATTTAACTTGTGGCAAGAATATTCTCCAAAATTTAACAGTGCAAGCACTCCTCTGATTGCAGTGTTTAGTGATGCTTTTAGAAAAGCCACATGTGTTGCTTCATTAAGTGGGAAACACTTCTATTATCTGGAATTAAGTTGAAAAGTATTTAATGACATTATACTGTAGTCATAGCTTGATAATCATTAATTAGGAGAAGTGATTACCCATCAAACCAGCCCCTACCCTTTTTACAGTTATTTTTGGACTCATGAAAACTGGAATGACCATCTTCCAGCCCTGGGATTTGGAACTGACAGCATCAATTGCTGGCACTAAATCCCAGCACCAGCAATATTTCCTGTACAGGTCTTCCTGCTTCCATTAGTTCCAAATTTCCACTATCCAAATAGTTCCCCAAACCCTTTTTTTTTTTTTTTTTGTCCAGGTTTCCAACTGATACAAAGTAATTTTGTCATTGTTTGTGCCTGAAGCTGGGCTTGGTTACAGCTGGAGAAATCAGTTATTTAGCATCTAAAAATTGAGGTATTCTTGTAGTATTCTTCTCCTTCTCCTCACTAATTAAAAATACCAGCAATTTGTGAATTAGCACAGGGAACTAAATCTCCATCACTTAGATTTTGTACTTACCTATAAAGCAATCAAAACAAAAATAACAGCATGCATCTGGAGCTCAAGAATTGCAAAAGATACAAGCACCAAATGTATTTTGGATATTTTATTTAAATACCATTCCAAGAAATGTGATACAGCCATTTTGCAGTTGGTTTAGGGTGGGGCTTTTTTCCCCCCAAAGGCTCTTCCAGGTGATTGTGGCCACTCAGTGCCACAGATTGATTCAGACACAGTTACAGCTGTGACAATTAATTCATTATGAAATATCTAGGCAGCATCTACACCTGAGCAGCTTTATCTTTTCAGGGACATTCTGCAAATGTCAGTGCATTCACAGTTTCCTTGCCCACAGGCTACAATTCAGTTCCCTAAGTTGATAAATGCATCTCTTTAAATGATCACAAGTTTGTCCAGCAGCACCAGCACCTGACTTCCAGGCATACCCCCAGAAATTCTAATTCTTCAACTTCACCTCTGCAAAAATAAATCTCTCACGACTAAAAAGTCCACACAGCTCCCTGAAACAGCACGCTGAGTATGAGAACACAGTGTAAAACCCAAGGTTTTTAGTTGTTTTTAGTCAAAGGCAGCAGATATTTGTAGCACAGAACCCACCAGAGGACAGGATTTCAGTTCAGTACATGGCTCCTTCATCTTCTTTATTTAGAAAATAAATAGTGACTGGGCCATGGCTGGTGTGAACAGTCTCTGTGACACGGGCAAAGAACCAGGAGCCAATCCCATACAGGAAAGTTGGGATGCCTGAGGAGACATAAAAACACATTACACACAGAGAGCCAGGCAGGGAAACCCAAACTGCCAACTCAGAGGGAGGACTGAGGAGTGCAGAATGAAATGAGAGGGAAGGAATTCCTGGAAGAGCTGCCTTGGAAGGATCTGGTCTTGATTTAAATGCAGCCATCAGTGCTTAACCCCTTTGCTGTTGACACAGGCAGGAAGCAGCAATATGCAGGAATCATTAGAAAACAGGAAGATAATGGCATGAAAGAAATGAAACACTGCCATGTACACGTGATTTCTACTGTTTATATATATATATCTACCTCCAAATACTAAACCCAAACTCCCTGAACATCCACTTAAGTTACTGGAGTCTCTGTCAGAGCAGAAATTAAAAAAAATAGGCAGTGAATCCATAAACCAACATGAAGCTGCTCTGGGGAAAATCAGATCAGCAGCCAAAACTACCAACTCCAACAGAACTGCAAAGGGCAAAAAGGGTTCTATTGAGATAGATATATATATATATTTAAAGTGATGTGCTTTAGCCCTGCCAATTTATCTATCTATTAAAGACAATATTAATATTCTATTTATTATAGAGGGAAAACCAGGTGGATTTAGGCCCTGAATTCAGAAACACCAAATTTAACATGCTTGAAGTGAAGCGCTTAAAAGCAGGATTCTGAGGGAAATAAATTGCCTTTTTAATCATGTTTTCCAATGATTTAAATATGAAATATGAAGGGTTGTTGTGAGAAAAACAAACGTGTGACAAAGGGTGGAGAGAAAAAGAAAATCAGGTTTAAAGGGACGACTAAGAAATCAATCTTTGTGATTATATCTTCTTGTTGTGTCATTCTGGGAAGGTCAGAAAATTAAGACCAGCACAAAAGTTTTGGAAAAAAGTCACGGAAGACTTGTGAAGAAAAGAAAATTTGAAAAAATTAAATATGAAAATAAAGCATGTGTGACATATTATGGCATTGTCCTTGCTAGCATTCAAATAAGCTTTGGATCTGCAGCCAAAGTTTTGAAATAATCTCCTTGAAAACTTTTATATATTTTAAATCTCTATTTTTATATCAACAAGGTGTTGATAAGGCCTTTTTATTATAAGGATTTATATCCCAGCAGCACATTAGGATCCACGCAGCCTGACCATTCCTGCCTGACCCAGCTTCGCTTCGGAATTGCTTAGAGGACAAAAATCCAGCCAGGGCGCCCGGAGCTCCGGCTGGAAAACGCTCCCTTACAAAGGCGAGAGCCGCTGCACACACCGAGAGGCGGGCCAGCCGCTGGCACCGGGCACAGAAACTGCACCTCGGAAAAATGCCCCGGCAGCGCCCACTGAGGGCCCGGGCCCGGCCGGAGGGGACAGGGGACAGGGGGAAAGGGAAGCAGGGAAAGGAGAGAAAAATGGGGACAGAGAGAAAGAGAGGAGAAGGTGAGGGACAGGGGAAAGAGAGGGGAGAGAAAGAGGGGTGAGGTAGGGAAAGAGGAGAAGGTGAGGGACGGGGGAAAGAGAAGAAAAAGGAGACGCAGAGGGCTCGGAGCGGCGCTGCCCCTCAGGCCCGCGGCCGCGGCTCCCTCCTCGGCCGCTCGGCGTCTGCCCTCAGGCCGCCCCTCATGGCGCTCCCTTCCCTCAGGCCCGCACCCTCAGGGCTCTCCCCTCCAGGCGCCCCCTTCCGTCACGGCGCTCCTTTCCCCTCAGGCCGCCCCTCATGGCCGCTCCCTTCACCCCCCTCTCAGGCCGCTCCTTCCCCTCAGGTCCCCCTCACGCGCTCCCTCTCCCCTCAGGCCGCCCCCTTCCCTCACGGCTCCTCTCCCTCAGGGCTCTCCCCTCTGGCTCCCTCCCCTCAGGCCGCCTCCCTCCGGTGCCCCTTCCCTCAGGCCGCGGTCCTCCCGGTGCCCCTTCCCTCAGGCCGCTCCCCTCCCCTCAGGCCGCCCCTCCCGGTGCTCCCTTCCCTCAGGCCGCTCCCGGCGGCACTCACCGGCGTTGAGCACCTTGAGGGCGGTGAAGAAGGCGTCCTGCAGCGCCAGGTCCTGCGGCGCGGCGCGGGAGCAGTGGTACTTGATGAAGGGGAAGCAGCCGGTGCGCAGCACCAGGTAGTTGGCGCCGTCCACGGGCCAGTTGAAGTGCGAGAGGCCGAACTGGTCGTTGCGCACCGCGCTGTACTTGACGCAGAACGAAGTCCAGTGGGGCAGGCGGCGCTGCCGCAGGTGCTGGCTCAGCACCTCGGAGGCGGCGGGCCGCGCCGGGCCGGGCCCCGCCACAGCAGCAGCGCCACGGCCGCGCCGTGCAGCCGCCGCAGCAGCGCCCGCATCCCGCGGGGCTCAGCGCGCCTGCGCCGCCCGGGGGCGGGAGCCGAGCGGGCCGGCAACGGGGCAGGAATCGGCCGGAATGGGACAGCGGGCTGGGAATGGGGCAGGAATCGGCCGGAATGGGGCGGGAATCACCCGGAATGGGTCAGCGGGCCGGCAACGGGGCAGGAATCGGCCGGAACGGAGAGGGACAGCGGGCCGGGAACGGGGCAGGAATCACCCGGAATGGAGAGGGACAGCGGGCCGGGAACGGGGCAGGAATCACCCGGAATGGAGAGGGACAGCGGGCCGGGAATGGGGCAGGAATCACCCGGAATGGAGAGGGACAGCGGGCCGGGAATGGGGCAGGAATCACCCGGCAATGGACAACGGGCCGGCAACGGGGCAGGAATCACCCGGAATGGAGAGGGACAGCGGGCCGGGAATGGGGCAGGAATCACCCGGAATGGAGAGGGACAGCGGGCCGGGAATGGGGCAGGAATCACCCGGCAATGGAGAGGGACAGCGGGCCGGGAATGGGGCAGGAATCGCCCGGGAATGGAGAGGGACAGCGGGCCGGGAATGGGGCAGGAATCACCCGGGAATGGAGAGGGACAGCGGGCCGGGAATGGGGCAGGAATCACCGGAATGGAGAGGGACAGCGGGCCGGGAATGGGGCAGGAATCACCCGGGAATGGACAACGGGCCGGCAACGGGGCAGGAATCACCCGGAATGGAAAGGGACAGCGGGCGGGAACGGGGCAGGAATCACCCGGGAAGGGAGAGGGACAGCGGGCCGGGAACGGGGCAGGAATCACCCGGAATGGAGAGGGACAGCGGGCCGGGAATGGGGCAGGAATCACCCGGGATTGGAGAGGGACAGCGGCCCGGGAATGGGGCAGGAATCACCCGGGAATGGAGGGAACGGAGCGGAATCGGCGCGGCTCTCCCCGGTGGGAGGGACGAGGGGCTGGAGCGTGCGGGCAGGGATCCGGAGGAGAGGGAGGTGCCCGGAACGGGCAGGATGGCCGGGAATGCCCGGGACGGAGACTGGGAATCGCCGCGGCGTCTGCGGAGCCGGGTCGGGGGGACAGAGCGGGCAGGGGCTGGCAGGTGCCGGGCAGGGGCAGCAGGAGCCGGGCAGGGGTGCAGGAGCCGGGCAGGGGGTGCAGGAGCCGGGCAGGGGCTGCAGGAGCCGGGCAGGGGTGCAGGAGCCGGGCAGGGGGAGCAGAGCCGGGCAGGGGCTGCAGGAGCCGGGCAGGGGTGCAGAGCCGGGCAGGGGCTGCAGGAGCGGGCAGGGGGAGCAGGAGAGCCGGGCAGGGGCTGCAGAGCCGGGCAGGGGGTGCAGGAGCCGGGCAGGGGGTGCAGGAGCGGGCAGGGGTGCAGGAGCCGGGCAGGGGCTGCAGGAGCCGGGCAGGGGGAGCAGGAGCCGGGCAGGGGCTGCAGGAGCCGGGCAGGGGAGCAGGAGCCGGGCAGGGGCTGCAGGAGCCGGGCAGGGGCTGCAGGAGCCGGGCAGGGGCTGCAGGAACCGGGCAGGGGGAGCAGGAGCCGGGCAGGGGCTGCAGGAGCCGGGCAGGGGCTGCAGGAGCCGGGCAGGGGCTGCAGGAACCGGGCAGGGGGAGCAGGAGCCGGGCAGGGGCTGCAGGAGCCGGGCAGGGGCTGCAGGAGCCGGGCAGGGGCTGCAGGAAGGCGGGGCAGGGGCTGCAGGAAGCCGGGCAGGGGCTGCAGGAGCCGGGCAGGGGCTGCAGGAGCCGGGCAGGGGGAGCAGGAGCCGGGCAGGGTGCAGGAGCCGGGCAGGGGGAGCAGAGCCGGGCAGGGGTGCAGGAGCCGGGCAGGGGGAGAGCGGGGGAGCGCGGGCAGGGGCTGCAGGAGCCGGGCAGGGGCTGCAGGAGCCGGGCAGGGGCTGCAGGAGCCGGGCAGGGGCTGCAGGAGCCGGGCAGGGGCTGCAGGAGCCGGGCAGGGGCTGCAGGAACCGGGCAGGGGTGAGAGAGCCGGGCAGGGGTGCAGGAGCCGGGCAGGGGCAGAGCGGCAGGGCAGAGGTGCAGGAGCCGGGCAGGGGGAGCAGAGCCGGGCAGGGGCTGCAGGAGCCGGGCAGGGGGAGCAGGAGCCGGGCAGGGGCTGCAGGAGCCGGGCAGGGGCTGCAGGAGCCGGGCAGGGGCTCAGCCCGGAGCAGAGGGGGCTCGGGGGTCCCTGTGGCTCTGCACAGCTCCTGCCAGGAGGGGACAGCCGGGGGGATCGGGCTGTGCTCCAGGGATCGGGGACAGGAGGAGAGCATCGTCTCACACTGCTCCGGGGAGCTCGGGTCGGAGCCCGGCAGGAATTCTCTCCCAGACAGGCGGATCAGACATTGGGGCTGCCCAGGGAGGGTTGGAGTGCCCGTCCCTGGAGTGCCCAGGGAATGCCTGGAGGTGGCACTCGGTGCTCTGGGCTGGGGACAACGTGGGGATCGGGCACAGCTTGGACTCGATGGTCTTGGAGGGCTTTTCCCAGCTCAGGGATCCTGGGATTCCAGGACAGACACCCCAGGGCTGCGCTGGAGCTGCCCGTGCTGAGGGGATGGGTCACCCTGAGCCCTGCACGGAGCAGGGAGGAGCGGGAGTATCATCAAAAAATGGACAGTCACATTTTTAGGAAGGTTTTGTTGACACCGACATGCCGAGGGAGCACCTGCAGCATCACCCAGGTTCACCTGTGCTCAGGAGAGTGTCCCCAGCTGCCTTGGGTTTACCTGGCAGAGCTCCCTAAAAAATCTTCATTTCAAGTGTCACACCCCTTCAAAGAAACATTTTAAAATCGCAGCCTATATTCTGTTTTTCTAGGTAAAAGCTAAGGTTTTGAACCATTTAACATTCCATTTGAGAGAGGGGAAGAAGTCCAGAAAACAGAAATGGAAACAGATTTTTCTTTCAGTAATTGCAAGCAATATCTCAAGCTCAGCAATCTTAGACCATTGAGCTATCCAGTATGAACATGCAAATTAATCAATTACTACCCAGCAATATGCCCTGTTTATTTACTGTACTACATGTGTGTAAAACAAGTAATTATTAATCATCACCAGCAACAAATTTCCCCTTCAAATTCAGCTCCCTATAATGAATACAGCATTTAGTTTAGCTTTAATATATTTCTTTAGTAGGGGTGACAGTGGCTGAGGATAGAAAAGTTAGAATCTAGTACTGTGGTGAAGGGTTGAAATAAGTAACTATTGAACCTTAAGAGTGATACAATGCTGCTGTATTTCATTAATTACATTAATGAAGGTTGTCAATGATTGGAGTTCTTAATCCTTTGTTCCTCAATGGAACAAACTCTGCAGTGTAAAATGAAATCCAGAGGATCTGTACAGTGTAACAGGGGGTGCCTCGGATCTACAGTGTCCCATTGTTAAATGGATTTGATAAGAATTTTTAAGGATAGCTTTAAAAATCCAGGGATTTGTTACCTTGACCTAGAGGAAAAGTGGGAAATGCTCCTGATCTTGAGGTCCTGGAGATCTTCCAGCAAAGAAGGAGGTGAAATTTCATTTCAGAAGACATCTGGAAGTGGTTGTGTTAATAAACTGCTTTTTTTGTGCTCTGTGCTCAGTTGTCATTCTAAATGTGGGCTAAAAGCCTTTTTTTTTTTTTTTTTTTTTTTTTTTTTTTTTCTTTTATCCAGGGCTTTAAACCCAACTACCTAAATCAGGAGACCCAGCTTGCAGTATCATCAACTCCAGGAAGCTCTTTCAGGAGGATGACCTGAAGTGGTCTGTGCTACACTAAATTCTTGCTGAAACAAAATCCACCGAGTACTGCCAGTTAAACAATCACCTCCATTCCAGCTCTGACTCCTGGGGAGCACAAATCCTTTCTTTTAATTGTCTGCATCCTCTGCAGTTGCTGCCAAACCTCCTGTCCCTCACCTCCTTCCAGGAGCATTCCTCCACTCCCTGCAGCTGAGGAGCCAGCTCCAGCTTTTGCCCAAATCTGGCATTTTTTGGGGGGCAGTTTTTGAGGAGAAGCCACACTTGGGCCACCTTTAATCTCTTGCTTCACATTTGTTGTCTTTTCCTCCCATCCAGCTCACCTTCTGAAATTCAATCTACAGTTCAACAACTCTCTTACTCTTTTAATGAGTGGCAATAAATAATCCAGTAGTGTGAACAGCATTATTTTCCTGACTTTTTAACAGTGGTATAATTTCATTTTACATCTGCAGCATGGCTAAAGAACCCCACATTTTTAGCACTAGCAGCATGGGAGCTGAATGTGAGAGACTGCAAAGCACTTTCAATCCTTCCATCAGCTCAAGGCTCAGGAGTGTTAGTAGTAATTAAAAACTTTGTTTTTCCTCCCCCTAAAATACATTTCACACTTTGCACACGCTGAGAAATCTCTCTCACCACGGGAACTTTCAGGTCACTTGCTTGCTGCAAAAGCAGGTACAGTTTTCTTTTGTCAGGGTAGAACAAAAGCAGAAGGAAGTGCAGGTTTCATTTCCTCCTAGGACACTGCAGTCTATTAAGTGCCAGTGAACTAATGAGCCTCTCAGACCTTATGTTGTTCTGGCTTGGCTCACGGCTTCCTTTTCCTTAACCCTTTGGAAACCAGCTTGAGTGCAGCCAAATTCCACCTTGGGAAAATCTCTGTGGGCTCTGGGCTATCCAAACCCAACACCACATGGGTGTAAGACAGCAGGAATTAAAAATACTCCCGTGGATTTTTATTTGAAGCAGGAATCAGTGCTTATGCAAACGTTTTCATCTGCAGTGAATTAATTCTAGAAGTGGAAAAAACTCCACAAAGAATAATGTCTCAGGCTGAGGGATCCAAGATTTGCTCTCAGAAAAACTGGGTGCTGATCTCGTGCAGCTGCTTGGCCTTATTTAGGATTTGTGTTAAAACTGGTCTTGCCTGAGCTTTTTTTGGGAAGTAATCCCAAGGATACTTGCCATTCCTAGGATAACAGTCTCCATGCAAGGAGATCTGCTCTTCCATAATAAAATATGGACTGTGTTGGCATATTAAAGATCTGATGGATAAAGATAGTTTTACAAATACAATGTCTGTGACCAAAAAAGTCCAAAGTATCCAAAATACAGATGGACAGACCTGCCAAAGTCATGGAACTCTGGGAATCATAGTGCAAGTAGAATTCTGTTGATGAATTAGTACTACTACTGTTCTTTTGGATAACTTGAAAATGATCATTAAAGAGCTGCTGCAAAAGTCTTTAGATAAGAGAAAAAGCAGAGTAACAATAGAGATGGTCCTGCAGAGGAATGTGGGTTGCTGGGATTACTGATAAAGTGGGGTTTAAATTAAGGCATTTATAGGCAAAAAAACCCCAAAAAACACATGGGATGGTTTGGGTTGGAAGGGCCCTTAAATCCCATCCCATTCCACCATCCCAGGCTGCTCCAAGCCCCAGTGTCCAACCTGGACCTGGACATTCCAGGGATCCAGGGGCAGCTTCTGTGGGCACCCTGTGTGGAAGGAGTCCTTCCTAAGATCTCAGTAACCCCAGTCTGCCCCAGCTGGAAGGATTCCCCCTGTCCTGGCACTCCAGGTCCCTCTGAGTTGTCTCTCCCCATCCTCCCTGCAGCCCTTCAGGGCCCAAGGTCAGCCCAAAGCTTCTCCTCTCCAGGTGAACAATCCCAGCTCTCCCAGCAGAGCTGCTCCATCCCTCTGCACTCTCCCTGGCAGGTCTAACCTGCACCTTTCCTGCCAGAAGCCTCTCAGTGTTCAGTGTTCCAGCCTGTTGGAAAGGGAATTTGGGCTCTCAGGGCTCTTTCCTGAGTGCCAAAGGCAGCACGACCCATTAATGAGATTTTTAACCCACATGCTGAACCTCGGGAAGGACAAGAGGGACAGGAGGAGCATTAGGATGATCCTGTGCTTTTCACCAAGAAAGGTGGGATGTTCCCAGTGCTCCCCGAGATTTTCTGTCTCAGTTCATGTTACTTCACACCCCAGCTCAGAAACCCAAACCTGTTCTTACAGATGAGGAAGCATCTCCAGAAGCAGAAGCAATGAGGCACTTGAACATTTTCTGTTAACTATTCTTTCAGAGCATCTGCTTCCCAAGGTTGCTCTTCTTCCAACCTCCATTTGTTTTCTGCTGTAACTCCTAGAATTGCTTCAACATCTCGAATTGCCATCTGAAACAGATTCCAGAATACAAGGTATTTAATGGCATTATAATGGAATCCAGCAGCCAGGGTGCACAGCTGGCAGTGCCTGCCTTGAGCAGGTAACAGGGTTACACAGGACAGGATGCACCAATTAAATTTAATATTACTTTGGGGACACTTGGGGGAATTATTAGTAAATATGTACAAATCCCAGGTAAATAAAAATACAGTTTGTACTCCTAATTAACTAACAGGTGTTTTATTTCACATATGTTCTCTTTTATATTTTTCTTCAGTGGTTGCTTTTCATTCCCTCATACTGAAAAATGGGATATTTTTTTTTGTTTGTTTGTTTATTCTGTAACATGTTGAAATTTAATTATGTCTTCCCCAAAATCTGTCATTTCACACTCTACTTGAAAACCTAGTCAGGGTTGAAAGAATCTGCTATAAATTATGTGACATGACTGAAGAAACAAACCTAACACAGTTCCCCTTCACCTCTCACAAAACACACACACACAGGATCTTGGAAAGTGTTTCTCAAGTTAAAGGTGATGCAGCTCGGCAAAAGGAGTCCCTGTGGGAAGCTGAGCAATTCTGAGGAATGGAAAAGCAGCTTTTGGAAGAAGGAAGGAGGGCTTGTTCCAGGGGTTGGACTCCTGATTGCTTTCCTGGCAGCGAGGTGGGGGAACCTCCCTGGGCTTTGTTCAACCCCCTCTCCACCCGGGGATGGGCACACTGAAATCTGGGAACCAAATCCCCTCGGGAAGTGCACGGTGGGCTGAGGGATGGGGACTGATGGATTAGTGGCTGCCTGCTCAAAAGAAATCAGTGTTAATAATCCGAGCAGTCACTACCAACTGAGAAATTTGTTTCTAATTTAAGATTCTTACCTTGATGGTGTCCCTTTAAAATAAAGCAGGCAATTGTGACAGAACTGTGTGAGGCAGTGCCAACAGCTCCTTTGCTCTTCCAAAGGACACTCAGGAGCATTAGATTACAAATAATTTCACGCTCAAGGATGTCTCTTTTCAAAGAAAAAGTTTCAAACTTAAATTTAACTAACGGGTTCCGTGGGAGACCGACTACACTGACCCAGACACTGTAAACCACACAGAGCCAGTGATAAAAAAGGAATGGTTTAGCACTTGTTTATGATCCAGCATGAGGTATTTGCAGGCCTTGTACAGAAATTAACCAGGATCGTTAGTTAATTAACACCTCACCTTAAAATTGGTCTCGCCTTGCATATTAGGTGCTGATATTTCTTGATGGATGATGAAGAGATTGCGAGCAAAGGTCAGGAGGACCCCCTGGAGATCCTCTCCGATTGTTCTGTTAATGATATCCAAACAAATGAGTTTACCAATGATTCCCTTCACATGCTTAAAAACAATCGCCCTCTCATTTGTGCCTGCCTGCCTGCCTGGTGCTGGAATTTAATGAGGATTTTCAATCTCACAAGGTGAAAATCTTCAGGGAGATATGAAAGATGAGGCTCCATTTTAACTTGTCAACGGCAAGGATTTGTGCAATAAATAATTTTTATTAATCAACTTAGCAGAAGTAAGCAGAGAGCTTTCAGCTACTCCAAGTAAAAGGTGACTGCTGAGGTAGGACTGAGGCAGCAGAACTCTTCAAACACCCACAGTAGTTGGGAAAAGCTGTTGCTCCAGCCTAAAATTGGGAAAGACCTTTCAGCAGGATCAACATTCCTTGGATTGTTGCAGCTTTTCAGGCTTAGGTTACCCAGTGGTCCACAGAGATGCTGCACACCTTATGGAGCAGGGAATTACAGTGAGGAATAATGTGCCTCCTTTACTGGACTCGACCACAGATCTCTGATGGAATAAAATGAGTAATTCTCAGAGATGGTTCAGGTATTTCAGTTATTTCATAAGCTCCAGCTCCCACAATCTTGAAAATATTCCCCAATTAAGGCTATGAAATTGCACTGAGAATGTGATGGCCAACAACAGAAATCCTCTTTGCTGCAAGTTGTGTTAATTGCCATCAAGAAATCGGATTTTTCCTTCCTGCAGAGGCTTTTTCTGTGCTGGGAGATGGTTAGCAGATCCATTTCTGCCCTCCATCTCCTCTGTAGTCTTTCTGTGTCAGTCATGCTCTCCAGAACTCTAAACATTTTCATTGCCTCCCTCTCAGAGAACAGCAGGATTTCTTGCAGCAGCTCCAGGATACACTGTTTACCTTTTTCCACAGGACCATGACATCATTTGATTCACAGATCCTGCTCCCAAAGCCTCCTTGCTCCTCATATTCATTACTGCTCTCTAAATGTAATTTCTTCCACCTGATTCCAAGCAAACCTAATTCTATTTCTCATATCGTTCCTTCAATTTGTGGAGATCATTTTGAATTCTGTTCCTGCCTTCCAGAACACTTGCAGGCACATCCAGCACTTGAAGAAGCTGTTTTGTTATCCAGGTCATTAATGAAATAGCTGCAGCATCAAAGGAATACAGAACAGGCTGAGAGCAGAACGCTTCAGCTCCTCACTTAACACATCCTATTTTGGCAGGAAACTTGGGCAAGAACAATATAAAAAGGCATTAAACTTCACCCTCCTCTGCCTGGTGCAAGTCAGGCTTTTAATAATGTTGCCTGTAAGAGTAAGCCTGTGCTAATCCATGGGAGAGATTGCTCCTGACAGGGAATGCAGCTCTCCTGAAGCCAATTCCAGCAGGTCCTGAGCCTGCAGAGCCCCCAGCCCTTGGGCTCAGCACATTCCTGACCTTCTTTTATGCCTGAAATGCTTAAAACCACCTAAAAACCCTCCCAAAGGCCAATCCTGGGAGAAGTCAGGGCCTTTCTGTGAGCAGGAGGTGACAGCCAGGTGTCCAGGCTGTTCATTCCCTCCTCCAGGGTCACTCCCTGCACACCCAGAGTGTCCCCAGCTCTGTCACCCTGGGTTAGGGACAGCCCACATTCCCACCATTCCCAATCTGTGTCCCACAGTGTCCCAGCTCTGTCACCCTGGGTTAGGGACAGCCCACATTCCCACCATTCCCAATCTGTGTCCCACAGTGTCCCCAGCTCTGTCACCCTGGGTTAGGGACAGCCCACATTCCCACCATTCCCAATCTGTGTCCCACAGTGTCCCCAGCTCTGTCACCCTGGGTTAGGGACAGCCCACACTTCCACCATTCCCAATCTGTGTCCCACAGTGTCCCCAGCTCTGTCACCCTGGGTTAGGGACAGCCCACATTCCCACCATTCCCAATCTGTGTCCCACAGTGTCCCAGCTCTGTCACCCTGGGTTAGGGACAGCCCACATTCCCACCATTCCCAATCTGTGTCCCACAGTGTCCCCAGCTCTGTCACCCTGGGTTAGGGACAGCCCACATTCCCACCATTCCCAATCTGTGTCCCACAGTGTCCCCAGCTCTGTCACCCTGGGTTAGGGACAGCCCACATTCCCACCATTCCCAATCTGTGTCCCACAGTGTCCCAGCTCTGTCACCCTGGGTTAGGGACAGCCCACATTCCCACCATTCCCAATCTGTGTCCCACAGTGTCCCAGCTCTGTCACCCTGGGTTAGGGACAGCCCACATTCCCACCATTCCCAATCTGTGTCCCACAGTGTCCCCAGCTCTGTCACCCTGGGTTAGGGACAGCCCACACTTCCACCATTCCCAATCTGTGTCCCATCCTGTCCCCAGCTCTGTCACCCTGGATTAGGGACAGCCCACATTCCCACCATTCCCAATCTGTGTCCCACAGTGTCCCAGCTCTGTCACCCTGGGTTAGGGACAGCCCACATTCCCACCATTCCCAATCTGTGTCCCACAGTGTCCCAGCTCTGTCACCCTGGGTTAGGGACAGCCCACATTCCCACCATTCCCAATCTGTGTCCCACAGTGTCCCAGCTCTGTCACCCTGGGTTAGGGACAGCCCACATTCCCACCATTCCCAATCTGTGTCCCACAGTGTCCCCAGCTCTGTCACCCTGGGTTAGGGACAGCCCACATTCCACCATTCCCAATCTGTGTCCCATCCTGTCCCCAGCTCTGTCACCCTGGATTAGGGACAGCCCACATTCCCACCATTCCCAATCTGTGTCCCACAGTGTCCCAGCTCTGTCACCCTGGCTCAGGGACTGTCCACACTTACACCATTCCCAATCTGTGTCGTTTCTGGTCTTCAAACAACAGAAAAACTGTTCCCTGTTTTTCCTGTCAATTAAGACAAAATTGCATTATTTATTCCTAAATGTATTCAATGTGTTACTGCAAGTACACACCCAAACTAAGAAGGGCTGGTTTAGAATTGTGTGTAAGGAATTATTGCTCAGTTTAAACAGATTATTGCTCTAATTTATTGTAGAGAATATAATAAATACAGCAGAGTCTATTCCACAGCAAATATTTGGGTTTCAAAGAAGTGAGAGATGGTCAAAAGTCTCTTAAAATTATCTCTTTACACAGTTATTTTTATCAAGAAACAGGGTAACTCCTAAAAGTCTTGCACACACTTAAATTGAAGGAAAAATAGGAGTGTGTGGCACTTGAGGACATGGTTTAGTGGTGAACATGGGGATGGTGGGAAGATCTTAAAACCCTTTTTCCACCCTAACAATCCCCTGATTTAGGATTTACATCACCAGAAGTGGTTTTACCATGCTACAACTCCCACACAGAATCCTGACCATCGCATTTTCCCATCTTTGCTGTTCATACCTGGAGGTCAAAGCCCACCCCACGAGCTTCACAGGAGTGCAGGAGGAGGCTGTAGGAGATCCCTGAGAGGCTGGAATGCCTCAGCTGGCTGCTGGCCACGGCACACCGGGGGCTGCCTGGGGCAGGCTGCACACAAAACACAAGATCCCACTCCTCAGTTTCACACCAGGCTAGGCCAGAACCCAGCAGCTAAATGCTAAAGTACTGACTGACTTCTCCCTGGGGATGCAGGGACAAACTGACAGACGGTGGGGTGAGGTGGGATGTTGGGAAGGAATTGTTCCCTGTGAGGAGGGGAGACCCTGGAATGGATTTTCCAGAGAAGTTGGGGCTGTCCCTGGAATGTCCCAGGCCAGGCTGGATGGGGCTTGGAGCAGCCTGGGATGGTGGAAGGTGGCCCTGCCATGGCAGGGGTGGGATGGGATGGGTTTTAAGGGTCCCTTCCCACTCAAACCATCCTGGGATTCTGTGAGTCTATAAATGGCATTTTGCTAGCAAACAAAGTGTGGAGTAAGAGTCCCTTTGGAGGAATTCCTGCTCCTCACAGGCTGGACACAGACATTTCCACAGACCCCTGTATGATAGATCAGACCCCTCTGTGGTGTTTTGTGAGCCCCGGGAGAGCTCTGAATCCAGCCTGGCCTGGGGCACTGCAGGAATCCAGGGGCAGCCCCAGCTGCTCTGGGCACCCTGTGCCAGGGCTGCCCACCCTCCCAGCCAGGAATTGATTCCCAGTATCCCACCTGACCCTGCCCACCCTCCCAGCCAGGAATTGATTCCCAGTATCCCACCTGACCCTGCCCACCCTCCCAGCCAGGAATTGATTCCCAGTATCCCACCTGACCCTGCCCACCCTCCCAGCCAGGAATTTATTCCCAATACCCCACCTGACCCTGCCCACCCTCCCAGCCAGGAATTTATTCCCAATACCCCACCTGACCTCCCTAGCGACCCACCTCCACCTCCCAGCCAGGAATTTATTCCCAATACCCCACCTGACCCTGCCACCCTCCCACCAGGATTACAATCCACTGACCCTGCATCCAGCCAGGATTATTCCTCCCCACTATGCCGATAAAGGTCAGAGCTGCATCCAGTTTCAGACTCTCTCCCAGTGCTCAGGCCAGAAGAACAGAGATGCTGTTTTGAGAGTGCTCTACCAGGCCTTTCCTGGTGGGATTTTTTAACCCAGGCTTTCTGGTGGATTTTTAATGTGGACTGTTCCCTGGGAGCAGGGACGCTGCACATCAAAGCCTGTAATTTACAGTATTTTCCTAAAATGATATTTGTTTTGACATTGACTCATTTAAGTTGACGTAGCTGAAATCCTGATCTAATACATCTCTGCCTGAAAATTAATCATGTTTATAATATTCTGAGAATTAATAACACCCATTGCTCAAGTCATTAACTTAAAAAAGGAGCTTCCAAAATCTGTTTCTCTGCAGTAGGGGACCACAAATAAATGAATGCTTGATAAAATAATCCAAGCAGCAGTTTAACAAGCGTAAACTTGAATGTGGCTGCAATAACACAGAACTATTGTTTAAGGGTTGGCATCAGGTTGATGAGGTGCTTATTTCAGCTACAAAGCATGCATACACATGCATAATGAACTGCAGGATGAATTATTAATGTGTTGCTTATTTAGCCTCATCTGTCTAGAAGATAATGTATCCTAACTATAATGAGTGATTGGTTTTGTACATAATTACAGGAGCAGCAGTATCTAGGAAATTTGTTCTTTCAAAGAAGGAGTTCTAAAAATAAAATCCTCGCACAAACTCCGGGGCTGCTCCGTTTTATCAAAATCAACCCTAGCAGCGTGGAGAATATCTAATAAATTAAAAGGGACAGAATCATTATTAACATCATAATTTTACACAAAGTGTTTTACTTAATCATTCATTACAGATCATGTGCAGGAAAAACATTTGTCTCTTGGTTTGTTTCTTTTTTCTCTTTTCCTAGGAGACTGCAGTCTTGTAGTTAACTCTTCAGGAGATAAAAATCTCAGAAATACAGACAGAATTAAAAATAAAGCATATAATGACAATTTATGTTAATTCTGACGGAATTTTAATTAAAAAAAAAAAAAAAAGTTGCTACTTGATTACTTTTCATTTCTAAAACTTGGACTACTGGGACTAATCAGATCTAATTTACTTCTCTCCAACTAAAAGTGGTTGCTTGACGAGAACAATGGATCAAGAGCTCGTTAACCTCTAAATTACAGCTCCATGACAGTTTTGGAATGGTGATACATTCCCTCCTCCACGGATGGAAAAAAGGGAGCTGTGAATCTCCTGTCAAAACACGGCAAACAGCTTCTGTTTTCTATCCATATGTGTATGTACACAAACATACACTCTCATGCTGATTTTTTTTTCTAAAGACCTTTCTTCCCATTTTACAGACTCCCAGAATATTGGGGTGGGAAGGGACCCTAAAGCCCATCCCATTCCACTCCTGCCATGGGCAGGGACACCTCCCACTATCCCAGGCTGCTCCAGCCTGGCCTTGGACACCTCCAGGGATGAGATTATTGCACTTGAACTCCTGCTGTGCTGCTATCCCATGACTCTATTAACCTGGTAAATCCAAGAGCAGCAGTTTAAAACCTGAAGGGAGCAGAGTCAGCTCCTCTGGGACAGAAGAACTGGTAGTTCCATGGATGGTTCTGTTTGGGAACACATCTCTGCTTACAGGTTTTGTCTCCTGGTGCTGAGCCTGTTGGCTTTTGCTCTCCTTTGATGCCAGAGGTGCTTGCAGGAGGCTGGAGCCACAATCCAGATTTCCATCTGTCACATACAACAGGAGCTGGGTCAGGGCCAGCTGGTCACTGTAGCAAAGGTCAAGGTCTGTTGCCCACACCTAATCAGAACAAAGAGGGGCATTCAAATCAGCTAAAAAGAAGGACAAGAACAGTAAAATTCAGCAATTGTGAAGGAACATCTCTGCCTTTTTTTGGCCTGTGTGTTGGCATGTGGCTTCCTGGTGCTGCAGCAGGGCTGGCAGAGATGAAGATGTGAGGAAGGAATTCCTGGCTGGGAGGGGGGGTCAGGCCCTGGCACAGGTGCCCAGAGCAGCTGGAGCTGCCCCTGGAGCCCTGGAATGTCCCAGGCCAGGCTGGACAGGGCTGGGAGCAGCCTGGGACAGAGGGAGGGGTCCCTGCCCATGGCAGGGCTGGCACTGGGTGGGCTTTAGGGGCCCTTCCCACCCACACCAGGCTGGGATCCTGGGATTCCACAAACCACTTCCAAACAGGAGCCAGCAGAGCTCTTCTGTAACTTCAGATGTAATCTTTCAGGGAGGACTCAAGGAGGCTGAGGGAAGCACCACGGATTGCTTCTGCAAGGCTCCTCCACCCCAACAACCAGAGCTGGGTTTTCCCAGGAGTTTTTCCTGCTTAAGAACTCCCTGTGCCTACCCTGCCAGTGAGCAATGTTCCCACACACCAAGATCTGCCCTACAGAGGACCCCTTAAAACAAATCTCCCAGTGAACAACTTGCCTCAGCCCTGGAATGGTAAATGGACTCATTATAAGGATATTAAGGGGTCAGGCAGCCAAGGCCTCTTGGAAAACTGGAGTTAATTTCAGAATCATATGCACAGAGTAATGCCCTTTGGATAATGGGGAATAAATCACCCCAGTAACAGTTGTTAATATCTAACTGCCAAGTATCTGTTGCTGTATTAAATATCCTATTTGTCAACTTAAATATTGCCTGCTGCACGGTCTAAAATGCAAATTGGATGCTAATGGCTGCCTTTACTTAGTAATAGGGAATGTTCCCCAATTGTAATACTTAATTTTCTTCAATAATTTATTGTTTATCATCGTTTCTGCAAGACAGGAAGAACTTTGCTGTCCATTTCTCCTTTTCCAGCATGTGTTAACCTTTTCAATGAGCTAAATAATAATTGTAAACTATTCATATTGTGGGAGTGCTCCATTAATTTTGATAAATATAATCAACAAATCTGTATCAGTATGTCCCAGAGTTTTAGGTTTACACCCTCAATTAAAACTTTGTCCTCAGCAAGAAGTGGCAGAACTGCATGAGGGAACCAGGGACTGAAAATCTTGGCTATCTGAGGGCTGTTCACTGGCTCCAAGTGAAGAGTTTGCTCTTAACCCAGACCCTGGCATTACACCTGACCTCAAAATCCACACCTGGAAGCATTGCTGGGCACAAACTGAGCTGCAGGAGGCAAGCTGGACTGAAGGGGACCATAAAAAAGGTGCAGCAAAAACCTCCCTGTGACTGAAGTGAGTCCCAGAGCAAAATGCAGGGAATGGGCTGAGGATTCAACAGCAGATAAAGCATTCAAAAAGCAGTCTGGCAAAGCTGAGCAGCCCCCAGCAGTGGATAAATTCACTCCAGGCTCCCAGGGACTCACAGAAACCCCAGCAGGAGTGGGGCAGCACCAACACTGCAGGAGTTACTCCCCAGATCCCACCTGGTCAGAGCCTGCAATTAAAACACGGGCAAGTGACATTGGTTTCATTTCAGATGTAGAGCAAAACCCATTAATTACTCGTGTGATCCCTTTGCCCCATGTGAACAAAGCCCCAGCATGCCAGCCTGGCTCCAGTGCCCCTGGCACGTGCCCAGGGGCTGCTCTGGGAAGGACAGGAGCTCTCCTGGATCCCCTGCTCCAGGGAATGGCTCCAGCTCGCCCAAGGAAGGGGCTGGCAGGGCAGGGAGGAACAGAAAAAGCTTTTAACAGAGCAACTTCTGTGCTGGAAATCATGAGATCGACCAGATACTGGTTTAAGGAGTTTCTGTTTGCTTCCAGAGCGGATTAAACAGTTTTTGGATGTGCTTTCATCATCTCAGCCCAAGTTCTGCTGCTGCCCACAAATGAAGAGTTTGGAGGTGCAGGGGGGATGAAGGAAGGTGCCCATCCCCTCCCCTGCTGTAACAAAGCAGAGCTCCAAAACCTCCTTAAGCTTCACGTTCCCCTTGGGTAAAGTCATTGTATATTTTGCATTTTCCAGTATAAGGTGTGAGGAGGAGGAGGAATAGGAGGAAGGCAAACGTGGCTGGAAGCCACCTGTCCTCCTGCTTTCATCCCTGAGCCTGGGGCTGAACCACCCCTGTTGGAACTCAGAGCAGCCAAATGGTCACTCCTTGGTGCCAGCTGGGATCACCCCCAAGGATTGTTTTCCTGGCTCAGGACTCTCTGAGAACACTTTGATTGTGGCCATGTCCCCTCCTGGCCTGGATGTGTCCCAGAACATCCCTGACGTGGGGGAGAAAGGAAGAAGGATCAGATGGCACAAGATTTTCCAGCTTTGTCCTAGCAGGGGATTCCCTTTTGCCATGGAAACACAAAACTGTCCTTTAAATCCCCTTTGTGCTGCTACAGAAATGGGAGAACATGGGGCCTGACCAGATAAAGCATCTCCTCCAGTAAATCAGGAGCTCTTAGGAGATGACCTGTGCAAAGGTAAAGTAAAGAATGATAAAATCCTACGGATTAACAGACATCTCTTGTGGAGCCCATCCTCATTTTCTGAGCACACACAATAAGGGCACGGATGTAATTGTACACATTCATGACTGGGGGAGTCAAATCCTGACAGAACTGCAGGGAAAATTAGCAGAACACGAGGAGTTTTCATCTGAAATGTGGGGATTTTCAGAATTTATGTTCAGAAATTAAACTGGAACAAAAGAGCCTAGAACTGATATTTGATTTTCCAAGTTCAAACTTAGGAGGCAGAGGCAGTAGTTAAGATTTGAGATATACTTCAGACTGGTTTTAGGTCAAGCTAAGCAGAGAATAGATTAGGACTCTCCAGAATCCCACCAATGGGGAAAAAAATTAGTTAGAAATACATCCTGCAAGACTTTTATCCAAGGAAACATTTCCTTCCAGGGGATTCTCCTTTGGCTCACCCAGCTCCAGAGCGGGCTCTTTGTGGTGAAGACATCTCCAGTGAATAAAGTCACAATTATGCTGGAATTCTTTACAGCTTCCATAAAAACGCTTCAGCTTTAGAATGTAAACTGGAGAAGGGAAGGAAACATAAATTCTTAAAGAGTTACTAAATTACAGCTCAGCTCTCTCCTGTTTAACTGTTTTATCTGCAGCTGCTATCGACGGCTGCCTTCTTGTAAAGAGCACCCGTGCTATTTTTAAAGAAGTGCTTGAGTGATACTGTAAAAATGTCAATTAGTAAAATATTAATGCAACTGGGGCGGTGGAGAGAGACTTTTATGACTTTTAAAATGTGCCTGAGCATTGAGTGGGGCGGGCTCTCACCCGGCTGCCATCTCGTGGCAGCTGCTGGGATGCGCTCAGGCTCGCCCAAAAACTTCGATTTTAGGGCTCTGCAACTCCTCTGTCCTGCTAAATATGGGCTTGGGAGACGGCTGCTGGCAGCACCGTGGCTCTTGTTGGAAAAGGGCACATGAAAAATGTGCTTTGTTCAAAGGAGAGACCTTTGGACGCTGTGGGAATTGTGCAACCCCAATGTTCCCTCACTACTGCTGGGGAAGGCTGGGCTGGGCAAAAGCCATCAGACCCCTGGAAAAGGTGGCTTAAGGATCTTGCTTTTCTCCTAATTATCATGTAAGGAAGCTGATGTGTTTAAATATTCCCACTCAGTCCAGAAGATTTATTTGGGTGCAGCTCCCAGCTGGGATCTGCAGCACTGGGCAGGATTTCACTCTGAGTGGCCAAAGCTTTGCTTGGAATGATGACTGTGGAAAATAAAGTGGGAATCAGAAGTGATTCACTCCAAATTATGCACCTAATTCTTCCCCAAGACACAGAACAGCATCTCCACCTCCCTTTCTCCCAGGATCAAGGCACAGGTGGAACTGAGAGGGAAAGAGATTCCTGAGGCAAACAGGGAATTTTGTGGAGTCCCAGCTTTCCTGCCCCTTGTCTTCCCACCGAGCTGTGTTGACAACACACACTGTTCCTTATCCATCCTTTGCTCCTAGTGCTCCAAAGATCAATATTTTCTGTAAAAACACACTTGGAAAGAATTCCTGAATATCCTGTACTGCCAGGAAATGCATCTGAGCCTCCCACCTACTGCATTCAAGTGGACACTTGTGTAAGGAGTGAGCAAATGTTCCAAGGGTCTGATAGGATTTCTTGTTTGCCAAAAAAACAGTGCTTTCAGGAACACAAGCCTTTGTGTGATCTCTCTCTCCCAAGACAGATGGCCTCATTAATTGCCTCCACATCCAGTTAAATTTAAAAACCTGTGCTTAAATAATGTTAAAGTTGTGGTACATGCTGCTAAACATAGGAAATGTTAAGGTAAAAATCAGCTGGGAACAAGGGAAAAAAACCAGGAGGGAACGGGCAGGAATTCTAAGAAGCCACAAGAATCATTGCATGATTTAATGTGTCCTTGTTTGTGCCAGGAAATGTCACAACCTTAATAATCCTGCATTTCAGTGACCTCCTGGCTTGAGTGAAGCCATTGGCAAAACTCCCACGGACTTCCACAGGTGAGAATGTCATCCCTTGATCTTTTTAAAGCAACTTCCCATGGAACTTGTCCAATATGGCTTATCCAGGATTTGATTACAGTGCCTGTGTACATCCATGTTGGGAGTCAAATCTGAATTTCAGAGCTCACAAACTACTGTGAGGGTGGGCAGGCCCTGGCACAGGGTGCCCAGAGAAGCTGGGGCTGCCCCTGGAGCCCTGGCAGTGCCCAAGGCCAGGCTGGGGAGAGTTTGGAGAAACCTGGGATAGTGGAAAGGTGTTAGATTGAGGGGTTGCAATGAGATTATTTTTAAGGTTCCTTCCTACCCAAACCATTCCATGACTATTCTGATTCACCACAGCCACCCTACAGTGCTCTCAGTTACCAGAACCCTGAAAGTTCCCCACAGCCTTAAAATCCAGGGATGTTCCCTTTTACATCCTAAACACTGAGGTGCTCAGTGAGGATTCCAGAAGAAAATAATGTCAGGAGAGTGAAAAACAAGGAGATGCAGCAGGTCTGCATTTGATGCTGTTGGAATTCCCCAGCTCACATGTCCCAGAGTTTGCAAACTGGTTGTTCCAAAGGACAAAGCTTTCTCCTGATATTTTTTGGAGCTCCCTAGGAAAGCTGGAATTTCCAGACTCAGGGAGACAGGGTGAGGTGACAACCCTGCCCCACTCACCTGCTGCTCCCTCGTTTGGGGATGGCTGAAGGCCACGAAGTCCACGGAGAAGTAGCCAAGCACTCCTCTGGCTTTGCAGGCTTGCCCAATTTTCCAGCAGAGAGCTTGGAGGAGCTCGGGATGCACGGAACGCTGTGGGATGGTGCTGCCTGAAGATCTGAGGGGCCCCTCAGCGTGGAGCTGATCTCCAGAGGACACCAGGGTCACCTCCCCTGTTGGCTCTATCAGCAGATCCACTGTCAGGTTGGTGATGCTGCCTGAGAAGGGGAAGGCTTCGACCACTCCACCTGGAATTAGAGTGGAATTCTCTGGGAATCAAAGCCAGAGTGCCCAGCATGGAGCCACCAGCTCCACAGGCACTGGAAAAAGAGCAAATAAACCAGTGGAAGGGGAGCAGCAGAGCCAGAATCATGGATCTCTGGGAGGAGAAAGGAGTTTAATTAGTGGCTTTTCAGTCCCACTTCCAGCCTGGCTAAATCCCCCAGCTGGCTGCAGAAATAGGCTCTGGGGCAGCAGGAGGGAATGCAGCTCAACCCCAGGCCCAGAACAGCTGGGAAATGCAGGGCTGGGATTTGGGGGGTGGGAACTCCTGCTGGGAGCTCATCTTGTGGACTCCCATCCATATAATGGTCTTAGAGAAGAGTCTGCCTGTGGCATTCACCCACAAGAGGAATTTGGCATGGAAATGACAACCTCCAGCATGGTTTTCCATAGGAAAATCACCAGGAGAACTGCTTGGCATTCTGGATTTGCCTTTTCATTGCAGATAATGCCATAACCCAATTTGTTGGGATAAACTGCTGTGTAATAAAATTGGTACTAGATGTGCTAAGTGGCATTATTTAAAAAGAAAAATACCTTCAAGGCTTTGATTCGTCTTTGTCTCTTCCCTAAAGAAATCTATATACCAAATATTCTCACATTTACCTCAGGTGCTGAAATTCCCTAAAACCCCTCCCCAAATGTGACAGCCTCTGCTGCAGCACCCAAGGATTAAGGAGTTGGTGCTAATGGAGTCAGAATCCAGGATTAATATGGATTAAAAGCTTGGATAGGAGAAATGAATGATAGAAGAGTGGCCTATAATTCATTGGTAAATGAACATTTGAAGCATAATGGAGAAATAAAAGGAGATAAATATTTAAATGGGCCCAAGACTAACAAGAATATGGCAGACAATATGGCATAATTACTCCTTCTAAGACTTCCCAGCGACTTTGCAGTCTTATTTACCTTGAGTAAGAAATGTTTGGAGGAATTTTTCCCATGTAGGGAATCGTTTCTCATTGACTGGCTGTACGTGCTGTGCTAAAAGGCCCGGCAGCTCCTGGGAGATCTTCACCAAAGCTAGCTCCTGCAGAAACAAATTAAATAGAACCACAAGCAATTTTACTACAGAAATGAAAACTGCTTGTGGGGTGATTAAAAACCAGGCCTCCAACAGGCAAAAAAAAAAAAAAAAAATGTGGTTACTGTTTACCCACAGTCAGGAAGCCTTTTTTAATTTTTCTACTTGCTCCTCTTCCCTCCTCCTGCAAACTGTCCTTCTCTGAAAGCCAATCCTCCCTCAGCACAGCATCTCTTACATTATAATTTATATCAATAATTGGATCTGGCATCTGAAAATGCCAGGTACTTGGTAACTGCTTTGGGATCAATAGCAGCACTCAATAACTTGTACATTGCTTGTATTTTGAAGCAGAATATTGAAATAGTCACATATGCCAGCAATAGTTTTACTGGTTCTATGTTTAAGCTCTTCTATCAAGCCAAATACCCTTTAGCTAGAAAAAAAAAAAAAAAAAAAAAAAAAAAAGCAATAGGAATAATCAAGCAAAAGCATTTCTAAAGCAGGAGATATCCTTTTAAATCTGTAAAATATCTCTAACAAACTCCCAAGTGCCCGTGTCTTTGGTGGAATTTGATTAGTCACTCCAAGCCAAAGCAGCTTTCTTCCTAGTTTTAAATTCTTTATTATCAAACACACAGCCCAGCCCCATTAAATACAGCAAGTAACTGCTCTGCTTTTACTGCTCCCCCAAGTCCCAGAAGAACAGGAGCATATAAAGTGCAGGGACCCTGACTGCATTGCTCCAGGCTCCTTTTCTTGCTGCTTCATGAGCCTCCCCCTGCTCCCCTGGGGCTGCTCCCTCTCATTTCCATGCCCTCTCCTCAGCCATGGCCAGCCCTCCCCTGCTCCTGCCAATGGCCTCAGCCACAGGCTCTGGAGGAACACGAGGAAACCTTCTGGCTGACAGCTAAGAATAGCAAATAAAAAATGAAAGCTCTTTTTCCACAGCAGTGAGTTTGTAGAGATGGGCTTTGTCATGGATGTGAAGTAACCAAAAATGCAAATTCCAAATGGCTTCACTGTGATCTGCCTACCAGAAGGAGGAGGAGGAGGAGGATGGGGCAGTGATGACAATCCCAGGGTGGTTTGGGTGGGAAGGGAACTTAAATCCCATCCAGTTCTACCCCAAGCACCTTCCACCATCCCAGGCTGCTCCAAGTCTCTTCCAACCTTGGACATTTCCAGGGATCCAGGGGCAGCCACAGCTCCTCTGGGCAATTGGGGAAGCTGGAATTAACTCTAAATGCAGGAGAAACCCTGGTGCTGGCTGCAGCCACCTCGAGAGCTCAGGAAAGGGATTTTCCACCTGTGCATCAGCTGCCCAGCCATGGAAGGGGGACAATTGTTGTCCCTGCCTCCCATGGAATTGAGGGGAAAAATACCTTGAAAATATTGAGGTGCTTAGATGGTGATGCTGATATGGGATATGTGAGCTCCTATCATATAATAAGGAGAAAAGGACGTTCTTGACTTAAAAAATATCACAAAAAAGGGGTTAAAAATGGGTTTAGTCAATAGAGCAACACATTAGGCAGCACAACCTCATGGCAAAAACAAAAGAGCACATAAAACATGAACTCCAAGCTCAGAATTTACCCAAAAACAAAGGAGCACATAAAACAGGAGATCCAAGCTCAGAATTTACCAAAAAACAAAAGAATACATAAAACAGGAGATCCAAGCTCAGAATTTACCAAAAAACAAAGGAGCAGATAAAACATGAACTCCAAGCTCAGAATTTACCCAAGTTCAGGTCTTTATTCTGCTATTTCCTCGTGACCTCAAGGAGGCATTTTGGTTTTGGATGGCTCAGCTGACTGAAACAGCAGAGCAGTGAGCAAATATCCATTGGCCTTGTGTGGGTTTGAATTTGTGCTGAATTATTGCTGAGCCAACAAGGCACAGGCTGAGGTGGTTCAGGAAAATCACCGTGGCTTTGGAGAGAGGATGTGAGCCATGATGGATGTGCTGGAAATCCTGCCCCACAAATCAGCTGGCAGAGCATCCAGCAGCACCTCTGTCACTCCCTGAGAGCTGCTGACTTTGGCTATTGAGCAATTGAAACAGAAATATAAAAACAAACAAAGCAAGAGGTGTGCAGTGGCTGCCTGAAAGATTTTGATAAATCACAGGAGTGGGGAAAAAAACCTAGGAATCTCTGCTGGATGTGGAGGCATTTGGGAGTGCTGTGCCCAAGCTTGTGTGAGTAACAATTAAAGTGGGACACAACTTTCCAGGGCAACAATTCCCAGCTGCTTTTCCTTTCACACAGAGCTGGAGGATCACAGGTGCCTGTGGAAGAAACCTCCCTTTTTTCAGAGACTTTTTCTCTGCCTTTTGAAAGTTCTTCTTGCCCTTCTAAGGTGTGGCTGCTTTAGGATAATAAATCATGGAATCCCAGAATGGGTTGGAGGGAATTTAAATCCCCTCCCAGCCCGGGCACTCAGGGGGTTCACAGAAGAGAGTCACCCTTTAAGGATCAGCACCTGAAATTTTGCTTTGGAGGTTTTTTTTTGCAACTGTAAGCTCTTAAAAAAGGCAATAATCCTGATTATAGGGAGTTTTAGTAGGCAAATTCAAGCCTGGATCCAACATTCACTCATGAAGTCAAACCTTTTAAAAGGATCAGTGCTCAGCTGGCTAATTTCATTTAAATTGGACAGTATCTCCAGCAGAGCCTACCAATGTTTTCTCTCTTGATGTGGCCCAAAACAATCCAGGAGCACAGGCTCAATAGAAACAGGGAGCATTTGTTCAAATCTTGCAGCTCATGTTTCTTAGCAGCAGTAAAAATGAGCAGCCCAAATACTGGTTACATCACGTAGAAATCTTTATATCTCTCCAAATTGGTTTTGCACCTTTTTGTAACAATGAAGAAGCATTAAAAAAAAACCCCAAACTACAGTTTTTTCCCACTAAATGAGAAATAATTTCTCACGCTGCTGCAAGATGAATTTTGAAAGGTTTTCTTAGGCAGTTGCAACAAAAAATGAGGACCAAGCGTGGCAGATGCTGAAGGCAATGGTAGGAAATCTGCTGGAGACAGATCAGTCAGCAAAGGAAAGCCTGTTGAGAAGAGAAATAAATAAATAGGAAGAAGAAATAGAAACAGGAAGAAAGATCTGGGGAAAGAAAGAGGCTGCAGAGCAGGATGTGTAAGACCCAGGGCTTTTTAGCTAAAAATCAGATGGAAAGGAAAATTATTTAGACCTTGCAAGCAAAGAGAGTGAAGAAAGGAACTCCAAACAAAGCAAGCTGAGAGGAATAAAATCAGCAGAGAGCTCCTGAGCAATACAAAGTGCCACGACTCTGCTGCAGTCAATGGAGCTGTGGCAATTTATGCCACTTGCATGGCATGAGGACAATTCCTACCATTTATGAGAACATCCTTTCTCTTGTGATCAGTGGAGCTGGGATAACTTATTCCAGTCTGGATGGGAATTGGGCCAGCCCAGCTCGTTCTGATGTTCTCACTGACACCAGCAACCACAGAAGAAGCCAGTGACTGCTGCCCAAATGCCCAAATAACTGCCACTATTTCCTATTTTGCAGATTAAACTGATTGGACCCTTTTTTTCCCTGATTCAGATAGGTCCACCCTGGCCAGAAACACAAAGCAGCACAGTGAATAAATGGTGAGATCTATAAAATCAGGAATGGCTTTGGAAGCCACACACTGAGTACCCTCTATCTACTTAAAGTTTGCCACCTGATTTAAAGCCCGGGCTTTTCACTGTTAACTGCGAATTTCAAAATAAAAAGGAAAAAAAAAAAAAGTGCCAATTTTGCCTTCCCCAGAGCTGGAAAAGCATGTTCCCAGCTCAGGTCCCATCATGGCAAACAGCCGTCATTACCGCCTCACACAAATGTTTTTCCTATGTAAAATTGCTTTGTAAAATATTTGCTCCATCTGCTGAAAGGAGCAAAGACAATTTCCCCTGATAGCTAATGGCCCATTTCAGCTGCCTGCCATCGAGTGGGATGCTGAACACAGAGCCCAGAATCCTGCACTTGCCTGGGCTCATCCTCGCCCCACTCGAGGGGGTTTTGTGGGGTTGCAGGCACATCTGCCACGCTTCAATGAACCCCACAAAGAGCCCCTTCCCACACTCGCAGAACAAGGGGCTCAGCTCCCTTTCACAGCTCCAGCCCTTCAAGTGCTGCTCCTTTTTTCACACCACATGGGGCCACGGCTCTGCGTGTCTCTGGGTTTCTGTACAGAAAGATCAAGCACTTCTCTTAATTCTAAATTCAACTACAGCCACACAAAAACCCCCACAAAACCCCCTGTGCCCCGCTCCAAACCCCCCTCCCAACTGCTCCTTTCATTGTGCACTTTCCTATTTACCATCCATTGAAAAGCACATGTTTACATTGTGCCCTGAACTACTTCAACATCTGCTAACAGACCAATAAAAAATAAATAAACCAGGATTGTTTAGGAAGAGAGATCCTTCCTATTTCCTGCAAACACTCCGAAGCTGGCAGCAGCAATTTGCTGCCAGATCCCTGCTCGGAAAACAATCTATGCAGGGAAATCAAAGATCCAATCTGTGCTGCCAAAAATCAGCCAGAAAAAGGATCTTCAAAGTGCTGGGAACTCCTCAAAGAATTCTGCTTGTTTATCCACTGAATGTTGATTTAAGATTAGCATAATTTTATTAGGTAGTTTGCTCTCTGAGCCGAATAAATATTCCAAATTGTGTCCTTTGCAAGGTGCATCCTGCATGTTTAAGGTTCCCCCCATCTTCCTTCAGAGCAAAGAAAATGTAATTGTCATGATCCTCAAAAATCTCTCTTCAAAGCAATAATCTTATATTTATTTCAAAAGCAGCATTTGTAAGTTCAGGACATTGGGATGTTAATTCTCCTACAAAATGAGAAATGAGGAATATTAGAAGGCATTTTCCTGCATTTTAGTGAGATTTCTGCAAGTGCATTTTCCTATATTTTAAAGAGATTTCTGCAAGTGCATTTTCCTGTATTTTAGTGAGATTTTTGCAAGTACATTTTCCTGTATTTTAAAGAGATTTCTGCAAGTGCATTTTCCTGTATTTTAGTGAGATTTTGCAAGTACATTTCTGTATTTTTAAAGAGATTCTGCAAGTGATTTTCCTGTACTTTAGTGAGTTTCTGCAGTGCCAATTCTGATGCCTCAGATGAAATTATTCTCCATTAAGTGAGTTCTCCCATTTCAATCTCTGTAAATTGACACACTTCTGTGACTCCTCTCCTTTCTGGTCTGTATCTCTAAACAAAATATTCTAATGAATGCCAAAAATGTGGTTTCAGAAAGCAAAAAAAAAAAAAAAAAAAAAAAACTTATAGAGAAAACCCACAGTCACTTCCCAGGAATTTTATGGAAATTGCTGTAATGCTACAGGAATTGTCAGACAAAACCTGCGTTGTTTTTCACAAACAGCACACACTTAAACTCCTTTTATTCCCAGAGTTGCCTATGTGTTACTTTTTCGATTTTAGCAAAACAAACATTTTTAAAATAATCCAAGCAGGCATTTTATTGGCTGCGCCAACATTAAGGCATTTCAGATTTCTTTAGTGCTCTTGCTTTATCCTCTCCTTCCCCACTGTTATTGCTACAAACTGGCACTTAAATTCAATTGATTCAAAATATTCTGGATCCATATGGCCTCAAACCCTGGAGCTGAAGTTCTGATATTGCCTCACTGCTGTTTGCTAGCATTTGCCTCTCCTCCAGTCCCCAGATGGTGGAAGTAACATTTAAACCTCCTTTTCCTCTGCCTTGTACAATAGACCTTGGCACCATTTCAACTGTTTACTCCGGTAATTAACAGCACTGATACCACAACAATTACAACTCCTACAATCTTAGCACAATAATGCTATGAATTAGTGAGAGCTAATGGCTGGAAGGTATAGTGGTTCCAGACTGCGAGATCTGTGCATTTCTCGAATAAAATAAAAGGTAGGAACAGCACGCTGGCGGTAGACAATGATTACCTAGTAATTAGTTTACACAAAGCTTCCTATTTAATGGCAAAACGCTGTAATTAACGCGTGACAGAAAATCAAAGGGTACTTTGTAAGCATATGAAAAATTAACACTGCAGGCCTATAGCTTTATGTACTGATTAGGAGCATATTAAATCAATAGGACACACAGCCCAACAGCTTGCAGAGCCCCTGCTTGTGGTTCAGGGAGGAGAGCCCGGATTTCACCAAGCCCAGGGATACAATTCCGCTTTATTTCACCTCACATTTGCTCACCACGTGCAGATAATCTGAATAAACTGAGGGTTGTTTGCAGGTACGGTGAATATTGTGATTGTTTGGAATAATTGCTGTGCTCGCGCTAAGAAACCTCCGGCACGGCTCCTTCCCAACACTGATCTCTTCCTGAAGCCTTTGGGTTCCTTTTCTTTCCCTGTTGAACATGGTATCAGTTAGAAGAAATGTTAAAATGCTGGAAATGCATTTTCTGGGGAATCTGTCAGAGTTTCTGGCTCTCTCCAGGCTGGAAAAATACCACACCTGCAATTCCACGTGTTCCTTAAGAACCCCCTCCGTGGGCTTTAGGTGTTACACCAGGAGCAATTAATACAAAAATCCCCAAAACAGCAGCGTTAGGAAGCTTTGCTGTGTTCAAAGGAGGTCAGAAAGGAGGGTGCTGGCAGCAGCAGGTTTCTGAAATTACATTTTTGATGGATTGGTTTTCTCCTGATTTGTTTGCAAACACATCCTACTCTGAATTCCTGAACTCGGTAAAGAAACGAGATGGGGAAACTCCAGGTGTGCTGTAGTGCATGGAATTCATCCAAGCAGGGCACAATCTGCTCCCCACTCTTCCTGCTTTCCAGCTAATCCCAAAATTCATCTATTAATCAACACAGGACATTTAAAAGATGACCAAGAAATGGTTCCTTTAAAGGAACATCCAGCATTTGGCATTCTTATTCTCCGACAGCAATCAATGCAAAATCCTGCAAGCAGCATCCCAATTTTATTTGAGGAGATTCACACCAAAAGTTGTCCAGATTTGTCACCTTTTCAAAAGGTTCTGATTTCCTCATTGGAATAAATTAATTGAATTACAGTCTGTAAGGAAAAGACATAGAGACAAAATCCTCTGACTCAACTGAGTAAAACTCCAATATTTTTCCAGCAGGGGCTGCCCAAATGCATTAAATCTCTTTTTTCCCCTTGTGACAGATATTTAATGGACAGTTTGGAAATGGTTGTGTAGCTATCACCAGTTTTAAGGGCTTATTCAGAGAGTGTTTGTTGCTGGTTTTCCTGTGTCTTGTTCCATCCCTGGATTTTCTGCTCTTCTTTTTCCCTTTTTTTTTTTTTTTGTCTCCAGCCTGATCTTTGTTATTTTCAGACTTGCTGCTAGATAAACCCACATCGTGTTGTTGGTCCTGGTGGTTAATTAAGTCACAGGGTAATAAAAGATAACTCTAAAATTAATTTCAGTAGTAATTTAATCTAGTGATTTACTACAATCCCATAGTTATACAAAAGGAAGGGATCCTGCAGTCCTGTGATATTTATATAAAAGGGAATTGTGAAAAGAAGGAAAAAGGCAATGCCAACAGGAAGGTGATGTTCTCTTTGTCCTAAAAGGGAAGAGTTTTGGGGGTCTGAGTCCTAAGAAAAAGGAAAATATGAAGACAGAGTGAGCATATCCACCCCTTGGATACTCTCCCAGCCTCCAACAAGGCAGAATCTCTTTAAGGCAGAGATTGTGTCAGCAATAAAGAGAATTTTCCATGAATTTCAAGTCTCCAAGCAAAGGTCCATAAAAGTCTGGGTGAGATTTTCCAGAATCTGAGCTGCTGACTTTGAGCAGGACTGAGATGCCATAGATTAATAAGAATTATGGATATCTTTATCTAAACATTCCAGAAAATTATTCACTTACTCTTCCAGCAGCAAAACCACTTTTTGTGCTACGCATGGACTGACTCTTGAAGTAGCACAGAAAACCTGCAGATGTTAAAAATTAATTTATTTCTTCCCTACACTCATCATCCACCCTACAAGACACAATTAATCTGATAAGGAGACTCAATATTTATTCCTTTTTTTGGTGCACAACTAGGGCCAGACCCTGATGTTCTACTCCAGACTGGAAGATGTCTCCACAAACAAGCCCACAAGTGCCAAATGCACAGCAGCTCTCTGGATACTGAGCCCCTGGATTCTGGGCCTCAGGGTGACATTTCTCTGCTGCCAGACTTGAGCAGTGCACAGGAAGCTGATGGACTTTGAGCCATTTTACAGTTTAGGAATTCAACCCTTCCTGCACTTACAAATTAATTGTTCAGATAACTCAGAGGCTGCATTAAGTTTAACAAGGTGAACTCCATCCATAATCCTGTCATGCATTTGGGTCTGCCCCAACGTTGTGTTTGCAACGAGGAATCTAAAATCAGCCTCATTTTTAGCTGGAATAGATTTTTCCACAGTTCAAACTCACCAAGTCCATTATTTTTAATCTGTTGCCTACTCCACGCCACTGAGGAAAATCTGGGTGGCGTGTCTTAAACTGCTATGCAAATGATGCTATTTGTAAGTATTACCATAATTTAGTGCTTACAGTCATGTAGTCTCATTTCTAATAATTCCACCAGAATGGAGAGGCTTTTCACTGTGCTCCTAGCCTGCAGGATAGTCTTTCATCAAGAAGCTGAATTTTTTAATAACCTGCCAGCATCCGTTTGTGTGTGGCAGCCGCCGCCGTGACACGACGTCTTCATTATCAAAGGAACCGGGTCCCCACACTGCACCAGGACATTAAAGCACAAACTCCTGCTTTGATGTTTAAATGGGGATCATTACAATGGTGGTCCCTGACAAAGGAGCGTTTTAATCCTCTGCTCTCCGTGCTGAGGCTCGGGGAGGCTGCAATTCCCTCTTTCAAAGGAGGGGAAATGCGGAAGGAAGGCAGGGAAATTTGAGCAAACGTTGGAGGTGTTCAAAGCAGCAGCAAGTTCCACACTCTGCAATCACAGAAAGGTTTTCAGCATCATCCCATTCCTCCCCCTGCCACGGGCAGGGATCCCTTCCACTATCCCAGGGTGCTCCGAGCCCTGCCCAGCCTGGCCTTGGACACTGCAGGGATGAGGAACCCCGAGCTTCCCTGGACAACTCTTTGCCAAAGCCCACTCCAGCACCGGCCTGGATTTGTCTGCTGGCCCTGGGAAATGAGATCAAATTCATTATTCCATGCTTATTTCCCAACATCTGGTTATATTTAAGGCTTTCTCACCGCTTGTAACCCAGCTCCAGGTAAATGGAATAAAAAGGAAAACCAAAGGAAGTCAGGGCTCAGTGTGTCCTTTGTGCAGAAGCTCTTGGAAGAGAATTTAACAGGCACAGAAAGAGGGGATGGCATGGATATCAGGGCTTTAAACCAGCAAAGAACTGGAGCTGGTGACTCCTGAGTCTGTCCTGACTCAGGTGCTGGGAGCAGCACTGGGTACATCCTGACCGTTTGGGTCCCACTGGGATGGATTTTCAGGGCTCTGCTTCGTCCTGCCTGACTTGCAGTTCAGAGGAATTATCCCTTCAGCTTTCTCTGAGGAAGTCTGGTTTATCATGTGGAATTATTTTGTATCTGTCAAACGCAGCAGAACCGTAATCAGCCCAATTTGAAATTGTAATATACAATATAATTCAATCAACCCCAAATTTCGAACCCGTTTTGATTGAATTAAAAAAAAATCAGAGGAGCTATAATGAGTAGTTTATGTAAATTAAACAATTTTTCTGGATACATTCCTTCTGGCTTTAAAACCATTACATTAGGAATGAATTTGGCAAGATATAGAGAAATATCAAATGCTTATTGAAATTAACGCATTTAAATACCAATGAATATTTAAACTACAAATAGTTCTTGGAATGTCAGAATAATGAAGTGTGGTTTCCTATGGATTTTTCTGCAGTTCAGATGTATCATCTTGCAGCCTCTCAATCCTGGGGATTGTTAGGAATCCAGGAGTGCCTGAGTTCCTGCTCTAACGTTTCCCTTAGATAGATTTTTACAGATGGCTCTCCTTACCTGGACACCCCTGGTAATGAAACTTGCAGGAGGTTTAATGATCACCAAGACCTCAAGTGTTGTCTCATACAGGTTTAAAAGTTATTAGTGAGGCAAAACATCCAGAATAAACAATCAGTTGGTATGATTTCAAATTAGTGGTGTGCGCTGTTTTAACCCAAGCCCAATTAACCTTTGTTTCAATAATTCCAAATTTCTATGTAGAGATTGGGCTACGCTGCCTATAAACTTTCACCATAGCTAAAAAAGGGTATAAAAATGATACAAAAAAAAAAAAAATTATAAAAGCTGCCCATTATTGCACAGGAGGTGTTACAACACGACTCCTTCCACAGCTGGCTGCCAGTATTTTGTGATATTTCCCTGTTTTATGTGCATTACTGCTGCCTGTTGCTCTGTGGAGCCAGGCTGGACTGTGCTAACATTTCCCTCCAAAGAAAGGCTGGGCGAGAGATTCCCAGCCAGGAGGGCCCCCATGACAACAAAGTGTCAGAGCCTGGGACATCCCTTTGGGAGTGCAGAGCTGCCCAGATCCCTACCAGGGGCTCAGAGACCCTGGCACACAGCCCAGAGCACCAGTGGGCTCCATTACCAACCCTGGAGCAAACTGCCACCTTCACACGAAGAGATGAAAGCCACGGCAGTTTGAATAGAGTCATGATTAGTATATCACAGGGTGTAAATGGACATTTTAGGATTCTTTGTATAGGGGTTTTGGGGACAAGATGGAGGGATTTGGGTGTGTCTAGCCTTTCTTCTTCTTCTCAACCTCCATCTTCTCTGATGGTGCTGGCACTTTTGGATTGGTTTAGAGTAGAAGCTCACTGTCTAACGCAGGTGATGGGTATTGGGGAATAATTGTAAATATGTCACACGTAGTTATAGTCTAGTTTTCTAAACCTGAGGTTTCTGAACTCAGTTTCTTCATAGTGTTTGAGTTTAAGAAGACCTTATTCCCACAGACTTGACATAAACATCCCAAGTGTTATTGTAACGAGAGTGATGTTTTAGATCCTTTTCTATAAGATAGACTTGTCTATATCCATCAGTTTAAACCAATGAGATAAAAAATTCTAGCACTCTTCTAACCAATGAGAGTGACCTGTTCTAAAAAATATATAAGGAGGACAATTATTTTAATAAAGTAGAGTCAGATGGAGTTTTTTATAACGAAGTCTCATGTCTGTTCATCACCCACAGCGACACATAGTTTTGTGTATATAAAGATAACACCGCCCTGGGGGCAGGCAGAGTGCCTCTGACTGTCCTGCTGGGCAGAAAGAAAATTTTATAGATAAGAAATAATAAACAACCTTGAGCCCGCAGACCGAGAAGTGCTTCATCCTTTGAACGCAGGGGCAGAAGTAAAGCCTTCAAAGCACTAACGGGGGTCCCAAACCTCGTCGGGACGCCGAGGAGAACGCCGCTGGTACTCACGCGAGCCCGGCTCTGCCTCCAGCCCTCGGCGCCGAGTCCCCGCCGCTCCCTCCGGATCCAGGGGTAGCACTCCAGGTGGGCGATGACATCGCAGAAGGCGGTGCCGTCCCCTCCCCGCTCAGCATCCACCTTGAAGAGCCAGCGCTGCACCTCGGGGTGCTCCAGGACGAGCTGGCCGAGGGCGCCAGCAGCTGCAGGGACACGGGAGAGCGCGAGGCAGCGCTGGCGCCCGGCCCGCCGCGCCGGGTTACCCGAATATTGGCTTGTTTTCTCAGAGGTGATCCTGTTGCTACTACCTCACACCTAGCCCCTAAACACAGGCCCTGATACAGATCTCTCTAAATATTGGTTTATTTTTGAGTGATCCTTTGCTACTACTCAACCCCTAACACGGCCTGATACAGATCTCTCTAATATTGGTTTATTTTCTTAAGGGATCCTTTGCTACACCTCACACCCAGCCCCTAAACACAGCCTGATACAGATCCTCTAATATTGTTATTTTCTTAGGGTGATCTGTTCTCTACTCAACCACCTAAAATTGGGCTTAACACTGATTTCTTTAATATTGCTTATTCTAGAGCTCATCATATTGTTACTACCTCACACCCCAGCCCCAAAACATGGGCCCTGACATGGATTTCTCTAAATAGGGTTTAATTTTCTTAGAGCTGATCATGTTGTTACTACTCTCAAGACTTCCAGCTCCTAAAACACAGGGCCTTAACACGGATTTCTCTAAATATTGGTTTATTTTCTTAGAGGTGATCATGTTGCTACTACCTCACACCCCAGCCCCTAAACACAGGGCCTTAACATAGATTTCTCTAAATATTGGTTTATTTTCTTAGAGGTGATCATATTGTTACTACCTCACACCCAGCCCCTAAACATGGGGCCTTGACACAGATCTCTCTAAATACTGGTTAATTTTTTAGAGTATCCTGTTTTTACTCACCTCCAGCCCTAAACATGGGGCCTAATGATTATCTATATGGTTATTTTTAGAGTATCCTATGTATTACCTCACACCCAGCCCTAAACCTGGGCGACACGTTCTCTAAATATGGTTATTCTCAGAGTGATGTTGTTTATAACCCAGCCTAACACTGCTGACACGATTTCTTAAATATTGGTTTATTTTCTTAGGGTGATCCTAGTTGTTATTCCTCACACCTCAGCCCTTAAACACGGGCCTTACACTGATTTCTCTAAATATTGGTTTATTTTCTCAGAGGTGATCGTGTTGTTACTTCCTCAAGACTTCCAGCTCCCAAACATTTGGGCTTAACGTTTATTTCTATAAATAGTTTCATTTTCTCAGAGTTGCTTGGGTTGTTACTTCCTCACACTTCCAGCTCCCAAAATATTCGGGTTTAACACTTATCCCTCTAAATACAGTTTAATTTCTTAGAGGTGCTTGTGTTGTTACTTCCTCAAGACTTCCAGCTCCTAAAACATTTGGGCTTAACGTTTCTTTCTCTAAATATGGTTTTATTTTCTCTGTGTTGTCACATGGGCATGGATTGAAAGCAGCCTTTGAAGACTCCCTGGCCTTCACCACCCCTGTTTCCTGCAGAGAGGAATTTGCCTGCCCAGGTGGGTTTTGGGTTTTGTTTTTCGTCTGAGGTTTTGGATCACCATAAACATTTGTGACAGGGAACAACGTGGGGATGGACGAGGCTATTTGCAAAAATGTGCCAGGCTAACACCAGCCCAAACAGCTGGGAAATTTTCCTACTGGAGAGTGCATTCCGTGGTTATAAATGCACAGAGGAGGTACCAGGCAGGCTTTATAAAAATGCTAATTATTTATTTGTGTATGTACACAGATTTAAATGGCTTTCAAATGCCTTTTGCCCAGCTGGTGCAGGAGGCAATTAGCTTCTTAGAAACTGCAAATGACTTTGAACCTGGTAAAAGGATTCTCAGATCTTGTTGCATTGGCTGGAGTCTTTTAACATTTTACAGAGTAATTTGAGGGATTTTTGTTTCTTTAAAAAAAAAAAAAAAAAAATTGACCTAAAATACAATTACATGTGTTCCATTTGTGGCTTTTGAGAATCACATAAATGTGTTTTTCTTGAGGGCTCCCCCTACAGTAATGAAAAGGATCAATAATCCTGTAAGGACTGTACCAATCACAAAGAATTATGTGCTATCTTTAAGTGAAAATTGAATTGTGCTTTACCATGGTGTCACCTCACTTTGATTATTTAACCTAAAATGTCAATATTTCATACAAGCAAACAACAGAAGGAGAAATTCCATAACCCTGTAGGATGAACCAGAAGTATTGTTAAATAATTTACGTGAATCAAATAAATCAAACAGCTGTTTTGCAGGTCATTGATCATATATTTATTTCATCTACTGGAGCAGTTGCAATGGATTTGTGTAGCTTAGATTGCTCAGTGCTAAAGGTGATTAATAAAAACCAAAGCAATGTGAAAAGCCTCTTGAAGAAGCAGGAGCACCTCCAAAACACCTTAGCAATGATTATTTTCCTGGATGAGAAGTAACACCACCATAAAAATGTTTCCTTTCTTTTAAATAAATACTTAGACATATCACTGTAAATTGCAAAATCAGCTTAGAGAATAAAATACTGAGGAACTGGCTGCAAAATAAACACGTGAAATGAAAGTAGAGAAACCTCTTGTGCCTTGTAATTTCAGTTCCATAGGTTTTTGTTCTTTTCCTACTGGTCATGCCAAGGAGAGCTGAATTTAGCACTGACAGCCTGGGTACAAAGGGGAACTGCAAAGGGGCTCAGTGACCCTCACTTGGAACAGGCTGATTGCAGGGCAGATTTCCCCCCTTAGAACAAGGATTTTGGGGAAATTTTGGAAAATTTTGGATGTGCATCTTCAGTCACTGCCTCAAATATTGGACCAAACTTTTATATCCTCAAGCCCATGAAGAACCCCAGAGTAATTGTGTTCTTTCCTGCCTTGGGCACAAACTGCATTTAACTGAGCCAAAAAAGACCCAGCCTCACCCAAGACTTGATCAAACCCATGAGGGTTTGGGAAACCCAAAGCATTTTACCATTGGAAAAATAGTTGGGTGTTACTAATGGAAAAATAACCCAGCATCCAGAGAAAAAACCTGCTATGACTGTCAAAGTTCAGTTAAAAAATAGAAAAATAGCAAAGCCCCTAAATGTGTCACAAAATTTGATACAAATCAAATCTCAGCCAAGACACTGTAGAATATAAAATGATTATTCACTCTGAAGTCTCCACTGCACTGCAGCATTTTCAGAAACACTGTACATTAATTAGAACATGTTTTAGCACATGGATTTAAACCTGGCTTGACAGGTTTGGAACTACTATTTCTCTATTATTAATTATAATTCTGGAACTACCCCTTTTGTATTACTGGAGCTCATGTTTCTATATTACTCTGCTCTGTTTGAAACTCCTATTTCTGTATCATTACCTAATTATTATTACTATTATTCACTGATGAGGGTCTCATGAGTGGAGTTACTGCCAGGACACAGCTCCTCCTCCCATCACCCCCCCAGCTCACCTGCTCCCTGCTGTGGATGTCCCCCTCTCCAGGAGGGGTTGGCACTCCAGCACTGGCAAAGATTCTCCTGCTGCCAGACTTGGTGCTGCAGAGCTGAGCCACTGCTGGCTCTGAGCCCAAGAGGGGCACCTGGAGCTCATCAGCCACAGCCAAATCATCCAGGTGGGGCACTCCCCCCACCAGGTAGGCATCCCTGCCCTGCAGCAGCACCTGCAGCCTCTGCAGTGTCCTGGGACTGTACCTGAGCACAGTGGCCAGGCACATGTGATGCTCCTGTGAAAAAAAAAAAAAAAAAGAACATTTATTCCTATGAGAAGCTTTTTTGTTGTTGTTTTTTTCCCTCCCCCTAATTCCTAACGCTGCCCACAATAAATACATTATTAATAGCAGGCTGGGTTATGACCTATCCTGTAGCTTAGCAGTTTAAATTGATAAAAGCTGTTGGGGTGAGGCTCTATAATCGTGCACATCTTTAGTGGGTTGGAAATGGCCTCACTGGGAATAGAACTAATTACTACACATCTGTATTTATTTGATCCATGTGGAATTATCCTTCTGTCAGTCGGCAGAGAGGCTGGTGGCCTTTGGATAATAGTGATTCATCTCAGCAACACTGCTGGCATGGTTTAACTCCAGAGCTCCTAAAAGTCAATAAAAAAATGAAGAATCCCCCCCCCCCCCTTCCCTATAGCAGGGAATGTGTTTCACCTACAGTTCAGTGGTATTCCAAGGGATTCTCGGAGAATAAACCACTTTGATTTACAAAAGCTTGCAGTGCTTACATAAAATTACTGGGGAGGCACATTGCCACTCCACAGGAGCTCTGAGAGCTGATCTAAAGGACCACTGAAGGAGAGGGGAGCAGCTTTCTGGTGGGTTTTTTTCCCTTAAAATACAAGGATTCCAAGTTTTTGGAAGGAATTTCTCATTTCTTCCCAATAAAAGATCTAATGCTGAACAAGCAGTTCATGACATATCCTATAAGCTCTGCATTTAAATGAAGAACAACCCTCATGGCAGGTGAAACCTCAAAAATGTTTTAAACAACTTATCCCATGCATGGCCTGCAGATATTCCAATTTTCCCAAAAATATACTAGGGATGGAGAAATAGCACTGCAATAAATTGTCATGAACAAATCATAATCCCAACAAGAAAAAAAAATCATCTTCCTATTGAGATTTCATCTCCTTTAGGCCTCAGGAAAGTATCCCTGGATTTTGAGGATAATGTGGATCCTGGATTTGCCAGGCATTGCCAGCATTAAAGAACACAGAATATTTTCCTTCCAAGTCCTGGATGTTCATTGCCAGGGACTGAAGTAGCAATCCTGATTTCATTGCCTGGACTGGGAGGATGATGCTGGCAAAGAACACAAGGAACCCCCTTCTGTCAGTGCCTTGGTGCTCTCACACCAAACACAGCTCCAACAGTGCCCAAATCTCTCTGTAAAGGAGCTGGACCTGCAAGGACAGCAGGAATGGGACCCTCTCCAAAATTCCAGCAGAAAAAAAGAGAATTGCAGAAGTTGAAGGATGAAAAGAACAGCAAACAAGTTACCTGGAGCCTCAGTTTAAAGCCAACCCATGTCAAGTTGTGACCTGTGGATTCCCTTCCCCTGAGCTGCTCCAAAAGCAGGGAGCTGGCCCATTCCAGAGCTCTGCATGCAGGGAGCAGCAGCAATTCCCAGGTCAGAGCAGGCTTGGAGGGAGGAGATTTGCTTTGTGTCCCTCAGTAATAGATTTTACAGTTAATTAAGGAGGTCAGGCTGTAAAAGCTGCTTCATTCCTGCTTTTTGAGAGTGGTAGAGCTGCCAGGGTATATGGAAGTGGGAAGGAGAGCAGGGAAAAGCAGGAGAACTGAGGGATTCCAGCAGGAACAGGGGATTGACCAAAGAGCTTGGCTCTCAAACCTGTTGATTTTTATTTTGTTTTCAGCTTCCCAAGATGCCAGATCTGACCTTGGCATCAGGATGACCAGGAGAGCAAAGCTGCCTCCAGCTGGGACACACCTCTAGTGCAGGATCAGGGCCAGCTGTGCCTTTTCCACACATTTTCCTTCCATCCAGTTCCACCAAAAGAGCTGGGAAAATGTGCAAGGCTGATTTGTGCTTCTGGAATTGCTAAAAGGAGCCCTCTAGAGTGGCCTTCGAGCCACACTTTCATTGATTGGGAATAAATTTCAATCCATTAGGTGCAATAAAAGCTTTTTATTCAATAAGCCAGGAGAAAGAGCCTTTAAAAAAACCTATAAAGCTCAAACCATTACACAGCCCAAATTGTCACTGAAGCCAAGGGATGACCAGGAGGAGTTCTGAGCAGATTCCTCTCCACACAGAGGATCTACCAACTTAAAATATTAATTATTATATGGTAAAGAACACATGTTTAATGAAAAGAAGGTGGATTTTGCAGATTAACAGGGACATGGCACTGAGGAGCCAGGGGTTACCTCAACCTGGTTCACCTCAAATCTGGTGTTGCCCATTCTCCTGACAGATTTTGGCATTAATACACTCATTGCTGGGAGTTACTACTGGAAAAAAAAACCCAGCATCCAGAGGAAAAACCTGCTATGACTGTCAAAGTGCAATTCAAAAAGAAAAAAATAATAAAACCAGCAGCAGGGCTTCAAGCAAAGCCCCTAAATGTGCCACAAAGTTTGATAAAAATCAAATCCCAGCCAAGACACTGTAGGTTTAGTATTTAGAATATAAAACTATTATTCACTGTGAAAAGTCTCCATTGCACTGCAGCATTTTCAGAAACACTGTACATTAATTAGAACATGTTTTAGCACATGGATTTAAAGCTGGCTTGACAGGTCTGGAACTACTATTTCTCTATTATTAATTATTATTCTGGAATTATCCCTTTTGTATTATTGGAGCTCATATTTATGTATTATTTGCATCTGTTTGAAGCTAATATTTCTGTATTCTTTGCATCTGTTTGAAACTCACATTTCTGTATTATTATCTAACTTTGTTTAAGCCTTTTTCTTTAAGGAGCTCTGCACTGGATTTAGTTGCAAGAGCCACTGCAAACACAGGGATGATTGAGTGCTGGGCTAGCCAGAGATAAAGTTTGAGTAATAAGAATGGTTTATTGCCATGATTTGCTTAGAGATATAAATCTATCAAGTTCCCAGTCCCAAGCACAGAGTCAGAAGGGACAGGAGCCTACAAATAGCCAATCTAGGACTATCTCAAGCAAGTCTATAAAGCTAAACCAGGATATTTATTTCCAGTGCTCTAACTAGTAGTCTAATCAGTAAAGCCCTTAAACTTGCAATAATATTTCACTGATGTGTACCAGAGCGTTGCAAGTTATAAAATTTCCAATTTAATTTTACTGCATCCCTCAAGCTGTAGTAATTAGAAGACAAACTCACAGGGAAGCTGTTTATAGCTTCAGGGGTGAGAATTTTGAACCTGTCCTGCAGGTCAGCCATGTCCTCAGGGTTCCCAGATCTAACAGCTGCCTGCAGACCCAGGAGTTTATGGTAATACTGCAGCAACTCCTCACTCAGAGCAAGGGGGCAGATGTAGATGACGTCCACGTTGGCATCTGAAACAAAGGGGCACAGTGTTCACTGCTGGGAGAAAGGTGCAACCTTCCCAAAGCACCCCCAGCCTTGCCCACCCTCTACTGATTTCCCCCCCCAAAAAAAACCAACCAAAAAACCACACAACCAAAAAAAAAAAAACCCAAAAAAACCCACTGGAAATAAAGAAAATAAATAAATAAAAGTGAGGTTTAATTCCCAAATCTTAAGGCTTTTTGCTGTGCTTCAGGCTTTTTCTCTGCAGACAGGTCAGGCAGCCAGAGGAAGGGCTCTTCAATGTGCAGAATATACTGGAGGCAGGATTTGGGAAGTGGTGCAGGGGGATTTTTCAGATGCCACGTTGGCATCTGAAACAAAGGGGCACAGTGTTCACTGCTGGGAGAAAGGTGCAACCTTCCCAAAGCACCCCCAGCCTTGCCCACCCTCTACTGATTTCCCCCCAAAAAAAACAACAAAAAAACACACAAAAAAAAAAAAAACCAAAAAAACCCACTGGAAATAAAGAAAATAAATAAATAAAAGTGAGGTTTCATTCCCAAATCTTAGGGCTTTTTGCTGTGCTTCAGCCTTTCTCTGCAGACAGGTCAGGCAGCCAGAGGAAGGGCTCTTCAATGTGCAGAACATATTGGGGGCAGGATTTGGGAAGTGGTGCAGGGGGATTTGTGAGCCTGACTCCCATTACCATCACTGGGAATTGAACTGCTTTAAAAATATATCCCATTAACGCCAGTAAATTATAAAACTGAGCCATTCAGCTGAGAAAGCTGAGGAAATTGCAATTTTCTATGCTGCCTGGCTTTTGCATGGGCTGTTCCTGGCCCTGTGCTGGCCACACAAAAGCTCACGGTGGGGTATCATTAAAATATCCATTGCTGGGCACAGGAGTGTGCAGGGCAGCCACTGCAGCAGGGTGTGCAAATCTGCTTTTCCTCATGGAAAACAGCTTGGGCCCAAGGGCTGTGTCCACACAGGAGGGAAATCTGTCATACAGGCACTTCTGGAAAATTTGAGGCGCTCTGTTCTGCTAAAATATTAATGTTAATAGATGAGCTAATGAATTAATGGGCCTTGAAGCTCAACAGGCAAAGAGCACTCCAAGATTTTGATCCAAATCAGTGGGAAGCCTTTCATTGTTTGATTGTGCACAAGTGCCAGGGGTAACTGCTACTGCATGGAATGACTGCAGCAAAGCAAGGACTGGATAAGGAAACCCTGAGCCAAACGTTGGAAAGGAATAAAAGAGCCCAGTGCTTGACTCTGTTGTGCCAGGGAAATAATCCACATTTCAAATGGGAGGCCAGAACTCACCTGAGGCATTAAAGCAGCACAGAGCCCACGAGCAGAGTCTTTATAGAATTATTTACCAGATAATTAAAAAAATATATCATTATTATTGTATTTATTATTAACATATTTATTGTTATTATATTTAAAAATAACAGAAGAGTTCAGCACCATTCACCAGACAATGCTCAAGTGAAAAATGGACAACTCAAGTGAATTTGGGGGATAAAAAGCTGCAGCCCATTTTACTGCTGTAGCACTGCCCTACAAAGGGAGCTAAAGCCTCCTTAGGACACTGCAGGGCTCCAGGGACAGCTGCACTCACAGGAGGTCCCAGGCACCGAGGAAATCCTCTGCTTCTCCACAGAAAAACCAAAGCAAAAAGGAAAAATCTCAGTGCTGCTCTGCCAGGCACGGCTGAAGCACCTGATCCAGTTCATAATTTAGTTAATAGCTCACCAGTTTGTGTTTTCCTCATGGTCTGTTTTACAGCAGAAGCAATTTTCGTGTCCAGAAATTAGAAAATAAAAAAGTCTGTTTATTGTGTGACGTTGTCCCTTTAAGTTTCTATCACGTAAGAGCCAAAAAAAAAAAATCACATTTAAAAAATGAAATAAAATAAAACAGTACAGTGGAAAAAACCCAATATTATTGCCTAGATAATATATAAAGGCAATTACATTATTATTTTAGGCAACTGTAAATTTCTGGAGCTAATATATTTTTTGTTCCAAACTTCCTAAATGGCATTTATAAAATAATCATGATCCTGAAATATATATGAATCATGGAAAATATGTCATTCCAGGGAGCCAATGAAGTTGGTCACTGCTAAACAATACCCTGCTTTGCTTAAAAGAAGCCTGTCAGGAAAAAAAAAAACAAAAAAACCAACTTTTAAACAAATGCCTTTTGCCTCATTTGCTCATTGGAAAAAAAAAAAATTGGTTTAAATAAGGGCTTGCTCTTTTGCAGCACATCTTTCTCTCCCACTGGCAGAATGAGCTCCCTCATTTTGTAGAGCACTGAACACTTTGTGGTGCTCAGCAGGTCACAGGATGAGGCTGCTTTACCTCAGCAGCTCCCAGGAATTTCTATGGATTTTATAGGATAACAGGATTTTATCTGGCTAACATGGCCAGGAAATGCCACAAACCCTCCTCAGCTTCTCCCTGCTCTGTATTTAATATTAATTAAAAAAAAAATAAATCCTGGTGGTGTTTTCTTTCACTCCCAGCTGGGGGAATCACCCAAAAGCCAGCATACTAAATAAAAAACTAACAATAAAAATAAATACCCAGGATGTCACAGAGCCTGCCCAGCTGCAGGTTCTGCTGGAGAGCCAGGTCAGGGATGTGCTCCCGCACGCCTTGGGAATAGCCTGGAAAACAAGGAAAGGTCCCCTCAAGCTGCAGGCAGAAAACCCTGGTACAGATTGGGGGGGAAAAAACAAAACAATCAGATTTCTGCACTCAAAACCCCCCTCCTATTTCAAACCTCATTGCAGCATTTTGTGAATTTACTTTTATTTCTGATGTAACTTCACGTGTTTCTGTCTTTTTAAATACAGACCTGACTGTTACAGCCCCTACAGAGTTTTCTAATTTAAAACCACGCCGATCATTTTGTTGGGAGTCCTTTCATGTTGCTGGATATTTATTTTTTGTTGTAAACACTGGGGGGAAAAAAAAAAATGACACCATCATTAAGCAAGAATCCTGGTAATTTTGTCCTTCACACAGATAAAAGGCACCAAAGCCACTTCATTAAGGAGATGTCTCAGTGCTACCTGCTCACTTTGTTGCAGAGGAAAGGTGAGTGACAGCCTGTCTGAGCCTGGATTATCTCTTGGCAGGTCAGAATTCCAGCTGATTCCATGCTCACGTTCAAAAAGACTGCAGGGAACGACAGCAGCACTGTAACTATAATTTTTAAGCCTGTAATTTTCCAGTGGGGGGAACTCGAAAGGAATGGTGGTGTCTGTGCAAACAGCCACCACTCCACTGTCAGCTGCCAGCAGGGATGTTAATTGTTTCATCCAGCAGGATTAGTCCAAATATTCAGCAGAAAAACTTGACTGATCCAGGAACCAGATCTTTATATTTCCATATATCTGCACGGGGAAAAGCATCAGAAACTCAGGGAAAACTTAATTTGGCCAAGATCTGCTCAGTACCTCAGTGCTTTCATGTAGAAAACAGCAGAGGGTATTTCAGGCTAATTACAAAGACAATTATTACCAGTGATCAACATTCTAAGGTGCTGTGGCAGTTGCACACAGAGCAAGAGAAAATACAGAGAAATTACAATTACCAGTTGAATTTTTGGTCAGTTCTTACCAAACTTACATCTTGCAGTCAGCACAGTGGTACCAGGCACTTGGAGAATTCATCTAAGTAAAATATATTGATTTTGTATTTCTTTTACTCCTCTAGTATTAAGCTAGAGTAATTAGAAAAAAAGCTTGCTCTGAGTATTTAAACTTTAGTCTCAAGGCTTCATTTTCTTCTCTCACCCAATTTTAAGGCACTAAAAATGCTGCCTGGGATTTTCAAACCATTTAAATGTCAGCCTCAGAAGCAGCTGATCTCCTTACCCTGAACTGTTCCCTTGAAAACATTGGGTTTTAAGAATTGGGCCAAAAAAAGAACATGCAAGTATCACTTGGAAAGCCAGGAATTATTTGAATTATATGAAATAAGTTAAAATTGGCTTTTTGCTCTGGCTCTGCAGATCCATGTCAGCACTGTACTGTTCACAGGGAGGTTAATAAAACATATTAATTCACAATATATTAATTTCCACTGGCATGACCCCATTAGATTTAATGAGGAATATTCACTGCTGGTGGATCCTTGCCCTCCCACTGGAGAGGATGAACCACATTCCTCCTGATCCACCTTGAACATTCCCTACTGCCAGACTGGAAAAGCTGATTAAAGGGTTAATATCCCTTTCCTTCCAGTTTAAACAAAACCCAAGCCAAATAAATTCAATATATTGAATTTTTTTTTTATATTTACTTATTTTTACAGCCTGCATGTTGCAGTGCCCCTGTGCCATCAGTGCTGGCTCCTGATCCAGCCTCCATTCTGGCAAAGGAATTCCAACCAGTGGCTGGAATTTGGGATGGACAAAACCCACTTGGGACTGGGCTTGGCTTTGCCATTAATGCCTCCAAAGTGCAGGGAGAGGACAGAAGTGCTAAAATAAGAGGAATTAATTCAGCCCCTTTCAACCTCAGCCATGACCTAACACCCTTTAATTGACCATTTCCTTAATAAATTCTGCTCCTCTCCAAGTGGCTTCTCCCAAGGAAGAACCCTCCAAGGTTCCTTGGAGGAAAGGAGGAGCAGACAGGGGGACAGCACACAAAATCCCTTTTTTTTTATCCCAAACTCCCAGCAGGGGAGGAGCTGGGATCACTCACCTTGTGCTCCCCAGCACCTGAGACAGCTCCAGCAAAGCAGCCCCGAGGTTTCCAAAATAAACCTGAATTTTTCTCGCTCTATTTGGCACACATTCGTGGCAGGAAATCTGATTTTAAAGGGTCAAATTAATTTTTCCTTACTCTGCCTGACAGCAATCCTTAAACACTGGACTCTACTTTGGTTTTTTAGCTATTCTAGAAATTCCAAGTTTTTGTTTGGGGGAAAGAAATGGAAACATTTGCTCCTCCCAAGAGTACAATTGAAGCCCTTCACCATTTTTTTTCTGAAATTATTTCCAGAACTTGACATGAATCTGAAACTGTTGTGAAATGAGAAATTCACCTTCCTGGCTCTATCACCATTGCCTGGAATTCCACCTGCAAGGGAAGAAAAATCAGCCTCTGATTTGTCCCAAATGCTGAAATCAAGGGCACTGAGCAAGAGAATTTCAGGTTTTATTTCTGATCTACAAACCTGAACACAGAAATCACTGAGTGTCATCAAACTTTGGTGTCTTCTTGTTTATCTGCTCTGCCCCAGGTTTTGTAGCTTAAAAAAAATTTTATGGTTGCAAAAGTCAGTAAAAAAATAAAAATACTGCTGAAATTTTGAGTATTTAGTCCTTTTTGACTGTGCCAAATGTTTGTTGCTTAAATTTTCCAGCTTCCTCCAAGCCTACTTCAAAAATTCTTAATTGTAAAATATCAAATGTGCAGGAGGAGAATAATGAAACACCCAAAATTTGTATTGTTAGATTTTAAAGGTTTTTACTGGAGGGATTTTATGTTTTCACCTTTGAAAATTTTAAATATCAGCTGTTCTTAGAATTAGATCAAACCAAAATTGCTCAATGTTAACGATTTTTGTGGCTGTTTCTCAAAATCAGTCTAAATCTTTACACATTTCAAAAGAAAGAAAAAAAAACCCAAATATTTCCATTACATTTTAATAAGCTTATCATTTAATCCATGTAAAATCCCTGTGGAATACTGGAAATATCCAGATAAAGCTGCATTTAATAAAACCAAGCAGGAATAACTTTTCCAAACAGCACTTTCAAAACCCTCTTTTAAAGGGAATAATTCCTATTTTTTTAAAATTTTAACCTACTTAAATAAGTTGTCTAATTTTCTCAAAAAACGCCTGCACTCAAATTATCTTTCTTATTTTTTTCTTCCCCAATAAGGGGGAGATTGCACTCCAATCCTACCCCTCCAAATTCCTGTACTTACAGCACAAAGCTGTGTAAATCCTGGGACACAATCAGGGCCTGGGCTCCCAGTGAAGTGCTGAATAAAGTGGAATTTCCCTGGAGTTTTACCATTTACTTAAGAGGCTGAAATCATTTAAAAAAACCCCCCTCTATAAATTCCCAAATCCAGCAGAAGAACAAGGACACAAATGATTAATTTTTGATGTCAGCCTGTTTTGATTATACTGAGGATTATTTTAACACGACTTTGAAAGCATCTGGTGTGCAACAATTCTGCTGACTTTGGAATTCACACACCTAATTAATAATTGCTTTTTTTTCTGGCTAAATGCTCTCCTCCACGTTTTTATCCAGTTTAGAGCAGTGGAACAGCTAAATTCTTTTTAAATTATGGTATAAAATAGGATTCAGTAGTGATTTAACCTGGGATGGGCAGGAGACTTTAGGACAGGTGTAAGCAAAAGGAGTTGTTGATGAAATGTATTTTCATGTTCAACACAGTCAGCAGGATGAGGGAATAAAGGGCTATTTGGGCTGCAAAACTCAGAGTTTAAAACTTATTTACCATCTTCATTAATTCAGGTCTTAACCAATTCACTTGACAAAATCCTGACGCTCTCAGGTCAATTAATTTGCTGTGTAAATACAAATTGTAAATCCACTTACGAGCGTTTTGACAAGGATTTCATGTTTTAGGAGATTATCAGTGCGTCCTAGAAATTCCCAAGAAATCACCCTCTTCATTTCTCAACACCTCCACTTTGCCATCGACGTGACAGAAACCAGCTTTTCGGCTCCCCCAATTCATAAATGTAATTAAATAATTACATTAGTGCTAATTAACATGAAACTGCAGATTATTTAAGCGCAAAAAACACTATTCAACTTCTTAATTATTCTTGTTCACACAGCATTTCCTTTTGCTCGGGCGCCCTAGGTGCAAATAAAGCATCCCATCTGCTCGTAATTAGAACTAAATAATTTCAGAGAATGTAGCTTATCATTTTGACTGCACATCTGATTAAAATCAGTGTACAGGCAATATCCTGCCTTATTGCTGCACCAGCACCGGCGTGCACGAGCCCGGCTTCGCCTCTCATTAGAGGAGCCCGCAAACATTAGCTGTTATTTCAGAAGGGGGGAAAAAAAAATAAAAAAAAAAAAAAAAATACACAACTTTTTAGTTCATTTCATACAGATGAAAGCAAATTACAGCAAATCACCTCTCCACTGAATAGAGGCCCCCACATAATGACTTTATTTGCTTAATCCCCAAATTAAACGGCGTTTCGAGCGAGGGCCCTGTGTTATTACTCTCATCATGTCGAGAACATTTTCCTGCCGAGACCAATTTGAATAAAACAAGGGGCCTTCCTTGAACTCAATCAAGGAGTCATAATGTGGTGGGTAATAGAGGTTGCTGATAGATTTGCAGGCAAAAGTGTTATACCTAATGATGGGATATGGATAATAGTCCTCCTGGAGGTCCTGATGCGATTCCAGTTGGCTGCCAGATGCTAAAAATCAAGAAGAGCATTGATCAGTGACAGGAAGCTGTAGTGGATTCATCTAGTCAAACTTCAGCTGTTTTTCCACTGTACAGTTAAGCCAGGCATAAATTATATTAATTGATTTAATTACATACTTAAAACATCTTCCCCAATTAATTTAATTAGGTGGCTACATGAAGCTACTGGCAGGGGAAGATTAGAGGCTGCTCACTTAATTAACAGAATATGAATGAAAAAAAAAGAAAGCAAACATAAATGAAATTGTGAGCACTAATTAAGAGGCTGTCTGCAAACTTAAATACTTTCTGACAAAGTGGTGACAGGAATGTAGACAAGAGAGGGATTTTTTTTTTTTTTTTTTTTTGCAGCAAATTAAGTGCCACAAGGTATATATAAGGAACTAAGGTAATGCAGTTAAAACATTGATTTTCTGACAGAACCACTGAAGCCAAAGAGAAGGGACATTTTCACCAGAAACACTGCGACAGATTTTGCAGCCACAAAGGCTGAATTGCTGATGAAGGATGAAATACGATCCTCGGACAAGCGGATGCTTAAAGGGAGGAAAAAAAAAACCAACCCAGCACCAGCTTCTGGCGAGCACCGAAGCAGGAGCCGTTCAGAAAAGCACGAGCAGCTGGTAGCAGCACACACCTTGGCCCTGCTGTAGAAATTCTCCAGGTGTCTGCGGCGTGCTGCCCTCAGGGCGCCTCTCAGGCGTGCCAGGCAGCGCCAGGCAGCGCCCAGCGCAGCGGCTGGCCGCTCCTTTCCCGCTGCCAAAGCGGCGATTTTGGGGCGAGCCTCGCTGAAATTGGGGATCTGTGCCCCCTGTGGCCCGTTGGTGGTGGTCAAAGGCACAGAGCGCTCTCGGAGGAGGGGTTCTGCGGGTTGTAAAAATCGCCCCGTGCTGCCCCGAGAGGATGGATGGCGGTGGTGGAGTGCCGGGATACCCGGAGCTTTGTGGTGAGCAGCGGCGGCGAGGTCCAAGCAGGGATCCTGGAAGGGCTGAGCCGTTTGTGGTGGCTGCGGGGAGAGAGGAGTCACAGATGGTGATGTGAACGAGGGGTCGAAATGCACTTTTTGGTTAATTTTTATGGCTTAACTGGGGGGATTTGTGCATCTGAAATACACTGATCCTGGTTCTGCCCACCAGAAATCCTACCATCAAACCACTGCTGCACAAAAACCTCCAAGGTCATGCAAAACTATGAGCAGTTTTAAAGAAATACATCAATTGCTCCAAGGAATGCTCGATTTGCCAAAAATAAAAATTAAACTTGACACAGATTTGCTGGCCTAAAAGCAGAAAGTAACTGCAGTGGCATCCCTCCACTGATACTGCCTCCACCTTTCCCAGAATGGGAAACATCCTACCATAAAAATGCAAATGGAGTAAAGCTTGGAATAGAAACCTTCCAGCACTCCCTAATTCCTGGCAACTTAAGCCAGCAACTCATTAGCTCTGATTTCCAATCTAGGGGTACCATCCTCATACTATTTTTAGGTAATTATTTTTATTTATTTCAACATCTCTTTGCTGGTAAGACAGATGGAGAGCAGGTATTACAAGGCTCTGCAGTGAAAGGGCACAGGGAATGGTTTCCCACTGCCAGAGGGCAGGGAGAGATGGGATATTGGGAAGGAATTGTTCCCTGGGAGCCTGAGGAGACCCTGGCACAGTTTTCCAGAGAAGCTGGGGCTGCCCCTGGATGCCTGGAAGTGTCCAAGGCCAGGCTGGATGGGGTTTGGAGCAGCCTGGCATGGGGGAAGGTGGCCCTGAGCTTTAAGGTCCCTTCCACCCCAAACCATTCCGTGATCGCCGTTTCTCAAGTTCAATTTCTCTTATTTTCACACCTCCTGAACAGAACAAAAGTCCAAAAGTCTGGAAAAATGAAGCAAAACTCTGGAGAGTTTGTCACAGAACACAGTAATTATCCATAAAAGAAAGAAATGTCCTTTTCCATGGGGATCAAGGACAAAGAGCAGGCTCTGAGCTGTCAAGGTCAAAGTGCCCCAGAGTCTTCTGTAAATATAAAGGGAAACACCACATTTGCTTAACTGCAGTGAGGGAAATGGAGATGAAACATTCCAAAACTCTTTTATAACAGTAAAGATAGTTAGTTAAGCACTGGAACAGATGGCCCAGGGAGGCTGTGGAGTTGCTATCACCTGAAGTTTTCAGAACAGGTTAGAAAAACAGCTGTCTGCAATATTACAGGTACAGGTAATTCTGCCTGGAGGTCTGGATAACCTCCTAACATCCTTTCTAAACTCATTTTCTATGATTCTGTGAAAAAACAAAACAAAACAAAACAAAACAAAAAACCCCAGACAAATTTGGGTAGAAGACTTGAAAGAGCAGAAATTGGGAATACACAAAGCATTTGATATTTTATTTCAATATTTACTATTTACTGGATGTGGTTCAAACCCTCCTGTGATTTACCCACTTCCTAAACCAGCTCTGGTGAAGACAGCATTAAAAACATGAATAAAACCCTCATTATCCTCACTGAATGATTCATTCCATCAAATACCTGTGTCTGAGAGGGAATGTGCACCTCAGATTCCAACTGCTGAGCTGCATCCCTCCACTGTGGCTTTGATTCCCATGTTGAAACCATGGAATTGCTGGCTGGAAGTGGAGCAGTGTCACCTTCACCAGAGCAATGTGTGCCATAAGTTGCTTCCTTTGGCTTTGGGAAGGTGAGGGAGTCTTTGTCATCAGGGTCCAGCCTGCTACTGCTCTCTCCTGTACAAATAAAATATGGATTGCAGGTTTCATTCACTTGGTATCAGTAATTCATTTAATCCATGGCAAAGAGAGGGCTGAGCTGCTGGTGCAGTCATGACCTACAGCACCACTGGCTTAACACTGGGCAGAGCTACAGATTTGGGTGCTTAAAATTAGAAATGTGCAGGTAGAAACCCAGGAAAAGCCCAGAAATGAACCAAACCCTCCCAGGGATGAAGAAATCTGGTTCCTACCCAGTTGCAAGACACAGGATTCTCCTGTGCTTTATGCCCTGCAGAATTTGGTGACAGAGCTCTTTCCTTGGGCCATAAAAGCTGAGTGAAGCTGGAGATGCAGCTGTAGGTTGTGAACAATTATGAAGGTTCTACTCACCTGCAGCTGATTTCTTGTGCTGCCTGGGGAATTCGGGGAAAAGTGCTGCTCTGGACACACCAGGAGGGGCTGGCAGAATTCTCTTTGCTGAGGGAAGGATGAGCCTTTGGCCAGTGAGCCTCAGGGTATCTGCAAGAAGATGACACTCCTGAAAAATTCCAGCCAGGAATGAAAAGGAATTCTTGGCAGCAAAGAAAGAATTAAGCAAAGGTACGCCCATGTTCTACATCAACACTATAACAGCAGCAGATTCTTTAATTGAAAGATTCCTATCTTCCAATAGTCAATATTTTACCTTGAAGGAAGGTGAGCTGTGCCTGTAAAAATTGACAAGTACATGGAAGATACTGCACCAGTGCTAATTCTGCAATGTGTGTAGAGCTGTAAGTACATGCTTATACAATGCAATTGAATATGCAGAATAGATGAGAACTAACTCTGGTAAAGCACAATATAATCATGTAATTATGACTCTACGCTGATTGCTAAGCCTGGTTAAGACTGAACAAGTAATAACCAGCTGTTAATCACCAGTTTGACTGGTATTTATACAAGAACCTCCACCACACACAGTTCTCTGCAGGAGACTGAACCCAAAGAAGTGGCTGAGGATGAAGCTCAGCAGGACACACTCTCCACTCTACACCACACCTGAAACGAGCAGCCTAAAGCTCTTCCTGACCCTTTGCAAGGTTTGAAATCCCAGCTCTTGCACATCTGGAGGAGGCAGGAAATCCCAGTCCAGCTCTGCTGCCAACAGCAGCCAGGGCCCTGGGGCACTCACCTTCGGGGCTGTCTCCCCTTTTGGGCTGTCTCCCTTTTGGGGCTGTCTCCCCTTTTGGGGTGCCTTCCCTTCTGGGCTGTCTCCCCTTTGGGGCTGCCTCCCCTTTTGGGGCTGCCTCCCCTTTTGGGCTGTCTCACCTTTGGGGGCTGTCTCCCCTTTTGAGGTGTCTCACCTTTTGGGGCTGTCTCCCTTTGAGGTGTCTCCCTTTTGAGGTGTCTCCCCTTTTGGGGCTGTCTCCCCTTTTGAGGTGTCTCACCTTTGGGCTGTCTCCCCTTTTGAGGTGTCTCACCTTTGAGGTGTCTCCCCTTTTGAGGTGTCTCACCTTTTGGGCTGTCTCCCCTTTTGAGGTGTCTCCCCTTTTGAGGTGTCTCACCTTTGGGTGTCTCCCCTTTTGAGGCTGTCTCCCCTTTTGAGGTGTCTCACCTTCTGGGCTGTCTCCCCTTTTGAGGTGTCTCCCTTTTGAGGTGTCTCACCTTCTGGGCTGTCTCCCCTTTTGAGGTGTCTCCCCTTTAGGGCTGTTCACCTTTAATGTGTCTCCCCTTTTGGGGCTGTCTCCCTTTTGGGGTGTCTCCCCTTTTGAGGTGTCTCACCTTTGGGGCTGTCTCCCCTTTTGAGGTGTCTCACCTTTGGGGTATCTCCCCTTTTGAGGTGTCTCACCTTCTGGGCTGTCTCCCCTTTTGAGGTGTCTCCCTTTTGGTGTCTCACCTTCTGGGCTGTCTCCCCTTTTGAGGTGTCTCACCTTTTGGGGTGTCTCCTCCCACCAGGGCTGAGGGAGAAGCCAGGCAGTGAAAGGCAGGCAAAGCCCAAGGGCTGCTGACTCTGGGAGCTCTGCTTGGCCTCTGGGAGCACATCTGGGAAGAGACAGAAAATCCTTTAGCACAGGGAAATCTGGGATTTACAGACACTCCTCTACTCCTGCAGCAATAAATACTAACTAGAATTTCTGCCATGACTGTTCCATTAAGATTTAACAGTGCACCACTCCTTTTATTACTTGGGAACATGCTGCAGTATTGGCTACTGTTGTTACTTCAGTAATTTAAAATTAAGATAATTAAATTTAATTGATGCCTTGTGTACTATTTAATGAAGGGATCTCAGGAAGTTTGCTCAGTTTTAAGGAGAGTAGTGTGAATACAGTGCTTCTTGACAAAATAGTGTTAAAAAATGTAAAATGCATAGACAGGCAAGGAACCAGAAGGAAAAATAAATATTTTAAAACAGCTTCTAATGAGGGATTATCAAGATCTTAGTACAGTCCAGGCCATGACTGGGATCTTGGAGCACTGTTGTGTCCTAATTATTGAATAACAGCACGCAGCAACTTTCTAGAAAAGGAGAAGGAACTCTCCAGAGAGAAATGAGACAGACCAAAATGAACTATTCTAATCTTTCCTCCCAATTTGTCTAACAACATTTCCCACACCAGATCAGGGAGAGAAAATCTGTATTTTTTATCATAACAGGGAACCTTTCAGAGAAATCCCAGGCCCTCATTTTAGTTATGGCCATTATGGAGCATTCTGACTTAAGGGCTGGAGGTGGATGAATCCCCCTGTCCTGGGGTTCCAAGAAAACAGCAATAACCATGGAACAAAGGTTAACTTTAAGCCAGCTGCTCTCTAAGTGGCTTGATACTGAGAAAAGGAAATTATAAAGCACATTTTTCCTGCTCACCCTCAGCCCCAGCAGTTTGGTGAGGCCACAACAAAAATATATAAAAGGCAAGCAATTGAATTAAACAGTGATTCCTTTTGCAGACTGTTGCTGGTGCAGCAGTAAGGCAGCACTGATTTTACTCCTGGTCACTTTTATCCTAATTTAAATCCCAGTTATGAGGTTTTGTTATGATAAACAGCACACAAAATATATTTATTTTCATTGTGTTCACAGAGGTGTCATAAGCTACAAGGAAAAGCAGTTCAGGTGGAGTGTGTGAGTTCAAAAGCAGCCTGGAGGCTTGGGTTTGGGTTTTATTTTTTAAATTGGAGATAGGTATTTAATTCTTTTTTCCTGTAGCCTTTAACTTCTATAAAGTCCATGGCAGGTGTGATGTCAAAACCAGGACTGATGCAACAGAAATGCAATTTAATCTCTCATTTCCACTGCCCAGTGCCACCCTTCAGCAGGACAGGCTCAGTGGAACCACTGAGCTGATCCAACCCAAAAATTCCCCCCAACCCCTCCACCTTTCCAGCACCCTCACTGCTGCACTGGCTCCCTCTGGGAGAATTCAGGGAGACACCCCAGCAAAGCTGCCACCCTGCTCCCATCTGGGGAGTTACTTAACCCAGCACAAATATGGCAAGACCTCAAAACCAGTATTAAGTACAGCAAAAGAAAGGTTTACTTTTACCATCACTGCTTCATCATGAGCACTTTTAAAATTCACTTTTGCAGGGCTGGCAGGGAGCTCTTAAATTGCAGGGCAGACCAAGGCTGACTTGCCTTAAAATATGCTTGGAGTGTGCTAAAAAACATTTTTTCATTTCAAGTGCTTCTGAGTGTAATTAACCTGGGACACAAGAAAAACAATTCTATTACCCTTTCTAAAGTGTTTTTCTCCTGTGGATAAACCTCTCCCACTTTATTTTTTCTTTTTGCTTCATTTTAAATAGGGCACTTGTTGGAACACCACAGGGATTTTTCTGATTAGTTCTCAATTTGTTTTCTTTTTACCTAGCAATATTTAACTAGAACATCTTTTTTTTTTTTTTTTGGTAAATATCTCTGTAAGTATTTTTTCCTCCAGTAAAAAACAGAGACTGGTACTAAAAACAGAGAAAAGATAAGCATTGTGTACCAAACAATACAGAGATTTGGTAAATAAATATCAGAAAATCAGAGAGTTTAATAGTGATGGGGGAAAAGGGATCTAACAGATGAATTTATCATTCCACCTATCTTCTCCAAACTGTCATATTTGTTGTTAAGAAGTTCCTGTCAGGATTTGATGGAATCAGCACTTCCCCCTATAAAGGGAAAGAGGAAGCACAGCAAAATAAAATCAGTGGAACTAAGGTCACTAAGGAACTAAGTCTCTGTGTTCAGAGACTGTCAGGAAAGGGCTTGGAGAAGGGAAGTTCAATTGGAAAAATGTGGAATTGCAGCTTTAACAACAGCTCTTGTGCTATCCTTACCTTGGAGAAGGGAAGTTCAATTGGAAAAATGTGGAATTGCAGCTTTAACAAGAGCTCTTGTGTTATTCTTACCTTCTCTAAGCTCTTAAAGCAACCAGAGAAGGCTCTGAACTGTCGATTTTCCACATTTTTGGAAAAATCAAGCTGTGCCCTCTGTTGACCTCGTGCTCTCTAGCTCTCCCAGAACTCCAGCTCCACCAGGATTCCTCCCTACCAGGTGTGAAGGAGGATGCGGGGAGAACTTGGGTGAATCCCACATCTGCTCTCTGGAGCAGGCAGCAGCAGCAGCACAGAAGGGAGGGAGGGAGCTAATTGCAGGCTTGAACCACAATATGTTTTACTGGTGGGCAGAGGGCCAGCTTACCCCAGGCAGGATTTGTGGGATCAAGTGATTGGAATTCAGGGATGAGCCTCCCTTCCTGTCCAGAGCCAGCTGCAAACCAGCAGCCCATGGCAGCCCAATCAGGCAGGGACTTTTGTCAGGGAATGCTGAGATGCACACAAGCAGCTTCAGCAGCTCTGGCTGCACCCCTGCCTTGCAAAAATGACACTCAATCTCCAATTCCAGATGACAAGAACTGGATAAAAACTTCAAACAAATGGTGACCTTTCAAAAGATTAATTTGTTTACCAACAAAACGTTCTGCTTTTGTCAGAAAAGATGGGGGTGACCTTCACATTCCCATTTCCAGGTTGAGAGGATGCTGACTGCACTCATCTGTTAACTCAACTCTCCCTCACCAATTATTTCCTTTTTATTTTTTAGTGACAAGAGGATTTTATTCAATCACCGTGCTGCTTATTATGATTACCCACAAATGCAAGGAGCTTCTTTTGATTTACTGTAGTGTGACATCAATTTGTTTAAGTCTCATCCTGCCACCACTGCCAAACTCTGCCTTGGCTGTAATTAGAGCCACATGCCTGGATTTAAAACACAGCCAGGTTTGGGGCACCAAGAGACCCTGGTTTTCTTCTACAACTTCTTCCAGTCACTTCAAATGAAAGGAATTTCCCTGCTTTGCTTGATAATTTTGAAAATATATACACTTTCAGAGATAAGCATTAATGATTAGCAGCATGCAAATGCTGAATAAAGAATGAATAATTGAAGCTAGGATTAGAATGGTTGTGCTCAAACAAGTGAGCTTAAAAAAAGCCCCACAATCACTGCCATCACCATTAGAGCCACACTAGATAAGATGCAACTCATAAAGGCTAGAAATCATCACCATATTAAATTCTACCTCATGAATAAATGAAAAGGTTCCTAAGTTTACAGTATAATATACATTTATAAGAAAACAAGGACCCAAAAGTGCCAGTATAATTCTATAACAGAACAGCAGTCCTATGAAAATGGAAGGGAGAGCTGTGAATCTTTCCTACATTGCAGCAGTGCATCAGAATTATTTTTGCTGCAATTCAGATTACTGTTCCTTTGGTTGGATACTCCATGGGAAGTATACATATTTAATAATTATCCACTCATCATTTTTCATCTCTTATCCAGATATAGGCTGCAATAGAAAGTGATGCCCAGTGTGTGTTTCAAACAGAATCACAGCCCTCGTTTTAAAATAACTACAGAACTTAGCAGAGGATGAAGCATTATTACGAGACCCAAAAAGGTCCAAAAGGGCAACAGTTAATTGTTCTTAGTTTCTATGATAAAATCCAGCATCAGCAACTTTATAATACCAAAAGAGCAAGAAAAGACATCGTTTTGGGTGAAACAATGAAATCCCGACTAATAATTTTTCCAACTCCTGGAAAGGCAGGACAATAAAAAAATCCGGGTAGATTTGTGCTTGACCCCTCAGGTCACCTCAACCCCCGACTTTTTAACCTCACCACGCCTTCAACCGCTCAGCCCTCGTCGAGAACTCCTGAATGGCGCGAGACAGGCAATTAGTTTTCCATTTTCTTGGGGAGGTGATTTTTTTTCCCGGGATTATTTTTGGGGGGAGCCGCCGCTCGTGGAGCCCGAGGGACGAGCGCGTACGGACAGCGCCCCCTGCCTGCCGCTCGCCGCCTCCCGCTGCGCCCGCAATCTCGATTTTACCCCAATTAACCACACTTCGGACCTGGATTCCTTGGCCTTGCTCCTAATAATCATCTATAATCATAGAGATCATCTAAAACCCCTCCTTGAAGCGCTGGTAGACAACAACAACCACCACGTGTCAGCGGTGGATTTTACAAACACCAACTGCAAAACATTTTACAGCCAGCGAAGGCAGAACATCCCAAACCACACATTGTGCCTGAAGATGGGAAAACTTGGAAGAGAATAAATTAGAGAGGAAATACCTGCTCGGTTAGTAAGCCCGTCAGCTCCTCAGTAACTGTAAATATGTATCGGAGAGCCTGAGTAATTCACATTAAATGCTCGTAATTTAAGCCGCCGATAAGTTTCCTGCGCTCAGTTTCAGGGAGAGTGGTGAAACACATGGCTCTCTGCAGTCGGACAATATTCCTCTCGGTGAGTGTTTTAGAGTGGTTCTAAAAAGCTATTAGCCATGATGCTTTTTTCCTAATTAACTCTATTATCACAGGGTTCCACAAATCACCTCTTAGTCTGGGCAGCAGCTTTCCAAAAATCATTTTTTTTCTAAGTGGCAGCTCACAACTGTGCCATTCACAGATTCTCTTGATGTTGTTTAAAAGCAAACACCCCAGAATCTCTCCTAGAGCACTGGGCTTGCTGCAGGATGTTTCTGTCACATAAATTAAATTGTAGAAGAGCATCCCCATGTGAGACCATTGGCTGTGTGGACCACAGTGCTGGGTTAAATTTGTGAACATAATTGATTTTTTGGAGGGATGGCTGTGCCTACTAGCTTTTTTTTTTTTTTTTTTTTGGTTGTTTTTGGAAAGCATTTCTTTGCTAAAAATATCATCTTTATATTCAGCTGCTGCAGAACAATTGCAGAATTGGCAGAGGAACCGAAATTTTGCAGTTGCAGGAGGGAAATTTGGAGAAAAACAAAACCTCTTGCACAATTTGAATATTCCCAGTGCAGAGAGAAGAATGGGCTTTTAATTCTTCCTGCATCTTTGGGTCACATCCAGAAGTCTCCAAGCTCCAGTTTGTCTCCTCTGCCTGATTTTCCTGAGATTACTGACCACAGCACATCCCATGTACATTCCTATTTTTGCTGGATTGGGATCTTGGGACATAAACCTGTTACATTTCAGATTTCTTTTCCCCAATATTACCACTCAAAATGTTTTGATCTTCAAATACCCGTGTCAAAAAGCAGGAAATTATGAGGAAATTACTTTCATGCAAATATTTTGTTTAGGAGTGATAAATATTAACTGTAACAGTGCAAAGCAATGCATATAATAACCCCATAAAGTAATAAAAGTTACTTACAGGAGCAGGTTTTTTCTTAGTTAAAAGTGGCAGCCTGGTCTCATCGTTGGGATGTTTTAAACCAGCTTTATTATCTGTGTTCTCTGGTTCAAGCATAATTTTAAAATCCATTTCCACCTGCTGTTGAAATATAGAATAGGGATAATCTTAAAATAACTGCACTGGGGCTGAAGTGTTTAGAGGCAGAAACTGGCTAACCTGTTGTAAATTTGCAAAATGATGGTAAAAAAGAATATTATTTGACTCCATACAGAACTGGGCAAACAACAAAGAGCCTTGTTTTAGCTGGAAAACTTTGTAAGGATTTGAACTATTACCCAAACAGACCCTTTTTTCAGACTTTGGTGAATTAACTCCATACCCAGCTGTGCAATTTCCACCCCTCTGGGTTAAATTTGGAGGGGGCAGCCCAGGGAGGTTGGAGTGCCTGGGTCTGGGTCGTGGTTTGCACAGTGCCCACCCTTTGGGGGGGGGGTTCCCTGTGTCCCCCACCCGGATCCAACCCACCCTGGCTGAGCTGGAATTCAGGAATCACTGCCCTGATGGACCAGAACAGCTCAGTGACTCCAGGCAGGCACAGCACTTGATTATTAGGAAATGAGGAATTAAAAAATCCTGATAGTTATCAGAATTAAAACATGGTTCTTAATGCACTCTGTGATCTGCACGGAATGAGTTCGACTGTTCTGCTAATAAAAATCATGATGATTTAAATCCCACTGGACAGAAAAAGACTTCACAAGTTTCTTCTTCTTGTAAGAAATACCTAAAGCATACCTATAAAACTCAGAGGGATGCTCTATGTTTTTATATTAGTAGAAGTTTCTTAAGTTGAAAATATTTCGGGGCATATTCTTTTGCATAAACTTAAAAAAAAAAAAAGGAAAATTCCAATTTTTACCAATAAAATATGCCACAAAAAGTTCAAGAATCATTAGATGTGTACTTGAACACCTGTGCTACTTTGTGAAAGCACTAAAAATGGTTTAATTTATTTATCTGCACTATATATTCTCTCTTCTTTTGATGGTAATTACAAGCAGATGTATCAATGAGATGCTCATTTAGATTTGGGGTTGTAAGAACACAAGTTATTATCCAAGCCAATTACTCTTTTACCCACATGGCTGCACAGAGACAGAAAGTTCAATTTTCACCTCATCAGTGCTTTTGTGGTATTTATTTTATTACTATAACACACCGTTATGCAGGGAGGAAACTGCTGGTGCTATTAAAAAAAAAAAATAGAACTGGGGGGAATTGAGCACCTTTCAATTAAAACAGGAGATGATTCCCAATGCAAACTCCTCACTCAGGCTGATGGGGGGGGAAAAGTGCCACACAGGATAACAAGAATTGGAATTATTAATAAAAAAGCACCTAATAAATGTGGCTTTGGATGAGTGGGAAGTGCCAACCCCACACCTGCAGGGCTGATGCTGGAATCTTTCCCAACTCAAACGTTATCCTGGGAGAAGGTTCCTGTCTCAGCTGCTCCTTCTGCTGAGGATTTTTTTAACACTTTCAGCCTATCACACCCTGAATCCGTGGGCAGTCAGAGCATTCTGGGATGCAGCAGACCCCAAACCCTCGCTGAATGTGGCTCCTGGCAGAAGGAGCAGGGTGGGATTCCAGACCTGAGAGCCCTGGCACAGGCGTGGGGCTGATCTGCTGCACCTCTGCTCGACTCGGGGCAAAACCAGCTGCTTCCCACAGGCACCATCAGCAAGAGCCCTGCTTGGGAGAGAAACAGGCAGTGAGGGTCCTAAAAACCACCTGCATCTCACCTGCTAAACCCACTCTGCTCCCATCCACTCCTAGCCAAATGACTGATTTTTCGTTTAAATTTGCATTTAGCAAAAGTAAAAATCACAGGAGGTAGCAGAGCTCTGCTGGAGCCACCTAGAATTGTATTTACATTTGTATTTATTTTTAACTTAAAATCAAAATAGGAAACGACCAAACTAACTTTTTCTAGGTCAATACTCCCATTTGCTTTACATGATTATGTCACCTCAGTTTTTGTGTTTTGCTGCAATAAAACATCTGTTTCACTTACCACTTAGGGGGCTCTTTGGAATTTACTTCTTTATTACCAGCTGAAGAAAGAGTTAACTCTTGGCCATTCATAACATTTAAATAATTTTCAGTGTGTTTCTGTTAGAGGGAAAAAGAAATATGTTTAGCCTATTACAAAGATATAAGGGATATTAATTTTATTTAACTCGGCTCATTAAGCAATCTGGGTCTTTGCTTGACTGAAAAGCTGATAAACTTTGTGCCTTGTCAAACTAAAAATCTGATTTTGGCTGAGGGGCACAAGAGCAGTTAATTCTGATGACCCAAATAAGTGGCCCAAGTGAATTATTACCACAGACTTCAAAAACTGAATCATTTTCTGGGTCTGCTCTTTTTTACTTACTCTCAGCCCAAGTTCAGTCCTTTCAGTTGCTTTTCTGAGGTCACAAATATCCACAGCTTCTGCATTTCCTTTCAAGTTGCTTTTTTCCATTTTAAGCTTCAGAAGGTCTTCTTGAATCTAAAAAGCAAGTTAGGACAAAAATCATACCTGTAACCAAACCCCAGGGGGTTAGGTAGGATTTAATTCAAATTAAATTATTCCTAAATACAGGAAAAAAAAAAAAGATCCATGAGACTTCCCATACTTCTGTACTATTATAAATAAGAAAATACAAAGCAAATGCCTTGAAGTCACTGCTTGTAGAACGACTAGAAAAACTCATTTCAAAACAAACCTCACAAAGCAGCGACAACAAACTTCAGCACTGAGATTCTCGGCTCCAGGACGGACGCTCCCTCACACATCTCACCACCGTGGCACAGACCTCAAAAGCCTTAAAAAAAGAGACAAACTCAGGGCAGCCTGCGAGGAGAGCCCAGCAGCCCGTGTCGAACCGTGTTTTAGGTGAGCAGAACGCCTCGGAGGGCTCAAACCCCGCAGCATTGCCAGCGCCAGCCCGGCTCCCTCAGGCACGGCCGAACCCCGCGCACCCCCGGCCCCTCACGGCAGCGGCTCAGCCGGGGATGACCGGGGTGCTGAGGGGTGACCGGGGTGCTGAGGGACGACCCGGGGTGCTGAGGGACGACCCGGGTGCTGAGGGACACCCGGGTGCTGAGGGACGACCGGGGTGCTGAGGGGTGACCGGGTGCTGAGGGTGACCGGGGTGCTGAGGGCGACCGGGTGCGAGGGATGACCGGGTGCTGAGGGACGACCCGGGGTGCTGAGGGGTGACCGGGGTGCTGAGGGCGACCAGGCTGAGGGATGACAGGGTGCTGAGGGGCGACCGAGATGCTGAGGGCGACCAAGGTGCTGAGGGATGACGGGGTGCTGAGGGGCGACCGAGATGCTGAGGGGCGACCGGGTGCTGAGGGAGACCGGGTGCTGAGGGGTGACCAGGTGCTGAGGGGTGACCGGGGTGCTAGGACGACCGGGGCTGAGGACCCGGGGTGCTGAGGGGGACCGGGGTGCTGAGGGGCGACCGTGTGAGGTGCTGCTGAGGGGCACCGGTGCTGAGGGACGACCCGGGGTTGGGCGACGGGCGAGGGCGACCGGGGGTGCTGAGGGCGACCGAGGTCCTGAGGGATGACCGGGGTGCCGAGGGATGACCGAGGTGCTGAGGGACGACCCAGGGTGCCGAGGGATGACCGGGGTGCTGAGGGACGACCCGGGGATGGAGGTGCCGGTCCCGGCGCTGTCCGGACGCACCCGCCCGTGCCCGCCGCGCTCCGGCCATGGCGGCCCCGCCGCACCCGGCAACGGGACGCGCCGGCCGGGCCGCACCACCCGCCCCGCCGCGGGAGGGGGGGACAGCGCATCCAGCGAGGGCCGAGCCCGCCGCCCGCCCGGCTCCTCCCCCGGCCGTCCCCCCCGCGGGCGGTGGTAGCGGCGCGGCGGAAGGGGCGTGGCGCGGGCGCCATGGCGGCGGCGGCGCGGCCGCTGGCGCTGCTCACTAGCTGTGCCGCGGGCTTCGCGCCCGAGGAGCTCGTCAAACGTGAGTCGGGGCCGCCGCGGTGCCCAGGCGGGCGGAACCAGGGGCCACGGGCTGCCGGCGCCCGCGGGAATCGGGCTGGCAGCGGCTCCCTCCAGCCCCGGCCCTCAATGGGGCTGTTTTCCCTTCAGGATCGCAGTTCTCCCCTCAGGGTCGCTGCCTTCCCTTCACGATCTCAGTTTGTCCCTCAGGGTCGCCGCCATCCCCTCAAAGTCCCAATATTCCCCTCAGGGTCGCCGCCATCCCCTCACAGTCCCAGTTTTCCCCTCAGGGTCGCTGTCTTCCCCTCACAGTCCCAATTCCTCAGTCGCTTTTCCCCTCACGGTCAGTTCCCTGGTCGCCTCCCCTCAAAGTCCCAATTTTCCCCTCAGGGTCGCTTGTCTTCCCCTCACGGTCCCAATTTTCCCCTCAGGGTCGCCGCCTTCCCCTCATGGCCCCAATATTCCCCTCAGGGTCGCTGTCTTCCCCTCACGATCTCAGTTTGCCCCTCAGGGTCGCTGTCTTCCCCTCACGGTCCCAATAGTTCCCTCAGGGTCGCCGCCATCCCCTCAAAGTCCCAATTTTCCCCTCAGGGTCGCCGCCATCCCCTCACAGTCCCAATTTTCCCCTCAGGGTCGCTGTCTTCCCCTCACGGTCCCAATTTTCCCCTCAGGGTCGCTGTCTTCCCCTCACGGTCCCAATTTTCCCCTCAGGGTCGCTGTCTTCCCCTCACGGTCCCAATTTTCCTCCTCCCTCAGTAGATCTCAGCTGTGCCCTCAGTTTCTGGTTTTTCCCGTCAAGGTCGCAGTTCTCCCCTCAGGCAGTCCCCGATCCCTTGCCGAGGGTGTCGGGAGCCTCCGTCGTGTTTTAAGGAAATAATTCACCGGTTTCGTGTTTTAAGGAAATAATTCACCGGTTTCGTGTTTTAAGGAAATAATTCACCGGTTTCTCAATGCGGAAGGGCTAAAAGGGAAAGGTTAAAAATTCTGTCTGTTGTGCATCTGGTGCAGATTACACTTCTAGCGAGTACATAGAATTCATTCAGCAGGAAGAGGGTTTTCCTGGGAACCAGTTGTCATTTTTATGGCTCAAAAGGGGAGCACAAGAATAAGATCTGAAAGTAGAGGAAAACTGTGGTGGAATTTTTGGTAGTTTTAAAACCGGAGGATTCCAGGGATAAGCTGTTCAGATCTTGGTGGGTTTCCATGTTAGGACAGCCCTGGTTTTTAGGGAATTCATGAACAGCTTGCTGTGCACACTAAGATGGAAAATTAACTCTCTCATCCCTTCTCTGGATTTGTTTTTATCACTTTCTGAGCAGTTCTTACTTAGGACCTCACCAAGCACAGGGCTGTCCCCAGATACTCCTCCCCCCACATCATTAAAGCACATTTTGAAACCAAAATAACAGTACGAGATCTGCAGTCAAAGGCTCCTCTGTCAAAGCAGCTGCATAACACTGAATTATTTAAAGATTCCACACCAAAAATATTACTATTAACTTATTTTTGAGGAATGTGTAAGCAAATTAGAAGGAATTATTCAAGGTTACTCTAGGTTTCCCCTTCGATTATTTCACATAGCAAAATGAAACAGGTAGAAAAGCTAGGTGACCAAAAAGCTATTTCATCCGAGAAACTTTTAAAATATAAACTCAGATTTATTTTTTTTTTATTAGTACTCACCTTGAAATGTCTCAGCTTCCACTGCTCCCAGTAGCAAAACTGGAGTCTTGCCTGTGTGTCCTCTGACTGGGTTACATTAAAATCCTCCTGAAAGAAATGAAATAATTTGATAAATTAAATACCATCAGCACTTTTAAGTCCCTCTTTGTATAACAAGTGAAATTAAACGAGGTGCAGCAGATTGTAAAACATTCAAGGACAGGGATGGGGCAGCACTGAGAAGGGTTTGGTGGGGCAAAGAGAACTTTTATTTTGTCAGAACTTTTCAGGCCAATCCCAAGACTTTCTCCAGGGTTTTCCTAAATGGAAAATGGTTTGAGGACAAGAAGCAGCTGATGGTACATTTGCTAGATCTATTTTTATTTGTTCATATTTCTGCAAGGAGCTCTGGATGCTTTAATTCATGGGGCACTGTGGCAGAACAAAGCTATTTAAAGTGCTCAACATAGATCTTGTTATTGTGATATATAGATGTTGTTGTTGTGATATATTTGTCACGAACCAGCAAGTGAGATTGGTTCAGTTTTCAGAGTGGCTGATGTGATTGTTCTTCCCTCTCTTTTTTGGATTTTTACCACTCCCCTCCTCCCCCTGCCCGGCATGTTTGGGTTCTTTTACTCCTTGGTGTAATTTTAGGAGTATTTTTTTATGGTTTATTCCACCAGGTGGCTCTCAAGGCCCAGAATGTGGGAACTGCTCCGTGTACCTGACAACTCGAGGATTTGGGAGCATCATGTTCTTAAAACATTCATTCAATCTGAAAAACACTATGGAGAGTGATCAGTGCCTTAATCCCTTTGGGGGAAAAACTGCAAAAAAAGTTGTAATATTTTTTTAAATTATTATTAGATGCACAATGTGCTGAAATAGCACTTTGGTATGAGAGAACAGGGCAATTACTGCAAGAGAGCTACACCTGGTACTCTGATTATTTAAGTGTTCTGAAAAGTTGTTTCTGGTCTTCAACTCCCCTTTTTCAAAAGTATTTGCACTTGCAGAAGACTTAGTAAGATTCAGCATTAAAAGTGGGAAGGGATGTGAGGTTTTAGGATGTTGCCATGTCCTCTCTTGTGTTCAGGCCTGGCTCCTGCTGTGGTCACACAGTGACTCACGTGGTTTTCCAGGCTCTCTGCATGGCAAACCACTGACACTTTCAGTGCCTGAGCAGTTTCACGTTAAAAAGGAGTAACTCATCAGAACTCACTCACAAGGGCTCAGCTGGACAAGGCACCTCCTTGTGCCATATTCATTTGCCAGGAGTTTATTGTGATCAATACTCTAAATTAGCTACCAAACCATTCTGGCTGAATTTCCTGCTTTCCTTAAAATCCAGGCTCTCTTGGAGAAAAATTTCTAGAATGTTGGGGTGGTAAATCCAACCCTTAACACTACCTCCTGCATCAAATGGGAAAGCAGTTTGAGTTGCAGTGTTTATTTCTTTTGTAGTCTCTGCTTGTTTGCTCTAAAGACCAAAATCTAATTGTTCCAAGTGACTTTTTTTGGGAGAGAGCTCCTGACAAGCTGCTCAGTTTCCTGCCAGGAGTGATCAGGCTCTTGTGCAGCCATTTCTTACAACCCCACAAGCAGCCTGAGACACAACAGCTCTGAATCTTTTCACCAAGTTCCTGAAGCCCTTTGAGTTTAGTGTGCAGCATCCATTTTTACTGGGAGAGAAATTTCACAGGGAATTGGCAAAAATCTGGGGATGAAGGATTGGTAATCAGCAGCACAATGGGATGAAAGAAAACCCCTTAAAATACAGGAACAAGTAGCAGGTAACAGGAAATGGGACATGGCCTCATTCTAGCAGTGCTTTGAGACCTAGATTTGTCCATGAACTCCTCTAAAAAATATCCCTCACAAATGTGAAAGTCCTATCAGGTTTTGAAAATCATTTATACAAGTTTTTTTGGTTTGTATCCTTGTTAGGGTGACTGACTCAAATGACTTCAGAGCTGATTTTCTGTCCTCACCCCATTTTCCTCCCTAAGTCTTATTGCTGATTTTCTGGGTTTCAGTAATTTTTATTCTTAGCCTCTTGTGGCATTGAGTTGTAATCCTGTTAGCTCAGACTGATTTTTATTTAGTTACTTATTTTTAGCTGTCAAAACACAGGTAAAGGGAAATTTATATCATATTCAAAACCAAACTTGTGAGAATACAAAGCTCAGAATCCGGGTTTGTTTGGTGGTGACTCAGGATCATTGTTCCCCAGTTCCAAAGTGGGGTGGGTAATCTTAGCAAGGAATAGCAACTGATTGAAGACCAATTACTCTGAAAAATAATTGCCATCCAAAATAAAATAAAATAAAACTTGAACCTGGATGAATCATTTATATGTGGCACTTCTTATTTTAAGAAACCCAGAGAGGAGACTCCTGTTTCATCCTCTTAAGTAGGAAATGGCTACAGGTTTCTGTTTCCAAGGTCACATTTCTGCCTCAGATTCTGTCTCCTCCTCAGGGCTGCAAATAATCCTGGTTTACAGCTCTCCCTGCCTTGTGCCCTGTACTCATTCACCAGCTCTGTCTCTCAGCTTTGCAGTTCAGTTGTAAAAATCACTGCAGCCTTGGCAAGGAGGCTTTCCTGTCTTTTTACTAATAAGATACAGATAAATTCAAATTCATCTCCAGACTGTTTGGGGAACAGCCTGTTCCAGCAGCTCCAGGAACTCTCTCAGTACCTTAAAATACAAATCCTTGAAAAGCCATGTACTTTATTCTTTAACTCTTTTGCCCAAGGCAATTCTGGATGACTCAGTCCATTTTATAAACAATTGACCTGTGATCCAAAGTGTCCACAAGTTCATCCAGCCTGAAAAAGAGATCCTGGCCTTTCCCTCAAGGAATAATGGGATGCTCTAATTCAGCTCCAGGAGTGTTCCTGGGAAGGTTCCAGCCTCGAGGGGCAGACTTTGACAGCACCTGAGCAAAGCACTGGGTTTCAGTGGTTGAGCTCCCACATGGAATTTAATGGGAATTACAGCTGAATTGTTGGAACTGGCTTTATCTTCTCATTAGTTACCTTCAGGTTTTGGTCACAGTTAAACAGATCTTTACATCTCAATGGGCATGCAAGGGTTGTAATAAAGTTTAGGTTTTCTCTTCATACATCCTGTTTACGGGTACTAAGTTTGAGGTTAACACTTGAGAAGGCATTTCCAGGAAAACAAAAGGCTTTCTGCAGCTTCTGGGACTTATTTCATACTGAAAACTAGAAAATAAACTCTTTTGAAAGCTAAGCAATAAAATCTGGGACAGAGTAACAAATTGAGTTGAATTTTTAAAGATCTTGATTATATACTGGTTTATTACAGTAAAGATGGATCTGCACTGGCACAGTACTTCTCTAGACAAATGATTTTCTTGATGCTGGTTTTACCCTCCTCCTCATCCACTTTCTCTCCTGCAGGTATCACAGGAAAAGATGACCTTACTGTGGGTGCAATAACAAGTGGCAGAGTGAATTTCTACCCCTGGACGATAGATAACAAATACTATTCTGCAGATATCCACCTCTGTGTGGTGCCAAGCACATTCCACGTGACTGGAGAGATTGCTGAGGCTGTGCAGGCATTTGTTGTGTACTTTGACAGCACAACAGTAAGGCTCTTCTCTTCATTCTCCTGCTTTATAGCTCATGGGGCTGCCTTAGCACAGGGAGAACCAGAAATTCTCCATCCATCCAGCCATCCCTCCCCTTTGGTTTTTATTCACTGGCAGATCAATATTAAATACTAAATACTGGATTGCCCTGCTAACAGGAGCAGCAGTTGCCTTCTCTCCTACTCCTCTCCTCCAGCTGGCAGAGGGGTTTCCAGGAGTCATTATGCCACCATGGCAAATCCAGCTCACCATCCCCAGCTTCATTCCTACCTGGTGCTGCTTCTTAAAGGCTCCTTTAGGACAGACAAAATTTAGGGAGCTAAATATAAAACTCCGTGCATTTTACCCCAAATTGTTTCTGCTAAACCAGCAGCAGTGAAAACTGGTTTAGCAGAAACCAGAAAGATTGAGACCCCAAAAAAGCCTATTTCTTTATATAATTCACTTTTAATACTATTAAAAACTGAACTATTGTAGGATGTATTCCAAAGAGTACTTTCCTTTTCTCCTGTAGAAAACTGGACTGGAGGGTGTCTCCAAATGGCTTCCCCTGACAGAAGAGTGGCTGCCAGAAGTGATGATCCTGGTCTGTGACAGAGTGTCTGAGAATGGTAGGAGACCCAAAGAATCCTCACTTGGAGCCATTAACCTGCACAATAATTGACTTGCTAATTACATCAGCAGTTGCTTCTCAGAGTCTGGGGGAGACTGGCCTGCAGAGCTGGCAGAGCACAGCCAGTGACTGTGGGGAGCAGAGCTGAAACCCTCGGTGGGATGTGGTTAAAACTGAATGACAATTCCACCAGCTTGCCCAGAGTCAGCTCTGGCCTGCCACTGCAGGGGGACTGAAAGGCATTCCTGCAGCTGGATGAGCTGAAAAGTGGGGAGGACTTGGTTGCTTCATTCCATTTTTTTGACATTTGGACATTGAACACATACGTTATCTGCTGTGGTTCTAGACAACAGCAAGCTGGGAGGTGCAGATGTGTCCCTGCAGCTTAATTCAGTGTCAAAGCCAGAGTTAACAGAAGTCTTCATTCACTCTTACATTGGACCCTCAGCAAAACCATTGATTCTATTCCTCAGTTCCAAGGAGGAGTTGAACTCTATTTTTGGAGTCCACAGTGATTGGAGGATCCATGCCAGCTGCTATACACTTTCCCATACACTCTAGAACAAGCAAACAACTTTGAGGGAATAAAACACAGCTGAGTGTTCTGAGAAATACTCTGATACTGGTCTCAAATCTGCACCTTTAATACCCATTTTTGTCTCCCAATTTAGGTGTAAACAGACAGAAAGCTCAAGAATGGTGCATCAAGCATGGCTTTGAGCTGGTAGAGCTCAGCCCTGAGGAGCTGCCTGATGAAGATGGTAGGTCTGCTGCTTCTCTTGCCTTTTTGAGAAGGAAAAAGTGCCCCAAAATATCTTCTAAATAAAGTGATGCCCCTTGCAATTGTTGATGTGCCACATGATTACAGCATGGAATGCTCCCAATTGGTGGGGCTTAGTCTCAGCTATAAAAGGTCAGGAGGAGGAGGAGGTTATTTCCTCTGAGAAATTCCATTTGTCCCCTCCCAAATCCAGCTGCTGTTTATGCAGCACCTACGTAAAAATAATATCTGCTCCTTTTTCTGGCCCTGCCTGAGGGCTGTATTGATACCTCAGAAGTTTATATTCCTCTTGGAAAATCAATCTAAAGAAACATCTTTCTGCACGAGGGCAGAAAAACTCTGGTTTGAAAAAGACTTAAAAACTCTTTTCTACTATCTTGGTACAAACAGTGACATGATAGGCTGAAAATGGCAGGTTGTTAAAAACATTTCAGAGCAACACAAGCTGTTACACAGGAAATAAACCAGTTTCAGAATCACTGGCTGCCCAACATTTATAAGTTAAAAAAAAACCAAACCAGCAAGAGGAGTCAGAAGTGTGATGTTCCACTCTTGAAAAGTGACTGTGCATTTCCTGACAGCCTTATCAGCATCAGCCTTATCTCCTTGCTTCAGTGACACAAAAAAGCATTTACACCTTACCTCTCTGGAATAAAATGAGATTACTGAGTGCCTTTGCAGGCTGGAGAGAAATTAGTCACCAGCATTTGCTCTATTTCAGGTTCTCCAAGCACACTGCAGTCACCAAAAATAATTCACTATAAAATGCTCAGCTAGAGCACAGCCCACCCTTCCCCCCTTTGAAGGCCTACTAAAATTGGATCTTGAGTAGCTGAGGAGTCTGCCTCTCTCCCCACCATGTCTTTAAAAATGTTTCCTTTTTTTTATCAGTCAAGGAGGGAGATTCACAGATTTGATTCACAGAAACTGAGACAATCAGAAGTGAAGACTCCTTAGACTAAACAAACACTAAGTGCTTTAAAAATAGTAACCTTAACTCCAGTTATTTTTCTACTGATTAATTGTTGTAAAGAACAAGCTCTTTACCATTTAAATGCTGGGAATAACAACAACTCAGGATGTTAATTTTTGGAATGTTGGGATACATGTTCTTTCCTAGCTGTTTAATCTGGTAGTTGATTCACTGTGACTCATGCAGAGGAGGAACTGTTCCAGTGAGTAACTTATTTACCCCACAAACATTCTGGGTGAGCTACAAAAGGCACAACAGATGCTGTAAACACACTGGGCCAATCTCTGTTCAAAATCCTGACATTTCAGGCAGCTCATCTCAAATAAACTGCAACTTTGGGTTTGACTCACTGTCAGTTGTTTGCACAGTCAGGACAAGAGCTCTAAACTGAGACTCTTGATAATGGTCTGATATCAAACCAAACAGCAGCATCACAGAGGGCAAAAAATCTGATTTCAGCCTTAAATTCATTCCTAAAGGCAGTTTCAAATACTGCACCTGTCCCTGAGTCACTTGAGATTGATTTCTAAACAATCATATTTTTGTATCCAAAGGATTGTTTGGGGTTTTTTTTCCTTTTGTCAATCTGCACAAACATGGGAAGCTGACTAAACTGAGGAAATGGGAAAACTGACTTGATCCAAAGTGCTGTCAAATATATTCAGTAAATAAATTAAAACCTGAATAATGCTTTCCCTGGGCTTTCAAGTTCCTGTAATTGCAGGATTACTGGAACTTTTGGAGATAGATATTGTGGGGACAGCTTGACAACATTGCATTTTTCACAGCCATCACACCCTTTTTAAGTGGTTGTCTCAAGTTCTTTACTTTCTAAAAGAAAGAAAAGTCATTCTAATATCCATTTTCTAAGAAATTCCTATGCTGTACAGTATTGTAAAGATCTTGGGGTAAAAGAGTCTAATTCCTTGTCTGTTACTGTAAAATTTACTCAGATGTTACTTAATGTAGGCCTCCTGCTAGATATTTAACAAAAAATTGAGATATTTGCAGAATGTTTTTTATGAACATTTTATGTTCATAAAAGATGTTAACTTGTTTATTGATTATTCAAATGTTTGTTTGCTTCCAGTTCATTATCCCCGGAAGCTCAGCCCAAGAAGTGAGGCGTTAATTTACATTTACTTGGCCTCTCACGAACCCAAGGTGAAAAACCTGTGGTTTGTCCCCAGAGCAGAGCTGAGAATGACTGTGAGGAGACAGGGCAGCCCTCTGAGCGTGTCCTGGCTTTCAGAGTTCCTTGGAGGGCTTTTCAGAGCTGCTCTCTGTGTTCTGGTGCAGATGATTTCCCCGAGTCGACGGGAGTGAAGCGCATCGTGCAGGCCCTCAACGCCAACGTGTGGTCCAACGTGCTCATCAAGGGGGGTAGGTGCCCTGGGGCTGAGCCCTGCAGCCTGGGATAGCACCAGGAGCAGCTGAGCTGGAGCACCAGGCTGCAGGCATTGCTCTCATCCTCCCCTGAGGGACTCCGGGAAGGAATTTTATCACAGAATCCTGGGGTGGGCTGGCAGGGACATTACAGCTCATCCCCTAGCCCAGGGGTGCTCCAAGCTCATCCAGCCTGGCCTTGGACACTTCCACCCACAGCTTCTCTGTGCCAGGGGCTCACCACCCTCCCAGGAAAGGATTTCTGTGGAAAACTTCTCCTGTTCCAGCACCTGCTCCTGTTCCACCTCTACTTTAACTTGCACGCTACCAATAATTTGAGTTAAATATTCCAGGAATTCTGCGGGCTGCAATGAAAACTCACACCAAACTCTACTAGGAAACAAGGTGTAATTACCAGCTTTATCAGACTGATACATGATCCCAGTGTAGAAGTAAAGGTTAAATTCCACATTTGTTGGTAGGGGATTTTTGTTTTGTTTTTTAAATTTTTCAACTAGGGATGAGAATAACAAGTGCAGAGATGAGATTTAGCAGAGGAGACATGTCAAACATTTAAGGACTCTTTTTGCTACAGAAAACCCCACTTAATTACAGGGAAACCACAGAATATTTTGACAACAGTGCAAAAAACGGGCAACCCCAGATAATTTCCTGAGAAAGCTGATTATCAGGTAGAGTTAGAAAAACCACTTTAGCCTTAGACTCACCAGAAAGAGAAATGCTGTGGTTGTGAGTGTAGATCCTTCCATTTACTTGAAAACCTTTAATTATCTTTCTAATCACACAAATTGCTGCAAAAAATGTAGGAAGATGAAACTCCTAAGGAGTGCTTGGCCTGAAATCTCTTGTTCACAAAGCCTCATCCCACCAGCACCTTCCAACACCTCTGTGCTCCCTGATGTCCCATTCCCCACTGCTGGGGCTTCTCCCTTCCCACAGCAATTTTAAAAGTACTCAGAGGCTGCTGTTAATTTCTGTGTCTGCAAGGTGCTTGCTGGCACTCAGCAAAACCAGCATGAGGATTATTCAACTCCATCTCTTAATGCAGCTTTTGGAGGATTTCTCCTTCCCCATCAGAACTGAGGTGAAGGTGGGGTCTGACTCAGTGTAACCATTGCAGAGAACCAGGTAACCATGGCAGATGGTGGCAGGTTATCTCACTTGTGCTAAAAACAGGTTTTTAACAACATATTTCCTGTGCTTGGCACATGCCACCTTACAGAACAGCAGAATTTAGTCACATGCTCAGTTCTTTAAAGGGGGGAAATTCCTGCACACCACTGGTGTGTTCTCTAAAGGTCAGACTCCTTGAAAAATCCAGATTTTCTCTCTGCACAGCAGCAGCCCCACACAGCACTGCTGTATCACCACAAACCCCTCAGGAAGTGAGCTATATTTGGAAGGTGTTGCAGCCTAACTGTGCCTTCAAAGGGAAATCATTGAGCTCATTTTGCTTAAAATAAAACTTTTTACAACCTGTAACATGTCTTTTGTTTTCAGCTTCCTCCAGAGCCTAGAAACTGGCTGCCACATAAATCCAACTTTAGCTTTTCCACTGAACAACCTGCAGTTCCTGGCTGGTTGAAAACCATGCAGGGAGGAGTTATCAGAGACCTTAGGAGAGTTCCAGTAGTAAATGTGTAGTAGCAAATACTTACAGCACTGCTAGGTGTAGCCTTAATTCAAAAACCTGTTTCTATGAAGATTTAAATTTACAGACAGAGCAGGAATAACTTTTTTTCAAGCACAAACATCAAACCCATATTATTTATGACATTAAGCCCCAACACAATTCTCCTCAAGCTGCAATTTTTTTACACACCTATTAATTAAAGATTTAAGCTTCAGATTTCTTCTCTCACCATTAAATACAGCATTCTCACACAGACCCATAAAAAAGAATTGTTAAATGTAACACAATTGAATTAGAAACAAATTCACATCAAGCAACCCATCCCCTGTGCTTTGTGAGGAAATAGAGCAGCATTCTCTCCACTCAAAGCCAAGCAGTCTTACCTGGGAGAATCCCAGGGACAAATCCTTCCTGGAGCTGGTGTAAAGTTGGTTCTCCAGGCCTTGGAGCTGCCTTCACTCTCTAGAAGTTTCCTTGTGCAGCAGGGGTTCTCCAGGTAACACATCTCCCTCCCCACAGAGGTGCTAAACTGCTGTTGCCTTCTCTGTCCTTGCTCTTCCAGAAGAGGAACCATTTCCAGCCCTCTGGAAGAGGCTGCTGGGCTTCTTTCCTGCCTAAATCCCAGCTTGAGTGATCCCAGGTGAAGCTGCTTCCCTCAGGTGGGGCCAGGAATGAGCCTGGCTCTAATCACAGCCAATTAACCTGATTTAGGGAGGCCACTTAAACAAATGGTGAATTTTGATGTGTTAATTCCAGTTTTATGTGTAAGGATCAGTATGTGTCAGCTGGAGACAGACTGGGGGAATAATAGGTAAAGGTAGTGGAAAACACTTGGCTATGGAACAGGAATCTGAGTCCATGTTCAGGGCATCATGAGTGATTCCTGTGAAACTACAGAGTGTGGAGTCTGGAATGGTTTGGGTGGGAAGGGACCCTAAATCCCATCCCATCCCATCCAGCCCTGCAGGGACCCCTCCCACTGCGCCAGGTGCTCCAGCCCCAATGTCCAGCCTGGCCTGGGACTCTTCCAGGGATCCAGGGGCAGCCCCAGCTGCTCTGGGCTCCAGCACAGCCACTGACTCCTCCAATAAGTGGGATGAGCTAATTTTTGGCTCTGCTGCCTTAAGAACACTGTGTAAGGCATCACCCACTTCCTGAATTGCACCCAGAAGTTGAAATAGCTTTGACATCCAATAAAAGGAGTTTATAGGAAGGGTTTTTCAAGGGTGTAACTGCAACCAAATGTTGTGTCTGCCTCCTCCCTAACCACGGATCCAGGGACAAACTGCTGCTGTTCAGAGATCCCTGCTGCACATTCCAGGTTTTTCAGAAAGGGATGACATTTGTAATAATTCTGGCTGAGCTTCTGTAGTGTTGGAGGAGGGAATATGGAGCCACTGCCATTCTCTGCACAGGACAAACTCCAATCCCAGCTCTGAGTGAGGGCTGGGATTAGATCACTGCATCCACCCCTCTGCCAGTGTGGGAATGTTCTCTGTGCAGGACATTCTGCACTGCAGTGTCCAGCCTTGCTCGAGATGACTCAGAATTGGCTCCATGTCCACCTTCACAACTCGCCCAAAGCCAGCTCTCTGCTCAGCCCCATGAAACCTGGGGAAGCTGCTTTGCTTTGGGATGCAAATCCCAAACTTTTCTCCTGCAGCTCCTGTTCATTGGCTGGATGGACTTGACGGGCAGCTGAAGGTTTTCCAGGGGATTCCCTCAGCCCCACTGCTGCACTTCTTGCCACCCCTTTGGCCAGGGACCTGTTCAAGCAGCCAGGGGCAGAAAGCAGAGCCAGTGGCCCCAGACACCTGGCAGGGCTGGGCCAGAGCAGATCAGCTGCAGGAGCAGGGAATGGGGGCTCAGGAGTTCCCTCCTGGAGATGTGTTTATGGCAGTGCTGGACAAGCTCAGTTACACATCCAACCCCTCAAAATGAGAGTCTGGAGAAATGGCAAGGAAATTTGGATAGAGCATCCAAATGACATCACCTCAACAGTTGAGTCTAGAGCTTAGTCATGAGCATAATAATTTAGAACATATTTCTTTTAAACAGTAATATTAAATCTTTCTTCTGGCAGAAGTCATTGTTTTCTGGCTATTTCTGGTACAATAACTTCCATTATTTCAGTTTTACTTGACTAAAATACAAAGGTTTGCAGAAAAATCTCCTGAGTGCCTTGTGTAACTGCAAATATTTACTACTCAGTGCAAGGCCAGTTTGTATTGAGTCGTAAACTGACTTAGAAAAACCTGACTTAGTAAAAAACACCTCATCATATCACTCATTATGCACAGATTTTATATAAAACAGGTTTAAAAGTACAGCCAGTTTAAATTAAAAATACTGCACCACATTTATTATCTTAGGTGACTGTTTAGGTTTGAAATCACTTTTTAGGTTGGGTTTTAAAACAGCATTGAGATACACCCTAGGCCAGCAGTGGGGAGAGCTCAGAGCACCTTGCAGTGAGAAGAAACCCTGGATTTGCTGGATGAATCCTCCCAGGAATTCTGAATTGGATATTTAACAATTTTCTTTGCCATTATTGTCGTGCTCAGCCAGTTCAGACAAGATGTGAGCAAAGGCTCTCGTTGCCTTTCCTGGATGCAGCCTCAGACTCGGTGCTGCTTCCCATGGAGGTTAAACCTGGGCACCAGGATCAGCAAAGTCTGCCTTGTTTGGAATTTACCAGCTCAGCTCCTAAGGGAGCAGAGACTTCCAGCAAGCTTTAAAAAGCCCCCACATCTCCTGTGGCTCACACATCTCTTCTCTGGGGGGGAATATTTAGCAGTAAACGTTGCTAACACAATTTAAAGCTTAGAAATGATGTGAAATTTTTTGCTTAGAATCCATTTTCAAGTGCACTGGCAGAGTTTTCCATGGGGCTGTGAAATACTCCCTCTCCCACCTGGCCAGTCCCAGTATTTGCAGTAATTTTGCACTTTGTGCTTTGTTTGCAGACAGGACCCAGGGCTTTGGTCTCCTCAGCACCTTGGCAGGAGCAAACAGGAGCCGTGGCTGTGAAGAGACCCCAGAGACAGAAGTAAACAGTAATTCCAGTAATTCCTGCTTCCTGCTCTGCTCCCTCCCTTCATCCATGGGCTGCTGCTGCCTGGGACCTCCCCACAGTGCCACAGAGCCAAAGGAGGAGCTCCAAAAGCTCCATTCAAGATGGGTTTGATTATATCCAAATTATCCCCTTTTGGACAAAACAAAACCTCAGTTTCATGGTGTTATTTGAATATTGAAATATTTCAATTTTCACCAAAATTTCATGGTGTTATTTGAAGAAACCCCAGCCAATCCATCCTGAAATCCCTCCATGCAGCAGCACTTTGCAGCATTGCAGCAGTGGCTTTCCATGGCACAGGTTTTGCAGTGACCCTTTGAGATAAAATGTCAGGTTTTGAAGCAAAAGCAGGAAGCCCCTGATTTGCTGCTGCTGGTTTTTCCTGCATTACTGGATACTGAAATATCTTTGTTTCCTGACAGTCCAGGCCATCCCCAGGAGACAGGGAAGAATCCCAGGCAGATGGTGGAGAGGATGGAGCTGGCACAAACAGCCTGGAGCCTGACAGTGCTGCAGGTGAGCCCAGCTCTGGGCAAAGTGGGGCCCAAAGGCACTGCCAGAGCCAGGAGAGTCCTGAGAGCATTGCAGGGCACGGGGCTCCCCCACCAGTGTGTGGGAGAGCTCAGTGTTTGTTGTGGTCTCAGCACAGCTCATCACTCTTTGATTCACTCTCTGCCTGTTTCTGGACAGATCATTCTGGGATCAGCAAGAAATCTTAAATAGTGCATGAGCTCACATGTAATGTGTCACAGAATCGTGGAATCTGGAATATTTTGGGTTAGAAGGGACCCAAAGCTCATCCCATTCCACCCCTGCCTAGGGCAGGGCCACCTTCCACCATCCCAGGGTGCTCCAAGCTCCATCTAACCTGGCCTTGGGCACTGCCAGGGATCCAGGGGCAGCCCCAGCTCCTCTGGGCACCCTGGGCCAGGGCCTGCCCACCCTCCCAGGGGAGGATTTTTTCCATAAAATTAATCACCACTGTAACAGTGCCATGATTTGTCTGTATGAGCAATCAGTAAATTAAATGTTTCTTTCTCTCCTATGCCATTGGAATTTGCAGCTGTTAAAATCCTGGTTTTCTGCTGAGAAACCAGAATCCTTTCTCTTCAACCAAGCTGTATTTCAGATCCCATGCTGGATATGGACATCCAGGAGCTGGCCAGCCTGACCACGAGGGATGGGGACCTGGAGAACTTCGAAAGGCTCTTCTCAAAGCTGAAAGAAATGAAAGGTAACACACCAGGAGAGATGGACCTGAGCTCTGGCACCTCCTCCAGGGGCTCAGAGAGAGCCAGGAGTGAGCTGGGAAGCTGTGAAATTCCTGTTCTCCTGCCTCAAGTCCTTCAGAAGTAGCTGCTTTTTCCATTCATTTGCCCTTCCTCTTGATAATGCTCTTGAAAGCAGCAGAAGTTGCTCTGGGAGTTGCCTAAATCCAGGTGCAGGAGGTGCTCCTGGAGTTCCCAATCCAGATGTCCTGGAGTTCCCAGTCCAGATGTTCTGGAGTTCCCCACTCCAGATGTCCTGGAGTTCCCCACTCCAGATGTCCTGGAGTTCCCCACTCCAGGTGCAGAAGGTGCTCCTGGAGTTCCCCACTCCAGATGTCCTGGAGTTCCCCAATCCAGATGTCCTGGAGTTCCCCACTCCAGGTGTCCTGGAGTTCCCCACTCCAGGTGCAGAAGGTGCTCCTGGAGTTCCCCAGTCCAGATGTCCTGGAGTTCCCCAGTCCAGATGTCCTGGAGTTTCCCACTCCAGGTGTTCTGGAGTTCCCACTCCAGATGCAGGAGGTGCTCCTGGAGTTCCCAGTCCAGATGTCCTGGAGTTCCCTAATCCATGTGTCCTGGAGTTCCCCACTCCAGGTGCAGAAGGTGCTCCTGGAGTTCCCCACTCCAGGTGTTCTGGAGTTCCCCCTCCAGGTGCAGGAGGTGCTCCTGGAGTTCCCCAGTCCAGATGTCCTGGAGTTCCCCAGTCCAGATGTCCTGGAGTTCCCAATCCAGATGTCCTGGAGTTCCCCACTCCAGGTGTTCTGGAGTTCCCCACTCCAGGTGTCCTGGAATTCCCCACTCCAGATGTCCTGGAATTCCCACTCCAGGTGCTCCTGGAGTTGCCCCTCCGGGTGCAGGAGGTGGCTGTGTCCCTGCTCACTCCTGGCCCTCACCCCAATCCTCTCATCCCGCAGACAAAGCTGCCACGCTGCCTCACGAGCAGAGGAAGCTGCACGCAGAGAAGGTGAGCGCTGGGAGTTGGGGTGCACACCAGTAACATGGGTTTTTCTTTCCAAGCCACAGTCCCTGCTCCTGGAGGGTTCCTGCATTAAGAGTAGTGAGAACAAACCAACAGGCCTAGGGAAGTCTGTCAGGTATCTCCCAAAGATTGGATAACCTGGAAGTGTGAAATCCCAGAAAAGCGTAAAATCCTGGAATGGTTTGGGTTGGACAGGACCCTAAAGATCATCTCATTCCACCCCATGCCATAGAAAAATGACTTTCCCCTTTCTGAATTTTGAGCTGAAAGCCCTGGGGGTGCTGGCCAGCTTCCACAAGTCAGTGGAAAAGTCTGGATCTCTTGGAAAATTGAATGATGCCTTAAATAGCACAGGTTGTGTATCACAGGTGCCTCCCCTGACCTGAATCACTGTCTCTGTGTTGCTGCCATTCCGTAACCCCAGCGAGGATGTGTTGCCCTTACAGGCCTGGTTGCCAGATGTAGCTGCTGCTCAGTTTCTACTCTGTGCATGGGAAATCCAAAATCTTCAGACATTTGATGGGAATTTTCTCCCTTTCCCATCTTTTCTGCCATTGTAGGTGGCCAAAGCCTTCTGGATGGCAATTGGAGAGACAGGGATGAGATTGAAGGTCTCTCCTCAGATGAAGAAAACTGAATTCCTCTGTTGCTGGAAGTGCCAGAGCAATCCTAAAGGAATGATCCTTCCCTGAATTAGTGTTCATTGCCAAAACCCCCCTTTAGCTGAGGCTGCTCCCCTTGGGGACAGCATTCCCCACATTCCACAACACCTCCTGGCTCCAGAGGCTTTGTCTGACTCCTTTGTCCTCTCTCAGAGGACTCTGGCAGGTGACACGTGTGTGGGTCAAGGAAATAGTGATGAGTTTACATTTCTCAAATGAACATTTTTATGATTTCCTCTCTGGGCTTTAAATAAACAAATGTGCTCCCAGTTATCTCTGCACACAGGGCCGGGGCTTGGGAAGTGACTCCTGAATTCCACACTCCGTTTTTCAGCTGTAGGGCTCTTGGGTGGGTTTCTGGAGCTTTTCCCAGTTCAGACTGACCCCATTTGGGTGAGCCCTGAGGAGCAGGCTGCTGAGCTGTGGCTGTGGGGATGCTGTGCAGGGCTGGGAGCTCCATCCTGCCAAGGGCCAAAGACTGACCAGTGACCCTGGGTTGGATTCTGGTTGGATCTTGCCTGTGTAAGGACGGGGGCCCTCCCTGCACTGTCCCCACTGCTCGGATTCCCATCTGGAGCTCACCTTGGGGTGAAGTGCCAGGGGGGATCCCAGCCCTCCCGCAGGGCTGCCAGAGTGCACAGAGTGCTCTGGGGGGCTCTGGCCCCCGTCCCCAGGGCTGCCAGAGTGCTCTGGGGGGCTCTGGCCCCCGTCCCCAGGGCTGCCAGAGTGCTCTGGGGGGCTCTGGGGGGCTCTGGCCCCCGTCCCCAGGGCTGCCAGAGTGCTCTGGGGGGCTCTGGCCCCCGTCCCCAGGGCTGCCAGAGTGCTCTGGGGGGCTCTGGGGGGCTCTGGCCCCCGTCCCCAGGGCTGCCAGAGTGCTCTGGGGGGCTCTGGCCCCCGTCCCCAGGGCTGCCAGAGTGCTCTGGGGGGCTCTGGGGGGCTCTGGCCCCCGTCCCCAGGGCTGCCAGAGTGCTCTGGGGGGCTCTGGCCCCCGTCCCCAGGGCTGCCAGAGTGCTCTGGGGGGCTCTGGGGGGCTCTGGCCCCCGTCCCCAGGGCTGCCAGAGTGCTCTGGGGGGCTCTGGGGGGCTCTGGCCCCCGTCCCCAGGGCTGCCAGAGTGCACAGAGTGCTCTGGGGGGCTCTGGCCCCCGTCCCCAGGGCTGCCAGAGTGCACAGAGTGCTCTGGGGGGCTCTGGCCCCCGTCCCCAGGGCTGCCCCCCAAACCCTGGCTGTGCTCACACTCCTGTGTGCCCATCAGCACAGGGCTCAGAGGAATTCCCTCATCCTGCTGCTGTCCACGGCTCTTCCACAGCAGCACAGGGCACAGCCCCTCTGGAATTATGGCATGGCAGGAAGGTGGAGCCTGGAGAGGAGAGGGAGAAGGGGAAATGCCACCCTGGCTCCTTCCTGCTGCAGGCACAGGCAGTGGAGCACTGGGAAGAGGAGTCTGCCCCCAAGAACTTCTCCATCTGGAAATGCATCCTGTTGTGCACCCTCAGTTAGGAATTTCAAATTAACTTTTCCAATGTCCCCTAGATTCCAGAGTCCCAAGACAAGGGTTTGCCATCGATTTTTGGATGGCTTTACCTTCTGCAGGCACTTTCACAGTGCTCCTTGAATTCCCCCGTAAACGATGAAACAAAGGTGAATGTAAATCATCAGTTTCTTGGAATGCTGGGCAGCCTTTCCCGCGTGGAAACTGCAGCATTTAAGGACAAGAACTGAAGCCTCACTGGCAGTTTGGGAAGTGTTTCCTCAGCTGAAGCCTGAGCAGGAGCTCCCCCACAGTGAAACACCTGGTTTGGGAAGAGTTCTGGCCAACAGAGACATCCCAGGAAACACCTGCAGGGACTCAGTGCCGAGCCTTGCTGGGCTCTGCCCTCTCCCATTCTGCACAGAGGGTGTAGCACACACCTGAGGGGGCCTCGTTCCAAGCAGGGAATGGTTTCCATGTTGGCCTCTCGGGAGCTGCAGATTCTTCCTGCCCTTTCTAAACCTGTACTGTGCAATAGTGATAAACGGCCTGGGTGCCAAGGGAATGGAGTGGAGGCAGTGAAGAAGACAATGGACACTTTATGAACCCATTCTTTAGGCGTGTGATCGATTTGTGACTTTTTAAATGTACTGAGATCATATCAATTAAAACCCAGTGCTCTGCTGCCTTTTTAGGGGTAGCAGCAGCTCATTCCCATACTCAGAATTCTTTCAGACATGATTTATTGTAAATATGGGGCTTGTTTGTAGGGGCACGAATCATGGAGGCAGGAAGTGTGGTTGGAGACACTGGGAAATAATTTAATGATCCTTCGAGGTTGTTGTGTTGTGGTTTAAAATCAAGGTTTGTCTTGCTGGTGGTTAATGTTTTTTGTGGGTTGTTTGGGGTTTTTCTGGAGACCCTTTGGTTTTGGCTACAGAATTTCTTTACAGAATAAGTTACAGAAATTAATAAAAGGGGCATTAGTGGAAAGGCAAAGCTGTGTCTATCACTCAGTTTCCCTTTGTGTAGCAACAAAAGAATTCCCAGTTGGTTTCCAGAGTCCTGGGGCGGTTTGGGTTGGAGGTGCCCTTGAAGCCCCCCAGGGCAGGGCCAGCTCCACGTCTGCCATCCCTGTCCAGGTGGGAGCCGCAGTTCCAGGCCCGGGCTGGCATTGCCAGCCAGGCACTGCCGTGTTGTGCCCGCAGCTGAAGCGCTGGGCTGGCAGAGCCTCCCTCGCTGCCCCGGCACGGCTCCGGCCCGAAGCAGGGCCCCGGCCCGGCTCCGGCCCGAAGCAGGGCCCGCGGCCCCGGCCCGGCTCCGGCCCGAAGCAGGGCCCCGGCACGGCTCCGGCCCGAAGCACGGCCCCGGCACGGCTCCGGCCCGAAGCAGGGCCCCGGCACGGCTCCGGCCCGAAGCACGGCCCCGGCACGGCTCCGGCCCGAAGCAGGGCCCGCGGCCCCGGCCCGGCTCCGGCCCGAAGCAGGGCCCCGGCACGGCTCCGGCCCGAAGCACGGCCCCGGCACGGCTCCGGCCCGAAGCAGGGCCCCGGCACGGCTCCGGCCCGAAGCACGGCCCCGGCACGGCTCCGGCCCGAAGCAGGGCCCGCGGCCCCGGCCCGGCTCCGGCCCGAAGCACGGCCCCGGCACGGCTCCGGCCCGAAGCAGGGCCCGCGGCCCCGGCCCGGCTCCGGCCCGAAGCAGGGCCCGCGGCCCCGGCACGGCTCCGGCCCGAAGCAGGGCCCGCGGCCCCGGCACGGCTCCGGCCCGAAGCAGGGCCCGCAGCCGCGGCAGGTCACTCCTTGCAGCTGAGGTTTGTGGAGTTCCATTCCTGCGGGCAGCACCGGGCCGGAGGTGCCAGGCAGAGCCCCCGGCCGCGCTCGGATCCACGGCAGCCGCTCGAGTGCTGGCAAGCCCAGCGCGGAGCCTGGACGAGCCCCTTCATTACCGCACAGCTGGAAACCCGAGTGGAAAAATCCTTCTCGTAAATCCTGTCAGGGAAAACAACCCAAAGGCAGAGAATTCCAGCGAAACCCTCAGGGGGCCGTGAGGAGTTCGGATCGCCGTGTGCCTTGGCTCCTGCCCGGCGCTCCTTGGAATGGCAGCGATTTGTCACTGTCCCCTAGGACGGCACCTGCCCTGCCCTGCCCGTCTCATCCACGGGCTCGGGGAATTCTGCCCCCGGGGAATTCTGCTGAGACCACGCTCAGCAGGGAGCGACAGCCGAAATTCCATGCTGGGGGTTAGCAGGAAAACTTCATCAGGAACACAGTGCGGCCGTGGAACGGCTCACAGGAGAGAGGGGAAATCTCTGCTCAGGATTTACTGGCTGCACTCGTGTCTGCAGCACGGAACTGCAGCTCCTCCATGGAGACAGCGCAGGAATTCGGGGTCTGCTCACGGCAGCACACTGCAGGCTGGGCAGGGACTGCTCCCCTGCAGCTCCTGCTCTGCTGAGCTGGCAACAGCTCCCCAATTCCCAGCCCTGTGGTGGAATCCCTGTGGCACTCTGAACATGTGAATGCTCAGCTGTGTCTGACGTCTCCAGCACCCGGACAGTAAATCCTTGGAGCACACAGAACTCCACTTCTACTCACCCTTGAGTCCCGTCAGTTAAAAGAACTAAATGCAATTTTGAAATTACTTTTTTCTATATTTGGCTTTAAATTCCTGAACAAAACTGTAAAAACGAGTCTTACCTGTCACTGAGCTCTTGTGTGCTTTAGTGGGAATGATCTTTGCACAAACCTAAGGATGCTGCTGTGTCCCAAGCACCTGTCACACAGCACCCCAAACTGTCAATCTGCGTCCTTAAAGCCATTCCTCCAACAGCCTGATTTGCTCACGAGCCTCAGTTTTCAAATCAAAGTTTATTAAAATGTCAAAAACAGACCTTACAGTTCCACATGGAAAGGGCAGGGCGTACATGGGACAGGCCTCGAGTAACAAACGCAGTAATGCTGCAGGGGGAGCAGGAGGAGGCACAGCTGGCAGGAGAAACCCCCTCTGTGACCCCAAGCAGCTCCTGGGATCAGCCAGGGAGAAACCCCCTCTGTGACCCCAAGCAGCTCCCGGGATCAGCCAGGGAGAAACCCCCTCTGTGACCCCAAGCAGCTCCTGGGATCAGCCAGGGTGAAACCCCCTCTGTGACCCCAAGCAGCTCCCGGGATCAGCCAGGAGAAACTCCCTCTGTGACCCCAAGCAGCTCCCGGATCAGCCAGGAGAAACTCCCTCTGTGACCCAAGCAGCTCCTGGGATCAGCCAGGTGAAACCCCCTCTGTGACCCCAAGCAGCTCCTGGGATCAGCCAGGGTGAAACCCCCTCTGTGACCCCAAGCAGCTCCTGGGATGAGCCAGGGTGAAACCCCCTCTGTGACCCCAAGCAGCTCCTGGGATGAGCCAGGGGCAGAGCTGGGCGCCCCAGCCCAGGCTGCAGCCAGCCTGAGGAAGCCGGCTCGGCTGCAGGGAGCACAGGAGGAACCGGGCAGCTCCACGAGGGGCAGAAGATGAGCGGGCCAGTTCTGGAGGGGCAGAGGATGAGCCCAGCAGCTCGGGGGGAAGGGGTTTGGTTCTGAAAGCCCCTTCAAGCCCCGAGGAGCACAAAGGGCCCGTCTGGGAGCCCTCTGGGGCAGCGGCAGCACCGCGGCTCCCGAGGGCTCGGGGGGCCTCGAGCTCAGCTCTGTTCTCTCATCACAGACTCCTCATTTCCAGCAATCATCAGCAAGGAGCAGATGGAAGATTTACTACTCTGAGTCCTTAACTGCCCCTTCTGCTAAAAATTAAATATTGGATTCATCTGAATATTTGAGAAAGACACATAAATACAAAAGCAGGTACATAGTAAAAACCATGGAACTTCTCAACCACACCGCTCGGGCCACCACTAGAGAGGGCCTGGTTCTCATCCCAGCTTGGCACAGCCAGGAAATTCCTTCCTCCTGCCTCTCCAGTACGTCAGAGAACCAGGAGAGCTCCTGGAGGCTGTGACGTGGCTGAAGTCCTTCACTGGGCTGGGCTCCTCCTGCTTTCCCCTCGGGAAGCAGCTCAAGGCACAGGTGGCACCACTGGCTGCTCGAGGTGAGTCCTGCACATCCTTCACCCCCTGAGGATCCTGCAGGGTTCAGCAACGCTGATCCCAGGGGGAGGCAACTCTGAGTAACTCGGGGGCTCCCTCAGCCTCTTCCTGTGCCCCTGCACACAGGGACAGCCAGAGCTCCAGGGAAATGCCTTATCATGGGATAGCTCCATCTTTGTGCATATGCACACTGCTGGCTGGAGATTAAATCAAGTGGACAGCACTGGATTACTCCTAAGACAAGCTTAACACAAAATACAACCTGCAGGTCAATACATTAACAATAATCAGATCACCACAGCCTGGAAAAGCACAGGGCTCTGGTGTGCAGCCACCCCAAGGGAAGGGCGAGAGGTCCTGCTACTGACTGGAGGAACAAAACCAGGTGAAATCCTGGTGAAAGGAGCCCAGCCTGCCATGAAATGAGGATATTCCAGCCTGGAGCTGCAATCTGAGCCGAAGCTGCTTTAATCAAGTTCTAGGAGAAATCAAACAAAGCCTCCCAAGCCCTCAGGGCTCCGCAGCTCCAGCAATCCCAGCCCAATCCCTGCTCCCTGTCCTTGGTGGCCACAGGAGGGGAATTCACTTCCATGTGCAGCCCCTGCAGCTGTGCCCAGCAGGGCAGGACACCCTGGGCTCAGCCAGGGCCTCGTCCAGGGCTCTGCTGGGCTTCCCAGGGTGACTCCAGAACCCACAGAGCTTTTAGGAATCAGAGAGCAGCAAACAAAGGGCAGAGCGGAAATTAATGCTGGAGTGGAGATAATCTCCCCTTTATCTCACTGCACTGCTGGGCCAGCTCACATTTTCCACTGGAAGGCATTTTACTTAAGGGATGATGATGGGGAGATTAACCAAAGTTTTTATGCATCATCTGAATCCTGGGTTTCAAAAGGCCTCAATTAATAATGGTCAGCAATTAATTATCCTTTAGCAAGGAGCTGTAGCTCTGGTTCCCAGCAGAAATCCAGGCTGGCTGAGGAGGTGACTCTGTGCAAATTCCATATTAAAGTTGGGATTTATTCCCACTCGTGGTCTCTGGATCAGGCTGGGCTCCTGCTCACACCATCACCTGTAATCCCTGCCTCTGGAATTTCAGATGTTGTTTTTGTGGTTAATGCAGGAGGCACCAGAGTCCAATTTCCTCTGTGATTATGAGGAAAACAACAACAACATTTGTCACCAAAATAAGCAAATAAGACATTCATGGAAGAAACCCGGGGCCATTTTACAGAGCAGATTTTTTTCCCCCTCTCATTTAAACAGCCAAAAGTCAAATATTTCCACAAAATCCAGGATAATTTTTTCTTTGCAGCTATGTTAGAAATCTGTATCTGAACCAATCCATGGTGACAACAGACCTGCTTTGTAAATGGCCCAGAAAAATCCTATTTTCTCCAGATCTCTTCCTGCCCCAGCCTGTGCAGTCACAGGTGTCACTCAGACCAGACACTTTGTAAAATTTAACAAATCAAACACCCTAAAAGCCCCCAGTGCTGCTTCTGCTGTGCACAGAAGAGCTCCAGTCCAGCCTCAGCAGAGGATATTCCCCAGTCCTGTGTCACCAGGAGCAATCCACCACGAGAGTCTCCTGCAGCACTGCAGTTCAGGTGTGTGAACGAGGGGGTTCCTTATTTCTGAACTCCCCAAACCATCCCTTCAGCTGCACTTCAAGCAGCACCAGTGGCCTCTGGGATCTCTTCTGCTGGCATCTGGTCCCTCAGCCGCAGCAGAGGTGGCGTTTGGCAAACCAGGAGAGGCTGGCAGAGGTCTCAGAGGAACGAGCACTTGGAAAAGGAGGTGCATGGAAATTCCTGTGTTTGATCCAATCGTTCCCCCGGTGGGTCAGGGCACTCCCAGAGAAGTTTGCAGGACTAAAGCTTTATCAAACCCATCTCAAGTCCATCCCAGTCAGTCCTTCCCACAGCCACATCCAGCTTTTTTGTCTTTCATAGATAAAAAAAACCAAGAAAAAAAAAAAAAGATTTCCATAGGAAACTGATTATCACTTTCTCCCCTCCCCCTCTAATATTTTGGCACAAATGCATAAGATATTCACTGCAGATATAAAGAAACAGATAATTGGACAGCACTGACAGTTATGAGACTTATTTGGCAAATGTGAACCATAAAAACAAGTGCTAAGGGGTTTTTTCCAGTTGAGGAAGTTGTTTGCCACGACAGTTGCTGCAGGGATAAAAAATATTAAACAGTCTGGAGCATGTATGTTTAAAATGAACATTTTATAATACAAGTAAATACACACTCCCGTTTCTCCAGGCAAAAACACATCTTAGAGCATTCTCATCAGCTGGAACAAGTTTCCCACAGAGGGCTGATGGTGTCTGAGGAGTCCTGGCTGCTGCATGTGACAGCACAGGATCCCCTCCAGGCATCCCTGCTCCACCTGGACACGGAGCCCCTCGGGCCCGGGGAAAACACAGCCCAGGCTTGCTGCCGGTGCTGCAGGCAGCGTGCAGAGCAGAGCTGCCCTGCTGCAGGGGGGCTCCCTCTGCGAGCAGCTCCACTCACAAACGCTGCAGCAACACCAGAGAGCCCCCGAGCGGGCCCTTGGCTCCATGGGATGCAGGCTGATCCATCGGGGCAGCTGCCCCGGGCACCAGGCAAGGCTCTGCCTCCCTGCTGCAAGGCCAGGGCGGGAAACTCCCTCCTTTGCAGACGGCTCCTGTGGGAATTCCTTCTTCGGGGTGTTTGAAATGCCTCCTTCCTCCCTGCTGCTGCAGTGCCAGTGTGGATCAGGTGGGTGGTGAAGGAATGCAGGAGCCATCCCAGAGTCCCACGGGCTCTGGGGTTCCCATCCTGGAGTTCCACGGGCTCTGGGGTTCCCATCCTGGAGTTCCACGGGCTCTGGGGTTCCATCTGGAGTTCCACGGGCTCTGGGGTTCCCTCTGCAGTCCCACGGGCTCTGGGGTTCCCATCCTGGAGTCCCACGGGCTCTGGGGTTCCCATCCTGGAGTCCCACGGGCTCTGGGGTTCCCATCCTGGAGTCCCACGGGCTCTGGGGTTCCCATCCTGGAGTTCCATGGGCTCTGGGGTTCCCATCCTGGAGTCCCACGGGCTCTGGGGTTCCCATCCTGGAGTTCCATGGGCTCTGGGGTTCCCATCCTGGAGTTCCACGGGCTCTGGGGTTCCCATCCTGCAGTCCCCACAGGCTCTGGGGTTCCCATCCTGCAGTCCCACAGGCTCTGGGGTTCCCATCCTGGAGTCCCACGGGCTCTGGGGTTCCCATCCTGGAGTTCCATGGGCTCTGGGGTTCCCATCCTGGAGTTCCATGGGCTCTGGGGTTCCCATCCTGGAGTTCCACGGGCTCTGGGGTTCCCATCCTGCAGTCCCACAGGCTCTGGGGCTCCCATCCTGCAGTCCCACAGGCTCTGGGGTTCCTGGGATGCTGCAGGAGCCTGGAGTTGTGTGAGGGAAGGGGAAGTTTCCCTGGAGCTGGGACGGCTCCTGTGTGCTCACACAGCCCAGGGCCAGGTGGGCACTGCCTGCTCTCCACTGAAACAACGTCCAGCTCTTCATCCTCACCAACTCCAGCTCCAAATTCCAACTGCAGCGGCCCCGGAGCATCCCGACCAAAGTGCCGACAGTTTCAGTGGAGTGGCTTAAATGGGTACTTAAAAACAACAACAAAACAAAGAAAACCCACTTCTTTTTCTGTTTTTGAAGCAGATTTTTTTTCTCATCGCTTGAATAACTGGGGAGTCGTTTACTATGCCTTTGCTAAGGGTTTTCCAGTCTTTGCTCCCCCCACGGGCCCCCAGGAGGAGTTTCCTTAGGAGACACTGGAGCAGCGGATGCTGGGGGAGCCCATCTGGGTGAGGACCTTGTCCAGCCACTGCAAGGGCCCGTTGAGGTGCAGCTCGATCCAGCAGGGAGTGCTGGTCACAGTCTGCCTCCTGCCAGGGGAGAGAGCACAAACACCATCGTCACCCACAGAACCCGACAAATGTAAAAGGCTCCCCAGCTCCTGAGCGCTCCTTCCTGCTCACACGAGCATCCTGGCCAAAGGAAAGCCTCTCCTCTGGAACAGCCTCTGCCCTGCACTGCTGAGCTCTTTGAAAAACCCACCTTGTCCCTTCAGATTTGTTAATGATCCCACAGGAGCAACTGGCTATTTACTGCTCAGATTCCTGGGAACAGGCAGCTGATTCCCTGAAGGGAAAGGAAGGTGCTGACCTAAGCAAAGTCCATTTTTCCTTTGCACACCTTTCCTAGTTAGACAGCAAAGTCCATGTTCACCAAGTATGTTCAGTTTCCCTATGCACAGGACAAGGATATTCACTCTTTATTGTACCCTTGGTTTTAGGAGAATGTGGAAGTGCTGGGCAGAGCTCACCCCAAGGCCTTCAGACTCCTTCCTGCATCCATGGGCCCTGCTGGGCCAGACCTTCCCCTGTTCCCCATCTCTGTCCCTCTCCCTGAGCCCAGACCCCGTGGGTATCTCCATATGGCAAAGCACAGAGAGACAGGGAGGAAAAAACAAGGAAAGGGAGACCAAGACATGGAGCCAGGGGCTCTCCCTCCTCTGCTGAGGCACGGCCGAGGTCTTGTTCCAGGCAGGGACAGCTGCTGTGGAGGAGGGAGATTACAAAGCAGGAGACACAGCCTGGAAACAGCCTTGCTTTACACCCCCATTTCCCACAGAAGCTGTCCTTGGAATCTGGTGGTGGGAGGGAGAACCTGAAATCTGTGGGAGCCAGGGACAAACCAGGGGTGAAAAGGGGACCCTGTGCTTAAGGGGCTGCCCTGAGCTCCCACCACCAGCCCTGCCCCCTCTCCATCCCAGGCTGCTCGTGGAATTGGCTTCTCCCCCTCCCTGCACTAAATCCTGGCATCGAGGAGCACTCAACCCCCCGTGCAGACTGCCCAAGGGTGGAACAGGAATGAGGGAGCAGCAGTCTGGATGCTCCCACAGGACCAGCTCTGGCTCTGGCTCAGGTGGGGAATTCAGGCTGGGGAGAGCAGCCCTGGTGTGAGCGCGGCCCCTCGGGGATCCCTGACTTTCCGTAAGTCACGCTCGCCTGGAGCTCATTAGGGCCTGGCTGGGAGCCAGCCCGAGCTGTTCTGGCCTGAGCTCAGGACGATTTCAAAACAAAATGGACTCCAAACATCTGGAGAAATGAAGAAAGTGGCAGAGCAACGCGCGGGGCCCGGGCTCCAGCTGCTCCTGAGGCATCTCCCTCTCCTGCACAGCCCCAGAATGGCAGCGACCCCACGGAGCCTCCAGCAGGGACACAGCTTTAAAGGGTGCAAAGTCAAATATTTCCACATCACTCGGGGCTTAAATCCTCACCAGCTTTCCCTCTCAGAAAACAACATCCCTTTTCCACCGAATTTCATTTCCCCTGCTTGTACCATCCATCCCTGACTGCTGTCCCTCAGATGTTTGCTCACCAGTGGAGGGACAGGACAGAACTATGGAATGAATACTCTGTTCCCAGAGCACCTCCAGTGTCCTTGTGGGGTCAGAGCAACCACATCATCCATCCCACACCAGACCTCCTGCATCTCCATTTTAGGCTCAGTATTCACTGGCAGAAACAGTGATCCTGCTGCTCCCACATTCTCCCACTCGCCCTATGGCAAGCCCTAAGGAAAGGATCAGGGAATTTAGCTATGATTTTAACTGTAGTTTAACTATAATTTTCCAGCAACTTTCACTGTTTTTCAAATAGAATTTTTTCAAGCCAATCTGCTTTTTTTCTAATCCCAGTAGTCCCTGATAAAAGAAGCATTAAATCCAAGCCATGGGAAGCACTCACAGACACACTGTACTTCCACAAGGGCATGGAGGGACAGGACACAGGGAATGAATGGCTTCCCACTGCCAGAGGGCAGGGTTAGATGGGATACTGGGAAGGAATTCCTGTGAGGGTGGGGAGGGGCTGGCACAGGGTGCCCAGAGGAGCTGGGGCTCTCCCTGGATCCCTGGCAGTGCCCAAGGCCAGGCTGGAGCACCCTGGGACACTGGAAGGTGCCCCTGTCCATGGCAGGGCTGGCACTGGATGGGCTTTAAGGTCCTTTCCAACCCAAACCATTCCAGGATTCTACAACCCTGTCTTGATAGAAGTACAGTGTTAAGACACTCAAACTATCCAATACACATCTACTTTTAAGGAAAAAATGTTGTGTTTTCTACACAGACCATGTGGATTTATCTGTGTGCTCCAGGTAAAGCTCTTGGTTCCTACCACACGTGGCTTCCAGGTGTATCCCACAGAGAGACCAGACCAACCCACAACCAAGAGCCACGACCACCCTGCTCCTGAACAGACTCTGGGCTGGTTCCCCTTTCCAGGGCAGTGCCAGCTCTGCAGGGCTCTCCCAGCTGGACAGGGCTGGCAGGAGCAGAGCCCTGCTGGATCCCCAACCCACCCTGCTCCTGAACTGATCCCCCTTTCCAGGGCAGTGCCAGCTCTGCAGGGCTCTCCCAGCTGGACAGGGCTGGCAGGAGCAGAGCCCAGGGTGATCCCAAACCCACCCTGCTCCTGAACTGATCCCCTTTCCAGGGCAGTGCCAGCTCTGCAGGGCTCTCCCAGCTGGACAGGGCTGGCAGGAGCAGAGCCCTGCTGGATCCCCAACCCTCCCATGCTCCTGAACTGATCCCCCTTTCCAGGGCAGTGCCAGCTCTGCAGGGCTCTCCCAGCTGGACAGGGCTGGCAGGAGCAGAGCCCTGCTGGATCCCCAACCCACCCTGCTCCTGAACTGATCCCCCTTTCCAGGGCAGTGCCAGCTCTGCAGGGCTCTCCCAGCTGGACAGGGCTGGCAGGAGCAGAGCCCTGCTGGATCCCCAACCCTCCCATGCTCCTGAACAGACTCTGGGCTGGTTCCCCTTTCCAAAGGGCAGTGCCAGCTCTGCAGGGCTCTCCCAGCTGGACAGGGCTGGCAGGAGCAGGGCCCTGCAGGTCCCACCTGTACTCGGCGCCCCAGCCCTTGACGAAGCTCATGCGGATGGTGCACATGCGGGTCAGCTGGTACACGGCTTCGAAGCCCTGGTTCACCGACTGTGCCAGCAGGGCAGCAAACTCCTGGTTGTTAAAAATCTTCAGGTTACAGCCTGGGGGAAAGGACATGGCAAGGACAAGGCATTGGCTTGATGTTTTTTCTGTTTTTTTCAGACGAACTCCAGGCTGCTTTCCCAGATCCTCAGAGCCCAGAGACAGGAACTGAGGCTGCCACATTTTCAGAGGAAGAAGGAAAAGGAGAGAATTCTGAGTGCTGGAGCCCCCAGAAGATTGTGACTGGAGAGACCAGGCTTGAGATCCTCCTGTGGAACCCACCCCCCTCTCTCTCCTGGACACCATTTCCTTCCTATTGTCATTTAAAGCCTGAACACCCAAGAACAGAGGTCCCTGCAGGGCCTGGAGGGGAGGAATGCACAGGCTAAAAACAGGAGCTCCCTGGTGCTGGACTGGCACGGAGTCTGTCACAGAAGTTCTGAAGTGACACCACTCTGACACACCAGGAAACAGCTCTGAGGGCTGAAGAGGCTGCCAGGGCTGGGGGCAGGGCTGCTCCTGCTAAAATCCTCTCACCAGTTTCACTGTCATGTGCCAAACACTTTCCTTTCAAAACTGAAGTTTCTCCCCTGATGTTCAGCTAAACAACTGAGAATAACTTATTCAACTGTTCTTATGGGAAAAAGGTGAAATATATAATAACATCCTTCATAGTTTCAATAAATAAATAAATGCCCCACTCTTTTAGAAAGGGTTGCTATGTTTGCTTTCTCCCAGATAACCATAGACAAGTTAAACTCTGAAACCAGGCACTCAGCTCTGGCTCATTTGGGATTACACATGGGCCAAGGCTGAAAAACAACACTTGGAGTGGGATGAATTGTGTTTTGCTGAAAATCACTTGTGAGCCTCCTCTCCTGGGCTGGATTCATCTGGTGCAGAGCAAAGGGTGACCACAGCAGCTGCAGGAAGCACTGCCCACTTCTGGGATCAGGGAAGGGCCCAGGGGCTGCAGTCTCAGGGACTCTGAAGGGAAGTGAAAGTGTCAGGGCTCAGGGAAGGAGGAATAAAGTCCAGCAGGATCCCAGAGCTGGGTCCCAGCCCCAGGAGTGCCTGGGAGCAGGTCTATCCATGGGGAAGAGTGGGAATGACTCAATCCTGTCAACAAGGCCCTGAAGAAACTGCTTCAAACCCAGCAAAGAAAGGAAGAGGCAGCCAAAGACTGTGGCAAAAGTGGGGAGAGCTGGCATCCAAAAACTGCCCTGAGCTAGGTCCCGAGCGGAAATGTGGGCTTTTCTTGTCTGCAGATGTTGGCTCCAGCCAGGGTGGACTCCTGTGATGTGGTGGAGAATTAAGTCATAATTTGCAGCACTGGCAGCTGCATCTGAGAAAGGAAACCCATTAGGATGGGCCAGAGCTTGGAGTGCATGGATCTCCTCTCAAAAGAAAAGAATTCAAATATTTCTAAACAAAGAAGTTCAGTTTTTAAATATATGCAGGCTTTTAACTGTAAAAAAGTCAGCTTGTGTAAGCTTAGCTAAATAACCATATTCAAGCAGCATCTCCTCTCTTACCAGCTTTTTGCATTTATGTAACAAAAAAAAAAAAAAAAGCCTTTTCTTCACAGATAGATTAAAGAAATTATCTTGTAATCTTTCAGCAAAAACTTTAGACTGTAACCAGAACAACGAGGTGTCTGCAAAATGTGATTTCTTTAGAACAAAATAATTCACACAGAGGAGGGAGCGGATGTTACTAAAGACCAGAAAAAAAGAAAAAAAAAAAAAGGAACAATTTAAATCTATTATGGGTGAACCTAAATGAAGAGAAATTTCTTACCATTACTTAGAGGCACAAATGAAATTATCAACATGTCTACGAGATAATTAAAATACAACAACGGACTGATCAAACACTGAAGGAACAAGTGGCATATTGTGCTCTAAGTTGTGCTTAGATTCTGTTCTGTTGGATAGTGCAACTATCGGAGCCTCCACAGCATCACCTCCATCCCTGGGGCTACAAAACCGCCCTGCTGCCATTGTCAAGCGGCCTCTAAAAGAGTAAACCAGCTTTTCCAAGGCTCGGGGGCTCCCCATGCCCGGCAGCGCCGGGGGCAGCGCGGGCTGCGGAAGGCGCCGCTCCAACCCAACCCAGGCTGTCTCCGATGTTGCAGGGCCCTGCAGAGCCCCGGAGCGAGCGCCCCGGAGAGCCCCGGAGCGAGCGCCCCAGAGAGCCCCGGAGAGCCCCGGAGTGCCCCGGAGAGCCCGGAGTGCCCGGAGAGAGAGCCCCAGAGTGCCCCGGAGAGAGAGCCCCAGAGTGCCCGGAGCGAGCGCCCCGGAGAGCCCCGGAGCGAGCGCCCCAGAGAGCCCCGGAGAGCCCCGGAGTGCCCCGGAGAGAGAGCCCCAGAGTGCCCCGGAGAGAGAGCCCCAGAGTGCCCGGAGAGAGAGCCCCAGAGTGCCCCGGAGAGAGAGCCCGGAGAGCCCCGCAGAGCCCCGGAGCGCCCCGGAGCGCCCGGAGCAGGCTGTCCGGGCAGGCTGCCCCTTACCTGGCGGGATCTTGCAGACCGTGGCCGGGTGCCAGCCGTAGCGCTGGTTGCAGTTGGGAGACTGCACGAAGATGGCGCTGTCGCTGAGGCACTCGGCGAACACCTCCCCGCCGATGTAGTACAGCCGGACACCGCGGCCTGCGACACAGCGGCGGTCAGCGGGAAAGAGAGGGGATAGAGAGGGGATGAGAGGGGATAGAGAGGGGAAAGAGCGGGGAAAGAGCGGGGGAAGAGCGGGGAAAGAGGGGGAAAGAGCGGGGAAAGAGCGGGGAAAGAGCGGGGAAAGAGCGGGGAAAGAGCGGGGAAAGAGCGGGGAAAGAGCGGGGAAAGAGCGGGGAAAGAGCGGGGAAAGAGCGGGGAAAGAGCGGGGAAAGAGCGGGGAAAGAGGGGGAAAAAACACACAGGGACAGGGGGACAGATCTCCCGAGGGGGGAAAAGTGGGGGAACGATACGGGACAGGGAGAGATCCCTGAGAGGGGAACAACGGGAAAATCTGATATGGGGACAGGGGGAGAGAGCTCCGAGGGGGGAACACCGGGAAAATCTGATATGGGACAGGGGGAGAGAGCTCCTGAGGGGGGAACACCGGGAAAATCTGATATAGGGACAGGGGGAGAGAGCTCCTGAGGGGGGAACACCGGGAAAATCTGACCCAGGGCAGGGACAGCTCCCTCAGGGAGGAAACCACCAGGAAAAAGCGCTGCAGGGGTCGGGAGATCTTCCTGAGGGGGGAAACACCGGGAAGAACTGCTCCCTCAGGAGGGGAAACTCTGGGATAAACTGGTACAGGGTAGAGAGAGATTCCTCAGGGGGGAAAACACTGGGAAAAACTGCCCCGGAGCTGGGACTGCTCCCTCAGCCAACTCTAAAGCAGCAGCTCAGCTGCCAGTGATGGAAACTCTGTCCCTCTGGACATTCCAAGGAACTGCTCCACTGGCCAGGTGAGCTGAGGGAGGCAGGAGCACCAATTCCAGCTGGAATTGTATCTCTAGCCCCAGCCAGGTCCCGCCAAAGCCATGCACACTGCTATTTTCCATATGAATGTTCTATCAGTCAACATGTGAAAGTCATCATTTCTATCAGTTAACACATGAAAGTCATCATTTCTTCTGAAAGTCATCCCAGCTGGACACAACTGTTTGGAGATTTACTCAGTGATTTAGAATGAAATTCCATAGCATTTCCAAATCCTTGCCTTTTGCTGGAGATGGCTTTGCGTACAAGGACGCATACATTGCCCATAAATGCTTACACAAATCATTAAAATCTCAGTTAATGAAGGAACTAAGTTGAAGAATGCATTTTGTTGCTCAAATAAACATTTGATGTGGTCCCACATTCCTGTCTGAATGTGCTGCTTTCATCCTTCCACAGAGCAGAAGGAGTCTGCTGCCTTTAAAATCTGATTTCTGAATCTTGGTGGTTTTGGGGATTGGAGTATCATAATCTCCAATTAAGGAAATTTAGGATTATTAAGGAAAGCTCTTCCTGTGCAAGAGGGAGGATTCTCCTGTTGCTCAGGAAAAGGGGAGCAAAATTAGGACAAAAATTAGGTTCATTTTTTACCAGAGTCAGCAGAAAACAGTAAAGAACAAGCAATTTACTTTTAGCGAAATTGCAGACATTTGGGATGATCCACTTAGCACAAGTTTCACTGAAAACAAATTGGCTGGGACCTTGCAGGAAAAGTGGAAATTGAGATGACAATCGAGGAACTCAGTCTCCATTTATAAAAGGTCAATCAGAAAATAAAACAGTGCAGGAGGGAAAAGGAGCACACAGAATTATCCCTACATCCCTCCAGACACACAGAGTACGTGAAATGCTTTAAATTCTACGACATGCAGCAATTTTAGCCTTCCTTGGTGCATTTTCCTATTCCGATCATGCGAACAAACACCATTAGTGCTGTGGTACGGGAGCCCAGCCTGCTGGATATTCCCACCCAGGGCTCTAAACCTGCTGCTGGCGAGGTTTTTGAGGAGGGGTTTTTGGGGGTCTCCCGTTGCCCGTGGGCAGCAGCAGCAGTTACCGATGTGCCGCCGCGTGAGCTCCACGGCCGCGTTGCGGTTGACGTTGGACAGCAGCCCCAGGCAGAAGCGCTCCGAGTTGGAGGGGTCGGTGAAGCCATCCACGGTCATGGAGGGCTGCGAGGCGTGGAAAGTCTCCCCCACCCTCTGGTTGAGCTCGTAGTAGGAGATGGAGCACCAGAACGCCGGCTCGCAGTAGGTCACGGGCTGCAGGTCTGCGAGCAAAAGTCAAATCAGCCACAGCAAGGGAAAGGGAGGGGAAAAACAAAAACCACCCCAGCTGGTTTGGAATATTGCTGTGCTTCATTCCTCAGGCTCACTTCGACCAAAGTTTCATTTTAGTGGACGACAGCAAGGAGGTGACATCACCCCTGGAGCAATCACAGACAGTCAAAGGCATTACTCACTTAGCCAGTGGGGTGTCACTGAGCAGCCTCACACTTGGGGGAAATGAAATAAATAAACTCAGCTTTATTATGAAATGTGGGATCACTTAGGTAAGCAATTCCTTAAATAGACAAAGAAAAGGAAGGAGCAGAAAATCTTGGACAGAATAAAGCACAAACCTGCTGTCGATAGCACAGGTGTGCTGCACCCTAAATCCGTGCACTTCCAACCAGTAAATCCAACTTTCCTTCTTACTGACCCTGCTGTGACCCCTCAGGCACTGGTGAAACCAGCAGTCTGAAATAATGCCCCAAACTGCCTTTAACACTGGCATCAAAGGGATTAAAAAACTTTCTCCCAGCTCACTGGACCTCAAACCATCACAGGAAAATCCATGTTCCCCGCAGGTGAAGGCTCAGCTCTTCCTGGTTTGCCTCGAGGACCAAAGCCAAGGGGCAGAGGGAGCTGACGCAGCCTGAGGAAGGCAGGGTGGGCACTCAGACAGCACTGAGTGATTTCACTGCTCCCACTGAAGCCCAGGAAACTCCAGCAGAGCAAGGCTCAAGTCAAATTTCCTGGAAATGAAGCCCTGCTGAGAGCCACGTGGAGCAGGGGATGTGCAAAGCAGACCCAGCCAATTCCCAAGTGCTGCTCCCCACATCCAGTGCAGGAGAATTCCCTCCAGCCTTCCCCCCAATTTATCACTTCATCCCCTTTCAAATGATGCTTAAAGACAGAACAGAAGAGCTCCCATCTGGCCAAGGAGTTAACATCAAGCACCAAAAACCAGCTTTTTCCATAGGCTTTCCCATCTGTTGCAGGGCTTAGGAGAATGTGGGGCTTAAAAGATCAACTCCAAAAAAATCCAAGACAGGTTTTTACCACCCCAGCCTCCTCTCACACTGACCAGGGTCTCTGCAGAGGTTTGGGAGCCTTTTCTCACCCGTACCTGTTACTCCATAACCTTCAGGCACAGGTTGGAGCAGCCAAAAGACACACTGGCTTCTTCTCCACTGCTGGAAGAGTTCCCAAAGTAGCCAATAATCAGGAAAATCACTTCGGTTTCTGCTTTGGTACAAGCTTTGCTGACAGGAAATAAGGAACTGAATAGAAGTGCAGAAAACTGGGGAACTCTGTAATCCTTAGCAGGGCAAAATCCATGAAATTTGGAGCTTGTACCCATAGCCCCAGCTTCTTTTACCTGCCACTTCCTCACATTTTATATTTATGCCTCAAAGCAAGCCCTTCTCTTGATAGAAACAGATTATTTCACACATCCACGAGTGACACAAGTTTACTGTCCCTGCCGTTTTCTCCTGCATGGCACTTTTGGTGTTCCCACTGGCAACTGCCATGCCAGGCAAGTTTCTGGCAGCTGTGGCCACCTCAGGACTGCTGTGGGCTCCCCAGCACAGTTTGGAGAGAGGCCCAGCAAACACCAGCTCTGCCCAGAGCCTCCCGAGGTGAGTCCACCCACCAAAGAAAACAGAGCAGTTCCACATGACTGGGCTCTTACTCCACAGAGAGTGCTTTTCTAATCAGAGGGCTGCTCAGCTCCAGAAAAATCAGCTTGTGTTGGTTCTTAAGTAATATCCTCAGGTTGGTGCTATTCAAGTTGTAAAAACACTGAAACCTCTCCATGGTTTTGTGGTCCTTTCCTTCAGAAACCACCTCCGCCTGGTTGGGGCTCAAGGGAACTGTGGATTCCTCACTGAAGGATGTACAGAAATTTTATTTCTGGCTTATCTGCAGCTTGAGGAAAGAGAGAAACCAACAAATGCTGGTTTGAGGAAAAGCTTGTCTCTAAGAACTGCAACCAAGTTTTTAATGATGCTGCTTTCTCCTGTGATTTGTAGTTTTAAACTTCAGCTTAAGCTGCTGTGGGATGAGCAAGTTCCCTCTTGTGTTAGAGCTGTCCTAAATATCCGTTTTCAATTTATGGTTTCAGTGTTTGGGGAAAAGGAAGAGAATGCAGCTCTGCTAAAGCCAAAGAACCCTGAGGGGGTATATGATCAATAAAACAGGATACAAGAGACCCAGGCAAATCCTGCCTGAATCATCTCTGCACAATTTCAGCCTTGACTCAGAAACAGCTTTGCTGTCAGAAGTGTCCCCCGGGTCCTGGGATGCTCCCAGTCCTGCATCCTCCCTGCCAGATGAAAGTCCTGGGAAAAAAATCTGCTGCCTGCTCTGCTCCCCCTCTCTGAGCACAAGGGAAGCTGTTGCTGCCCTCGTTTCAGGCAATGTGTTTGATCACAATGTGGCTCAGAACTGGCTGAGAGATGTTCCCAGCTGTACCAATGCCATCTCCCTCCTTGGAAAGCAGAGAGGTGAGTGCTCCCTCCCCTCTGCACCCAGGGAAGGGCTGGCTGTGCCCTGGACGTGGATGTGACCCTGGGCCATGTGCTCATCCCTCTGACAGCTCCTGCCTCAAGTCCTTGTGTGGAGCAATCCCTGACAATGGATTTCCTGTGCTCCAAGGGACGACCCCCTGGGAACAACAATGTGTGTGTGACCACAGGGCTGCTCCTCAGCCAGCCTCAACTCCCTGACTGCATTCCCAATGCCCACAGAACGCTGGCAACTCTCCTTTCATTTTGTTTTTAGTATTTCCCTCAGTTCGTGTTCCAGCAACAGGGAGGAGCTGCTTGGATATCTGTGACTTCCACTTCAAGCTTATGTTTGACAACTGAAAACTTGACAACTGTAATTTGGAACCAGAACTCAAACACTTCCAACTCCAACACACATACTGAAAGGAGAATTAAAAAAAAAAAAAATCTCAATATGTTACCTTACAACACTTTTGTGCCTGGGAATAAAAAGATGAAATTCCCTGAGCTCCTTCCAGCCCACATTCCAGCCTGCCATGGAAAACCTGCCCTGCTCCTGGAGGTAACCCTGCCCCTGGTGTCACACTTGGGTTGCCTTGTGCTGCTCTACTGCCTCTGGAACTCCCTGGAATATGGCCACAGGATTTAAGTCCAAAGTTCAGTTTACACAAAGTGAACTGTCTTAACAGGTAGTTCTGCTCAAATAAACAAAGCAATCCTGGGACATCACTTTCTTCATGGCACAGCTGGAAATGTCCCCCCTCTGCTCGAGAGCTGGGAAACTCTCTCCTTGCACCCACTGCTCTGGGGTTTGGCTTTCTGTTCCATTTTCTCCACACACACTCAGAGAAAGCCTCATCAGACTGCTGCAGAGCAAAGTCCAGCCCTGGACAGTGGAGTTCTGCTTATCCAGGAATTACAGGAGTGCTGCAGGTCACGAGGCACCAACAGCTCCAAGAGGAGAGACCAGAGAGCCCCTTGCTGGGATGTGACCATCAGGCTGAAGGTCTGATTTCCCTGAGAGCAGCTCCTTGCTGCAGATAAGACATTTACAACACTCATGTGATGACAATTTTGCCCTTGGACACTTTTAAGTGTGGCTCAGCTGCTCTTTCATTTATTATTTTTGTAGCTTCCTCAAAGGCAAAAATTTAAAGCAACAAGAAGTTCTTCATTTGTGGAAGCTCCTGCCTGAGAGCAATAAATATGGTTTGCAAGAATTCAAAGGCTTTTTTTAATGCTGGTAAATTAAACTGCTTCTCTGCTGTCTGCTCCTCAGACTACAAAGAGATTCCTTGTGCTTTACCAGCTTCACCTGCTCCTTTTTTTTTGTCCCCAGACAGCACCTGAGACATGTGATGTGTTAATAACCAGTGTCCCTGTCAGGAAGGACATGGGGGGGGCTGCTTCCTAGAAACTCCTTTTTGTCTTATGTAAGGCAGATACCACTTGCCAGGTTGAGATAGTTACATGGAATTGGATTTTTATTTTTAGGTTGAAAAAAAAAAAAAAAAAAAAAAAAAAGAGGGAAAATTGCAAGAAAAATCTCATTGGCTCCCAGGCAGCACACTGGGAAAAATGAAATAAATATGTCTCAGTCATGCATTCTCTTCTTGGGCTGTAGCAGTTAAAGAAATAAAAGTTTTGTGTCACCATGGCAATATTAAAAAAAAAAAAAAGGGGGGGGAAGAAAAAAAGCAATCCTCTGTTCAACAGCCACAAGATATCCACAAGTCAGCCAATGACTGACAAATTTTGGAGCAGTGTCAAAGCCCTGCGTGCCAGGATTAAAAGCATATGTAAACTTTATGGCCATGGTTCTCCCAGAGTAGTCTCAAGTGGGCTCTGTCTGCTGCCTTAATGAAACAGTTGGGGAGCTGATCCTGCAGCCAGGCAGAGCTGGGAGGGATTTTTATGGCAGAGCAATTCCAAGGCTCAGAGTGATGGAGATCAGAATGAAAATAAAGGGTGGAGCTCTTGAGATAACAGAGGTGCAGGGAGAGCCCCAGAAGCTCTCAAGGAGTCTCAGAGGTTCAGCTGCTCTCCCTTCTCCTCGGGGCTGCCCTGTTTGCTGTCACAGGTGTGGAATGAGTCAGTGCCAGCCATGGTGTGACAGAGCCCTTGGGGCTGGAATGTGCTCCCTGTGCCCAGGAGGGAGCTGCGGGGGAACAGCCCCAGACTGCAGGGTAACTTGAGTTTGGGTGAGGAAAAGCAGCTGGTGTGAGCCACAACAATCCTCCCCTGCACCCACAAACACCCCTGGTGCTCCAGGAATGTTCTCCATGGCCTCTCCATTCACCAGCATTCCTGCACATTCCCTGGTTATCTGGATTCTCCAACCCCACACCAACCAACCTCTTCTACTTCTCTCTGCTCAGACCATGCTCAGTCTCACAGAATCACAGAATTCCAGGATGGGTTGGATTAAAAGGGACCTTAAATCTCATCCAGCTCCACCTCCTGCCATGGCCAGGGGCACCTTCCACTATCCCAGGCTGCTCCAGCCTGGCCTTGGACACTTCCAGGGATCCAGGGGCAGCCCCAGCTTCCCTGGAAATTCCATCCCAGCTCCTCCCCCCCCTCCCAGGGAACAATTCCCTGCTCACATCCAATCCAAAGCTGCCCTGTGGCAGTTGAAAACCATTGGAATATTGTAAAAAAGTGCACAACCTCAACAGCACCATTCAAATATCACCCCTTTTTTGACTGTAATTACACCCAGCTCCCAAGATCATGTGCTTACCCAGGTTGTTGTGTGCTGGAGACATGGGGTTTGGTGATAAGTTTGGAGAACCTGAAAATCAAGATGGGATAATTATTGCTCTGGAATCTACACCAGGAAAAGCATTCACAGGATCTGCAGTGCTGCCCAGGCTTGTTGGAGGGACAGCCCAGTGCAGTCTCATTTCTGACACTGCAGCTTCTCTGCTGGTTATTACTGTTCTTACAGGAGCTTTCAGATATCAACTTGCTGCCCCCTTCTCAGGGAACTCACTGAAGTTTAACCCATTAATTTTCCAAACTGAGCAGCACTTGGCTGTGTTACTTTCTGTGACAACCCCAGTTAGCTGGGCATTAAAGAGCTTGGGTGTACATTGCCAGACAAAATAAAATTAAAACCATCACTTTATTTCCCCAGTCCTGCTGGCTTTGGGACAATGGAGCACTGGATCAGGTTACACATATCTGACCAAAAAGCTGTCAGAATTTTATCCTCAAAAATGTTAATTTGCCACAAATTCTAGGTCTTATTTTCAATATCTGCACTTGCATGTCCCAGGTGATGCAGCCCATTTTTACTTTTCCACTGCTCTGAGCTGGTTTCTTTACTTTTTTTTTCTCTATAATGAGGGAAGTCCATGACATCTGAACATTAATATGGGCTATCTGAACATAATATATGGATTATCTGAACATAAACTAGGTACCCACATTCCAAACCTGGCTACCTCTTTTTGTGGCAATGAGAAAAAAACCTGGACCTTCCACTTCCTTTGGGATACAGCCACTAAATGAAAGCCCCAAAGGTGACTCACCTGCATCCATGCTGGGGTTCATCTGGTGGTCACTGGTTTCTCCATCCTCACTCAAATAGCCTGGAGGAGGGGTCTCTGGAGGCACAAAATCATCACACTGTCAGTGCAAAGTCTGGATTTTAGGCACCAAAAACATTCACAAGGAGCTCACATTCTTTTTTATTACTCCTCTTTCTCAAGCTGCTGGAGGGAGGAGCCAGCACAGCCAGGGTGATATCCATATTTGTAAATAACAGAGGAAGGGGAAAACAAAAAAATCCGGATTTTCAGTCCCATGAAACTTTAAGCCATGGAGGCAGTTTTCTGTCCACATATTTCTCCTCTCCTGGAGTGCAGCTGCATAACTTGTCCATGCAAATAAGGTGTAAATTGCTTGTAAAAGAGATACATAAATAGAAGAGCTCAATTCCATCAGAAATTTGGAGAGTTTGACTCAAAATGCCTGAATTTCATTCAAATCTCAACCTGGTAAGGGAACATCCAGTTTAGATTTCCCAATAAACTGAGGTTGTTCACTGAATGTAGAGGTGAGTTTAAAACCAACAAAACAAAGCCATGCACAGATGTTATTGTGGGATAATATATGACACGGATCATTTTTTGTAATTATTTTTAAGGTTGTATAAAGATGATTTTTATTAGAAATTGTCTTCTCTTATATACTATTTTCTACAGACCAATGGATTGGTGAGAGAAACACAAACCTCTTCACCCACATTGGTCAAACTAGAGGGACTTCAAGAGAGAATCCTTCCTCTTAGAAGGAATGAGCAACATAGATATTTTTACAAAAACAGTTCTGGTGTTTATGTTCTTTTTTTTCAGACAGGAATTTTAATAAATTCAAACATCAGAAAACCAGAACTAGAAACCTGAAGTTAAAAATCAAACTACAATGAAGAGCCCTGTTGAGTGCCCACATTTACAATTCCCAGCTATGTCTGCACTCTGCAGCTCCAGGGGAACGCGGGGAAGGAAGATTCCCAGTTGGGGATCCCCAGGCAGGATTCCCTGAGTTCTCTGTCCCTTCCCTCTGCTCCCTGTATGGAAGACACAAGGTACCTGGAATGTAGTTGCTCTGGGGCTCGATACCTGCAGGGAAGTTAGTGTTCTCTGGGATGGAGTGGCTGTAGTCATCCAGGGGAGGGAATTCGGCCGGAATCTCCGCGTGCCGAGGCACCAGCACCGGCGGCAGCACTGCCAGGGGAAAACGGCACCAGCTTTAAAATGCAGGCAGTGAAAGAGCAGGAAACGAGGAGAAACCAGTTTGGAGCAACAGCTCTACAGACAAAGGGGGCTCGTTAAGGACGGGATTTGATGCTGGCCTCTGGAATAACAACAGCAGGTGAGGATGGTTTATTCCCAGCTGGGAATGGGACAGAGCTGATCTGTGCACATCTGGTCTCTCTGCCCTCTTTCAGCTCTGCTTGAAACACTCTTTAAGAGACTGCACCCCATGATTCCCAAGGAAGGAGTTTCCCATAGGATGGAGCAGGCAGGTGGGATTAGCATAAACATCCTGCCTGGCTCTGCAGATCTGTGCTGACACGCAGCAGAAGCTCCTGCAGCTCCAGATCAAAGTTTCTTCCAGAGGCAGGAGGAGACTCTAGAACAGGAAGCTGGGAGCTGTTCTTAGACCCAGCTCAACAGTCCATTCTCAATTTAACCCCAGCAGTGAGGGGTGCACAGAACACTGCTATGGTTCCTCCTGAGTTATATGCACACCATGCCACACTGGGAATCTGGAACCTGCTCACTTGGATTTCATCCATTCCCAACGATATTTTCCCCCTGACTGCAGGCTCGTAAATTATCCTGCTCCATACAGTAAGGGATTATCACCAAAAACAGACCCACTGTGCCTGGGGGTGCCCTCAGAGATGCCTCCTGCTGCAGGAGAGGTTGGGGAGGGATCAGCAGGGATCTCCTGTGATGCCTCCTGTTGGAGGAGAGGCTGAAGAGGCATCTCTTGGGAATGCCCTGGGAGATGCCTCCTGTTGCAGGAGAGGCTGAACAGAGCAGGGATCTCCTGGGAATGTCCTGGGAGAGGCCTGCAGCTGCAGGAGAGGCTGAACAGAGCAGGGATCTCCTGGGAACACCCTGGGAGATGCCTCCTGCTGCAGGAGAGGCTGAACAGAGCAGGGATCTCCTGGGAATGTCCTGGGAGATGCCTCCTGTTGGAGGAGAGGCTGAACAGAGCAGGGATCTCCTGGGAACACCCTGGGAGATGCCTTCAGCTGCAGGAGAGGCTGAACAGAGCAGGGATCTCCTGGGAATGCCCTGGGAGATGCCTTCAGCTGCAGGAGAGGCTGAACAGAGCAGGGATCTCCTGGGAATGCCCTGGGAGATGCCTTCAGCTGCAGGAGAGGCTGAACAGAGCAGGGATCTCCTGGGAATGCCCTGGGAGATGCCTTCAGCTGCAGGAGAGGCTGAACAGAGCAGGGATCTCCTGGGAATGCCCTGGGAGATGCCTTCAGCTGCAGGAGAGGCTGAACAGAGCAGGGATCTCCTGGGAATGCCCTGGGAGATGCCTTCAGCTGCAGGAGAGGCTGAACAGAGCAGGGATCTCCTGGGAATGCCCTGGGAGATGCCTTCAGCTGCAGGAGAGGCTGAACAGAGCAGGGATCTCCTGGGAATGCCCTGGGAGATGCCTTCAGCTGCAGGAGAGGCTGAACAGAGCAGGGATCTCCTGGGAACACCCTGGGAGATGCCTCCTGCTGCAGGAGAGGCTGAACAGAGCAGGGATCTCCTGGGAATGCCCTGGGAGATGCCTTCACTGCAGGAGAGGCTGAACAGAGCAGGGATCTCCTGGGAAATGCCCTGGGAGATGCCTCCTGTTGGGAGGAGAGGCTGAACAGAGCAGGGATCTCCTGGGAACACCCTGGGAGATGCCTGCAGCTGCAGGAGGGCTGGGAGGGCAGGGCTGGGGTGGTACCTGGGGTCTCCACTCTCTGGTAGTGGTAGGGGTTGACACAGACTTCGTCCTTCTTCATGTTGAAGGCGAACTCGCAGATCTCCATGGCGCGCAGCTCGTGGTGGCTGTGCAGGTCGGGCCAGCGCCACAGGCGGCAGTAGATGACGTGGGGCAGGCCCTTCCTGTGGGACACCTGCAGCCTCCCATCCAGGGACCTGCAGAGGGGCACAGCCACGGTGAGCCTGGGACTGCCACAGGGCACGGGGGGTTCTGTCCTGGCTGTCACTGCCCCCTGGCACAGTCACTGACCCCCGGCGCTGCCAGGACGCCGCTGGTGCTCGCCCGGCCTCAGGGCAAGGCTTCACCTCCACGAGCAGGAAAATCCTGGGATCCCAGCCTGGTCTGGGTAGGAAGGGATCTTAAATCACCTCTCATTCCACCCCCTGCCACGGGCAGGGATGCCCTCCACTGCCCAGGCTGCTCCAAACCCATCCAGCCTGGCCTTGGGCACTGCCAGGGATCCAGGGGCAGCCACAGCTGCTCTGGGAATTCCAGCCCAGCCCCTGTCCACCCTCCCAGGGAACAATTCCTTCCCAATATCCCATCTAACCCCACCCTTTTTAAGTCTGAAGCCATTCCCTGTGTCCTGCCCCTCCATTCCTTGTCCCAAGTCCCTCTCTAGCTCTTCTGGAGCCCCTTCAGGCACTGAAAAAGCATCCACAACAAATAAGATTTGTTTCATATAACAGCTCTGCTCTGGATTAATTTTTATTTTTGGATATCTGGATTTTTAATTTCTTTTTCTTTAGTAACTATTTAATGATTGATTTGGAGGCAGAGACAAAAGCTACAGCCAGTAAGAACCTGACAGTTCAGTGATACTCCTAAATCCTGACACGTGTCCTAAACAAGCAGGGTTTGCACAGCCATCTCTGCTGTGCTTGGAAAAGTGTTAGTAAACCTGGACATTTAAAACACAGATAGATGAATGTTCCTTGGGACAAAATCAATATAGATACCTTTTATGTAAATTTATCTACTATGTCTATATAAAGTTCAGGAACCTCACAAACAACCAGGACTTCCAGTTTCATTTTCCGAGTTGCAGCTTGAAAGCAGAGATTTTACAGCACTGCTTATTCTTATTTTTACACCTACTCTGTGTCTCCTCCAGCTCATTTTTCACCCAATCCCACCCTCACCCCAGTTTGCTCTTCCTGGCAAACCTTCCCAGGAAGCAGGACAAGAGTTTTCAGCTCCTCTCCAGCAGAGGAAAAAGCTGGAGCAGGGTCTCCTCCATCCTGGATGAATGGGAGCTGCCCCCAGGCACTTCTTTTGAAGTCTAACCCTTCATTTCCCTTGCTTTCCCTAATGACCCAAATGAAACACTTCGGGGCTTTGGTGAAATTAAGTATTTCTCTTTTTTAATTTGTCAAGGAGAGAGAAAAATAAAGAAAATTGAAATTTTAGTCGGAATTATTTCCCCTGGTTCTTTGTGTTGGCAGCCGAGTTAGAAAAACAAAGTGAACCCAAAGCAAAACACACAAACAATTATTCCAAAGAGGATGGGCTCATCTTGGCTGCCCTAAGAGAGTTTTCCCAAAAGTTCCTCTGGCAGAGCTTGGTACCACACATGCCTTTGCAAACACTGCTACAACAGCAGGGAAGGCAAAACACGACTGATTCCAGCCAGAAGTGGGGAATATTCCCAAGGACAGTGCCAGTGGCTAGACCTGAGCTCCTGGGGAAGGTGGGAATTTGGGTGTTGATTTCCTTGGAGCCAAGACTGCAGTGATTTGGCCTCAAAACTCATCAGGTTGGAAAAACTTTTTTAAAAACCATATGAAAATAGTCACTGAAATTAGCAAAAGGAGAGGAGACGGGAGTAAACCAGGAGTGCTTCTCCATTCCCCTCACCTTTGCCTGCTTGGCAGCATATCTGGCATCCAAGTGAGGAAAAAAGAAGACTCAGAGAGAATATTGCAAGGAGCCCAGAGGAGACCCAGCTGTGGGAAGTGTTAATCCTGCTCCCCAGCTCTGGGCTGAGCAGCTGAGGTGGGGCTATAACACAACATGTGTTTGACTTTGGGGTGATTCCAAGGATGGGGCTCTCCCTACATTCCCCCCAAACAAACTTCCCAGTCAGCTGGAGGGGAAGGGCCCTTCCTGCCATCATCCCACAGCACAGGAAGGGATGGAATTCTCAGCACTCTTATCTAAAGAGACTTTTTTACGATGACAGACCCATGTGGTTTATTTCCAAATCCAGCAGCCTCCCCTCGGTAAGAGATAAGGTAAAAGGAATGAGATTTCCCAAAGCCCTGGGGGTTCCTTGGGTTTCTCTGGTTGGGAAATCTCTCCTCAGGCTCCCCACTGAGGCACTTGGGACAAAAGAGCTTTGCCTGCAGGTCCCTGGGAAGGTGGCTGAGGGACAGGGCAGCTCCACTTCCTCCTGCTGTCCTGCCCCAAGCCCCAGGAGCATCTTCCTCACCCTCAGGGGATATCTTCTGCCGAGGAGCAAACTCCTGGTGTGGCTGAGATGGGACAGGAGAGGAGAGGAGCCAGCTCTGCTCTGCTCAGGGCAGCCCCGGGGTGACCCCATCCCACAATAAACTCCAGGGCACACACAGCTTCTTCCTGCTCCTGGTCCTGCTCTGAAGGATGATCCCAAACCATCACATCCAGACTTCACTAAAATGAGCAGAATCTAACCCCGAATTTCCCTTGGGATGCTGAATTGTTCCTCCCTTTTCCCTTTCCTTGAACCAGCCTGGGCTGAGCAGCTCTCCCTCTACAACTGCCTTAATACATTTATTATTCCATACTATTTAACAGGATTTCTTTGGAAATCACCAATATTTTTTTGCCAGAATTTAGTACTGGATTGTTCTCTAAAAAAAAACCAGCATAATTTATGCTTTGTCATACATTCCTACACTGCATGGAGTCCTTGAGAACCAAAAACCTCTTCACCTTTAGGGTGGATCCATCCTTAAAAGCCATTTGTAGGGATATTTACCACACAAAGCTGCCTCTGCAAGGCCAAACGCTGCTCAAAGAGCAAAGGGCAACGGGAGGCTTTAACAGCAAAACCAGAGAGGGGAGGGAAAAAATGACAGAAACATTGAAGCTTTATTTTTAAACAATCTGTCTGAATTAAACAGGAGAACATTGCACAACCTGAATTTGATTTCCAGGCCTGATTGGTTTGGGTTTTTTTTGCTGCTTGTTTGGGGTTTGTTGTTGTTGGGGTTTTTTCTGTTGGGTTTCTTTTGTGGTTGCTTTTTTTAAATGTATTTAATTTGTAAGATCCTGGATTGTGAAAGAGAAAAAACCCACCCCACCTTCTGAAAGGTTTTGGTTACTTTATTTCTTCCTCTTTGAGCATTTTGCAGCTATCTTTAGCTGGATACTGAAAGTCTTCCTTGTACCCATACTCCTGCTTTAAAAGCAAAGCTGAAATCAGGGGTGCAAAAACCAGGACTGCAAATTAAGGAAAGTATCTAAGCTGTCAAATTTTTTTGCCCAGGTTGGAAAATTCAGATTTACTTCATTAGAGATCCAATCCCTTCCCTTCCTCACAGTTTTATATCCCTGTCATTAATCTTGCAAGAGAGCAAAATGCCTGAAGAACTCAAGTATCCAGTACCACCAACACGTGCAAACAGGGAGAAGGAAAAAAGAAAAATCATCAGGAAGAAAAACTGAAATTATTCATTTTAAAAACCACAGGAGCTGGTTTTTAAACCCATAACTAATAAGTTGCCAAAAATTCACCAAGACCTGTGGCCACAGGCTGTGATTTTCTCCTGAACACAAAACATGATAAGTAGTTCCTAACTGGCCCTGCATCTGGGCTACAGCAGGAAAATTAGCATTTATTCTTGTAGCAGAATCTGGCTTTTGTGTGCAGAGCTCTGGAATATCCACAAGGCTTCACTGAGCAGTTGGATAAAATCTCAACTTTCCCTCATTGGTGGCCAAAACAACAGGAGGGAATAAAGAATTGACCCAGCAGCACATTTGGAACTCCAAAGCTGAGGCTTTGCCCTCTCCTTCCCCTCAATTTGCTCAGCATCGCTGAATTTTCCAATTTCTGGGGCACTTTGAACAGTGCTGTCCTTCAAGGGCTGGAAATACAAGTTCCCTGTGTCAAGCTGAGGTTTGCAATGTGCTGCCAGAGAGGAAACTAATATTTAACACTCCTGTTTGAAATTTATAGAAGAGGAAAATAATTAATAAAGGTGTAATTTTCAATGTATCTCTATGGAGAGGGAAAGCTTTCATAACCTCGAAAAGAAAGGAGTTAAAAGGATTTTCCCCAAAGCAAGAGAAAAGTTGGTGGCAGAGCCAAGACCAGGAGAGAAGAGTGAATCTCTCCCTCAATATTATCAATGACCACCCCTATTCTGGGCTGGTAACTCTCGTTTGGTTTTTTTTCTTCCCACTAAAACCCTCTTTTGGGGTTTGGAAGGAAACCACACATCCTTTACAAAACAACCCACAGCATCAGGTAAGGATTTTAAAGGTAAAGAGAAATTCATGTTTTCTTCTGGTGCTGCACAATTCCTCTGCTCAAGTCTCTGTTCTGGGTTTGCCAAGGAGCTGATAACAGCAACATTATCAATATTTCTGGTGCAAATGGCTTTTTACCTGCCTACCTCCATCCCAGTCTTTGCAGCCTCCCCTTCCCCCTCTCCAGAGCTGAAGAACTCCAGCCCTGGGAGTTGATGTCAGGATCAGATTATGACAGCATGAGTCATTTATTAAGATTCCAGTAAGCTCTTTAGCAGGTGCCTTGAGACCGTATTTTTCAGAGTCTAATTTCACATTCAGACATAAGTACATTTTATTGGTTTACCATCAACTCTCTGCCCATTGTTGCTACTCTCACCCTCTTGTCCCCCTTCCACTCTCAGTTAATTCAGGTTTCTTTAAAGCTATGGAGAGCTCATTTTCTCAGATATCATGAACTGCTTTCTCCCCTGTATTTTTTACTGATCTCTGTTATTTACACCCCTTCCGTTTCTGCCCCAGCTACAGGATATTGGTTGGTGGCTACCAAACCCAGCTCCCTCCCCTCTATTTTTAGCCATTTTGTAATTTTATGCCCCTCCATTGCTTTCAGCTCCTCCTTTTCCTGATAGCCAGGAGCACAGCAAACAAATAAGGTACCCCAGAGACCCAAGCACACACCCTGCTACCCCAGGAAGGACAGAATACATCCTAATGCTTAATTAAGGCTTAATCCTAAACCCACTTCCAAACTTCCTCATATACATTCCATTATTTCTGCCTTTTCCCCACAGAAAATAAGGGGTAGAAGTGGAATTTGAGGCTGTATTTCTGAAGGTACTGCAGCCCTGGTACCTCTAAATGTGCAACCCAGTTTTTCTAAGCAGTCCTGGGGTTCTTTTATTTATTTCAGCAAAGTTTATTGGCCCAAATCTTTGTCAGACTTGTGGAAATTTATTTGTGCTTGAGCCTTAAGGGTGCAGGGAGTGGACACAGGAGAGGTTTCTGAACGTGCCTTTTTGAAAAGTCATTTATCAGAGCTCGTCACTTCTTCCCAGAATCCTGTATTTAACTCCAAAGCTGAAATCCAAAACCCAACACACACTTTCATCCAGGCAAACCAGCAACTTCCCCTCTCCCAGGAGATTCCAGGCATGGAGTGCTTGGATGGGCAGGGCACTTTCACGAGGAGAAAAGGCATGGATGGAAATGCCAAGGAAATTCAGATAATCTTCCATAACCCAGAGTGCATCCAAAACAAAAGCATTTCAAGGAAGACTGAATTACTGGAGCACATGGCAATCAAAAAGAAGGAAAAGGCAAAAAAAGCTGCTGTAAAACTCAGTTATTCTGTCAGCCTCCATGGTACTTACACTGATTTACATTTAATATCTAGTTTCTAAGTGCATATTCTTGATGCTGTGGGGGAAAAAAAATGCTCCTATTTTCACTGAAATCAAGAGAGCTCTGCAAATCACCATCAGCTGTTGATATAACCCAGCTAAACCAGAGCAAGAGAACCCAGGAAAGAATGGAAAAAGAAACTCATTTGCTTGGACAGAGGCCTCACTCCAAGAACTGCTGCCCCAAATATGTGTGTGCTAACAAAAGCAAAAGGGATTATCAGAGGGAGGGTGGAAAAACGACAGTTTTAAGACTTTGGCCTCCCCTTCACAATATATACAATTCCCAGTGCCTTCAGCAGAACCCTCACATAAATACCAGAGTCGGAACTGACTCCTCAGACAAATGTTTGTGCATTCTATCAAGCTGGGACGAAGCCAACATTTCTTATGGAAACATTTCTGGTGGTCCTGGACAAAGAACATGTTTACTTTATAGCAGATATAGCTAAAAATACATTGTGCTCCAGCCTCCAATTATCTTGTTTGGAATAGTTTGAGGCTACTCGAGCTTCGTTGCTGTTATTTTCTTTATTATATAGTGAAAATGTTGCTGCTTTTCCTGTAATTTGAAAAGCAGCTATTTCCAGGTTTGCCCATCTGTGTTTGGACCTCCCCTGCATGGATAATGAGATCCAGGGTGAAATTTTCCAGAGTGCCCATCTCCCGTTTTCAAAAGCAACTTAAGGCAGAGATCAATGCTCTGCTGGAATTACAGAGGCCTTTTAAGTGTTCCCTTAATCCCACTGGCTCTGTGTTCTATTGCTTTTCAAGCTGGGTTAGCAGCCACTCGGATATGTAATTATTTGCACGACCAGTAGCAATTAACAGCACACCACAAACCAGGGGACCTGGGCCCACAAACTTCCTCCAGTCCCTCCCCAGGGAATCCTCTGGGATCCATTCCATACGTGCCTGGATGCTCCAGTGAGGGGAACAACCTCCTTTCAATAAAACCCACTTTGCTCACCAAAATATTCCTGGGTTCCTTATAAGTCTCTCCCCTTTTCCCAAAGAATTATTTATCCCTCTCTCTACTGCCAAGGAGCTTTCCCAGCTCCAGCATGGCAGTGAATCAGTTGTGGGTGAATCACTTCCCATGTGCTTCATCCCGGAGCAGATTCCCACAGGCTTTCCCCCCTAATCCTGATGACACAGAGCCACCCAAACAAACCCCGGGGTTTCCACCAGGAGTTACCACCAGGTGAAGATAGGCTGGAGGAAAGCTCTGTTGATTTTATAACTCTGAGCTCCTCTATCGTGAGTCACCAGCAATGCAGGAGAAATCCAGCTCCAAAAGCCACCCCAAAAGAGTGGGAAATCTGCAGATTTCAGAGGGAAGGGCTCCTTAAAAGCTCTCACCAGTTAATATTTTACACTCTCTTCTGTCTGTAATTACCAGTGAAATCAGAGCCCGGGTGTGTTTGGAGGAAGCACTTTGTGAACTCCTGTCTCATACACCTGTGAGGAGCCTGAGGGCAGACAGGAGGTGCTGCTTCTTTTGGGGTAATTACTCTGATTTGGGGGCTGCTTCTGTACAATAAGAAAAAGGGGTTCTTTGGACCAGAGAGGTGAAAAAAGCTGCAGTTGAAATATTTTTTTTCCCCTACCTCAAACTCTCAGCAGCAAAAAGGAAGCTGTGTATAGGGCCTACCTGAAAGCTTCCTTTCTTCCTGTGACTCTCCAGAGCAAGGGCAAGGGTTGTTTTCAGGCTGCCTCAGCCACCCCTCCAGCCAAGATAATCATCTTATTCATGGCAGCCAAATTCTGCATCCCTAAATTACAGATTATGTTTAAAAAAAAAATATTAAAAACTTTGATAAGAGAAGGGGGAAGATTATCTTATTTTCCCCATGCTGCAAGACACAAGGAATTCTCTGCTGACCAAAAATGTGCTTTTTTCCACGGGGTTGCTGTGTGCATGCACTGTGTCCTTCTCTCCTTCTCTTTTCCCTGCCCTGGTGCTCCTGGAGTGAGGCTGTGTAATTGCAAAGCTGAGCTCTGACTAATGCAGGATGTGTGGGAGAGCAGCTCCATGAATAAGAGCTCTCCAAAGCACCAGGAGCACGCTAAGTCACTCTTATCACCCAAACAGGATCTGCAGCGTGTGTGTGCACGGGGGCCTTCCTCTGAGGGTTTGGTCATTGCTATTGCTCCCTGGCAATCCAGCTGGGGTGACAGAAAATGCAGCAGGAAAAAGCAAGCGGCTGAAATCAACAGAAACAAGTATCTTATTTTCATGTAAATGTCAGCAGTAATAAAAGCTTGACGCAAGAAGTGATTAAAGAACAGTCCAGAAAAAAACCCCAGCATGAAAACAGGTCACCTTTCAACCACCACAGGACACAGAACTGTTCCCAAATGAGATGTTTTTCAAAAGTTTTCCATGAGGTGTCCATTACGAACAGCTGAAAATACCAACTGCATCCAGACTCACATTTAAGGAACAGAGAGCCATTTCAGGTACCTTTGCTGTTGTCAGCTCCCCCTTCCCTCCCTCCAAACTCAAAAGAATATTTGATATTCACGTCCTGGGAACCTCACTGCATAAACGCTTAAACTTTGAGCTTAAACCAGATCTGGAGCTTGCCAAGGAGAGGGAGTGAGGAGGGAAGCAGACCCACAGGTAAATATTAGTTTGTACTTGGAAAAGCCAGAGCACATTTTAAAGCTGCTTTTGATTTTCATGCCAACCTGTCCTCTGTCAACCACTGGAAGGCCAAGGTGACAGGGGGACAAGCACCTGGTGTCTGTGGCAGCTGCTCCAGAGGGACAGTGACACAGCCAGGCAAATGATGGAAAATGCCCAGCAGAATTCCAGAAACAAGGGATGTTTTTCTTCTAAGTTCCTTTCTGGCCCCTCTTGGCTGGTGCCAGGCACATGGGAGGTGGGCTGGGCTGTGCCTGTGGTTCTGGCACTCTCCAAAGGGGCAGGGAATGCTTTTGGGAATGCTCTCCTCCTCTCTGCTTCCACACAGGCTTCACACCTTCCTGGGCAATAATACCAGATAAAGCCTGGAAGTTCTTTGAAGCCACAGAAGAGACCCCTCCTGTCCTGAAGCAGCATCCCCAACACCCTCTGCTGTGCCCTGAATGGGAATCCAGAGAAGACAAAACAATTTCCAGTTCTTTCAAACCCTTCATGTTTCCAGCACTCTACAAGTGCACAAATAGATCTGGCCATCTCTGTGGTGCAGCCAGGATGAGAGGGACACCCAAACTCTGTGTGACAGCCAACACCAACATCCCAGCACTTTGATGTCACCATGAGACCACCACTGCTCACTCCAAATCAAAGCTCTGGGGGAGCTTCTGAGCAAGCCATAATCACTGTGCAGATGAAATGCAGACAGGAGCCCCAGGACACCACCCAGCTCCTCCAAACCAACACGATGAGGCACTGAGGGGTAACACTCAATTATGGCCTTTTTCTGTCTCCTCTGGAGCAGCAAAATGCCCTCGCTGGGTGCCTGGCTCAGCGGTGACTCAGAGAACAGAGGGATTGCCATTGAATCACCCACAGGGTTTTAAGCACCCTGCAGGTTCTGTTGATGGGAGATGTCTCACTACCTACACCTTCCCTAAATACTGCCCGGGCTGTCCAGGGCAGCAGAGTGAGGGGAACAGCACAGACCAAGGGTTCAAAAGAGCAGGGATCCTCTGGGAATACCTGGATGCTACAAAAAGGAGTAATGGCACACATTACTCCTCACAGCTCACTCCACAGCATGTGAGCATGGACTGAAACTACACAGAGATAGGGAAACAATGGGATAAGTCACAAATGTTTGACTTCACAAGCTAAGACAGTTTTCTTTCCCCTCCCCTCATGACTAAGCCTTTGGTCCACACACCCACTCCATCCTCAAAAAAACAAATGTGATTGCTCTAAAATACACAGAGGCAATGACCAAGCACCCTCCCCCTCACAGCACTCAGCCTATTTACTAAGAGTCTGCACCGTCTGCTCTGTTTGTACCAGGATCCAACTCCCCCTCCCAATGAGACATTAAACACCAAGCAAGTCCAACCCCTCTCCATTTCCCTTATCCCATTCCCAAACCTCCAAGTGTGCAGACAGCATCTTTCTCCCAGATGAATTGCTGCAATCACTCCTAGCTGCTGCCAGGGGAAGGACACAGCAGTGCCCAGTGTGCCAGCTGATCCCAAACCAGCACTCAAATCCATGCCAAGGGCTGTGCCAGGGGCTCTTCCCTAGAGGAGAGCACTGGCAGCTCCATGCTCTGCCTCCCAACACCCCTGAGCACTGAGCTCAAGCTCTGTGCTCTGCCTTAACAGGTTAAAGTGGCAGAGAGGAGATTTGGGTTTGACAGAAAGAAAGAATTCCTGCTTGTGAGGGTGGCAGGCCCTGGCACAGGTGCCCAGAGAGCTGGGGCTGCCCCTGGAGCCCTGGCAGTGTCCCAGGCCAGGCTGGAAAAGGCTTGGGAGCAGCCTGGGACAGTGAAAAGTGTCCCTGCCATGGCAGGGGTGGGATTTAAGGTCCCTTCCCACCCAAACCCTTCTTTTATTCTCTGATTCTGCACCTCACCTGCACTGTGCCTGCTGGGGAAAGGCAAAGCTACTGCCTGCACCTGCAGCCAGAAACTCCAGGTTCAGCCCCATCCTGGCACAGAATTGCTGCATCAAACTTTACTCTAGGAACTACTATCCATCCAGACCACCAGACCACCCCTGGTAGCCTTCCCAGCCATTTTCTCTTTGATACATTTCCTTATGCAAAACTTAGAGAAAAAAACCCCAACCTAAAATCCAAACCTCTGAAGCAAGTGAAGACCTACACCTTCTTTTTCCTTTTAGCAATCAAAACAACTTGCCTGTCCTTATGTCATCCCAGCTAATCTCTTCCTCCTCTCTGGCACATCAGATAAATACCTTGTTCCTCCAACCCATCAGAAAACACAGCTGCTAAAATTATCACTCTGACCCATCAATCACCCTCCTCTCTCTCACACTGTCCCGTTTCTTCTCAGAGGTATTAAGTTCAAAACCTTATCCTCAAGGCACTCCAGCCCTCCTTTATAACACACTTGAGAGCTCATACCAACAGCAGCTTCTCCCAAATTCCATATCCAGACTGGATATCCTCCACATGCTCCCTCTGGCTTCTCCTTCCCTCCCACCTGGGCCCCTCTCCCTGCTTTTGGCAGCTTTCAGCATGACAGTGGTGCAGAAATTCCTTCCAGTCCCGAAGAGCTGGAAGGCTGATCTTTCACCATCTCATTTCCTTGGGAAGGCTGATTAAACTGAGAGCACCAACCAGGATCAACACAATGCACGCAGACAAAAAGCTTTGCAGGGAGCAGATAGCACAAAATTATTGAAGTAATTAATACAGCCCATGGTTACAGTTTCCCCTGGATATTCCCAGGAGTACTGCCTTGCATCTCTGAGCCTGCCAGCTCCTCAGTACAGGGACAGTCTGTATTCTTCCCCCTCTTCTAAAGCAATAAGCACGTTCTTGGCAGCTAAATTATTAATAAGGAACAAATGGTAATTGATTTATAGATGAGCATGAAAAAAAGGATTTGTCTTCTTCATTTTAAGTCACCATGCCCACAAGGCTTTGTGCTGCTTCTATCCCCTCCAGAAGGTCCCACCCAGACCTGTAATGCAGCACATGCAGCTCCAGATGACCTGTGGCTGTGTGACCCCTTTACCTCTGTTGTATCTGACCACTGATATTGCAACAGAGAAACAAAGTGCTCATTGTTCCTCCTGTCTCCCTCTCTTCTCAGCCGGCAAGGAAAAGCTTAACTGGATTAGTTCTTAAGATTTTATTTTTATCCATTGTGAGCTTGTGAGAAAAAAAAAATACTCATGGAAAAGATGAGTTTTGAATTCAGGCTTTGAATATGCTGAGCTTGGGGAATTAGCCCTTCAGTGCCGGTGGAAAGTTCCACAGTTCTGGCCCAGGACTTCACACCAGAAGTCTCCGTCCCGCTCCTGAGAGCAGGACTTGCTCACATTTCAGCTGCAGCACTTGCCACACCGATCTGCACTCCTGTTCTGCTGCCTGACCCGAGGATCTCCGGGCAGGTCCTCCCCCTGCAGGGATCTGGGCTCCCTTGTGAGGCAGGCGGGAGCAGAGCAGCTCCTGCACAGGCTGCTCGCTTTATTGTAATTACCAGCACCACACACCCTCCCCACGGCTTTCACAACATTCCCCACCACTTGTTTGGCACCAAGGACTGAGCAGCAGCCAGCCTGCCACAAGCTCAACCTTTCTGAGCAGACCCGTGGCTTTACTGAAAGCAACCCAAAGTTTGTTTCTAGAAACATTATGGAGATGACATGTAAAACACACAGCACTGCTGCTTAAAGGCTGGCTGAATTCCAAACAATGGGAGCTCTTCCATGAGGCAAAAACAGACCTTCAAAGGCTTGTGGGCAAATATACTGTCACTGAATATTTTGTCATGGAAGCAAGAGCCTAAAAATATACCAGGAGCAGATAATGCAGTGCGACAGCCCGGCGCACATCCTGCCTGCGCTCTGTAAACAGCCCCATGTGAACTGGCACCATTGTACAAACCAGGCCACCCAGACCAAAAAGTAGGACACTGGTTTGTGACCAACTGCAGCCTCCAGCCCAGAGCTCTGGGCTCCTCCATCCCAGAGCCCCATACTCCTCCAGCCCAGAACCCCAGGCTCCTCCAGCCCAGAGCCCCCCGTGCTCCTCACCCCACAAACCCCACTCTGTTTGGGGACAGTGGTGGGAGTGTGGCTGGGTTGTCCCAGGAATTGGGAGAGGTGAGGAAAGGGCATTTTGGGATCCCATCCCTACACCACGTCCTGCCCACAGCAGGAAAGCCAGCCTGGGGATGTGCTGATTCACCACGGGGTTGTAATTCTGAAAATACTTCTCCTCCTCCTCCTCGTCCTCCCTGCCAGGGAAGGGCTGTTGGTATCTCCTTTCTCTCAGCACAAATCAAAGATAAAACACGGGTGCCCCGGGTAACTGGGATACATCATATTCTGCATTCCTTGCTCCCATTTGCAGTATTTGGGCTTGAAGGGAAAATACTTTGTTTAGCATAAATGAGAGAATGATAAAAGCCACACCAGACTGAAAAAAGTGAGGCTCTGGGGACACAGTTCTCCAACAGAGCAAAGTGAGATGAATTTCTTGTTCTAGCACATAAAGCTTAGCTGGATTTGGTAATTAAACCCAAGTTCTCAAAATCTTCAGGTGCTTTTCAACTGTTTTATCCTTATCAAAATTGTCCCCGCTGCTCTCAATGCTTTTCTGTAAATACAAGTGGCAGGTCCCTGCTGTGCAAGGACACTGGGAACACTCCAGGAGTTCCAACACCACAAAGATAGATGTCAAAACCTGAAAGCATTAATGCAGTTCTGCATAACAGATCCCAAAACAAAAAGCCCTGAGCGAGCCTTGGGTAGAACCCGGGAGCGTTCAGACAGTTTAATCTGTGCTCAGAACCTCCCCTGTGCCCAGAGCTATGGAAAAGTTCACAGGTGGAAGAGGAGGGTGGCCAGAAAGGCAAACAGAAGCAGCCTCCCAAACCTGAAAGGTTTGTTTCCATCCAGGAGAGCTCTCTGGCTGAACCTGGGTGTGCTCCTGAGCAGGTGGAATGAATTCAGCAAATTCCAGTCCAGCCCTTCACCCGGCTGCCTCTTGAGGATGCCGTGGTTGGAGGGCAGCACCCACTGAACCCCAACCACACATGAGCCCTAACAGACAAACAGCAGGGAGCAGAAAGTGCCTGCCCCAGGAATTTCCATGTGCAGCAGGCTGGGCAGGTAAAGGAGCTGACAAACAGGAGGGAGCAGTTGGCCCAGAGCAGCTGCTGGGGCCGCGCAGTGAAGTGGCTTGGTGGGGAGGGGAATTAAAAACATCCCCATCCCATTCTTCCTGCAGCAATTCATCAGATTGCACTTTCAAAACACGGCTGCTGGAAGCCAGGTGAGCAAATCCTGGGAAATACACAGGAATTGCTCTTCACAGGTAGGGAAAGAGGGGAAATATATGCTAAGAACTAAAAATAGACATTTTTCTGAAAATCCGAGTGGCATCAGCAAGGGAGGCTGTGGGGAAATGTGTATTTGAGTAGAGCAAAGAGCACCAATCCTTGCTGCTTTCCTCTGCTGATCATCCCTTGATAAATTACCATGGCTCTTTAGGGATTCTTTGAAAATCTGCTTTTTATTATTTACCCCTATTTTTTAGGAAGAGAAGATTGTCTCTGCCTTTGAAGCTTCCACAAGGGTCACACACCCCCACACGGCAGGATTTCACTGCTCTAAAAAGCTCTGGCTGCTCAGCCAGCTACTACTTAGGAATAAAAAAAGCAACATGGATGGCTCCAAGAGGCACTGATATGGAAACCGTACAAAAAGTGGCACTGGGGGTTTTTTTGAGCACTTGATGTTAAGAATAAAATAAAAAATAAATGAAGTAAAAATGAAATAAAACAGAATGAAAAAATGAAAATAACATCAAATTTAAAAAATTAAAATGAAAAAAAATAAAATGGAAAATGAAATGAAATAAAATTAAGTGAAATAAAATGAAATAAATGAAATAAAATGAAGTGAAATAAATGAAATAAAATATAAAGAAATTACAAAAAATATAAAGTAAAATAAAGCAAAATAAAGTAAAATAAAGCGAAATAAAGCAAAATAAAACTAAAATAAAAATAAATAAAATAAATAAAATAAAATAAAATAAAATAAATTAAAATAAAATAAAATAAAATAAATAACTGTAAGGGCTGGAGCAGGGCCAGGCTGCCCAGTGGGGGAAGCCTTCCCTGCCCAAGGCTGCCGCATTCCCCAGCAGAGGTGCAGGCAGAGGCTGGGTCAGGAGCTGCCCTGGCAGGAGCACTGCCCACTAATGGCTCCGAATCGTTTTGTGCCCGCCCTGAGCCGCTCCCCGGTGAGCCCTGGGGCCGTGGGCACTGGAAAGAATAAGATCCCAAAGACACAAGCTCTTAATTCAAATGTTAAGGTTATTGTTAAGTGGTGAATGTTCAAGTTCTAGATTTGCCTTTTGTTGGTGGTGAACGTTAAGATCCCTTGTGAAGCTCCAGTCCTGTATCTGTTACCCTGGATCCATGTCCCCTGTCACTGTAACCACATCCCTTTCCCTGGGGAAACCACCCCTGCTGCTCCCAGAACTAGGACACGGTTTATATCCAAATGAAGGGCCTCTGGTGCAATTAGGACCCTCAAAACAACGAACCGGCATACAACTAAAAAATAAAAACTAACTCCAGCCCGGCAGGACCACAGAAAATCATATACCAACAACTGGAGGTTCCGTCCCGTCACCATGACTGGACAGCATCAGTGGAAATGTCAGCCCAAGACCATGAACTAGCAGGGACTTCCTGAGGACTCTGGGGAGGAGGGAAGGCTCAGCTGCACCAAGCTTGCCCTCAGCCAGAGCCAAAGCTGTGCACCTCCCCCTCTATCCTCAGCCCTGCCGAGAGCCAAAGCTGTGCACTCTCCCTCTCATCCTCATCTCAGCCTCGAAGCAGCTTGCACTCCTCACATCCTCACTCACCGCAGAGCCAAAGCTGTGCACCTCCTCCTCCTCATCATCCTCATCCTCAGCCCTGCCGAGAGCCAAAGCTGTGCACCTCCTCCTCCTCATCATCCTCATCCTCAGCCCTGCCGAGAGCCAAAGCTGTGCACCTCCTCCTCCTCATCATCCTCATCCTCAGCCCTGCCGAGAGCCAAAGCTGTGCACCTCCTCCTCCTCATCATCCTCATCCTCACCTGCGAAGCCAAAGTGTGCACTCTCCTCCTCTCATCCTCATCCAGCCCTGCCGAGAGCCAAAGCTGTGCACCTCCTCCTCCTCATCATCCTCATCCTCAGCCCTGCCGAGAGCCAAAGCTGTGCTCCTCATCCTCAGCCCTGCCGAGAGCCAAAGCTGTGCTCCTCATCCTCAGCTCTACTAAGAGAAAGCTGTGCACCTCCTCATCCATCCTCATCCTCAGTCCTGCCAAGAGAAAGCTGTACACCTCATCCATCCTCAACCTTGCCGAGAGGCAAAGCTGTGCACCTCATCCTCATCCTTATCCCTGCCAAGAGCCAAAGCTGTGCACCTCCTCATCCTCATCCCTGCCGAGAGCCAAAGCGGTGCTCCTCCTCCTCATCCTCATTCATCCTCATCCCTGCCGAGAGCCAAAGCTGTGCTCCTCCTCCTCATCCTCATTCATCCCCAGCCCTGCCGAGAGCCAGAGCTGTGCCCGTCCTGCTCAGCATCGCGCAGCGGGAGCAGCGGCGGGGTGTGTGACCCCTCGAGCGAGCCCCCACCTGAGAGCTGACCCAAGTCAAGGTGTTTAAAAGCAGCAGGTGTGGTGTCCTTGCCCGTTTTTCTGAGGCAGCAGCCCCTGCCCAGGGTCAGAGCTCTCCTCAGCCCGTTCACCGAACGGCTCCAGCCACGCACGGCCTCAACTCCTGCACCGAGCACAGCTGTGCTCACTCGGGATGAAAGGGACTTTGAAATCTTAAAAGACCGCTGTTCTCTTAGATAATGAAGTGTTTTAACAAATAAAAATAACATTTTATTTCAGCCCCAGCAGGCAGCGCTCTGAGGTACCTCAAGGCAACAGCTACGAATTGGGATTTCAAGGGAACATCCACCCCACTCTGCTCAAAGTCTAGCTGAATAAAAGCCAACTTATTTAGCATTTTGCTTCCTGCTGCAAAGATTCCACTGTTGTAAGCCTGGCCTGCGAGATGAGGAAAACCAACATGGAATATCATGTGTCACTTCCTTTTCATCCCATGCAAACCTGCGCTCAGCTCAGGGGTGGGGTCAGGATTTCACCTCAGCTTTCAGGCACAACAAATTAAGAAGGGTGGGCCTCCACTCAAAGCAACTTTTCTTTAAAGCTCCGAGTTCATCAAATCCCTTCAGAACAAGTTCATTTGAATGTATTTAATTTTACTTGGAGACTGATAATAGCTCGAGTGTGTTGCATCATCTTCGCTAGAACAGTAATGTCTTTTAAGTTTCTTTTTAGTAGCTGCCTCAGACATGCCTTAGATAATTTTGTTGGCCAACTGAGGACTAATGCAAGACATATTCGATGAATAAATGCATTTCCAGAGCCTCAGTCTCAGAAGGTGATTTTGCAAATGGCCAACGAGAAGTGCCTGCTTTGAAGTGTTCCTGGAACTTAAACCGCTGATCAAATTCTACCAAAAAAGGCTCAGAGAAATGTTACTTCAGACTGGGTTTATCTTTCCTATAAATGCAAACTACTGCATTAAAAGCAGAACTTTCCCCTATTAAATGTGCACTTTCACAGCTTGGGAGTTGTTAACTGAGGTGCTTAAAGTCAACATTTCATTTTCTTTCTTGGAACAGTTGAAAAAACTGGGATTTTTGTGTAAAGCCAAAGTTTTCACTAGACGGAAAAGGTAACTCCAAATGTCTCTTCCCTAAAAATAAAGGATGAATTTGCACCAGCCGGTGTGAAGGACCTAGTGACACAGAGTTAACCCCACTCCAGCCTGCTTTGCTCTAGAAAGGGTTCCCTGCCAGCAGCCTCCTGGTTTTGTCTCATCCAAAAGGTTCCTGATGTTTCCTCCGTGGCTGAGGATCCAGAGATTTCTGCCCTGCTGGGGAAATCATTGCACAAGGTCCAGGGAAAGGGGAAAAGAGACTTTTTGAGCTCTGTGGGAGCCCCTGGGCACTGCCCAAACCCCCAGCAGGGCATTTACTCTCTTGTTTCAACACATTTAATTTGATTGCCCACCTCCTGAAGCAATCCTGGCCCCAGCTGCTTCACCAGCGCAATCCCAGAGTACTCTGCCCAAAATTCAGCACAGCAGAACTGCACCAGGCTCATCCTATCACAGCACTCTGAAAAGGGTCTGGTGAATACTTTGGGGAGGGAATAGAGAGTGGAACCTGGTACACAGAAGGATTAATTACCTTTCTTTTCTAAGATAATTTTGCTTTATCACTACATTAAACCTCTTAGACTTATACTTTACACAGAATGTTTACAACACGTGTGGACAAATTTAGGGATACACATTTTTCAAACTCCGTTACTTTCACACAGAGACTCCTTTAAGATATATTCCTTTTTCAACAGTAAAAATCCCAGGACTTTCCATATGCACAAAGCTCCAGAACGACACTGCTAGCTGCTGTTAATGTACATTATTGAGCCCCTGCATTGCTGAGGAAAACCTTTAAAAAAACCCACCAAGGGAAGCCACAAAAATACACCAAAGCAGCCCAAAACTGAGCAGATCAGAAGTGCCTCCCTTTAAATCAGCAGACATTTCAAAGAAAGCACACAGCGGTGCTGCCAGCTCGCTCTCGATGGAACATTTTGTTTTAAAAGGCAGTTTTACAGCGAGGCTCTCTGCTGCTGTCAGGCTCACAGGAATCCTCAGGACAGCCGTGCTGAGGAGTGTCAGCACTGCACAAAGAGCTTCAAGGAGGCTTTCAAACACCTCCTCAGGGAAAAGCCACCTGGGCTCTTTCCAGTGGTGGGGCAAGAGTGCTGTTCCTCCACCTCTGATGGCATTATTATTCCTCGGGCACACGGCTTTGCTGCTCTCATTTTGCTGTGGTTTTCCTAACATTAGGCTTTTATAGGAGAGTTTTGCAGCAAGTTTGTGGGAAATGACATCACCAGCCCTCAGTTCAATCATTTAATACAGAAAGCTGCCTTCAAAAGAGCTTTGAAAATACATTTTTGATGGTTCTTTAGGATTTGAAAAAACGCTAGCACATCCAAGGCTGTAAAGTTACATAAAGAACTTCCAATTCAAACATTTGAACACTGATCCATATTCATTCTCTGTGCTGCTAATTAACCACAAGCTGATTTCCTTCAGCACTGTGTTTATTTTAGCAGTGTGGCTGTCCAGGATCCACCCTCCAGAACCCAGCACTGACTAGTCTCCATAAAACAGAACATTCACTGCCACACTGGAAAAAATTCCCATGGAATCACTGGTTTGGCTTCTACCAACAGCACAAAAGGCAACAGGCTCTGGAAGTCTCTGCTCACAAAGAGTGAAATATTCCTCAAGAAGCTGATAATGATAATTTTGGGAGAATAATCAAGTTTTTCAGTACAGAGCAGAAGCTGAGGAACGTGTGTGGGCAACCAGGAGAGAGCCAGGCTGGGAGGGAGGTTCAGCTTTCCTGTGCCACTTGTCACAATTTATCCCAAAAAAAAAAAAGCAGCTAATCCCGAGGGAGCAGTGAGTTCCAGAGGAGCCCTGGGTCCAACATGTGGGACAGGAAAAAGGCACAAAGGAGCAGAGACAGGAAGGCGAGAGGCACAATGGGCTCTTTTTAAATCAGCGATAAAACGGCACAGAGAGGACAAATCTCAGGGCTGGGGCTGCAGCTTCTGGGCAAGGAGCTGGGGAGATGATAAATCTGAGGAAGCCTGAGAGCTGCACGGTGGGAAGGAGGGCTCAGCTTCCCTGGCACTGAGAGGGTGTGAAAGGATCCCACTCTCCACGATGCCAGTCCACTCCCTACTTCTCTTTATTCCTCCCTGTGAGATTCAACATTCCTGCACAGGAAAAGCTTCCATGCAGGATGCAGAAACAGAGCACACTTCTAAAAACATTGCAGGGCTTGCTTTGTTTCGTTCACAGCACGAATTGCTTTTGAAATGGCATTTCGTGATAGATTACAAACACTGAAATCGTGATGACTGCCTATGAAGGGTGATAAATGAAGGGCAGTGTCACCATGAGCTTAACTGGTACTAAAGGCTCAGCAGGCAGCAGTTACAGAATATTCCAGGCTGGAAGGAACCTACAAGGACCACTGAGTCCAACTCTTAATTAAATGGCCCTTAGGGGTGGCACAATACCAAAAATATCAAAGCGTATGTTCTCCACTGCTTAAAAAAATGCACATTTCCAGTCACGATGCCCGAATGTCACAAAGTAAAAGCAACTTGCTTTGCCAAAAAACCAAAGCCAAGCCCCCAGAACAACAAATCGAGAACAAGCCTCATGAAAAATCGATGGTTTGACCTTGTCAAAATTGTGGGCTGCATGTACTCACCACTCCTTGTGGGACCACATTCCCAAAGAACAAGCTCTCCTTCATGAGGGGTGTTACTAATTAAAATTATTTAGGAAGACCTTTTTTTTTTTTTCTCCTTGTTCTTTCTCCCACCAATTGTTCCTTGTGTTTTGGTTCTGTTTATGCAATCAAGGCCTTTCACTCTCAGCCATGACCCAACTCCAGCTCCATTGAACATTTGGGCTCTGTGTTATTTGCTGGTGGGTGGGGGAGCACAGGGCTGGGTTTCAAACTGGCAAAAATCCCATGCAGAGCTTTGGGACTCTCCTCTCCCCCCCATTAAACTCAATTAAAGTGTGTTTCTTCTGATCTTTTTTTTTGCCAGAAGCCCTACTGTTGCTGCAGCAGTATCACTAAGGATGGCTTTTTTACCATGATAAATTAATTAACATTTATAACTGATATAAAGTTTTACTGGCAGACTGTTTAGTTACCTTGGAGAACATCACTATGGCACAACACTCCACAGCAAAACTCAGCTTTTTTTGGGGGCATTTCCAAGCTTGGTTAAATTCTTAAAGCAGGCTGGAGTTGCCCAGAAGCCAGAGCAACAGAGAACCAGCTTTGCAGAGAACAGCCTGGCTCCCTTAGCAGGGGAGCTGGACTAAAGCATCTCCAGGGGCCCCTTCCAGCCCTGTGGGATTCTGCAATCTCCTTTTCAGCAGAGACTGAGTCCCAGAGCTCCAGAGCAGATCCCCACTGCTCTCTCCCAGGCTGCCTGTTCCCTAAGGATGCTTCTCCTCTCATTCACCTGCTGAGAGGGGAGAGGGTTCTGCTGGTCACTCTCCCTGGTGTGTGCACCAGCTCAGCTCTGAGTCCCCATCACAGGCACTGTCAGCCTGAGGAAGAATGTGCAAACTGCTCAGATCTAGCAGAGTTCTCCTCTTTACACCCCTTCCCTGCGCTGTGCCCAGCTGTGCAGGACAAAAACCCATCTGAAGCGCCTCACCAGCAACGGTGCAGCCAAAACATCAGCGGCCTCTGGGGCAACTCCCACCAAATTTAGTGGCAAATCAGGACACAGACTGATAAAAGAGCCTCTGTACTGGGAGGGTACCCTCCCATGAGGCAGGGTTGTACAAAATAATTGACCAAAATTATCCGAGTGAAGTCACTCAGAGACCAAACACTTCACCAATAAAATTTAGAAAATACTCGCGTCTCCAAAATTTAACTCACTGGCTTTACTTCTTTGCCTTAAAAATACCTTACCAATGAGGTTTACTCACTGCTCTTTTCCTCCTCCTCCTCATCTGCCCCTGAATCTTGGCAAGACAAATTTTGGTACCTTTTCTCCTAAAAATTTGGATTAGTTTCTTCAGGGGGGGAAAAAAAAAAGTGAAGTTCTAAGTAATCCTGCTTGATCATCCTCAAGCAACCTGCAAGGTATCCAATGCTTTTCCAACTGCTCACACCCCTGCTGGCACATCCTGACCCATTATTAGCAGGGATTTTCCACTAGATCAAGCCCACCCCAGGAACCAGTTTGGGTTTTAGGTCAGCTTTCTCTGCAGTTTGCTCGCTGCCATGCCACAGGGATGCTGCAATGCAGCCTCTGCTCCCTGCTCTATCCCCAAACAGAAACATTGCTCACCACACTGAAATTCTACACAATGTTTTCAAGAGCACCAAATTTTCCCTTCTTACACCATTACACAACTTAATGCTCACAATAACCTGAGAAATAAAATGTTATCTTAAATGTAATTATGCAATTCTCTGGTCCCCATTTCGTCAGGCACGTCCGTTTCTGATACACTTTCACTCCCTTGGCTCAGTGCCCCAAGGAATGATTTGCTCCATTTCAAATCAAGGGGACACTCACAGACCTGGGAGATGACAAGAACAGAAAAAGTGCAACTCTGCCAGTTCTCTTGTGCCACATGTGCAATGCTGTCCCCCTACCACATCTGTGTTCTTTGACAAACTAACTGCAACAAGAAACAATAATAAAGTTTATCTTATATCTTGCAGTGACAAGACAGGAAATTCTTCATAGTAACTTACAGCAGTGAAGATTAACATTTCTTACACATATTCTATTGTAAAACAGACGTTTCTAGTATTTCCCCTGGTTGTTACAGCTCTCCTGCCTATACCTTGGAGAAATGTGTGTGTAATCACATGTGCAATGCTGACACCATTCTGCACCAGCCAGAGCCCAGGACATACACAGTCCCAGAAAACAACTCCCTTGCTCCTCTCTACAGAATTAGGATTTGATCCAAAGCTCAGGAGGAGTTTTGGGAAATGCACACAGGCTTTGGATCGGGCCAGTTGTATCTGTGTATGGATTTGCTTACTATAACTTTAAAAAAAAAATCATAAAAAATCTTCTCACAGTTCAGGGCTTCCACGTCATTCCCATGTTGCTCCAGCAGTGAATTCTGCAGATTGCCCTTGACCAGTCACCCTCTCTGGGTCTCTCACAGGTCACTGGGAAAATGAAATACTGACTCCTCCCTTGCAAATGTTCATGTCTCTGTCCCATCTATTCTATGTGGTTTGGCAGAATCAAATACATTTTGAATGAGTACGGAGTGAGTCTTTACAGCAGCAGTCTCTTATTAATTGGCTGCTGTTTCAAAAAAAATCTCTTTTGGAGTGTCTCTTGTGGGAATTCCATGTGCTCAGGCTGTGCAGGAGGCCTCCAGGGTTACTCAGAGGAGAAGAGCTCCGCTGGAGCTTCTCCAAGAAAGCAAACACAAAACCAAACTGAAGTGCCCACGTTGCAGCTTCACACTTCACCAAAAACACCTTCCCCCTCTGCTGACAAACAGCACAATTTACCCTCCAAGGAGTCAGGAAAACACGTGAAGCACACCCAGAATGAAACCACAGGGCTTGGACAACCTCTGAGTGGCACCACTGAACCCCAGGAGTTCGTGGATCTGCAGAGGCCAGAGGAGAGCAGAACAAGGGGAAAACTCTCCCCACCCCACCTGGGCAGATCCCCCACCCAACGCCTTCCAAGGCACCTGGCTGGCAAAAGCTGAGGCTGGCCAGGCTCTCTCCATGTGGGGACTTCCCTCCCCTGAGTCAGTGACTCCAAACTACCCAGCCCCGACCTCAGGGGGCCAGAGCAGCTTCACTTCTGCACCCTGCGTTACTCATGAGCAAATTCCAGCAGGCCACAAACACCTCGGCACCTCCGGGGCTGCCCTGGGGTTTGGGGTTTTCTGGTCAGCCAAGCACACCAGACACAGCTTCCTCTGAGAAGGATTGGGCTGGAAGGCTTTGGGTTAATTTTAGGAGCATTAGTGAGGAACACTCCCATCAATTCTGGGATAACCAAAACACCACTGGAAGCGACAGCAGGCACCGAAAGCAGAAGGGATCTTAGGAATTCAAAAAGCTCTGTAACCTGCAGGAGTGACAGGGAAGGTGAGATGCTTGCCAGAACAAAGGAAATAGGGAGGTTCCCAGCATGGAGCTGCAGCCCAAAAGGTGAACACAACCAAGAAGGAAGGGGAAGCTCCTCTGGTGGGTGCAAGCAGCCTCGTCTCATCACACCTGGGTAACCCTGCAGTGATGGCCCGGAGCTCCTCTCCCCTTCCAGTCTCCACCAGCGTGCTCGGAGGAAGGCAGCTGGCACACATCTCCCCCCAGGCTGCCAAGACACAAGCAAACACTCAAAGCTCTGATTAAAAACTCCTCCTGAAGCCAAAAACTGAAAGAGTTGTAGCACCTGTGAGAAAGGCAACGCTCATTAACTCAAGAATTTCCCAGCTTGTTAAGTGCTACATTTCTTGACAGTAGTTCAAGTGCAGGGCCAAAACACAGCAACATCTGTAACGAAACTCGGAACTAGCAAAAAAACCCACTGAAAAACCTCCCCCCACACATATGCACACAAAAACCAAGATAGCACAACAAGAATAGGAAAAAAACCATCAAACCACCAGCCACGAACATAGAGCAGAGAAGTTTTATGGTGTTTAGTAAGAAACATGTATCAAGTGAAATCATTTACAGCTTTAAACTCTCAAAGTTTAGAGGAACAACAGAGTATTAACCTCCAGAGGGAAGATATTTTGCTCATATACCTTCTCTGGGGGAAAAAAAACAAATAGAAAACCTCTAAGTTTAAAGATACTTTTACTTTTCTGATAGGTGTCATCTAATTAGGCACATAAAAATAATTTCAGAGCTTGGATGCATAAAATGATGATTTTAAAGTCTTTTTTTTCCCAGCATTGTATAAATTACACAGGGAACAACTTCAATATTAAATAGGGTGCCAGTAACCTTCCTCTTCCTGCTCTGCTAAAGCCTCACTAAAAATTGGATAATATTACATAGAAATTGTGTTGCAATTCCTAGGCAAGTCAGGGTCAGATAAAGTTCACTCTTCCCTTTGAACTTTCTTGCCTCTGTGGGCTATAGTCAAATTCTCGGTGTTATTTTAACATGGTTTTTAAAGTTTAATTTCCTTTTTGTGGCTTTGCATTATTAACATCACTGACGTTAAAAGCAATAAGCAGACCCCTTTTCATCTCTCAGAAACCAGGGAAATGTTTGTGGATTCCTGCCCCCCAAAAAATTAATTAAAAACTTGCCTCAGCGACCCTCTGGAGTTGCTGCACGGAAGTCAAGAGGAGGAATCTTTTTTTCCCTTCAGTGTTGCTGGGATTTCTCTAAATCCCCTTTTGCCAGGATGTTTAGCAGAGCAAGGAGTCAGTGTTCAGCTTTATCCAGAGTGTCCTGAACCAGTTCCCTTTGCTTCAGCCTCATCCAGAGTGTCCTGAACTGGTTTCCCTTTGGGTCTGAGCCTCGGTATTTGACACATAATTTAAAATAAGCAAAGCCAAGCCCAGTTTTGAACAAGTCTCACTGTTGGGGCAGAGAGGATCCGGCCAGAACTGCAAAGATTTGCCCGGATCTGTTTCAAATCAACATCATCTCTACTCCCCTAAAACTCTTTGTGCCCTTCTGGGAGCTGCTGCGCTGATGTAGTTCTGATTTTGGTTTTTTTTTTTTTCCCAAAGGCAAAGCCTGTTATTGGATTTTACACCCTGGGATGCTTCTTTTGGGATCTAACACCAAGATAAGGCAGGTATTACAGCTGGGAATTCTGGGCACCTGGCTGAGAACAGCAGGAGAGCAAGAAATATTCCTCTTGGATCCAGAGGAAGTGTCTCAGTGACCCAGGCACTGGGATTAACCTCAGCCAGGCATGGAGCACTGAGCTTTGCTTTTTTAAAGGAGCAATAACAGCAAATCAACAATAAGCAAATAAAGCATTTAAAACCCAAAGTCAGCTGGAAAATAAAACTCCATCCTCAAACAAGTTCTGTGCCTAACCTGCTCTTTGTTTTTCCACGTAGAACTCTATCCTCATTCCATATTAATGCACTAAAGTAACCTGAAAAAATCAGGTCAGCAGAGTCTGAGAAGAGCTGGTGAGCCCTCAGCACTTGGGGGAAAAAATAAATATCAAGGTGTTCTGCTAGAGATACTTTTAATGCTCTAGGAATGTAGCTTCAAGCATCTGATTTTGCAGAATCTTTGATTCCAGATGGAAAAAAAAGAAACCACAAAAAAAACCAAACTAAAGCAAACCAAAAATAACCCACACATAAATCCAGTTAAGATCCTAGAAGCATTTCTGTAGCAGCTACTATGTGCCATAGGAAAGCAGAAATTCATCTGACTCTGAAGCAGTGAAAAAAAAAAACCAAAGTCACTTAACAGAACCAAGTTAGCAAGGACAGTTTGATGACAGTTTTTCCGTGATGACAAGCTTCTAAAAGATATGCCAGTTACAATAAATATTTCCAAATTAGATATCTGGCACTAAGTCGAGAGAGCCAAAGGCTTAGAGATGTCACATAACATAAATGCAGCTCTGTTTAATTTGCAGCTTCTGAAGCACTGAAACCCTGGGCTTGCTCTCTCTTTTCCCTTTCCCCTCTCCCTTTTTTGATATGCCAAATCCATGACCAACACAAGAAACTTCTTTTGCTCGGCCGTGACTAACATTTATCATTCGTGTATAAAGTAGCCGTTATTCACCCAAATGCGAATTCAGCAAGTGCTTTTAAAAATCACCCACCCCCCAGCAAGAACCGCAAACCAAACAGCCGCCCACACCCCGGCTGGAGCAAGGCTCTGCATTCCTGAGCGCTGAATAACAGGAGCCTCTTTGAGCCCAGGAGTTCTGGCTGCTCCTGCAGCTTGGGAGAGACCTTCCCCAAGTGCACAGTGGATGTTGCGCTGCCAGCTCGGGTCACACCTCAGCGTTCACCTGAACTGCTTGCTAAGTGTGGCTTAAAGATGCTCCTGAGGTCTTTTACTTAGTGAAAAAGGGGGGAATGAAATTCCTGAGCGCTGAATAATAGGAGTCTCTTTGAGCCCAGGCGTTCCTGCTGCTCCTAAAGGTTGGGAGAGACCTTCCCTTAGCACAGAATCGGTGCTGCAGTGGCAGCCCAGCGTTCACCTTAACTGCTTGTTAAGTGCGGCTTAAAGATGCTCCTGAGGTCTTTTTCTCAATCAAAAATAAGTAAAAATCAGCTTTTTATAAAAAGTAAATATATATGTATCTGTGTGTGTGTCTCCAAGCAAGAAAGGATAAAGGACTGAGACCCTGATCTGCATCCCGGAAAGACTGAAAACAAGCAGAGCTCTCAGCTGCAGCTGCCGGCTGATCCAGCTCCGAGCTGCTGCCCAAGATGATGGCACTGCTCGCCAGCGAGGCGGGCACGAAGGGCAGCGCTGACAGGGCGAAGGCCGCAATCCCGAGCCCCGTGTGCCCGGCAGAAAGGCAGCCCCGTGTGCCCGGCGAAAGGCAGCCCCGTGTGCCCGGGAGCCAAGGCAGCCCGTGTGCCGGCAGAAAGGCAGCCCCGTGTGCCCGGGCAGCCAAGGCAGCCCCGTGTGCCCGGCAGCCAAGGCAGCCCCGTGTGCCCGGGCAGGAAAGGCAGCCCCGTGTGCCGGGCAGCCAAGGCAGCCCGTGGCCGGCAGCCAAGGCAGCCCCGTGTGCCCGGGCAGCCCGTGTGCAGCCAAGCAGCCCCGTGTGCCCGGGCAGCCAAGGCAGCCCCGTGTGCCCGGGCAGCCAAGGCAGCCCCGTGTGCCCGGGCAGCCAAGGCAGCCCCGTGTGCCCGGGCAGCCAGACCGGTGGAGCAAGGCGCCCGTGTGCCCGGGCAGCCCGCTCGGAGTGCGGGCTGTGCCCATCGCCCCCGGGCACGGCGGGACAGAACGCGGCTGCAGTGGCAGCGCACGCAGCTGCTCCGGGCTAAAACGGGACAAAAATCCCGAAAAAGGAGCAGCAGCTCTGGCTGGAGAGCGGGGAAGGCTCACGGAGCAGCCGGCAGCTGCAGAAGCGATTTGGGGCAGTTCCTCCACCTCGAACTCCCCTCGGAGTAAAACCACAAGTATTTCCAAACAGTGAAATGCAGCCACAAATAAATCCTCAACAATATGCAGATAAATTGCTTGTGTTTGAAATCACTTCTTTACCTACCATGAAGTTGAGTCAGTTCTTAACTTGCTCCAGCCAGGAGAGCCCAGCCTGTGGGGTGGGAACCAAAGCCTCACCTCAGAGTCCTGGAAATGCTGATTTTGCACACAACACCTTCCCTCCACACTTCCAGGGCTGAAAAGGGATCTGGAGATGCTGCTATTCCCCACTCCACCTTCCTTCCACACTTCCAGGGCTGAAAAGGGATCTGGAGATGCTGCTATTCTCCACTCCACCTTCCTTCCACACTTCCAGGGCTGTAAAGGGAACACCTGAGAAGTTTTGCTGCACACAAAAGTCATTTCCAGATTTGCAGCAGCAGCTGGATTTGAAGATCCTTACCAGCAAACCTGATCTGTCTCTTGACTTTAAGTCCTGTGTTTTCCTTTTATCCGGTGTTAATGTAATATTTCCATGCCAGGGAGCAGTCATGGAGTAAAGCATCACCATCCAAACACTGTTGTACAACAGTCTGCATATCCATTTAATTATTTATTAGGCTGGGGAAGGCATCAAATGCTTTGGGGTTGCTGCTCTACTCCATTCATGTTATGCTTTAACTTGATTGGACTTTTGTAATTTTTTGAGGAAATAAAAGAAGGCCAATAAATCCAATACTAAAGATGTTTAAAAATGGGACTGCCATTTCGAGTAACTGACTAATACTAGGCAAAAATTAGTAATTTTTTATGCTATAGAAGGTAAGCAAACATCTTATGCTGGTGCCATATCAAGGCGCAGAGATTTGGATTTTCTTCTGCTGCCAGGATCCTTTTGGGAAGGCCTGGAAGCTCCTGTGATGCCTCACATACCAGAAGGTACCCAAGGTGCTGAGCCAATATGATAATTCTGGATTGCAAAATCCACTGTTTCCCCGAAAAACCTTGACTCACATTCAGGACTCACTTGGCCAAGGACACCGGATGTTACTTTCTGCAAAACCTGTCACCACCACTCCCAAGTCAGCAAAAAATTGTTGGAGAGAACCAAAATTCCCCCAGGCACTTCTGACAGGAACATCAGGCCCACTCTCCTTCCTGCCCTCACCTTCGTGTGCCTGAATGGGAAACAGTCCAGGAAAGAAGGACAAAACATTCAAAAATACAAATTTTGGCTACTGTAAAGCCTAGGATTTTTTGTCCGTGAATCAGAATCCACGTCTCACACAACAAGTAATTTTGGTGAATAAAAGAACACACAGAGAAAGTGTAAAAGGACAGAAGAAAGAACTCCTGATAGGTTAAGTGACTGAAAGATTCCAAGGAAGTTCCATTCTGTATTGATGGAGTATCTAGCACTTTACCCCCAGAATGGGCCCAGCACAATTAATGGCTCTCCAGAACTGTCAGCTGCTGCTAATTTACACTTCCATAGCTGCCATCTGCTATTCAGCCCTTTGTGACACAGCCACCAGCCCAGGACCTTTAACCAGCACAGGCAAAACAAAACTACTCAAAGACACAAATTTTATCCATGTCCCCAACGGTAAAGGAAAGCATTTAATCCAATTATGGTTCTATCACTCCTAGTTTGGGTCACACAGCCAGGAAATTGTGTCGCAGTCACTTCAGCCATCAGCCCTGAATTTCAGCGAGAAATCAAAGATACTCATTGATATCTTGGGTAAATTAAGACTTGAGAATTCCAAGGAAGGAAAAAAACCTAAATGGTCCCCAGGTGCACGAGTTCCTGATAGCTTCCTATAATTTCAAAGTACATTTTATGTACCCTCATGGAGGAAGGAGATGCTTAGCTTACATTAAAAGCAAGTGTCACCAGGAGGATTTCTTTGTTCCTTTCAGAGTATTCTAAAAATTATTTTTTAAATCATATTATTTCCCTTTGAAAATCCCTGCTGTGGTAAAACACAGCACCATGAAAAATTGCACCAGAACTAAGTGCTTACACCTAACAGTCCCAGCACCTCTTAGGTGTGCAGTGCTGGAATTTCCTCCTTCAGAAGGGCTTCTCAACTCCAGCACAGGATGCAGATCCCAGATTTGATCAGAAAAGAAGGGCAGAGATCAAAGATCCCGCAAACTGGATGACAAATATCCAACCCATGAGTCACTCCCAGCAGAATCAGCATGATAATGCTGAGCCCTGTAGCCAGGATTATACCCCCGGTGGAAACAATGGGACATATGGGCACAAGGAATATTCCTCTTTCTTTAAAACTGTCTATTGTTTAAGAACAAAGCAAACCACATCCAAATACATCTGGCATCAACATCTAACAGTTTTGCAAGCTGATCCTTCTTTTCAAAACTCCCAAAAAAACCTGTACATCCGAGTATCCCATAAATTTTGCTGGAACACATGATGAGCCTGGCCATTTTCTGGAGGAGGAAGGGAACTCCTGCATTGTCCTGCTGCCCCCAGGCTGCTCCTCCAGAGCCAAGTGGCCCCATCCCACCTCCCTCCTTCCCTTTCATGCGGCCTCGGGCACACTTTCCCTGGGAAAGGCTGGGGCTGGGAATGGCTGTTGGTGCTGCAGTTCATGCCGGGAGCATCCCATCCCCTGCTTAGATCTGAGCAGCGGCTGGGAAGGAGGGCAGCTGGGAGCTGGCTCAGCTCGGCCCTGGAATGCGATGGCAGAGCTGCTTCTGAACCGCATCGGGCCTCCTGCTGCCACCAGGAAACGGCTCATGTGCTGCACAGAGGAGGAACAGCCAGGCAAAGGGGAATGTGCTCCCACAGAAATCTGGAGACACCACCAACGGCTGCCCCCAGGAAATCCCCAGACTCAGAAAACGCTGGAGCGCTTCCCTGCCCACGTATTACAGCCTGGTTGTGATTTCTGATTGAGGAACCCCAAACAGGAACAAGCCCACCCTAAAATTTCCTCAGAGAAATGAAATATCGTTAAATGCACATCAGGTTTATTTAGGGACAGGCTGTGACAGTCCCCACACACTGAGAGAAAGAACAGGGTCCAGTTAGGGCAAGTTGGGCACCAATTTCCATTTGTATGAGCTATTTTGAGCAGAAACAAGCCAAAAGGTATGTGAGCAATCTCCTTTCTTCCCAGCCTGCATTTAAATGCTTGGTTCCCAGGGTGCAGCTCTTGTCCAAGAATTGACTCCAGCTGAAGAAATGAAGTGGAAATTAATCACTTTGCCATTTTAAATAGCTTCCAGGTTTCTCCAGATTCATCCAAAAAGAGTGTTTAGGCAGAACTTGAAGGTTTTCGACATTTCTTTGTGCCTGGTCACAGCTATGGGTTGTGGTAAGCCCAGAAAGTCCAATGATGTCACTGCACACACACAAACTGCACATGGGGAACAGGTCTGACCCTGGAGGGGCATCTGAGCTCCCGTTATTTTTGTGGGGTCAATTCCCACTGTGAGACCATCCAGGCAGCCTGAAAACCTGGGGCTGAGCTTTCCAAACCTTTCTGTGGGTGTGCAGCACCACAGCTGCACACAGAGCTTGTGCCCCAGAAACCCCGAACAGAAACAGAAGTGCCCCAAGCTTTGCCTCCAGGGTTTGCCTCACAATGAACAATGCAGCTCTGTGCTGGCCACTGGCCACACAATCACAATAAATAAACAGCTTCCAGCATTAATCACCTTTGGACAATTGACACCACAACAGTTTATAATCTTACCTACTTTAATGCCTCAGCAGTGTCAGAGTTCCTGCTGCACTCGATTATATGAAAGGATAAAGTAAATAAAAGATTCCAGGGAATGGCAACCAGCTCAGAGTAGGAGCCCTTTTTATCTACCCAAACTCACAACACTGGAACCCTGAAATAACAGGCACAGGGAGCTGCTTCTGGAGCTCAGAACCACTCAGGTAAATGCTCAATAACTCATCCTCCTGCCCACAGACCTTTCAGCTTTCCAAGGGCACCAGTTTATCAATCAGTCAAAAGGAATATTTCTGATTAATCCCTGGAACTGAGGCATTCCGGGCACAAGAAGCTCAAGGTACCAATCTCAGTCCAGCAGAATTTACTGCTCAGCTGGTGTTCAGCACCTCTGGGCTCCACCTGAGGATCGTTCTGCTGTTATGAGATGGATTTAAATCCATTTTCCAGCCCTACTACAACACCTCCCAGCCCTTGCTGGGTACCAAAGGCCAGGCAGATTCTTCTGGGATGAAGGAAAATTCCCTGCATCTCCTCAGAGCGTGTGCTCCTCACTGAGACTCCAAACTGCTTTGCTTTGCTAAGCACTTGTAAAGCATATTTCAAATAATTATAATCCTGAGGTCTCCTCTGACATTACCACAATGTATATTTATTAAGTTTAAAGCACGAGCTGCTCCCAAACAGTTATTTAACATTCATTACAGCTTGTCCAAGCAAGCCCTCGATGCTCTGCAACCCTGCTCTTCCCTCAGGGCAGAAATGCTAAGTGCAGCTTGAAACAAGACACTGTTTTGTCCTGAATTTACCCATAAAAGAAATATTTGAAGGATTGGTAATAATCTGTCTTTCCCACACCCCTCCTGAAACTGTAAAATCCTACTAGATGTTAAGTAAAAACGAAGATAATTAAGAAAGAAGATAGATGATGTTAAATTTCTATTTTTCCTAGAATTGTGGGAATCCCACTCAAATCTCAGCTGCTCCCACCCTCAGCACAGGTGAGCTGGTTCATCACCCAGCACTGCTCCTTGGGGCTGAGGGGATTTTTAATGAAATTTTATCAGAGACTTTCCTGGGTGATTTGCCCACCTTCCTTCAATAGTTCTTACTTTCCAAAACTGTTTTCTAGGCAGAATCAAAAATGCCATAAATAATCACAGGGCTTCTCCAGGTGGGGAGAAGGAAACCTCTGGAGCTGTGTCTGGGCTGCCCCTGCAGAGGAATTTAGGGAATTTGGGTTCCACATTAGTGCCAGGCCATGGGGACACCTGTGCTTCCACATCCCGTCCCTCTCCAACATGAGGCAAATCCCAGGCTTTCATTTAGACTAAATCAACAATAAGGAGGGGGCTTCACAAGTGCCTTCACCCTCCTGGAACTGGGTTCAGAAAAGTCCTTTGAAGGAGCACAAGCTGCAAGGGCACACAACCCAAAATATTAAAAAAAACCCATCATGAGACAGAATTTACCATCACCTCATTTAACATCATCAGGTGGGAGACTTCTACAGGCAAGCACAGGGTTAAATTTTCTCTCCAGTGAAGAAGATCAGACCTCCACAGAATTAAGGTGCAATCTAGCCTTAAATCTTCCCAAATTTCGTTTAATTCCCTTGTTAGAGGAGAAATTTGGTTGGTAAAGGTAATTTTCAAAACATAATGCTTTTAGATTGCTGTAAAGTGATCAGCTGCATACAGCCTGGTAAAAATAAACCCACAAAAACAGTTTAGGGAAAAAAAACCACCTTAAAACAAAAAGATATGGGAGTTTCAATCCATTGTTTCTATTAAGACAATGATGAGTGAGGTCTGAATCCCAGCAGGGTAAGAAGTATCTTTATTGAAGGGGAAAAAGGGAATAATGCAGGATTTGTCAGTCTGGCCAAGAGAGGTAAAATGAAGCAATGCTCTAAGATGACACTGGGCCAATTGCAGTTGAAATATGGTACTCTTTTTTTTTTTTATGTGAGATTATTAGCTGTTAAAAAAAAAAAAAAAAAGGAAAAAAAAAAAAAAGAACAACAAAGTGGAATCTCTGTCTTGGTATCTTTAAATAAAGACAGGATGCATTTCTGAAAGAGACACTTGTCCAGGTTACTGATTTCAATAGAGGTCAAAACTCTACCCACAAGCTCTGATTTAAAAGTGCACCATTTACAAGGAATTAGGGTGGGTGGTCTTGTTGCCATAAAGATAAAAAGAGACTCAGAACTGCAGCAAACTCAGAGAGAGCCAGAAATGGGATTTATGCCCTTTTAATGGTGCTCTACCACCGGGCTAAATCAGTGCTGTAACATGAAGCCACATCCTCAGTCAGTCCCAGAATGGCTCCTTTTGTTTTATGTTTGCTGGCCCAGAGAGATGTGATTACTAGAAACAAGGAGTTAAACTAATTATCTGATGTTCCACTTTCTTTAAAACCCAAAGAAAAGCAGTAAATAGATATTGAGTAAGCAGACTGCAGTCACTGCAAGCTGAAAAATCACTTTATGAGCAATCCTGCCCAAAACGCTTTTAGAGTCCAAAGAAGCAGCAACCCTGCTGTTAAATAGATCTGCTATGAAGATGAAGAGTGAAAAATAAAATCGAAGCAATATGACTGCAGGGAGAACACCTCTCAGAAACACATGGATGTGACAACAGCTCAGGCAGTGCCCCAGCCCTGCACGAGCAGCTGCAGCTCTCAGGAAGGGAATTACATGGTTACACTCAGACATGGGATCAGCTCCACTGACTTAACTCAATCTGGCAAAATTCTTCAGAACATGCAGGACTTGGAGCACGTGTGAATGTGCTGGGACCATTATTACTCATCCTGAGGCTGCACAGGGCAAAGGAGCTTCCTCCAGCTCTCCGTGGACACAAGGGTGGCCATGGGAAGGTTTGCAGGACTGAGTTGGTGGAAATCTTGATTTTAAAAAAGCAGTTCGTAAGGTGATTTAAAAAAACCCTGGAGAAACGAGTGCAACATCCCCGACAAAATTTCAGTGTTCGTGTTTAGAGATAAATCTTCACCGCACACCCCCCTCCCCCACAGAAAAAAGAAAGACAAAAATAAACCACGAAGGGAAGGAAGGAAAAACCTCACGATTTTAAAAGTTTGTTTTAGGCCTACTGCAGCAACGGCTTCGCTTGGTTTTTATCTGCTTTTGTGGTGTCCTCCAGCCCCGGCCTGTAAAAGCAAAGTGCTCCACACACAAACAGCAGAGGGTTTTATAGAGCAGAGTCCTTTGTTACTGCTGGAAATCAGAGACAGGTGTTGATCCCAGAAGGGACAGTAACTGCCAGGCACAGGGAACCTGGGAAGCAGAAATAGCAGAGGCCCTGAGCCTTTATTACCAAGATAGCTGTAAACTCCTGCCCCAGGCACAGACCAGACCAGTCCGTGAGAAACTTGGCTCTGCTGATGACTCTGCTTCACACACACACATTGGAATAAACACTTCCAGATTTCATGTCTCGCAGCACACCATCACTGTTATTCATTATTTGCTAGGAGATGACAGAAAGCAAAGTATCATCAACAAAAGAACAGAAAACTCCACAGCTCCCCCCCAGAATCCCTCGCCTGGCTTTGCACAGCTCCCTCCAGGGTGCAAGTCCAGGCTGTTTTTCCTCTCTGCCTTTCCAAGAGAATAAATGAACAAGTTGAACAGCTTGTGATATTTGCATGACTGCAGTGAGAGCATTGGAACAGTTTGAACAGCCAAAGTCTGAAGAGTTTGCAAGGAGTAAAAAGCAGTTTGTGACAAAGCCCGCTGAAGACCCTCACCTTGCTGGAGTTACTGCAAGTATTATTATTATTAAATCTGTAATGACAAGCAAGCCCTGTCATTTCCACAGTAGGCTCTTTCTACTTATTTCCAGCTCTGAGATAATCCCACTTTTATTAGGTGCTGATCTATCACTTTATGTATTGCAGAGGAAGAGCCCAAATTCCAGGGAATGAGAGGTTTTAGCTGAAATAATTTCATGAGTGGCTTCAGCGAAGGCAAAAAGGCAAGGAAAGCAGTGCTCCATTGATTGGAGCTGCATATGGACACCACCACCCGATGGCAACAATATGTTAAAATTAGACAAGATTCCTTTGATGTAAATTAAAGAGAAAGCATCTTAAGGAGTGTATTTTCAGTACACACCAGGCACAATATTCCTGTCATTGACATTTGCACGTCCACGTTCAGAAATATTCTCATCTCTGACAAAACCTGAGATGCTGCAGCTGATTTTCAGTAAATTAAAAGTGCCATAAAGTTACAGCATTTCACATCTGCATTGTCCAACACATCTGGGTCGCAGATTATTGCACATGGGGAGGAAGATTAGGCAACTGCCAGGTAACGTTGCCTCTTGTTCAATTATCTTATCTGTGTGCAAGGAATGCCCGAACTGCAGAGCCAGACTCGTTCAGATGGAGCAGGATTTCATTTATTCCTTGCACAAGGCTCACTCAGCTCCTCACGTTCCACACGATGCCAAATCCCTGCTACACCCGGGCAGTTCTGCACCCACATTTGACTTTGTTGTAACACCTTGCCCCAGCACAGAAACGCTTTCAACACTCAGGAGAAGTGCCAGACTAAGGGTAATGCAAGAGCTCAAGTTCTTCATTAAAGGACATGGCCACTAACAGGCCACTCACCTCGCACAATAAACAGCATTTAGTGTTTTCTTTGAAGGGGACATCAAAAGGCACCTGAGTTTGCATCTTCAGCGCTTGTCACCTTCTGCACAGCCCCCAAATGGCCAACTTTCAGTGGCCTTTTGCATGTGGTTAGGTGCCTATTCACCATGAAATCATGACAAACAGATTTGCTGCTGAAGCCACAAACTTGTATTGAACAATCCCTGGTAGCGATGGTGACAGGAAACTGCCGGTCCCTGGTGTGGGATGTGAGAAAACAAACCCCTTCAGCACAGTGACACTCTTCAAAGACAAGTGGTTCACCAGTGAGTAATATTCCTGCAGTGGTTTGTAGGTAACAGGAGCTACACTCATTGAAGTGGAAACCAGAAATAAAATTATGTTACTGATGCATCGTTATCAGAATATGGAGAGATATGACAGTGGAAAAGTACGTGGCAATCAGACAATTCAGAGCTGTCATTTCTGTTACAATTAATTTGGCTTCCAAACAACCCAGCAGCACAGCCAGAGATGGCTGCTTGGTCCAAATCCACTCTGCCATTTATTGGCATATGAAGAAAATATTTGGGTTTAAAGTAAAAGATAAAAAATTATTGACAAATAAAAGCAGAGGTTATTGTTATCTCAACTTCCACCAATGTAACGCCCCTTGTTACACCAAGCTGCATCTGCCAGCCCACTGCACACATCCACAGTGGCTTTTGGCTACTTCAGCCTGGGAAAAACTTCATTTAAAACTTTAAACATTTCAAAAAGACACCCCCCCAGGAGCAGTTTCACCCCGTGAGCTGATGCACAGCACACACGCTCATGGTTTCCTCAGTCACCTTCCTGAGGCCCAAAAACCACTGCAGGAGATATAAATATAGACAAATTTTAACCACTTGACTGGCTCTCTCCCCCACTCTTTGGTGCCAGGAGATAACACCAGAAAACTAAACTGGAGAAAGGTTATCCTACGTGCAAGGCTGTACACTGAATTCCCAAAGGACTGCCAGCTTCAGCTTAGGCAGCACTCCTCAGTGTCCCTGACAGCCATAAAGCAAACTGGATCAGCTTTTGTGAAGCACAAGACTTGTTTGTCTATTCTAAAACATGTTTATTCTAAAGGGGGGCAGTACCTTGAAGTAACAACCTTGCTGAAAAAAATAAAAATTAAATTGAAAAATATCTTGCAAGCTCGCACTGCCTCCAACTCGTGAGGCACAATTTTTAACCAACAGGAATAAGTTATTGAATCACTGGTAGAAAAGTTATGAGCTGTGCTTTGAAATAATCCTTGTCTTCTAAAAATAATTCCTGGGTTATTTCATTTATAGCAACACATTACATGTGCAGTTACACTGGACCAACTTTTGGCCACCTTTTGACAACACTCAGCCCTCAAATGGGCCTAGAAAAATATCCTTCAGAGCTTCAAGTAGCACAGGGACTGCAAAGCAAAATTAAGATTTAAATGTGATAGGATTTGTAAAATCAAGATGATCCTAAAGCAAAAGTGTGACCAAGTCTTCTGTTCCCCCAGTTCCTCTCTCACAGTGATGTAAACTCAGAGCTACTCTGAACATGCAAAAATGATGGCCCCAAACTCACACAGGTGAAAAATGTGACTTACTGAACTAACAAAAATCAGCCCCACTCAGGCCTTAAACCCAAGAACCTGTGGCTGGATTGTTTTACACATTCCCACTGAGTAACGCCCTTCGCTTTCAAAACAAAGAACATTTCTGTTCCCTTCCCTGCCCTCCCAAGAACCATCTTTCCCTGTTGTTTAAGGTTCTCAGCCACAGCACAAGGGAGAAAAATAATATTTAAACAAAAAAAACCCACTCCAACCCCTAAACAAATAAACAAAGAAAAGCACACTCAGGAGAATGCAAGTCACAAAGGCACAAATGAGCCAAGAGCCTCTGGGCAGCTGCAGCTCAGGAACAACTTCTAGCAGCAGGGCTACCCAGCACCAGAGCCCTAGCCAGGAGGGAGGAGCAATGCCACACCCAAAGCCACCTGGGTATCCCTGAAAATTCCCTGCTTTATGCCCTTAAAGCAACTCTGATCAGAATTAGAGCTGCCTGGAGAACCATTAGCCCATTATTTTATTTATGTGGGTATATGTAACACTAAAGTGCTTTGTTCCAGTGGTAACAGACCATTAATGTCCTTTTTAATGAAGTTACAATATTTTTTTTTTCTCCATAGAATGATTAATTAAATACCATGTTCCACTTGAAGCTAATTCTATGGGATACGAATTTTTACATATATATTAAAAAAACTAAATACACATACACATATAACAAAATACAAAATTGTCCTAAAACTTTTAATGGCCTCTCTCCAGTCCTAAACTTCCTGCTCTTCTCTTTTTACTGAAGGGACTGTCAAATGTACATGATCAATGGCTTCAAGCACAAACAGATCTTTCACTGACTATCAGACAAATTGGAAACATATAAACTTTGAACACAAACTCAAAAGGCAAATTACTAACAGTGCTCATTAGCTCTACCTCCCACCTTTCCTCTTTCTTCTGGAATAGCTGGTCTGGCAGTAGAGCAGAACCTATGAAATGCCATCCTAAAAATAGAAAGCAAGAAAAGAGGAAAAAGAAAAAGGGGGGGGGGGGGGGGAACAGGAACTAAGAGAATAAGCGGAGTGAGAAGCTCTGTAATATAAAACTCCAGCTTCAAAGTCATCAGCCAATCATAATCCAATAAATGCTTTTCTTTCTGTCTGAAATCAGAACATGCCAATGGCTATTTCTATTCCTGTTTAGAAGCAGCTCCCCCAAAAGGGCCTTCCAACCAGCAGAGCCTGCATGCAAAGCAGGGACTCACAGGACCCCAGCTCAGGCCAGCACTTCCAGGACCTCCACTGGCTCCATGGGTTCATTGGTGTCTGGCACCAACTTGGCTTTACACCACAAACCTCACCAGAGAACAAACGGAGAGGTCAAGGGAGGAAACAGAGGGGCTGTTTACATGGAACTATTCTGTCAACCCTATTTAAGGCTGCTCCCTTCATGGATTTCTATCCATCCAAATGGCTGCTCTGTTCTTCTAATATCCTAATACATGTATTTCCCACATGCAGCCAGCAGGAACTGCAAGATGGATAAGTTTGAATAAAAGCTGATTCTTGGGTCACTCAGGCACTCCAAAAAGAATTGCTGGGACCCTTAAGGTACTGAAAAATCATGGCAGAAAGGCTCCAGGCTCATCCTAAGTCTGGAAAATATGGACAGAAAATGAAATAGCATCTCTTGAGGTGTATGCTCAGCACTTTCTGAGTTCTTTTGTGTGGAGAAGCTGTGAATGCCTCAGCAGTGGGAGTGTTCCAAGGGAGGCTGGAGGGTGCTGAGGAACCTCAGTAAAAGATGTCCCTGCACATCCTGGGAGCTGGACAAGAGCTTGGAAGGTCCCTTCCAATCCACACTGTTCCGAGCCCACAATTCTAAAATGCTCCAGGCTTCCTCCTCTATTTAACTGAAAATTAGTTTTATGACCGAAATCCCCATTACAGTTACAAATTACTGGTGCAACAGAGAGAGCAGCTTTTGAACTGATTCCTGTTTTCCATCTAGAGCACAAGAAGATGCCACTTCAATCTTGGCTATGGAATCTGCAGCAGGCCTTAGGATGTCTGCACCAAAGTGCCCTTTGCCTCCATGAGCCTCAGATAAATCAACCCCACTCTCAGGACTTCACTCTCCCCATCAGCAAAAGAGGGGAAAAATCCTTCTGCTATAAAGGATTTAAGATCAGAACTCTGGTATAAAATGAGAGGCCACAAATGCTCCCCCATCAAAAACACATAATGAAAAGGTCTTTAAGAGGACTCAATGAATATTGTATAGTAAAGATTTATTATTATTATTTTTAAATGGGAGTAGCTGCCAGCATTGGAGCATAATTGTTCTCCTTCAAGGAAAGTACCATGTAAAACACACAGGGAAAGAATCCAGAGGCTGTTTTGCTCTCAGCTTATCTAAGTAATGGGGATCTCAGATGTTACTTCTCCATCCTTAATTTTAGTGAGGAGATACATTAAATACTCTGTTTCCCACAGCAAGGCTTCAAATTCATCTTGCTTCAATAGCTTTGAAAAGAGCATTTATTTCAAACTTGTAAATGATTTAAAAGAGAACGTTTAATTAATAATGTTGTTTCCAGCCAGATGGCCAGCTATTAGTTTTCAGTCATCTCTTTCAGAACAATTCCCCACAAAGTCTTCAGATGCAAAGGAGCTTGGAAGCAAATTGATGTGAGTGCTCAACACTCAGAGGCTGCCAAAACATTCAGTAAAAGACACAGCTATAGGTAAAGAAATTACATTTTTCCAAGTGGTTTTGCTGCAGGTCATGGCTGTAAAAGTCCCCCAGCAACAGACACACATTTCTTTCATTTACCATCCTGTATTTGGATGGCATTAAGTTCACATATGTCTATAGAATATTACTTAACTGAAAACATGAGGCTACATGTATATAGAGTTTCCCCTGGACTTGTGCTAACAGACCTCAGACTGGAGCTCAGGAGCAGAACTCTGTGGTATGATGGGTATCAACCAGACAAAATATTCCCTGTGTACAGGAGGCACTGCTACAGAGATGGATAGATAAATATTAGGCAAACCCAGCCAAGGTTTACCACTAAACATCTGTGGAATTCTAATCTTCTCACTGACGTAGCACCTACATATTTTCAAAGTGAGTTTCCAACAAAAATTAAAATTGCTTTCTTAGTACAAATGAGATGCTGGGAAGCAGCAGAAAGCTTTTTAAAGGAGCGAGGTAATGGGGTTTGCAACAGGTTTTTTAAATCCTGGGATTTTAACTGTAATTAAATTCCCTGATGGGCAAGGAGTGCATTTGGGAGGCAGTTAAGGTACAAGCAGGGTGCAATGTTCTGCTCACAGTTACACAGTGGTGTGGAACAAACCCTGATATTTTCAGTCTTCCCTAACCACAATGTGCCTTCATTATGCAGCAATCCACAACTGAAAACCCAGCTTTATTCAGTTGACTGGGAAAAACAAAGGTGCAATTGCAATTCTATACCTGAACTTTCAGCCTGTAGTTCTCCCAAACGAGCAAAAGCAGGCTTGAGGAAAAGCTTCAATGATCAGCTGTCTACCTACACAGGAGTTATTTATGGCAGCTAATTCAGGGCAAAGCTCAACACAGTTTGCTGAGTGCCAGCAGACTTTTACTGGCAACAGAAACCAGCTAGGAAGTTGTATCAGCTCCAGTAAGTGGACAGTGATTATCTGCTCTTTAAAATTTGTCATTTTGCTGTGTAAAGCTTCATTCTACCCCAGCAAACCCTTCTGGTTTGCACTTTCTACCGTTCTTGTGCAAAACCTGGCTATTAAAAAAAAGATAATTTCGAGCAGAAAACAATGACATGAAGAAGGCCAAGAGGACACATTTTTACTGATGGTGAAGCTTATACTGAGTAAGTCAGGTAAATTTAGGCCCAAGAAGCAGATATGGAGAAAGATGAGCTAAGGCATCTCTAAGTCTGCCCATCCCAAGCCCGTGAAATTCTTACAAGGTCATTATTCCAGCATCTCCAGTGCCCACTGGAGCTCTGCTTAAAGGTTCCAGGCCAGCATCTATGACCATTCCAGACTTTTTATCCCACAGGCTGCTGATTGTTGGGAAAGCAGGGACAGATGTCATTAGCAGACCTTGTGCTCTCCTGAGTTCAAGGCCTGTAATTGTGGGGGGCTTTATCTAGAAAATACTTCTGCTTCCTGACCTTGTGTGGCTGTGGGGCAGGGGAGGAGCACATAAGGGCTTCACCACTGGTTTGAAAGCTGGTTGAAATGGTTAAAAAAAAAGGGAAAAAACCAAACACAGAACAGCCCAATGCTGCCTTCTGCTCAGGCACAGGATCACCCACAGAGGTGCCCCAGCTACAAATGTGCAGAGTCTCTGCCCAGCCCCACCAGTGTTCATCAGCAAATCCTCACTGAAATAGGAGTGAAACTCCTCTGAAAATTAAATGTTTTGCACAGAAGTATCATTTTCATCAAACTTCCAGCTAAACCCTGATTTCCTGCCAGATTTCCAGCCCAGGCCTGACAAGTCCAGTCTTCCTGGGGCTGAGCCCCCAGCTCTCACAGGCTCTGCTGGGCAGGCTTCAAATCCTACAAAGGACCCACAGAAGCCACCAAACCCCTGAATTTAAAAGAGAAAAGTGGACAAGATTCAACCTGCAAACACAACACCTCTCTCCTATTTTCAGTTCACAGCTTCCTGTGCTGGCCTGACTCTCCCTTGCCTATAAATTGGAAGTAAATTTACTGAAATCCATGTAACTACACAAACACAAAAGGAGTGGGAAAAGCCTCCAGCTGCTTATTAGCCTTTCATTTAGACTGAGTGCTTTTTAAACACTAATAGAATTTTTCAGGTGCTGTTTGTTACACATGTGCTACAAACTGGCTCTGCATCTTGAGTCCAGGGGAACAACAATTTGTTCAACAAATAATAAGGACCTTTTTGTACAGTTCCATATGTATGGAAACCATAGACTTCGCATCCCTGTGGGAAAAAAAAACAAAAAACAACTGGTCTTCCTCAGAATAACAAAATTAAAGGTTCTTGTAGTTGGGTCTTTGTCTTCCCACACAGGAACACCAAATTCCAGTTAATGGAGGGAAAGGAAATTTGAGGAAAAAAGAACTCTCCAGCTGTTAAGTAGATAAAGCAACAACAGTCACACATTCAACACAGAAACAGAGGCATTCTCATGTGCCACAGATGTCTTCCTCTCAGCCCAATATTTTTGCAAACCTTAAGTGTTCAACACGTGCAAAGAGTAAGTGAATTTCTCTTTTCATGTCCAAGCAACTAAAACAGGAAGGACAAAATTTCTCCTCTTTTGTTGTGAAAAAGGAGAGTCAGTGTCAGCATCCATCATTCAACCACTGCTGGCTGCAGCTTCACCACAAAGGAGGAAATTTCTGGTTTGACTTCCTTTTTTTAAAAAAAAAAAAAATGAGTTATGGTTAATGAACGTCACCATTTCAGAGAGAAACTCTGACCCTTCCTATGACACAATCTGTAAGGAAAATTCATGAAATTCTCAGCTGCAAATTATAAAGTGAGCTACGGTGGGTTCACCCTGAGAACCCTGGAGAAAGCAAGAATCCCAGGGAGAGGATCAATCTCCTGACACGTCACCCACTGCAATCCTCTCTCCAGCACTCACCCCCTCCTTTTCCACAAGCTGAGCCATATTCCTGCGGGGCTGGAAGGCAGATGGTCCCCCTGTCCCGGGGTCAGGCACCCAGCCCACCTGTGCAGGTGCTCCAGGACAATCTGGGCACACCCAGAGCACAGCTGCTCCACCTGAAACGCGTCTGCTCCTTGCCCTCGGAACCCGGTGCTGAACGGCAAGCGAGCTGTGAAGGTATTTCTTGTGACGTCCAGGGTTTCTCAGGATCACCTCTTCACCTCTCCGAGACTCACACAGGTTACAGTTCTCACTGGTAGGTTTTACTGGAGTTTTAAGCACATTCTTTCACGAGGCTCACCAGTGAGAGATATAATCCATGTTTTCCACAGCAGCAGCAGCTGCTACTGTCAGAAGTCTGCAGCACACACAAAACCTCCTTTGCTGCTGAAGGAACAAACCTGGAACTGTGTAGCTACACCCTCTTAGGTTTCCTTAGCTAACAAAGATTTCCTACTGGAGCTCAGATGATCCCAGAGTGACCCTGAAAAAGCAGGGTGTTCTTTCTCACCTGGCTAGGCTCTTGTGAAGGTAAGGGTTACTTTACCCTCGGTTTTATTTGGTTAGGTTTTCAACAGGGCTGCTATTACTATGCAGGAATAGTTTATTCCCACTCGCCCTCTGAGGAGCTGAGTGTTTAAGACAGAAAAAAGCTCTGGCCTTGTATTGTTTCTACAGAGCCACAGTACCTGGAGCAGCCAAACTCCTCCAAGGGAAAGTCCTCCCACTCGGGGGGGCAAAGAGATGCCAGCAAATGACGATCAGGTCTGAAAGGCTTCAAAACACCTTTAAAAGCATCATTACTGCAACAATCCACACATTACTGGCTCCTCAGCGACACAAAGTCGTGCTACGGTGCCAAGAGCACGATTCTCACCGACTGCAAAAGGAATCAGCAAACACCTGCCGGCCCTGGGGGAGTCACCGACCCCTGGAACTCAGGGTGTGCACGAGAACCTCTGCCCTGGCTTCAGTCCCCTGCTGGCTCCTGTGCCTCCCTTCTCTGCCCACCAGCAGCTCGGGACTGGAAAAGGGATTTTTACACACACATCAAGGCAGACAAGGACAAAAGTTAATTAGAACTATTCATAAGCCTGGCTGGAAGAGTGCTGCATCCCACCCCTGAAAATTTAATTGCACTCAGTAGAGGAAAGCTACAACGTCGTAATAAAAAAATAACCCAAACAACAGAAAGGGATAATTTGGGAATAAAAACTGATTTCAATTTAATTCAAGCACTTGTTGGCCCTATTTATTTCATCAAGTAGTTCATGCAGGATAATGGCTTTACTATGCATCTAACAGCATTAGAAGTCCCTAATAAATTAACAAGTGAAAATTAATGGCTGCTCAGTCCATTAAATCTTGTTAATTTTATTTTTGTTGTAATAATATAGCAATCACAAGTTTACATTATTAAACCAATATTTATTAGAAGAACTCGTTTTAATTGGATCCCTGACGTGATAATCCCATACAGTGTGTATTTCTTTTTTTCATCTTTTTTTTTTTGCATTTATTTCTCATTATATTTAAATGACTGCAATATTCAGGGTCTTTTCCTAATACTATGAAAGTTAAGCAACCATTTTAAACATTATATTTCACAGGGATTCAACACTTACTACACAATATAATGAGAACATCATGAGTCCCTTCAGAAGCTATTTTAACTCTTTTAGTCTCTTGAGAAAGGGCAGAGGAATGAAAGGCAGAGATATGAATATCTGAAAGCATCTTAACAAATGGTAAAATCTATTTTTTCCTCCTAGCCCCTCAGTATCCTGGATAAACATTCTGATTGTTTTTCAAGACAGAAAAGAGTTTTATCACCGGTTTTAACACAAAGTGTGAGCTGTCCTGCATAACTCGGGTAAAAAAAAATAAATACATATATTGGCAAAAGGGTTTGAATTGTAGCAACTGCACGAGAAATTACAAAACTGAGGAGACACCTTAATAAAGGGCTGCTGTGCAATTCCAGCAGCAACTCTTTTGAGGGGAGGGACCATAACTCAGCCTCCCTCCCCTCGCAGTTCCTTGTCTCTGCCACAATAACGGAGTGTGTAGTTGCTCCCTAACTGGTTGTACCAACATTATCGCTCCAGCCTGACAGCAGTGCTTTGTTTTTGGGAATACAACAACTCCACACACATCACCCAGGCTGACGTAAGGGGCAGCAACAAGTGCAAGGCTGGGGAGAAAAACTTGCAGGGGGTGCAAGGAGCAGAAACCTGTGCCCAGAAGGGGGGGTGACCTGTGGGGAGACGAGAAAGGCACTGATGGACAAGCAGGACTGCAGGCAGAAATCAGGGAGTCACACGGAAAAAACGGAGTGCAACGCCAGGACCATGCCCAGGGTCACACCCTGTGCCCAGGAGCGTTCCCAGGCACTCCCGGAGCTCTGTCAGGCTCACTACACTCACGGTACCTCCACCTTCGGCCCTGACCTGCAGAGTCCCACAGAGGTCACAAGAGCTGGGCTGAGGAGGGCACTGCAGCAGCACAAAGGCTGGGGCAGGGCTGCAAACCCTGCCCATAAAGCTCGGGCAGGACAGAGGTCACTGCCACGGGTTTGCAGCAGGAAAATCCCAGCAGGATGGAGCCGAGCAGGGTGAGGGCAGCCAGAGGTGTTTGCACAGAGGGACGGGGCTGTAACCAGCCCTGCACACCAGGGCTATGTCCCTGCAGGCGCTCCCAGACAAGGCCAGGAAATATTAAAGCTCCTCACACTCGGGGACAGAAAACTGAAAACAAGGTCGTTTGAAACTGGCATTGAGAGAAATATAAATGTTTGCACGGACACACAAAACTGTGACTTGTTACCACAACCAGATGGGCAGCAGCCCCAAAAGAAGAGCGTGGAATCAGAGAATATCCCAAGATGGAAGGGACCCACAAGGAGCAAGTCCAGTGACCCCAAAATCACACCATGGTGTGAAACCACAGCATCATTCAGGGTCTCGCAGACAACCTCTGCCACTTAAAATCCTCACAGTTTTCCTATTTTCCTGGCATCACCTCAAACCTAAGAACACGATCACATTCTGTAAATAAATATTGCGTGGTCAACTCCCAACACGAGAGAAGCTGTGCTCACACCCGAGGTGTTCCTGAAATATTTATGTTCCTTCTTTATTATCCTTATGCTTTATGTTCCTTCTGTATTATCCCTGGTTTTCCCCACCAAAATGTAAATCATTTAAGGAACACCTTGTTCAGTGGCTTTTAAGAAGCAAATGTGCCGTGTTTCCATTTCAATTGGTACATTCTACCCTTATCAGATGAGTTCCACGAGAAATAACACCCACCTCTCCTCAAAACTGCTTTCTAAATTAAAAAAAAAAAAAAAAAACAACAAACCACCACTTAAAAGAAAGTGTTCCTTACATATAGGAATCCTGTCTCCCCTAAAACCACTGATGATACCAAAACAAATAAATACAGTAATGAGTTCAAAAGAAAAATGTTCATATGAAAATATATTAAAAATATCAGGAGATTTATGTCTTTGTGTGTGTTATACCACTAAAGCTCTTGAAACAAAGCATATAGCAAGACTATAGGTACTGCACAGCTTTTAGAAATTACCGAGGGCCTCATGGTCTGGTTTCTGAACATCAGACGTTAAAAATGTTGAGTTAAACACTCCTCACACTTCATTGCCAGGGCAAATACCGCTGGTTTCTCAGGTGCACAAAACGACCTCTCTTCTGCTCAGCAGTGTTAGAAACTCGGGGTTCTGCAGGCTTGTATGAATGGAGATGTAGATGCCATTCTTCCCACATTTTTGGGTCTCCGAAGAGAATGGAGCCACCAAAAATTCTGCAAGCAGCTGGAGCAGATCACAGAGCAAAGCAGAGAGGCCACAAACACCCAGCTGGCTGTGCTGGGTAGGTGTTAATGGCACACTTGTCCTGAAAAGTGATAAAAATGCTCATCCTGAAAGCTGGGCTTTCAAGATAATGCAAATGTGCCAAAGGATGCATTTTCATGGGCAGAAGAATGTGTGTTCTCAACTTTCTCACCCAATACAGGATGAGTTCTGCCAGGGAGAGCCAGGACTCACTAGGTCAGCCCTGACACCGAAGGCTGGGAGGTTTAAAGGAAGATCCTGCTGGAGCAGGACGGGCTTTGGCAGCTGTGCCCAGAGGAGGAGGGAGGGAAGATGCTCTAAAGGAGCCGTCCTGGGCAGCACCAGCACCACGAGAAACCATCAGATGGTCTGAGACCAGAGTTTTTCAGGTGGAAATGACTTCCTACTCCAGTAAAAACAAGAAGGAAAAACCGTTCTTGCCAGGGGAGTCACGCTGAAATCCTTGAAGGCCTCTCAGCCTTGTGCTGCTCTCCCAACAGAAACCCCGGGCTGTCTGTCACATCACCTCAGAAATGGAGCACTTGGAGAAGTAACACATGCTGAGCAAATACACACCCAAATAAACTGATCCCTGTTTACTAATCTGTCAGGAGATAGCATGTAGTACATGTTTCCAGATCCCAGCAGATAAACGTGACAGCAGGAATACATTTGTTATTCCAATTCCTTAGCCCTACAACAAAACAAATCTCTTTTTCCTGTCCTTTCTACACACAATCCCACCTGATCAGCCCAGGAATTTGCTGTGTAGCCCTCGTTCCCACAAGCAATGTTTCTGCAAAGCTCGAGCCCTTTTCCATGTGAAACTTGCTCCGTCTCATGGATACAATAGCTAATTTTGGACTTACCCTGCTCCTGCTGGGCCAGAGTCATCACTGGCATGGCTCCACTCTAATTCAGTCTACTGATGCATTACAGACAATGCACAACATGAGCTAATCCTTAATGATGCTTTTCCCCCCTTTCCCCCCTCCCCAACATATTATTTGAGTAAATAGTAAAATGACATACGTATAAATTATTAAATGAAAAAAAAAAACAACCAAACAGCAAACTAAAACCACGCTAAAATCGTCTTGCAAACGCTAATTTCAGATGACACAGTAATCAGATTCACAGATACATTAGGACAAGCAGTGCAGCCCAGAGGAAAAGGCACAGCTCTTAAAGTCACAAGGCCTGGTCAGAGCTGCAGCTCTGCACTGACTTCAGATTGTTCCAAGTTCCCACACCATTCCCCAACCTCTGACACACAGATATTAATTAACATTCGGCACAGAAAACCTAACCACGCTCATTTCTAAACAATAATAAAAGCATATAAGGAGTTGTGTTTAAAAAACTAATGCCAAGGTATAAGGGGCTGCCACCGAAACAGGCTGATGCCTCTCCCATAGTGAGGTTTAAGATCTGCAGGATCCAGGCTCAGCGTCATAAATTAACATGAAATGTTTGAATTTCTGCACAGATTTTCTTTAACAGAGGAGGAACAGACGTTCAGTAGAACAGCCAGGACAATCTCTGAAGGTGAGAATATTCATGACTTGTGATATCTGTTTGCGTTGTTATTTATTTTCAACCTTGACTTTTTTTTTTTTTTTTTTTAATAAAGCATTGTGTTCGGCCCAACTCTTTTCTTCCTTTATATTATAAAGTATCAACTCCTTCCTTATCTAAACCACCTCGTTAGGAGTCACAAAGTTCCACGGGACTTCATGCTCTGCTCCCTAACGGGTCAGCATCAGCCAGACACAATACCCAGGTCACAGCAGCAGGGCTGCTCCAGCAATTTTCTTCTTTTGAAATGGTAAATATTTCAGGGAAGTGTTTTAAACAGGGCAGTATCTACGTGGAAAGCACGCTGCTTACGAAGAATTTTAAAAACATAGGTTTTAAGGCATTTGTATTGTGTGGTGGCTCTACAGGTTTTGATTTCTGCTTCAAGCAGAAGCCGGAGCAACTCTAACAAAGGCTGAGAGCTCTCATTTGCATTACTGGCCAAAATCTTAGCCACAGTCATTCAGCACCAAAAAAAGATAAGGAGGCTTTCTTTTTCGTTTTAAAAAAACACTACAGTTGTTGGAAGAAAATTTTAGGAGCTCCAAACATCCACATTTCTAAGCTACTTGCTTCACTTTTTCATGCAACAGATGCTGCTTTGTATCAGCTCCTGCATATTAAATCATTCTGACAACCAAGAAAGCATACATTTGTTTGTGCCAGAGAGAAGCATGAATACACACACACACACAGATATCTTCTCACGCAGAAGCACACAATTATGCAGCATTCAAATATTTGGGATGAACTTTGGCCTCTGCTTCAAAAAAAAAAAAGTACTCTCCAACAACAATCAGGAACAGACCCAGCAGTCATCTGGCTGAGCTCAGAGAAATCAACAATCTGCAGCAATAAAACACCACTTGTGGGCAGCCATTTGAAAGTTACTTGGAAAATTATTCTTAGATGGGATAGATTTATACACGTCTTTTATGATTTATGATAGCCCTATGGATCGAGCCCGGAATGGAGACTAAAAATAAAATCTATGTTCATTCAAAAAATGGAGGAAAAACCCAGTTATATTCACCCTCACATGTGTGGGGGTTTTTTCTGCACTCCAAACGACCTCCTTCGGCTCTGCTATCTGCATTCCCGATTTAAAAAGTAATTCGAAAACATCAGCAGAGCAGGGCTCTGTATCACCCCTTCAGAGGAGGAATATGGAAGAAGCCAAACAACCCAAACAAAACCGTTTTCCTGACGCATTAATCACAAGAAAACCTTAATGCAGCAGCACTTGAGAACACGCTGAAACTTCTGACAATGAGAGTACCCTCAGTGAGTGGAACCGATCGCAGCGCTCCCAACTTTTTCTTTTTTATAATCTCGGCTCGAGACATATTTTCTCCACTACGTTTTCCCTCTCGTTACTAGAGAGTAATTCGATTCTGTAGGCAGTTACGGGGTTTTTCTGAACTAGCTACAGAGCAGGCAGGGAGCACCGACCCCGCGCCGAGCGCGGCAGGGCCGGGACGCCGAAGGAGCCCGGGCCGGCCCTGAGGGAGCCGGGGGTCCCCGGGGGGCTCTGGGGTCCCCGGGCGGGCTCTGGGGGTCCCGCCGTCCCCGCAGGGCCCGGCCGCCTCCCCTCCGCACCCCCGGGGGGTACTTGGGGGTGCGCTCCGCACGTTGCCGTGCTCTGCTCACCTCGCACCGTTCCTGCGTGGTGATCGCACTGGGTGAGTTCATGCTGCGTGCGCAGCTCCCGCTCGCCCGCCGTCTTCTTCAGCTTCTTCACCAGGCTCTTCACCGCCTTCTCGCACCATTTCTCCTCCCTGCCCGTTCTGCTCGCCTTTCTTCCAGCCCAGGAGCCGCTTGACGATGGGAGGAGTGAAGGGCAGGATGGAGGACATGCTGGCCGTGCCGGCAGCGCCCGGCTCCGCGCTCTGCCCGCCGCTCCCCGCGCTCTGCCCGCCGCCGCCTCACACCGCGCGGCCCGGGCCGCCCTGCCCTGCCCGGCCCGGCCGCTCCCCGCCCCGCCGCTGCCTCAGCGCCGCGGGCCCGCGGCTCCAAACTTTGCCCGGAGTTCGCCGCCTCTCCCCGGCGGCGGCGGCGGCGGCAGCTCCCTCCTCCTCCCCCTCCTGCCCCGCTCTGTGTGCGCGGAGAGGCGCCCACTCCAGCTCATTCCCAGTCTGTCTCTCATGCAAATTGCCTGCTGGCCGCCCCGGCCCGGCTTCCACCCCCTCCTTCCCTCCCAAACACGCCGCCGAGGGAGGGAGGGAGGGAGGGAGGATGGAAGGAGGGCGGGGAGGCGGCCGGCCCGCCGGGAACTCCGCGCCTCCATCGCCGCCCGCGGAGGCCCCGGCTCCCTGAGGGGGAGCGCGCTCCGCGGGGCCCACGGCGAGGGGAGCAAAGCGCAGGAGAGGGCGAAGAGAGGTGCCCGGACAGAGCGCGCCGAGAGGAGGCAGGAAAATAAACACGAGTGTAAAGCCCCGCAAGAGCAAAGCCCGCTCGGTGAGGGGAAGGGGACGAGAGGGTCCCACAGCGTGGCTGCGGCTCCTGCCACGGGCATTTCGCCCGTGTGCATTCCCACCCAGATACCTGGACACAGCTTGGCCAGCCGTGCTCAGACAATCAGCTGCTTTTTGTTCCGACCCCTTTAATTTACTATTCCATTCCCTCATCTTTCCAGCCCGAGCAACAGGTACCCGAATAATTTTTACCCTGTATCAGACAAAAACGACACCCTGGAGGTGTTTACCGCCGGAGCTGGTCAGAAATTCTCAGACGGAATATTTTTGTCAGAGGACGGCAGTTTGTTCACATCTAGGTGTTTTGTAGAGATGCTTCGCTTTGGGCTGACTCAGGGTGGCATCCAGGTACATTTCCAGTTTCTAACTTTCCATCACTGGGCAGACTGGGTCGTCACACTCCCCGCTCTCAAGCATGCTGAAAGGCAGCCCAGGTCCTTAAAAAAACCCATATAATTATAAACTTTAGCTCCTCAAACCAGCTGTTCTCAGTTAAATTACCTCAAAATGGTGCTGAGCAAGGAGGCTCAGAGGCACCTGCAGAGTCACCAGGTGCCTCCAACCAGGCTGGTGCCTTTTCTCAACTCCAGCTGCTTCCCATCTCCCTGCAACAGCTGCCCAGGAGCAACAGGGGGAAGTTTTGTGGGACCTGGCTCCCGAATTCTGAGTTTTCAAGCTGAGATGTGCTTCCCAGCTTTCTCCATCCCATCAGAAGGGACGATGGCGAGCCCCGGTTTGGGAAGCCTGCGGGGCAGCTCACAGCCCCACGGGTTCTTGCCAACCCGCATTCTCCTGTTCCAGGATCCAGAGTAACCCAGTGGGAGACTCCTCGAAAGCTGCCATCCCAAACCTCCCCGTGCCTGTGGATTTGGAGCAGCCAGCCAGCCAGATTGCCTCGTGGCAACTCGGGAACTGATGGGATCAGACAGCATCTGAGGTTCTGAGGCAACTGCCTTGGCTTTCATAGGCATTTCAAACACAGGCTTTCATTCCAAATTGACAGTACCAATTTTTGAAATATTAATATTGGATACAAATTAAATACACCCTTCTCTCTTTTTTAATTTAATTTTTTTTCCCTTCAGCATTCTCATATTATTCCCAACATGCATTCCCCGAGTGTCTTGAATTTTGGAGGCTCACCACTAAAATTTTGGACTGTTGCCCTGACCCAGTTTTTGGCTGCTTCAGTTGAGATGCCTGAAGTACAAAGATGTGGAACCCCTGTAGATGATCCCAACATCATTTAAGGAAATATCCCCTCAAGACCTCTAAAGCAATGCAAAAAAATTCTTGATACTATTTACACTAAAACAGGATGCCTCAATTACTGACTTGCTAGTGCTGTTGACTTGCTGTATATTTGTGCTTTTCTGAAAAGACCAAGTTTCTGATAGTTTGTGATTATTTAAGGATCTGAACTCTTATTTAAAAGTTGTTGTTCACAGCTTTAGAAAATGGCCTGAATCTGTGAACCAAGTGAAACACAGACGGGGAAGTCAAATACATTTTTTTAATGCAGAAATACATTCTTACTACATTTTGAGATGAAGTTAAATAATCCTTTCCTATTTTCTCAGTTCTTGGCCCAGCACATTTTGCAAGCCCAGAGGCTGAAGGACCTGCCTCAGGCTTGGTAAGTCCATACGACATCAGGGTGATCTCAGAGCAGATTTCTCTTCTGGGGACCACCATTTCTTTCTGGCTGTTCTGGACAGAAAACCATGGGCACCATTCCATGTATTTTTATCCAGAAAGATTTTGATAAGACTCAGATCTCATCACTACACTCAGAATTCCTGCTGTGACCTTGGTTCAGCAGAGCTTCTAGAATTTTCTGTCCATATTCATGGGCTGATCTTCACTCCTCACAGTCATATCACAAGTCATGGCCTGGGTACATTTGAATAAGGGGAAGGAGAGGAAGAGCTGAGTGGTTTGCTCGTGCTTGTACAGTGATTTAGTGGCAAAAGGGTGAAGATAATTTGCTAAACACTAAACCAAACTGGGTCGCTCTTGCTTACAACCTCTAAATGAGGTGTAGGCAGCTAAACCACTGATCTAAACTCTGGGCCACAGCAGCACTGAAAACACTCCTGAAAACAAACAAACACTTGGGCTTGGGATGTGGGATGCGTTTTGAAGCTTAAGGCCATGACATTTAATGGAACAGCTTGTGTGCTTGCTGGGGTTACCTGTCAGAATGAACTGTTCTATGAAAACATGACTTTCTGAACCCCTAGACAGTAATCCTTTATTTCAGAGAGTTTTGGACACTCTCATAGTGGAAAAATTAACAGGAAAAGCAGGACTGTCCCAATTCTGCGTGGTCTGGATCCGATTGCTGGTTTACAAAATGTCTGACGTCTTGGAAGCCACCACTAGGCAGGAGAAGTTTATGCTTCTTTTTCTGATTGTGCTCATTTTTTGTGGAACAGTTTGTTCTTTACTTTTTTAAAAGTCATTATCTTTGCTTGTGTTTGGAATTGTAGAGGTTCAGGGCCACAGTTTGCTCTTACTGAGAAATAAAGATATATGTAGGCTGCAATGATGTGAGGAGACCAAACACTTCAAGAAAAAACCCAAACCCTTTACAGCTATTTTGCATTTCTTAACCTTTCACTAAAACACTAGCACCTTAAAATTACTGAAAAATAACATCTGCATACCTTGGATTTTGATATGATTAATGAATAGGACCAGACTTCAAATTCTCCTTTCACAAAGAGAAAAATCAGGCTCTGCTTCAGGAACAATATAAAATTAGCATGAGAAACAAGAAGGTGTTCACCGGAGCTCAGCTGTGCGTATATGTACCTTTATCAAAAGTATTTTTAACAGCTTCAGAGACTGAAGAATTGTTCTGTGCTTTGCCCCATGTTCCCTTTCTATCCTTTGAGTAGCAAGAAGGGATTTTTGGGGCAGACAGGAAGGCGGTTCAGGGCGAGCTGGGACAGGCAGCGTGGCCAGAGCACGCTGTTCCCTGCCTGGGCTCGGGCTCTGAGGGAGCCTGGTGCCTGCTCAAACAGCTCCCAACGTGCCACTGTGGCTGCGTTGAGAATCAGGGAGTGGTTGAGAAGCAGCTTCTGAGGTGCTGCCCCCATTTCTACCTCACTGGCTGAAATATTAAATGTAATTTCCTACCTGTGCGTGGAAAGGGAATTTTACAATTCCCAGGTGGACAAGCTGGGAAGCTCACAGGAGACAGGGTGCTGGCCTCAACTCCTCTTGTCCAATGTTCTCCATGAAGGGTTAGATGGGCAGCACTGAAAATTAGGAATTTGAATTTGGGTTATCCTTGTAAGTAAGGGCTGTTACATTTAACTTGGAACCTATGTCATGTATAATGTGCATAAACTAGGGAAAATGTGGGAGCTTTCCCTGGGGAAGGTAATGTGTATATATGTGTAGAACAGCATTTATATGCAAGCAAACCTATCTTAATCACTCAGAACAAACCTACAGGAAAATAACTTCTGGCATGAGTCATGAAAAAAGCGAGGCCTTTCTAAGTTAATGTCTTCAGCATTAATGTCAGCTCTGTGAAATACACAGCTCAGTCAAATCCTTGCAGGGTACCACAGCTATTCTTCTCTGCAGATGAGAAAACAAGCACCCACAATAAAAAGTTGTTTTGCTGGAAATTCCTAATGCTTCATACACACAAGCCAATTCACCTGCATGTTCCAAAAGGCTCAGTGGTGCAAAAATCACACAACCACTTCTAGTTAAGCCAGAATTCTTTCTGTTACCACGGCAGCACCTCTTGCCTAAGGAAAAAATACAAGGCAGCAGCACGTCCAGAGTGATCCTTCTAAAACACTCTCCCAATTCCTGGCAGTTGTTTGTGAACTGGAGCTGACCTCCCTGGAGAGCCATGGACAGGCCATTCCTGCACTCCTCTCTGCTTCTGACATATGTCTGAGTAGGCTTCCCCAGGCCCCCATGGCCCAGCTGGGGCACAGGACAGAGCTACTCTGAGGAAGCACTGAAATTATCCACTGATAATGATGCCCTCGTTATTTCTTTTATGAACTGTACAGGTCTTGGAAGGAAGGGAAAGGACAGTGAGGTTGGGGCTGGTGAGTGAGCTCCCATGAAGTGTGAGTTTTCCTGTGTGTCACAGTGAGATGTGAGGCAGCCTCAGCCTCGGGGGGTGTTTGTGGTGTGCAGGGAGCTGGGGGGCCCTGGCTGCTCCCCTGGGGTTGGGGCTGCTCGGGGCACTCGCAGCTGCACGGGAAACGGCCGAGCTCTGCTTCACTGGCATGGCACATCCTGCTGGGCAGGGCTCAGCCCTCCTCACAAACACCTTCAGAGGGTGCAGAGGGACCCCAGCTCAGCTTCATCCTGCTGGGCAGGGCTCAGCCCTCCCCACAGACACCTTCAGAGGGTGCAGAGGGACCCCAGCTCAGCTTCATCCTGCTGGGCAGGGCTCAGCCCTCCTCACAAACACCTTCAGAGGGTGCAGAGGGACCCCAGCTCAGCTTCATCCTGCTGGGCAGGGCTCAGCCCTCCTCACAAACACCTTCAGAGGGTGCAGAGGGACCCCAGCTCAGCTTCATCCTGCTGGGCAGGGCTCAGCCCTCCCCACAAACACCTTCAGAGGGTGCAGAGGGACCCCAGCTCAGCTTCATCCTGCTGGGCAGGGCTCAGCCCTCCTCACAAACACCTTCAGAGGGTGCAAGGGACCCCAGCTCAGCTTCATCCTGCTGGGCAGGGCTCAGCCCTCCTCACAAACACCTTCAGAGGGTGCAGAGGGACCCCAGCTCAGCTTCATCCTGCTGGGCAGGGCTCAGCCCTCCTCACAAACACCTTCAGAGGGTGCAGAGGGACCCAGCTCAGCTTCATCCTGCTGGGCAGGGCTCAGCCCTCCCCACAAACACCTTCAGAGGGTGCAGAGGGACCCCAGCTCAGCTTCATCCTGCTGGGCAGGGCTCAGCCCTCCTCACAAACACCTTCAGAGGGTGCAGAGGGACCCCAGCTCAGCTTCATCCTGCTGGGCAGGGCTCAGCCCTCCCCACAAACACCTTCAGAGGGTGCAGAGGGACCCCAGCTCAGCTTCATCCTGCTGGGCAGGGCTCAGCCCTCCTCACAAACACCTTCAGAGGGTGCAAGGGACCCCAGCTCAGCTTCATCCTGCTGGGCAGGGCTCAGCCCTCCTCACAAACACCTTCAGAGGGTGCAGAGGGACCCCAGCTCAGCTTCATCCTGCTGGGCAGGGCTCAGCCCTCCTCACAAACACCTTCGAGGGTGCAAGGGACCCCAGCTCAGCTTCATCCTGCTGGGCAGGGCTCAGCCCTCCCCACAGACACCTTCAGAGGGTGCAAGGGACCCCAGCTCAGCTTCATCCTGCTGGGCAGGGCTCAGCCGTCCTCACAAACACCTTCAGAGGGAATCCCAACTCTGCTTTTCCCTCCTTGTTTTGGAGGCTTGGCTTTGAAATCTTAATAGGCCCTTACATGGGAACTCCTGGCACGGTTTACAAGTGTCCAATGTATGAAGGGAGACAGAAGGCAAGAGTCTGGAGAACAGTTCTTTGTTTGGTTTTGGAGTTTTGTGAGAGAAAAAACATCTTGATGAGGACACCACAGCATCTTTCCTGCATGGCTGTCAAAGCACAGGAAAGGGACACACAAGGACACAAAAGCCTCCTGAGGCTGAGCCCTCTCCTGAACCACAATCACTGGGTTAACCTGATCTAATCTTTCCAAATGTGCTAACAGCCTGAAATGAATATGCTTTTAATGAAGCTGGAGATAAAACTGTCACTAGGTTGGCCACCCAGTGGGATGTGCTGATATCCTGAGGGATGGAGGGGAGGATTTTCAGCACCTGGGTGTGAGGAGGCAGCACCTGCAAGCTCAGCTCTGCCCAGACTTTGCATACAAGGAGCTGCTGTCAGGCTGCACACACCCCCAAACATGGCCCTGTCCCAGTCTGGCAACCTGGAATCCCATGGGGTTTAAGCATGGCTAAGAAATAAAATCCAAATTCTCAGTTTTAGGGACAGTCCTCCTCCTCCTGAGATGTGTCCCTCCTCTGGTTGCTGGAGGGAGTGAGGTGCTGGTGAAATTCCACACTGTCTCCTGCAGCACAAAAAGCACCAAAAGCTGCAGTCAGGAAAAAAGAGAGGAATAGGCCAGGCCCCAAAACCAGAGGCTCATTACAGGTAACACAAAAACTCCAGTTCCCAGCCACAAACATTTATTTGAGATTCCTTTCCCTGTCCATTTATGACTGTCTGTCCTTTCTGAATTCCTTGCTGTGTCTGTACCCTTTTCTTCGCCAGGGCACATCTGTTAAAGTCTTTGCTTTGGTTCTGAAGTGGGCATTTTCTATCCAGCTGAACTTTAAAAAAGCTCCTGAGCAAAGGCTTTGAAGGAGTAAATATAAATACATTATTTTTATGAATAGGCCCCTGTTCTCACATGTTCCACTTGCAATGGCTTCTTGTCCACAGCTGCTGGCATGTCCAGCCCTCTGCAGGAAGAATCCTCTTCTGGAGGAACACACTTTTTTCCTTGTGCCCAAGGGATATTCTCAAGGAATATTTTAATGAAAAAAAATCACCTGTATTGAAGGGGTCAATCCCACCAGTCTTGGAAAACAGAAACCAGCCTGGCCAAGCTGACCCCCAGCACTGCAGGATGATCCTGATGAGGTTCAGACTCCGTGCCTGACATTGTTTGGCCCAAGACTTGTGCTGAACCTGGGCAGAGCTGCTCACAACATCCATCCATGCACACAGCAGGCAGCAAATCCTTTGGATCCCAGCCCTACCTCACCCAAGTCAAGTGAGAGTTGACTAATTGCAATTACTATAGAGTTTAGTCAGTAGTTTTTATGTGGTGGTGGCTCTCCTACATTAAAACCAACAGTTAAAGGCCACTTCTTCATTTTTGAGGTTTACTTAATTTACTATTTCTCCCTTTTCTTTTTTTTTCATAAACTCTTTTAACCTAAAATGCATTGAAGGCCTCACAAAGGGACTGTCATTCCCATTTAAACCAAGAAATCTCTTTAAGGCAGCAGCAGCAAGGAGTGGCATGGAATTATTTACCCGTGAATAATATGTTAATATTTATACATAGCTTGCTTAGATAAGGGAAACAACTGGAAGATTTATGGGAGAAGCTCTGCATGGCCATGTTTCAAGCCCCATGTAGAATCCCAAGTGTTGATTTTGCCTCCTGACAGTTTAATGTGTAACCCATGAAAGTGCATTTTTCAGGATAAAAAAGGGGGAAACCAAACCACCACAATCTGCCTGCTCTTCCCTTCCAGGGGTTTCACTGCATTTTGAACAGAGCACAGTCCCTTTACTGTTGGGATCCTCAAACACAGCTGAACTGCAGAGAGTCCACAAGCTGTGCATGTAAGCATACAAAAAACCTTGGGTTTATTTTTGCCTTTTGAGTCCTTACTAGTGCAAAAATGCAGCTTTGCCTTTTCATAACATTTTCATAAAGCTCAAATCCTACTTGGGCAGTAGAAATGGTACAAATGGGAAGAGAATGACAAGGAAATGTTCTCTGTGTGTGAGATGAGGGATGTTTACTCCTTGTTTATTTGTTCTGGGGAGAAATAAAGTGCTTTGTGTGAAGGCTCTTTGCAAGAGAGGCTGAAACACTCTCTGGGCCCTGTAAAAGCATTGCCAAGTTTGTCAGCAGAGGGGAAAGAAATCTGGGCAGGCTGCCCTAAATTAAAACTAAACTTAAATCAAATTCAGTTTAAATACACAGAGTAGTGCTTGGTGTGAGGGCTAAAGGCAGAATTACCAACTCAAACACTGAAAACTCCTGAGTGAAACCTGTTCAAATGGGTCTGAAATTCAGCAAATAAATTAAAATAATAATGTTGTTTCCTTCCTTCAGCTTTTGCAATGTGTCAAAGGGGTCATGTTTCCTACCTTGTCTTGGCTCAGGCAAGAGATGAGATGAGCTGAGCTGAAAGTGGAGGTTCTGATGCAGTTCTGTACTTCTGGGAGTTAAGGATTTAAGGAACATCACCTGTGTCAGCTTGCAGTCACCTCCTGAGGGGTAGGGACAGTGCAAAAGAAACCAGAGCTGTGGAGACAGTCCAATTAAAAAATATTAATTTTTAATTTACCTGAAGTACTGAACAAACTAAGGATGCTGTTTTATTGGAACACATTAGGATCCTACCCATTTACTCTTTCTTTTAGGATAAACCAACCAGCATAACTTGGATCTGGATCAAGATTTCAAACCAAACCTCAGGGCTGCCTGTATAAGGCTTCCTGTTGGTTTTGAGATGAGATTCTGGGGATCTCTTTAAATGAAAATGTTACACCACTAGTCACAAGGCCTTCTGTAATGTATCAGAGTCATTTTTTCAGTATTGGTGGTCTTTCCCCTCCCAAGTTGTTGGGAGTAGAATTGAAAATCACGTGCTCCAGCACTTAGAGAGACCCTGTGAAGTGAATGGAAGCCAATTTAGGCAGCTGGGTACAGCCTTGATAGAAATTTTCAAAGGCACACGTGATTTTTATGACCTTAGGACTATTTCTTGCCTTCAGAAATCTCTTTCGTAGCTTGACTTCAGATACCTCTTCACAAAACCTGTCCTGTTTGTTATCAGCACTCACAGATGTCCTTTATAGACTTACCTGTTTGAAAGCCCCTGAAACAAACTGTGGGTACTGGAGGGGGGAGTGCAAAGCAAGGAGATAATTTCAGTTACCTAACATTTATTTGACTTAGTCATGCAGAACTGGATCAGTGCAGCTGATAGGAACGATGATTAAACCAAAGCCTGAGTCTTTATTCCCATGTGATCATGGCCATTATCTCTGCTATCAAGGTTGATCTGACAGGAACTTTTATTTAGAAGCAGCCACACTTCTTTTCCCCGCCTACCCCAAAGGCACCAGAGTTGTTTGCAGCTCCCCAGCTTGCAGAAAGTAAAATGTAATTTATGCCTCCAGTGCAATGAGGGAGCTGGGGAAAAGAGATCAGGCTTCTGTATTTTGGGGGGCCTGATATAAAACCCATCACAGGCAGGAAATCAGGGTTTGTAAAGAATCCCAGAATCCCAGAATGGTTTGGGTTGGAAGGGACCTTAAAGCTCATCCTACTCCTCTATCCCAGGTGGCTCCAAGCCCTTTCCAGCCCAGCCTTGGACACTTCCAGGGGTGGGGCAGCCACAGCTTCTCTGGTTGGTGGAGAGTTTGAAGGTCCTTGGATTGAAAAAACCAGAATGCTTTATGTCAGTTATTAAATATCCATTGATTCCTTGCTTTCTCATACACATTAGTATTTCAAAATACATATATATTTCAGTAACCCTTACAATATTGCATAATTGTTGTGGTGTAAGCCCAGAGCCTTCAACCTTTGCAGGCAAACTCCTGAAAGTAAGGATATTTTTATAACAAGAGAGCACAGAAAATATTAATTATGATCACTTTAAGCAGAAATTCCATTATGCTACCCACTTCTAGGATGTGGAATGTGCTGCTAGCTAAAGGTTAATGAACAGGTCCATACCTCAGCTCTGGTCCACAGGGAGTGGCCTCGTGGCTGACCTTTTGGTGAAGTGATTCCCTCACCTCCTGTGCCATCCCTGCCCAGATGCAGCAATGACAAACCAAAGGGTTCACAGAACTTCCCAAAACAGCTGCTCCATTCCTAGAAGAAAGAAGGCACGTTAGAAACTAAATTTGCAAAGATGGTTGTCTGCAGCTCTGGTTTGGGGTTTGCTTTCTGGGTTGTTTCTTAAGAACTTAACCAGGCTTGCTGAGGTGGAGATTGAGGCATGTTTGAAATGAGTCAGCTTGTTTTTAGGTCTTCTGATAGTTCTGAGAATTGTGAGCTTTCCTCAAAGACTCCTGAGCTGTGGCCTGAGGATCCCCTGGGTCTGAAGCATGCAGATCTCCATGGTGACTGTAGAAAGGGGGCTGGGGACAAGGGGGCAGGAGGCTCTGAGGTGCTGTGAGCAGGGAAGAACACCCAAAATCCATGTCATAGCTTCATCACCAATTGGGGCTCTGATGGAAGGAGAATCCTGAAAAGGACCATTGCTACTGAGGTGTGGAGAGCTCTGCCTGGCAGGATGATCCCAAAGCTGCTGCAGTGCAAGGCAGGATTTGAGTGGATATATGGAAACTGAGAGTTCAGTCTTTGCTCTGCTTTGAGTTGGTACCTGGTAACCTGAGGGACTCTTCTACAGAGCAATTTGGATATTCTGGGCCCTTTATTTTATGAATTTTTGGCTTCATTTTATAAAGTATTGGTTTCATGTTATAAAACACCTCTGAAGCAAGAAGGGAAATGGGGTGAGTTGTGAAATAATTCTCTGATCAGCCACTCAAAGCCCCATGAGATCCATTATTGTGACAGCAAATCTCCCCATGGTGTGTGCAAACTCACTCCCCACTTCTGTGCTGTGCTGGCAGAACTCAGATCCATCACACCCTCCCAGCCCATTTTGGGGCTACCTGAGGAATGTGAAGCAATGTTCCCTCCCTGCTTTGGGGGCGTGGGGAGGCCCCAAGTCAGGGAGAGAAATGGGAAGGCAGCCACGCAGATGTTGCTGCTACAATGAGGGAGACAGAGCCTTTTGTCTCTGCTGTCACTAAAGCTACAGAACTATTTATCTGATCTGTGCATGGAGCAGTATTATGTGTCTTTCCATTGTGTGCAAACATTTCTCTTGCTTAAAATGCTACACTTAATGGAGCAGTTAGTCCTGAAAGCTACAACGTTTTGTATTTCTTCAGTGTAATTAATGCTGGAAGAGACCAAGTCACCACTTTGCCAGTACAGAGGATTAAACTTCCTGTTGCTACATGTAGAACTCCATAGATTATATGCAGTGCTTTGCACAAGTACAGTGAGACCTAAATACCTTACAATCTATTCATCTCTATCAGATAGAACTCCCTCCTCAGCCTAAATCATTAATAAATCTTGTCTGACTCATTAACTGATGAACACTGGGCAGTTGAGATAAATTCAAGGAGCAGAAAATTGACAGCAAAGTGTCCCATTCCCATCCACCCATTGTCACCCTGCCAAAGGAAAAAAAAAAAAAAAAGAAAAGAAAAAAGGCAATGGATTGTTCAAATGACAATGGGGTGAGGATGAAGGCATAAAGCCTCTTGAGAGAGAAGAAATTCCTTATGAATAGTCTGGAAAAGCTGAAATTCTGCAGAAGGAGAAGGGCAGGGCTGAGATGCAGCTGAGCTACACAGGATCACAGAACCACGATGAAGAGACCTCCAAGCTCCTGGAGTGTGAGTTAACCCAGCACCACAGGAAGAGGCAGAGGTGAGGAGGGAGGATGAGGGCAGGTCCAGCCTTGCAGGGAGGGTGGTGGGATGTGGGGAGGGCTCTTCCCCATCCAGGGCATGGTGCAAGACAAGGGCAGGAGGGGAAAAAGACTCCGTGGTGGAGGAGAAGACCAAAGGCAGCAGAGTCTCTGGTGGAGCAGGGCAGAAGGAACTTCTCAGGGAGAAAAACAGATGTGCAGATACAGAGGAAGAGAGATGTTGGGTTTTTCCAGAGCTGGCCTGGTGATGGACAGACAGGAGTCACCAACAGGAGTCTGACAACAGACAGGGTCCAACCTCAGGGTCACCCTACACAAACAGAAAGGTAAGGTGGCAGGATTGAAAAGCAGACAACATGGAGAGGCAAAGGTGAAGCTGAGGAGGGGTTAGATATCTTTGCCTTTGAGAGATTTTATAGCCAATGATATGTTAATTTTGTGTGGTGCCAAAGTCAATATAAACTGCAGAGAAAATCAGATCTGTAGTGGTCGAGGATGTGGAGAAACAGGCGATTGTACATTTAACAGGAAGCCAGGGAGATCAAAGAGTTTTCAAAATGGTTTTGTTTTTAACTGATACCCTGGCTTTATTTTGTTTAGATTGAGCTGGGGGCCTCTCTGAAGAGGATGAAAGGAGAACAGAAATGTGTAACAAAGACATTTCCCCTCTCCTTAATAGTCAGGGGAAGTTGACATCCCTGTCAAGCAATGGCACCATTATATGCAGGGCTGCAAGAAAGGAAGCTATTTTATCCTTGGGAGGAAAGAGAAATGTTATCTTCTAGCAAAGAGGTGAGGTTCTGCAGAAATTCAGGGCTGTTAATAGACTGTTATGACAGGGTACAATTTGATTTCCAGTGAACAATGCCTGTCCCAGGCCTGAACACTCCCCAGTTAGCACAGATCAAACAGAGCACAGGCACAGCCTCCTCTCTGGTACCAGATCCTTCCAAACACTCTGCTTGTTTTAAGGGTTAAATTGGATTTTTGCTTTTAGCTATTTTCAGCTTGACATGAAGGGATGGTTTTACATTAATGGAAGAGGCAAAGTCTAGCCTGTAATAAATTAAGATAGAATAACATGAGACTCTGCAAAGAGAAATCTCTAAAAGATCTTCGGTAAAAAGGAACATCTTGTAACACTTTTGGAGCAGGCCTTGAGCACAAAAAATTTGAATTAATTAAGTGTATGCTTAAATCTGCCTTTGCTGATCAAAACACTGAATCATCCTTATGCTATTTTTCTTGATACACAGTGGATTTGAGTGAATACCTGAACATGTGTTTGTTTTGCAGGACTTTGAACCTGATGTGCACGATGCCCTGCTTAAGTTTCATCCTCCCAGTTTGCAGGCAGCCTTACGAAGCTAAAGTCTTAACTTCCAGTTAAAACAGGATATTGAAGATTACAGATTAGAGGATACAAGAGGAAGGGGCTGTGCCACAGGAGGCACATATACCCTCCCTGCTTCAGAATGAGGAACAAACAAGAGGCTGTTTCCCATTTCTGCAGCCCAGCTGCTTTGAGTACCAGAGCCTCAGCAGCCCCTGCCATGGTTGCTGCAGTTAAGGTGGTGCCAGCCTTTCCATCAGAAATCATTTAATAACTTGGCCACAAACACCAAAGCACTGAAAATGATCAGTCCTTCAGCAACTCTGAAGACATTTCTCTCTTCCCCTCCCAAAATTCCACAAGTATTTTCACGCAGAATATCTATGATTAGTAAAGTTTCCTTCTGGGTTGGCAGCCCCATCCTTTCCAAACCACTCTGTACCTCTGAGTGAGCTGTGCCACAATCCTGCTTATGGAGAGCTGCACTCCTCAGATGAACCCTTCAGTGCACAGAGCAAGGCAGGAATCATTTTTGGTAGGAATTATGGCCTCTCAGACACATCCTAAACCATGCCTGTCCCTGATTTCCCTTTTGCTGCATCGTGCAGCTGACAGAGCAGATCAGTGATCTCAGCAGCATCTTCACCACCACAGGCCCTTTCTGTCCCTCTGTTCAGGCTGCCAGCTAAACCTCCACAATTCACCCAGGTTGTTCTCTTTCTGCTCATGGATGATTTTCCATTTAATGTAACAGCTTTAGGGAGGCAGGAGGCAGCCATGCCTCGATGCCTTTGCCTGCTGGCAGAGCCCTCCATCCCCACCCTTACCCAAACAACACGAGCCTTCAGCTCCAGCGGGGGAATGCGAGGCTGTGTCCCAGCCCCAGGAAATGATGCCAGGCTGGGAGCAGCGTGGGGTTACCCCTCCTTCCCCGTGCTGTGCAGCCCTCATTGAGAGCAGAGAGGCTGTGAAACCCATCCTCCTTTCTCTACCACAGCTGTGGTTGAGTTGATGAGTTTTTGTTCCCCTTTCTGGCATGTGCTCCTGCTCCTGGCTCAGAGGGATGAGCTTCCCTGCGTGCTCCATTGCCATGGTGGCACGCTGGTGAGTCAGGCAGCCTCTCTCACCCACAGACAGCTGCCTCTTGGCTTTGTGGTCTCTGCTGAAAAACGCCAGGAACCTTCATTTCACCGAGCCTAACCCAAGGCTTTCAGTGCTCCCCGTGGGACTGAGCTTGCCCTCGCTCCGTCCTTTTGTTTTCAAACCCTAAAGCCTCTCTAGTTTCGGGATTACCCGTGGCTCTCTCCAGCAGCTACTGTTGATCACCTGGGGATCTCCCACTCCCCACCTCGAGGCCGAGCCCGTGGATTGTTTGATCCATTTGATCCATGCCTGCATGCACAGAGGGCAGAGCACGGGGCAGGAGCCAGCGGGAGAAATTCCCTGCTGCTGGGTAGAGATGGCTCTGCCCTGAACCAGGGCCAGCACCTGCAGAGCCCAGGCTGTGCTCAAGAGCTCCAATCCCTTCCCAAAAGGGCATTTCTTCCACACAAATACTCTACAAATGTTTTTTGGCCGTTGGCAGCTCATTTAAGTCATCAGCTGGAGGAGGGGGACATGAAATGGCACTGAAAATCCCACAGAAACAAAAAACTACCCTCAGAATACTTGGTGCTTTTTTTTTTTTTTTTTTTGTCTCACTAAATAAAGGAAATTTTTCTACTCTCATCAGAGAGGGGAAGAAATTACATTGCCTGTAGTAATGGTGCCCAGAAGGAGGAACTAACCTGGTTCACTCTGGTGGAACAGCGAGCAGAAAGTTGCTGAGGTGTGGAGGACTCCTGTGCTGCTCACACCGACTCCTCTGAAACAACATTCACCAAATCAGCACAGAGAAATGCCTGGCACCAGGCACTAACCCAGGATAACACAGCCCAGCAGGAATGCAGCCCTCAGCCTGACATTCCTCTGAAGTTGTGCGGCATTCCCTAATTCACCTGACTTGATTTTAAAGAATAAAAAGTAGATTAGACCCTAAAATACACAGTTGTCTGTAAGTAACACCCCTCAGGGGCTCGGAGCAGTGACTCTGCTGCCTGCTCCTGACTCCCTTCTCCCGGGTGGAATTTCCCCAGTGACTGCACAGCTGTGCTTGTGCCCGGGGCTCCCTGCATGCCTGGGAGATCCTGCTGCTTTGGAAGGGTTGGATTTACCACGGGCACGATGCTGAGGCAGAGCAAACGCGTGTCAGGAGTTTCCAGCCCTCCTGCTGCCACCCAAAGATCCGGGGAGCCCCACAATCCTTCTCGGTGCTAAGCAAGCCTTGAGGGATGGCCCTGCTTTGTCTGGAGGGGTTTTACAGCTCTCGGCGCCCAGCTGTGCTCCCCAGGGCCCAGGCAAGGCTGATCAGGTCACAGCGTCGTGGGGAGAGCTGTCTGGGAGTCAGGAAGGGCAGAGAGCCCGTGGTCTGGCTGGGGGCTTAAGGAGATGACGATCTGTACACTCAGGAGTTTATCATTTCCGAAAGAACACCTTACTCTATCGGTTCCCCCTCCTTTGTCATCAGAGGAAAACTCACACTTTCCTAACTGAAAGTTCAGTCTAAACATAAATGTCACTGAAAGCCCAGCGAGACCTTTGCTTCTCTGGTTTCACTCTCCTGAGCTGTGGGGAAGATTATGCAACAGGAACACTGGCGTGACTCATCCTCTGGCATGGCAGTGAATTAGGAAATGTTTGCTGCGATGTTGTAGGGCTTTCTACCGGCTATTTGTGGGCTGCTTTTTTCTTTGCCAGTGTCTTCAAATCCCAAGTGTTGCCTGCTGCCCTTGTCTGAGCTAGGAAAAGGCTCCTCAGTAGGTGCTGCAACTCAGCTCTGGAGCAGAGGGTAATGACAGCAGCTGTTGGAAGGAAATGATTTAAAAGAAATTCTGAATGTCCTTGCTCAGCATTTTTGCCCCCCCTGTGAATATTTCTTGCAAGTCTTTGAATCACTGGCTTTGTTTCTCTGCTGTAACTCTTAACAGCACTCTCAGCCATCAGGCACTAAGGGGGTCAAGGAGATTTTCCTCCCATGTTTGTTCCTGAAGCACAAGGCTTGTCAAGATCACAGAGACTCTTCCGAGAGAGTCTGAATATATCAGAGGAAGGACAAATTGAATGGAAGAAAAATCATGTCAGGCTCGTCCCTCCTTGTTTGCAGTTTCTTTTGATTTAAGGTTCAAAATAAATGTGTACTTGTCTTGAAACATGAGAATTTACAAAGTGAGCCTTCCCTTTCCAAATTTATGGCAAGAATTTTTGGAAGGAAACTACAGAATCCAGATAAATACTAATATTGTGAGATTGAAATTAAACCCACGAGGATGGAAACACTATGAAGGACATTAATCAGACTGTGGTTAAAATGTTTGATGCCATAAATAACCCTGATGTAAAGTTGTGAGCCTTTGTTGCTATTTCATTTCTGGTTACTCTTGGTACGTATTCTTAAAGGATTAGAAGAGAGGAAGTCAAAGCTAGCTCAGAAATTCCACAAATGCCCCCTCATTGTTAAAAAGTCCAGTTCTGAGTTAGGACTTTTCTGAGCTACACAACCTATTGTGGTTGATAAAAACTGAAATTTCAGGCAAATAAAAAGGGGCATGAGGTTCTCAGCTTGCTCTGTACCAGTACCTCCTTTTTTCCAAAAAAGAAAGTGTGAACTTACTTTGCCATGGAAAGCAAATAAGGCATCAAAGCCCAATTTCCTAAGGACAGTATCTATCAGTTTCTTTGAAGCAGACATTTTTATGACCAGCAATGTTAACAAATCCAAACTAAGTATCCAATCTGTCAAGGAGATAAATAAGTTTAGAGTGAAAGTAAGTATTGCTCGTTAAACTTTAATGGCAAGGCATTTAAAAGAAGAAAACCATCCATTATAATGTTGGTGGAATAGTCTGTTGTCAGATTCCCCAGAGAGGACTTTTATCATGATGTTTAAATATATTATATTAAGGGATGGCTGCTTCTCTGTTCTCTAAACAGGAGACTTTTTAGAGGAAAAGTTTACGAGCAATATATATCCAGTGGTGAAAATTTCCCTCTTGCCCAGCAATTAAAGGGAACTGTTGGTTATTAATCCTACCTGTCCCAAAGGCTGTGCTGGGGAAGAGTTGCGCTGATGCAAAGCTGAACCAGGCAGTGTTTCTCCATCCTGAGGGGAGCACAGAACAGCCTTGAAGGGCTTCTTCCAATTTTCTGGGATCTGCAGAATCAAGGACTTCTGTGATTAGAGCTTTTCACTAGAAAGAGAGCCATTGCTTTAGGCTTGGTAATGAGTTTAGACCCACACTGATAAATCCTGAAGCTGGAGAACCTTTGCCTGCTGATCACATCCCAGTTTTGTGTCCCAGCCTTTCTCTGGTTTGTGCAGGTGCACACAGCCAAGGCTCATCACCAGCATCTCTTGAGCAGTGTTCCCTACTTTACTGGCCTTTACTGTACACCCTCTTCCCTGACTCCCATTGCCTTTTTCAAGGCAGAACTTGTTCCACGTTTCCTTTCCTACCCCCTCACTTCAGTGATCACATCACAAGCCCCTGACTCGAGCCAGCCCCTTTTCTGCCAAGGCAGATCTTTTCCTTTAAGGCCTGTTTATTTTTAAAAGCTACATGGGAGGGATTCCATTTTAGCTATAAACTACTTCCACACCCAGAAATCCATCATAAGAAATGAAAGGAGAGAGCTGCAGAGCCTCAGCCCAGCTCTCTCTTGGGGAATCTCTGTGCTGTAGAGGCCAAGAGCCCCAGGCACGGCGGTGTCCCAGCTGATGGATGCTGTGCTCAGCCCTATCTCCAGCATCTCCACCAGCCTTTGAACCAAAGATTACCATCCCTGCAATCTTTAATGATTTAATACCTTTAATATCACTGTCTCATCTCACTTTCTTTGATTGCAAAACGCTATGAGGTCACTCCAGCAGCAGAATGTGGCTCTCAGAGTTGGTGCTGCAGCTCTGCCCTGGTGCCAAGACTTGCTGAAATCTTTGCCAAACTTTCATCACTTGAGCTGAAAATTTCATGTCAAAGGCCTTCCATAGTCTGGTTTGCCTTGAGGTTTTATTTACTCTTTTGATTTAGATTAATTCAAGTGAAACCATTCTTGGAGGAACCGGAGAAGACACAGACCTGATGACCTGTCTGTCAATTTACTGTGGCCTCCACAAAAACATTTATCACTGATTTTATTGCCACGTCCTTGTCTCCTCCTCACTTTCTATCAGCATGCAGGCAAGACCTTATTAAGGGGTGAATAAAGGCTGCAAGGTGATGGAAGCATAAACCTGATAGCTCCTGCTCCATTTGCTGCAGAAGATGGGAAGCATGTACTGAGTTAAAGAGGAAATAAGAAAGAGAACCAGTTAATGCAACTGAAAACCAACCTGGAAAAAATATCTGTAAAATCCTTGCCTCCACTATGGAATTTTTGAGCAGAATTAGGCAAATCACTTGGATAAAAGATTCCCAGATCATCACTAAATATGCATTCTGCATTCTCCAAGTTCCCGAGGGGATGTGAAGACAGTGGGGCTTTAAGAAGCTGAAGCACTGCAAGGCACCATGATTGCTCACACATCATGTTCAAACCCAGAGCTGGTGAATACCCCTTCAACATGATTTCTCTCTACCTCAAATGTCATCTAGAACCCAAGCAAATGCCACCCCCACACCTCGCAGGGGAATGTGAAGAATAAAATTTGCTACTGCCTGTCATCAGTGCCCGAAGAGCACTCCCAAGGAAATGAATAATTCTGTATTTGGAGCAGGATTTGAACAGTGAGCAGTAAGTGAGGCACAGGGGCTCACATTGCACAACCAGGAAGAACAAGAGGGTGAATAATGGTTCACTGAGCAGGTTGGTACATGGAAAGAGACAGGAGCCCTACGAGGAAAACTCTGCCGAGCCAGAGCAGAGAGTAACAGTGTAACACAGGAACGTTCAGACTCGGGGAGCATCCTTCCTTCTCAGTGGCATTTCCACTTTTGAGAACTTGACTGCTGAGCACTTGATTTTGATGCTTAGGTGCCAAAATTAGTCTTTCTCTGAAAAAGAAGCATTGTTGAGATCAGAGACAAGGTAAGACACCTTGCACACAACAAAAAGGGTTGGGGTCACTTTGGGCTGGAAAAGATATCTCACTTTTCAGTCTCTGCCCACAAATGGTGCCCTGCCTACACCTCTCTGAACAATTGTCTAGAGAGTTTCCTGTTCTCAGAGCTGCCACAAACCTGGGCACAAGCTGCTCTCGTGTCACCCCTCTGGGGACACCAGTGGGCAATGGACCCCTGGACATGTTCCACACAGGGAGGAGACTGAAGGCCCACAGCTCCTCACTCAGCAGTGACACAGGCTGGAGTTCATACAGCACATTTCATTTCTGCTCCTTGAGATCTGAGCAGCTCTGTTCCACCTCCATCAACAACAGCCTTGATCCTGCCCGTGGCAAATGGCAAAACTCCCACTCGTTGCACAGGGAGCAGTGTTGGATCTTACTTTTTTCAGCTGGGTTGTGCAGAGACTTTTTGTCAGGCTCAGCAGGAGCATTGGGAATATCCAATCATCTGTGTGAGTCCAAGAGCAGCCAGATTATGGGCAGGCAAGGAATGTGCTGCTGTGACCCACTGTAAGATTTTGGAGGCAGAGAATGATGCCTCCCTTAAGCACCATCCACTGCAACTGTGGAGCTGTTCCCTCTGCAGCTCCCACTGTTTCAAAACGATTTCAAAGTGCTCATCCTCTGCCAGGCCTGGACTTCTGGTCCCAGTCAGCTGACTAAAACAAAAGCATGAAAAATGGAGTAAATTGGAACTATTATTTATCACACATCTGGCAGCACAAGGACTGTCTTTCAGAATTGGAGTCCCTGGAGAATATGCTTTCCTGTCCCACTTTCCTTGGAGATGCACACAGTGAGTCCCAGCCACTTACATATGTGGAAAAAAATTGGTTTTTAAAGCAAGTGACCTTAATCCAGGGAGATCTGTCAACCTTGGATGTATCTCAAGTTTCCCTTCCAAGGCTGCTGCAGTAATCCCCAGTTCATAAAGCTGAAGGCCAGGGAAATCAGAGCCTCGTGGTCCTTGTGCATGGCCTCTGCACAGCTGCACAGTTGGCTTTTCCCTCCTGGGTCAGTCTTTAAAAGGACTTAACCAAGGCTGACAAACCTAAAATTAGATTTGCCAACTCCAGGAGGAGTGTGAACATGTTCCTCCTGTCTCAAGGCTGCATCTGTATCCAGCCAGGGCTGACTGGAAACCAGAACTGTTGCACATCAAGGAGCTGTGGGACAGGCAGGCAGGAAGGGAGCACAAATAAATGCTGGTCTGAGTTGTGTCCACGCTTCCACTGACTTCAGCAGGTTTTGGATCAGGCCCTCTATGGGAATAAGGGTAGTGGGAGACTGTCCTTAGCACAGAAGTGCCATTACACTCACAATAAATGCCATAAAATGACAATTTCCTGTCCACTGTGGTCCTCTGTGTGTCTTCTCTGCCAGCAAATCCCACGGGGAAGGGAGTGTCTGTTATTCCATGTTTGTTTAGTGCCTCGTACAATGAGCCTCTCTTCCAGTTGGGGTCACTTGATGCTGCCACAATACAAATAATAACGATTCTAATAATAAAATGCAGACTTCAATGGGCCAGGCTGCTCAGAAACATTGGCCTGTCTTGCTGACTTGCTTCCTCCCACTTCCTCACTTCCTCCCCCGGTAGAAGAGCTCTTCTACATCACCAATTCCCAAAGGTGGCTGTCCTCGCTGTTGTTTGGCTCTGCAGGAAGCACCATTGCTTAAGACACTTGGCTTTCTTCTTTTAATTTTTTTTTTTTTTTTTAATTTCCACTGACACGCTGCAGAAATTCTCCTCGCACACACCTTCACTTCCCGGGAACATCCTTCTTTCTGGATCTCCATCCTGGCCACGGCAGCTCTTGCACTTTCTCCAGCCCTAAAGACAGGGAGGAAGTGGAGATACCAGCACAGGCTGGGAGGAGCTGGCAGAAGCACGGAATCACTGAGCTTGGAAAAGCCCTGTGAGCCCATCGAGTCCAAGCGTTCCCCCAGTACTGCCAAGGGACACTGAGCCACGTCCCCAAGTGCCACAGCCACACAGGTAAAGATTCCTGCAGCCCCTCCAGCTGCACACTGGGGTTTCTCAGCAAGGACAGCACGCTGGGCACAGGATTAGGGAGCAGCCAGTGCTGGGGATAACTCCTTCCCACAGCACTTTGTGGATGCAGCCAGTTTAGCTTTGTGTCCAGGGCTGGTTTCAATTTGGCTTCTCACAGAGCACTCCATTGACAAAAATGGCTCTTGGCTAAAGTTCTTCTTTGTTTTGGTTGGAATTTTCCAAGTTTTCGGACAAAAATGCACATGAGGAGGGTTTTGATTTTCTGTCACTTAATCTGCTCCTCTGTTGGAAAAACGGAAGCTTAGTGGAAAAACTGACAGCTGAATGTATGTGTGCCCTCAATAAAAAGTTACAAGAATCAAGGAACAAAAATCTGCAAAAAAATTTTAACAGCACAACCATTCTTGCAGAGAATATATTTAACATTTTCCAACCAGCTTTAGCAGTGACCTGTAATTAAAGAAGAGTCCAAGCCACAGAGTTCAGAACCAGACTTTCCCAGAATTTATGGGTGTCTGAGTTTGGCTGAGTCCAATAGGAACCATGGCAAGAGCTGGGATCCAACTCCCCCCTCTCCCAGAGGGGGTTTGGGGGCACCTCTTCATTCAGAGCATCCTGCTCTAGCTCAGAGGGGCTGCCACCCTGCCCAAGCCCAGGGTAAGGACAGCAGGACAGACAGAGGTGTCTGTGCAGCTCCCAACATCATCTGGGAATTGATATGGAACACCATAACACAATAACCCTTTGGAAATTAAAGCCAACTACAGAAAAAATCAAGAGTGAAAGAAAGAGGTAAGGAGAGGAGAAAAAGAAGGACTTGCACAGGTATTTTCAAGAAATGACAGGAATTGCTGTCAAACCACAAGAGGTTCCTCACTCACCTCTGCCTGGGAGTAGGAGAGGTCGTTAGCACTGCCAGGCTGTGTCCAGGGGCTGGAGAAGGGTCTGAGGTCTCCTTGCTCCTGGTGCAGTGGGGAAACATTTGTGCCACCCTCAAGGTATGTATTTCTCTGTTAGATATTCTGGGACGGGTTTTCATGCTGGCTCCATATCTTGGGTGCTGACCTCCTTAGAAAATCTGTCCCAGCCAGGTGCTGCCAAGTTCCTGAAACACTGGCCGTGGGCAATTTTGGAAATATGGCCACACCTGTCCTCGTTTCGCATCACTATCAACTCCAGCAAATCTTTAGGTTGGCCTGATTCCAGCATTGTTTTGAATCCCTGCTGCCAGGTGTTGGCTGGGGAAACACGCTGTCCTCACCACAGCGCGTTCTGTCTCAGAACAGCTTCATCTTGTGTTTTGGCCCCAAACCAAGGGGCCATTCCTACAGGCTAATAGAAATGCTTGCTTTATTGTCTTGCTGGGAACACACTGGGGTGCTTGGAAAGGGATCCCAGAGTCTGATAAAACCAAGCTACCTGTCTTGCTCCTTGTTGAGACTGGTTGGGGCAAGCTGCCAGCAACAGCTGTTTCTTAATTGCACAGACACTTATCTTGTTCTGACACCACATGCAAACATTAATGTCTTTCTGCAAATATGGATTTGGAGAGTCACTCTGTGGGCTTTCAAAAGCTGTGTGTATTTATTGGGCCATCAGAAGAGATAGATGGAGGGACAGTCCTGGGGACACATCTGAGCAGAGACACACCTGGTGTCACCTGGTAAGCTGCTGACATAAAATGGTGGTGTAGCACCATTTCCAAGCAGAGGTGGCAAAGGCCAGATGCCAAAATCAAAACAATATGGGTCAGTACCAGTAGTGTATTTGAAGGAAATAGATTGGCCCTAGGTGGGCTACACACAGCACTGCCTGGGGCTCTAGGAGATCCCAGAGTAGTTTGGGTTGGAAAGACCTTAAAAGCCCATCCTTTTTCACTCCCTGCCACCATCCCAGGGTGCTCCAAGCCCTGTCCAATCTGACCTTGAACACTCCCAGGGATCCAGGGGCAGCCACAGCTTCTCTGGGCACCCTGTGCCAGGTCGTGCCCACCCTCAGGGATGTTTGGTCCAGGCAGCAGCACACAGCTCCTTAAGCACTCACATGGCTCTTCCTGGTGCCTCCCTGGACTCGGCCAGCCCCCAGGCTCTACCGGTGCTTACCCCAGTGCAGGGCACTGGTTACTGGAGCCCCAGACGTGTCTGTGTCAGGGCAGCCTCCTTCCGTGAGTCCTCCCCGCGCGCCCCTCCGCCCACGCCTGCTCGGTGCCCATCTCTAATTTTCCAGCCCAGGAAGCCCGTCTGGCTGCTTGGGCGGGAGCCTTTCTCAAGGTTCCCAGCTCTGCCTGGCTTTCAGCACAGAGTTTTATTTTTGGTGCTGAGCCCTAAAGCCAAAACCCCGCTCCTCCCTTTGCTCCGACCGCTGGTGCTGGGAGGCTGCTGTAAACAGGCTGGGTAGGAGCAGAGAGGGAGCAGAGCAGAGCCCCTGCTGCAGGGATGCTGGGATGCACCCCCTTGCTGTTCCTAGCATTTGTAATTAAGGTCTCCCTGGTGGAGACATGAGGAAAGGGGACCTGGCAGTATCTCTGTTCCTTGGTCGAGTCACGACATTTAAGATTGCCCCTACTAAAGAGAGGCCTTGAAGAGAAAACAGCAGCTGGAATAGTCAGTGTTGGTCATCAGCTGTCTGTCTACCTCTCACTCATCCTCAATCCTATGAGAAATCCTATGGAATTTAACAGCTTAAACAATGGCTTCCACATAGATTAAATTGAAGCATTGCTCTAAAAAAAAACCCACAATGTATGACAGTGATCTTTCTAAAGCTTCCTTTCAAAAATCTGTAGTGGGTTAATCCTTCAGCATTACATTAAATGTATGATTTAAATGATTCATAAACAAAGGTCAGGTCTGCTCTGGAAACTTTGCCTTGCACAGCTTCTCTGCTTGGAAATAAGGATTTTCACCACATTTATGGACCAAACCCCCACACTGTACTCCTGCCACCAAGCCAAGACAGACGTTTGGTGCCAGACTTTCTGGTGTTCTTCTGTAAAGAAATATTTCCTTTATCTGTACAAAAGGCAAAGGATCTGATAAACCCATTTCCCTTCCAGACCCTGACACATGATGCATAAGCCCAGGGGGCCTGAAATGATCTTCACTCAAATTTTATTTCCCAATTTCTGTTTTCTTAGTTGCACTGGGCTCTTTTGCTTTTCCCTTTCTTTCCTCTAAACAGATGAATGAATGAAACTCTCACCCCACACATGGCACACTCTGTTTGTACAATGTACAACTTCCTAATTTCTCTTAAAAGCAGGAGTGAAACTTTGCAGCTGGAGCAGAATGGAGTTGAGCAAGCATTTGCTGCCCAAATGATAGAGGGGAAAGCAGGCTAAAAGGGATTGGCACAAACAGCAACTGTATCTGGTGCCTGAGTCTCACTGAGGCACTAAAATAAGCAATTGTCTTAGTTGACTCTTGAGTAGACTTGGTGTTAAACATACACTGAAAGACTTGGTTGGACTCATGATCTCAAACTTAACCATTCTATGATTTTGCTGAGTGTCCTGGATGACACAGGGAAGCAGCAATTTGCCTTACTCCTGCCCAAAGTGGCACTTGATGGGTGGCTGGGAGCTCAGTGCCTGCTGGTGATGCTGCTGTCCCTGCAGCACCAGTGACTCCCTGGCAGCACGTCCCTTTGAACTGGGACTGTGTGCTGGGAGCAGATCTAGGGATGCTCTCTGCCAAACCACGGGCAGCTGACGTTTCTGAATGGCTCCACTGACCGGATGCAGTGAGCAGCGAAATCCAACAACTTGCCCAAAATCTCACTTTTCTTCCTAAACCCAAATTTGCAGCCCTGATAAAAGCTGGGCCGTAATTCTTGGGCAGTTTTACCCCCTCAAGATCACACTGTGGTGGAAAATACCTGGGCACTGGCTGCAGCACAGCCTCAGCAAGGCACTGTCATCCTGGCTGCTCCTTCCAGGCTGGAAAAGGTGCAGATCTTCAGGTGCAGTCCCACTTGGAAAGCATCGTGTGCTTTGAAGCCTCCAGCTGGGCCAGGAGCCGGCGTCAGCGCATCCCCGGCGGTGCCAGCAAAGCCTCTCTCACCTGGCTGCCCCACACACTTACAAGGAATATTATTGTTGTGTCAGTCAAATACTGGGGCTCCACTGAGGGATATTCTCCATCTGCAAGGGAAAAAAGCCTCTGTGAGTTCCAGCCAGCCTGCTCCGACGGAGGGGAGTGATCCAAGGTGCCGGGTTTCCACATGCGCACACTCCCCTCCCGCAGTGCCCTGCGAGGGACAGGATTTACCCTGGGCTTTGCCACGTGTGTGCCAGGGGAATGAGCAGAGCACGGGCAGGGCATGAAAGGGATGGGAAACAACTCCTCTGTTGTATCCACAAGTATTTTTTCTTTCAAATCTGCCCCCCTCTCCTGCATTCCCAGCATCAGGCAGGCTTGGGCTCACTGGAACTGGCTTGCCCAAAAGTTTTTCATTAACATTTTACCGTGAAGAAATCCACACATCAGCCACACAGGCATGTGGTTTCAATCCCTTAAAACACTGATTCATTACGTGTTTAGCAAACATTTACTCCTGCATCTGCAAACAATAGCTACTTCCAGACTTTCACTGGCCCGTGGTCGCTGTGGCTATAACGCCTTGGCTTCCCTGAAACCAAAAAGGTGCAGTTTCCTTCCAAAGGGCAGCTGCCCCTGTGAATGTCCTGCCTCTCAGCTGGGAGTGCAGCCATCCCCAGCAGCTCAGACAGGCTGGGATTTAACCCTCTGTGCTGTCACCCTCAGAAAACGGGAGAGCCACAGCTGTCTTTGGGATATCCTTTCGGGCTGCAGTGGGCGAGAGGCTCTGAGAGCTCTGCAAAGGGCCTCGGTCCATCTGAAATCCTGTAAAAACAGAGGTAAATAAAAAGGAGGCTGTGGCCAGGGTCAGGCACACAGCTCTGCCTGTCTGGGGTAACTGAGCACTGGCAGCACCCCCGAGCAGGGCAGCCTCTCACCCTTGGCATCCCCGCTGGCTCTGTGCTTTGTCCTTGGCAGCGGAGGTGAGTCACCGGCAGCGCTGAAATCCCGGCTCCCGCCTGCACCGCGCGGGGCAGCTGTTCAAATAACCCGAGCCGAGCAGAACCGGCCATTCCCTGAAAAACAACAACCGCCTCTTCTTCAGGGCTGCTTTGTGCAGGGGTGAGATGGCACAGCTGTTGGCACAGGGACCAGCTGACCCCCGAGCCGCAGCAGGGAGGGCCCAAAGGCAGCGAAATTCCTACAAATCCCCTAAAAACCCGAAGTCCTCCTTCCCTGCACGGCACACACACACCAAAGCAGATTTTACTCACTCCTCTGAGGAGGCAGAATTACTCACAGGTGGTTCTTTTCAAAAATATATATGGGCTGAGGCTGAGAACATATGGTCTGATAGCATATTAATAACAGAGAGCTGAGGTTCCCTGTTACTCACACGGCAAAAAAGCAGATTGAGGGCAGGACACCTTTCAGGAGGAATTCCTGCTGTCCTGGCTGCATGAATCACCCCTAACCAGGTCACCCTGTTCCCAAAGCCCTGCCTAAAAAAGCAGCCATTTATGGGTATGAGAGATAAGGGGGTTTTTATCCTTGTGCAGACGCCAGGGATGAAACCACAGACTTTCTCCCCAGTTATTCTGGGATGAAAGCACATTTTTGTGGGATACATCTAGCAAAGGCCATGATGTCTGGAGGAGTTTTGGTCACTGTTTTCCTACCACTGGTCACCCCCAAGGCTGCTGGTTGTGAATGAGGAGGATGCTCCACACAATTCCTGGGCACTAAAAACCTGGGCATTCCTTACTCCAGAATATCCTTCCTCCCCTAAGTCGCCTCTTCTTTCTTCTCCCTTTTCTACTTAGAAAGGGAGTAGAGTTATTCCAGGGGAAGGTGTGATAACTTTGTAGACATTTTCCTTGACCTGCTCTGCTCTTAATTAACAATTATAAATGAAGTGGGCAGAGCAGCCCAGCTCCCACAGTGGCACACAAAGCCCCAACTCTGCCACTTCAGAGCACACTCCCAGATCTCCAGGTGATCCAGGGTTAAAAACTGCTCCACTGACCCTTCCCTGCTTTTCCCTTCTGACAGAGCAGCCTTGGAGCTGTGATTTATGGGACTGCAAGAAAAGCAACCCCTCCCTTGAGGGTCCCAGTCCTGCACAGAGTGTTTGCCTCACTCTGCAGAGCAGGGAGGATTCCCCAGCTCCTTGAGGATCAGTCTTGGAAAAGATCAAACACTGCAGCTGGGAGCAGCTCTGCTTCATCTAAACAAAGCCTGGAAGGAGATGCCTCATTTAGCTCATGCCTTGCACCTGGGGCTGCACTCCTTCAGTGGGACAAATACTTGGAAAGCCAAGGGTGGCCTGTGGCTCTCCTGCAGGAGAACTGGGATAGGAAAGGCTTTTCCCTAAGGATGGGCCCAGCTCATAGCAGCAGTACCAACTTCTGCACCCTCAGCTCAGAGAGGTTTTTTGCCAACGTGCCCAGGATTTCACTGCTGCCAATGAAACTAGCTCAGGGTTGATGTCTGAAGTGCCCTGACGTGCATTTGCCAAATTTATAAACTGGATTTACTGTGCTGGAATGGGGAAAGAGAATGGGGACTGGAGAGAATGCAGGAAACAATAGAGATTTTATTTTTTCCTGGGTTAAAGGCAATGACTTGTTTCAGGTTGCAGCATAAGGCAGGAAGAAAGAGTAAAGGAGCTGCAAGCTGATGTTTGCTGTGGAGAACCCCAGGGACATCCAGATCAACTGAATCAGAAAGAAAAGGGGCCACAGCTCCATAAACAGAACCAGAAATGGGGGGTAAAATGCTCCTCTTGTTGCTGTAACACTTGACCAATATCCCCCACTTCAGCTAAACATATCTGCACAGCCAATTGATTTTCCTAAAACTAAAATTATTCCAACTGTTTTCCAATTCCAGCCTGAGTAAGAAATATAGAAATCCCTACCCAGCATCCTCTTCTAAGGGTCTGTATTTCCAGGGATCTGGAGTGTCACTGGTGGGACTGGGAGAGCAAAGCACAGCAACCTCCCTCCTGTTTGATCCACCCTGTGGAAAACTCAGTGTGCCCAGGGTGAAAATCCAGCTGGATAAAATAAATGTCTAATCTCTTACAACACCAGTAAAACAAAGGTGCATGGAAGATTGACTTTTATCGTGAATTTGCCACAGTTGGTTTTTCCAGCTAAGGATGTTCTTCTCTGCTGGGCCTTAAATTTGTCTGCACGAAAGGACTGCAGAGAGGGAAGGAGTGAAATCAATGTACATAAACTCAATGGCCCTGAGCCTTGATGCTGAAGCTATAGTTGGCTGCACCTCATGCAAAACGAGCTGAGACCCCTCTATTTGACTCCAGGCAAGTCTGCAGACAGACCTTTCACCTTCCACCTCTGCTAATTCATCTTGGCTTTGTGTTAATGTGACAACAAATCCAGGTTTTTGTCCCCATAGTAGCTGGAATCGTGGCAGGTGTGGGAGAGGCTGGGCCTGCCATGCTCTGCTGCCAGCCTGGGAAGGCAATCCCTGTCTCAAAGAACAGGCAGGATATTTAACTTTGATATCAAATTTCCTTCCAGCTCAAAAGATACCCCAGCATGTCCACATGTGTGCTCTGAGCTGGACTGTATCAGTGAAGTCCCATGAGTTTTAAAAGACAGGTGTACCCATTAATGCTCTGGCTTCTTATCAATTAACTTATTTCATTTGTACAAGTGGCCCAGATTTAAATAACTTATGTTTGGTACAAGGAACTGTGGGCAGGAAGAGAGGAACCAACAGAGAAGTTCCCAGGGAACATTTAGAGCCTCTTCCAGGGCCTAAATGGGCTCCAGGAGAGCTGGAGAGGGATTTGGGACAAGGGATGGAAGGGCAGGATACAGGGAATGGCTTCCCACTGGGAAAGGGGAGATTTAGATGATCTTGGGAAGGAATTCCTGGCTGGGAGAGGCTGGGCTGGAATTCCCAGAGAAGCTGTGGTTACCCCTGGATCCCTGGCAGTATCCCAGGCCAGGCTGCACATAGGGGCTGGAGCGCCCTGGGACAGTGGAAGGTGTCCCTGCCATGGCAGGGGCTGGCACTGGATGGGCTTTAGGCTCCCTCCAACGTAACTCTTGATAGTTTAGCTGCTCCAAACGCAGCCCATACAGCAGAGAGGGCAGAGCTGAAAGCCGCAGACCCTGCGGATCCCCGGCCCGCTCTCGGCTCCCCCTCGGATCCCCGGCCCGCTCTCGGCTCTCCTCTCTCCCTCAGCCCCGGCCCGCTCCCGGCTCTCCTCTCCCCTCACCCGGCCCGCTCCCGGTCTCCTCTCCCCGCTCTCCTCTCCCCTCAGCCCCGGCCCGCTCCCGGCTCTCCTCTCCCCCTCAGCCCCGGCCCGCTCCCGGCTCTCCTCTCTCCCCTCAGCCCCGGCCCGCTCCCGGCTCTCCTCTCTCCCTCAGCCCCGGCCCGCTCCCGGCTCTCCTCTCTCCCTCTCAGCCCCGGCCCGCTCCCGGCTCTCCTCTCTCCCTCAGCCCCGGCCCGCTCCCGGCTCTCCTCTCTCCCTCAGCCCCGGCCCGCTCCCGGCTCTCCTCTCTCCCCTCAGCCCCGGCCCGCTCCCGGCTCTCCTCTCCCCCTCAAGCCCCGGCCCGCTCCCGGCTCTCCTCTCCCCCTCAGCCCCGGCCCGCTCCCGGCTCTCCTCTCTCCCTCAGCCCCGGCCCGCTCCCGGCTCTCCTCTCCCCCTCAGCCCCGGCCCGCTCCCGGCTCTCCTCTCCCCTCAGCCCCGGCCCGCTCCCGGCTCTCCTCTCCCCTCAGCCCCGGCCCGCTCCCGGCTCTCCTCTCCCCCTCAGCCCCGGCCCGCTCCCGGCTCTCCTCTCTCCCTCAGCCCCGGCCCGCTCCCGGCTCTCCTCTCTCCCTCAAGCCCCGGCCCGCTCCCGGCTCTCCTCTCCCCCTCAGAGCCCCGGCCCGCTCCCGGCTCTCCTCTCCCCCTCAGCCCCGGCCCGCTCCCGGCTCTCCTCTCCCCCTCAGCCCCGGCCCGCTCCCGGCTCCCTCCTCCCTCAGCCCCGCCCGCTCCGCTCTCCTCCTCCCGGCCCTCCAGCCCCTTTCCCCCGCTCCCGCTCTCCTCCTCTCCCTCAGCCCCGGCCCGCTCCCGCTCTCCTCTCTCCCTCAGCCCCGGCCCGCTCCCGGCTCTCCTCTCTCCCTCAGCCCCGGCCCGCTCCCGGCTCTCCTCTCCCCCTCAGAGCCCCGGCCCGCTCTCGGCTCTCCTCCTCCCCTCAGAGCCCCGGCCCGCTCCGGCTCTCCGCTCCCCCTCAGCCCCGGCCCGCTCCCGGCTCTCCGCTCCCCTCGGATCCCCGGCCCGCTCCCGGCTCTCCTCTCTCCCTCAGCCCCGGCCCGCTCTCGGCTCTCCTCTCTCCCTCAGCCCCGGCCCGCTCCCGGCTCTCCTCTCCCCCTCAGAGCCCCGGCCCGCTCCCGGCTCTCCTCTCTCCCTCAGCCCCGGCCCGCTCTCGGCTCTCCTCTCTCCCTCAGCCCCGGCTCGCTCCCGGCTCTCCGCTCCCCCTCAGCCCCGGCTCGCTCCCGGCTCTCCTCTCTCCCTCAGCCCCGGCTCGCTCCCGGCTCTCCGCTGCCCCTCAGCCCCGGCTCGCTCCCGGCTCTCCGCTCCCCCTCAGCCCCGGCTCGCTCCGTTCCCGGGCTCCGCGCGCCCTCCGGCGGCCACGGGCCCGCAGCGCAGCCGGGCCCGACTCGGCCCCGCTCCCGGCCCTGCCAGCGCCTCTTTTCCCCCGTGTTCCTGCTTACCCCTGTACACAAAGGGCAGATCTGCTGCTCCCCGCTCCTCCAGGCGCTCCCAGCCCTCCCCCGTGCTCCTGCTTACCCCTGTACACAAAGGGCAGATCTGCTGCTCCCCGCTCCTCCAGGCGCTCCCAGCCCTCCCGGCTGCGCGGCAAGGCCTGCCAAGCCGAAGGCAGCGGGAGGAGGGCGGCTGCTCCTTCTGGCACTGCACGGTTCTAGAAAGGTGTGGTCCGTGAGGGAGGGCAGCGCAGGGACCCTCTCGGGGGCTTAGCGCACCGAGCCAAGGGGATGAAAGACACGAACAGCAGCAAACCAGCGACGGCAGCGCCTTCCAGGACCGGGAGCTGCTGACCCCTGACTGCAGCTGGGCCTGAGCTAACTCCAGAGAAAATAAACAGTCCTGAAGTGCCACTTGCCCAGGCTTGGGTAGAGATGAGCTCTAAGGCGCCTTCAACTCAAACCATTCTGTGGTTTCATAATTCTCTGTAGCACCAGGGAGCTGGGAGTGATGCAGAGACATCAATATCTCCTGGTCTCCTTCGAAATCCACACAGCACATCCTTCCAGCCCAGCTCCTCCCTGAGCTGGGTCAGACAGAGCAAATGGCCCCTTCAGAAGGTGAATATCACAGCCAGGACAAGCTACCCTCAGAAAATTAATTTCACAGCTGCCCAAGCTGCCCTTCCCTGCTCATTTGCCATGAGCAAGCTGCACTGGGTATGCCAGGTGTCCCCAGTGCCACACGCAATGCCAGCAACATCCCTGTGCCTCCATGGAAAATACCTCTCTTGATGTGCCTTTGCTTTGTGTTTTCCCAGCTGTGGGCAGGCTCAAAGCTGCACTGGAGCTGTTGCATCCATGGATGGTCTTTCTGTCCCACTGTTGCTCCCAGCAGAGCCTTGCAGGAATTCGTATCCACTCCTAAGTGCTGCATTCCCAGCATTATCAAGAGAATCACAGATTATCCTGAGCTGGAAGAGACCCAAAGAATCATTGAGACAAACTCTTGGCTCTGCACAGGACAACCCCAAAATCCCACCATGAGCCTAATAATCCATAATAGGCTTAATAATAATAATTATAATAGTAACAATAGTCCACAACAGCATTGTGGACCCTGAGAGGACCCTGGCAGGTCCTGAGAGCCCCAGCCCTCCCTCCTGGCACCCCTGCAAGGGTTAACAGCAGGGTCGATGCCCAGGAAAGGTGCCCGCAGCAAAACAAGCGATGTTCCAGGATAGGTTTGTCTGATCAATGCTATTAGACTGATAGATTGTTTGGGGAAGCTTTTTATCTCAGCCCTCACATCTGTTCTGCATTTGGAGGCAGCCTAAGAGGCTGGGGGTGCAGAGCAGGTGCTGTGAGTGTCTGGTGAACATTAGGGAACGTTCACTCAGAGGCTCCAGAGCTGCCAAAAAGTGCACTGATTGGACAGATGTTACTTCATTACTGTCAACTCGTCATCCTGGATGTTTTAGGGGAACAGTTGTTTGTTAAGGAAACACAGCTGTTACCAAGAAATTTGTTTTTCCTTTCCTTTTCTCTCGCTGCAGGGCAGTGAAAAGCCAAAGGTACCTGGGCACCTGCAGAGCCCCTTTCTGGGCAGCTCCCTGTGGCCAAGGAAGGGGCACAGGACTGGAAGGACCCTTGCCTGGTCACCTGCCACACCATTGCCCTAGGGCTGGTCCTTGTTTAAACTCTCTTGAACATGTTTTTCTTACCTGGTCTTCAGAATTCCCAGTGCTGGAAGTTGTCTGGCACTGACGTTCCTGTTGTGGGGTCGCTGCTGGAGCTTTGCAATGAAGGTGGCTTTGACCTTCCTCCCATCCAGTTTCAGGACAGATCTTCCAGAAATTATCCCCAAAGTGTGATTTGTTTCAAGGAACTGCACAGGAAGAGAGTTGGAGCAGTTTGCCCCATGGAAAATGGGACTTCCCACCTGGAGGGCACAAACGGGAGGATTGGATCTGGTTTATCTGATTGCATGGCTTCCAAAGGGGTCTGCAGGCTTCCCTCTGGTGTTCAAGCTCTGTTTCATCCAGAGATACTCACTGGATGAAACCTGTGCGTTCCCGGGCAGCCTGGGGCAGGAGGATTCCTGTCTCATCCCACAGCAGCACTCTGCAAGAAATGGGAACAGCTCTGGTACACAGCTGATCTCCTCTTGCTGTGAGGTTCAGGAGCAACCAGCTCTTCTCCATGCCCTGGAGGAGACTCGGGCACTTCACTGTGCCCGTGCCTGTCTGCTCTCTCCTTTGGACAGAGCCGAGCCCAGCGCACAGGGGTGTCAGCAGGGTGAATTATTCATCCCTGATGCCCCGTGCTGCTCTGGGGGGAGGAGGAGGTTGCTCTAAACCCTCAGTGGAGTTCTCAGTGGAGGAGAAGGTGGTGGGTGGTACATGGAACCAGCAACAGCCCCTGGATCCAAGCTGTGCAACATGGAGTGGGCAGTGGAAATCTGCTGGAACACCGGGAGCACTGATTAGCAGAGTCCTGCTTTTTGAGGGATCTAACTCAGAGCCAGGCTCATTTTGCTTTTCCCTGTCAATAAACTCCTGCAGCTGAGCGGGCTGGGAGCTGATCTGAGCATCCATCCCTCTGTGAGATCTGCAGAGCAGGATTCTGGAGCCACTGAGTTGTATCAGCTCAGGCAGCCTCTGATCAATTCTGAGTTATCACCCCGCCATCAATTAGCACAATAACTGATTGCCCTGCCCCTGCCCAACTCTATCCATATGTCTTCCCACAGACAGTTCTCCCTTATCGATTTTTACCCTCCAGCTTTTCGGCTTTGATCGATTCCATGAGGAACGTGCAAATGAGGAGTCAAACATCTTTATGACCTGAGAACTTATCAAAGGAGTTCACTGCTCCTAATAACCCCCCTCCCGGTGCTGGGTAAGCATTTAACAGCCAATATGTGCTGGCAGCAGGAGCAGGCTGTTCATCCAGAGGGACGGAACAGATCCTTCTTTTGCCTCATCTCATGGATGCAGCCTGGGAAAAAAGGTGACTCCATTTTATACCTCTTTGTTTTTCATTTCCCCTCAGTCTCCAGCTCAGGTGCTGCTCTCGGGGCTTATGTGACCAGAAATCCCAAAACCCAAGGCTTTATCACTGGGGTGTCCTGCAAACCTCACAAGAATGGGTGAGATCCTGCTGCTGCCTGAAAAGAGCTCCCTGCTATCAGGAGAGGCTGGGAGATGATTCTGAATATCAGCATTTGTGCTTCAAACACAGCAGGAATCAGCCTCTGGAAGGAGATGCTGAAAGAAGAGAAAAAACACCAACAGAAGTACAGTGCAGTGCTTGCTTACCATAGAAATAGGGTCATAAAATCACAGAATCATAAAATCACAGAATAATAAATCACAGAATCACAGGATGGTTTGGGTTGGAAGGGATCTTTCAAGCTCATCTGGTCCAACCCCCTGCCATGAACAGGAACAGCTTCAACCAGAGCATCTACACAGATGAACCACTGAGTGCTTTTGTGGGATTCCAGCTATGCCCAACTTCCCCTGGCCAAGCAGATCATGGGTTCAAAGGCTGCTGAAAGTGATGGCTTTATAGAAATACAGACATTTTGATGGAGGCAGAAAGCTATTGATTAAATGAATTAATTAAATCTCCTCGAAACCAAGACACGACCAACCAAACCTGCCCTGGGAGCAGCTCCTGTCCCAACACAGGTCACCTTTCACATGTGAACCTCAGCCAGGTCACAGCCTGGAGAATCCCTCTCCTCCTACAAACAGGGAGAAACAGCCAGGAAAAGAATCCCAGCAGGCTTAGAATGAGAGGTCACAGCCCCCTCAAAACCACCAGGGACTGCTGGTTTTTATGAGTCCCCAGTGGTTCCCTATTGAGAATAAAAAGGACACTATCAGCCAATGTTCCCTTCCAATCCTAAAAACTGGGAATTACCAGCCTGATGTTCTCTACCCATGTTCCTGGAATGGCAGGCAAGGTGCTGCAGTACCTGAACACCAGGATTTCCTTGGGTTATTAATGTTAAATAAAAGTTGAAAGCTCTTTGCATTTACAGCTGGAGCCAGAGACTTTGAGGAAGAATCTGCTGAAAATGAGTTTTATATACTGACTGGCTAAATGGATAATTAAACAAATAACAAAAGTGAAATGCAATTTTGTTCTACCTCCTGGGAACATTATTGTTAGTTTATTCTTTTTATCAAAAGACTTAAGGAAAAAAAAACCAACAAAACAACAATGCAATTGAACAATATTGCTTTTGTAAACAATTTGAAAATCCAATAACTGTAAAACTTATGACATGTTATTAAAATGTCTTATTTTTTTCCCCCTACAAGTAGAGAAAGCAATTCCAATCTCAGATGTTATAATTTAATTATACACTTTAGGTTCTAAAGATACCATAATTCTTAGCACTGAATACATTCCATTTAATGTCCTTCTGGCATGTTTGAGAAGCTCAGGCGTTGCTGAGCACGTTGGTCCAGTTTCCCAAAATCTCTGCTCACTGGGTGCCTGCCTCTTCCCAGGGAGGGCAGGAGGCCACCACATGTCCCCAGTGTTCCCCACCCCTTGCTGGGGACAAACACTCAGCCCTGGGTGTCATGGCAGGCAATTTTGGGGATTTTTCCTAAAACATCCAACAGGCAGGGTGGGAAGCTCCAGCAAAATAAAACAAAACAAAAAGCTGACTTCTGGGGCTGCCAGCAAAAGACATGGAAATGTTGGAGCAGTTCCAGAGGAGGCCATGGTGGGAGTCAGGGCACTGGAGCATCTCCTTATGGAGACAGGCTGGGAGAGCTGGGGCTGCTCAGCCTGGAGAAGGGAAGGCTTTGTGGAGACCCCACAGCTCATCCCAGGATCTGAAGGGACTACAGGGAAGCTGGAGAGAGAAAATTCATTAGGAACTGGAGTGACAGGACAAGGGGCAACGGGTTCAAATTGCCAGAGGGTAAGTTTTGATTAGATTTTGGGAAGAAATCCTTCCCTGTGAGGTTGGGCAGGCCCTGGCCCAGGGTGCCCAGAGCAGCTGGGGCTGCCCCTGGATCCCTGGAATGTCCAAGGCCAGGTTGGGCAGGGCTTGGAGCAGCCTGGGATAGGGGAAGGTGTCCCTGTCCATGGCTGGGACAAGATGGTTTTTAAAGTCCCTTCCAACCCAAACCATGTCAGGATTCTGTGATTTGGGAACGGGGAGTGCAGGCTGTGACAAGCCCTGGCTCAGGTGGTGATGGGCCCTGCGTGGGGAAGTGGTGGCCCAGGGAAGCAGACAGGAGAGCTCATCCAGGGCCACCCAAATTCCACACCACCAGGCCCCTGTCAGAGCTGCACGATCCTCGACCTGGCTGTTCCCTGTCTGCCATCCCACCCCCACCCACTGGAGCAAACACACATTTGAGGGTCTTCAGCAGGACCCACCCCTGCAGCAAGAGAGTTCCCAACACAAGAACTAATTGGAACAAAATTTAAATGCTAACAAATAAATAAAGGCAAGCTACAGTGAGCTAGTAATAAGATACCTTTGGAAGTTCATTATGCTGGATTTCCAGGCAGTTAAATAGTTTAATGCATTTCCCTTTGGCTTGCACATCAATCTCAGAGCCTGTCTGGAAGCTGTTTCCCATCCTCCCCAGTCCTACATTACTGGAAAATGCCTCGGTGGCACCAGCAGTGACTCCCACCAGGTAGGGGCTGTGATCCGCTGACAGCAGCAGCGTGGGGATAATTGATGGCAAGTGATTGCCAGCATGTGATGATTAGCTCGTTGGGTTGTCTGCAAAACAATTAATGGCAATGAGAAGAATTCCTTTAATTAATCATTTCCTGTAAATAAATGCATCAGAATAAAAGAAATCACTAAAAATGGGTTGCTGGCAAAGGCTGCCACGTGTCAGTGATGAAGCTGATGGTGTGGAAGGGGCAGCAGAGAGGCTGAAATGTATGTGGGTGCCAACTGTCCTCCCTCCAAAGTTTGGAAATGTGGGAATGGACAGTTCTTGGGAATGGATTTGCTTTAGGGGCCCCAGAATGAGAGGGGTCATGGAACCTGGGTGGCTGAGCCATGAAGCAAGAGCTTCTCTGCTTGGGGCTGAGCCTCCCTGCCCAGGTTTAGTGGGGAGCAGGAGGGCTGGTCCCAGGGGAGCAGGAGCACAGGCTGCTGTCACCTGCTGCACCACACAGCTTCTTCCTGCCTGACCACAGAACCCCTTTGGTTCCTGGCCAAGCTCCAGCTTGCTCCCAGGACTCAGATTTCCATGCTGTGGTGGTCTCAGCCCAGATCCTGCTGCAGCAGAGCCCCTGTAGCTGCTGTCTGTGCCCCTGAGGCTCTGTACTACCTTGTTCCCTACCCTCCCAGAGCCACAAACCCTGCCACACATTCCCTTGGAATGCTGTATATCCATGCTGGTGCCACCTGGATGAGCCCCATCCCGATGAGGCAGCACCAACCTGCATGCCCAGATGAAATGCCTGAAGAGCTCCTGCTTCCCCCCCCAAAAAATAAAAAGGTTGTGATAAAGCATCTCCTAGGGATGAGCCCACCTTTAGCTGCTGCCAGGTTATGGGGTGTAAATCAGGGCAGAATTCAACTTTCAGAGAAAACAATGGGAAGAGGAAAATGAAAACAGGTAGGTGTTAAAAATAATCATAAATATCCCCGACCAGAAAACCACACAAAACGAGTCACAAACCGAGAGCGTTTTAAGAATGCTGAAAGTTTATAAAATTAATTTTCTTCATTTTACTTTATTAAAATTGCTTTCATTTATCTCCCGTGTTAAATATTTTATTTTTTCATATTAATGGCTGCAATTTCTACTGCAGCTTGTTTCTGTCATTAACACTGTACAAACTTAATATCATTAGTAGTTTTTTCCCTTAATTATGTGAGTGGAGAAGAAAAACATCAAAGTTTCTGTGAAATTGGAATAGTATATCTAAATTGCCTCATGTTTATTTTAACATTAACAGTAAATGAAGCTAATGGGCTTTTATATTATTAAAAGCAGCCATTTGTGTCCTGCCTGCTGTAATATATAGCAAAGCTTTAAAAGATGTTAAATAATTAGTTATTTAATAGGGATGCGCAAAATAGATCAAACAAAAGGCAAACTTCCTGGAAGCAGCGACTTTGGATCAAGCCAGGGCTCCTTTGTGATGCCTCAATCAAAAACACAAAAAGATTGGTTTTTTTCTTGCACACAACTCATGTCCTACTGTTATTCTGATTGCTTTCATCTCCTGCAGGCCCAGAGGGACAGCAGAGCAGCCTGCCCGGAGGCGATGGAACAGTGGCATGGATGGAGTGATGGCATGGATGGGAATGGTGGCATGGATGGAATGATGGCATGGATGGGAATGATGGCATGGATGGAGTGATGGCATGGATGGGAATGATGGCATGGATGGGAATGGTGGCATGGATGGGAATGGTGGCATGGATGGAGTGATGGCATGGATGGAGTGATGGCATGGATGGAGTGATGGCATGGATGGAGTGATGGCATGGATGGGAATGATGGCATGGATGGAGTGATGGCATGGATGGAGTGATGGCATGGATGGAGTGATGGCATGGATGGAGTGATGGCATGGATGGGAATGATGGCATGGATGGAGTGATGGCATGGATGGAGTGATGGCATGGATGGAGTGATGGCATGGATGGAGTGATGGCATGGATGGAGTGATGGCATGGATGGAATGATGGCATGGATGAGTGATGGCATGGATGGAGTGATGGCATGGATGGGAATGATGGCATGGATGGAATGATGGCATGGATGGAATGATGGCATGGATGGAACGATGGCACTGGGAGCAGCTCCTGCCCACCCCAGGCCTCCCAAGGACAGCAGTGACCTCCCCTCACCCCTGGAAAAGGCTCCTCCACTCCAGGAGGTGAAGGGGGAGACACCAACAAAAATTCCCACAGGTTTTCCCCACAGGATTCCAAGGGCAGCCTCAGCTCTGGGGGTGCTGGGTGTCTCCGTGCAAGGCAGCGCCTACCAAACACAATCCAGGAGGTTTTACCCCAAAATTCCCATTAATAAAGGCATTTTCCCTTCTGGGAAAATCCCCTCATGGTGTGAGCAGCAAACCCAGTGGCAGGATCACGGATGTAACGAGGAGCAGCAGCAGTGCTCCCTCCATCACTCCTCCCGTGGATGAACCTCAGGATTTCAGCACAAGGACAAGCTCCAGAGCCAGCTGCCAACGTGTGGCCAAATGACAACATTTTAAGACAATATTTGGGGATTTGGGCTGTCTGTCTAATGGGGAGGAGCTGCAGGATCAGCCCCACGTTCCTGGGTTCCCATAAGGCAGCACAAGCTTGATTCCCTTATCACCTGTGATGGCTCAGGATGACAATTAAACAGCTCCTGGTGTCACCTCTCAGCCCCTCACACTTTAAACCCACCATTAACAGCCTTTATCTCCCTTTCAATTTTTTTTTCTGTGCTGGGGAGATGGATGGACTTACATCACCTCTAGAGAGAAGAGGTGTGCAAATGAGAGCACTTCTCTCTTCCAGCCTATTAGTGCTGTTAAATATGTGCCTGGAATTAATAATAATAACAAACTGCTGCAGCTTAAATAAAATCAATAACAAATGGCAGATTAGCAGAAGGCCTCAGGAAAAGGCTGGAAGAAGGGAGGGAGGGCACAGGGAGGGGAGCACACCTGGGAATGACAGAAAGCTCTGCTGCTCCCTGGCTTAACTGAAGGAGGGATTAACTCCCAGGGGTTATTTTTAGTTTGCTGCTCCTCTCAAAGCATTTTCCCAAGGGATTTTTGAGCACCAAACCACCCCCAGCCCCAGCCTCCAGCATAACTCCAGCCCTGGCAGGCAAAGCAATGCTATTTCCTGTGCCTTGGAGAGATGGAAAACTGTCAGGATAGGGATCACTCTGCCTCTCTGCAACATGGGCTGCACATGTAGGGCTGGGAGAAAATAAATAAACTGGCCCTGTACTGCAAGCCACAGGAATCTGTCATGTGAGGAGGAGTGGAGAGGGGAGAAATCACCGTGTGGTTGTCAATCCCATCAAGGAAAAGTAGTTCACACCAGCAGAGCGTGAGTTTGCACCCGGCTGAAGGGCCCAGTTGCTCTTTCATCACTCACAGGCACATGGCTGGGCTGGAAAAAGGAGCCCCAGAAGGCAAACACAGCTTGGACAAACCAGTGCAGCAGAGGAGGGAGCTGGGGGAATCCATGTGGAGAGAGGAGGGGCTGTGCCAAGTGGTTTTGCTGTAGGGGAAGGAGGAGGTGGAGTGGGAGAAAGGAGGAATTGCTTAGGGAGAGATGAGGTTTCTCTAAAACTTCCAGATTGTGGATTTTGGGATGTCATCACACTTGGAGCTTGAAAGGCAGAGAATTCTCTGAGCCTTTTGCCCTGCCTGGAGTGCAGGGATGCCATGGCCTCCCTTGCCGTGAGCTAGGTCATGATGCTCAGTCCAAACTTCAACCTCCAGCAGCCCAGGACACCCCAGGAGCAAAAGGACAGCCCATCACCCCTGGTGGGAAGCAACTCTGACATCCTGGTCTAGCACAAGGTGTCCCTGCCCTTGGCAGGGGTTGGAACGAGCTGAGCTTTAAGGTCCCTTCCCACCCAAACCATTCCATGCCTATGACCTGCTCCTGTTCCCAGCTGCAGTTCTGGGGAGGTCCTGCACCTCCAGCAGCATCCCTGCCCTCCACCCTCCCCATCCCACGGTGGGAACCTCTGCTCCCTGCCCCAAGGCAGCAGTGTCCAAGAAGCCACAGTGGGAAGGCAGCTTTGTCTCCTGTGTCCCACACCTCGGGGCAGGAGGCACAGAGGAGCGTGGCCCGCTGGCCAAGGGAGAATAATTACGGGGAAGTGGCAGCTTTCCTTCTGCTTAACTTGCTTTGGAAGGAACAGTTGGGGGTACTACAGAAACTAATGTAAGGTAATGTAATCATTTACAGAAGATTTGTGGTAAATGAATGTTTGGCCTCTGTCCAAGCGTGCAGCCAGGGCTCATTACGCCCGAGGAGATGGCAGGGAAAGCTTTCCACGGCCACTGTTTGTCTTTCATTTCATCTCGTGTCTGACCCGCCTGACCTCGCCCAAGCAGCTGAGGATTTTGCTTTTCCAGGGCTGGGTTTCAAATGGGATTTCTGAAGGACAGCTCTGCAAAGGCTCCTTGTGCCGGGCCCTCGGTGCATAACGAGCCGCAGCTTTCCCAAACTCCGCCACTTTAGTGAAGAACAGATCTTTTTTTTTATGATTATTATTATTTTTTTTCCACATGAAAACAGCAGTGAGGGCCCTGGGATAGGGTAACTTAGCAACTCCACCGCAGGGATTAGGAAAATTGACTCCAGACCAAACTAAAACAGCAGAGTTTCCTGTTTTGAGCCACTCTGGACTATATTAAAATTATTTATGAAAAGAGTAAGAAGGAGGGGAAGGATGGGGAGCTGGGGCTGCTGCTGGGGGAGATGAGCCTGGGGGGATTTTTTCATCCCACTACTGAGCTCACAGCAGAGACAGGAGGAATATCAGGGGATGCTGAGCAGGAGTTCAGCATCAGGACCAGGGGTCACCTGCCATGCAAAGGTTGGGCCAGCAAATCTGTCCTTCCAACCCAGTTAGAAAAACACTGGGAAGCATCCCAGCACTGTTGTACGGGGCAGATCCACCCACGTGGTGAAGGAGGGCAGACTGGATGGGTCTGAGTTTCTGGATAAAAGGGATGGAGCCCACGAGCAAACACTGTCCCTTCATCCCTGTGGGGATTCCACCACCCCAGGGCCTGCTCTGGGTGGCAGGATTCAACCAGGGGCTGCAGGAATGGGGCCACAGAGATTTTGAGGGAGCTTTTACACTTTCTTTGGCTCCTTCCTTTCCTGGAGATGTGAAGGGAGAGCTGAGGCTTGCAGTTGTGTCTGGGAACCCCTCCAGATCCCAGGAAGGTTTAGTTGGAAATGATAGTAAGACATCTTCCACTATCCCAGCTTGCTCCAAGCTCCATCCAGCTTGGCCTTGGACATTTCCAGGGATGGGGCACGTGGGGATGTCCACCAGTGGAGTGGCACAGTCCCTTTGCTCCCAGTTTTTCCCTGCTGGAAATTGTTCTTCCACTCCTCCCACGGTGCCCCTGCGGTCAGGATGTGGCAGCTCTGGTGTTTTGGCACTGCTTTTTTTTTTTTATTGTTAGCTATTTCAAAGAGCAGCTTTTGTTGAAGGCTTTTTTTTTGGGGGGGAGAATGAAATTGAGCAAAAAGCAGCTCTGGTTTCAAATTTCTCAAGGGGGAAAAAAAACTCCCAAGGAGACCCACGGGTAGTAAAGAGCTTCCTTAAAATTATCAGATGGTTTGAACCAGGAATGTCCACATCCCAAACCTTCTTGTGAGCTATAGGAGCCTCTTCAGGGTGTCTAAAAGAAGGTGACTGTGCTGGAAAGACCCACAGAGGAGAAATTAGCTGAAAAAGTTGGTTAAAGTGGGCTGAGGACCTTCCCAGCATGGTCAGAGCCCACCTGACCACAGATCCCTGCTGGAGTGCCCAAGGCCAGCTTGGGGCAGCCTGGGATGGTGGGAGGTGTCCATGCCCATGGCAGGGGGAGAATGGGATGGGCTTTAAGGTCCCTTCCAACCCAAACCACTCCAGGATTCCTTTATCCCTTTATTCCTTTAGGATGAATTATCATCCTAAAGGAGCCACGCCTTAGACGTGCAAGAAGCAAATTCAAAAGGCAGAGAAAAAGTCCCTTGTCAGAACCCAGCTCTCCTGCCATTTATCTTCTGGTCCTTAAGACATATTAAAATAGATTTAAAAGGACTTTTAAGGGTTTTTTTCTCTTTAAGGAACACATTAGTGGCTTTTGTTTTAATTAAAATAGGTATTGAAATCCTCCACAAAGCTTCAGTGGAATTGTTACAGACTGCAGTTTCCTTACGTGCAGTGCAACCAAAATATACTGTAGTTGTTATCTTGCAACAAGGCAGAAGCCCTATTAATTTAGTTCAATCAAATCAAAGCTGCTTTAATTTACAAAGCAATAAAATCTGCAAGCATCACTTTAGATCAAAGAACTAAAAACAGCCTAAACACAAGTGGAATGTTTATTTTGTACAATGGTCCATAACTGCATTTATGTGATTTAAAAGCTTTTTGAAGCATGTGATAATATTACATGCATATAGAATTGTGTCCTTGTTGTGGATCATTACTCCCCACAGAGACCAAAAAGCATTTGCTGTTCAACTCCTACCTAAAATATTTCCTTTTACATTATTTTTCCCCCCTTGCCTTAAATGGGATCTCTATGGTAATTTTTTTTTGCGGGGTTTGTGATGCAAAATCATTTACTGAAAGGGATGGGGATGCTGGCTAGCATAAAGAAAACTCAGCCAGTTTTTCAACTTCGGATGAAGGGGATATTCAAGATTTTCAGAGGTTTCACTCAACCTTTAGCAGCCCAACCTCACCACGGCTGCGAGGAGGAGCCCAACACCAAACAAAAAGCAAATTACACTGTCGTGGGGGCAAATTCCCTCCTCGATGGATCTCAGCCGTATCTGGATGAGGTTCAGGAACAACGGGAGAGAGCGGGGTGGTCCCATCCTGCCGGGCTGAACTGGGATGTGCCTGAGGCGCTCCAACCTGCAGCGTGGCCACCAAAAAAGGGCCAGAAAAAGCCCCGTGTTTTTAGGATTCAACCGGGTGTCTGTAAATAATTTGGTGCAACAATGCCCCCTCTGCTGTACTCGGCAAGGAATGAAAAGCATTTGCACGGCGACAAAGGGATTTAATGGCTTGGGAAATGACTCTCGTTCGAGCATCCAGCGCTGGGTTTGAGAAATGTGCACCGAGCGCTGAAAAACTGGATGCTGGTTCTCACCTAACCCTTAAACCCTTCCAGATGCGGGCAGGAGGGAATCTCTGGAGCGCTGAGTGAGCCACCCCGGCAGCCTGGCAGCGTTTGCCAGCATTGTTTGTAACTCCAGAGCAGCATTTTCTCCCTGCTGCATATTTTCGTAGATTTGGGACTATTTCTGCCAGAGTTTCTTGGATGGTGCTTCACACCAACATCCCCGATGGTTAAAAACCCAAACCCAGAACTAAACATTTTCTCCTCCTTCTTTCCCTTGATGTTTTCCTCAGACCAGGAGATGGTGGCAAAAAAACAGGGACTGCCACGAAAAAGAGTTGAAATCCAGACCTGAGTGTTTATATAAAAAAAACAAAAAAATGAGCACTGGGAAAATCAATTGCAGTCGGACGATGGAAAACTCATGGAACTGCCACGGCTTTCTAAGAAATAACCCAACTCAGCCAGTCCTGTGTGCCATGGCTGGGTTTGTGAGCTGTAACTCAGCCTGCCAGAGCTGGAATAGAGGAGAATGTCCAACTCAAAAGTGCTTTTTAGCGTTTTTCAGCAAAGTTCGGGGTTTTTGTGAACTGTTCCCAGAGTTCCAGCCGTGCTGGTCCGTGGCTTTTGTGCCGCCCTCCCGCGCTGACATCCCCACGGCACAAAAAGGCAATTAAGCCAACTGGATTTTTAAAATTTTAGAGTCACTGTAAATAATCTGGAGCATGAGTTACGCGACGAGGGCGGCAGTAATTGCCGGCTCCTTCACTTTTTATTAGCGGCAGCTCGCCGGGAGCTGTTTTATCGGCCCATTCGGCCGGGAACGAGCCCTGCCGGGCGCGTCCTGCCCGCGGGGCCGGGCTCGCCTTTACCTGGCTCTCATCACCCCTGGGGTGATTTAAAGCACTGCTGGCCGTATTTTCCCCGAGCCCCGGAGATCTCTGGGCACTCCCAGCCCATTTCCCCGCTGGATCGCCTTGCTCCCGCTGCAAAGCCGGGATTGCATCCAGCAGGAGCCGAGCTCCCATTCACGGATGTGCTGCGAGAGCAGCGTCCATTCAATCCCAAACCCTTCATTCACTCCTCCCGCTTTGGCTGAGGGGTGAATGAACCGCTGCTGGTGTGAAAACAGAGGTGTGGAAACAGAGGGGCTGCACCCAGAGCTCCAGTGCATCTGCTGCGCCTGCTGCCCTCCACCCCGAAAAAAGCACCAGAAAAAACCTCTTCCCGTCACGGTGGCCAGAGGTAAATCCCAGGAAACGCCACTGCCGGTGGAAATACCCGGCTGTTTACAACACCCAACCCCGTCCTGGTCCGCTACCTATTGATAAAAGCAGGAGCATCCCCTCCCTCCCCCCCCTTGTCCTTGACTCCCTTCCTCTCCCCGAAGATGGCTTTATAAAGGAGAGCAAACTTGGATGGCAGCAGATGGCAGATAAGTAGGAATGGTAAATAGTTTTAATTACTGCATAATGTAAGTGAGACAATGAAGGGGAGAGAGCTGGGAACAAGCTGCTGCCATGGCAGCCCTGGAAGTGTTGCGGGACCCAATTTGTCTGGGAGGCAGCATGTGCTGCTCCGAGTCTTAGGAGGGCTTTAAAAGAGAACGCCGAAAAATATTAATTGCACGGCTCATCTGCCCATCCATCTTCGCAACCGAGTCACACGCTTCCTTAATTTCAGGGGAATCGTTTTCAAATGGGAATCATGCAAATGAGTATTTTAGCTATTCATTTGTTTTACTGCAAGCGCTTTGTGAGCAAATGGCCTACAGCTTGCAATGAATTAAAAGACACGGGCACTGGAGACCGATTTTTAATACAAAGTCTTGACACAGAGACGACCCCGACCGGCAACACAGAAAATGTTGGCATAGCAACTTTGGGCATTTTCATGCAAATTGGCTCCTGTATAGATGATACCAATGCAATGTTTTCCTTCAACTAATCATCATAAAATTAGTTTCACTATATTTAAATGCTCCTACTTAATGCATTATATCCATATGCATGAAATTGCCTCAGCTAATGCAGTACATAAAATGCCAAAGATACAATGAATAGCCAAATTGCAAACAGTTATGTTATCTCCCATAAAAACTCCTTTTTTCCTTATTGAATGCGTGGGCCCCAGAGGCATCTATCACAAATTGCTATTAATGCACACACACACACACACGGAGCGTGCACCCACACACTAAACACCTATATTTAAGTAACACTGAGACTCTTATGCAACCTAAGACAAGCCCAAAATCTAAATTCAGGCTTTGTGCTTGGTGCTGTCTGCGTCCTGTGTGGCCGTGTGTTTGCGAACCTGAAGTTCTCTTATTATAAACACAGTTTTCTAAACTTCAAGAAATGACATTTTGCTTGAAACTGCCCCTGTGCACGTCCCTGGGTTGCATCCCACTGCTTCTTGCAGTGCTCAGCTTGCTGAGATGAAAGGGAGGAATTGCTGCTGAATTTCCTTGCCTTTGATGATTTTATCCCAAAATTCTGCTGCTAAACAACACTTAGGGGCTTTTTAAAAAATAGGCTTATTTTTTATAGCTAGACCATGGTGATTGAAGGACAGATTTGTCCTGCACATGTCTTTGTTTAACATTTGCTCTTCAATTTGGGACAGAATCTGCTACCAGAGGAATTCCCAGTGCCTTCCCAAGGGGCTCCTGGATGTCTACAAACAAGAGATGTTCCTCTCCGTGCACCAGACAAGGTTTGCAGTGTCAGCCAGGACAGACTGCCGGCATATTTTGTCTGTCTAAAACACTGGGGACAATAAATCATGAGGAAAGATTTACACCCTGCTAAATGCTGCTGGGGGAGTTGTGCCTTCAGAAGCACTCAGCCATTCATCTCCTTCTGCAGCAGAAAACCCCGAGGGAAGTGAGTGGGGAAATCTCTGTCCCACCCAGGAGAGGTTTTTGGGTGGATCTCTCACTTCTGTGTGTCACCAGGGCAGGGAAAAGGGGACCACCACACCCACAGTGGTGTGAGGGGCTGACACCTCTCTGCTCCTTGAGTACAAAAAAATCCCCAAAAGTGCAAAAAGGAGCAGAGCCAGAGTCCCACAGCTGGTAAGATCCCAAAGGACCAAATCCAGTATCTACATTTAATATTGTGCATCCTCCTCATGACTGACTGATGGCATATTTTAATTACTCTCTGTATTATTCTGTAGAATCAGGGCCCAATGCACTTCCAGGAAATATAAATTTTCATGGAATCAGTCTGAATGTATGGGTGGTCCCAAGCCAGCAGCAAAAAGCTGTTTTTTAGGAAATGTCCTATTGTTGAACAATTCATCTGATTATGAAATCATAAAATCATGGAATGTTTGGGTTGGAAGGGATCTCAAAGCCCATCCAGTGCCAGCCCAGCCATGGCAGGGACACCTTCCACCATTCCAGGCTGCTCCAAGCCCTGTCCAGCCTGGCCTGGGACATTTCAGGGATCCAGGGGCAGCCACAGCTTCTCTGGGAATTGCAGCCCAACCCTCAGCACCCTGCCAGGGAAGGATTCCTGCCCAATATCCCACCCAGCCCTGCCCTCTGGCAATGAGAAGCCATTCCCAGTGTCCCAAATCCCTCTCCAGCTCTCCTGAGGCTGCTGTAAATTCTGGAATTCCCTCTGTGTGCATCTCCTCAGTGGTTTGGTACCACTGCACAGAGATAAACCACCTTTACCTCATCACTCAAGGACTAATTGCGAGATGATTTAATTAAAGTATACCTCTCTTTCCCCCAAGTTAGTTGTATTTCATATTGCTCTAGTAGGAGTAATTTGCAGAAATTAAGCATTGCATGTCACTGGAATGGTACAGGTGCAGTGGAAGAATAAAAAGCCCTTCCTGCAGCAGCAGGCAGTGCCACCAGAGCTCAGTGAAATATCTGTAATGACTCATTAATTCAGCAAATGCTGCACTTTGCAGCAAACATTCAAATTAGCCACAAAGAGGCTGTTTTTAAAACTTGTAGGTTATTCATAATTGCTCAATGAACACTTCATGCAAATGTATTTTAGCCCATTGGGCAAAGTGTTGCCTTTGAATATTTCCTGCAGAACGCACAATTAGCCCCAAGAATTTATGACATCATGGGAGTTTTAAGGCCAAGAACAGGATGAGGGGAGGAAGAGCATGGACAAAGGAATACTGAGAGCTCTTTAGGGGAGCAGGAAGAGGCACAGACTCAGGATAAACCAAGTTTTGGCCCAGCAGTTGGGAAGAAATGATTTGGTGGCTGGTGTCACGCAAGTGGCCTGGGGATGCTCCTGAACCTGGGCACTGACAGCTCATTTACACACCCACAGATCTGTGCACAGCTACACTGGCCACAAATTCAACACTCCAACAACTCCAGCACCCACGAGGAAGAGAGAGAGGGGCAATGATTCCTTGTGGGAGCCCCAGCACATCCCACTTGCACCATCCCCTGCTGACAGCTGTGGCACGGGGGAAATAATCCCAACATTTACAGCCCCGCTTTCTGCCAGGGCCAACAATTTTTCAAGCTGTTAAATCCCTTCATCTTACGACTCACCAGTGCCTCCCAGATACTGGCAATCATAATTTTTATTGCCAGTTATTGTAAGAGTGAAGTGGTGCTTGTCTCCGTGTCACCCCGGAGAGAACGTGGGCAGCAAAGGGGGGCGGGCAGAGGCTGCTGGCGTGGAGCTGGGCTGCTCCCAGAGCTGCCACCTCAGGTGGTGGCACTGCCAGGGTCACCTGCCAGCCCTCCAAGGCCAGCAGCACTCAGGGGGGCTCTGCAGGGGAGCAGGGATGGGAGCTCCTGTGCCAGGGAGCAGGGATGGGAGCTCTCATCCCAGGGAGCAGAGATGGGAGCTCCTGTCCCACAGAGCAGGGAAGGGCTGGTGGCCCTTGTGAGCGTTTCCCAGTCCCAGTGTGCTCCTCATGAGCCAGCACAGGAAGAGCTTTGCCCTACACCGATGCCTCCTCTTTGCTCTCTGACACAACATTAATTCCTTTCTCTTCTGCTCACATGTGACAATGGATCTTTAATGGCCGCACAAATTAGAGCCAAATTTTGCTGAAAGACAGAAAGGGCATTTCTCTGACTTGATATAAACCACGTTTCGTCTGCAGGCTGCACCAAGAGAGCTTGGCAGGCACCTTTGCAAATGAAATTAAACCTGACACAGGCTCAGGACAGGCTGGAATCCCACAAACCTAGGAGCAGGGTGCCCAGTCCCACACCCGTTTGCCCAGGCAGATTCCCTGCTCCAGGCAGGCATTTCTGAATATGTGAATATTTGTGCATTCCCAAGCACTTGATGTGTGAGCACTTCACAGCTTCCTTTCTGCAGAGTTGGGAATGTGTCATTTTCCAGACCCTCCTGACTGTGGACTGGGACAATAGCTCTGCAATTCACACCACAAACGTGCCACTGCTACCTACAGCAGGGAAGGAATGACATTTTGGGGAAATTTACCCCAAAGAGAGTCACTTTCTGTAAGATCTCCTGTGTTTCCCTGGCTGGGGAAAGCATCTCTGCTCTGAAAGGTGCTGCTCAGGCTCTCCCCATGGAATCAAGGCAATGGGATGGACAAGGAGCCTGCAGGGTGAAGGTTGAGACCCCGAGCTCTTCCCATCCACCATCCCCACCAAGGGGTATCCAGCTGCTCAAAAGGCCCTGGATGGTTTCCTCCCTGCAAAGCCTCTTTCTCCACAGGCAAAATAAGTCAAACTGAGCCAAATCTCTCCCTCCCATCCCTCTGTTCCCCAGCCCAGGTGACAGGAACAGGGCAGCTCCCAGCGAGGCCTCTCTGTCACTCACTTAAAGCATAATTTGATATCTAGTAGCTCATTAATCTATTTTTTTTTTTTTATCCCCCTCCCCCAGATCGGAACGCTTCTGCTTCTCCTCAGCTAAATAACTCAGGTCATAAAAGGTAATACCATGGGTAGCAGAATGTAAACAAACACATTCTACCTCAATAAACATGCTAATTTCCAGCTCTAATATTCACAAGTAAAATATCCATCACACAGCCCCTATTTGGCAAAGGCAGCAGCCCTCATCAGTCAATGAAGTAGGCTCCTGCCAGTTCACTGCGGGAGGCAAATAGTACAACTTAACTCACTTGATGATGCCCTTGGGGGGAAAACATGAGCCTCATAAATGAGTCTGGAAATGTGATAAAAGGATAATCTTGCATAAATGAGCCTAGATCATCATTACCTGCACAAACACGAGGTTGTCTGAATGATGTGGCTGTGTCTCAGAGAAATTAAGGCAGGGAGGAAGTGCTGCACTGGTCTGGGAGGTGCTGGGGGTGGAGGAGCTGGGATGTTCCCCTGGATCCCCCAGTGCCCTCCCTGGGCCTGGCAGCTGAGGGGCACGGCTTGGATCTGGGGCTGAGACCCTTTGGTGGGCTGGTTGAGGTTCCTGTGGGCTCAGACCAGGCTCCTTGGGCATAGCTGGATCTGATAGCTTGGAAATATCTGGGTGTGATACCATATCTGCCATCCTGCTCCAACCAGAGGCTGAACAAGCAACCTCCCAAAATTGCATTAATGAATGGAAACAACCCAAAATCTCCTTGCTAAGGTGGTGAAACCCTGTAGAACAGGAGATGACACCAAATGGCCAAAAATGGCTACAAGAGTTTAAAACCATTTGATTCCTCCAAAACCACAGAACTTGGAATGAAAAAGCCCAAAGCCCTCAGAAGGATAACATCAGTTGGGCTTTACTTTCCTTCCTAGGTTCATCCCTTAGATATCAGACAGTGAGGGTTTGGGGGGATCCCCCTGGAGCTGCCAAAAAACCTTCCACAAGCACAAGGCACTCTCTGGACTTGTTTGGATCAGTCTCTTTGCAGCTGCAAACCAAAACCCATCCCAACTGTTGCCCACATCAACAACCACGCAGCTGATTTAGGGAGCAGCTGAAATGCTTGTTGAAAAGGCACAATTAAAAACACGATTCTTAATTATTTGCACTATATATTGATCTGATGGTTCCATCTGTTGCTCAGTGCTGCACAGTGTCAGTGCAAATCCAGGCTCACATCAGACTTGCTGTGTTCCTGCAAGCAGCAGAGGGGTGGCAAGAGGGGATGTGCTCCCTGCTTTGCAGGGTAAGGGCTCTTTTCCAGGTGTGTGACATCCCCAACCTGTGCCCTGCAGTCCCAGGCTGTCCCCCCTGTTCTGCAGCTCAGGATTAACCCAGCTGCTCCACTGAGGAGGCACTTCCCCATTTTGGTTAATTCCCAATGACTGTGGGTGTGTCTTTGTTACCCCCGAGTTCTAAATTCGGCAGAAAAGCCTGCAAAACCCTAAACTACACAACAGGGTTGTGTTTCATACTCCACGTGCCAGGAGACAAAATATTCTGTGTGCAGGGTGTCACTGAACCCACTCCATTTCCAACCTCAGTGTCTCAATCCCGTTTGTCTGGTGGGATCTTCCTGTTACAAGAGCCTTGACCAAACACTACAAAATACTGTTTCAAACTCTGTTGTTGTTGTTGTTGTTTTTAGCTGCTATCTGCATTTGCAGCCAAATTCCCCCTTTTAATTACAAGGTGCACTAAAGGCTACAACACTGGAGAAACTCAGAGCTCCTTGGAAATGAGATGCAGGATTATAAATTAGCCTCTATTTCCTGAAGATTCAGACCTTTCTATTTGAGAAACCCACATTTGCAACTGGGAAAAGCCAGGACACCTCGTGTGGAGCTGCTCTCACCCCAAACTGAGGGATCTGAGACAACTTGGAGAAGCTGAGAAACTTCAGCGAGCACCACCATGGTGTTGGGAAATCCTCTGGATTAGCACAAACCCCAAGGAAAAAGATGGAGCAGCTGCTTAGGGGTTAAATCTATTTTTGTTAAGAGGCTATTTGGGCTTGTGGAAAGAAAAAAAAAAAACGAAATAAAATCAATAAAAGAGAGGAGCAGAAGTCTTAGTTGCAAGTCTTGGCTGAGAAACGAGGTGGCCGTGCCAAAAAGTGACACATTTAAGCCGGTGTGTAATTTTGATCTCCATGTTTGAAATATTCTCCCCTTTTTTGTAAATGGAGGGTCTGAACAGGGCAGAGGGAGGGGAAGAAAACTGAAAACTCACTTTTCTAATCATGACACCCCATGGCTGTAAAACGTCCTGGTTGAAAGGGGGGATTAAATATGAGGGGGTGGAAAAGGTGACTCACGAGTGCTGGAAGGGTGGGATGAAATGCTAACAGAGGGCTCCTGAGGAGCTGTGAGGCTTTGAAAGGGAAGCCCAGCAGCTGGGACAGCCCCCAGGGGCTGGGGTGACCTGCACAAGAGCTGTGGGTTCTGCTGGTGGATCCTTCTATGCCAAGTGCTCCGTGCATGGAGTTGATGGGATGAGGATCCCAGAGAGCATCATAACACAGACCCAGGTGGAGAGAAACCACAGATCCCCTCCTTGCTGATGGTGATGAGGTGCAGAGAGCCACCAACACAACGCTCTTTTGGGTCACTGACAGGAAAAAATGAGATTTTTTCCCCCTGTATTCCCTGAGGTTCCCATGCCAGCAGTAGCAGCTCGGCTGGGGCTGCTGGTGCCATCCCAGTCCAGCACAGGCAGGGGCAGGGCCAGGGGCCAGACCGTGCTGGGTGACACCAGAGCTGCCAGGACACTGCTCTCACAGAGACCTGGAGCTAGCTCAAGTGCTGAGAATTTTTTAAGGAGAATTTGCAGTATGGAATCCTGCTGAAATGGGGTTACAAACGTGGCACTCTCATCCTTCCATAAAGCCCCAGCAGCTTTTGCCAGGCTTCTAATCCCTCACATCAAGAGCTGAGCCAAGCCAAAGGGAACTGCCCCTTCATCCTGGGCATTCCCCACGGCTAATTCCTGCTTTTAATTCCCATGTGGGCAGGGTGGAAATGCTATTTCTCAATTAATCCTTCCCTCTCATAGCTTCCTTCTTGAGATTATTTTTTTTTTAAATTTTCCTTTCTCCCACTCTCTCCTATTTACAACACCCTTTGAATACTGCTACTTCATCCAGGTGGGTTCCAGCAGGATTTCTGGAGGCCCTGCCACTGGTGCAGGTCCACGCTGCCCATCACCACAGGATGGAGATTGCTCAACATGGAACATCCCAAAAAGGCCTCTTGGATCGGGATCCCAATCGGAAATTCGCCGCTTGGGCCCATCTCTAATTTTATTATTTCCGTTGAAATAAATTATGGACTTAATTGGAATTTCTGATTTGATCTGCCTGCTCCCCATGCTGCATAAATATCCCTCAGCATTTATTTTTCCCCTTGCCCATAGCTCATTATATTTTCCCCGCTTTGGGATCCTGCTTTTTTATAGCAATTTTCTCCCATCTGTCGGGGAAGGCCCTTGAGGAAATGAAGTTATTTGGGGGCTCTGCTTCCTTCCCTGCTCTCCGAGGGCTCCCCAGGAATGTGCTGGGACAGGGAGGTCCCCGGGGAGCCGCCAGCCCCGGCTCCTCCTCGTGCACAGCCACATTAATTACCATGGAAATGACTCTGTGCCAAGCCCAGCCCTGTTTCGGGAGCCTCTCTGCAGCTGCACCCCCAAGTTTGCTCCTTGCTTTAAGGCACATACAGGGAAATTGTTATTTTGGGTACCAAAACATTGATTTTTTCACCTATTGCTGCTTTGTTGTAGGAGCCTCGATCTGTCTGGTGGACATGGCTCCCTTTAACTGCCCACTTCAGCTCTAAAATCCCATTTAATGCCTTTACAAAAGCTTCCCCCGTGCCTTGGGAAGCTGACAATGCACAGTAGAAAGTGGCAGGGGTAAGGAGGACCATGAAAATAACCTAAATACCACGTTTAGAACCATAAAATGTCACAGAACCATAGAATTTTGTGAAGAAACCCACAAGGATCTCTAATCCTGGCCGTGCACAGGGATCCCATCCTGTGCCTGAGAGCTTTTTGCAGCTCCCTCATCCCAGGGCTGGACCAGCCTCGCTGCTCCAAGCCCACGTGGCCACCACCAAGTGCCATTTCTCCAGCAGGGAAAATGCTTTTGTCACACTGGGCACTGCAAAAATCCCCATTCCTCCCCCCAAACCTCAGCCCTTTCTCCCTGCTGTTTTTCCAGCCTTAAACCCTGCAGACCTCACATCCCCAAACCCTTCCTCCCACTCCCATCATCTCACTGGGGCCTCAGCAGCTCTTGCAGGGATTTAGAGATTGTCCCCAGCCTTGAATGGAACCTCCTGAGCATCTCTGAAGGCATCAGTGCCCTGCTCCACATCCCCTGTGCTCCCTTCACCCAGGACACGACCTCAGTGGGGAATTATTTAGAATTGGGGCAGAAACTGCACTTTTTCCAGGCTGCCTAACCCACAACCCCTTTGTTTAGGCTGCAATCTCAGTTTTGTGCCCTAATCCCACTGATTTTGCCCCCCTCAGCCACCAGCAGCACCCAGAGCCAGCATGAGGCAGATTTTGGCTGAGCACGGGTGTGACAGCTCGGCCAGCAGCTTTGCCTTGTACAAACCACACATTTCACCCCATCTCTGTGTTTAACTGAGGCAAAATTCCAGCTGTCGGGGCTGAGGAGTGCAGGAAGGGGTCGGGTGGCTTTTTTTTCAAAATAACAAATCCATTAAAATAATGGATACGAAGCAATGCCAGCAGAGCCACACTTCTCAGCCTTTAATCTCGGTGCACAGCCCTCACGGAGGCCTGACGGGGTATCTGGTGTTCCTGGCATTTTTCTTAATGAAAAATTAGCCAGCAGAAGGAATAACTTGTCAAAAAGAGAGGGGAGCATTTCATGCGTGACAGACTTTTGCAGACGCTGTACCAGCAAGGGAAGCCAAGACAAATAGCAAGAAGAATTTTCATTGCCTCGAGTTGAATGTGATCAGGATAAACTGCAGCCACATTTCCAGGAGAAATTAATGTGCTGGCAGTAATCAGGCAGTTTGAGCTCTCAAACCACCACCCCTTTTCCAAATGAAAATCCAATTAATTAGTCCATTTCCCCCCCTCAGAACAATCTGTGACACAAAGCTATTCCCCAGCTCCCCTTTGCTTGGGGATGAAGCAAGCTCCCTGAGGCTGCTCAAAGTGGTTCTGGGCATCTCCCCCTTGGTCCTGTTGCTCATTTTTCCTTTTCAAGAGGTTTTTTGGTCATCCAAAGAACATTGTGGCTGAGCTGGAGCTGGAAAGCACCAGCATGGAGGGTTGGGAAGGGTTCCTTGGCTCAGGAGGGACAGGAGAAGCTGTCAGAGGTCCTTGAGCAGAAGCCTTTGCACTTCCCACAGACCCTTCAGAGACTCAGAGAGCCCTTGGGGTTGGAGAAAACCTCTAAGGTCATCAAATCCAACTCAGAAACGTCCACCTGACATGGGGAAACACCAACCACCCCTTGTGGCCCAGCACTGCCTCTCTTTGCTTTCCCAGGTTGAAGGAGAAGGCTGTAGACACTGATTTTCCTGGGAACAAAAGGCATACAACCTCTTCCCAGCACATCCAAAGCTGTTGGCAGCAGCCAGAGCTGAGTCTCTCATCCTTGCTGAGATATAAATCATGGGATGGTCCCAGCAGCTCCTGCACTGCCCAGACTGCTGCCAAGCCCTATGAATGAGTCTCTGATTAACCTCCCAAGCTCACAGAATCCTTTGAACCAGCTTTAAATTAGATGACCAAGATTAGTTTCATTAATTTTTTGGGTTCTTTGCTCCCAGCTGGCAGAGTAGCCTTTGTTTCACACCAAAATGCTGCAGCAAGACCTGGGGTATTACATCCCTGTGCCTCCCATGCCAGGTCCTGGCCAAGGATCCCAGCAACACCAGCACAGACCCTCAATCCCCAGCTTGGAGGTCCTTCCAGTGCCCTTTTGGGTGGCACATCGGGTCCAGGGCTGGCTTTTCCCACTGCTGGAAGCACTTCTGACCTCGTTTTCTCTCTCAAACACTATTCCTTGCACTTTGTGGGGATGAGCTCAGCCTGGTCTGGCTGACTGGTGCCATTCCTTGGAACGCACTTAGTACATTTCCTTGGAAAGCCAGTTTAGTAAATAAGGATCCACCATGCCCCCAAAATTTCAGCACAGCCAAGCCTGGCAGTGCCACCTGCTCCTGGTTCCGTGCCACCTCGTGCCACACTCTGGTGTCAATGCCAGGAACTCCCAAAGGGCTCTCAGGGCTGGGGAAGGCAGAGCCCGCTGAGGTTTTTCTCCCTCAGCCCTTGGAGGACATCACTGGGTCTCACTGGCTCTGCCTGGCATGGAACTGAATTCCAAACAGGGCATTTCTGCAGCAGGCAGGCAGGGCTGGAGGCAGGAGTGAGGGCCTGGGATAATACATCCAGGCAGGAAGATGGATTGGAATTGTGTGAGATAGCCCTTAGCTCACCCGTGATTATAATTACGTTAAATTGCTATTTAATGGTTTTCACATCATCTTTGACAGTAGGTTATTTTTGTAATCTTTATTTAAAATAAACTCTTTTCCTGCCTTGTTGCTGAAACCCTTCCCTGCTTCCTTTTGTGCTCGGTGCGTGAGGAAATCAGTTTTCATTATCCCCAGACTTCTGTGTCATTCCCTTATTACCACAAGATTAGAAAATAAGTGGCTCCCCCAAAAGGGCTCCTGCGTGAACAAACTTTCTGGTTAGAGCAGAACGAAGTGGAGCCTTTTCCCAGTGCTATCCCTACTCCACAGCCTGTCATTCCCTCAGGCTCCCCGGCCAGAGCAGCAGGAAAAGCTGGGTTTGGATGCAATATCCTCCCTGCAGCTCCAGCAGAGCCACTCCCGTGGGGCTCCAGAGGGAGCTGGCAGCTATGGGAAGCTCTGCCAGCTCTCGGGGTGGGAACAGAATCCAAGAATCCAGACCAGCGAGTGGAAAATTAATATTTCAGCTCCAAAGTGCCGTGTTAAGGGCTGGGAGCTGTGATCCATCCCTGCTGCTGTGACACTCAGACCATCCCAAGCAGACTGTCTGTGCTCCAGCCATCCCTGCACCTCAGAGCTTGGGGTTTGGATAAAGCCCAGCTCAAAATCCAGAGACCTCTTATATCTGTCTGAACCAAATGGGAGGGGAAGAACTTCTGGGTGGATTTGTCAGCTGGGAACTGCTGAGTTTGAGAGGCTGGAGCATCCCCATGGAATGCTGAATCCCCAGCAGCATCCCTGCATCTGCTCAACTGTACCACAAGGTTAAATGCTCTTCCACATCCATTCCTTCCTCAGCATGGACCAAACTCTGCTGGGATGGCTAGGAAGCCCCGTGACCCAGCCCTGTCCCCCCCCCATTGTTCATCCCAGTCTCCTATTGCCCTTCCCTGTCCCCCATTGTCCATCCCTGTCCCATCCCCGTCCCCCATTGTCCATTCCTGTCCCTCACTGTCCCATCCCATTCCCCCATTGTCCATCCCGTCCCATCCCGTCCCCCATTGTCCATTCCTGTCCCTCACTGTCCCATCCCTGTCCCCCATTGTCCATCCCTGTCCCATTCCCCGTCCCCCATTGTCCATCCCTGTCCCCCATTGTCCATTCCTGTCCCATCCCAGTCCCCCATTGTCCATTCCTGTCCCTCACTGTCCCATCCCTGTCCCCCATTGTCCATCCCTGTCCCATCCCCGTCCCCCATTGTCCATCCCTGTCCCCCATTGTCCATCCCGTCCCATCCCAGTCCCCCATTGTCCATCCTGTCCCACTCCCATCCCTCCCATTGTCCATCCCTGTCCCCCATTGTCCATCCCTGTCCACATCCCACCAGTCCCCCATTGTCCATTCCTGTCCCATCCACCGTCCCCTCATTGTCCATCCCTGTCCCCCATTGTCCATCGTCCCCATGTCCCCATCCCAGTCCCCCATTGTCCATCCCAGTCCATCCCTGCTGCCCACTGTCCCCAGGGCGCTGTCCAAACCCTCCCCGTCCAAGCCGGGCTCTCCAGGGGCAGCGCTGACCCCGGGGGGACACACGCGGCTGGGAAACGCGCGGGGTGTAATTAACGGTAATTAACGGTAATTACCGACCCGTTCCCAGAGCGGGACAATGCGGGATCCCCCGCGACCGGGCAGCCCTGAATCAGCAATCCCAGTCACACTTGTCACCCACACTTCGGGCTAATGAGCCCAGCGCCAACAGAAAATGACCTCATTCGGGGCAGGACCCCGCCGTGAATTTGCTCTTTGTTGTCGCAGCCGCCTCCCTCGGACGCGGAGTAATCCCCTGGTATTCCCCCTGCTCCCGGGTGTACTTTACGTCTCGGAGAAATGGCCTTTGTTTGTGCAGCCCAGGGCGTGTTTAAATTGCCGGGCTCCGCCGTTAACAGTTTGTCCAGCCAGATGGAAAAAAAAAAAGTGTTTCCCACCTGTATGGAAATGTGTGGGATATACACAGCTCTTTCTTTTCAAGCTAATGATTAATTTATCACTTCTCAGTTAGGCTTTTTTTTTTTTTTTTTTTTTTTTTTTTTTTTTTTAATGTGATGGAGTAATTAGCAGGGCTTTTTCCTAACTAAATGTTTCTCTGTGCATGTTCACTGAGAGCAGCTGAGCAGAGAAATACCTGAGATACCAGCAGAAGGCAGGGGGAAAAAAAGTATTAAACTGGAAGGAATATTTAGAAATATTAAATATTTCTAAACCCATGGGTTTGATTCTATAGAATTATTGAATTCTAGAATGGTTTGGGTTGGAAAGGAGCTTAAGCTCATCCAGTTCCACCCCGTGCTATGGACAGGGACACCTCTCCACTGTCCCAGGGTGCTCCAAGTCCCATCCAGCCTGGCCTTGGACACTTCAAGGGATCCAGGGGCAGCCCCAGCTTCTCTGGGAATTCCATCCCAGCCCCTCCTCACTCTCACAGGGAAAATTAATTCCGAGTATCCCATCTCTCCCTGCCCTCTGGCAGTGGGAAGCCATTCCCTGGGCCCTCTCCCTCCAGGTTGTTGTGGATAGAATGATATTCCTGAGCAATAAGAATTCCCTGCACTTGGCTCTCAGGACACACAGAAAGGCAGCAAAGACACCCCAAAAATGCACTCTGTCCTTTGAGGACCTGGTGGCTGCTCAGGAAAATGTCTGAGGATCAGGAGAAGTTTGCTCTGCATCTACCAAGAGATCAGGGTTGGGGGCACCTGTGGTTCCACACAAATAAATAATGATGCAAACAACCCTCAATGGACCATGGGGGTCAAAACCAAACCCCTGACTTAACTGGGCTGGCCTGGACAGTGTCTGACCTCACAAAGCACGAGGTTTGCTTGTGTTTTGTGCTGAAGTGGCACTGGGACACTTGTCACTGTGCTGGGGTTGTGACACACACCTGGCACGAGCCATCTGAGCTGCACAAAACCTGGGTCACCCTTCGTGCACTTCTTTAAACCTCCAGCCTTGCTATCACCGAGGCCATTAGGGTAATGCACCAGATAAGGTTTCAGTGCACGTATTTGTCCTCAGACTTAATGAAAACACACTGGTGTTACATTTATAGCTGCAGAAACCACAGGCTCAAATTCTATATGCCCTGGAGAGACCTTATCTGCAGCCCAGGAAGCAAAGATAACAATCACATTTAGACATTCACTTCCCCTCCTGCAGGAGCTCTCGTTGTTGTCCAGTTTTCCTCAGCCCTGGGTGTTGGTGCTCTGTAGCCAAGGGAATCACATCCTGAGGGGAAATTTGAGGCTGTGGTGGCTCTGCCAGCAGCCACTGTGACAAAACCCTAGGCATGTCCCACCAGATTTGTGAGAGTCCTCCCAGCCACCACTGTCTGAAGAAAGTCACAATTAGTACCCCCAGAGAGGGAAACACCCCAGTCCCTGGATAATACAGGTTGGAAAAGACCTCCAAGGACCCAGAATCATGGCATCCTAGAATGGTTAGTGACCTTAAAGCCTGTCCCATTCCAAATGGGGACACCTTCCACCATCCCAGGCTGCTCCAAGCCCCAATGTCCAGCCTGGCCTTGGACATTCCAGAGATCAGGGGCAGCCACAGCTGCTGTAGGTGAGGTCATCAAGCCAAGATTTGTCTGAGCACAGCCACTCAGAAACCACAAAACAGGACCAGCAAGGGCTTTGCTGTTGTCCCCAGGAATATCCTTCTTTACCCCAGAAGCACAGGGAGCTCCCAGTGCTGCTGCTCACACACAGCCCCCTCTGACCCCCAGCACCGAGATCTGCCCAGTAAAATCCACACCCAGTTTCACCCAGGACAAACCATGGGCAGCACGAAGAATCCAGGTGGTACCAAAGCACCTCCTGAAGGCAGCTTGACAGGCCCAGAGCTGCTTTTCCTTAAATCCATGTCATTTAAAGCTTGGCTCCTGCTCCCTAAGCCCAGGGAGCATCCAGGAGAGCTGGAGACCCTTTGGTATGAACTAGAAGTGTCCAGAAGCAAACCCCATTTGGTTTAATCTTGGCTTAAGGGGCTCCCCCAGGCTGGACACAGCCCTGGCTCACACCTTACAGCTGGCACTGCCTCAACATCCCCCTTAAAACCCAGAGCTGGGACTCCCTGGCACAAACAAACTCCTGCTCATTCCTCCCCTTGGCTGCAGAGCAGGAGCAATCCCAGCCCTGTCACCCCCACCCCACCAGCCGGAGAAAAGACCCCCCAGGCTGAGGGGAGGCTCTTCCAGCTCACCTGGAGCCATGTGCTGAGAGCTCTGCAGGGATGAAGCAGCTCCCACCCCTCACCTGCCACCGTGAGCTGGCAAAAAATGGGAATTTGGATGTTGACTGATGCCTTCCTGCTGTTACTCAGTTTGGCTTTTGAGTTTGACAGGTTCTGGTATTTCCAGGAGGCTGGCAGGGCTTGTGCTGTGAGCTGACCCAGAACTCTGCAGGAATAAATATGGGATCCACTCCCCATCACGCACTGGAACTGCCTGTTCCTGGGTGTTACACTCCTTGTTCCACAAAAGGACACCCACAGCTAAAAACTCACACACACAAGGCATCAAACCCTCCAAATTCAGCCACGTGCAGTTTTTTTAAAGGAGCTTGCTTTGCAGAAGGGATGTGTTAGAGCAGAAAGCTGAAGGCTGCTGAGTGAAGCTGGCTGAAAGCACAGAATTCCTGTGCTCTAGCCTGAACAAGGGATGCTGGAATCACCAGGGAAGGCTCTACCAAATGTGTGTGGCCACAAATTCTCCGTTTCCTTGGGATAAAGGGCTTAAAATAAAACCCTCACATTTTTCTTTCCCACCTGCTCATGAGCTGTGGGCCAGTGGGACCTGAGCTGAGTGGCCACTGGATTGGGATGTGCCAAAATCCAGGGATTGGTGCTCTAAACCATACTTCAGGAAAAGCAATGGCTAAAGCTTGTGTGTGCTACTGAACCTTCAACTTTTAAAGCAAACCCTCACCTCTGCATGTACAGAATGAGAAGTTAAAAGCAGCGAGGCTGAGCTGGGACATTTCCCTCCACCCACAGAGGTTTTAGGGCAGGCACATCACCAACATCCCACTGGACACAGGCAGGACAGGGCTGATTCCTGACACACAGAAATGATTGCCTGGATCCACTCATTATTGCTAATTAGTGCTTGCAGGGCTGAGTGCTGGGCTGCTCTCAGCTCCATCAGTTGGCACTCTGACTAGAGCATGATTTCAGCTGGAAATCTCTTTTTCCAATAAATTTAATTCACTTTTGCACCATCTTCCTGCTATTTGGACAACACTCCCCAACCCCTATTGATGGGATCCTCAACAGCCTCAGCAGGACCAGGAGCTTGATTTTGGCCAGAGAACAAGGGCAGGGCTCAGCCATGGAGCCACCACCAGCAGGTCTGGTTTTATCTCACCTAAACCCCTGTTTTGGAGCAGTTCAGCCTCAGCAAGGTGCAAACTTTGCTTTCAAAGCATAGAAAGCTGGGCAAGGGCACAGGATGCTCCCTGGGGCAGCCAGGGGCTTAAAACAGGAGAAAGCCTTTGGAGGAAAATTGCTGACGGGCTCGAAGCAATCCTTTGAGGACAGGGGACACAAACCAGTTCCTATAAAAATGTTTTTTCAACGCATTTTACAGACTGGGCCCGTTCATAGGAGCACCAAAAGTGCTGTGGGAGATGAAAGCCTCTGTCTCCCTGGTCCAGCATCCTGTCTCCAAGAGCAGCCAGCGCCGGATGCTCCGGAGGGAGGGAGAAAAACAATGGGAGTACTCAGACCTGGGATAATCCAGCTCTCTAAGAAAGATCAGTTCATACCCAGCAACCCAAGCTTAAATGTGCTTTCATAGTTTGCCTGGTTTTCTTTACTGACAGATCCCTGTGTTCCTGCCCTGGTATTTTCCATTTCTATTTGGGAGCAGTGCACTGGGGTCACAAAGTAGCAATTCACTGTTTGATTTTGGGGGAAGCCTGGCAGTTTTGGTGCAAAGGGGGGAAGAAATGTTTGCTCGCAGGAGCCTGAAGGGTGATGCTGTGGGCTTTTAGCAGGATAAAAATAGGAATTGGTTACTTTCCAAAGGGAAAAATAAACTGCAAAGTTTCCACTGAGTTGAAGTTGCAAAAATGCATCTTGGATTCTGGAGCACTTGGTAAAATATTGTGGTTTAGGCTCGGTAAATAGCAGAGAGCATTAGTTTGGAAATAGCAGTGTAAATACCCAGCTTAATGGGATGGTTTGTTTCGGGTTCTTTTTTGGGTTTTAGACTCAGCAACCTGTTTTAGCCTTGTGTTTCAGGTTTAAGGGCAGCCCCTGGCTGGCCACACACCTCAGGTGCTCATCTGCTGCTCAAAAATGAGCCCAGCTGCCCTGTACAAAATAAAAAGATAATTTATCATATCTAGGAGAACACAGGGAAAAGGATTAAACTGGGAATCTTTGCACATTGGCTGCCCTGCAAAATGCAGAACCCAGGAGGTTGTGACTGCTCTGTGCCCACAAAGGGCTCAACCAGGTTTTGCTCTAAAGCTTACATTAGACTCTCCAATCTCAAAGACGTTCCAGCACTTCCAAGAAAAGCTGAGTTCAAAGGCTCAGAGCTCTCAGCCCCTCTGGATGTTCTCCCACCATGGGTGATGCCCACCCTGAGCCTGCAGCCCCTCTCCTGTGTCCCCTGCTGCCAGCCCCAGGTGACCCAGCTGCCCCCCAGGAATGCAGAGACCCCTGCACCTGTGCAGGGCACTTAGAGAGAAACTCTGTGCTGTAAGAGACAGCAACAATTTAACATTTCCATCTTTTTCACTTTCCCATCTCAGCAGGTGCCCGAAGCAGAGCTGAGGGGTGCTGGGAGGTGCAAGGACACAGGTGAGTGAGTATTGGAGCTCTTGGGCACTGCTGGAGAAAGGGCTGTGGCACCAGCAGGGCAGGGAGCAGGCGGCCACCAGCACCTCCTGGCTCTCAGAAAATCAGATACAGGGAACGGTGCAAAGCCCAAATTACAGCATCCAGCACCTGCAGTGGAGCTTTCTGCAGAGGAGACCCCTCCAGAGCAGCACCCCCAGCCCCAGAGAGCCCCACAGCCCCATCTCCCAGCAATCCAGGACTCTCCCAGCAATCCAGAAAGTCCAGAACTCCCCCAGCAATCCAGAAAATCCAGAACTCCCCCAGCAATCCAAGTCTCTCCCAGCAGTCCAGAACTCCCAGAATTCCAGGATCTCTCCCAGCAATCCAGAACTCTCCCAGAATTCCAGGATCTCTCCCAACAATCCAGAACTCTCCCAACAATCCAGGAACTCTCCCAGCAATCCAGGACTCTCCCAACAATCCAGGATTCCCCCAGCACTCCAGGCTGCTCAGAGCCCGATCCCAGCCCCGGCTCCAGCCCTGCTTTGCCACTAGATGGCACAGGCCATTGAGAAATGTTGAATTTCAGCGATATTCCGCGTTTTCCCCGAGCCCCCGGGTTGGGATGTAGCCACAGACACCGAAAGCTCGCAGCAGGGAAAAAGGGGAGAAATCCCTGCTCAGCCAGGGGATGGGCGGCTCCAAATCCCCCCTGGTGCTGCCCCAACCCCTTCCCCATCGTTATCCCCTGCCAGGAAGGGCAGGGCAATCTCTGCCAGGAAACCCTGGCTCAGATATTACAGAACCCTTCTAAAGATAATTTTCACACTGCAAGAAACCAAATTAACAGGTGAGTACTGAGCTGGTTATTTTGTTGTTTGCTTTTTTTCCTATTAATTCTACAAAATTCTGGATTTTTTGAATTGGACTCAGGGCTCAGGTAAATCCATTCCAAAGCTGGTGCCTGAGCTCTCCCCAGCATCATCCAAGTGTTCATCTGATCCTGGACTGGGTCAGTCCCACTCAACCCAGCACTGACTCTTCCCCAAAACACTTGGGGGAACTTCAGGCAGCCCTAAAAACAATTTTAAATTAACTTCATGAGTTAATTTCATCTTTTCAATCAGTCCCTGCTCACTTCACTCACTCACAGTGAGCACTGCCCCTGAGCTTCCACAAAATTCAGAACTTGTAGGGAAATGCAGAGGATGAATCAACTTCCAAATACCTGAATTCAAATACTGCTGATGTTTAGGGTTTGGAACTTGTAAATACTGCAAAAGCAAAACCAGTTTCTCCTCGATGTGGAAAAAAAGAAAAAGGATTTGATTGGCTGTGTTTAGGATTTTTTTTCCCCTTTCTCTCTCTCTTTTAAACAGAGTCAGCACCCAAACATTTCTCTCTGCCAGTTTTGCCATGGAGGAATGAAGGAAAAATGTGCATTTTGGTGCTTTCTGGGCAGCAAGGCCACGTCCCAGGGCAGTGGCTCTGCCATCCCTGCACCACCTGCATTCACCTTGCCAGGGTAAATCCACCCTGGCTGCTCATCTGTGCCTTCCAGCTCAACCTGCTCATCCCCTCTTCCCTGCAGCCCCAGCTCAGGTTCTGAGCAGAGCCCTCGGGCAGGAGGAGCTCCCTGGAGCTCGCAGAGATCTCTCCACACGTTTTTCTCTCAGATCCAGCAGCCTGACCTGCACAGGGGCTGGCAGAGCATCTCCCCTGCCTGAATTGGGGCACCCTCTGAGTCCAGGTGATGCAGGAGCTCATGCTCAGCCTCTCCTGTTCAAACCTGGCCTCAGGAGGGCACCGGTTGGGTGAGGACCCCCCAAAACGCTCTCTGGGATGGCTTTTAATCTGAATTCCTGGCACCAAATGCCCTTGCATTTAAAAGCAGCCTCCATGCATCAATTCCTTATGCATAACATCCCAAGGAGCACAAGAATTGGCTCATTTGAGCCCAGTAAACAAACACTGAGTAACTGAATTCCTGATAAATCTGCTCCATTTGCATCACTCAAACAAGGCAAAACAAACCACATCGTCCATCAGGGCCGGAGCTCAGAGTCCCTCTGGACTTGGCTCGGCAGAAAATTCCCTCAGTAACTCTAGTTCGTGCTGTAAATCAACATTTTTATGAAGGGTTTTTGTACTTTCTGATGTTTGATTGTAGAGCAAAGGAGCTCTGAGCAAACCAGGCTGGAGGGTCCTTGGTGATGCTCTGGTTGTGCTTTGGGGTAACTGAGACACCCCCAAAGCCCAGCAGAGCTTTGAGGGCTCTGCAAGCTTTGGAAAGCAACAAAAATATTGATTGCATGCACCTGAAGAACAACGTTTGCAGATATTCTGGACCCACAGCTAGAAATTCTTCCACGTTCCAAGTGCAAATGCTCTTTAATATAAAATAGCTTGTGACAAATGTGTTTCAGGTTACAGCTGGGTTTGGGGTTTGTTTTGCTTTTTAGTAACCCTCCTGCCAATACCATCCAGTGCTCCGTGAGAAATGTTTGTGGCATTAATTGCAAGTGAAAAAAAAAAAAAACAAAAAAACCTGAAAAATGGGGGGAGCAGCAATCCAAACCAAAGTCTGCCTGGAAAGGCTTTAAAGGAGTAAATCAAACAAATGGTTCTCAAACTGCGCGGGTTCCTTTTGGTGCCTCTGTGTGGAAAACATTCAGCACCTCCTGCCAGGTGTGCCAGGGGTGGAATTCTGCCCTGGGAGGGTGGGAGGCCCTGGCACAGTGTGCCCAGAGAAGCTGGGGCTGCCCCTGGATCCCTGGAATGTCCAAGGGCAGGTTGGACAGGGCTTGGAGCAGCCTGGGATGGAAGGGGTCCCTGCCCATGGCACTGGGTGGGCTTTAGGGTCCCTTCCAACCCAAACCAGTCTGGGATTCTCTGAAATAGAACCTGGAGGCTGAATAAACACCCAGAGAAGGAGGGGCACTGCTCACAGGGTGGCTCTTGTTCCACCTGCCTCTCCAGAAACATTTTCACAGCAAGGTAATTGCACAGACAGCAATGGCAGGGAAGGAGGAATATCAAAGAACAGGGGATTAGAAATGACACAGCCTCAGCAACCTGGAATTCCGTTAGCAAGCAGGGCAGAGCATTCATTAGAAATGCATTTTTTTGAGTCACAAATGAATTTCTGGGGTCTGAACTGAATTTACCAGTGAATTGTAGGAGTGATTGTCCCAGGGCTGGGGTCGGATCCCACCAGTCAGCACTGCCCACGGATCCCCTCTGCAGATCCCAAGGCTGGGATGAACCTCAGCACGAGGAACAGGGCAACAATTCCTGCAGCTTTGCATTTGGAACCAATTTGCTCCGACATTTCCCCACTGCAGTCAGAGCCTGGGCTGCACGAACCCTCGGGAGAGCAGCTGGGGCAGGATTGCAAACTGCACTGCACCCGTCCCTGCATTTGGGCTGCAGGAAAGGCAGGGGGGATCTGGTCTGACACCAGCTGTGCACAGCAGCCCCTGTGGGAAGAGCTAAACCCACTGGGGAACCCCCCCCAGCAAACGCAGGACTACCAGGGAGATCAGAATTTAAAGGTTTTGCTGCTGCCCGTGATCCCAAACCCTTGCCCCTCCTCACTTCCCCCCTGTCCATTGCTGTCCACCACAGGCACCTCCCAGCCCATCCCAGGTCTGTGCAGAACTGCCTCAGCCACCATCCAAAGGAAGGACTGAACTGGGGCAAGGCTCAGAAACAACTTTTCCAGCAGATTCCTGCTGGAACCAGAGCAGGGAGATGCTGCAAAGGCATTGTCCTCAGGCTACAAGCCCCCTTTTATTTCCATTCTCCTTCAGGAAAGCCAAAAGCAAAAGAAAAGGCACAACAAAGGGAGATGTTGATTGGGTTATTCCCAGCCAGCTCCTCTCAGATTTTCCCCTGCTGAAGTGTTGGAGAGGGAAAAGGGGCTTTGCACCAAGTCCTGCTGCGGGGCCAACGCTTTCCAGGGAGATGGAGGCATGGCTGGGAGCATCACCAGGGTTGGGATTGTTATTTGCTTAATTGATGCTGCCAAACATGCACTCATTAAGGCTGGAAAAGAGCACTGCCAAAAAACTGTTGCCTGTTTGTAACCAAAATAAGGTGGGACACACACAGAGGGAGCCTCGAGGGAAAGGACAACTCCCTTCTGCACCGGACCCAAGCTTGGGAGAGGTTGGTTTGTCACTGAGCTGTGCCACGAGAGCCTGACCTACACCCTGACACCTCAGAGACCAGTGACAGCCACAGCTCAAGGGGAAACTGAGGCACGTGAGAGCCAGGGTATCCCCTCCAGATCCCCCAAACCCAGCCCGGGGAGCAGCCCCAGCACCCTCCCCACAGCCAAGCTCTAATTGTTTAGAGGCTTAATAAGTTGGAACTTAAAACTGGTTTATGGCTGTACATAGGAAAAAAAAAAAAAAAAAAAAAAAAAAAAAGCCCTGTCGTAAAGTATTTATTACACTTCCTTTGGAAATGATGACAGTCCTCCAGTGAATGTTTTTATTGTTATTCATCATCTTTCGAGAGGGTTGGACAGCTCTGAAATACAGCTTTAATATGAGAGCCAAATGAGAAAGTGCAGATTTAAGGGAAACCTCGGCAGATCAGGTTTCACTCGGTGCCTGCAGCACTCCCAACATGTGTTTCTGATCTGCAGCTCCGCTTTGTTGTGCCCAAACTGAAACTGCATTAAATTCGCTTCGCAGGGATTGTGAAAGAGCGAGAAACACACACAAAACCCGGCTCGCTTTCCACGTGCCACTCCCGCCTTCATCCATGACCTGGAGACGGAAACGGGGATTTATCCCGACCCGGGCTGCAGACCCAGCATCAGCAGCACTGCTTCCCCAGCTTACCCACTTTGGGGATGATTCTCTCATTCTCCTAATCAGAGAATCTCTCTGGAAAAATACACCCAGTTTTCCTCGTGGAAGAAAACCCTGTGCATGCACAGCCCAGGTCACCCTGCCACAAACAGCATCTTAAAGCTCAAAGCTGAGGAAAAAGGTTCAGCTCTCATAAATCCCCTCTGTCCCTTCACAGCAGCTCCCAGGAAAATGGGGCTGGAGTGGAGAAAAACCCAGGACAACTGAAGAAACTTCTTTGGGCTTAAGATGCCATGAGACACTGTGGCCAATTATTAAATAGAGGTGTTAATTCAGGAGTGGCTGTCTGCGAAACAAGTGGCTTTGCCAAGTCCTGGAGAAAGGTTTGCCCTGGCAAAAAAAAAAAAAAAAAAAAAAAAAAAAAAAAAAAAAAATCCAGAGAAAGACAGTTCAGCAGCTCCAAGGAATCCCGTTGCATTTTATCAGCCTCTCCTCACCAAAGGCAGCAGGGGGGGGTGCAGTGTGTGCCCCCAGACCCAGCCTGTGCCCCCCACTCCTGCAGGGGATGGCAGGAGGCAATTCCTCCACATCTCATTTAAATCATGGACAGAACAAATTCCTGAACTTTATGGCCACTGTAAATACTCAGCAATGTAACCCTGCTCCCCTTCCCTGTAACATCCTGCAGTGATTCCTATCAAGACAGTATCAGAGAAGCCAAACCCGACTGGTTTTCCTGTTATCTGGATGGATGAATATAGACCTGTGTGGGAGCAGAGGAGTGCCTGGGTAAAGAGGAGAGAGGAAAGGGAAGGGAAAACCCTTTAACCTGCAGAGGTTTGCCTGTGGGAGAGCAGGGTGGTGGTAGGAAAATACTCCAAGTGGATCACTCTGGGTACTACCACAACACAAGCACAGCATCCCAAATCGCATCACTCTGCGTACAACTGCATCCCTACTGCATCACTGGGTACCACAGCACCCCAAACACATCACTCTGGGTACCACAGCATCCCAACTGCATCCCCCTGGCTGCCAGGGGAACCTGACCACATCCCTGTGGGTACCAGCCCATCCCACCCCCTGTCATCCTGTCAGCACCCCCTGGCCCACACCGCCCTCGCCAAAGCCCTCAGCTCTTTTCCCTGTTTTCCCAAAGGCCTGTCCCAGCCCGTGCTGGGGGAGGGAGGATTCCCTGCACGGCCCTGGGCAGCAGATGGGGCAGGCCCAGCCCGTTGTCTGTTTTCACTTTGTTTAACAGCTGCCCTTTGGATCCTGCTACTTCCCAGGCTGTGGACAGCAGGGCCGGCACAGGAAACACAGCCAAACATTTACCTACCCCTCTTTGATTTAAAACAGCTTCGGAAGGGCTGGAAGTCTGTACATCAACATCCAGCTAATCCAACCTTTCCTCCTGCCAGACAGAGCCAGCACTGAAGAGTTAATGAAAATACCTCCTCTGCCCTAAAGAAATCATAGCTTGGATGTGGAGTCATGCAAACTCCAATCACCCTTGCTTAACACTTGCACAGAATTATTTTAACATTTGATTTGAACTTAAATAAACACGCTCAGTGCTCCAGACAGGGGCGTGGGAGCTGCCTGCTGCTGGGCCACCAAAAAACAAGGCAGGAGGTGTCTCCCCTGCCTGGACAGGAGAGGTCAGTGGCAGCTGCACTGCTGGGGCACAGACACCATCCTCAAATCAGGAACTTTGCTGTGGCTCCACTCTGTGACAGATGAAGCATTTTTTTGAGCTAGAAATGAAAAGAAAAAGGCTGCCTGGTGCTAGCCCAGAGTTCTGCTGCACTGATTAAAGGATTCAGCTCATTCAGAGCCACCCTGGAGACATCTGCAAGACGAGACAGTCCCCGGTGACTTCTGTGTCCAGGACAGTCCCAGCCGCAGTGACCCGCTGAGAAATGCTGCCCTGGCCAGCAATTTGTCCAGGGCTTTTTTGGGGAAAAAAGGGGTGGAGAGGCTCATGTGGCTGCCCCCAGGACGGGCTGCTGGCAGGGCAGGTCTCGCCTCCCATCTGGGCTCGGGCTCTGAGCGGAGCCAGTCGGTCTGACGGCCACTGGCTCTTCCTCTCTTACAAATGCTGGGAACATCAGATAATCCGGGGAGGTCAGGGTCAGCTGCTGTCACTGCTTTATCTCAGCCCTGGAGCAGCTCTGCATGTGTCCCAGCCCCAGCCTCTGCCTCTTTATGCACCATATTATTTTAAAAATGCCTCCTTTATTAGCTCTTCTCACATGGTTCTGCTACAGCCCAAAGGGAAAAGGCTACAGCTGAGCGAGCACCAACCCAGGAGATTTCCATTTCTTCCCTGACTCTACAGGAGAGCAGGAATCCTGCTTCCCCTCCCATCTCCCAGCCCTGCTCTTTGCAAACAAGAACTTGCTCGTAAAATTTAAGGTCAGGGCCCTTGGCTCATCTCATCTTCCCTGCTTTATCTTGCAGAATTACTTTGCTTTACAGCATCCTCCCTGCCAGCTCATGCAGAAGGTGACTGAGCTCTGCTGAGCCCAATAACTGCTTCATTTAAGCACCTTTTCCAAAAAGTGGATGTATTTGTGCTGCTACAGCTCTGCTGGCAGTTTCTCCAGGAGGGACAGCCTAAGGCCAAAGGCTGCAGAGGGATTTATTTTTTAGGGTGCAGGTTACCTGGTGAAGCTGCTTCTCCCAGATCCTGTGGGTTTCACACATCCTTACTCTGTGCAAGGAAGAGAGAATAGTTGCTGTTTATTGAGATCTTTTTTGCTTGTTGATTTTTTAAAGACTTTTGTGATCTCTAAAACCTTGATATGGATTTTTTTCAGTGTTGGGATGAACTTTTTGTGAGCACCCTGACCTGTCCTGCCACTCCAAATCCCACATCCAGGGAACCTGCATTCCAGGGAAAACCTTATTCTGAGCAATTCAGCACAGACCTGCTGCCTATCAGCTGCCTGCCTGGTGCTTTTGCTTTTCATGCAATTAAACATCTTTGTTTGCACTGTTTTCCTGGGATAAGGAAGAGCAGGGCTGGGCAGGACTTGGGATCTGCAGCCAGTACGAGGGCGACACTTTTGTTCCCAGCACCTCCCGTGCAGCAGCTGCCTGCACACACATTCACTGCTTGGGAGAGAGCTTTGCCCTGGAAATTGGCACAAAATCGGATTGCCACACTGTTCTTCCTTCTTTAAACAATCCCTGCAACGTGTGATAATTGCACTCTGCAGCTGGAAACGTCAAATGGCCAAATGCAGAGTTTGGGATTTGTCACATCAGCACTGAACAGCTGAAAAATTCACCTGGAGCACCGATGTGCTGCATCCCAGGAAGGGGCATCCCTTTATTTTTACAAAGGGGTCGTTCCTGAAGGAGGCAGGGCTTGGCTGCTCTGTTCAGATGACACTTGTCCCTTGTGGCTGCAGTTTTTAAAAGGCTGAAGGGCTCTTGGACACACAACCCTCTGTGGGCATTTTTGGAGTGAAACCTCCTCCCTGCAGCATTTGAATTTATGACGAGCAGAAAAGGGCATCCCAAAAAACCCACAATTTTGTGCTGGGAACCTTCCCCTGAACATCAGAGTGGCCACAGTGGACAGATGGGCTCCTGGCTGAGGCTTTTGGCCTGGGCTGGAAGAGCCCAAGGCTCCATCCTTGCCCCAGCTCCTTGCTGGAAGCAGATGGCAGAGGATTTTGCATTTCCATGCCAGTCGGGCGTGAAGGAGAGCGTGTACTTCACTAACAAGAGATCAGCTACTATTTATCTTACACGGGTGACTGCACTGGGGAAACAGCACCGAAGAGAGGTTTAAACCTTGCTCCTCACCAAACCACTTCTCCCAAACAGCAGCTGGGAAATGAGCAGAGCTCAGAGAATAAAAGGGAGAAATTTTTACAGACGTGCACAGTTCTCAAGTCATTTCACAAAGTTGAGCTTTTTTTAAATGTTAAAATAGGGAAGGGAGAAGTTGATTATGTTGCATTACTTTTTAAAAACTTCCTATCCCTGCTGTGGGTCCTCCAGCAGCAGTTTGGTTTCGCTTTCTCTGTTTACCACCTGTTTTGGTTTAGGGTAAATATGGGAAGAAACACCTGAATGGGGTTTTTTTAGAAAGTAAAGTGGCCCTTTATTTAGCTAGCTAAAAGTTAATAAAAATAAAGGGGAGCTTTTTTTTTTTTGCTGTTTGTATTGTAGAAAATATACACTATGTGTGAAGGAAAACATTAAAGAATATTTCTCTACTTAAGTAAAACTTATTTCTGAGCTAACCAGATGAATGGGGCTACAACTCAGCATCATGCCAGGACAACACCAAATACCAAGACATTTTTTCCAGCTGCCCCAAGTAAGAGCTTTTTGAGGAATGAGCCCCGGATCCGCAGGTGCAGCAATTCCCTCCCCCAGGGGTCACCCTCATCGTTAATGCTTCCCCGGAGCCCAGCAGGCCGGCGTGGGTGGAGGATGCTGATGGCTGGAGCTGTGGGCAGCAGGGAAATACCTGCTGGCCGTGCCTGGCGCCGGGCCAGCCCGCGGCATGCAGAGGGAGCAGGAGGGACAATGGCAGGAAGTTGTTGATCAGTGACTCGCTGCTCACTAACGACATTGGCTTCCTTTATTTCCTCCACCTTTCACTACCGCGGTGCAGTGACAGCATCGGCCTGGCTGCCCCCGCCACGCCAGAGCCTGCAGGGAGAGCAGGTGCTTTGAAAAACCCTACAAACCCGGCAAAATCGCTTCCAGCCTGGGTGTTGATTTTGCAGGGAAGTGATTCCCCAAGGCACAGACACAGTGCCAGCTCCTGCCGCAGCAGAGGAGCCCTGGAATAATGGCACCAATTGTGGATTATCCTGTGGAAGGGAGCCACAGGGATCACCAGTGCAGACCCCCCAGAATCCCAGCCTGTGCATCCCTGGGAGCACTGTCCAAACACTCCTGCAGTCTTGGCAATGGCACCATTCCCTGGGGAGCTGTTCCAGTGCCCCAGAACTCTCTGAGGGAAGAACCTTTTCCTAAAATCCCACATAACCCTCCCTGACACATCTTCGTGGTGAGATCACTGCTATGGGATGAGGGACTTGCAGAGGAACTGGGAAAGGTTTTAAACCTTTTCCACAATTCAGGCCCTGGCACTGAGTTTGACCCGTGATAAATCTTATTTATCAACCCGAGAGACTTGGAGGAGCACAGCCAGCCTTGCAGACAGGTTGAACATTCACTGAGAGCAGAAGTTTGTGAAAGACAGAGAAGAAAATAAAGAGAATAAAAGCAATATTGCTTACCTTAGGTAATACTGAATTCCTCAGATATCATTTCCTTTTGATCTGACTCAGACTCACACACTACAGGATACACAATTGTGATACCAGACATAAAGCAACCCAAAACATGCTTTTAACATTTGGAAACAATGGCTCAATTTGAAATTAAGCTGCAGCAGGTAAAGAGCCCTGATCCACCCTGCCCAAGGCTCACACCAACTGCAGATTCATCAGATGGCACCATCGCTCCAGGAGCAAGGAGAGCAGCTTGTTAGCATTTAAAAGAAAATTTATATGAGGAAAAAAAAAAATCTTGAAAAACCACAAACATTTCAGCATTTTAGCAAAATGGAGCTGGGAGGAGAGTGAAAGTATGGATGTGTGAACATGGGCAGGCAGAGTTTGACAGCTCCATGGCACATTTCCTCCCCCCTTACTTCTAGAGGTGCCTTGCGTGGTCGGAGCAAACCCCATAAATCTGTCAGTGCAGGATGCTGGAGAGTTTCCTCAAGGAAACCCTCCTATATCATCCTCAATCACCCAGCAAAATTTGGCAGCTGCACTTCCCGAGGTTAAAGGCATCACTGGGGTTTCAATGAAGACATCCTTGGCTGGACTCTGCTCTGCTTTAATTGAAAGATTACAGCCCCTGTCCCCAGGGAGGGATAAAACCCTGGCTTTGGGAGGATGCAGAACACAGCTGCCACCACCATGGTCAAGGTCTGAGTGAGCAAATGGGTGAAATAAAGCTGGAAATGGTCTTTGGCTTCCTCTGCCAAATCCCTGCCCCTGCACTGCTGTGGAAGAGGAATACCCTATTTCCAGAGGTCCCAGAGCCTCAAAATCCACCTTGGAAATAACACAATCAGCACAGGCTTCGTGCATCCAAAGACTTCTGAGGTCTTTCTGACTGCTGGAAGACTTGGAACTGGCTTTTGCATATTTTGGATGACCTATTTATCCCAGAATTGGCAAGGCTGGGGCGCAGTTTTCCTCACCAGGCAGGTCTGGGTCACAGGGAGTTGGTGGGAAGGAAGGAAGGAGGCGGAAACTTTGTGTAAATAACAACCCTCAACCCCTCCCAGTTCCCTGCTCCTGCCCGTTCCTTGGCAGGGAGGAGGTGGGACATGGGCCTTTGGTTAGAAAAAAGCTAAATTCCATTTTCAACTGAATTACATAGCCAGGCCCTCAGATCTCTGGCCAGAGGCCTGCTCCCACTGTCAGACAGGCTTTAAAAATAAATATACCCCGTGCCTGCTAGTCACGGGGCTTCTCTAATTAACCAAGTGTCCTGATGGCCTCTGCTGAGCAATTTGGGCCTGGGGCTGGGCACTGGTTGCCTTTAGGGCTGCTCCCCATCACACAGGGCTGGGATGGACTCTCTGGATCTGTCAGGAGTACAGCTCCTCTGCAGAGCACTGTCCCCATTTCCAGAGAGGAAGGAGATGCCAGGAATGTGTTAATGGGGTGGCAATCCACTGAGTGTCCATAAAGGACACTCCATTGGGGTCTGCCCTCTGTTGTGGGTCAGCAGCACGAGTCCCAGGAGGTCTAAGGCATGACATGCTGAGCCTCAAGGTCATTTTTATACATATGTTCTGTATTCTTCTCATACATTGATTATTAAAAGCAATATAGCTTCCAAGAACCCTCCACAGCAGGAATTTCCCTGCCCCTGCATGGTTTGTGCCAAGGAACAGGAGTGCAGTGAGCAAAGGGCCGTGCCCACCCCTCCTCCTGGAGAGTCCTGACAGGGACACATGGAAAACTCCAGCAATGCCCCCAAGAAGGCAGGCCCAGACTTCCCAGCAAGCAGGTCACAGACCACCCCACCCCAGCGCAGTCCTGTCCCTGCCTGGCATCCCCCCTTCCTTCTCCTGCCTTGGAGCTGCAGGAGAGATCTTGTCCCACCACATCAGCTCCAGCATCCCACTGCCCATCCCTTAAATTGCTTAGAAACAGCCCCAGACATGGTTCATGACTCTTTAAAGATTATCCCATTTGTTTTTACCCCCAGCTCTGCCATTTCCCCATCCTTTGCTCCCTCCAGACAAGCTGCAGCTCCAGAATAGCAGCTGGATTAGAGATTTGCAAGCTTTGGCCCCCAAAACCAGTTTTAAGAATTAAAGGAATTGGTGAAGGACAGAGCCCCCTGCAGCCACACAGTCTGTGCCCACCTCCTGCCCTGGCTGCTCTGTCCCCAATCCTGGTCCAGCCCCACTCCTGCTATTTTTACATTCTGATTTAACAGCTTGTCTTTTTCTCACTCATGGCCTTTAAGTTTTGGAAAAAACCCATTATTTTCTAGGTGATGAGAAGTTCAGTGTCCTCAGCTGATGGGAGGGGTGGACACCACAACACAGGAGAAGCCAGTGAGAACAGAGACAACCAAGCTCCTGTTGCTCCAACACCCAGAATAGAGGGGAATTATAATCCCAGAGATAATAAAGAGGCTTTATTCCAGCTGTCAGTCAATCTGCCTCCACTCCTCGCCTGCCCTCCGGAGAATATTTTTCAAGGCCACAGCCTTGTAGGTGATGATGTTTTATTACATCTCAAAGAGAAAGAGGGCAAGAAGAAAAAAAAAAAAAAAAGACCAACACACAGAGGAATGCAGTTTCATTTGCAGTTTCCTGAAACCTGAGCAGAAAGTTTATAAAAACTTTGGGTTGTGTTTGGAGTTAGGAAGCAGAATGAGAAATCACTCTCCTTTTCCTCTTTCTGTTTGCTGAGCAGCACCACCAATCCCACAACCTTCCCTCCACTTCTCCCTGTTTTTTCCCCAGCAGCATCAAAGTTCCAAGCCTGGCTCTGTTGGCTTGGACGGAAATCAGCAAGCGAGGGGCTGAACAAGATCCTTCTTGTAGTTCACACACCCTCATTTTAAAAAAACACAGGATTAAGAAAGAAATTTGATTCCCACTTCCTAAGTCTGAATTGTCTGAAAGCTGCTGCTCCTTCAGGTTAAAAAAAATAAAAATAAAGAGAACAGAAATAGCAGAACCACCCCCCTCAACCTCTGAACATCAAAACAAACAAACAAAAGATGTTTTCCCAAAAAAGTAGGGGCTGGTGGAAAGAGAGACAGGAGCCAGTCTGAGATGCTTTTCTCACTCATGGCCCTCACAGGACCTGGGCAGAAACAGAGCCACTCCTGGAACCCCTCTGCACCAAGCACTGGCTGTACTGTGAGAGGAGGGAAAAGGGACACTGCTGATGGGCACCAGCACACCAAGAATGACCAACCCTGGGCACAGAGGGCCTGCTGCAAAGCCATGAGGTCTTCCAGGAGCAGGAATTGGCAAAGGAAGCCCAGGAGAGTGGCCAAGGGGAGGCCAGGCCTTGTCCCTTCACACTGGTGAATGAGCTCAGGTTGGGCATCACCCAACCCAGCCCCATTTCACTCCCCAACAACCCTCCCTGGGGCTTTGAAGCCTCCAGGTGTGCCAGGGCAGATGCCAGCCAGGAGACACCATCTGCCCCCCTGAGCTCCTCCCCACACCCAGCCCAGCTCCCCTCAGCACATACCCCCACTGCCAAGGCTACACCACCAGCAGCTTCCCCCTGCCCAGCTCCCAGCAGCACCATGCTGCCAGCATGAAAAACAGCAGCCAAAGGCCATATGGCCTCTTCCTTCCATCACTTCTCCCACCGATGGCCAGCAGCAGCACAGAGAAGAAAGCAGGCTGGAAAGCAGGCTGGGTCATTGCACAAGGAGGCTGAAAGAAGTTTACAAAAGAAGCTTTATTGTACTATTTCCCAATTTTAAGACCTAAACTCTGCATCCTTCACATTCTTTTTGATAGAGCTTTTTTTAAAGTGTGGTTTTAAAGCAAATACTTTGGAGGCAGCACTGGAACCAGGCCAGAGAGGCTGTGCTGGGGTGAGCACATGAAGGACCTGTGATATTTTGTTTCTGGGGAGGAATGTCACACTTCTCCTTCAGGCCAGGAGCACTTCATTCTGGAGACTGATCTGACCAAGGAGGCAGAGCTGCTCAGGAAAATTAATTTACTATTTCTTGTTGCTAAGTCTTAAAGGCCAGCTCAGCAGTAGCCACGAGCCCAGAGCTGCACTAGTGCCAGTGGTACCTGCTCCACACTGTCCAGTCTTTTAGACTGGACATCAACCTCAAATGTGCCAAAATACCAACTTTGGGAAACATTAGCTTGGAAATCTTTGGTTTTCCACTCCAGCAACTCACCAGCACTGGGATACGTTGCTGTGCCCCTGGGCACAAGCAGTTTGCTGACACTCGTGGGGGGTTTTGGATTTCAAGTCCCACAGAACCCCTGAAATCCCAATTTCTGGTGCTCCATGACTTCAGCCAGGGCCATGTGAAATCCCAGCCAGCCTATTCCAGCAGGTGGATGAAGAGTCCAGGTGCCTTTGGATTTTGTCCCATTTTGCCACATATTCATGACCACTTTACATAGAGAGACCTAACAGACTTTAATGACTGCATGATAATTTGGTCAACAACCCAGCCTTGTGGTTAAAAAAAATAAATAAATCTGAAAATAATCAAGAAACTCTGCCACAACTGTCCAATGCAAAGAACTTAATGATCCATGTAAGAAAAATGTATTTTCACCTCCTTTCCCTGCAGGAAGGTGCATCAGCCTGGCTCAGAACCTGCTCCTTGGCACGAGTCCCACCAGCCTGGGCTCATCTTTGCTTTCCAGCTTCCTCAGGTTACACCCAATTTCCTCCCAGTTTCCCACCCTGCCAGAGGAAAAGCCAGGCTCAGATTTCTGAAGGACATCAGGGTTTTAACTCCAAGGAAGCCAGGCCAAGCTCAGCTGGACAACTCCTGGACACTTGGAGAAGCAGAGGCAGAGCTAAGCCAAGCTGGGTAATTACAATGCAACCTCCTTCAAACCACCTCCCCAGCAGCCACATCAGAAAAATCAGGATGCACCAAAATGTCCATGTGCCCAAACACCCACAAGAGACTCCAGCAACATCCAGGTTTTTCACACTGAAGGATCTGAACTCCATGAAAACAGCTTGGAGCTGCTCACAGACAGCCCCTCTTCCCACAGGGGTTGAAAAACTCCAGCTGGTTTCCAGTAGGACCAGCCAAAATCAGATATCCACATGGGAAAAGCAGCATCCATTCCTCAAAGTCAGTATTTTTTTATTACCACCCCGAACACCCAACCCCACCAATGCAAGGAACAACAGAAAATGAAACATTTCCATCTCCTCCCCCTAGATGTGGCATTACCCCTTGGCCCCTGTGTTGACTCCTAGGGATTTTCCAAGTGTTTTACCAGTTAGGGTTGGAAAGGCACTCAAGCAGTGCCGTGTGCCTCGGATTGCTGCTTTCAGATGGGCCACAGCTGTCTCCAGGAAATGGAGCAAAACCCAGCGTGTCTTAAATGAAAAGTGTTTCTGACATGACAATATATTTTGCTTTTAATTCGTTTTTCGTCTCAGATTATGAGTTGCCAAAAGTTCTGCCGCCTGAACAGGTCCAACCAGCTTTCCTTGCATACCTCTCCTGAAACCAGCTCGGAATGGGAATGGTAATTATGTGTTGAGGGCAGAGGAGATCATTAAAATAAATGACTTGGATTCTGAAGCCTATAAACTGTCCTCCTCTGCAATTAAAGTAATTTCATATTTCAGTTCACTTTGTCACCTTGTCTATCTTTCCCCAAGTTGTAAATTAAGCTCAGGAAGGTTCATTAAAAGCCTGTGAAGTTCTCTGTAATAAATGGCATTTAGCATTGGCAGGAGGAGCAGATACAGTGCACGAGTCACAGTCTGGGGGCTGCAAAGGGCTCTGGACTCACCTGAAACTGCCTCACTTGCCCCAGGAACACGTCAGAGAATGTTAATGACGTCTCTGCAGCACTCGGATCCATCTCAGAGCAGGGATTTCACCATGTCCTCTATCCACAGGGTCACAGGAGTGGCTTGCACCATGAACAACATGGAAACTGCGTGGACGTCTCTCCAGTCCCATACTGGGAATGGGGGACCCGGGAATCTCGAAAGGCATTAGGATGCACAATGGCATTAATGATGGATGGCTGCACTTGAGAGAGGCTTTGAGCAGGATGATGGGATCCTCAAAGCAGCAACTAAAATGGCTCTGTCCACAGCAAGGGCTTGGAACTGGAAGATCTTGAAGATCCCTTTCAAACAAAACCATTCCAGGATCCTGCTCCTGCTGGCCTTGTGTGAGCCCTGGCTGGATGGCACGAAAGGTGCAGGTTCTCCAGGCTCCATCCCAGCGGCCTGCAGCACTGGCAGGAGAAGCCGAGGCCTCAGCCCCCGTCTGACCGCGCTGTGGAAGCCCAGAGTAAACACTGGACATCCCCCGGCTCAGCTCATTGATGCCAACACAACACATCCCTCATTGTCTGCCGGACAAGCCGCGCTGTGTCGGGTTCACCCGGCCTTTCCAGGAGCCCCCGGCCGGCCTTGGTGCCAGCGCGCCGCGGGGCCGCCATTCCGCCCGGCCCGGCCATAGCGGCGCTTTGTCACCGCTCTGTCACCAGGGGCAGTGCCCACAGCCCCGCCATGCCGGCAGACCGGCCGTGAGGGCAGTGCCACAGCCCCGCCATGCCGGCAGACGGCCGTGAGGCAGTGCCACAGCCCGCATGCCAGCAGACCGGCCGTGAGGGCAGTGCCACAGCCCCGCCATGCCGGCAGACGGGCTGTCCCCTCAGGAAAGCGGGCAGCGCCACAGCCCCGCCATGCCAGCAGACCGGCCGTGAGGGCAGTGCCACAGCCCCGCCATGCCGGCAGACCCCGTGAGGCAGTGCCACAGCCCGCCATGCGGCAGACGACTGTCCTCAGGAAAGCGGGCAGTGCTACAGCCCTCCATGCAGCAACCGCCGTGAGGCAGTGCCACAGCCCCCCCATGCCGCAGTCCGACTGTCCTCAGGAAGCGGCAGCGCCACAGCCCCGCCATGCCGGCAGACCGGCCGTGAGGGCAGTGCCACAGCCCCGCCATGCCGGCAGACCGACTGTCCCCTCAGGAAAGCAGGCAGTGCTACAGCCCCGCCATGCCGGCAGACGGGCTGTCCCCTCAGGAAAGCGGGCAGCGCCACAGCCCCGCCATGCCAGCAGACCGGCCGTGAGGGCAGTGCCCACAGCCCCGCCATGCCAGCAGACCGGCTGTCCCCTCAGGGAAGCGGGCAGTGCTACAGCCCCGCCGTGCCAGCAGTGCCCACAGCCCCGCCATGCCAGCAGACCGGCTGTCGCCTCAGGGAAGCGGGCAGTGCCCACAGCCCCGCCGTCGCCGCCATGGGACGGCCACAGAGGTGCTGAGACCCCGCCAGCGCCGGGAAATGCCCACGGGTTTGAATGGAGTCAGCAACCCCGGGCTGGCAGCGCATCCATGGCGTTTATTGTTCCGGCACAAGGGCTCTTTGGGGACCAGAGTGCCGCGGAGGCCTCTGCGGGGAGATTAGATCGGTTCCCCTGCTCTGTGATAAACCCGCCCGTGGCGGCCGAGGCAGCGGCGGCGCCGCCTTTGTGTGCCCCGGCCCCCGCAGCGGGAAAAGCGAGCCCACGGATTGCAAAAAGGGACATTATGCACACGGGTGAGAGCCGGGCTGCGGCTCTGGGGGGCACGGAGCAGTCATGGCTCAGCCAGAACAAGGGGGACAGCACTGGTGACATCTGAGTCGTTGGGGATCCCAGGACGGGAGAGGGGACGGCAGCTCCTGGGAGAATGCTGCAGCCTGCTCGGAAGGCACTGATTCCGATGGGATCGCTCAGGAACCTGGGAGCTCCGACTCAGTACATCAAAACCCTTTCCCTTTCCTGGGTCACTAACAAGCCAGCGATAAACTTAAATAACTTCAACCATTTCTTTTCTGTAAAACAAGCACTGACCTCCTTCATCGAGATCCATCACAATACCCACTTGAGAGCTGTTTTTCGGCTCTGCCCCACCAATGCCCCTGTATTTAGCACATGCTGACGAACAAGGCACACATCATCTGGGAGACGCCAGCCCCACACCACCAGCCCAGCCCCAAGCCTGTGCAGGGCCCGCAGAAGCTGAAGGACACGAGATGAGCCCAGGAGCAGCAGGTCCGGAAGCAGAGCCAGCAGCCAACCGTGCAAGACCCATCTTGCTGCCGCCCACCCCGCCGCTGATTTTCTCCTTTCATGGTTTTGCCATTAAGAGCAATTACAGCCCAGTCGTGTTCACAGCGCGCCCCATGAATGCATCAAAGCGGGGCTCGGCACAAACCCATCCGCAGCTCACGACACTTCCCCTGGCCCTTCCTCGGCTGGCCGGCGAACCGCGGGGAGCTTGGATGTCTGCAGAACAAAAGCCCTACACAAAGAATTCCTGCCCGACTTGAATGGCAGCCCCGGGTGCTGATACAGTCTCAAACGCAGTAATTATTGCTGGCTTTGAAGCCTAACGTGTGCAGAGTGCACTTTCCACACCTATTTCACCCAAACGACACCACTTACCTCATCCCCGGCGTACCTGCTCCTCCGGAGCCCTTTGTAGTCCTGCCAGGGCCGCTCATTACTGCTCTCAAACGCTGCTGCTGCCTCTGGAACAGGAGACAGTAACTTTATGCAGAGGAAAACGCGAAATGAAAAAAGGCTGTCCTGAATTACAGCTTGCATCTCCATGAGAAAGCCTTTATTATATTATTTTGACCCGCTTGATGAGGGGAAATTAAAGGATTAAGTTTCCAAATGGGTGTCTATTGTGTGCGACTCCCACATGTCCAGCCAGCCCTGGCTCATCCTTGACCTGCCACTCTGAAGGACCTTTCACTCCCAGGCTTTTTCCCACGTCCTCTCCAACCAAACCCTCTGCTTGCTTCATCAGTGCCACAAATCCAACCCAATTCCTTATGGAGACGAAGACTTCTTGCCATTTTACCATGGAAGTGGCAGATCTGGAGGAAAGCTATAAATCCAAGGTGGGCTTTCCCAATATCAGCCTTGCAAGACAACAACCAGACAGAGAAATCCCACCTGCCAAACCCCTGAGGCAGTAAGGAAGGTAAACTAGCTCGGAGATAACATCAGAAAGCCCAAATAGCTCTGAGCTGGTGAAACAGCAGCAAAGAGTGTTTGCCCAAGAAAATGCCCCAAGAATATCCCAAAGATGGCCTCAGCCACGAGGAGCTGAGCCCCAGCACGGTGTCAGCAGTGACAATGAGCTCTGCAGGGCAGCCACACAGCACCAGGGAGCCAGAGCAGGGGTCAGCAGCCTCTGCACAGCAGCACAAGCCAATTCCCCTTCCCAGAGTCTGCTCAGGGCCGGCTGATGCCCCCACATTCCTCTCATCCCCACCCAGTGCACGTTAGGACACACAGGATAGCCTCAGCAGACAAGGTACCAGAGATAAAGTTCCTTCATCAGATAAAACACGGCAGAGAAATTGGGTCTGTCTCCTTCTCCAGGAGCTGGGAGAGTCCTTCACAAAAGACTTGGCACCCACACACAGTGAGTGCCACCAGAAAGGGCAGGAGGTGACACACAGACCCTAAGGGAAGGAGAATTTTGGAATTCTGGTTTAAAAAAGAGCATCACCACTGCCCACAGCTGGTGCTGGCAGAGGAGCCCCAGCGCCTGCCTGGCACCGGGCTCAGTGCAGTGAACAATGTTGTGTCTGTAAAGCTCTGAGAACGCGGGGGTGACAAAGGAACGACACAGTCCCTGCAATTATTTCAGTTTTTCTGGCCCCACGGAGCCCTGGTTAGGGAATAAAACCCACAAGGGTTTTGCTTATCCAGGCTGATCTTTGGGACAGCTAAGAAGTGTTTTTGGGGCTGCACCAGCTCCTCTGATTATGAGCACAGCAAATGTTCCAGGGCGGCTGTGCTAGGAGGGCTGAGCCCCAGGACCCTGCAGGGCTCAAGCAAGCACAGAGGGCTCAACACTGTTTCCAACATCAAGAAAGGGAATTTGGAGGAAAAGCCCATAAATCCTTATTTAAATGGAAAACACTCCATACAGTTTGTTGTAGTTTTTAATTTTTTTTTTCCTACACTGGTTTTCGGGAAGATGTTCAGAAGGGCAGAATTAATTAGGTTGGAAAGGACCTTAAAACGCCCCTCATTCCAAACCCTGCTGTGGGCAAGGACACCTTCCACTAGCCCAGGTTGCTCCAAGCTCCACCAACTCTCACCAGTTATAAAGGAGAAAACAAAACAGATGCTCTTCGATATCATCATCTGTCCCGGCATTAACAGCTGCTGGCACATTAATGAGCCTAATTAACAGAAATGCTGCCCATCCACCACTACTTGGCTCTACATTTTCAAGTCCTCACTGATGCTTGGATTTTAGAGCATATTTAAAACCTCCTCCTAACCCCCATACACCAAGCACGAAGTGTCTTATTCCAAGCAGAAAAATAGCTCTGAGGCACAGCTGGGTTTTACATTTTAGGGGTGGCACCTTCAGCTCTCAGAAATCATCTCTGCTCTCTAAGCCTCCCCAAACCAGCTCCCATCCCTGCAGCTCTAATCCACACCGACCAAAAAAATCCTCTGGGTGTCTATCAATACAATTTCAGCCTTAATTACAGAGCACTATTAAGTAACACTATTGTTCCCTGACAAAGCCCGTCGAGTTATTTATTAGGGAAGGATTTGGCAAATTGAGCCAAACTGCCAAAGCTTTGATAAACTGAAACCTCGTTTTCCCTGTGATCTCAACGAAACAGATTTTATTTCTCTGAATGCTTTGAAATCCGAAGTCCGAGTAGTTGTCACTAAGTGACGATGACAAAGGCTATTCTACTGCAGCTCAGGAAAACTGAAATTTCGCTTGTGGCAATGACAAAGGCTATTCTACTGCCACTCAGAAAAACTGAAATTTCACTTGTTTTTACAGTGACAAATGACCAGGGCAAAGCCAAGCTGGGGACTTCTCTATTTCACATCTGCACTGGGCAGTACACTGGGCTGCCTTTCATCTGTGGGCAGGAGAAAGCACAATACATTGTCACTGCTTTAGGAGTTGGGAACCGCAGAAAAAAAGAACAAGAACCCGTTTTTTCTGAGATGGCCCCTTTCTCGATTATAGTTTATTCTGATACATAACAGCAGGGCTGCCTTTGATCAAACCCCACGGGGAGCTTTGCCTGCAGCTTTCTCCAGCCAGGACCAGGAGTGTCCCAGGGATTCTCTGGTGGCTCGTGTGGCTGGCACAGTCACCACGAGCCCAGACCTGCCTAAACTCCTGCCAGGAATGAGACCCTCAGCCCAGCCAGGAGCCAGCCCACAGGGAGGATTTCCGGGTGACATCACAACACAAATTGCTCCTGCTCCCACCAGCAGCAGTGGCTGGAGACCAACCCCACTTTGGGACTGCTGGAGAGATTTCCCGGCAGGTCAGCAGTTATTCCATGCAGCAGCAAGTGACAATTCAGCCTGAAGACCACCCCATTCTTTAAACACTTTCAATTAGAAATTTATCTCACCCCCATCTGTGCTGAAATGCCTTTTCCCCTCAGTGAGTGCTGGGGTGATTATAGCATTCCTGAATGGAATCACTTGTGGTTGATCCAGTCAGCATCCCAAGAGGAATCCTGCAGTAACCGCCAGGAAGACAAGTGGGAAAGGCTGGATTTCCCTTCCTGCACTGCCCAGGACAGGATGGACCCTGATGGGCAGCTCTGCTTCCATACAAGGAGCTGCTCTGCACTGCCAACAGCTAATTCCTAAGCAAATTCTTTTCAAATGTTAATTACACTCGAACATGCTTGAATTTTACTGACCCCATCAAATTTGACAGGCAACTTCTCATTTTACCCAGAGCCACTTAAAAGCAAAATCAAGCTGAATATATCTTCAGGCTAAAATATTTGTTAGTCTAAAACCCTGCAAGCTTCAACCATAACCTTGCAATTTCCCTTGCATGTATCTCTGTTGATAACAGGTTCAGGACAGCAATTACTGGGCTTGTAAATACAAGCAAATCTCAGGTCTCAGGGCCAAAGGCTGGAACCAGAGTGTGTCTGGTGTTCAGAACACTGGGAACTGATTGTGCTCAGTGACACACAGACAAAGGATTTCCCTCCTAGATCAAGGCAAAATACAAGATAAGAAGTTGCTTGAAGCTCAGGCAATAATATTTTTAAGAGGGTGCTCTTGGAGTCAAATCTATGCTCTTTTTGAAGCTAAAACCCCACAGGGTCAGGTACCTTCCCTTGAGGGCATGGAAGGGGCAGACAGAGCACCTTTTGGGGTTGTATTTTTTGAACAAAATTTGCCCTCCAGCCACCTTCCCCATTTACCACCAGCATCTTACTGGGCTGTGAAGATTCCATGTGGCAAATCCTGCAGGAAATACAGGGGGATAACCAGGACCTAACAGTTCTTCTGATATTAAAATCCATTAGACTGCCTCAGGGTGAAAGTGGGTGCCCCAGGGACATTCAGTGCTGTATAAAGAGGACAAGAAGTCTCTCCCAGCCTGACAGCAGCAGGTGGCCCAGGTCCAAACTGGTCCAGATGGGCCCTTCCCATTCCTCAGCACTGGTCACACAGGCAGCTGTCCCACCACAACCCCCAGCATCACCCTACAAACCCCAAAATGCCTCCAGGAGTTCATTCACATGTTCACATTTGACAACTGCCCAAATTGAGTGCCAGAATTTATTTCCCTTCCTCCTTTCCCCCCCTCTTTAGAAGAAGCTGCTCTGTGCAAACACCCCAAAACCACCCCGTGACCCCGAGGCTCACCCAGAGACCCCCACACTCTCTGGGGTGCCCCCAAAGCCTCTCCCATGCTCAGGGTGCTCGATCAAACCCCAGAATTCCAGCTGCAGATGTGCCCTGTGCTTCACCCACATCTTTTACCCTCCCACAGGAGAAAGGGCTCTGCTGCTCTCCCCCAAAGCTCTCATGGTTGTGACAGAGGCAATAAAACCCTGCCCCAGTAAATCTGCCCAGAGCAGCTCTGCAGCTGAAGTGAAGTGACAATTCCCCATGGAAATCCACGGCTGACAAAGGTTTGGAATATTCCCTGATACCACAGAGATCAGCTCCTCTGACTGTCAGCAGCCTGCAAATCCCTCCGTTCCCAGATTCTCCATCCCTGGGGGTCATGTGAGGTCAGGCATGAGCTGCTGCCCAATTCCCACCCCGAGGGCAGCACAGGGAAGCTTTTCCTGCTGCCATCCATCCCCACTTCTCTTCACTCCCATCTTTTGGGAGATCAGAGCTCCAGGTAACTGCCATGACCTTCACCAGTCAGGTTCCTCCTGATGATGGGCAGAGCCCAAGCAAAGCTCCCAATCCCAGAGCCCAGGAATGCTCCTCTCCCAAAGGAAAAAACACCAGATTTTGTGAAATTAAGATTATTTCCCCACATTCCCAAAGGCTGGTGACCAACATCTGTCAGGGCCTGTGGAATCCCAGCAGCTCCAGGCTCTGCAGCACAGCTCCAGCCAGGGCTCTCAGCTCACCCTCCCCATTTGATCAGGAAGAATTCAAACCATCTGCAAAGTCACCGGCTGTGTGCTAATGGCAACTTGCAGAACACGTTCCTGTTTTATCTCAAAGGCTTCTGCTCTCAATGTGAGGTGTTGAAACCATCACCAGAGCTTCCCACCAGGCTTCCTGCGCTGCCTGCCACAGCACAGAAAAGCTTTTCTCACCAAAAAGGCAGCCCAGCCCCTCCTCTGCACATCCCCCAGCCAGGCTGTGCCCTTCTTCCTCCACAGACAAGTCAAGCTGATGTTTGGAAGCACCAGGCAGCCACTGCTTTGCCTTCTAACCGCCCCAAAATCTAATTTTTGGCCAGTCCCAACCTAAAATCCAAGCTCCCTCCAGGCCCTAAGGGACAACTGATGACATCAGCCCAAACTGATTTAAACAAGTTATTGCAACTTGCACGTGGAGGCGTGGCCTGAAAATTGCATTTTTGGCTTTCTGACAGGAAAAGGGAAATGCAAACCATGAGGTGCCTTTTTTTTTGAAGCTTGATAGGAACAAATTTGGGAGTGGCTTATCAGACATATGCACGGCACGTGGCCTCTGGGTTTTCCCGTGGCTGAATCCTTTCTTGAGGTTTTTGGTTTGGGCTGAGCAGCCTTTGAAGCTGCCAGCTGAGGCTGCTCAGCAGGAGGAAACGTTCAGGACCCAGGACCTGGGGGAGCTGAACCCGTTTTGTCAGGGAAACCCACATCAGACACATCCCAAAGGCCACTTCCACCATCCCTCAGTCCTCCAGCACAGGATGTCTCTGCCACCAGCACAGGGGGCCCTCCCCTGGTGCCAGAGGTGCCTCCCTGCCTGCTCAGTGCCTTGATCCAAGCCTCCCCAAAGAAAGGAGGGTTTCCTTGAGTTCATTTCCAAAAGTTTTGCCAGCGCTGACCACAAGTGAAACAGGACAAGAACTCCCCAGATTTATTCTGGCTGGTTTAAGTGTTCACTTAAGGCTCAGGCTAAAATGGGAAAACTCCCAGAAATCCGTAAGAAATAATTCCACTCTGGAGTTTCCCTCTCTAAGCCCTGACTGGCCTTTCTGGATTGTTACCCAGATCCCTTTTATACCTCAAGCTGCAGCTGGGTTGTCCACATTCAATATAAAAGTGCCAGTCTTCATCCCAGTATCTTGATTTTCCATGAGGATCCCAAAACCCATCCAAATCAGGGCTCAGGAAGCAGAAGTGGCTGCCTCCTCCCATCCTTGCTGTCACTGCTTTGCTTTTTGACACCGCAGCCTCTCTGTACAAATAAATCCTGGTTCCAACACTACTGAAATGTTTTGTAAACAGCTTCCAAGAGAAACAGAATGCTTTTGCTGCTGCTTTCATCCAAGCTGTTTGTACACATAGGTGAGTTCCTGAGAACTGCAGAGACCTGCAGCCTTAAACAGCCCAGATTTTTCCTGTCAGGCACATGAGCCTCAGTGAAATCACTCCAGGGATGACTTTGGTCCAGGAACAAACATTTTAGACTGTATGTTTCAAATCCAAGCCCAAAGCCTTTGGTAAGGCTTTGGCAACATCACCAAGATTAGGATTATCAAAGAAGAAATCTGTATTAGAAAAACCAGGTTTATTTCTCCAAAATCATAGAGTCATTTAAGTTCAAACTCAACTAACTCAGGGGCTCATTAATACTTTTATCTTGTATGAGTTCCCAAAAAAAACCAACCCAAAAATCATAGAAGAGATTCTGTAAAACACATCGCTGCCTCATTTATACTGACAGTCTTTAAAAAATCCCTGTGGGGACAAGTAAAGTTGTGAATAATCCCTGCTGGCATATTGGGATTTCACCCTGAGCCACAAAAGCCAAGACACCACAGTTTTAGGCTCATTCACATTTGCTCAGCAGTCAATTTCTTCAACTCAGTTTGGGCCAGTTTATGCTCATTTTGGGAGCAGCATTCCCTATGAGGCTCCATTTTTATCACCCAGATGCCAGCAGGATCAGGTTCCCAGCTTCAGGAACCCCCCCTGGGACAGTGTCAGTGTTCCTGTCTCTGCCACAGCAAAGGCAAGCCCTGTAAGTGGTGACAAACCTAGAAATGAAAATATAGACTCCAATAAAACCCCTCAGGTTTGTCCCAGGGATTTGTTACTCGTGCAGCATCCTCCATGCCAGGAACTCCAAACCAAAGGTGACATCCTCTATAAACAGGGCAGCAGCAACACCCTGACCAGGGGAAGAGGAACTTTTTGGGGATCCTTTCCCAAAACACAGAGAGAAATTGTTCCAAGCCTGCTGGATCCATCAGTCTCTCATTCCCTTGAGACAACAGTCCCCAGCTCATTCTCTCAGTTCTCCTTCTCAAAGGTGAGTTCTGCCCCATCCCCTGACTTTCCAGCTAATCTGCCAAAGCCTGCATTAGAAATTATGATTATTTCTCTTAATAAAAGGATTTTTGCAACTTTGTGCCAGCTGTTGTGAGGAAACTGCAATAAAGAGCACAGAAGGTCAAACCCCAGGCAAGCACAGGCCAGAGCAGCCACATCTGCAGCATAACTCTGGAAATCCATGGAAATAAAGCTTCCAGTTTCACCTACTGTGCTAAACAGGTTTGTAAAGGAAACAAAAAATTAAAATCAGGATTTCAAGCGCAGCACTGCCACAGCTGAAGAGGTGTGATCCCACCTCTCCTCCCCACACCCAAGTGCTCCATCGAGAGCAGAGCTGATGGGCAATAACCACGGTGCTTTTCACCAGCCCCGAACCAAAACACATCAATTTCCTGTCCCATTATCCCTTTAATCTTCTGCCCAATTTATTTCATATCCAGTCTGCAATCAAACCCCTACAGACACTTGTGCTACTCAAGGGTTAAAATATTTGCTGCTCACACACCTGATGAAGTTAAGACAGAGATATTGGTGCTGATTAATCATTAGCAGTTTCCTCAGCGTTATTTAAAAAAAAAAAAAATTCACGCCGAAGTGGCTGCTCTAAGAGCTCTTGTGATGCTTTAAGTAGTGAAACATCACAAGTGCAAAAGCAGCGTTTTTGGGATAATTTAAACTGGATTTAACTCCCTTCAGGGCCACCTCAGGTGCATCAAAGTTTGGCTGAGATAATGCACCTTGCAGCAAGTGGTGCATTATTTATTATTTTGCTCCATGAGGGATTTTGCACTTGGATCCTCATGGTAACTGCTACATAAAAAAGCTGGGAAATGTCTTTTTTTTTTTTTTTTTTTTTTTTTTTTGTTATATTGATATTGTTACCGAGGACATTCCTGGCCTACAAGAACAAACCTTGGCTCCAAAGGGGACCTTCAGCATCCCTGGAGGAGCAAAAGTATCTCAGTGGCTTCATTCCCCCCACGAGAAAATTTAGGAAAAGATGATCTTTGGGGGCAAAAAGCAACAAACAGAGGCTGGAGCCAGCATTGGTAACCAGGCACAACGATCAATATTGCCAGTGCCTAATTCACTAAACCCACCTATCTTGGGGCTGTCCCGAGGTACTGGATGGCCTGAAACCTGGGAGACAAACCTGGAAAAGTTTAATATGAGCAGATCTTTTGCTGTTTTTCCTGAGGAAAAACTCGGGCTCTGGCAGTGCCACCAGCACAGGGCACTTTGCCCCTGCAGTGCCACAGGCTGCACACCAGGACAGAGCTGGGATATTTATTTACCTGTCCCTACAGGCACGGGGAAAAGGAGGTGACTGAGCTTGTGAAATCTGCTAATTAATGTTTGTGAAGATGCCGAGATGAGAGTCCCTAATTATTTCACAGCACACCCAAGTCCTTATCAGGGACCTGCTCCTAACCCCGCAGCCCAGAACGCTGCTCTGGTTTAATCCAGCCCTTTTCCAGCCCAATTTGTGAGTGCCCAGGCCCGTGCAGTGCACAGCATGACTCAGCCAAGCCCTTGAAGAACAAATCAGGGTTTCAGAGCCCAACCTAGGCAGGAAGATAAACTAAATTTCAAAATGCAAGATGCTGGGACCGTGTAACCTCACTGATCCCATCTAAACCCACCAAACTGCTGCACAGCCCTTTTATCCCCAGCCTGGTGGGAACTGGCAGCAATTCCATTGTAGAATTATGCCCTGGCATCACTGGCAAACCTGCACAGCTCCAACCCAGCTGTTCCAGCAGCTGGCAGAGAGCAGGGACTGGATAAACTCAGCTCCAGAGTGTGCCAGCAGGGAGGAGAGCCCTTCCTTGCCTGGCATCTGCTGGAATTGCCCGGGGGGAGGGCAGTGGGCAGGATCCTGCACAGGCAGAATCACTCCTAACCTTCTCCATGCTCTGGGAACACGGGATGGGCACCCTGGGAATCGTCAGCCCAGGAGCTGGGGTGGACACGGCAGCCAGGTGATCTTGAGGGGAAGGTGGTTGCTCAGGTTAAATTCCTAATTCCCAATTAATTCTTCTTGCATTGCTCAGAACACCTCTCCCTCTGGTCTTGGAAAAAAAGGCAGCCTCAGATTTTCCAGCAGGACAAGCCCTGTGTGTCAGGAACGTTTTCTTTCAGCAGTGTGCTAAAGAAGTGCAAAGGGTCACAGGAGCTCTGGGATGACATCAGCCTCTTTACTATTAATCCTGTGTTGAATATTATCCAGGAGAGAGTAATTTTTAATGGGGCCCTGGTCCGTCTTGTTTAAACTTGCACATACCTGAGCTACTTTTAGGCCTAAACCCACAGAAAAGAAAATAATGCAGCTTGGCTTTAGTGCAAGCAAGAGAAGTGCTAATTCCACCTTCTTTTATCTCCACATTTACTCAGTAGTACAGAGTAAATAGACCAAAATGAAGATTGCTACACTAAGGCACACCTAATAATAAATACTACACCGTCCTTAATGCCAATTAACTCTGGGGCCTTTCAGCATTGCACTCAGAGCACACTTCAGATAATGCAGCTGATAGAGGAGGTGAAAAAAGTGGTGTGATCAGCAGCAGTGGGGAAAGCTGAGCTTCTAGGAGCAGAATGAAAGCCTTTCCTCCTGGCAGCACACAGAATTTTTTGTCCTGCAGGTCTCCAGGGCTTTATCAATCTCAACCCCTCCATGCTGTTATTAACACAAAAGATGAGCCCCAAGCTGCAGGGAAGGAATTCAGGAACCCGGTTCTGGTGCTAATCCCAGATTTACAAATAAAGCTGGGTGTAAAGGAGCTGAGCAGCTGCTCCAGGCTTGCCCAGAGTCACAGAATCACAGCCTGGTTTGGCATGGAGGGCACCTCAGGCATCAGCTCATTGCACTCTCCTGTCGTGGCAGGGACACCTTCCACTGCCCCAGGTGGCTGCAAGCCTTGTCCAGCCTGGCCCCTCACCTGGCAGTGAGCAAAGGAGGCAACCAGGCATCCTGTCCCAGCACAGCCCAGAGTTCCCTTCTTCCACAGCAGCAGAAACTGGAGCCACAACCGTTTGTGTGAGCAGAGGACCAAACTGCAGCCCCAGTCAAGGACACCAGAGATAGATGTTGGTGGTTTTCCCTGCCAGGATGGAGGTCCCACCCAGCTTTCCAGCCCATTGGTTAGCAATGTACCAACACAGCTCTCTGAAGGTGCCCCAGAAAAGCCTCCAGGAAGTGGAAAGTTGTATTAATGACCCAAAGAGATTTAAAAAGACTTTTTTTTTTTTTTTTTAAGAACCATCTGTCTGCTAAAGATGGCAAAGAGTCTCCCGTGGAATTCAGCTCCAGTGCTGATGCCCAGTTACACAGCTGGACACCAGCAGGAGTGCCAGCACAGGAGACTCTGGCCCCTGTGGCTCCTTCCACACATTCCTGCTCCCAGATAACCCCCAGGATGCCCGGAGCTGACCAAGAGGAACCCACAGCCAAGTGGGCAAAGGCAGGAGGCCACAGGGCCTGAATGCTCTGCAGTTAGAGGGAGAGTTTTTAATTTTCATGCTCTAAATTAAGTCATCATCGGTTATTTCTGAGATGGAAGGTATGATCTCCCTTTCTAAATATACACCTGGAAGGCTGCCAGGGAAATACAGGCCTCCAAAACCAACAGGCAATCCAGCCTGGAGGAGAGGAGAAGCCCTTGGAGACCTCGGGAGCTGCTGGAAAGGTTTCTCACAGCAGGGAGAGGAAACCTCGGTTGGCTTGCGGCTCAGGAGAGCAGCAAAGCCCTCGGAGCAGGGAGGAGCTGAGCAGGCAGAGCAGCCCCGAAGTTCAGAGGATCCAGAAGGCTCCTGGCCGTGCTGGGATGGAGGACAGGAGGAGCTGGGGCTGCTCAGAGCATGCACACCTCACACGGGACAGCTCAGCTCCTTTCAGGTTGCTCATGGCAAGGCCACAGCTGGCACAGCTCCCCAGGGGGACAGGAGCTGGTGACAGGCTCCAGGTGTGACCAAAGCCATGGAGGAAGAGCCAGGACCCTCACAGGGTGGGACGTTCCAGGAGCCAGGATGGGATCCACCACACCACAGGCAAGGCAGGGCTGTGGGCATTGCAGGAGGCCCTACAGAACAAAACTCCCCACTTTCTCATTGCCCATCAAGCCCAAAGAGTGATGATTAATTAGGGGAGTGATCACTAAAGGCACCAAGGATCCTGAAATTCTACATATCACCTTGTTAAAAAGAAGGGACTTGTCTGAAACCAGGCTTAGGATTTGGACCACAATCCATTATTTCCCATGGCTCACTCCAGATTTCCTATCACAGCAGCTCCCCCCTTCCATGCTGCCAAAAAGTTTCTCCTCCATGCTTGGTAATGAATTAATATAATGAAGAACGTGTCCGTATTTCCTTAAATTATCCTCCCAAAAGACTGCTGGATTTATCTAAAACTGCCCCAAGCCTGGGCAAGAGACGGGGCCATCCCTGCTCCCTGCTAATGGGGTGTTAAATTATCCCAATTACAAGTGTTGCAATGTCACATCTTTAGCTCAGTAACAAGCAGCAAAATCTTGGCAGGGCTTTTGGCCAAAGGCAATTGCTTATCAAACCCAGTGCCAGAGAAAAATGATAACTATTTCCTAATGCATCAGAGGAATGCTGCAGTGGGATGCAGAGCTTCATTAGCCAGAGACAAGCCCATTGTGGTGGCGTGGTTTCCATCGTGGCAGGGAGGTCTGCGGGAAGAGGCTCCTCTGGAGAGGAGAGGAGCAGGGCCCAGCCAGGGCCACGAGCACTGGGCCCTGTTAATTCACTCCCTGCTTCTTCTGATGTGTTTAGGAAGCTTAGGGTTTTGTGTTTGCCGAGCTGAATTCAGGCAGAGGCCAGCAGCAGCACGGTGAGGATTTCGAAGTGGAGGATTTATGGATTTAGAGAATCCTTTAGGTTGGAAAAGACCCCCAAAGGTCAAGCCCAAGCACTAACAAACACCACCAAAAGCAGCCTGGCTGCAGGAGGAGTGGACTGGGTGTCCCAAGAGCTGGTGCCTCCAGCAATCCTTCAGCATCAAGCTCAGCCCCACCTGAGAAAGGAGGGATAAAGATTTGCTACCCTGAGCAGCATCCAGATCTTTGCAGGATACACAGCACACAAATTTATCCTGGTTGGAGAGCCAGGACTGCTCCAAGTCCCACAGCCTCCCAGATTTAGGCTAGGCTTGTTTGGGAATCCTGCAGCAACAGCCACAGCACTCCAGCAGCTCTGCATCCCAATCCTGCTGGAACCTGCATGAGCAAAGCCTGCACTGAAGGGAAAAATAACACGGGGCAGGGGGAGGAAGAAAGTCAGCTGAACTTTGTTTAACCCCACAACGAGTGCAAAGGGATTTCTTATTTTCTTCCCTCTGGTTTGTCCATCCCTAATTAGTATCTCAGAGAAAGCCATGTCAGAGTTTTGTAACCCCATGAGGGGGGAGGCTCAGCCAGGGCTGACTGGGGTTGCAGAAATTCAGTTTTTGCTCTGTCCTCCCAGCACTTGTCCCAGGCCAGACCATGGGGTGAGCCAGGGATCAAACTGCCAGACATCACAGCACACTTTGGCCCAAAAAATCCTCCAAAGGTGACCAAAATTGGATTGTCTGGGAGCTGGAGCTCCCTGGCCTGAAGCCAGCACTGGGAAGATGCTGGATTGGACAAGGCATGGGGGGATAAGGACATCACCATCCAAAGACTGGCCCTTAAAAGATGTAACTATGGCCTGCAGCTCCCAGTGGGGATAATTCCCCCAAATTTTCTCCATTTAATCCCAGGGGTGAGGATCTCAGCTTTGGAAGTTGCGCCCCGCCCAGGCACAGCTCCCTGAGGTGCAGGAGAGGATGGAGGGGAAAGGATGCAACTCCCTCTCCAGCCCAAAACCCCAGGGCCAGCAGCTGTCTCAGGGGATGCAAAAACTGAAAATCAACCACTGAAAATCAGGATTTCTCATCCCAGGGGTTATTTATGGGTGCTTCCCAGGAGCACTGAGGCAAGGAACCACGGACCCAGCCTGGAAAGCTCGGGGAAGGCTGCAGCACTCTGAGCTGCAGTTGGATTTTAAGGGCTATTTCCTGGCAATGGGTGTGTCAGGAATATTCATTCCTAACAGCCAATTCACACCAAAAATCCCAGATTTGCCATTAGATATCCACAATAGGGAGTCAGGTCTAAGAGCTCAACCAGGTCAGGGAACAAAATCCATGCTAAATGATCTATTAGCCAGCCAAGGGAGTTAAATGGAACCACCATGACTTCCCAACCAGCCAAAATATGAGACTGCTCCTGTAGAAACCTTTGATCTAGAGGACAACAAGTGCTTAAAAGGAATCTCATCCATCCACCAATTCCTCCCACTCAGGGGCTACTAAAACCTGGCCAGGACATTCCTTTGTGGAGGGATGAAGATTTGACACCAGATGTTGGAGACTGAGCTTCAGAGCCCCACAGAGCTCACCAGGACTTGGAGATGCCTGGAAGGTTCCAGGGGCACTCTCAGCCCACATCACCCCCCAGAGCACACCCAGCACAACAGAGCCCACAGCTGGAGCCACGAGCAGCCACGGGAGAGGGCTCCACGGGAGGCATTTACTCCAAAGGAGACACATCCTTCCTGATAATGCATCCCAGCTTTTCCCTGTTCACAGCTGGGCTGTATTTCCAGGTAGCCAATTTAGCTCCGTGCCTCCACACGTGGCACTGCAGCAGAGGAAACCCTTCCTCTGCTGGGAAACAACCCCCAGCAGTTCATAAAGCTCCACGAGGAGTGGCCAACATGAAGAAACAACAGAGCAGGGGGTGGGGGAGAAAAAAAAGGAATAAAACCCCGAATAAAGCCTGCGACAGCTCTGGAAAAAACCGGGCAGAAATTATCCCGTTTGTCTAAGATATTCCGAGAGCCGGTGTCAGTCCATCATGGTTTGTATTAAACCCAGATGGAGATCATCTCCTCTTCAAAGAGAAGTGGCTGTAGTTGTTACAGTCGGCCAGCTGGTTTTAAGCTCCCCTTTTCCCTGCAGTGTAATATATCCCGTGCTCGTTGGAGCTCACGTCCCATGGAATATCTGTGCAATTTGTAACCAGCACACAATGCGGCTCAGCTGTAATTCCATAAATCACCCCGCAGCCTCCGTTTAATAATAAATCTTCTGATAGCTCTGCCTTGCAAAGGACCGAGCAAAGGTTTGAAAGGGTTTGGGGCTTTTTTTTTTTTCTTTTTCTCTCCTTGCATTTCGAAGGGAAAACGCGATTCAAAGACATTTGCAAAATCCACAAGGGGTCAGTGTCTTGGCAGAAATCCTTCTCCAGCGCTGAGGAACACAGGCATGGCCCCAGCTCCAGGATGTTTTTAATACTCCGAGACAAGGGAAGGATTTGTGGGGGCAGGGGGTTGATTTTGATGTTTCTCCCTGCCTCCTTTTTTTAATGAAAAAAAGCAACTCAAGCAGCAATTCTGCTTTGCTGCACTGTTTTTCTGCTTCGGCACGGGTGACCTCTGAGGAGTGGGAGAGCCCTGGAGGGGGATGCTGCCCTTGGACCTGCTTTGCTCAGCCAGGCTGGGTGCTGGGGCCAGGCAGGGAGGGGGCTCAGCCTCAGCAGCTTCCCCAGGGCTCAGAAACATGCCCTGTGGGGCGAGGGTGATGCACTGAGGGACAGTGGGATCACGGCCCCTGGGATTCACCCTCCACACATGCAGCTCCATGGCGAGCTCAGGGCTCTCCAAAGGTTCCCTGCTGCTCCCCAGGTTGGTGGTGTCACCCCCACTGTGCTAGGGTGAGGATGGAGCAAGGGGAGGCTGCACAGCAAAGTGGGGAGGGTCAGTAACAGCCCAAACCCACATCCCACCACGGGGCACTGAACTTGGGCACACAAGAAGCTCAGAGCCTTAAAGAAAGCCCAGTCCTCAAATCCTTCCCTCTCCTGGTGCACCTGAGGGGCCTGATACCAAAAGCAGGTCTAAAGGAGGGATGGAAAGTACAGCATCTTCCAGGGCCCTCCCACCCCACCCTGTGAGGCACAGAGCATTTCCCAGCCTCTCTCACAACAATGGCCCCAGAGGTGTTCCTAAAATAAATAAAGGACTTGTCCAGTGTTGCTGCTGAGCTTCATTCATGACCACTTAAGAAGTAGGCTGAGTTTCCCAAGTCCATCTGCTGCATTCTCCTGCCCACATGGAGGATTCGGGGTTGTTTAGCTGATTTTCCACTGACTCGGTGGCTGCTGCTCCATGAGGTGATGCCCAGGGGCCTCACCAGCCTTGACCTGGTCTCCCTTTCTCAGGTGTGTGGCACCAGATAAGCCCAAAGCCCCAGGAGGGGTCTCTGAGGGGGGGCTGTAGGTTGGAGAGGGAGGAAGGATTGCCCAAATCTTACTCAAGGAGCAGCTCTGACCTCCCACCCCCCCTCCACACACCAGCACTCACTTATCTTGGAGGAAACATTTCACAACATCACATTAAAAATGCTTTCACATTTAATAAACCAAAGTTTATGACCATTAAGCTGCTATCAAAAGCCTTCTGGAAATCTCATCTCAGCTTGTCTAATTTCAGGCTAAAAAGCCCCAACCACATTGGCTAACTCCAAAACCCACCACAGAACCCCTTCTCATCTTGCTTGATCCCTGCTCACGTGCACATTTTTGTGAGAGGTTTCCTAAGCAGGAATTCAAGGCTATCAAGGTTTCTTTTTAAGGGAAAAGCAATGCTGAGCTCAGCTCCCATCAGGGCACCACACATGAAGCCACCTCAGGTGCTGGGATGCTCCTGTCTGGGTTCCTACAGCTGCCCTGCAATCCCATGGGTTACTGATCCCAACAGCAAAAATCCTGCTCGTTTAACCCCAGCACAGGGCACAGCTCTGACCCAGCTGGGTGACATCTCCAATTTCAGGGACTGATAAAAGTGGGAAGCAGAGAGGAAGAAAGTTCTCCCCTCACTTTGCCACAGATGGAGGGCGATGTCAGATGTTCCCTCCAGCCACTTTCTGGAGAGCAGAGCTTGGATCCTGTCAGGGATTCCTCTGCCCACACAACCAGCTGGAGGAGGGGAGGATCTGCCCTCGTGAAACAGCAGAAGCCATGACCAGAGGGGCTCTCATGCAGCAGAAACACAACTCAGAGGGGACTTTCCTGGTGGGAGGCCCAGAGAAAAGCAGAACAGCCTTTGTGACGTCTCATGTACCCACCCCTGCAAGGGCTGCTGGCAGAGCTGCTCCTTCAGATCCAGCACCCAACCCCACACCCAGAAACTCACCCCTTGGGCAGGCCTCAAAAGCAATAATGGGTTAATTATGGACTTGCCAAAGCTATTTCTAAACTGCTGCAGTGACAGAAGAGCTGCAGAAGCTGCTCCAGCACCAGCTTGCCTGGGCTGATGGTCCCACTCCATCCCCACCACGAGAGCTGCACCACGGGCTGGCTCACAGAGGCCTCAGAAGAAAGAGAAAAACATGCTGAATTCCCCAGCATTTGAATCACGGAAGTGTTTGCCAAGAATGGGCCTCCCTCGTTACAGTTTCATAATTCTTCAATGCTCTCAGCCCCGCTCAGACCCCGTTTGGGTAATAATTAACTGTTCCCAGCACAGCCCTGCCTGCTCCAGCTTGGCACACAGACCTTCAAAATTAACAGCACCGAGGAGATTATTTCTGTTAATTACACTATTTTGGAAGGAGAAGAGGAAGGAAAGCAATTTCCAGAGACGTGTGGGGGTTCTCTTCTCACCCTTCCCCCCGGCATCCTTCGGGAGAAGGCGCTTCACACCCACCATGGAGCTTCCCCAGAAATGGGCTGTGGTTTCAATTCTGCATCCCAAAGTGAACACAGAGCCCTGCTGCCAGGGGAGGAGGCCCAGCCCTGCCCCACACACAGCCCTCGGGGGTGGGGCACTCAGTTCCCTCCTCAGAGGGGTTTGTGCCACCAGCCTGGAGAGCCTCGTGGCCCAGAGGCCACCCAGGGCTCCCTCCCAGGCTGAGCCCATCAGAGATGGGCACTGCAGAGGGGGATGGATGGCAGAGACCAGCAGGGACAAGGGGCAGAACATTCTCCCTCCAAAACCTGCCAGGGAAGCTCTGGGCACTCCTCCCTTTGCCCCCACCCCTGTTCTCTCCCACTGCACACGCTGGTCCCTGGGGTGCCAGGCTGCAGGGGACGCCCTGGGGACAGAACCAGGCTGTGACCTGCTGCCACTGAATCACACAGGCACATCATTGAAAATGTTTTGTGGCCATTTCATTTGGGTCCTGCCCCACCATGGGGCACAGAGACACTGGGGGACCGAGCAACATTCTGCGGCAGTGGCAATGGCAAACCCATCCTGGGCATTCTGGGAAGAGGAAAGAAGCCTAAGACACATTATTAAAAAAAAAAAAAATTAAAAATCAATCAATAACAAGTTTCTGTGAGTGTTTCATAGGAGAGAACAGTTCCCTTTTCTCTTCCCTGTGGCACAGGTCTGTGCCACTCTCTCAGCACAGCAGAACACCCAGACAGTGCCAGGCTGGGAGGAGCTGGGAAGCCCCAGCCCCTGAGGAAACTCCTGGCAGCAGTTTTAGAGCAACGAGGAAACGCTGAGCTCTGGGGCTCCTCTGTGACCACAGGACAGGGAGATGCCACCAGTCCACAGCCCTGGCACTCCCAGAGCAGCTCCCAGTGCCAGCCCCTCCCCCAGATGTGATCACACCCAACACCACCCCAGAAACAGATCCAGATGTGACTGGGGAGGCTCCACAAACCCTCTGGATCTGCTGACAATGGTGCCCAGAAGGATCTGGAAAGCTGACAGAAAGTTTTACGTGATGTGCTTTGGACATCCACAGCAACAGCTCCATCCCACCCCAGGGGCTGAGCAGCCTTCCCACATCCCAAGGTGCTGCTGGGGCAGGAAACACGAGCCTGACATTTGCTGGATTCAGGAATTGGGGAGCTTGGAAGCTGCTCTGCCCTTTATCTCTGCCCTGGGGGTCTGGAAATCACCAGAGGAAAGCAGCACTTAGAGCATTTCCTCTCTGTCCCTGTCCGGGCTGAAAATACCGAGGGGAAAATTATTCCCAGGAAAAAATGTGGGATCTCCAAGCCTGGCCCGGCAGGGAGTGGAAAGCAAGAGGCAGGAAAAGCAGCAAAGCAACACTTCCCAAATCCACAGAGGAGCTGGGGGGGTTCATTTTCCAGCTGAGTTTCCTAAGGAAACACAGGAATGAGCCATCCCCACAATCCCTGAACCACTGACTTGCTCTTAACCAAAACTGTGTGAGGATGAGCCCTTGCCAAAGACATTCCTTGGGGTCTGACGTGCCACCCCACACCCCCTTCCTGTCCCTGCAACAAAATCCTGCTTTAATAAGGAACCACAAGAGCTGTCCCAGCCCCAAAGCCCTTAACCAGAGCCTGCATCTTCTCAGGCAAGCAGGAAAATCCAACCCCCAGATGCAGCTGGAGCCCCCCAAGCCCCTCCTCAACAAACACCTCGGTTTTCTCCAAAGCTCTGCCTCTCCACAAGTGGGGGGCACTTCCCACCTCCCTCCCAGAGCTCCATCCCCCTTCTCCAAGGTCCATTTTCAGATTTGTCTCCCTCAGCCCCGTGTCCCCCCCCAAGCCAGGCTGCAAGAGTCACATTTCCCCAAGAAATTCCGGGAAAAGCACTCCTGCTTTTAATGAGAGGACTTTTTTTTTTTTTTTTTTTCCCTTCTCTGCTCTCTTCCATAGCCAAGCTAATAAAAATGGAAAGCAATAAGAAATTCCAGCAGAAAGGAGGTGTGGGGGAGGAGCAAAGGGAAGATACCACTCATTTCAACCTATCCTAAACAGCAGATAATTAGCCACATATATCCCAGAAAGAATAGCAACAGTATATGCAATTATTGGGAATGCACACTTTAAGAGCATTTGCCAAAAATGCCTGTTTTTATTAAAAAGGAATGGTTTCACAAAGGCCCAACTGTAAGAAAGGTTGTAATTTGCCCAAATAAAACTTAATTTGATCCATGAAATAGCTGCGGTTTATTGTGTAATATATGTGCTATGTGTTTTAATTTAATAGAATCCAATATAATTGTAAGCCAGTTGAGTTTCAGAGCAATTTTGGGTTGTTCCCACAGTGTGCAGAGCACAGATGCCACTTTGTGCATCTCACCAGCACATCCATAAATCAGGAATATAGGAAGGATTATCCACAAAGCAGCAAGTAATGCTTCATCACGCTCCAGACAGAAAATGAGACCTTTGAGGGAAGCAAAAGGAGTTATTTACAGGAAATAACTCGGATGCTCTGCACTCAAGCAGGCTCCTGGATGCAGTTTTGGGGAGCTGGCCCAGCCCCAGGTATCACCCAGTGATGCCATGGACCCTGCTGCAGTGCCCCAGCCCTCCCCAGGGGAGGGGAGATGGAAGGGAATCCTCAGTTCTGCTTTCTAGGAAGCTCCTGGTCCATGCTGGCCACTGAGGAGAGCAGCCCTGTTCTCCCACCAGGCAGCTCAGGACAGCAGGGACACTGAGGGGATGGAGCAGGATCTCTCCTCCCAGAAAGCTGAGCTTCAACCAGCCAGGGAGCAGCAGGGGCAGCTGGTGCCTCTCTCCCCAGGCCATGCCCTGCACCAGCAGCTCCCTCCATAGGGATTTACGGGGATCAGAGAGATGTTGGATGGTTTTGTCCTGGTGTTTGTCAGGGCAAGCCCCCTCCTGCTCATCCCACACCCCTCAGAGGCAGCAGCAGCTCCATCCCCTGAGCGAGCAGCCCCTGGGCAGCTGGTAAAGCTCTGCCTCCACCTCAATCCCACCCCAGAGCAGGCAGAGCCTGAGTCTGGAGCACCCAGAGCTCTGGGAAGCACAGGTTTGTGTTAAAGGCATCAACCCACACCCCAAAGAGCTGGGGACCTTCCACTGCTCACTCAGCCCAAGCAGCATCACACCCCAAACCAAACCTCCAGCTCCTTTCTCTGCACCAACAGGGATTTTTGTCTTTTCCCTTGGGTAAAGGAGCCCTGAATTTGAATTCCAGCTCTAAATTATGCACTGACCAAGCCCCTTCACTGTAACTGTGGAGATAAAGCCCTGAGGAGGAGGATGGCCTGAAGACTGGCAGCCCCCCAAAACCGTGGCCAAACCTGTGCCACAAAGGGCTCTCAGCCTCTCTTTTTAAAGAGAGCTGAGAGTGGATGAATTCAGCAATAATTTCTTTTCCATTCTGGCTGGTGAAAAGCATTTCTCAGTCATAGCAATGAAAGTCAAGGACTGGGATGATGAATGCCTGCTCACAGGAGGAGCAGCAGCCTCTGGGACCCAGCAGCAGCAACTGGCTGCTCCTCCTCAGCCCAGTGCAGTTTTAAAGGCCATTATTTCTAAATTAAGAGGATCTTGTCAAATAAACACACTCCACACACCCAAGCCTGCAAGGACTCAGGTCCAGTTCCAGAATTATTAATTCAGGACTTGCACTGGAGTGGATTTGGGGTACACCCACGACACCAGGAGAACCCAGCTGATGCTTCCATCAAAGCCTTGGCACTCCCTGAAAATTTGTCCAGGGACTTTCACTGCTTGAACACCACCTCAGGGCACCTCCCTGTCCCACCACCCCCCAGAGGATCCAGGAAGAGCCAGGTGAGCCAGGCCACCCATCCCAGGCCCTGCTGCAGCACTGAGATCTGACTCCTCCCTGCCGAGGCTCTGCAGGAGGACACCTTGGAGGGGTGACAGTCACCAGCTGGAGCCCCAAAGCCACCCAAGAGCCCCATCCTGCAACAAAACCAGCACCCCTCAGAGTCACTGCAGACCCAGAGCAGCTCTGGGGCCAGTGCCCCCTCCAGCACAGGACAGAGGGGTTTGCTCAGGGATTCACTGCCCTGGGTCTCAGGGGGCTCCAGACACCCAGCCTTGCCCTGGGGGACAGCAGAACTCAGCCTGAGCCCTGGGTGCACCCAGTGAGTGTTCCAAAAAACCCCTCAGCTCCCCAGTGCACTGCCCAAAACCCCTCCAAACCCCCCTGGCCATGTGCAGCCACAGGGGTGAGCCAGCAGCCAACTGAGGACACAGCTGAGCCGGCTGCAGCTCGGAAGGAGCCCCACAAACCCTGCAGCAGCCCCAGGAGTCCCCCCAGCACAGCACAGCCCAGCACCCTCCTGCCGAGGGGCTCTTTAATTTCTGCCCTTCCAACGCTGCCCCACCACAGAGCCCAAAGGAAAAACAGGAACGTGCCACTCACCTCGAGGGCTGGGAGACCACGATGCTGCAGGCAGGAGGAAAAACCCAACCTGGAGAAGCTCAGGAAAGAAGAGAGCTCAGCCCATCCTGCTTTTATAGAGGCTGGGGCTGCCCAGCTGAACGCCATCAGCTCGTTAATCAAACCAACCGTGCCCAGCTGCTCCTGCAAACCTGGCAGGGAACGAACTCCTCTTTCCCCAGGGAAGTGCCCTCCACCCAACAGCCACCCCAAGGGTGCTCCAGGTGCCAATTCCAGCCCCCAGTGCCACCCCAGTGCAGGGGATGCACAGGGAAGGCTCCACTGAGTGTCCAGTGTGGAGCTCAATAGCTCTGATGTCCTCAAGCTCCTTTAAAGAGCCTTAAGTTTCAATGATTATAACGTAATAAAGGGGCAAAATAAGACAGAAAAGGACACTTGATGTCTTATTTCATTGCCTCACCATAAAATCCTTTTTTATTCCCTTTAAAGCCCTGCTGTCAACTGAAATAAAACTCCAGATTTATTCCTGGGGAAGCGAATGAGTAATGAAAAAAAAAAAAAGGGAATTAAGCCCCATCAGTGGATTGCACAAGGGAAAGCCCAGAGTTAACCCTCAAATCCGTCCTTGGTGCTTTTTTGTCCAAAATATGGATGAAGTGGGTAGAAAGTGGAAAATGGTGGCACTGCTGCATGAGGAGGAGCACAGGGAGCAAAGGTGTGAATGTGGTGGTGGGAAATGCTGGGAAACAGAAAGGGAAATAGGGAAAGCAACTTTTGCTGGTACTTCCCAAGTAAAATGAGAACAGTATTAAGAAAAATCTCTTTTAAAAGCCCCCCCCGCCAAAATAAAAATGGCCTCTTGATCAACGGTGTGAGAGGGATACAGCAAGGGAGGTGGGTGGCTTGGCAGGACCCACCAAACCTCAGCCAAGGGGATAAAAAAACCCCTGCAAAGCTCTTGAAAGCTGCTTTAAATGAGAGTGACATGTTTTGACACCGTTCCCTAAGAATGGCTGTAACACAAACAAAAATTAATGATGTCAAGTATTAATACTGATGCTGCAGGAATTCAACCAATGTGGTCCCAATTAAAGATCAAATATGGTTATAATTTGAAAAACGAACTGCGGGAACGTCATTGCGACATTCCCTGCTCGGATCTCTCCCAGCACCCACCCAGGTTTCTGGGTTTCCCTGTGGGATGCAGCCCCCACCTTCCTGGAAGTGTCCAAGGCCAGGCTGGACGGGGCTTGGAGCAGCCTGGGATGGTGGAAGGTGTGCACCAAGATGAGATTTCAGGTCTCCTCCAACCCAAACCATTCCAGGACTCCACAATTCTGATTGCCCATCCTCACTCACGGCTGTGGCAGGAATATCAGGTCCAGGTGCCAAACTGCAGGACCCTGCCATGCACCAGCAGGGCTTCTGAATAGTAAATTTAGGCCCTGTTTAACTCTTTGAGGTTTCATCACATCTTTTTCTCTGCAAATAAGAAGGTGACAAAAACATCCTCTGCAACCTTGAAAGCTTCCCAGTCACCGGGCTCCAGAGGCTGGGATTTTATGGAAATCAAAGGCACAGGGATTTGTAGAACTCTAGGGCTTGGCAGAACTACTCCCTGGCAATAAATAACCTCCCTGCCCAAGCAAAGCCCGTGTCCAACCTGCCCCTGCCAGGCTCAGCACAAGGCAGAGCAAAGGGGCTGATTTTATCCAGGGAGAGTTAATCAGCTGAGACAGGCACATCTGACCAGGACGGTTCTTTGGCTGCAGCTGCTCCTCAGAGTAAATCTATTCTTCCCAAACACTCCTGGATCATTTATTGCCTGGATGACAGACTGGGAGATCTATGGGACAAAGCTGCTCACGACTCCTCCAAGGCACTGGAGACATTCCCAAAATCCAGGCCGTGCTCCAACGGAGGATCCACCCAACCATGAGTTATCCAAAATCTCCGTTTGTTTCCCAACCATCAAACACGTCCAGGACATGCAGGACTCACAGACAACCCCTGGGTAAGGCTGAAAATCCAAGCTGGTCCTGCTGGGCAGCTTTGTGGCCATGGAATATTCTGCTTTTCTCCAAGAGCCACTGATTAGCACTGATGAAGATCAATCAAACGTGGATGTGCACCCTCATCCTCACCATGTTCTGTGTCAGCAGAGAGGTCAGGCAGAGTGAGAAGAGCTACAGAGCTTCCTCTCACCTCCTCCCAGTGCTCCCTGGTCCCTCAACTGGCCTCACTCACCCTCCTCTCGGAGCCAGCTGCAGCCTTCCAACTCATTCATTGGTTTTCCAGGGTCCTGGCTGAGATGGGAGACAGCAGCTGCCCCCTGGGACCCCCCTGACTGCTGCCAACTTCAGCTGGGGGGGGAAGAAAAAAGACAAATCCCCCCCCATAATGCGAATACTTTATTATCAATGAGTGACTGGTATTAGCTTTTTGTCTGGGTATTAATAATATTTCAAAAAAACCATACATCAAAATTAGGGCTTTTCTCCTATTTTTGCTGTATAATTTTTGTTGGTTTTTTTTCTTTTTTTTTTAAAAAATCTGTACTGAAAGAATTATATAAGCCAAAGTGCATTTTCCGTTTTTTGTCCATATACACATTGCACCATACATAAATAATTACATTGTAAAAATGACTCCATAATTACAAGTATAATATATATTTTCATATAATATATAAAACTTTATATTAAATCTAGGTAGATGATATTTGGGATAGTCTGTGTCTTTTTTTTTTTTTTTTCTTTTTTTTTTTTTTTTTAATTTTTTTCATTTTTCTCCATTTTGTGTGTGTGTGTTTTGTTGTCGTTCTCCTTTCCTCGGAGGCCGTTACCGGTTGTTGCTGAGTAAAATCTCCAGCCAGCAAGGACACGAGGTGATGAACTGTCTGGAATAACAGGGCCCCCAGCCCTTGGCGAAGCTGATGCGGACGCTGTTGGGGTCGTAGGGCCCGTCTGCATAATCCAGCTCGGCCGTGTGCTGCAGCAGGCAGGATTTCTCGTAGTCAAACACCTTGATGGAGTAGCCCGGCATCACCTTGCGCACGATGAGCGTCCTGCAGCTGGGGATGTCCAGCGTGGGCGAGTTCACGAAGATGGGATGCTCGCTGCGGTTGTAGGCCCACACCCCGTCGGGTTCCTTGCTCAGTAAAATCCCGTAGCCGATTTTACTTCGAGTCCTTCTCACAGTCTCGCTCCTGTTGTCCAGGTTGAGCTGGCCGAGGCAGAAGCCGTTTCCTTGAGGTAGGTCGTAGAAGATACTGACAGACTGTTCGTACACTGTGTACAGGCGGCCCACGCGCGTCCGGTGCTCCCAGTAGGCCACGTTGCACCAATGGCTCCTCTTCACGGCATCGGGCGACGTGCTGGCGTCTGCGGGCAGAGACAGGGGGTCAGCAGTGCTGGGGGCACCTGGGAAACCTCAGGGGTCACCTGGGAAACTCACACCCATCAGCTTTGCTCAGGGAGAACTTGGACTTGTGCTCAACCCAACCCTTGTGTTCAACACCGACTTCGTGTTCAACCCGAAACTTGTGTTCAGCACAAATTTCATGTTCTTCGGCACAAATTTCATGCTCAGTCCAAAACTTGTGTTCAACACAAATTTCATGCTCTTCCCAAAATCTGTGTTCAACCCAAAGATGGTGCTCGACCCAAAACCTGTGTTCAACACAAATTTTATGGTCTTCCCAAAATCTGTGTTCAGCCCAAAACTTGAGTTCAACACAAATTTCATCTTCTTCCCAAAATCTGTGTTCAACCTAAAGATGGGGCTCGACCCAACCCTTGTGTTCAACCCAAACTTGTACTTAACCCAAACTTCATGCTCAACCCGTAACTCGTGTTCAACACAAATTTCACGTTCAACCCCGCGTTCAACCCAAACTTGTATTTAACCCAAAAGTTCTGTTTAACTCCAAGTTTGTACTCAACCCAAAGCTTGTGCTCAACCTGAATCCTGTCTTCAGTTATGTCAAATGCCACCAAGACTGGTGGCTCAAGCCCAGGCTGGAGCCCCCTCAGGACACCCACGAGTTCAGCACCTCTCTCTCTCCAATTTAATGTCCAACCCAGCAGCTGGGCCCACGTGTCCTCAGATATTTGCATTCCTCCCTCAGAGCTGGTATGGACACTGTCCCTGGTGGCTCCCCAGCACCCCTGTGCTCCTGCATCCCCACTTTCCAAGCCCAGCTTGGGCTGAGCTGACCCCAGGGATGTGTCTGGATGAGTGACCCACCGGGTGTCTCCTCTGAGCAATGTTCTCTGACAGCGACGCCGATGTTCCCCCAGGGAACGTGCAATCTGAGGAAGTGTTTCATGCCAAGGGGGAGTAGCTGATATGAACTATACATGTCCTTCTAAAAACCCACTGGAACTCTCTCCAGACAATGAGAAACGTCTCTTCTTTCTAAGAATTACATCCAGGGAAGACAGGGAGGGACGCGGGCTGCCAGAAATCTGTTTAATCTAGGATGCCTCCAGAATTTATGATCTCTCCAGAAGGAAGACAGGAAAAGGAGCCCCAAAGAGGGTGAATTAACCACTCACTGCATCATTGCTGCTCCTACCACCCCGGCTAACAGAAACCCACTGTGGAATTCCCAGCAAGGAGGGAGCTCTGCCCCAGCCCAGCATTAAGCTCCCTGACAATCCCTCCCGTGGCCGCGCCCTGCTGACCCCGGTGCCTCCGTGCCATCAGGTCCCATTAACTCGCCCGAGGGCTGATGCCATTATTTTGCTCCAGAGCCCCCATTGACACACCGGATTTCAGGCACAGCCCTCCAGCCCCGCTTCTTTTCAGGCTCAAATTACCCCGAGGGGACCCGGCTCCCCTCCCCATTAACCAGCTTTGAATTAAGCGGCTTTGTTGGAGTTTAACTGGAGTTGTAACTATACAAATTTAAGGGAGGGCCGTGGGGGAGGGGGTGACAGGGCAGGAGGGGAGGCAGCAGGATGCCCTTTGCTGTGAGCAACTCATCAGCCTGAAGCAGCCTCTTCAGCCACCACGGGTCTCATTTTTGGGGTTCCAGGTCAGTGTCTTCCTCTTCACACCACCACAGGTCACACTTTTGGGGGTTCCAGATCAATCTCTTCCCCTTCACCCACCACAGGTCACACTTTTGGGGGTTCCAGGTCAGTGTCTTCCCCTTCACCCACCACAGGTCTCATTTCTGGGGACACCATCTCAGTCCATCCCCCTGCCATCAACAAGGACAACTTCCACTAAACCACGGTGTTCAGAGACCCATCCATCTTCCTCAGCATCCAGTTTCCACAGCTGTTTTTTTCCCTGGGACATCCTACAGATGCTCCCAATGCCTTTCCAAAGCTCTCCCCAAACGCTGAACTTGCTGTTGTCCCACTCAAGTGATCTGGGGGCTGCAGCCCAGCTCGGGCCCTTTCATGTGCTGGGGCTGGAGGCTGGTAGCAATTACTGAGCTCTGCATCTATTTAACCTCCCAACCTCCTCAAAGCCCTCCATGCCCATTAGCTATGTTGGTTTTGTTATTACATTTTTGAGAAACTACTGCTCAACCTCTGCATTTCCCTTACAGATCAAGGATGGGACAACTTCAAACCTCCAGTGTCCTCAGCAGCTCCATTAATCAGGGGAACAGTCAGCAATAAATATTTAAATAGGAGTTTCTCATGGTTTATTGCAAACTAATATACAAAGGGGGAAAGTAAAGCCAAAGGAAAACAGTGCCTATCCTACAAAAACATTTTGCTGGAGGTGCCAACAGCCCTGGTGCCATCTCTGCTTTCCAGGAACTGGGAAATATCTGAGCAAAATCATCCATGAGAACAGGAGGGCTTCTCACATGCATCTGAAATAGCTCTATTAAAAGCACTTCCATGCCACTTATGGCTGGAACTTCACTCCATGCATCCATGACTGCATCCCCCTGCCATGCGCTGCTCATCTCTGCCAGCTCAAGCATCCTGGACATGTCCTGTGCCCCTTCAGACAGGCGAGGACGTGACTTTCAGGTAACTGCACCTCAAGAAGTGAGAAGTTTCCTTTCAACCCACTTCTTCTGGCCAGGGAGAGGAAAGTCTTTAAAATAAAATAAAAAAAGCAACCCACAGGGAAATTAAGCCCTGGAAGGGCACAGCTCATCTGAGCAGCCCCTGCCTGCAGGAAGCTGTCGCGGGGTCCCTCTCCAGTGCTGCGGTGGGTTCCTCGCCCTCCTTTTATCTCCCAGTGCACTCAACCAATTCCTGCAAAGATGAACTCATCCCGCAGCCCTGACATAAAACAAGCACTTCAGCAAGCCCCCAAATCAGGGGGGCCTGTGCTGTGTCTCATCCCCTGCCAAGTATTAGTTTCGCCTCCAGCTATTAGCCACTACCACTCTGCAGAGAGCAGGGGCGGCCGGCACACCACCACCTCCTCCTCTGCCTTTTAAATAAATATTCCACTCCTCCCTCCTCTTTTTTTCCACGCTGCCCTTTATGCACAGACAAGAAAATCCACTTTTTGTTCTGTTTCCCCCCCCCCACCTCCCACTTCTGCTGGAACAGAGGCGGGCTTGTTAGCGTTCTTTTGAAGAAAGGAAAATATTTGAGTCCCGCAGTGGTACAGGACGGGTTTTTAACAACTATCATTGTAGGCAGCTACAACTTGTAGCAGCTCCAGAGGGGCTGGCGTCAGGGCTATCTCCTCCATCAAAGCCACCTTCATCCATCAGATGGAGGGGCTGAAACTGTGCCTCGTGTTTACTCCTTCCTCCGCATCGCCGCTTCCTCCGAGCAGCACATCCCCAAGTGAATTCAAACAATTAGAGATAAAGGAACAAGATAGGAGAATCCAACCCAGAATTTAAAGGGAAAAGGCTCCTGCGTGGCTCAGGCAGAAGGAATCTGGGTCTGGGAATAAATGCAGAGAGCAAACACTGTAAATCCTCCCGGCGTTAGCAGCACTGCTGCTGTCGCTCCCCGCAGAGTGTGGAGGTAAAGAAAATAACTTGAGGTTTGAGACTATTTGTGATTTGACAGCGTTTTATGCCAGTAAAGTTCAAAGGAGTGCTTTAAAAGAGAAAAGAAAGATGCTTTTTTTCCAAAACAAAACGCTGCACAGTCCCACTGCTTGATGTTGCACTTAAAAGCAGGATGGAATACATGGGCAGATCACGAAACACACGAAATAAACAGCTCAGATTCAGGCTCTGGCTTCTCCAAAGCCACCAGACCTCCTCTCAGCAGGTCAAACGGCCCCCTCAAGACATGGCTGCAAGAAGAGCCTCTCAGAACACATTTAAGAGGTGCCCATAGGGAAGACCACGCACGTGAAAAACAAATCACTGCACTCTCCAGATGTGACGGGACTTGAATGCACATCTGGGCAACCTGGATATGAAGCAGGATATTCCAAAGTCCCCCCACCACAGAGCCCACTCCCCATTTCCACGTCCCTCCCCTCCTGTACTCCAGTGTCACGGGGCAGCCTCACACTCTGCTGGCCATGGAGCTGACTTACATCCTCTCGCCACACCTTTCCACTCAGTTTTACTCCACTTTTGGACTATTAGATCCATGCCCATCCCCCTGCCACAGCACAGATCAGCATTTACACTGCCCGACACATGGGGAAGCAGGAAGGTTACAGCCATACACAGGTCACTGTGCACGAGGTCCAGATGAAAAGCCCAGCACAAAGAACACACACATTTTCCCCAAAATCTATTAACAGTTCACTGTGGAGCCATCAGTTAAAGTAATCCCCCATTAATACCCCTGGAGACAAGTGCCAGGGTAAGGAAGGGGTTAAAACCTTCCCCAGCAGAAATGGAATTTTTATGGCCCCGCAAAAACAAAACAAAAAAAATACAAAAAAGAAATTAATTGTCAATCTGCCCCAGCAAAGCTCACAACCATTTTCTTTAAGCCAATATACTTAAAATACCTCTGGCATTACAATTTCAGCTGGAATGCATCACTGTGCCCCCAGAGCCCCCCTGCCACCAGCACCAACCCCGGCACGGCCCCTGGGGCTGGGGAGGGGCTCAGAGCTGTCCCCAGCACGGGGGGCCCCTCTGGGCACGCAGAGCAGCCCCCTCCTGCTGCCCATCCTCCTGGGAGCCCTGCCTGGGGCTCAGAGGGCGCTGCAGGGCTCGCAGAGCCCCGTCCTGGTGCCACCACCCCAGTGGGTGCTGTCCCCACGGTGTGCATTTAGGGCAGCCCCCAAATCCCGGCGGGGAACACACACGGGAGGCCAGGCAGGAGCCGCTCCACGTGCCAGTCCTGGGGAGGACAGGATTCAGGCCCCTTCCCTGGCTCCTCCTTGGTTTCTCCAGGACACAGGGAGCTGCTGTTAGGGCAGCACAATGGGCTCCTGAGGGGAAAAGGCAAGCAGCAGGATGGGCAGCCTTGGTTCTCCTCCTGGACATCCTCCTTAAAGCCCAGCATCAACAGAGGATCCTCTAATGTCCCAGCTTTCCCCAAGGAAAGCTCCTGAGGCCCTGAAAAGCAGTCGATGGCCAAGGTCACCCACAGAGACAGCCAGCTGCACCTTCTGTGCTGCAGAGCACCAAACTCCCTCCCAGATTTCTGCTTTACTCCACTGAACGTCAGGACTCAGCCCAGCTCCCATCTCAACTCTAGAACAAGGTGATTTTACACTGTCATTAATCTGCTGTCACTGCAGGGTCCCAGCTCCTCCACCCTCAGGAGGCAGCTCCCTCCAGTTGGCTGTTGGGCAGCCATGGACCCCAGCTCAGCTCATTTATCCCAAAAAATGGGACATGGACAGAGAGCTGAGAAGAGCCCTCCCATACCCACCACCCTCCTCCTCCTCCTCTCCCAACCTCTCCCCTGGAGCAGAGCTCTGCTGCTCCCCAGCCTCCTCCACCAGCAGATTTAATTTGTTAACCCAGGAGATGATTAACTCCAAAGAACACTTGCGCTGGGTTAATTAATTAAATTAGTTCAAAAAAAAGGGTCTGACGAGCACCAGAGCCGGTGCAAGAGGTGTGTGGAGAGGCCTGGGGGAAAGGGGGACATTTCCATGGCAGCCCAAGAAACAAAAGCAACACAGGACAAGGAGCCAATGCCAAGAATGAGGATGAAAACAATTTTCTCTGCATAAAAGAAACCACTCTGCAAAATCATCAGCTCATGCTAATTTTTTTTTTTTATATCCTTCAAAGCAAAACACATGCCATGTTTAGTTCTGCCCGGAAATTTGGAAGTCATCATCAGTTAGCTTATTTTCAAGCTAAACTCAAGGAGTTTGCTTCTAATGGACCTTCCCTGGCTATTAAATCCACAGTCCAGAACATGAATTTAAGATATTTTAGCACTGTTTTTTCCCCCAGCTCCCCCGTTTTAGAAAGGACTTTTCAGCCAAGGGTGAAAACTGGAAAAACCCAGCTCGGGTATTTTTCACTGACATTTTTATGTGTTCCTTCTAAACGCCAAAGTTTTCAGAGATTTAGATGATGTTTTAAAAGTGGTTTTGTGCCTGCATTAAGCTCAGCTTGCCTGGCTCAGAGCTTTCATGGCTTTCCCAGCTCCTGGGCCGTGCAGGTACCTGCGTTACACCTGGCACGTCCGAGGGAACACAAGGATGGAAATCCAGCTTCAAAAGGAGCCCCGACCGACCCCGCCCACACTGGCTGCCACTTCTGAGAGCATCAGCCCTGTCATCAACCACAGCCTGGCTGGGACTTCTTCCCTCTTGGAAAGCAGCCCTGGATAAACCCAAACCCAAGCAAAATCCTGGGGTCGTGCCTGGCATCTCCACGAGCATCCAGCCCTGTGCCCCGACCAGCTGGGAAATGGGGAGGGAAACGAGCTGGTGAAAACCCCAGGGAAAGGCTGGGGAAGGTCCCCCACTATTTTGGTTTTCTGTAAAATCTGGAGGTTTGAGGAAAATCATCTGAGTGTTGTCTGGTTGGGATTGGCTTTTTCTTCTGCCTGCTCCTGGCAAGGCACCAGCTCCACTCCCAGGGGAGAAGGTTCATTCCCAAATGCCCTCTGCAGCAGGGGGAGGGACACCAGGACAAAAATGGGGGGAAACCCCTTTTTTTCCCACTTTTACATTGAGAACTCACACACTTTCACATCCTTCACCCAACCACGTGTGCAATCCCTTTTTGATTCCCCCGGAGCCTGAACAATTCTGAAGATCTGGGAGAAATCACCCATAAATCAGCGGGTGGCAGAATTCCCTTGCAGCTGCGATGTCCAAGGCTCCCCTTTCATCGACGCGGGGGCGGCAATCCCAGCCACTCCAACCACATCCCAGTGGGATGGGCACGGACTGGGAGGGCTGACTGGGATCTCCTGGGCTCCCACCTGCCTTTGGGAGCCGTTCTGGCTTGGCAGAGCAGCTGGAGGTGCTGTCAGAATCCCCTGGGGGAGCGGGACAATCCGCGCATCCCGCGGCGGGGCCGAGGCGCTGGGAAATAGCATAAATATAAATAATCATAGTTTTCACTCCCAGAGAAGTTTCGGCTGAGCGCTTCAAAGCCCTTTTAAAAGCAGAAACTAATTAGTAGGTCCCTCAGAAGAGAAACAGGAATAACACCCCTGCCCGCCTCCATCGCGCCGCTCGGGAAGAGCACGTTGGGCGCTGGAGCCGAGCCTGGGAATCTCCTCAGCAGAAGGGCACGGGCCAGAGGCTTTGGCTGCACCAAACCAAACCCTGCTGCTTCACACCAGCACTAATCCTCAGTCATTAACCTTGGAAAAAGCCTCCAAGGAAGGGGTTTCTCCCAGGGTGGAGGGGGCACTGAGGTGCTGGAGCTGGTTTTGGAGCTGTTTTTGAGGATGTCATGAAAAAGCTGCGGAGATGCTGCTTGAGCCTCCTCGTTTTCCACACTTCCTGAGAACATCAGGGTGTCCCCAGCAGCACCTGATGTTCTTAGAAAATGTGGAGGCCCAAGCAGCATCAGGACCACTGGCCCAGCACTGGCTGCTTTTTATATCCAGTTGTTGGATAATCCATGGGCTCTGAGCGCCTCCAAACCAGGAGAGCTGTCCTGCAAAAGGCCAGGCAGCCCTTCAGCACCTCCTTGAACAGCCCAAACCCAAATTACAGCTCAGCTCCCTTCAGCAACAACCCAAATTTGCCATTTTCAGGGGGGACTGCTCAGCTTCCCCTTCATGAGGCCTCTTCAGATGTCCCAGATGATCACAGAAAATCCACTTCCCAAAACACCAGAAAAATGGGAACTTTGGGCTTTGGAGCTCAGACAGGACACAGGACCCTGAGCAGGCTGTGGTGCAGCAGCTTTTTAGTTTCCTAACCTGAAATGAGTGGATTAGCCTCCCTGGGAGGAAAACCAAAGCAATACCAAACAAAACACCACCATCAGATGTCTTTTAAGAGCCTGCACCGTGCTCCAGCCCCAGCCATTCCCTTTGGAGCCAGAGCCTCTCCTTGCTCTCACACCTCCACGGGGTTTATCCCAGAGAAGGAGCTGATGGCTTCCAGAGGTGACATGAGGAGCAGCAAATGCGCTGAAAAAACCCAAGGCCACCCTGACTTCTCAGCAGCCACAGCAGCACCTTCGAGGGCAGACCGAGCATCTGTCAGCTTCGTGCCAACACCACTGCGAGCACCAAGGGCTGAGAAAGCTTCAGGAAGCCATCCCCCACCTGGAAAACGACCTGGGACAGAGGAGGCCCCCTGAGGGGGCCACGAGCAGCAGCCCAACAAATATTTTTCTCCATACAACCTGGGACTGAGCTTTGCTCCTCCTTGGCTGGCTCGGCGTGGAGCTCGGTGCCGGGCAGACACGAGACTTCAGGAACTCTGGCTTTTAAGCCAACCCTGTGCCAGAGGGCTCATCCCAGACAGGCTGTGGGTCCTCTATTCCAACCCAACCCTCTCTGCAAAAGGGCTCCAGCTGAAAGCTCCCCTCATCTGATAATTCTTCCCCAGCAACCCCAAAAAAAGGCGCTTTTTCCCAGCACGCTATCAGTGCCCTCGCATATATGGGAAGCAGACAGGGGCTGCGAGTGGAATGGGAATTCAGGCTTTGTTCTCCCTGGCCAGAACCCAAGATCCTGCTCCTGATAAAGCTCTCCCGAGCCTCTCTGTCTGCACAGGCACCTCCAGACGGGAGCCACGGCTCCGGGGCTGCCACCGCGTGTCACGACGCCCACGGCTCCTGCAAGTCCTCGCTCGTGGCGGATTTGCAGGAGTTTTACAGGGAATTAAAGGATTTTGGGTGCCAGCGTGGCCTTTGCAGGGAAACAAATCCCTCCTGTGTGCCAGCCAACCTGGTCATGCTGAAAGGCTGAACCTGTGCGGGGAGGTCTCGGGGCTGCTGTGAGATGAGAAGGATTGGAAGGGCTGGGGTGGGATTGGGGTGAGCAGCCCTGGGAAGGGCATGGGGCAGGAATCCTGCCAGGGAGAGGTGGAAGGGAGCACAGGGATGGCTCCTGCCCTCCTGCACCCACACACACCAGATAGTCTGATAGCTGCTCCATGGGTTGGTGTGTAAACATCTGCTGGGGCCATCCCAGCCCTCGCTCCACTCACCACTGCTCGTGGCCAGCATCCACGGGCTCTCATTCCCACTTCAAGCAAAGACTAAACAATGACTTCAGCAACTCGGGATTTAAACCCCAGGGCTGGTGCCTCACATGCACAGTGAAGCAGTGAGGATGCCGTGCTGGCATCTCCTGCAAAGCAGGAGGCTCTGTAGCACTGTGAGCTCCATGGAAAACAGCCCTCGTGCCATTTGTGTGCCATGGAGGGGCCCCTCTTCTGGAAAAGCCACAAACCAGAGAAGGGCATGCACAGAGCACCCATTTCTGCTAACCTGGGACAAGATCATCCCTGAGGATCAAACACACCTTTTCTCAGAATTGTAGAATTGCTACCTCTGTAACTGAGGTAACAGAGTCCACCTGTCACATTTCTATACTCCCTGGAATGGTGCTGGAAAACCTATTAAAGTGCAGATAAAGTATTTGCATGACACCCACAACACTGCAGAGCATCAGTGCAGCCCAGAGAGGCAGCACCGTGTGGCCTCTGCAGGTCCCCATCCTCCAGTCACCTCCCAGACAACCAAATTCCTCACGCTGTACTTGCCCAGGGAGACTGGAGGTGACTCACACCAATTACCCTGCCTGGCCAAGAAGGACTTGTTTTCATTTCTACAAACCACAGTTTCTTTAAAAAAAAAAAAAAGGGGGGGGGGGGAATAGGAAAATGCCAAAATACACAGAGAACTCCATGGAATACATCCTGTCCTGCTGCACTAATACGAATCCCAGACAACTCCAGCTTCGCTTGGGATATTCTGGGAGAAAAGGATTAATGAGTTATCACAGAATCCCAGAATGGCTTGGGTTGGAAGGGACCTTTAAGCTCATCCCATTCCACCCCTGCTATGGGCAGGGACACCTTCCACTGTCCCAGGGTGCTCCAAGCCCCATCCAACCTGGCCTTGGACACTTCCAGGGATTCAGGGACAGCCACAGCTTTTGTGGGAACCCTGTGCCAGAGCATCCCACCCTCCCAGGGAAGGATTTTCTCCCCAGAATCCCATCCATCCCTGCCCTCTGGCAGTGGGAAGCCATTCCCCATGTCCATGCTGTGAGTTATAGCATGGACACAGCCAGTGGAACTGTTTGGATTAAAAACTCTCCCACCTTCCTAGGACAAGCTCTCATCTTCCTTGGGAGCTGAATTTTCAAGCTAAAAAAATAACCTTTTCAGGATTGGCCCATGCAGGGTTTGTGGCTGCAACTCCTACATGAGCTGTTTTGGGGCTGAAAGCAAAGGCTGAACCCAGAAACTGCAAAAGCAGCACCAACCAAATGACCTTCCCATGGAGACGAAAATGGGAAGAGCAAGGGGAGCAGGTCAGGCTCTGGACATGGAGGCCAGGGAGATTAAGGGAGCCCAGGAAGGCATCCTTGGGGATCATGAGTTCAACAGTGCACTCCCTCAACTCAGCACTGCAGGAGAAATATCAGATTCCTCCCCTCCCTCCAGGGAAATCCCTTCTAAAAAATAAAGTGAGGAATTCTGGGGGAAACACCAGGCATTACACATTAAAAAGGCAGCTTGTCACCAGCCTAAACCAGACCCTTTTTTTTTTTTCTCATTCTATATATATATCACACATATAGAGAATCCACATGGATGGATGTAGAGAATCCCCCTGCAAAAACCCTGAAGAATAACTGGGTGTAAAACCAGGGTCGAATACTTTTCCAGAAATACACCCACAAAGCTCCAATGAGCAACACAAGTTCCCACTTTGGGTATTTTTTGCCCTTTATTGCAGCATTTCACATTGTTTCTGTGAATGATGTGGAAGCCTCATGGTTCAACCCCACTCTTACATGGTACAAACAGATATTGGTGTTATAAACTCTGTCAAGTTCTGCACTAGAATCTTTAAATTGTTAAAAATAGGAAAGAAACTGCACAGTTCACATATTTTATAAAGCTGGGTTAAATCAACATCTGCAAAAAATATCCCTGTTAAACGAAATAGCAGGATTTCATTAAGTAAATTGCAAGTTGGCAAAAATTCTGAAAGAAAGGGAAAAAGCCACAGCCAGCCCTGTAATTTAAACCTTATTTTAACTGTGACAGCATGGCTGTGAGAGGCTGCATTTCCAAAGGAAAAAATAAAATAAAGTTTAAAAAAAGTACCTGTTCCCCCTGCACCTCACCTCAGTGTCTGCAGTTGTTACTCAAATGAGTTTTCCCAGAGGGAGATGAAGAGGGAGCAGGATACTCCCACCTCTGCATCCTGTGTGTCAGATCTACCACCCCTGAAAAAAATCAGGAGTTTTCCACCACAGCAGCACCTGGATGCTGATGGGTGAGGGGGTCCATAAATGCCTCAGGGACACCCCAGTGAGGCTGCAGCCCCTGTTCCACCCCTTTCCCTGGGAGCTGGAGCAGCTGAAATCCGGGATGAGCTGGCTGTGGAGCTGAGGAACAGCTCGGTCTGGGTGACCTTCACCACTTGACGTGTTTTAAACACACCCTGCTCGAGCCCAGCACCCACCCCAGCCCCAGTGGGGGGCAGGAATTGGGCTCCTGGTGTGTCCCAAAGAAATCCCTGCAGGCACAGACGGGCAGTGCTCACCCTGGCGAGCTCTTCTGCTTTAGGGTGGTCGTGGCCCCCTTTTCCCAGGTGGAGGGTGCAGCTCTGGGGCAAAGCTCAGCCTGGGGCAGGCAGGGAGGGTTTCCAGGAGGTTTTCCCAACTTGCTGAGCACTTTCCCTGCCGGGGTGACTCAGGCAGTTGAGCTCTTCCCACAGCCCTGGCCAAGGGCCCTGCAGGAGCCATCCCTGCGGGAGCAGGGACAGGGATGGGACAGCCTTGGGGCCACCTCCTGCAGAGCAACACCCAGCACTGCGGGGCCAGATCTGAGCTCCAGAACTCCAGTGACTCCAATCCCCCACCCAAAAGGGGAATCACCTGGAAGCAGCACTCTGGGATCAGTAAACCCCCCCCATCTGGCACACACTGGAGCTGTTTGCCTTGAGAAGAATTGCAAAACCTCAAAACAAAACGTGAAAAGAGCAGCTCAGATCTGCAAACTTGGAGCTGAAGAGGAGCCCTCTCACAAAAAGGCCAATTATTTGCTTACAAGGTTTTGGCTCTGCTGTTTTTCCTGGCACTTACGCCACTGGAGTTATTTTGAAGGGCTGTTTGCTCCAGGAGGAGCCGAGCAAACAGCAATCCCATTTCCTTTCCGATCTAAACATCCGTCTGCCGTGCGAGCGGGAGGGAAAAACCCGACCCGAGTGCCTCAGGCAGCACAAGGAAAGGGGAGGTGGGTGCTGGAGGGGAGGGCAGCAGCCAGCCCTGCCATGCCCATTCCCTGCTGGCCTGGAATGGCAGGCACTGGTCACCCAAGGGGGCTGGGCTGCTGCCCTCGAAGCAGAGCAAGCAAAGGAGCGATGGCTGCGCCCTCCCACCCTCCTCAACACATCCACGGGGCTTGACGATCTTCACAGGGCCCTTCCCACCCAAACCAGTCTGGGATTCCACTCTCCCAGTGGGGTGGAGCAGCTCCTGAGGGGGGAATTCCAGGCAATTTCACAGCCTGGTGCTGGATGAAGCAAGCAATAAAAGCTGCACGGGAGCTGTAGCGCCCTGGAGATGCAGCGTGGCTGGAGAAAGGAGATTTGGGAGCAGGAGAATGGTGGCTGTGCTGGGGGAAGAGCAAGGCACAGAAGGACATGGAGCTGCTGGAGCAATTCCAGAGAAGGGCATGGAGCTGCTCCCAGGGAGCCCCTCTGCCCTGGAGCCAGGCTGGGAGAGCTGGGAATGTTCACCTGGAGGGGAGGAGGCTCCAGGGAGAGCACAGAGCCCCTTCTGGGCCTAAAGGGGCTCCAGGAGAGCTGGAGAGGGACAGGACAAGGGATGAAGGGACAGCAAACAGGGAATTCTTCCACTGCCAGAGGGCAGGGCTGGGTGGGATCTTGGGGAGGAATTCTCCCTTTCCACCCTTCAGTGAGCAAAGGGCCAGCTCGCCGGCATGTTCCTAAATTTCCTGGCTTTTGAGGATACAAGCCAGGTCATTAACATTATTTATAGGTTCCTGTGTATGAGTTTCCATTTGTTTGCCTGCTTAAAACCAGTTAGGTGGAAAAAAAAAAGCAATTCCTGGAGGTCAGACAGTTAAAAACCCCTCATGTCCATGGTCTGATGGACCCAAAGGATCAGCAGCTCCTTTAGAGGCATAACTGTTTCCTTAAATGCTTATTGTGTAAATATTTAAGCTACTTTATAAAACTTTTACAATGTACTTAGGAAGCATAAATCTCCCCAGCGGAGCACGCTCAGGAGGCTTTGGGAACACAAACAGGGACATTTCCAATGCTAATGCTGCACCCCCAAGGGGCCCTGAGGTCACAATCTCAGGAAAATCCTTGCTGAGCTGATCCCCTGGGCTGCCCCCAAAAGGCAGCGTGGTTACGTGCACTGAGTCATTGCTACGGGCTGACTTCAGCAGGGCTGCTCTGGGAAACAATCCCCTATTGATGGTTAGTGGGTGGTGGTGTGCAGGGAGCCCTGAGGTTTTTCCTCTTCAAAGCGCAGCTCTTACACTCGAAAAAATTATGTAATTCAAAAACAATCCACTAACGCTCATCCGTTTTAAGAATGAAATAATTTTTTTTTTTTTTTTTTTTTTTTTTTTTCAATGCCTGTGGAAGGTTTGAAGTGGAGCCCAACTTGTCAGAGCACACTCCTGCAGCCCTCACCAGTCCAGACTGCAACCAAACCAGTGTCACCCGGCCAGCCCAGCCTCCCTCGTGGGGCTTTTTGGGGAGATGAACTTCCCAGAGGTGAATATTCCCTTGCACTGGGGAAAAACCCCCATGTGCTGACTGACACATCTGTATCCAGGCTGGTTTCCACAGGGAAACCGTGCAGCTTTATGGGATTTGCTTGGACACAGCACTCACCAGCTCCAATCCTTCAAACAAAGAAGACCTTATTTAATATAGGAAATAACATGTTTAGGATTTTTCCCCCAAAACAGCTTCTCTACTGTAATTTAGGTGCGTTTGAGGCAACAGCAACAAACAGAATCAGGGAACTGGAAGTTTATTCCCTTTGCAAAGCACAGCTTGCTGCTGTATATGATGAAGTACATAGAAAGTCTGGAAAAAACTTGGATGAGAGTTCAAACACTGATGTTTTAAAGATGAAAGCATGTTCTTCGATTAAATGTTTAAAATAAGTTTTCTGGTACTAAATCATTTAAACATTTCCACATTCCTCACATTTCTAGAAGCGCTGTTGGCTTTTATTTATTGTCATAACCCACTGCCCTCAGCAAGCCACCAGGGCCACTTAGGCAACCTCTCTTCCAAAGGGAAAGTTCTTCCAGGATGGTAAAAAATCAGGAAGAACAGGAGTTCTCCACCCCCTATTTGTTCTCCAACCTCCATCATATTTCCCTCTTTTTTTTTAACAAATAAATCCTCCCATGCTGCACATGGACACAGCCAGGTTCTGCTCCAAATATTCACCAGAAATTCAAAGTAACTCCACTGACTTTGCTGTGGCTGTATTCAGACAGCTGAAAATCAACAGGCATTGGCCTGGTGCTCAAATTGTCCTTTTTAGCAGCTCTTGGGCTGTCCCAGGGTGCTGTCAGTGACGAAGTCAGAATTGCTCATAGGGACACGAAGCATGGCTCTGCCACCAGTGCCTCAAGCAGCCCCAAGAAAAGGAAAACCTGAAGTCCTTGAGCTTTTTGAGCAGGTACAACTCATGCAAACACCAAGCCCAACGCTGCAGCCCAGCAATGCAAGGAAGCTCTGACCTGGCCTCTCCCAGCTCTGCCACAAAGCTTGGAGGAACGAGGGACTGCAGAGAGGTCCAGGATAAAGGGGGATAAACCACGAGCCCATTAAGAGTGGAAATGGTTTTTACTGCAGGACAACACAGCAGTAGCAGAGGAACAAAAACCTGAATTTCTCCTAAGACACAGCTCGATAAACAACACGTGCTTTCCAAAGCCAGAAGATAACTGGGCTCAGTCACCCAGCGTGCTGCAGCCGACCCCGATGTCCTTATTTCCTTGTAAATCCATCATTAAGGAATAAAAACAACAGCCCAGGCCCAAGGGGACATTCATGAGCCCCGAGTGCTGCCCAGTGCTCGGGGATCCCTGGTGGTTCCACCCCTGCTGCTCTCCACTGAACCTCTCCCCAGGAGCTCCCTGGGCTGTTTGGTTAACACGGCCCAGGATAAAACTCCCTATTTATTTTGGCACCATTCACTCCGAAGGCCCTAAAACCCAAATAAAGTCCGTTCCCCTCTGTGTGTATCTCCAGCTATTGACACTGCTCGGGACCAATTTGCAAATCCAAACAAATGAGTGTTGTGTAATGGGGCTGGAAAAACAATCAGGAAGGGGCTGGGGGTGTGCTCGCAGGTTCCTGCGGGGAGGGAGGGCTGGGAGGGGCGGCAGCCCAGGCAGAGATTACAAGAAATTCAACTTTTACTCTGATAACAACAGGGGCTATTTTCTGCCCATGACATCACGCTCCCAACCTGGTGCTGGTGGAAGTCACGGAGCACTTTGCTGGTTGTTCCAGTGGCCAACATCCTACAGCTCCCTTCTTTGAAAAATAGCCATTTTCTTTCATCTTTTCAAGTGCCTCGCAACCACCCAAATCCTCTCTGCTGGCTCAGCTGATCCAAGGATAAATCACAGCACCCCAAATCTATGTGAACAAGCCCAGACCCTCCACCTGCATTCCCCAGAAGGAATGACTGGGCACAACTTATCTGCCCTGTTTTAGCCCTGTTCTGTAGAGAGAAGATGAATTGTGCCCTTCAACTGGCTCTTCCTCCCTGTTGGCTGCAGTTAAGTATCTAAAAAACCATCTCAGACACGGACATCTGTATTAATCTGTGATTAAGTGCAAGAATTGCTACCCAAACACCATCAAAACAGTCCAAAATATTATTAGGTCTTTAATCACATGCAAAAGCAACATCTCACTGAGAGAATGAGAATCTTAAGGGTAATGTGTCATTGCCTGGATGACTCTGGATAGGAAATGGAGCTGGAAATGGATTGTGAGAATAAATATTGAATAAAAATTGGTGTATTCCACCTGCAGACACAGAATTGAGGTATAAACAGTGGCATTAAGCTACACCTCCATAACTGAAGGATGTCAGGGGCTGCAAAAGCACAATGCTGTGGTGTGCAGGGCAGGGTGAAGTTCTAACTCTTATTCATGAGCCCATTATTTCAGAATCAATGGTTAAAACCAAGAGGACCCTGCGAGGGCCCAACCCAGAGCCCCATCCCAGCCACCACGGGGGCTCTGCTCAGCACAAAAAGGGTCTCCTTTCAATGCAATGCAGAAGGCAGAGCAACAACTCTATTTTAGCCCTGTTGCTATGAAATGTCTACAAAAATAAGCCCTGCTTGTGCCCTCCCTTAGGCACATCCCTGTCCCGCTCCTCCTCGCAGCCCTGTCCCAGCCAGAGCCCGGCCTTGGCCAAACTCACCTGGTTTCAGGTTTCCTGACAAACCCCGAAACATAAATACATCCCTAATTCTGCTGGGGAAGCTGAGCCAAGTTTCTGGCAGGGCTGTGTTTGGGATTGAAACAAGGGGAGAAAAAAACCACAGCGGTTTTGACCCAAAACCAAGCCTCCCCCCCCCCGCCCCCGCCCCCAACTTGGCAGTTCCCACTGATTTTTTTGACTCAAAACTCAGGGCTCCAACACCCCGCTTGGGGAAGTGGGATTTTCAGAGCCCTGCAGGAGACCCAGCTCCCTGCCTGACACTGGATATCTTGATGGAAGTGTGCTGCAGCTCTCCAGGGCAATGCTGAGGAAATCCCAGCTTTCAACGCAGCACAAACCCCAAAAACACGGGAGGCTCTTCCTTAGCCCCCCCTGCAAATCCCATCCATGCCCAGAGCCCAGCACTTGGAGGCTGCACACAAATATAGCTGCAGGCATCTTTCCGAGGGCTGCAGAGGCGAGTTTAAAAGCAGGATGTTTGGCTGAGCTGCTCTTCCCTCAAATAAACACCCACGACCTCACTGGAACAGAGAGGCACCGCTCTGGGAGCGCCTCAGCTCCAAACAGGCAGCCTTGCTCTGCCCCCTGGCTCTGGGAGTGCCACCAGGCTGGCTGGCACCTGGGGGAGGCAGCGGTGGCCACAGCTCTCCAAGGGCCACGCTGGAATTCTGGCACATGTAGGGAAGGGTTTTCTCCTGCCCCCTTTCTCACAGACCTGCCGGGTCGAGTTAGTCAGAAAAACCCTGTTTCGGGAGCTCTGAAATGCTGAATTGGTGAGAATTTCTTACTGTATCACAGCTTAGGGAATGAATCCAAGGTATCCAAGCTGATGCTCCCAGTCTGGGAGTGGATCTGCACCCAGCACTCACTGCTGCCTCTCTAGTCTGGAGACCACCAAACCTCCAGTGTGTGTAACTGCACCAGTCCCAGCAGGAGCCACAGCCTCACCCCTGTGCCACCACTTAATCCAGGATAAAGACACAGCACTTTGGAAAAACATTTCTGCTGCCTGCTCTTTATACACCCCACACACTACTTCAGTTTATTCATGTGATGCAAGCATTAAGCACAACTTTAAAGGAGAAATAAGGAATGAAAGCTCCAAGGTAAGCCTGTGCTGTTTCCCTCAGGTGGCTGCAATGCTCCTTCCCTCTCTTAAACCAACCTGTGCTCACCCTCACCGCTGCCCTGGGGCACTGAAGGCTGCACGGAGGAGTCTGGTACTTACTGCAGCTGCCACATGTGAGTTGTTAATGTCTGAACCGATTTCACTCACTTGCCTGCCTTGGAAGCATCCCCTGAACCCCTAAACCCTTCCTGGGTGTTTGAACAGGGTGGGAAACGACTCCAAATCCCAGCGGATGCTTCCTGTGCTCAACACACACCAAACCCTCAGCCCCAGGGACCTGCCCCGAGGCAGGGTGACCCAGAGAAGAGCTCGAGAAACAAATAAAAGCCATGTTTTGACAACCTCTAACCCAAACCAGGCTGTGCTGTGATGGCAGGGAGCTGGGGAGCCGCGTGGCACATCTCAAATCCGGGAGCTCCCTGCGCCCCAGCCCACGGGCACGCCGGCGATGCTCCCAGGTGGGCTGGCTCCAAAGCCAGCCCCAAATCCCAGGAGTACAAACACCATTCAGGGAGCACAGAGGCAGGAGGAAAAGCGTTCTGGAGGCTGGGGGAGAGCCAGGCAGCCACGACCCACCCGGTGCCAACTTGGCCCTGGCGCGGCCCCGCTGCGAGGGGAAGCAGCTTTGGAAGGCAGCTGGTTCTCATTGAGAGCCTCTGCAGCCTGCATGGGGGGAGAGAGCCTGCAGGGAAGGGCAGAGGGAGGAGGAGGAGGGGCGACAGGATCGGGATTAAAATAATATTGTGTTGAAATCTCAATGAGAGGGAGAAAAGGGGGAAGAGCAGAGAAGCGAGCGCTTTCTGCAAGGCAGTGCCAACGATCCAGCCCGAGGCTGAGCTGGGATTATCTGCTGGCTCCCAGCAATGTTCTGGTGCTGGTTGGTTTGTCCTCATTTAAACCTGCATTGATCCCATTGCATCCACCCAGCCAGGGCAGCTCCTTCCCTCCGGCACATCAAGCAGCCCAACACTCCCACACCAGGAACCAGGACCGGAGCAGCCCAGCGTGGACAATGCTGCTCACAAAAACCTTTCTCAGCTTTATCTGGGCACAGAGAGCCCCAGGGCTCTGGGAGGTGACAGCCCTTCAGCCCTTCCATTAGCACCTTTTGTTTTATGGGTTTTTTCCTGCAGTTTCTGTGTTTTAAAGCGATCAGTTCCAAAGTGCAGCCCGCTGGGATGAGAACGGATACACCAGGCTGGAGGGGAAAGGGCTCCTGCCCCACTCCAACAAAACTTGTTAGGGGACAGAGCTGATCTGAACATGCTAAAGTCCAGGATGTGAGACAGGTTCTCCCATTCTCCCTTCTGAGCTTCAATTTCTTTGGGAAAAAAAATCGCTTTCAAGCCAAGAATCAGGAAACGTCACAATGTTATCTTTACTGTTTACCTCTTTTTGAATACTAGCTATGGTCCGACTGAATATCTTGTATTTGGCTTCTCACTGTCAAGATCTCAGCTGGATTTTCTGGGACCAACTATCCCTACTTCTCCGAATACAGAGCTTTCCTCTCACCCACAGGGATGGGGCAGGGAGAGAACCATTCTTGGGGTTGTACCAATGACACACAGCAGCACCCGGAGCTCCAGCACCCGTTTCCTCCAGGAATAAACCCTGGGCGCATCCAGTTTCCTTGCAGGCTTTGAAAAGCCACGCTCAGCTTTTCCTTCCTGCAGGTTTAACATGAGCTGACACTTCCCAGCGAGGCACTGAGCTCGGGGGACTGTGGAGCTCAGCACATAAAACACCCAGAGCTGCAGCCTTTGAAGCAGAGCCCTTCAAAGACAGGCACATACCAAATCTACTGAGGTTTTCTACACAAACAAATTCAGCATGGCAAGAGCAAAACTAATTTGCAAAGATCTTTTAATGTTGGAAGTCTCAAATGACCGACCCTTTCAAGCACAGCTGAATTCAATCCTGCTCTGAAGGTCTGTAATGGCGATTCAACATGGAAAAGACACGGATATTTCAAAATACGTGGCTGTAATTACTGGGGAATAAAGAATGACTCCAATTTTCTTGTTCCAGTGATGAGGAAGCTGCCCAGTGTGCTCCTAGTCTGTAACCTATGGAGTGTGACTTTTTTTTTTTTTTTTTTTAAAAAACATAATTCTGCTGACATTTCCCTTTCATTTAAATAACTCAGCAATGGGAGAAGAGCAGCTCCCTGCACTCACAAGATCTTTACCTTACTTTGTACTGTCACAGGAATTTCCTTGTTCTGCTGGGGGTGGAAGTCTCTTCAGCCACACACATCCCTTTGTGCAAGTACTGGAAATGCCCCGGTGCAAATGGAAGAGTCAGGTCAGTTCCCATGCTGGAAACGCCTGCGGTATTTAAAGAGGAGCCAAAGCAGAAATGGCCCTGTTCTGGGGTCTGCTCCTCCACACAAGGCAGCACCAGCTCACTGGGACACCACCCTGGGGCTTGGAGGGGCTGGGATGTCCCCACCAGACAGGAGCAACCCCAGGTTAAGGCTGGAAAAACCTTCTAAGATGAGCAGCTCCAACCATCCCACTTGTCCCTGAGTGCCAGATCCAGATTTTAAATCCCTCCAGGCATGGTGACTCCCCACTGCCCTGGGCAGCTGTGCCAGGGCTGGATGACCCTTCTGGGGAAGCAATTTTCCCCAAAATCCATCCTGAACCTCTGCTGGCACAACATCCAGTAACACTCAATGCTCCCTGCAACACCCCTGAACTGGCACAGCCACACTGACCCAGCCCTTCCCCTGGCATCACCTGCAGGGACAGATCCACATCCCGTGTCCTCACCTGCCCCCTGCAAACCCACAGCAACCCACCTGAGATGGAGGACAGAGCCCTCAGCCAGGGCCTGCAAACTCCAGAGCTGCCACCTAACTCTGGCCCCAGCCATAAAGCCAGCTCCACAATAGTGTTATTTATTTTTCTGGAGTCACAAATGATTTCCAGCAGCAGGAGGGTGAGGGATGCGGCGCTGGACCCGGCACCCGGCCAGTCTCATAAATGGTTGGCAGCCAGCAGAGCAGCAAGCCCATTTCTATTGAAATGAGCTTGTTACTACTAATTTTTACTGGCTTCCTGGTCATTCATAAAGTTTTGTTGGGTTATTTTTTTTTTTTTAATTTTTTTTTTTTGTGTTTCGTTGGGGTTTTTTTTCAGATCTCAGAAAGCAACTCTGTGACACTTGAGGAGAACTGAGCCTTGGCCTTGCCACCAAGGATTGCTCTGCCACCAAGGATTGCTCTGCACCCAGCCCAGGCACCCACAGCCTCTCTGGAAAAGGTGTCATGCTTTCTGGGCTTCATAAAACCTCAGCAGAAAGAGTTCTCCAGAAGAGGCCAAAATCAAAACCTGCTGGATTCAGTTTTGCTGTGATCAGACCCATGGCAGAACAGCTCGAGCCCTCAGTGGCAGCTGCAGATACACAATTTATAGGGAGGGATTGGGGCTGAGACATTAAACTGCCCATTTTCACATCTGCTCCTTCCCTCCACAGCTGGATACTCCGAGCTGCTGCACCAGACAAACCCAGCCAGATCTGATCTTGGAGCCTGAGCTTTTTTTAAGCACCAGTGACTGTTTGCTGTGAGACTTGGCAAAGCTTTGCTTATGATGAGGGAATGGATCATAGAATCATGGGATGGTTTGGAAGAAACCTTTAGGATCATCCTGTTCCATCCCCTTCCATGGGCAGGGACACCTCCCACCAGACCAGGTTGCTCAGAGCTCCAACCTGGCCTTAACCACCTGCAGGGTGAGAGCTCCTGCTGGGTTACACCACCACTTCTCTGGATTTTAAGAAGAATGCTGGAAAAAAAATCACCTATAGTTCACTTTTACCTACAGCTCTCACTGTAGGGTTCAAAGAACAACAAATTAAAAAAAAATCAGGGCACAATGACTGTGTTTGCCACAGAGCTGAGGGGAAGATGCAGAAGTGCTCCCAAAGGAGCAACATTTATTCAGGAACAAGGGAAAGCAGAACCAGGGGAGTTCCCAGCCATCTCAACCCATGTTTGCCTTCCATGTGCAGGACAGGGATGCTCCCAGACCCCACACATCACACAGGGGGATGAATCAAGTGCCTCATTCTTCCCCGTGGACAAACTTGGCTTTTCCCAGTACAGGATGGCACAAACAGGGCCTTGTGTGAGCACCACACTCAGGAACAGCAACAGCAGCAGCCAGGAAGGGAAAAGAAAGGCAGGAGAGGAAGAAAAGGGATGAGCAGCACAGCACAGCACGTCCAGCCCTGCAGGAGCCTCTGCAGACAGGGGGGATAAAGGTAAAGGGCTCAGCCTTAGCAGAGAAGCAGAATGGGAAGGGCCTGGAAGCTCATCTCATCCCACCTTCCACCAGACCAGGCTGCTCCAAGCCCAGTCCAACACTTCCAGGGATGGGGCAGCCACAATTTCTCTGGGTAGCCTGGTCCAGGGCCCTACCCACCCCCCAGTGCTGCAGCTCCCTTTTTGCCCTGATTAAACAGACAACAGGACTTTGCATCACCGTGTGTGAAAGCACAAAGCAGCTGGCACTTTTTTTTTTAAAAAAAAGTCTTTAACATTCTTTGGCTTCTCTCATGGAAAAATCTTAGCAAATGAGACCTTAATAAATGGAAAGAGCTGAAAAATTGCCTTTCTGCTGGCGGTTCTGCTCCTGCTCATGGAATACACAGATAAAACCAACACAGTTGTGTCTCCCACCCTTCCGTGGAGCCACTGTGAGAATTCCTGCCCGAGTATCCCTGGAGCAGCAGCTTGAAGACTCCAACTTCTCCTGCCTGGAGGAATGGGCAGCCTGATCCTTCTCAGCTGCTACAAGCACTTAAGAAGAGGAACATCTCCAAAGCCATAAAGCAAACACGGGTGAGGCAGGGGAGGGCAGCTCTTCCAAGGCCAGGCAGGGACATGGCCAAGCTGCAGTGGGTCCAGCTGAGCATCAGTGTCCAGCTGGGCCAGCAGATGTGACACCAGGGCACTCCCATGGATTGCCATTCGGAAGGGAGGGATGGCTTTGGTCCAGCATTTGCTCTGGGAACCACACTTGGATGCTGCAGGACAGGAGCACGTGGGCTCCTTGAACCCTCAGCAAAGACCTCCTGCATCCCCCAGGAACACAGAACTGCTGTGAAGGGCAAAACAAACTCTCTACACATCCCTCTCTCTTGCACTGCTGGGAATCTGACTTTTTGGCAGCTTTCATACATGGGCTTTTATAAACTGAAAGGCAAAAGGCTGAGGGCAGGGAGCAGCATCCCAGCCTGTGCCTGATCCCTGCCAGAGGCTGCAGCCCTGTGGAGAGGCAGGGACAGGTTGTATTTTGGGAGGTTTTCAGGTCTGGCCATCAGAGGCAATTCTTATCCATTTAAATAATAAAACTAGGAAACTACAAAAGAAAAAAGAGGGGGAAACCTGGGGTGTGGGGCTGATTGAGGAGATGCTGGGGTAGGAGAAGAGCTTTGGGTTTAATTCTGTTTATATGCTCTGATGCTGGTGGGTTTTGCCCCATGTTTTTTCCCATACCCAAAACCTGGGATGAGGAACCAGCTTCTCAGTGAAGGAGAAGCTTCTCTGGGAAAGGGGTGGTGGGACAGCAGCACAGTCCATCCCTTCAGTGCCACAGCTGGTTGCTCCCTGCTCCAGCCCCAGGAGCTGCAAAGGCCATTACCAGTCAGCATCAGCAGCCCTGCAAGAGGTCAGCCAAGACAGGCATTTCCATGTGAAGTGTTTTTGCTCTTACAGAAAAAACCTCCACACCCAAAGAGGAATCCAGCAGTCCTCAGCTTCCCAAGCCCTGACCCCAGTGCTGGAGATGCGCTGCACATCTCTCCCTCAGTCTCTGTTCTCCCAGAACTATGCCCCCGGGGTGATGCTTTTGTCCAGCTAAACCCCCATTTTCTGGGGCTACAAGAAAGCTGGAGAAGGACTTTTCACAGGGTACCCAGAGAAGCTGTGGCTGCCCCTGGATCCCTGGAAGTGTCCAAGGCCAGCTGGACCAGGAGCCCCCTGGGATGGTGGGAGGTGTCCCGTGCCCACGGAGGGGTGACCAGGATGAGCTTTAAGGTCCCTTCCAACCCAAACCAGGATCTGATGAATCAACCAAGGGAAAGGCACAGAGCAGGGGCAGAGCAAGAGCAGGGACAGGCAGCACCGAACCCAAACCCTCAGGAGCAAGGTGGGACCTCAGTGAGCCAATGTCCCTCCTCATCCACCAGCACCCAGCACCTGGATCCCCTGGAGCACACTGCAGGGCACGGGGCAGGGCTGGGAGCCACAGCCCCACGTGCCCAGCCCCAGGCAGGCACAAAGAGCTGAGTCTCCTTTGCCAGGAAACTGAACCTGTGGTTCCAGGGGCTGGGGACACTTCAAAGCCCTCAGCAGCCCGGGCAGCAGCACTGAAGGGATGGACTTTTCAGCTGTCGAGCAGAGAAGCAAAATCCACACAAACAAGCAGTGTTCCAGAAAACCAGGTTTAACCATCAGCAGCTCCCAGCGACAGGGGGGATGTTTTTCCTGAGGGTTTTTTTTTTCCTCCTTCCCAGTTTGTAATTTTTTTTTTTTTTTAATTTCTTACTAAAAGCAAGCTCGAGCTCCTCATACCACACAGCCCTTTTGGGTCTGAGCATCCTCCAGAGGTAAAATGCTGAGTTAGGTCTTGGAGCCCGGGGAAGGAGGTGCCTTTGATGAACAGCAAATCTCCAGACTTCAATCGCTCCGGTGAGCGCCACACATTTAATAAGTTATTTCCGTGGAAAACCTGGGTAACTCAGTTATGAATCAAGCCTATAAACACCTCTCACTCATCAAAGTGCCACAAAAAAATCTATTACTGGGACTGTGAACACAAGCCTCTCTCTACAGGTCCCCTATAAGAAGCCAAAATTCCTCCTTCAAAACATTCACCGTTTTCAAAGGTCATAAATACACTGTGTCCAGTATTCAGCAAATCCCTTTAAAAAGCAAAACACAGGCACAGGGAAAAAGGAAAGTTCAAACAAAGCCGGATCCATCGGATCCATGCTGGTTAAAGGACACAACCAGAGCTACATCAAAGGAACTTTTACTACCTAGAAAGTCATATCCAACCCCTAATAGGGTGTAAGAATGTAACATTTAAGCTACAAAGATTAAACTAATTTACTTTTAAGTAACTTGCTTACTTCCTGATGTTTCTCCTTTTAAGAGCGATGCCTAGGTGCTTGGAGAAATGAGGGCTACGATTGTTCTGTGATTCAAGGCCAAACATCATAACTACTCAATGAACAGACAAAAACATATTTTATCTGAGTTTTGTACTTTCTCCAAAAACTTCTAGGTTGAAAACATCCAGGCTAGCTGTGAAAATCCATCCCAGTTCCAGGTAATGGAGGGAGAAAAAGCAACTGCTGGAATATACTGACAACTTGAGTGTCTTGAACCAAGCTCCCCAAATACTGGAACCTCCACTTCAGGGCATCACCCTGCCTGGCTCCCTGATGGAAAATTCTCCTCTGGAGTTTGGGTGCTGTGTGTCCACACAAATACAGGGGCACCATCTGCAAAGCAGCTTTAATCTCTGCCTCAGGAACAGGGCCCAATCTTGGTAGGACCAATTCCTTCCACCCCTTGTGCACTCCAGGCAGATGATCCTGAGGCTCTGGCAGCCAGTTGGGATTTTCTCCTTCCTTCTTTTCAACAAGGGCCAACTCCAGCTGCCCAGATTTCTTAGGGACAGCTCTGATGTCCTCTCCTCTTAAGTGTGGCCCGTTGGATGGTTATAGCAGCAAAGGGACATCTTCCACCTCCCAGTCCAGGGCACACCTGCCCTCCTGTCAGACTATTTCTGGGGGCTGCTGCTCCTGGCTGCACAGGATGCAAAACCTCAGAGGAACCTTAATGTCCCTCCTCAGCTGACCTTCAGCACAAACCACCTCTTCTCACCTCCAGCAAATTCCTCAGTGGTCCCTCAGCCTCCATAAAATTAATTTCCCCTCCCACATCACTGTCCTGTCCAGAACCAAAAACCCTGCACTACAAGCCCATAACCCACGGGGTATTTAATACCAACAGCTCTCACTGGCCCCAGCAACACCTCTACAGCTGCACAGCCACTGCCAGAGCTCAGTCCTGCCCCCAGACCCCAGGCACCTCTCCACACAGGGCACAGGTGGCACCTAAAGGTCTGCTGCCACCAGAGCAAGGCCACCCACCAGCTCTGTGGAAGCTAATGAGGTACAGCTCAGTGCTCCAGCTGTTGGTTTGGTGGCCCAACATGAGTTATCCCATGGGGTTTTAATGGAAAAAACAACATGGAGGTAATATCTCCCTCCAGCCTTGATCCAGGGTGCTTCTCTTCCTTTGGCAAGTCATTTAACGCTATAAAAAATTTTTCTTAAATTGCTGCTTGCTTAGTGCTCTGATCAACTTCTTCATGTGTTTATGATTTTTCCAGGTGGAATACTCTCTGCTGGGTTCCTCTGTTCAGGGATGAAGCACTGCTATCAGCAGGATTTGGACACAATGAGGAGCCCCCACCTGGCTCCAGAATCAACGATCCCTTCCCTTCACCTTCTGCTCCAAAGGAATGGCTGGGCACCTGACATGGTGAGCACAAATGGGATGTGGAAAAACCCACTGCCCTCCATAAATCCACTGGCTCCACAGAGTTTATCAGCACCCCAGAAAGACACCTTTATATAAAATAAAGGAGCACACCTGCACCTCTGTGAAAGGGACAGCACTGAAAGCCCAGGGATGGGCTCCCAGAGCTTCCCCATCTTCCCTTTCAGGGATTAATCCATGATTCACCCCGCAGCTGCAGGAGCTGCCTTTGATGGCAGGGCCAGAAGCTGCACATGAGCAAACCCCCAGGGAGGGCAGGTTGCTGCTCTCAACTCTCCCATGGGGATTCCAACATCCATGGCCATCCACAGCCATGTGGGAAAAGCCTCCACAGCCAGCAAAGAGTTCCTCTCTGAAGCACACTGGAAAATAGATGCACTTTATTTCCCGTTGGCAAACTGAAACTATGGAGGAAAACTGTTTAATATAAAAACATCTGACAAAGCACCTCCAGGATGTATTTTTTTGCATCAAAGAAGTAGCTCTTGGCAACAGGCTCATTCCTCCGACCAGGAGAGGTTTTAGCCAAACCCTGATTGTTCTAGACTGCACATGGGAAGACAAGCCAGCAAACCTACAGTTAAATAGGAAAGAAAAAAAAGAAACCAAAACCATTACTGGCCCAAACAAACATCTGTCTGTGATTAAAGTGGATGCACAGATATGTTGTGTCTTTTTTTAAAGGATTTGTTTCTGCAGGAGGGGGGGAAGAAGGGATGAAAAGGCTCTGGGGTGGTGCTGGGTCAGACCCAGCAAAGCCAGAGTCTATCCTCAAAACCCAACATTTCCCCCCAGAAGAAACTGCTGCCCTATTAATGAGAAAAATACCCTTTTTTTCTATTAACAGGTAATTCCAGAATCTCTCCCCCAGCCCGGAAAGGGCAATGTTTGCCCAGTTGCCACACACATCCGCCTGACAGATTTAATGGGCTTTTTTTTTTTTTTTTTTTCCTACTCCTAACACACAGGATCTTCATAAATTTCCTTGTTAGTATAAATCCTGCAGCCTGTTATTTCTGGGGGGGAGAGGAAGGGAGACGTTCACTTTCTCCATTCAGTGGGTTTTAAAATATGCTTCCTTAAGTTCATCCTAAATATTGCTGAAAGCAGAAAAAACCCTCTGGCTCTCGCCTGGAGCCGTGGCATTGCCTCAGCAGGGCTGAGTCACCAGCTGGGATGGATGCTCCTGCCTTCCTCCCTTGGGTGGTACAGGGACCCTGCTCCCCAAATCCAATGTCCCCAGCCCCACCACTGTCCTGCAAGAACTTCCTGATCATCCCAGGCCTTAAAAAAAAAATAAAAAAATCAACAATAATTTAAATAAGATCCTGCCCATTCAGCCTGTTTCTTCTCTCAGCTTTCCTCCACCACCATCAGTGACCAAGCAGAGCTCATCTCTACATGGAGCTCAGCACCTTCTGGGCATCAGCAGAGCTGCTGGGAATAAACTCATGCCTGTGCTTCCACTTCCAGGTGGAAACCACCTGCCTGCCACTTTGGAGCATGGACTGGAATCATCCCTCCTCCAACAAACCACCAGTTCAACATTTCTTCTTTAGGATGCACATTTTCTGCCACACACAGGTTTGCCAGAGCTGAAACTCTCAAGAGAGTTTTAGCTCATGGGAAGTGATTTCAAAGTTTAAAAAAAAAAAAAACAAAAAACCAAAACAACTATTTCTGGAAAAAATAAACCAGCAACTTCCTTCCCTGGGGATGGCCAAGTCAGCCCAGAGACCTACAGGTGCAAGGCACCTTTTGCTCTCCTACCTGTCCTCCCCCCTCCAGAATTTAAAGCCACCATAACAAGAACTGTGGTCAATGCCTGTCACAGAGCTTTTTCAACTGGAATGGGGCTATTCCATGGGTTTTAAGGAAAGGTCCTTCCCAGGGCTGGTGAGGGAGAGCCCTGTGGGATCCAGAGGAGGGCAGGCAATCCCAAAGCCCACGGCAGCTGCTCCAGCACGTCCCCACCACCCAATCTCATCCCAGCCTTCCACATGCCTGGCAAGTCTAACGGGTACAGCAGCTTCTTGGCATGTGCTGGAGGAGCCAAGGCTGAGGGGAAGGGAAAAAAAAATTACTACAAATGTTCCACCAATTATGAGTCACGAGGCTGAGCCTTTGTTCCTGCCTTGCTGCATTTTGCCCTTTCCCTGGTATTTCCCCAGCTCCGGCCGGGAGCCGCGGGGACGCCAGGACTGGCCAGGGCTCTGCTGGCTCCCGAGGGACACACAGGTTCAGCCCAGGCCAGGGAACCACCTGGGTTGAAAATATAACTCCCCAAACAGCAGGTTTTCCTCAGCTCTGCTCCCCAGGCAGAAATGTGTCTAAGGAGGAAAAGTTGGAGCCCCTCCTCGTGCTCTCGCAAGCCTGAATGTGGCACTGCCTGAAACTTCAGGGTCAGGCATCTCCAAGTGCCTTTGCACACCAACCCAGACCTTCCCAGGCCATTGCACCTCACTGGGCAAACAGGAGCACCCCCACTCCAAGGGAAAAGCTATGGCTGGACACTGATCCTTGGACAAACAGCTTTGTTCCAACCCAAAAGCTTTGAACACGAGATGAAGAGGCTCTGGGGTATTATCCATGGATCCAGGTCATGTCCACCCAACCATCCACAACTTGTGCTTCCAGTCAGCACTGACTGCTCCTCTGAACTTTACAGTGAGCCTGCTACTCCACTGCATACTGTCCCTCTTTTTAGTGGCAGTATTATAGCCATGAAAGGTTCTACTTGAAAAAGAGGGCTTGGGTTTTTTTAACAAATTCACACATATGACAGAGATCATCTTTTGCCTTCATGCTAAAACCTCCTGTTTAGAAGTTCATCCAGTAAAGGAGCAACAGGAGAAGAATGGTTCACTTTGTTACACGAAATTGAATTTTGTGGTTTTAGTAGGAAAAGCCTTTTTGATGATCAAAGCTGGACCAATAAATAGCAATGTCTTGGTGCTATATCCAAGATGCACTTATTTTTGGAGGACCAGTTAAACACACATTGAGCTCCCTCTCCTCCAAGAAGAGGCAGGGAGGACCATGTGCCTTGTGTATCACTCCCACAGACCTACACTTCAAGCAGAGCTATTAAATGAGTTGAAACAGAGAATAAACAAACTGAAATGTGGCAGGTAGACCAGAGCCTAAGTGGGTTTTTCCCTTGTACTTCGCCGTGATGACATGTATGGGTTAACTGCAGCAAGGCTCTTATCCTCTTTCAGCAATCATGAGCACTGGGGAAAAATAAATCACCCAGCCCCAGACTCTTATTAAAAGTTACACCATTGGAAACAGCACAGGGGGAGAGCAGGGATCCGGTTTCAGCACAATCTCGGTCACATGTTATCATTATATTGTTCAAGGAAAAGTTAAAATCTCTCTTCTCTTCCAGCAAACCCACCAGATGTCCCATAAAGACTGAGCCATGAGAGAAGCTAAACCATTACGTCCTCAGGAACCCCACTTTTCCAACTTGGCTGCCGTAATTAATGCCAATTATCAAGATACAACAAAAGCCACAGCCACGGGGAGCTTTAGGGATGTTCATGCAGCCCTAGGAATGTTTGCTGGGAATTGCAAGCAGACATTTATTAGAGCACAAGGCTGGATGATCTGAGTCCTGCTCTCAATTGTTGCCCTGCTCTGGACACTTGGCAGCACAACAGAAGCCCGTGGGCTGGCACGTGGCAACCACGGCCAGGCACCACAGGGGCACCTGGAAGGACAAGGAGGAGGGAAAACTCCAGAGGGAAATGTGCCACGGTGCCATCAAACACACCCTGTGCCCTCTGAACAGCCTTGGGGGTTGGGGTCAGCCCAGACACCCCAAGGAACAGCCAAGCCTCACCAAACTGACCATGGCCTCTTGCAAGGACAGGAAATGAAGAGGATTGCCACGACTGAGGGACCAGTAGCCCAAAGGTGTCCTCCCCCAGCCCCTTGACTCACAGCATCCCCAAAGCGAGCAGCAGACTCCATCCACGTGCTCAGCAATCCAGCAGAGAGGCTCAGAGGTGCTCCAGCCCCACCCCAGGAGACACGTGGGGCTCCATCAAACCCACCTTTGTCTGCCCTCATCCCAGCTCTCAGACCGTGAACCATGCAGAGAAATTAAACCTGGTCCTACAGTCAGCCCCCAGCCCAGGGTGAGACACCAAGGAGAAAGACATGGAAGGATCAACACAGCCAGAGCCAAGGAAAGCCCCAACTGTACCGGCTGTCAGGTAAAACCACCCCAGGCCTTGCAGAGCCCCATTAAGTGAATGAAAGGTTGCAGGGTGGGGCAGAGCAAAAACCAGGACCTAATTAAGCCAAGCTTTGTTCGGGATCTTCAATGGCTCCATAGCTGGGAGCCTGCTCATGAAAGCAGGGATTGCAGCCCGGGGCCAGGGCCCAACAGGTAACACCAGCCCGACAGAGCCAGCAAGAAGCAGCACAAAGCAGCAGCAGCAGCCCCTGCCGTGGAAACGGGGAGGGCCCACGGCCCTGGAGCCTGGGATCTGTCCCTCTGTCTGTCCCTCTGTCCTCCACATGGGACACACGTGGCCCTGGGGCCACCTCCCAAACGTCCCTGCCCATCCCACCAACAGCATCTTATCACAACACGAAGAGCACCGACTTCGGTGAAAACCAGCTCAAGTAACTGCTTTTTTGTCCTTCTTCTCACCCCAGAACACCAAGCAAGGGCAGGAGCAGACCCCTGTCCCCTCCTGCTGTCCTGCCCCACCACCACCCCCGAGGCCAAGAAGGCACCAAGAGCTGCCAACCTGAGAAATCTCCGGGCGTGACGTTGGGAGAGTTTGTAGCCTCTGTTTCAGTGTAAGACAACGTGGAATCTGAGAGATCTGGGGGGAAACAAAAAAAAATAAAAAAAAAGAAAGAAAAAGCACTTTTAGTCCTGCTGCGTTTGCCAGCGTTACGTGAGCACCCCTGGCTGCTCGGCTTCCCACCACCTCCCCCAGAGAATCTCTGCACAGAGCCAGAAAGCAGCGATTAACTTTGTAGCTCCACCACGCAAATACAAAGTTTGAATTGCCTCGACCACAAAAATAACTCCAGTTAAGTTGATCAAACAAGTAGGAACTTGGTGCTTACTGGATAAAGTTACATTAAGCCTCTAAACAAGTCAGAGTTACTATACTTAATTATCACCATTAAAATTCTTGAAGCTGTTTATTCTTGCTTCCTTCCTTCCTCTTTGCTGAAGCGAAGGAAACTTTGTTTTAACAAGTTAAGAGTCTTTGTTATTCTCTCTTGCTTACACCCCTCTAATTAAGTGCTCAACTGTTTGCTCACAGATTAACTATTATTTTTCCAATCAAACAAGCCAGTGAAGCAAATTTCAACCCCTGGCTGTTGTTTTAATATAGTCACGTGTCACTCACTATCATCTCTCCCTGCAGCACAAGCACTTTCTAAAGGGAATTAACTTGGAAGGGGGAGCACAGGGAGGGACAACTCCTTTTTTTTTTTTTTTTTTTTGCCTCCTCACCTAACAAAAATGAAAAGAAAAAAAAGCCACCAGCAGCCAAGTTGGCCTTGCAGGGCCTCACCTTTGGCAGGGGCAGCTCCTGCCTTCCCCCGGGGCTGGGTGGCACAGGCAGGCACTGCTGTCCCCTCCTAGCCCTGCCAAACCCCATTTGTCTCATCCCCATCCCTGCCCCATGGCAGCAAAAGCAGCTCCCCCTGGTCGTGAACCCCAGTAAATCACGGGAGAAAGCCCCCAGCTGCAAGAAATCCCAGAGGGATGTGGCATTCCTCCCTTCTCTCTCATGCTCCCGTGCCTTTGCTTCCCATTTAACTGAGCAAGAAGCAGGGCTGAGAAAGGATGGTGAGGATGCAGCAACGCCAGCTCAAAACACCTCCAGGCCAACGTGCAGCACGCAGGATCCAAGGCTGCCAGGCTCTCCACGCCCAGCCTACCCACCCCAAAGCTGCTTTCACCAAGTTTGTTTGGAAAACCTTTTATAATTCCCCAGGAAAAGCGACACCCCAGTCAGAAATGACACAGCGCCGAGTATCAAAGACTTTCCATCTCTTTGTAAGGAGCAGAGGAAGGGTAATAGCTGGTTCCTCCATGGAGCAGCACAGCCAGGCCTTTATGGAAATGGCACCCAGGAGCTCCCACTCCCACAGATTACACACGCAGACAAAACATGACGTCTGGTAACCTTTCATTACGCCTTCATTAAAAATAGAGCTTCATATTATTTTGGAAAATATGCATGTGTCTACACGGTAATTTGGTAGGATAAACTGGCATCCATTTACTTCTTAAAACCCGTCAGCTGATGCTTGCTCAGAAATAATGAGCAGCCATAAAACCCCGACTTGTTGGCTTTTGCCTGACGTGCCAGGTAGGGCTGTCTCAGAACCAGCACCGGGGCTGCACCATGAAAGAGTTCCCCGGAGATCAAAAGAGACAAAACACGTACCCAGTGGCTTTTGCTCATCATTAGGAGACAGCCGAGAGTAGGGAGGTGGTGGAGACTCTGGAAAAACAAAACTTCAGGTTAGTGCAGTGTTCGGTTTATCAACAAACTCTTCCAAGGTTTATAAACGCACAGTGGGAAATGTAACACTTGGAAGCAGCAAGGTTTTCCTAATTTTTTGAAGATTTGGAGTTCCACCTTGAATTTTCAGTCTGGGTTTTGCTACTGAAAAAGCTGCAACCCCCCCTCTGCCCCATATCTGTGCCTGGACACCCACAGATTGTTACATAAAACATCAAACTGCTCCCCAGGAACCACATCTCCATCATTTGCGTTAGGAGACAACCTTCCATCCAGTGACTCCAACACACAGGGCTTAACAGACGCTCCCCAAACACTTCACAGGTACTGAAAAGAAGGACTGGGGGGGTGAAAAGATTCCTCTTGGCACACAGGGCTGCCACCAGAGCCAGGCTGGCTTCAGCCACCAAGCCATCCAAGTAACTTTGGTCCATCCCAAAAGGCCTGGGCACAGAAGCGGCTCAGGAGCTGAGGCCACCATGATCCCCCTCACTGTGAATCCATCCCACAAAGCTCTCCTCGGCTTTAAGCAGAGGACTGAGCAGTCAAGTGGTCCAAGTTCAGCAAGTCCTCGGAGGTGCTTTGCTGAATCAGGACATTCAACCAGCAGTCACTGCTCCTGGAAGGATCAACACCACAGGGAAGGCCGATGAAAGTCCTTCATCAACTTCAGGCCCTGATCAGAGGAGTTTCTTTTCCCCTTCCATAATACAACAGTGATGTTTCTTGAATCGCAACTTGCCAAAACTGAGCGTGCAGCCAGCCGGGCTGTATCAAGGCATCAGCACCGAGCAGCACCGACTGCAGTGAGGAATTGTCCTGTGAAGTCCTCCAGTGGCAGCACACCGAGCCCAGAGAGGGCAAACACGGGAATGCTCCTCAGCCCCCACTGCACCCCAGAGCACTCAGCCAGCACCTGCAGCTGCCGGGCTGAGCTCAGCCCAGAGCCTCAGCACCCGCCGTGTGACGGCTCTGGGCTCACCTACTGCTTCTCTGAAAAGCGTTTCCTATTGAGGGAGCAGGGCACCCTTCTCACAGGGCGCTTATAAATCCCAAAATACAAGAAAATAAAGGCGCTGATGTGCCAGTGTGGCTGTAACAGCCAGACCTGCTGTCACCAGGGACTCGCTGGAAGCACCCCAGAACTTTCACACCCCTCGGCTACGTCACCCCACAGCAAACTGGGTGGGAAACACCAACAGGATGATCCCTGTAGGGAGCCGCTTGTGGAAAAGGGCACCAAGGCCTTCTCTTGGCTCCTGTTACCAGCGCCCAGCCGGCGCGGGTGGGGTCCTGGCACAGTCACCCATTATCAAAGTGATAAGGAGCCACTTGATAACAGCTCGGCTTTCTACTACTCCCAGCACAAGGCTGGCAGCCGCTCACGGCTGGGAAAACCACCCCGGCTGCAGGAAGGAGGCTTCAGACATTTCTAAAATAAATGCTCCGTTCCTGAAAACGCCGTTCCACTCCAACCGGAATGAAAAAGCAGCCTCCAGCCTCTAGCGACCTTCGGGAGAAGCACGCCCAGAAGAGAAATTTCTTTGAAAGAAGTGATGCAAAGCGAGGCAGGAGCCCAGGTTGCAAAAGAAATAATAAAATCAAAGTTCTTGCCAGAAAAAGGGACAGTCAGCATAGAATTGTAGGCTGGCTTGGGTTGGAAGTGACCTTAAAAATCATCTCGTTCCAACCACTGCCATGGACAGGGACAGCTTCCACCATCCCAGGCTGCTCCAAGCCCTGCCCAACCTGGCCTTGGACATTCCAGGGATCCAGGGGCAGCCCCAGCTCTCTGGGCACCCTGGGCCAGGGCCTCCCCTCCCTCCCAGGGAAGGATTTCTTCCCAATACCCCATCTAACCCTGCCCTCTGGCAGTGGGAATCAGCTGTCCAGTTTCATTACAGTTTTTGTACAGCCTGTTAAATATAATTTCAATTTCTGCACCTCAGACTCCAACACGCTCCGTGTAACTATTTCCTGCAGACAAGGACACCCGCTCGAGCATTACTTAAAAGAAACAAAAAAACCCTCAAGAAGACCAAACCCACGCCTTGAAAACGCTCACCTCTGCTTACGGTAAAAAAAAATAAAAAAGAGAAATGTGGGAGCCCCAGATGTCCCCGCGGGTGCGGGGATCCCCGCGGCGGGGACATCCCCGCAGCCCCCCCGAAGCGCCTGCGGCTTTAAGCCGGCGGCGGTGACCGCCCGGCTCCGATACGAGCGAGCCAGGCTGGCGCCAGCGGGATGGAGCCGCCGATTATCGCCCCTCCGGCTCCCGGAGAGCGGGGAAACTCCGCGGGAAGGGGAAAAAAAAAACACCAACAAAGAGAAAGGGCTTTTTACGCACAACTGGAACCGCTGGTTCCAAGAGAGGGGGGATGCCCGGCGGGGACCCCGGAGCAGGCGCGTCCCCCGCGGCATCCCCGCGACACCGCGGGGCCGGGGCAGCGCTGCCCACGAGGGCTCGGATAAACCCGGGAAGGGGGTCAGAAACCCCGAACCCCCAAATCGGTGGGTGCTGGTGGCGGGGAGGGGGGGGGGGGAACCCGACCCGCCGCTGCTCACCTGGCCCACAGAGGCGGCTGAAGTGGTAGGGGTTGCAGCAGACCGTGGGTCCGTCGGCGACGCCGAAGCTCTGGCACTCGCAGAGGGGCTTCAGCTCGGCGGGGTGCTGCAGGTCGGGCCAGCGGAACAGCTTGCCCAGGAGGAGGTGCGGGGGCGCCGCCAGGCCCCCCAGGCGCACCTCGGTGCGGGCCACCAGGACGCAGCCGCCGGGCATCCCCCCGCGGGACTCCACCGCCTCCAGTAGGCTGTCCAGCGAGCGCTCCTTCAGCCGCTTCAGCAGCGAGTAGGTGACGGCCTTCAGCTCCTGCTCCAGCAGCAGCAGCCGCGCCCGCGCCTCCCGGCCCCGCCGCTCCGGGGAGCCGCCGTCGGCCGCGCCGTCGGGGCCGGGGGCGGCGACGGGGGGAGGCTGGGGGCCGCCCGGCTCCCGCTCCGAGAAGAGGCAGCAGGTCACGGTGCGGCCGTCGCTCTCCGGCGCGGAGCCGGGGGCGCGGAGCCGGGCCCCGCGCCGCTCCGCCATGGGGTCCCCGCGCGGCGCCGCCTCGCCCGCCGCCCCGCGCCGCTCCTCCGCCTCCCGCAGCAGCAGGCTGCGCGCTACCGCGCGGAGCTCCACCGAGGGGCTTTTCTCCGCGATCTTGCAGCTGCCGGTGGCTCCGAGGTCGTGGCCGCTCCTGGCGCTCCCATCTCCGCCGTCCCTGTCCGGAATGACGCGGCTCCTCCAAAGTCGCCGCACCAGCCCTGAGCGTTTGGACCTGAACATACGACCCGCGGGCGGCCGGGGGTCGCGTCGCTCTCCGCCGCCCCCCGCCCTCCTCCGCGGGGCTCCTCGCTCCGCCGCCGGCTCTATCTCATCGCAGCCCCGGAGCAGCCCGGACTCCCCGCGGCGCTGCTGCCCAGCGGATCTCGGACGGCCCGCGGCGGGGCCGCACCATGGGGGGGGCGGCGGGGCGGCGCGGGCATAGACGGCGCCGCGGGGGCCGCTCCCGTGGCGGCGCTGGGGCTCGGGCGCGCCGCGCCGTGCCCTACATCGGCTGCCAACGCGGGGCCGGGCGGGGAGCGGCGGGGGCGAGGGCCGGGGGGAGCCCGGGGCAGCGCTCGGCTGCGCCCCGCGGCCGCTCCACCATACAAGGTGGAGAGGAGCGAGGAAGCGCGCCCGGCGCGGAGGTGCCGCCCGGCGGGGAACCGGCGCCGGGGGCCGCTCAGAGGCGTCGGATCCCTTCGGCCAAAAATAGTATTTAGAAAAAAAAAAAAAAAAAAAAAAAAAAAAAAAGAAGAAAAAAAATTTAAAAAATAAAAGGGAAAAAATTAATAAATCAGAAAAGGCGAAGAAGCAGCAGCAGAGCCCGCAGCGCAAGGCGGTTGTCAGCGCGTCCCTTGTCCGCATCGCAGGGCGCGGCCCCGGTTCCGCGCGGTCCCGTGCGCGGCTCCCGGGGCCGCCGCCGCCGCCCGCTCGCGCCCCCCGCCCCTCGCCGGCTTTTGTGTGGCCGGGGCGCGCGCGCGGGCGCCGCTCGCGAGCGGCGCCGCCATTGGCTGCCGCCATCATGTCAGTCTAGACACTCCGGCGGGCTCGCGCGCACCGCCCTGCGCAAACACCGGCTCGGGTTTCCGAACGCTTAAAGCGCCCCGCGCCCGCCGCTCCCGCCCGCCGCCGGCCCCGCGCGGCCCCGCGCCGCCGGCGGCCGGGATGAGGCGGGGGTCGCCCCGCGGGCAGCGGCGGCGCGGGGCGGGGGGCGGTGGGCGAGCGGGGCGCTGTGTTAGTGGGTCACGGCAGCGCAGGGGTTAACGGCCCCCCCCCGCGGGCCGCGCGCCGGACACGCCCCCGCGATGGATCAACTTGTCCGCCGTGGCAAAAGTTCAGGCCCGGCGCGCTCCCATTGGCCCGCGGCCGCGTGACGCGCGGCGCCGCCGCCTCCCATTGGCCGGCGCGGGGCGCGGGCCCCGCCCCGCTCCCAGCCCGGCGTGCCCGTGAATGAACGGCGGGGCCGACGGCGCGTGGGGCCGGGGAATGGGAACGGGAACGGAATGGGGACGGGGACGGGAATGGGGAAACAGGGAACGGGAATGGGAATGGGGAACGAGGGAACGGGGAATGGGAACGGGAATGGGGAACGAGACAACGGGGAATGGGAACGGGGAACGGGAATGGGGAACGAGGGAACGGGAATGGGAACGAGGGAACGGGGAATGGGAACGGGAATGGGAATAGGAATGGGGAATGGGGAACGAGGGAACGGGGAATGGGAATGGGGAACGAGGGAACGGGGAATGAGAACGGGAATGGGAACGGGAACGGGAAAGGGGATTGGAACGGGGAATGGGGATGGGGAACGAGGGAATGGGAACTGGAACTGGAACGGGGAATGGGAATAGAGATGGAGATGGGGAACGGGAGAATGGGGAACGGGAATGGGAATGGGAAAGGGAAGCGGGGGGCTGGAACCGTCCCGGGGCCACCGTTAGCGCCGCGGGGAGCGGCGGCCTCGTGTCCCGCCCCACGCGGCCCCAGCGACAGAGCGCCCGTGGGGAGCGGCACCGCGGGGCTGGGAGCCGTCCCAAAGAACCCTTCCCGAGTAGAGAATGAATACATAAATTCCTATAAAATAGGAATTTTATGCTGCTGTGCGCGGATCCCGCCGGGACGCGCGGCCAGGGGAGCGAATGCGGGGGTTCGGTCCGGGCGCGGCTGCGCCATCCCCGCTCCATCCCAGGGATGCGGGGAAGTTCCCCAGCCCCGGCATGGGCCGGTGGGACCCTGCTGCAGGAAAAGCTTGGGGCCGGCCTGAAGATTTCGCTAACGAGCACAAATTAATCTGCGCAATTAATCCCCCAGTTGTTGATCGGTTAAGGGGAAAACACCCAAAAACCAAGCCAATGAAATTATTTCTACCAACAGATCCTGGGCAACCTGAATGTTTGTAGCTTTTCCTCTTGGAATCTTTTGGGTGGCTTTTGCCATACCTGAAGGCTTCTGTCCAAATTTCTGTCCACATCTTCCCAAACCTGCCCTAATCCACCCAAGAACATAATTTAAATCTATTGGATGAAGACTACTACTTTTTAACAGCAAACTTAATCAAGTTAACATCAAATACAAATTTAAAATCCATAGGTGTGTGCCACCAAAACACCAATATAAACACAAAATGTAAACAGGTCTTTTGATTTTGGGGTCACTTCTGACCTGTAAGACCAGGATCAAAGCTCCTTTTCCCTGACATTTTGGGGTGGGGTTTAGGAAATGTGCAGCTTGCCTGCAATAAAATATAAAAACTCATATAAAACCTGTGAGGGACTTGCTGCCTCTGACTCTGCTCAGCTCTCAGCTACCTGCAGAGCAGCCACGTTTCACACCTGTACCACAGCTTGGACTGAAGTCACCCCACACCCCACTGTGGGAGGGAAATGCCTTTTTTTCCAAAGTGAAAAGGCACAAAAGTGCTACCAAAAAAAAAAAAAAAAAAAAATTCAGCTTCAGACATGGAAGTAGGAACAGGGATTTCCTGGATGGAATCATGGAATGGTTTAGATTGGAAGGGACCTTAAAGCCCATTTGGTTTCACCCCTTACCATAGGCAGGGTCATTTCCCACTATCCCAGGCTGCTCCAAGCCCATCCACCCTGGCCTGGGACACTTCCAGGGATGGATCTCCAACCCTGGTGGGATCCCTGCCTATCCTGAGGCTGCTCCAGAGATGTTCCAAGGCTTGTTCAAAATCCACCCGGCTCACCCTGCCCTGCATGACCCAGGATTCCCCTCCCTAAACGCAGCTGACGCTTTTCTTTCCAACACTCTCTTTCCAAGCTGTCACCCAAATTACAATACGTCCCAAATGTGCAATTGCCAACATTTAAATATATATAAACCTTAAATATAGCACAGCTAGAGCTAAGAATAGGTTATTATTGCAACAAGCAAGGTCTCACCGCTCCTCCAAGGCTCTGTAATCACGGAGTGTGCAATATGGCAGGGAGAACAATGGGGCTTTCATGGGATCTGGAGCAGCCGAGCATCTCCACGGGCACAGGTATGCAGGAGCAGCCCCACTGCACCCGGAATGCCATCCAGGCCAGCTCCTGCAACAACAGCACATTGTTCCTGACGTGGGCAGCACAAACAGAGCCCTCGATTGTGCCCGTCACAATGCACATATAATTTATAGTAATGTTGGTAATTAAAGGATTTCTAGTGATTAACAGCAATGTGCTCTTTCACTGCTTTTTTTTTTTTTTTTTTTTCCCCTATTTTTTTTTGGCCTGTCATAATAACAAACATTCCTGGGAGATGCTCTGGAACACATCCTATAGGTCTTGGCAGAGAAGCTGGAGAGAAGCTTTTTGAAAGCCTGCCAATGTTATCTGACATGGATCTTCCAGGTAGGACAGAAAGCCAAATCCTCCTGAGTCCAAGAGGACCGTGGGTGGCCAGGAGGGCACCAACCTCTTCCCAAAGCCAAACTTGGATGGGATGGGGAAAAAAGGGGACAGGGACCAGCCCTGCCACTGCCAGCACCCTCAACAGCATCAGTAGAACCCAAATCCCAACTGTGGCACTACAGGTGTTCAGTGAGGAAAATTAATATCATCATTTTCCACTTTTTTTTTTTAGTCTTTAATATTTGAGACATTCCTGGTCAAAAAGAAGAATGCAAGGGTTAAAACACGAAATGAATAACTGACACTTAAATAATGTTCTAAGAGTTCAACTTGTAGGTTATTTTAATGCCTTGAAAATGGGGGGCGGATGGGGACCCCCAAAGGGTGGGGAGGGCTGGGGGACACATTTCCCCCCCTTTTTCCCCCAGGAATGGGGGCTTGGAGTGTCTGAGCCCAACCAGAGAAACCACCACAAACCTGCTGCGCCAGAGCCAGGGGCTCTGCCAAAAACTAAAATGCTTCATAAAATCCTGCTGGTTTTGCTGGAAGCTGATTTTGAAAGGAACCAGAGAAAAAAGGTTTTGACAACATCAGAATGTCCCGTTTCCTTTGTTTTCATGACATTGCCATGATTTTCCAGTTCAAACTGACTTTTCATTTCACTCTTGCAAATGTTATACCCTGTGTGGTAACACACTGTGATAGGACCTTGGACCCTCTTCAAAATGGAAAAAGCTAAAATCAGAATGAGGCATTTTGATAAATCCAAAGCATAAAACAAAATTACGCTTGAAGAGTTTTCCTCTGTGGAGAATTTCCCAACTGCTGGACTCCACGCTCCCAGACCTCCTTGGCATCTCGAAACCCTTCGTGCAGAGATGTGATCTCACCTCAGCACCTCGTCCTGGAGGAGCTGCAGCCCTGGAAAACCCTTCCCATGGGATGCAACCACACTTTGCAAACTCTCCTGGGCCATAAGATCAGTCAATGGCTTGGGTTGGAAGAGACATTAAAGCTCACCCCTGCCATGGGCAGGGACACCTTCCACCATCCCAGGCTGCTCCAAGCCCCATCCAGCCTGGCCTTGGACATTCCAGGGATCCAGGGGCAGCCCCAGCTTCTCTGGAAACCTGTACTAGGACATCTCCAACTTCACAGGCAAGAATTCCTTCCCAATATCCTATCTAACCCCACCCCCTTTTAGTCTGAAGCCATTCCCTGTGTGCTGTCCCTCCATCCCTTGTCCCAGTCCCTCTCCAGCTCTCCTGGAGCCCCTTCAGGCTCTGCAAGGGGCTCTAAGATTTCCCTGGAGCCTCCTCCGGGTGAACATTCCCAGCTCTCCCCGCCTGGCTCCAGAGCAGAGGTGCAGCATGACCTCCAGCCCTGTCCCAGGAGACTCTGGACACCAGTGCAGGTGAATTCACCCCCCAGCCCAGGGGCCAGGCTTGCTCTGGCTCCTCTCCTCCAGCTGGGATCCCAGTTTCCCATCCATCGATCCCATCCACACCCCACAGTTCTGGGGGCACCTGGTGAGGCTGCATCTGCTGCCCATGGGGCTGAATGGGGGCCACAGCAGCCAAACTGCTCAGGGATGGAGCCAAACTCAAAATCCTCCAAAATTCACCACAATCAGGACGGAGATAAAAGCAGCAAAATCCAACAGGAATTCACCAAATGCTGCGTTTCCCCAGGAATTAATGTGAACGGGTTAATGGAAACTCCACAAGGCAGGAGCTGCTGAGTTTCCAGGCTTTTCAAGGCCCTTCCCACGAGTATCTGCTGTGGGTGGGGACAAGCTGACTCACAGTTTCCAGGGCTGTAGTAACATTTCAACACCCCGGCACTCCAGCCTTGGGGACTGATGGCAAAGAGCACATTCCCAGCAGAGTGGTTGGGAAGCTTTTTGACAAAATGTTTTCTTGGGTCAGAAAATGTCACTTTGGCAAAACCAGAATTTTTAATTTTTTTTGGTAGCAAAGTACCAGTTTCCAAGAAATGTTGCTTGGAAAAGTTTACTGGGAGCAAGCTTGGATTTCTAGTCAAACCCACAGAGGCAAAATCATCTCCCCAGAGGTGCTCGGGGTGGGTGATGGCATCCATCCATGGTGGTGCCCATCCCAGGAAAGGTCCCTTGCTTGGAGCAGGGACATGGATTCCTTAAATCCCTTCTAGGTGGAGCTGGACCAGTTTGTAAAAAATAATGAAGCAGTTACTGAGGGAGAAAGAGCCTGACTTTAGCACTGGAGATGAGAGCCTGGATCTGAGATAGGGAGTGTTGGGTTCAGTTCCTTGGTTTGGCTCAGGACAAACAAGGATTGAACCACAAGTCAGGCCAGTGCCACGAGTACAGGACTGTCCTTTTGTTTTTAGGAGAACACACTCGAGCCATCCCAGCAAAGCCCAGCTGCAATCCTGGGAAAGCACTGGTAGCACAGGAGAGTGCCATCATCCAAACACAGTGCCAGCCTCTACAGAGAGAAAAGTGGGGCTTTTCTCCTGAACAAAAGATGAATTTCCATTTTTCCCATGGCAGAACAAGCCAGAGGCACACCTTGGCTCTTGGTCAGTCACAGGGTGAAACATGAAGCAGGAGAAGCATCTCCTGCCATTCCCAGTGGTGCTGAAAATCCCATCTGGCAAGCCCAATACCCTGCATACCTTCAGAAAATGCAGAGTCAGCTCAGCAAAGCAGGAAAGGATGAAGAGCTCCATGAAGTGTGCCCAGGCTTCCCTTGGCACTGGCAGGGGAGGGTGATCTGGGAGCACAGGGCTGCCATCAGAGCTCCCAGTGTCCCTCCTGCTGCCACTCACTGGGATCCCCGTGGCCTTTTGAACTGCTGAGCTAAGAACATGACACACGTGGCTGGGGAGGACAAAGGCATTGATTGCTGAGCCTCAGTCTGGTGCTTTATCCAGGAGGACTTCCCAACTCCAGAGGGTCCCACAGTGGTGCAAGATCCTCCCAGCACCTGAAGGGAGCCTACAGGAAAGAGGGAGAGGGACTTATTACCAGAGCCTGGGGTGACAATGGGGAATTGATTAAAACTGATGGAGAGTAGTGCTGGGGTGGATGATAAGAGGAAATTTTTTGCTGTCAGGGTGGGCAGGCCCTGGCACAGGGTGCCCAGAGAAGCTGTGGCTGCCCCTGGATCCCTGGAAGTGTCCAAGGGCAGGTTGGGCAGGGCTTGGAGCAACCTGGGATGGTGGAAGGTGTCCCTGTCATGGCAGGGGTGGGACAAGGTAAGATTTAAAATCCCTTCCAAAACAAACCATTCTGGGATTCTGTAAGAGGAAGAAGGGGATGGGGAGGAAAAATCACCTTCAACAACTCTAAAAATGGTGCAGCCTCTGAGGCTCCTGCAGGAGAGAGATGCACATGCTGAGTTCAGCCTCTGCCTGCATGGGAATTTGGGAATTTGGAGCATCTACCTCAGCCTCGATCCTTCCTTTCCCAGCCTTGGAAGGAGCAGCAGCCCCTCAACCCCTCTGGCTGCAGGAGCCCAGTTCTGTCACATGAACCAGCTGCTCTGCTCAGATGGGAAAGGAATCACAACCAGGGGACTCATCCAGAAACCACCAGGAATTTGTCCTTCTATCAGCTTTTATTCAGCACTTGTGGAGACAGTCTGCTTTCTGGAACCTTTTCCAGGCAGATAACACCCAGTTCTGAAACTGCCCTTGACGTCCTTGTTGGCTTGGGTGAATTGTCATTTTTGAGCTGGAAAGGGACTATTTGAGTAAGAAAAACAGCTCTGTGTGCTGCCACCATGCTGATCCAGCAACAAACTGTGTAACATGCCAAGCCCAGTGTCCTTAAAAAAAAATAAATCTACCCCTCTCCATGTTTACCCATACAATTTGCAAACACAAAACTGGAAGTTCCCTAGGGGGATAGGATTAAAAAAAAGGATTATTCTATTTGCAGCTGGTCCAGAAAGCAAAGGGAGTATATATAAATGTATATGTTTAAGTCCAAAATGGATTTTAATTGAGGTTTGTTGTGTCCAGTGGTGCTCTGCTAGAAGCAGGAGCTGAAAACACGGCAGGGCTGGAGGAGAAGGAAGGTTGAGGAAGACACCAAAGCAGATCTGAGAAATGTCAGCCCTAAATGGCAACCTGTCCATTTCTGCAGCAGTTTGCTCTCCTATTTATGATGGTATTTTCTGGGAAGAGCTGGCCAGAGCCAACTAGGGCAGGCTTGTAAAAAGATAATTTTTCTCCCTTAGAAAACACAAAGACAGACAGACTGGGCTGCTGGCTTTTCTCCCTGCCCAAGATCTGCTGCCCTGGGCAATTTGTTCTGTTGCAGCAGCTCTTTGCTGGAGTGAGTGGCGTCTGGGCAGCTTCAGAGCAGACGCCAGTCACTCCAGTAAAGAGCTGCTTACCACAGCTTTGGTAAATATTTTCTGCAGTGGTGCAGCAGCGTCTCACAGAGCAGCACTGTTATTTCGTAGGCATCTCCAATAATAACTCCGAGAGAAGCAGCCACAAGACATTAGCAGAAGCTGCTGCTGCTGACCAAAACTTTGGAGAAGCAGGAACAGAAGTGGGAAGAGAATAGAAATAGGGACTGAGTCACTGGCTGGAGAGGCAGCAAGGGAAAATTGAAAAAGGCAGGCTTCGAAAGCTGGTCCTGGGACACGGCTGTGGGATCAGCACACGCTGGGCTGATGCTTCCCCAAATTTCTCACAGCCTCTAAATGGGGATATGAAAATCATGATGGGAAAAAGAGGATATTGGCTTCCCTGCTTTGAGTCTGGACTGAAGGTAGCCAGAGGCACTCGTTGCTGAAGTCCCAAAGCTGCATCTCTTTCTGTGTTGAAACTGCATTTTGAGTGTCCCTGCTGGCAGCTGGCTGCAGGATCTCCAGGGCTGCTTTCCCAACAGAAAGCAGGATTAGGGAGGAAAGGAGCTGACCCTGAAGTCATTGGCACCTCTGGGTGTTACTGAGAGCAAATCACTCTTAAACAGCCACCAGGACACAGCAGAACAGTTTGGTCCAGCAAACACCCAGCAGAGGAGCAGGCTTTGCCTGGTGGTTGGAAGGCAGTCATGTCTCCGGGGGATTTTCTCCATTCCATTGCCACACCATGGAATGAGAAAACCCCTCTCTGAGCTGGCACCCCCAGGGCTGGTTCTATTCCTTAAACTCTGCTGAGCCCACGTCTGTCCAGGAAAATGCTGGCTCGGACATTCCAGGCTGCTGGGAGGGGATCAGGAGCAGCAGCTCCCTCCCCAAGGCTCCGTGGGTGCCAGCAGCACCTCTCCCTGCTGCACAGGGACCCTGGCTGCCAGCACGGCCACCCGTGAGCTCTCAGGCAGCTCTGGGGTGCAGGTGCCCTCTGCAGAGTCCTTTCCATCCTCTCAGAGCCAGGACTGGGGTTTTCCACAGCTGGACACGCATTTCTGACACTGAACCCTTTTGCTGGTGTTCTGCTGAGCCAAGCCCTGGTGCAGCAGCTGCCACCTCCCCCAGCCAGGACCCAGCCAAATCCTGACCTTCATTTACCATCCTGACCCTGCACACTGGCTCTTCCCAGCCTGCCCAGAACCCAGCCTGTGCTAGACCCAGCCTGGCTCAGGATGCAAAGCTGCCCTGCTGGGTGCCAGCAGCTTCCCACGGGCCACCAGGCCATGTGGGAGGGTGACAACGAGAGGAGGGAGCACTGGATAGAACAGTGATTTCAGAGAAACCGGGGGGGTTAGGTGCCAGCCTCTTTGGATTCAGCTGGTAAATGATTGATGCACAGTGACCAGATGTGGTCAACCAAGACCTAAACAGCAACGAGAGAGGAGCAGTGTGGAGAGCTCAGCTGAGGGACTGCAGGAACCAAATCCCAGCAATTCCTGTCCCACTTTTCATGGGACCTTCCCTCCCTTCACTGAGCTTCACCAGTCCTGTGATGGGGACAGCACAGCCCAGAACAAGGGGAAAAAAAAAAGACAATAAATTCCCAAAGCCAGCTTAGGATAAAATTTTTGGCTGCAAGTCCTGCCAGCCCCTCCTGAAGCCACCTCCAGCCCAGGGCTGTGCCCGTGGCAGTGACAGTGACAGCTCCCAGGGCCACCCCTGTCCCTGTGCTCTCCAGACAGGTGGCACACGTGCAGGAGGACAGAGGGACATCGGCCATCCCCACAGGAGCTGCTCCCATCATCATTAGCCAAACAACAAATGCTCCTCGTGCCATAAAGCCAGGGTGGCATTTTTATTAGCTGAGGTTTCCTCCTGTCTTTTCTTTTTTTCTCCTTTTTTATGGCCTTATCCACAAATGCTGAGAGCCAGAGGGAATTATTTGTTACTTACATTAAAGCAAGAAGCCCTCAGACCACAGTGCTACAACCACTCCCCGTATCATTATTTTCTTTTTTTGGATTTATATGAAGCTCATTATTAAACCTGAGCTAACACAGACATCCTAACAAGGCACCCAGTGCTACTAACTGCTAAACAGCATTATTAATTATTGTAATTACAGCATTTAATTGATGATATTAAAGAGAATACTTGCCTACTTTTCCAACAGAAAAAAAAAAAATCCACAAAAGTAGCTTATTAACACTAATTCTATTCTTATTGGTAAACCTATTGTTAGATTTCAAAGACAGCAAGTTTGGTGCATAAACAGCACCAAAAAAGACAGCATAAAAAAATGGCTCATGCTGGGATGGTGGGGCATGTTCCCAAACTCTGGTGTCACTTAGCTGGGATGGGGATGGAGGGAGCAAAATGAGGAATTCTGTCCCTGAGACCTGCCAGCAGCAGCACTGGTGGCTTTTAGGAGGGCATAAATCCCTGTATTCCCTTACAACGGTGCAGGCAGGTCCGTGCAGGCTCGGGAGCCAGCACCAGCTCTCCAAAGGGTGGTTCTGGGCAGTAAGTTGGAACGGGGACGGCAGGCAGCATCTCCAGCTCCCCCGTGCTGAGTCGTGGGTCCGATGCAGGGCTGGGATGCTGGGAGAGCCTCTGTCCTCACTGCCCCTTGCAACGTTCAGTGGAATTATCCACGCTGAGCCCAGACACCCAAACGGCCGCATAAACACCGAGCTGCGCTTTTAATTAAAGATGTGCCGAGATAAAAAGCTGCGCGAACCAATTTTCGACAATTAAAAGTAATATTAGAGGCGTTTGTCTGCCCAATCTGCATGTGTCCTGAGCAGCTGGGGAGCCTCGCTGCGTTTTTACCGTTGTCAGGACTTTGAGCAGCGATTCCCTGGGCAGGATGAGCCCGCGTCCAGACGTCTCTTTGCTCCAAAGAGTTAAGATTTCACTTGTCAGGCTGTTTTTGTTTCTATTCACATGTCAGTGCCTGTCATTTATTTAGTCAATGGGACATGTCCAAGGGATGGAGACAGACTGGGTTAGTCATTCTGACCGTGGGTCGCCAGTCACTGCAAACTGCCTGAGGTCATTTCCAAAAGCGCCAGGAACAATGAGAGGGAAGCTGGGCCCGGGAGACCTGCAGGAAACGCCGTGGAGATTAAAGACAGAGATAGTCCTTTGCAAAAGTACACTGGAGGAATGTTCCCTATGTTCTGTCAACAGAGTTTCTTCCTCGCTCAAGACTGTCTATTTTAAGTCTGAGCTCGCACCAAAAATGGAAATCCTTGCTCAATGGCTATCAGTGGATCTTGGGTTTCTGGGGCTGCCTCAGCCGAGGAAATGAACCCTCCGGCTCGGCTGGAGCAGCTTCAAACAATCCCTCCTTGCAGCAGCTCCGTGCCCGGCTCGGGATGGAGCTGGAGCCGCTGCCCCAGTGCCCGCTGTCCCCACGGATCCGGAATCACGGGACGGGTCAGCTCCAAGGGACCGCGGCTGGGGACAGGTCCAGCATCCCCGCCCGAGCAGCAGGGTCATGCCGGAGCTCCGGGCCCAGGCTGGCACCCCGAGCTGGGGCACTGGCATCCCCAGCTCCTGCCAGGGGCAGCCCAGGCTCCAGCCACGCTTCAGGACCCGCTCCCGCTTTAGGGAGGGGACGGCAGAGGCAGCGCTCAGTGTCTGCTGCAGCACCTTGGGCTGAGTTCTGCAGATTTGGGGGAACGGGAAATTCCTCTGGCAGCCAGCTGGGCCCCAGTGCAGGGCTGAAACACAAGAGAGTTTGAGGTGCAGAGATGCACTTTTTGCTTTTTAAGCAGAATAGGCCAGGCCACCCTTACTTAACACATAAGGTACCTCTGGGTGTTTTGGAAAACACTAATAACAACCACATGATTGGTGTAAAACGCTGCCTTTCCCATCCAGACACACTATTGTTTTCAGATAAATACATTCCATCGAGCTTTTTTTTTTCCTATCCTGACTTTCTGCATGTGGCTTCTGCATCTCAGAAAGATGGGAATGGGGGTTTGACCACGGTGGTGGCCCAGGAGGAGCCACTGGAACCCTTGGCTTGGGAATTAGGGATGGGGACTAAACCCTGCCCTCGGTGAGGGTACAAGAGCCAGAGCTATGGGGCAGGGATGGAAGGGTGAGGAAGAGGAGCTGCACAATACATCTGTAGTAGTTTTTCTAGGGGAAAGCATTTCTTAGGACACAAACATCCCACACACACACACACAAGAGGAACCCCCAAACTGCTCAGCGTGGTATTTATGAAGCCACTCGGAGACATGACACAGGGCAGCTCCGGCAGATTTCTCCTCCACGTGTTGTTAAAGATTCAAATTACAGAGCAATTGGGAGCCTTTGAAGACGCTGGGGTGGGCACCGTGAGCCCGGGGGCTGCTCGGGGCAGGCTCTGTCCGAGATAAGGCAGAGCCCCCGGCACAGCGAGCCGGAGCCGGCCGTGTCGGAGGCACGGGGGGAATCGGCTCTGCCTGCAGATAAGGGAAGCATCCTGCTTTGAGCGCGGGGTAAACAACTTTTAATACACAAGTGACTTATCTGGAGAGTCCCACGGGAGGAAGTGGCGCTGGCCGAGGCTCCGCAGGCTCATCTGTGCCGTGGGACACGGCGGGGACACGGCGGGGACTCGGCACCCAGGGGGGTTTGGGGAGACATGGGGTTTGGGGAACCATGGGGGGTTTGGGGAGCCCAGGGGGGGTTTGGGGAGCCCAGGGGGGTTTGGGGAGACATGGGGGTTTGGGGAGCCCAGAGGGATTTGGGGAGCCCAGAGGGTTTGGGGAACCCAGAGGGGTTTGGGCAGCTCAGGGGGGTTTGGGGAGCCCAGAGGGGTCTGGGGAGCCCGGAGGGTTTGGGCAGCCCAGGGGGTTTGGGCAGCCCAGGGGGTTTGGGGAGCCCAGAGGGGTTTGGGGAACTCAGAGGGGTCTGGGGAGCCTGCCTGCTCATGGGTGCTGTGGGTAAGGCTCAACCAACTTGCAAAAAGGAATGGAGAGAGATGGATTTGTCTCTGGGAGAGAGACCAGGGCTCCTGGTGGCCTCATGGTTGAACAGGTAGGGAGGGACTGAGCACCCAAATGAAAAATCACAAAACAGCTGGGCAAAATCTGAAAGACTCCAAAAAGAGACTTAAACGCTCCTTTTAAACAAAAATCTGCCAATGCCAGTCACATTCCCCACTAAGGACACAGAATACTGGATAAAATTCAGTGTGTTTGTCATTGATAAGGCCAGGAAAGCAGTCCCAAGCTGGAGACAACAACTCCCAGTTTCATCACAGCTGGAGAAGGCTGATTGCTTCATGGTGGCAGGATAAGGTTTGGGAGAAATAAGGAGATCACAGCCACTGCCTCGTGCTCCCTGTGTGCTGCAGGGTTTGTCTCTGAGCTCTGGCACCTTGCTGAGCATCACTGCCAGGTGGCACCCGGGGGACAGGGCCAAAGCCTCGGCCCTTTGTGTTTTTCTGGGGAGAGGAGATGGAGTCAGGAGGAGGCAGGAAGAGCTGCTCTCCAGTTGAGAGCCTGATTTATGGCTGAGGCCTCAGGCAAATCCCTTACTGGCTTTGTGGTTTCATTTCCCCATCTCTACAATCTCTTTCACGGGTCATGTGTGAGGGGGAATTAACAGTCAAACTTTGTTTTTAATAAATATTTAAAGATTTGTCTTGTGTTTTATGGATATTTCTGAATGATCTTCCTGCCCTTGCATAAGGGTCTCTCCCTGCCAGCTCTTTAATCCCAGCTCCTCTCCCCGGCGTGGAGCAATGTCTCTGCTGCAGATCTGGGCTTTCATTGAGTAACAATTAAGCTGCCTCAGTTAAATGTAAAGGCATGTGAAGAAAGTTTTCTGCTGCCAGATCAGTGCTGGGTGCAAGCAGCAACCTAAACTGAAGGGTTCCTCTGCAAAAACTCAGCCAAAGCAGCACCCAGCACTGAGCTCTGAGTGACCCCCAGCACTCCAAAATTCCCCATTTATGTGTGAAGCATGAGTAAAAATTCTGTTTTCACCAGCCCAGCGTGATTTGGAAGTGAAAGCAGGGGCTTGAAGCTCCTCTGAGCTGAGGCCAGTGGAAATTCAGTGTGGGTTTGACCCCAGCACTGTGCACGCTTTAGTCTCTGCCTGTTTATTGTTAAACTCATTAAAACCATCAGGGTTTTTGCATCTTAAAAGTGTTTTCTGACTTCATAAAATATGTGAATGCTTAAGAAAGAATCTGAGTGCAACTGTATAAATAGTGAGTAACGAGGAGGAATTCTGTGGTGTTCAAAGGGAGGGAAAGGAGCTGTGGAGTAATGAGTTACTTTGCCTCCAGCCTACCTGGTGCCCAGCTCACCCTCCCGCAGCGTGGCTGCCCATGGGCCCTGTGCTCCTCCACCCAGAGGAGGGATTTTAAGCTAAAGATTCCAAAGTAGCTGTCTCAGACGTGCCCCAGCACAAGGTGGGTCACTGCCTTACAATATGGATGGGGAATTTCAATGAGAAGAAATGCAAAGAATTTCAGAATGCAGCATTTTGACTCCTTGAGTTGAAATCATCTCTGTTTCTAACCGACACTTCAGTCTAATTTTAAAACGCTGTAAAGTTTGGAGAGCAAATCCAGCCATGCGTTCAACCAACATTTTTGTTCAAGTCCTCATTTCCCAGAAAGTAATTTGGTTTATTCAGAACTAGAACAAAAATTTGCAACTGCCAATGATCCATTTTCATCCCAGATTTAATGAAATAAACTTTCTGGAACTGCTGGAAGAGGTCATTAAGTGGATACCTTGTACTGTCACCAAGATTCATGGAATTCCCCAAACTCACCCCAGGCTTCAGCAGCCCTGCTCAGGGGATGTTTACAGCTTATTCTCCTCTTGTAGGAAGATGATCCCAAGCTCTAAACCTGATGGGAGGCATTTTGCTGCCTGTCACATGGGCACATGCTGAAATATGGCAGTGAAAAAAGCCAGCAATGCTCAAAGCACTGCAGAATCCCAGCAGAACGAGGCATGTGAGGAGTATTTTATATTTAGGCAGAGGAGGGGGAAGGCAGGAGCTGGATGATGCTGGGTTTTTCATGATAAAGAACATTTCTCCCTGACATGGGAAAAGTCCCATGTTTTATTTTCCTGAGGAACAACCGTCTCCTGTGTTTCCCACCAGGTTGCTTACGATACAGAGCTGGAGCAATCCTGCTTCCCTTCTCTGTGTCCTTTTCAGCCCACATGCCTTTATTTGCCAGGATGGGAAGAAGACTTGGAAAGCATAAACAAAACCCCAAACATCAGTTGCAGAAAGAAACAACTGGCACAATGGCTGTACTGGATGAATGGACTCTATACTGAATATTGGGAAGGAATTCCAGGGTGCCCAGAGAAGCTGGGGCTGCCCCTGGATCCCTGGAAATGTCCAAGGCCAGGTTGGAGCAGCCTGGGATAGGGGAAGGTGTCCCTGCCCATGGCAGGTGAGAATGGGATGAGCTTTAGGGTCCCTCCCAACCCAAACCATTCCGGGATTCTGGGATCGTAAAGGTCTTTTCCAACCTAAACAATTCCATGATTCCAGCCTCATCCTCCCAGGCTCTCCTGAGCTGAGAGGTCTCCTTTAATCTTCACAGGAAGAAGAGCCTGTTCCTGCCTGCCTGTTCCTGGGTGTTGTTTTCACCCAGATCTTCTGCCCCTCCTGTGCCCTGCTCCACCTTCTGCTGCACCAAGGCCTGGGTGAGGTGGGGAACCAGCAGCACTCATCAACCAACAGCAGAGGGGTGGGAAAGGACTGCACTGGTCCCAAATGAGGAACCCCACAAAACCTCAGGTTTAAGAGACAGGGAAATGTTCCACTGCCCTGCTGGCCTTGGGGCAAGTCCCAATGCCCAGCACACCCCTGCCCAGTGATGATGGGAACTCAGGAATCCTGCTGCCTTCCGAGGGAATGAGCACTCAGATCCCACCAATAACAGCCTGGGCTGCTGCCTGGGGAGTTCCCCTCTGATTCTCTCTGAGTGCTTAAACCAGTGACTTGGCCAGGAACAGGCTCCTTTTCAGCAGTCAGTCACATTTCGTCCCCAAATGCTCTCTCTGTCCCTGGGCTTGACCTCACCATCCTCCTCCTGCCAGGGCTGCTCTGTCCTGGGTCTCCTCTGCTTCATGTGAGAAGGTGGAACAATGCAGCTCTCTGAGCACCCCTCCAGCACGGAGGAGTTGGACATTGTTTTCTTTTCCTGTTTTGTTTTGCATGGAATAACTCCCCTCCATGGAGTCACTTCGGCTCCAGAAACAGACTATTAATAACCTTAACTGCTTTGGGGAGCCCAAGCCAAACGCTGGCCTTAGAGGGGAAAAAATAAAATCTACAATTGCACAGAGCCTTTTCATCCCTGTGAACCTTGTGAGGGACATGTGGTGATTATCCACCACGTCACCAGGGCAGTGCTGGCTCTGGGAGCCACCACAGCCCAGCCTGCCCGTGCTGGCCCTGGGCTGAATGAGCTCTGCAGGCTCAGCAGAGGCTTTCTCTAAGTTGGGGCCCTTTGGTGGCTTCCATCAGCTTGGTTTTGGCTCCTGAATAAATAAAGAGGGCACACAGGTGGCCCTGTGGTTAAGGCACAGAGCTGAAGTCAGGGAGCTCAGCCGGAGGAGGAGACTGCTTTGGTATCAAGGTTTTCTCTGCTGGCCTCACCAGGTTCTGCAGAACATAAACTTTAGGTTTTAAAAAGAAAAACAGCTCCATTATTTGGGAGTCCAATGTCCAATTCAAGCAGCCAATGGGGATGAAAACACAGCTGAAGTTTGTGCTCCTCATTCAATGTTAAATCTTGCTCCAAGCACAGGATCAGCCTCTCAGGCTGAAGCCATTTTGGTAAAACTGAGGGCATCCAGCAGCAGGACACAGTCAGGGATCACAGGAAGAGGCTGAGAGTTACTTTGGTAGTGGGTGAGATGATATTGAATATATATGAATACAACATCCAACCTAGCCATGGGACCAGACAAAAGGAAGAAGACCATGTGCCAGATCTTTCTCCAAGTGTTACTTGAAGCCAATGAAGTTGCTCTGGATCTGTGTTAGAAAAGCCAAAACCAGATTTTAGCACCAGCTCTGGAATGGGATGCATGCAAAACTGACACATAAGATTGACAGAGAAGGTGCAACACTGAGTCCAGGTGCCATACCAGTATGGATCTCCTGAAGAACAGAGGGGTTTAATGATTTTCCCAATAAAAATTTATAAAATTAATAGAGATCTGAAAAAAGAAACACAAACCAAGTGTCCAACTTGCACTCACAAACCACCATCCCGCACCTGCCCCCACCTGACTCCCAAAGTAAACTTGAGCCTAAAATTTGGTAATTTTTAAAACAGCAGGTCTTTCACTCAAAATCCCCTAATAGCTACAGGTTTCATTCTCTTCCATTATCTCCAGCATCAAGAAAGGCTGGCAGCTTCCCTTCCATGTAACAACTGCCTCTCCTTGGCATTAACCTGCCCCCAAACCACTCTGAGGTGTGTCACCTCAGTTATCCTGGAATGAAATCAGTTTGCCCAGGATGAGGGCTGGAACCTTCCCCATGATCACCTGTAGTTGCTGCTGGCCCTCAGAACACCTCGTTCATGTGCTTCCCCTGAGAGATGGGAGCGTGTTCCCCTCTCTCCCTGTGCATGAGGCTTTGCCTGATGTGCAGGGACTTGCTTTGGCACCATCTGATTAGCTGCTGTTAACATCACTTATCCTGCTGGAGCTTCTTCCCAGTGAGCAATGAAACATTCCTAATCCAGGCAGATTAAAGAGAAAGACGTTTCATCATCCACCCCTCAGCCTCAACCGCTCCATTAGCAGGAGAAAGGAGTTTGGGTTTGGGAATTGCTCACAGCTCCATCGGAGTGGAGCAACCATGCTGGAGACACAGCCTGACAGATCTCAGCTCCACGGGGATGTTTGCCTAGGAAAACGATTTTCATGGGGCTTTACCCCAACCTGCTGCTGATGTTTTGTACCCTGGCTGAGCCCTGAAGTGCTGCTGCTTCCAGACACTTCCCAAGGCTTTCCATGCTGCTGTGCAGCCTCCTCCCCAGGCTCAGTCTGGGATAGCAGGAGATCATACCCAGCAGGGCCTTCTCCAGAACACACTTCTCATGTTTTAACCTGGTCTTCTAAGCTGCTCTCAGTGGATGTGACCACGTGCACACATTCCCCAACCATGGCAGAGGCTTTTATAGTCATAGGTCAGTCACCACCTAATTTAGCTGTGCCACAGGTGAGGGGCTCCATGAACATTCCAGCTGGGAGTAGACACCCTCTGAGCACCACTGCTAGGGAAGGACCAGTCTACAGCCCAGAAGATGTGACACAAAAGAATTTACTGGCAGGATGGAAATACTGTGTCAGAAAAAGCTGGAATTGAAAGCTGCATTTTTGTTGTCACCCAGAAATCCCATCACAAGGTAAAAATAGGGAACCAGAGCTTCAGTATTTCTGCTGCTCATGGGGCAGGCTATTTTTATTATAACAATAAAAAAAGATTCTGCCTTGAGAGATTTGGGGAGGTACTACTTGCTTTCTGAAACCTCTCTCTGGGAAGGGTGGTGACCACTGACCCAGGTAAAACATCACAGTCTCCCTCCAGCCTTGCTCTCTCCCCAGAGTTTCCCATATCCCTTGTTTTGCCTGATCCCTCGAGGTTGTGCTCTTGGAGCAGGGGCTCTCGTGTGCCTGCCTGAGGCACTGCAGCTCCTGAGCTCCAGCAGGACCCTGCTATAACCCAGGAAAGTCCCCACTTTCCTGGGACATGGCTGGACACAACAAAGCAAGAGCAGAGGCAGCAGCATGGAGGAGTCTGTGCTGCTCCGCTCTGCCACGACACTGAGACCCAATTTAGAGTCAAACCAAGCTTTTCACTTGCCACCAAAATAAGCAACTTATGGAATTGCTATCCTCCCCAAACCACAGGGTTGGTTTAATGACCTTCCATTTAAGCATAAAGGAGTGAAATGTCTAATCCTGTCGAGTGTGTAAGAATGTGACTCATTCCCTCAGCTCTGTAAGCTGCCTCCTTTTTGGCAGCTGCTCTATACGGCAACGAGAGCAGCCTTCAAAATGGCAGGGCTTGGATCTGCTCACCTGGAATGAGAAATAAACCCTAACTGCAGGTAAGACCTCGTTTCATGTGTGTGTGCAATAATATTATCCCAGTTGCCAAGCAGCAAACAGGAGGTGCAGTAAAGGAAAGAGATAAACCCATGTGAACAGGGGAGCGCTCTCAGGAGCACTGAATGCCGGAAGGGTTTGGGTTGGAAGGGATCGTAAAGCTCATCTTGTCCCCATGGGCAGGGACACCTTCCACTGTCTGAGGTTGTTCCAAGCCCCATCCAGCCTGGCCTTGGACATTCCCAGGGATCCAGGGGTAGCCACAGCATCATTCCCTCCTATGGGAGGGTTTATCCAATTGCACTGGATTTATCCAATCCTGCCCAGACATTAAGACCAAGATCTGCCTGAATAAAAAGGGAAAGGTTTGAAGTAAATATGGATTCAAACCTCATAGAAATCCCTGCCTGTCCTCCTGCTGGCAGCCCTGAGCTTCACACGGGGCAGAAAATGGACAGTGTGATGGGAGAAATTGTGGCTGTGATCATGCCCTACGTGGGTGGGTTGTGCTGATGGAAAAGGTGATGGTCTTCAAGGCAGCTCCTTAAACTGACCTGTCATATAAACAGTGAACAAACAAGCAGGAACAACCCGTGGCTGTGTGTCCAACTGCTTCTATTGTTCATGTAGCCACTTGTTTGTCCACGCTGCAAGATGCTACTGGGGCAATTAATAGGGTGAGCTTGCCCCTAATGGTTTTGTTCATCAGCAGAACTCAAACCACCGAGCCCTCCCTTGCAATTCTCCAAGCAACAGGGTTGCTGCTTTAGTCTTCCAGTTGAAAAAAGATAATTGCAGTATCAAGGAGAACTCTCAAGATCTCCCAGGAGATGTTCTGGAGCTCACAGGATCTCCTAAGCATGCATGATTCACTGAAATAAACAGTGGTCTGCATGTTTAAACTTGGCTTTCGAATTGGCTCCCAGAAACGAAGGGCCCACACTCCCTGCAGCAGCAGCCTCCGAGAGGATGTCCCTAATAGAGGTGGTTGGAACATCCTTCAAAATGAAAGTTAAAATTCTAAACTTCCTTCTAAAGCCTGGCTTAGCACGCACAGAAACGCAGCTCTCGGCAGGTGTGCAAAAAATGCATTTGTGTCTCTTTTTCCTTTCTCTTTTGGCTCTTTGGCTGGAGGAGGTGATGCCAGACTCAACCAGCCATGCACAGGATGTCAGAGCTAGTGCCACCCATCAGATCCCCAAAATCATGTTCCTTTCCTTTATATTTTAAGCAATGCATTGCACCTGAGCTGTAGCCACTCAAGAACCCACTCAAACAGCTCTAGCTTCACACACCTTGTTAAACTGGCAGCTCAGAAAAAATGTGAAATCTGACAGACACCTCACTGCAAAATTCCTGGTCTAGTTACTCCATGGAAAAGACATGAGTTTTAAAAAGAGACAAAGGAAGAGAAGAACAAAATTGTCCTCACGTAAATGCACTGCAATGAGCCCAGGGATGTCACTAACAGAGCGCAGCATTTGCTGCAAATGTCACCCCTATTTTTTCTTTCTGTTTGAAGATCAATTCAGTTAAACTGAATTTCACACCTACTCCATGCAACATCTGGCTTTGTGTCTTGTCCAACCTTCCAGCTGCCAGACAGGAGCTCCAGCTGCCAATAAAGGCCTGGCACCTGGATTTAGGGATTTAAGGCTAAGGATTTTCCCTAGGAGGCTCTTCTGTGCCGACAGTTATGAATCTCCAGGGCTGTGCAGACGTTTCTATCAGTGCTGGCCATCACTCAAAGCCTTGCAAACAATGACTAACAGGAGCCCACACATGGCTCTGAGGGAGCTGTGCTCTCCAGCCTGGCTGTGTCACACGAGTGGGGTTGAGAGACCATTGGGACCAGCAGGAGGAGGCACACGGTTCCTCCAAACCCAAAGAACTCCTGTCGTGGGGTCACCCACTGCTTGGCACACCCGTGGGACTCCACTCTGCCATGTGGAGGCAGAGCTTGGAGCACCCAAGCTGAAAAGCCCAGAGGAAACTTGGGTCAACATCCCCACGGTCTGGTCACGCCTCTGATGGCAGCTCTGACAGCCTGTGAGTCACCCAGGAAAGATTAGAGGAAAGTTCCCCTCTGTTTTAATGAATGAATAAGCTCTAAGGTTTTTCTAGGGTGTGGAAAAAGATAAGGCTTAAGGAGGAAATGCAATTGTCTGTGGAGCCTTCAGGTCTACCAAGTGCTTCCAGCATGTTCCTAGAAACAGCTGGCATTTGATCCTATAAATTATGGGTGCCTTTCAATCATGTTCTGGACTAACTGGAACCAGTGTGCCTGAGATCCTGGCTGCAGTGCATTTCACTGGGGAGGGTTTATGTGTTTTAAGGAAGGTCACCACCCACTGCTGAGTGCTAAAAGACTTTAGAAGGATCATTCACTTGAGCTACAGCATGCAGGGAAGCTAATGGTGGAAAAACCTCTGCTGAGCCTACCTAGAACCCTGGAATTCTGCAGAGACAGCTGTAGCACCAGGAGCATCTCCCACATGCCCCAAGTAAAGAGCAGGGACAGGCTGTGACCCTATTCCAGCTGCCCAGCAGCAGCAGAAAGCAGTGGTGGCCACACTTTGCTGGCTTACCCCTCTGGTTTGGATGTTCTGTGGGTGGGAGGCCCATGGAAGGGCTTCTCTTTGGGTCCATGCAAGAGGTTTGGGGACCAAACCCTGCCAGCACTACAGGAAAACAAGAACTTGCTGCACTCCCACCACAGAGCTCAAACTGGAGCAGCCTGGAGCTCTGTCATGTCCATTCTGAAGTCACCTTCAGTGTGCCTGGCAGAGGCCTTGGGGGGCTCAGCCTGACCCTGGTGCTGCCCTCCTGGAGCACCCCTGAGCAGCTCCTTCACTGCAGGTCATTTTCATCTGCTTCTATCTCTACCAGGAGCACAGGTTTGAGGTGGGTCATCCCATGGGCTGTGCTGTGACCAAGCAGGTTCCCATCTCCCACCTCGAGGAGCCTGGAACACCAGCACCATCCCAGGTCTTCTGCTGCCATCGTGTCCACAATCACCCAGGAGAATGCTCCAGCCTGGGCAGGCACTGGGAGCTGAGTGTGGCTGCCACAGGTTCTCTCTCACTGAACTTCTGGACTCCTTGCAGTATGACACTGTGAATTTTCCCTCTTCTGGCCCCTCACGATGCCTGTGAAAGATGCAGCCAGGAATGCTCGAGTTCACCCACTGGGGAAACGTCGTGTTACGTGAAGATTGCAGCCTCCCCCCTTATCTGGGAGGCAGCTGATGAAGGGCCTGGCGTCAGTCTGGCAACTCTGATGGCTCCCATTTAGCACCCCGAGAGAGAGAGCTGCCTATCAGCAGGACGCTGGGGCAGATAGCAGGCAGGACTATCTAATCACATACCTTTTGCATTAGTGCTGCCATATATTCCTTCCATTTACAATCCAGAGACTGGGCCCGCACTGAATTTTCACAGGAATGAACTGTCAACAACCCCATCCTTCCCAAGGCCTAAAAATGGGAGCTTTATCACAGAGGCCAGTAGACTTCTTTTCTTAGACTTCCAGGCAATGGCCGGAGCAGACTTGGAGCCCCCACGAGCGAGACATTAAGGAGACCTTTTTGAGATAACAGCAGTTCACTTGGCTCTCTCAAGAATGCCTCATGGCTGTTCCTTTTCAAAGCAGAAGTAAGGAAACCAGCTCAATTAGAGCATATCAAGAAACTTTGTGTCTCCTGGTTTGTTTACCTTTTATCAGTGCTCTTAATATGCTTTCCTGCTTTTCCAAGGGGAGTAGGAGGACTTTGCTTTGTAAGATCCCACTAGAAAAATCAAGTAAGAGGCAGTTTTTTAAAGTAACAAATCCAAGTTAATAACAGGAGGGCAAACTTTCTGCTAACTCGATGTTTCACTGCTTTTGGGTGCGTGATTAAGTTTCATTTTGCAGAAGGAGATAGTTGTGCTCAGCAAAGGTTGCCAGCCTATAATCTCTCGGGTCATGTTTAAATAGTCTGTGCAACCATTAGTTCTTCTGTGAGCCAAATGCACATTAGGACTTGTCCTAAATGAAGTGCCCGGTGAAACATCCTCTCCAAGAATGGCATCTCACAACATTTTTCCAGGCCAAGCCCTGACTCGGCAGCAGGCTCAAGTTCAGCAGCTCTCGGAGCCTACATTATGCCATTAATTGAGGGCATAATTAATGATGGCCAAATCTTACAAAAGTGCCAAATTAGATTTCACTTGAGACAAGCAGATGTATTTGGGATGACTGGAGCAGGCCAAACCCTGCCTGCCACTGAAGCCTGGAAGTCTGGTCACAGACAGAGAATCAGATTTGCAGCCTTCCCATGACTCAGCTCTCCAAGCTGGACTCAGAAGCTCAAATCCCCTGACCAGAGATCTGGACACACAGTTCCCTGCAGTGCTTCTGAAAGTAAAGATTTTCTTTTGGAGGTCAGCTGGATCATCCTACATTTATCTAAAAGCTTTTGTGCCTCCTGCACCCCTCACCTTCTGCAGGTGAGCTAGAACCCTGCCAAGTGCCCTGCACTGCTACACAGATCCCTCTTGTGCTGAGAAGGGAAAATAATAACAGGAAGAGGAGACAAATCCGTCATTAAAATCTGGCTTTAATCCACTGAAAATTCTGGATAAATATTAAGAGGAATTTTCATATTGCAGTGACTTCATTCCCACCTGCTGCATCCCACTACCACCCTGAGCTGTCCAAACCTTGCTTTGTGACCTCTGCTTGCCTCCATCGTGTTTGAAACTTTACTGATTCACTTTGGGATGGTTTAGGACAGGGGAAACACAAAGACTGGCCAGTAAAGTCCAGCTTCCAGCTATCTCCATGTGTAATTTAGGGGTCGGGCTACTAAACATCCAGCCTCACCCTGTCCCTCCAGAAAACTAATTTTACTCATTTCCCACTGGGAGATAAAATGCAGGTCTGCTCCCATACCAGAGTTCTTTGGCTGGGACACAAATAGCTTTGGAAACACTCTTATCTGTGCTCAGACATCCTTTCAGAAAATGTATCAGCCTGCAAAGGGCTGTCCTGGTACCACAGAGCCTCTTCACATGAAAAATGAGAGCTCAGCCCACAACCAGATCTTGTCAAGGAGATTTGCTCTCCTCTTAATACCCACATCCCACAAACTCAGAGGGAGGAACATCCCTGTGCAGGAGAAGCCTTTTACAAGCCATCCACCCTGGAAGGAACCTGCCCACACATTTTGGGGGCTGTTTAGCAGGATGTCCCTGAGGGTTTTGTCCTGTCCTTGGTCATGGTGAGGCAATGCTGCACCCCCAGCACAGCCCCAGTTTATCTCCTGCCTGGAGTGCTGTTACCCAAGACAGGAGACCCCTTGTCTCTCACGTGCTTGACATTTTTTATGGTTCCTCTAACCCAGGCACAGGCTCAGCTCAAAACAAGCCAGGCTTGTATCAATTGCTATGAAATTGAATTCGGGAATGAAAATGAAATGAAATGAAAGCAGGAGCGGGTCGGAAACGTGGGCAAGTTGAAACCTGGGCTGGGACAGCTGGGGGCTGGCTGGGACATCCTTGGGCTGGAGCCCCTGTGCTCTGGCAGCTTCCTGACCCTGACCTCCCTCTCATGGCAGTGACACTCAGCTCACGTGGCTGTGGATTTCACAACCACAGCTTTGGCACCGCTGCTGCGCCGTGAGGAACCATCCCTAACTCCTGACACATCTGCTGCCTGAGGACACTCACACCCTGGCTGCCTAAAGCATTATATATATTTCTGAGGAAAAGAAAAAAAAAAAAAAAGAGTTTGGCTTTGCACAGCAGTAACAGTGAAATCCCAGCACACCTCTCTGCTCCTTCCCTCCGTGCCAGCCAAAGCTGCTCCTCACACCTCTGCAAAGGAGCTCTGGGACCTGGCAGGGATGGCTGCCAGCTGGGTTTGGGTGACTGTCTCACCAGGCCAGGCTTGGTGTGAGCTGCTGGCTTGGGCTCTGGAGCCTATCTTGGCTCCTGCCTCAGTGAGCCCCAGGATTTCCTCTCCTGGCGTGGGAGGAGAGGGAGTGCTGGGAGCATGGGGGCTGCCAGTGGCTTGGTGAGCCCCCATCCTCATCTGCTTCTCCCAGGCTCATCCCTAGCCTGTCCCAGGCTTATCCTCATGGCAAAGGAGCAAGCAGGGCCACCACAGTGCAAAAGAGATGCCTGCAGGGTGGCTAAGGGGATAAGAGGAGAGGCAGGAGCTCCTCATGTCCCTTGCCCAGTCTTGCACCCGGGACTGTTCATGGCACAGATGCTGCCACCAAGGGAACAGCTCATTCCTGATGGCTGCCAGTCCCTCTGCCTCATGGTTTGCCTGATGGCTCCTGAGTCTCTTGTGCTGTGGAGCATCAGGAGCCCCTTGCAGACATCTCCAGATGAGCTGCAGGCTCCTTCCCATGGCCTCAGGGTCGCCAGCACTGCCGTTTGGGACCCATGGCTCTGGAGTTGTGGGGATGTATTTCCACTGCCCTGCACTCCACACTGGTGTCTTTAAAGGCTGACATGTTGCAAAATAGGAACAAAATGTTTGCAGCATGCTATCAAACCTCAGTGGCTTCATTTATCCCCCCAGGACTGGTGCAAATGGTCAAACAGATAGCAAGGAGCCAGGCCCACTGCCCTTGGCCCAGAGCCCAGAGAGCATTTTCCATCAGCTCTGTTTAGGAGTTGTCTCCCCCCAAACACTCCACTACCTTTGTCCTTTGACAAAAAGCCCCTCTCCCAGTATTCCTGGGGTTAATCACTCCAGGGATGGCATTTTCTGGTGGGACAGTGGTTGCTGTCACCTTGCTCTGACCCACAGGAATGCAGGGGTGCTGTGGCTACAGGTTGCAGCCCTGAATAATCCCTTTAAATCTACAGGATTTCATACAGAAACAGCAGATTTTTTTTCTTCATTCATTTAATAACATGGACAAACTTGCCTGGATCACCCACTGCTCTGAGATATTTAGAGAAGTTCTATTGTCAATAGACAGGTACCTCCCTTGCACACTCTCACTGCACACCCCCTATGTCTCCTCACATATTTAAGTTCCCCAAAAATAAAAAGGGATAAAAACCCCCCCTGCATTATGTGAAACCCATCATTTCACTCACTTAATGGAACACATTTTCACATGCCTTCACCCCAGCTCTGAAGCTGGAGGCTGCTTTTGCTTGGCCATATTTTTCATGCACTTCGTTTCCTTATCGCACCATATAATTTTCAGACAAATGAAAATCTGGGCTTTCACTTGCACAAACACTTGGACATGAAAACCTGGTCATTGCCAACTCTTACAAACATCTCCTCATAGCTGATGGGGTTTGTAAGGCCTTGGTCCTGGGAGACCTGTGAATATACCAGAATCTCGACTTCCCTCTTTTATTTCAGGAGTCGTTTTCTGGCCTTGATGGTTCCAGAGAAAAGCAAAAACCCCAGGAACCCAAATAATGCCAAAGGCAGAAGGCAGAGAAAAGAACTCCCTCGTTACAATTTAAAAGAATATGCATTTGCTGGAGTTTTAAGGGAATCTGGTGAGTTGGGGTTGGCAGAGGTTTGGGAACACAGCACAGGACTCTGCTCCAGCACCTCCTTTGGAAAGGGGGTCCAGAGCAACACCCTGCTGGGGGCTCTCACCCTGGGAACTCCTTCACCAAGGCTCAGCATCACCCTTTCCAGGCTGCTTTGCAACTGGTTACAAAAACTAAAGATGCATTGTATGTGCAGACTGCCCCTGCCAAGAAAAACAAACTCAAGAGATGCCTTTTTTTTCTCCAGGCACTCGCAGGCAAACCAACACAAATATTAACAATCCCTACGTTAGACCCCAACTCCTGTGAAATAATAAAAGAAGGTGACACTGCAACCCTGGGCCTTAAATCATGTGTGTAATGCACTCCTGTCCATCTGCTGCTTTCCAGCCAGAAGTAATTAATAGATAAGTGTGAAGACAGAAAGTAATAATTCCAGGATGCAGGATGATTAATTTCTATGAAAGACTGGGGTGCTGTTTGCTTTTTTCTGGTGGCAGAAAATTCATTGCTGGTGGTGGCAGTGGGAATTAAGGCTCAGTGGTCCCTCTGTGGCAGACCTGTTGCAGCCCATGGGAAAAGGGCTCTGGAGGTGCAGGATGCAGAGCTCAGGGCATCTGTCCCTCCATCAGTGCATCTCCATCTGTGTTTGACAGATCAGCATCACACAGTGGGGACTTCAAGAATAAAGAACATGCCCTTGGGACCTTCTAATTAAATGGTGTAGGATAAAAAAGTGGAGAGGAGATTTCACAGATGTGCTGGTCTCGAGGATCCGTCCCTGCCTTTACAGCTTTGCTCAGCTTTTCCTCAAAGGAGAAGCAGAACCAAGGAGATCAGAACATCAGGGGCTCAGCACATCCATATTCCAGCCTCTATTTCCACACACAAAAGCCCCAGAAAGTCCCTTCCTGCTGCCACAGAGCTCGATGGGAGCAGAATCTGCTTGCTCAACTCCTGGAGAGTAATTGCAGGCTAATAACATGCGCTGGCATGTGGGCTGGGATGTGAAGTATGTGTGTAGGTGCCTCTGGAAATATGTCACTTGGAAAACACCCCTTTAGCCCACAGAAGCACTGTTCAACAACAGGAATTCCTTCAGATCCATATCCATTCAAACTCTGAAGCCACTTGTTGTTGCTCTGCCAGGCAATAAAGCAGTGATAAATGAAGGAATTTACACATCAGACAGCTCAGATTCCTCTCCCTTCTTTCCCAGGAGCAGGATGAGGGGACAGTTAATGATACTAGTTTATGGTATAAATATTTTCACAGAATATATTTTGATACCATAAATTTTAACAGCTCTGGCTGTCTTTAAACTCTGTTTATTCCCCACCAAGAAACTGTGTAAAGTAATAATATCTGAAGTGTTTTTTAAGGAGCATTAAGAAAAACATTCTCCTTCTTTAAAATAATATTGCTTTGCCTGACAAAGGAAGTCCAAATGTCTGGAATTACAGAGCATTCAGGACTCAAAGCTCTGTTTCTACATCTTTAGGTGAGATCTCTATATCTGTTTAGGATCCCTTGCTCACACTACATTCCTGGTGGGCTCCTGTTACCCTGAACTTCTGAATCCCACTAATCCCAGCCAAGAACTCAGCTCAGCACAGAGGGAGGAGGTAAAGCTGTTCTCAGACAGCCCATGAATAACTGGGAATATCTATAGGGAGTCACCTCTCCTGCCAGACAAACCATCACCCTGCTGGGCAACTTGCAAGGCTCTTGGTGCCTCCTGCTCCTCACCTGCTGAGCCAAATTTCCAACACTGAGAGGACCAGAGACCTTGAGACCCCAAATTTCCCTGTGGCGGGACAAGACAGGGATTTGTTTCCCCCAAAAGGTGACTGGGGCACTGTCCCACCTCCTGCTGCCTGTCCCATGGGAGCAGCAGGGACTGTGATGGGCAAGTCCTGGGAAATCACCCCGATGGGATTATTATAGGGCCAGAGACTACAAATCCCAAGAAACCCAAGCTTTGTTAGCACTGCTTCTTAATGAACGACCGGTTTAATTACACAGCCCAAAAGGAACCAGCTTGGAACAACTTTCCAATATGCTTCCTGGATGGCATTACACCCAAATAGCTGCTAATGGGATGAATTTCAAGCAGAAGTTTAGCTGGATTTGGGGGTTTAGAGTGTGCTGGGACATGCTTCCCACAGCGGAGCTAAAATCCTCTGCAATCACACCATTAACATTCTCAGATTGCACAAAAAACGGCTGCAGCTTCATCTTCTGCAGCAATTTCTGACGGCCACAGTTTTCTCTTTCCTAGGAAAAAAACCCTAATATCTACAAATCACAGGGCCTGTGATCTCCAGACATGCCAGCTCAGGGCTGAGAACGAGATAGGCAGAAAAATGTTGCTGGGAGAAGGCTCTGGCCGTATCTGCTTCCGAACTTTCCCAGGCACAGAAATGAAATGTGGACCCCGGCACCTCGGTGTCTGGCTCCAGCTCTAAAGTGGTTTCCACTGGTTATAGAACATGCTGACAGCCTCTTCAGATAAGTAGGGCAAGGCAAGGGCACTTGGGCACTTGGCAGCCAGAGGCTCCCGAGTCCTGCCTGTGTGGCTTTGGGAGCAGCTCCTGAACCCCAGGCCTGTGAACAACTCCTCAGCCAAGGGCACCTGACCCATAAATCCCTTCGGTAATTTAAAGCTCATTAAAGTCTCCAATCAATACTGCAGGACACTTGGAAGCCCTCGAATCCATTACTGTAAGTGGAAGAGGAATGGGAAGGCAGTCACTCCTGAATGTGAGCTGACTTCCATGGCTGATCCCAAATGTAAAAGGGTTTTGAGCTGTCTGTCCATCCCAGGTTTTTACACTGTGCCCAAATCCCTTCCCCATATCAGAGAGCTCCCAAACTTTGAATGGCATTCATGGAATTTCTATTCTTTTCATCTCTTAAGGATGCAATTCCACTGGGATCTGGAGCTCTCACAGGGTGATTTTTTCCAAGCAAGTTCAAATAATTCCAATTAAATCTATTTAAATACCCACTTAACGATGCTCTTTCAAGGAGGTGGGGGAGGCAGAGATTTGGAGATGGCTCGGATTTGGAGTCAGATGTAATTTTGCCTCTCTCCTGCTTGCACAACTGACCATTAGCAAAATTGTTGGTGGCGTCAGGATGGTTGTTCCTGTGTTTTCAGGTCTCTCTTACACCATTACAGAACTTCCATTTCACAACTGACGCGTCACTTTTGAAAGGGCAGAAATTGCTTTATAGCACTATAAAGCTCTGCTGGAGATAATGGGTCATTTGTAGCAAGGAGACTCTCTTTTCCAGGAGGATATTTCAGGGAAGCAGGCAGGTGCTGGGAATTCCAGACCCCTAACGTCCCTGATGGTGTGGAGCGCTCTGTGTTTGAGTGCTCAAGGGACACGGGGACACTCTTTGGAGAGAAATGAGCAGGAAAGGATCCAAAGCCTTCACCAGCTTAAGGCTCTGGTGGGGCAGTGCCCACAAAAGGGTTTGAGGTGTGAGTTTGGGGCAGGAGCTGCTTTTTGGGTTGGTTTCCCCATCCGTGTGGCTCAGCCAGGAGCCTCTCCTGAACGACCCCCCTCGAACGTGTCCGTGAGCGGGCAGAGAGGCTGTCACAGGGTATTACTTCCATCCTCGCAACGTTGCTGAAACAGAAGTAGAGGCTCTTTCACACACACAAATTACTCTGTAGCGTAAACATCGCCTGGAGGAGCCCACTCGGATTTCAAAGCTCCACGGCGCAGCCTGGCAGCCCCGCACGGGATTTTACCCTCTCTCTCTCTCACACACACACACATAGAGGGGTTTAATGGCAATGAAAAATCCCCTCTGTCTCGACCACAACCCCGGGTTGATAAGCGCTGCTCTGCCTCTTCTCCAAATAATCTCTCCCTAATCAGCCGGACAGCCTGAAACGGAGGCGGAAAGCAGAGCACGGGGCGACGACTTTCCTCGGAAAAGTTCCCTTGACCTTCCGAGCGGTTCAAGATGATTTCTGGGCGTCAGCAGCGGCCCTGGTGTGTCCTGTGGGCAGCCCCCGAGCTCTGCTGACGTGCCCCGTGTGCTGGCAGCAAGGCTGGCATGATGGCAAAGCCTCTGCCCCGCTCCCGGCTCCTGGGGATGGAGCACCAAGCCCAACTGCTCAGCACAGGCTGCAGTGATTTACCCTGGTAAATCACATTTATTCAGTTTTCAGCATTCCACTAGGTCAGGTTGGATGGGGCTTGGAGCACCCTGCGACAGTGGAAGGTGTCCCTGGCCATGGCAGGGCTGGAACGAGATGAGTTATAAGGTCCCTTCCTACCCAAACCATTCTGTGATTCATCTGCCTCTTACCCAGTTTCAGGAATATGATTCAAACCAGGAGTCTAATATCTTCAGAAAGCTCAAATTAGCCCGAGACAGCTCGGTTTCCGGCAGATTGGAAATAATTGCTACTGGTTGATCACCCAGACTTCTCTGCTTTGAACTCTCTTTTCAGTTGCTTATTCATTTCCCCCAGACTGTGTCTGGGGCTTACGGCTCGGCGCAGTTTGGACAGGAAAGGAGCAGGTCCTGAACTGCCAGCACCTCCCTGAGCTCACAAACCCCACATCACCCCAGACCACGCCACGGAGGGGCTGTCGTGACAGAGCGTTTATTGCTGGAGCACCAGCGTAAACAGAATCCCACATCAATCAGGGCTGTTTAAAAAGTTTATTACATTTCACGGCTGCCATAATTGACAGGTTTGGAAAGCTTTTCTATTTTCTTTTAGGTTCCTGTGTAAGGGCTTTGCACATTGTTAAGGAGGGTCTCCTCACGGTTCAATTTGCCCTCTGTTCGAGATGAAACTTCCCAAATTTCCCCGGTGTGAGCTGAAGAGGTGTTAATGAGAGCAAGGCAAAGGAATGAATTGCAGCCAGCCCAGGGAGCCTGTTCTCGGGCAGTGTAAAGAACTTAATGTTCGTGGGGAAGTGGTCGAACTGGTTTCTTTCTCTGAAAAAAGCCCCAAGAAGAGCTGGAAATGTTTTTGTAGAGCAAATGTCAACAATGCAGGACTCTCCCCCTCGTCTCCTTCAGCAGAGACCCAAAGCAAATCCCGGGAGAGGTACGTAGGGCAGGATTCAAAGCAGGCTATTTAAATCTCAATTCACGATTACACTCGTATCAAGGAAACTTAATTATCTGTATTTTACCATCTTATCTCCAGTATGATTTCTCCAAACAAACAGCAGTCTGGAAACAGCCCGTAGATAATCCATCCAATCTCTGATATCTCAGCCGGGAAAGTCAGCGCCTGGGGCAGCGGAAAGAGCTCGTGGGGGGAGCCAGGAGCACCAGATTCCCAAAGGGCCCTGCTGGGTGCTTGCCTGGGCAGGGCTGCAGGAGCTGCTGCCTCTGGAAGGGGTCTGGCTGTGGGGGCAGAGCTCTGGGGCTCAGCAAGAGCAGGGGAAGAGGCTCCACAGCAAAGCCAGCAGCACGGGGCACTGCTGCGCCAGCCAGATGTGCACAGCTGTGGGCTGAGATGCTCCTCAGTGTGTTATCAATAGGATAACACCCTCAACTCGTTAGGAGACATCACATGTGAGCAAGCACTTGTGGAAACGGGGAATAGCTGGGAAATCACACAGTTTTTTCAACATTCCTTTGGAGATGAATGCTCTTGCTGGATTTTGTGTTTGCCAACCAAGAGCTGGGCAATGAATTCCCATTCCAATAGCTCAGCAAGCATAAAGATGGATCCTGGATCCAGCATCCCTCATCCTTCAGTAAAGATGGGCTCTTGGACACTCCCAGGAGGTCATTCAGTTCCCTGAAAGAAGGTTGGGGATTGATGAACTCCCTCAGGTAAAGCTGTTCCCACACAATAATTTTCACAGGCTGCCTCCCAAACACATCCACCCTCCTACAAAGACATGGGAAGTGCTGACCTAACTCTGGCTCCAAGGCCTGGTCCATCAGTGGCCAAACTCCTTGTGATGACGACAGTGCTAATGAGTAATTCTGATAATAATTAAATGTCAAGGAGAACTTTCCATCCCAAATGATACCACAAGCACTAAGGAACGTTCTGAGATAGAGGGAACAAAGTGTGTGGGAGTTCATCTGTGTGCAATATTTCCTGTTTTCACACTTGCCAGAGGGATCCTGAAGGGGATGGATAAAAGTTGTGGTCCCTGGTAGCATCTGCAGAACTCAGAGCATGCAGCGAGTGCTGAGCCAAGACTGAACCCACCCTACACAGACATTTCACAACCCTCTCACTCTGGTCACCTCAGGCTCCCTCCACAGCACATGGAGAGCTCTTTGCATCTCCAGTGGGCACTGCTTAAGACTTTAATTACTCCCTAAGATCTTAATTAATCCCTGGAGGTGTTCACCTGCATTCCTCCACTACAGAGGAAGCCAAGTTCTACTTCAGGCATCCCATGCAGTGAAATGCCTAAAGAAGTGTGGGATGAATCCACAGAAGGAGAGGACTGTGCAATGAATTTTGTGTGTTGCCCAAGCCTGGAGCCTTTCCCTGCTGGACTTTCCATGGCAGTTCTCTCAGCAGAAAAGTGGCACTCCCTGGCAGAGGTGGGAAATGGTGCTCCTTCCCAACACCGCCCGAATTCTCTTGGGATTTATCCTTCTGAAAGAGTCCTCCTGCTCCAAACCAGCAGACTGACCCTTTCCATTGTACTGGGATGGCACAGAGGAGGAAATCCAAACAGAATTCCCTGGCACAGAATCTGAGTGGCCACAGAATCAACTGGAAACAGGGGAGAGTCAAAAGCTTAATAAGTTCATTATGTTTCCCACAAAGGCCATGTCCCAGTGCCAGACCCTCCAGAGATGGCTGCAGGATCCCAAAACCATTCCCACCCTCCCCTGCCTATTCCAGCCATGCTGTCCTTCCTTGCCACCACTTGCTGGTTCAGTCAGGCCTGAGGTCACAGAATCATTTAGGTTGGAAAAGACCTCCAAGATACCAACCTTTGATTGATCAACCAGGTCAGCTATTCCCCCAATGAAATGGCTCTGAACTTGATCTTCTGCTCCATTTATCCTGCAAGACCTTTGTGCTCCCTCCTCCATCCTGTGGATGAGAACCAGCTGGGTGCTGAGTTCCCCTGAGCCCACTGGAAATCATTCCCAGCCTGGAATCTCCCAGGGACAGGGCAGATCTGGGATCTGGGCTCTCTGCAGGATCCCAGTTGTCCTCTGTCCATGTGAGCTTTTGGTGGGATTGCTGGACCCTGGGAATTGCTGTGCCCGGCTCTACCTGGGGGATGGCAGGGTGCCACGGTCAGAAGTTCCTCCTCACTGAACTGTGAGCCCCATCTCCAAGGAAAATACCCTTTTTATGTGCTAAACCCAGCATCTCATTCCAAATGTAACAAATTAAAGTGTATGAAAGTTTGAAAATACCTTAAATGCTAGGATAAGCAAAACTATAAAAAGCTGAATGCCACAAATCAGGGACTGTGCTGGAATGGGAGACTTTAAGGGAACCTGCAAAATCTGGGATTGTCTGGGTGAAGGGATTGTGATTCCTTCAGGTTGTTACTCCCTGGGAAGAGCATGAGTAGATTCTGATTTCTGCTGTTGTTGATAGACTTGGGCTTGGGTTTTGCTGGCTTTTCTTTGGTTTCTCTTAGTTCTCTATTCCCAGAATGCATTTTAAAATAGTCCCTGCCATGAAAATGTTCTTCAGAGCTTCCAAAAAAGTTCATTATAGTGAATTCAGGTTGTTTGCTTCTTCGCTGCTCACCCAAAGTCTTTTTTTTCTGGTGAGTTTGCTCAGAGCTGGTGCCAAAACGATCTGCAGAGTTTGCCACTAAAAACGCAGCCTCGTGAACCGCAGGCTGCAGTGTGCACAGTAATTTATGTCTGGGTGGAAAGCACATTTTCCCATGCAGAGAGGGACAAAGGAACATCTCTACAAAATACTGAGTGTGTTTGTATGTGTGTGAGAGAGGCACAGAACAGCTTCCTTAGCATTCCTGCTTGAATTCATGGCACAGGGATCCAAACCACTGCAACTTTGTCTTTGTGATGGACCCACAGCACTCCAGTCCTTGTTAAATATTCCTCCTATTTCATCCCATTTGCAGACTGTTGATTTTTCACTTTCACACTATCTTGCAGTTCTGTTTTACAATTTCTGACAAAACAGCCCAAATTTGTCACAGGAATCAACAAAATTATAAAAGGTGCACCATTATTGCATCTGCATTTCCACAAAACTTCTGAGTACTCTGCACCACAGCCAGTATCAGAGATTGTGAGCAACCCTCTAAGTTCAACCTCTCTATCCCAAACAACAAATGTACTGAATATTTCCTGTTTGAAACTCTATTCTATACAAAACAAGAATGTTGAGTGAAATGAGACATAAACTGATGATTAAAAATTTAAGATTTTATAATGGAATAGTTTGGGTTGCAAGGGACCTTAAAGACCATCTTGTCCCAATCCCAGTGTTTGGGGGATGTTTTGTCCCTTTGCTGAAGTTCCTCTTTTCTGTGCTGCACCTGGCACAGAGATCAGCCCTGAGAAGCACCAAGTGAATAAATGACACCTGCAGAGCCCCAGGTCTCAGGGTCTCCTCTGTTTCATGGCTTGAACAACCTTCAAACCCATCCAATGCACTCAACAGCAACCAGAGTGTCTAGGAAGGAACTGGAGTTTCCCCTCCAGCTTTGTCTCTAGTTTCAGAATCATGGAATGGTTTAGGCTGGAAAAGACTTCTCAGATCATCCAGTCCAACCATCAACCAGCTTCCCCACCGTGTTCACCCCTGAACCACATCCTCAAGTGCCGTGTCCACACGTGTTTCCATGGGATGGTGACTCCATGTCTCTGGCAGCTGTGCCAGGGCTGGGAAACCCTTTGTGTGAAGAAATTTTTCCCAATATCCAACCTAAATCTCCCCTGGTGCAACTCGAGGCCGTTCCCTCTCCTCCTGTCCCCGATCCCTGTTCCCACAGCCCGATCCCCCGGCTGTCCCCTCCTGCAGGAGCTGTGCAGAGCCACAGGGACCCCTTGAGCCCCCTCTGCTCCAGGCTGAGCTCCTCCTCCTTCATGTCATGATCTCCCTTTGCAAAAAGGGATCACCAGACAGGGAAATGTTAGCCAGTCTTGGACACAAGAGAGGAGAACCAAGAGTTGCACAGGGAGCACATCAGAAGGAGAGAGGCACCAAATTCACCAAATTACTGTGTCCTCAAATGCTTTCATTAGATATCATTTGGTAATTGGTGCCGGGAACATAAAACTAGAACAATTGGGGAAGCATAAAAGAAAAAAAAAAGAAAAAAAAAAAAAAAAGAAAAAAAAAAAAAAAAAAAAAAAAAAAGAAACAAAAACCCAGGACAAAAACCCAAAGGGAAAATCAGAAGTCGGAATTTTAAACAGGAAAAGCATGGCGTCGGAACGGGCGGAAGATAACAGAGTGCTCTGCTGAATACACAAACAAACAAAAAATAACAGAGACAAACTGGCAAAACATTCCTCTGGCTGACTTAACCACTGCTCTGCTCACTCACAGGTCTCCAACCAACGCTGTCACTGCTCCAGCATCCTTCCCTGCAGATAAATCCGAGGGGAAGGGATCTCTCTGCTGTGACAGGACTTGGTAACAGCAGAGCAATGTCAAGAGCAAAATGAGTAATAGTTCCCCTCCTGTTAAATGAGGATAACACCTCCGACCTCCCCCTGAGGCACTTCCAGGCTGATCAGTAAAGGCTCTAGATAAGGGGAGTGAGAAGGAGAATTTTAGGGGCAGGAGGAGCCTTGGGGGACAGGGCCCCATGTGTGCTGTGCTGGAGGGAGCAGGATGAGCCTGTGGCTTCTCCCTCGTGGCACTGGGCTCCTTGGTCCGAGCAGCAGGGCTGGGAGGGGAGGGAGCCCTGCTGGAGTTGGCTTTCCAGCCTGGGAGGGGGAATCAGGCTCCTCCTGCCCCTAAAATTCCCCTTCTCCCCCATCCTGGATTGTCTAAGAGACCTCCCAGCTCTTCCCCCAGCACAGCTCAGCGATGGCACTCACAGCTTCTGGGGAGCTGACAGATGCCAGGGAAAGAGCTGATGGCCATGACTGTGCATATAATTAAAGTCTGGGTGCTTTAAAACACTAAAATCATCTGGAGACCTCAGCAAATGGCCCTGGAGATGTGAATAGCAACCTCAGATCCACAGCCCTACTGACAACCCTCAGCAGAGATGGGGACAGAGCCCATGATCCTCTGGGGAGTGTGGAGTTTATTCCACTTGTTCTAATTGTTCCTCACACTCTTTCCCAAACAGCCCTGCACTCTCAGGAGATGAAGAGGGGATGACTGTTTATACCCTGTGATAACTGAGAATTATCTTATCTTCCCATCAGGATTCAGATGCAGAGGATTCCTTTGTAAAGCCCAAATGAGCCCTCTGGAAGTTTTCCCGAACATTGTTTTACACATTATTTTATCCAAGGAAGTTAAAGGTCTCCCTTCAAAGAATGGGAAATAGATCACTTTTTTTTTTTTTTGTTTTCAGATCTCTGTGAGAAATCATCCCATGTGGAGAGATCAGTGGAGAACTGAGGGGCCTCTCTCCTGGTACAGGCAGTTCTGAGAGTTGCCATCAGTCACCCACCCTGATGGAAATGATGTGAGGCCAAATCCTGGACCAGGGAGAGGGGATCAACTTGTCCTTGGTGTGGAAAGCCTTGGCTGATGGTACCTGAGCAAAATTCACCTCCAAAACCTCTGCTCCACATTTCCATTTCACCCCTCTGCCTTCCCTGCAAGACTGCTCATCGTATTAATCGGAGAAAAAAATTAAGAGTATCCTGGAAGGATACTCTTAATGTAAGGGATATAAGGGATATAAGGGAGCTGAGACTTTCAAAGGGTGATGGATAATTATTAAGAATAAATAGTCCCTGCCCTATATACATTAAAACAGCAGCTCACCAAGCCCTTTCAGTATCCTGTAATTGCCTTATGTCCAGTTTAGGTAGGGAAGAGATGCCTGGAGAGATGCCATCCCCTGCCCAATATCATACAAAAACCTTGCTGAGAATGGGGAACCAGAGATTTTGGGAGAATCCAACCTTTCTCCAACTGAACCATCACCAGGGAACATCATGTACAAAACTGTGACTCGCTTTTTTTTTTTTTTTTAATTAAAAAAAGAAAAACAAAATCAGAAAAATGACCACTGCCACCAACTTCTGAGTTCTGAGGGGCCCAATTTTTTCCAGAATGGCAATAATTGACCTGTGTGCATCCATCCTACTGCTTTTCTACAGACTCTCATCCTTACTGCCATCAAATACCTTAGGAATCTGAGCCTTTTCTTGATATCTCTCAGAAGGACTGAGAAACATGGGGGAAAAAAAAAAAAAAAGAAAAGAAAAAGCATAACTATAATGACGAAGAAACAGGAAAAGCCATTATATACAGCAATAAAAAGACTGCTTCCCCCCCTGTTCAAAACATGATCATATTATCTTAGCAACCAGCACAGCCAAGCAGATTTTACCACAGGAATTGTAGAACCATTCCTAAAGAAACGGGAAGGGGAAAACATTTATTCCTTTCTATATTTTATGACGTGAGAGCTGATAGGATTTTGCTGAAGCCAAGGCTGCACATATAGAGCCAGAGTGGGTTTCACACTCATTGTTTTTGCTTTTTGCTGCCCATACGCCGCAGGGCGAGGTAGTTTCCTAGTGCTGGTGTTGGAAGAGCCTGGAACCATAATAGTCTCTCTGTAACATTCTCAAAAGTTGACATGTTTGGTGCCTGTTTTGTCAAGCAAACCTTTGCAATCTCCTTCAGAGCTGTCTAGGGTGCTCTAAATTAGTCAGTTGTTCTTGCACTCAGTACTTGCTGCCTGGGTTAATAAAAAGCCCTTCAGGAGAAATATATATGCATTAAGAAAAAAAAAAAAAGCTCCTAGAAAAGTCTTTCTTGCTATATAAAGAGTGCACTCAGATCCAAGCCCTTGGAAATGCTCCGTGGCGCTCGCATTCCAGAACCTGGGAAGGGTTAAGTTGGATTTACAGCCCTTCAGAGCAATTACCCAGCGCTGCAATTTAATGGTAATTCCAGAAAGAGCATCTCTGAACAAGACAGGCATGTTGGGAGAGCCATGCACAGGAAGCTCTTCAGGCAAAACATTACATAGGCTCTTAATTAGGGTCATTGACTCCTCTGCAGAACGATCTTATCACGGCTGGAGAGGCAGAGTCAGCACTCTGCCACCCTGCCCTGCAAGGATGGGCTGGGGACCCAGCAGGGCTGGGGACCCAGCAGGGATGGGGAGCCAGCAGGGATGGGGAGCCAGCAGGGATGGGGAGCCAGACTCAGCACTCTGCCCCCCTGCCCTGCAAGGATGGGCTGGGGATCCAGCAGGAAAGGGATCCAGCAGGGATGGGGAGCCAGCAGGGATGGGGAGCCAGCAGGGATGGGGAGCCAGACTCAGCACTCTGCCCCCTTGCCCTGCAAGGATGGGCTGGGCTGGAGATCCAGCAGTGCTGGAGAAGCACTGGGCAGTGCACACAGCTTTGCTCTTGCCTGTGAACTCCAGCAGGCTGCTGAAATGCTCAAGTGACAAACGTGGCAGGAGGAGCTCTCAGCCTGAACACAACCCTGTTTTCACTGCAGTTTTGCCCTTTTATTTCCCTGCAAGATTTCTTTTCATGGAGGGCTTCATAAAACATCACCAAACAGCTGAACTGTGGGGCCCAGGGTACCTGACAGTTCTCAAGCAAGTCTAAGCCCTAATTGCAGGGATTGGCCTGCTGAATGCTTAAAATCTGAATAATGAATTACTTATCTTTGCTGTTGAGGCAGAAATGTATTAGGCATTACTAGCTCCAGCCTCAGATTCCTTGACTGAGTTCCAGCTGTAAACATTCAACAGGAAGAGGTTAATTTTTTGATTCAGTTAATATAAATACTGAAAGGTTCCTTACTTCACTGTCCCACATCACTGCAACATACATTCTGTAATTAGAAGCATATTTTTGTGATTTCAAGGTATATTTTGCCAAACCAACAAAAAAGCATCAAACTCCGACATTTCTGCCAAAAATACCCACTGTATAATTTATGCCAAATCAACAAAAGTCTTCTTTTGTCCTTCCCAAACCACACTAAAGAACAGTCTGTTGAGGAGTCCAAATGTTAAAGTTCAAAAAAAGCCCTCTATTATACAGGGTGCAAGATAGGGAGGAACAACAAACCCATGCAAGGAGCATCTCTGTCTGCCAGGAACAGGGTCTCCTTAACTCTGTTTATTCTCCCTCCACCCCATGCACACTTCTCCCTCTTTTCTCCTCTCCCCCCCCCCACTTTCCTAAAGCCCTTTTAGCATCTGGAATGTGTAGGCAGCCATCCATGTGTTTGCAGTAAACTCTGAAAGCAGAGCCAACAAGGACCACATGGGCAGGTAGCCCTGCAAAGCCAACCTGGCTTTTGGGGCTGCTTGGCCAGGAATGTGAGATGTCCCCAAAACTCTGGGACACAGCTAAGTTATGAACATCGACACGAGGAAAAAAAGTAATAAAAGAAAGAAAGAAAAAGGGAGGGTTTTGGTGGTAATTAAGCTTTTCCTTTCCCTGACTAAAAAAAAAAAATTAATTAGAAGTTCAAGCATTTGGTTTTAATTCAGCCTGATGCACAAATGGTTTATTTCCACCCAGCATATTTTCATAGGCTGTGGAGCAGCCTCCAACTAGGAAGCCATTACAGCCCCTGATTACAGCTTTTACATGCACTTAGAGCACTTTGGGAAGTCGTGGCAGAACAGATTCACTCCCATTCCTCCCTGTGCATGAGGGTGGATCCATGTGCGATTAATTAGACAGGCTTGGTACAGACAATTAACAAACCTTTTTTTTTTTTTAATTATTTTTTTAAACAGAGAAATCCAGTAGTCTCTCCACATTCAGCATCGATATTGGAACGTGGCACCTTGCCAGGGTGCACAGCTCTGAGCAGAATTTATTTTAGACCATCTGCTGGGTCTTTAAGTGACTGCACCATGAGTGGAAGTTGTTTGGATGAACGTTGGACAATAATGCTCAGTCTGGCCCCAGCAGAGACCCAACCATTCATTGCCATGGCAACCACTAATGCAAAGGGTCCCTGAAATCATAATTCCTTATTTATAGACGCATCAAGGATGCTCCAGTGCTGCTTGAAACCGGCCAAAAACCCAACAGCCTTTTCCACTGCAAATGCAGCCCTCTGGTTTCTGATGTGTGCTGATGGCTGGAAGTCACTCAGAGGCATCAAATGCCAAAGTCTGGGTGTTCCTGAGCCCATCAAAGCCCCATCCCTGGAAGTGTCCAAGGCCAGGCTGGATGGGGCTTGGAACAACCTGGGGTAGTTGAAGGTGGCAGGGGCTCGGATGAGGTGGGCTTTCAGGTCTCTTCCGACCCAAAACATTCCAGGATTTTGTGATTCTCTGATTTGGGAACCAAGTGAAAAATGACAGGGATTTTGGAAACTGTTTTTTTAATCCATTACAAAGGATCTTTAGTGAAATAGGCCACGAGGCGGCATCTGGGGAGAGAGGCTTATCATTTTTCCAGCCTTTTTTGCAAAAATTTCTCATTCATTTCCTGCTGGCTACTGTCAGAGAGAGGGTACAGGACTAGCTGGGCCACATCCCAGATCCCAGCTGTGTTCCTACATACTCAGCTTATCTCTGTGTGTCATGGAGCTGTGATTGCACAGCTCGAGGGGCTAAAAATATTGCCAAAACCTTTAAAAAGAGAGGCACAGTTTTGGCTCTTTAACTGCCCCGATAGATGGAAATGACTGGACAGATGAGCACTGGGGTAACAGAAAACCCAATGGGACCCCACTGCTGCCTGACAAGGGGCCAGGAAGTGCTGGGGTGCCTTCCACCTGTGTGTTGAGATGGCAGAGGCTGCTGGGAGAAGCACCAGAGCCACCAGAATGAACTTCTTTTGGTGACCATTTATCAAAGCTGCATTTCTTTAGGCCTGGCATGTGTTGGCTTTGCTCTCCAGCACGGCTTTGGCAGCAAATTTCACTGGAAAGCCAGAATCTGATTTGGGGACACATTTACCTGGCTGCAAGCCCTTGGCACAGCCAAGTGGGGGCACCTCCATGGCTACAAAGGTGACTGAGTGGCCACGTGCCTCAGCTCCCTCCTGGGCACTGAGGAGCTGATGGCAAGCACAGCTCCCAGAGCCAGCTCCATCCCGAGATCTGACTGCCAGGGATTTCAGCAGCAGCCTGGAGGGTCAGGCACAGGGCACTTGGCACAAGAGGTGGGAAAGAAGCCAGGGTGAGACCTCTGAGTGAGTGGAACAGTGTGGGGGCGAGCCAGGGACATACATGGGGCTGGAAAACAAAGGGCAATGGGAATGGAGTGAGGAATTCAGGGCAGAGCCTGAGCCTTCACTGAGGAACCAGGTGAGAGCCCCAAGAATTTCCCTGAAAAACCCAGGGAGAGCCCCGAGAACTTCCCTGAAAAACCTGGTGAGAGCCCCGAGAACTTCACTGGAAAACATGGGAAGAGCCCCAAGAACTTCACTGAGGCACCTGGTGAGATGCCTGAGCCATTCCCCAGGCACCTGGTGAGATGCCTGAGCCATTCCCCAGGCACCTGGTGAGATCCCTGAGCCATTCCCCAGCTCAACAGGCCAAGGAAAAGCAGGGGCTGCTCTTGCCCTGTCACAAAGCCCTCCAGGAGGCAGGAGCCCTCAGAGCTCTGGCAGCACTCAACTGCTGAACTCCACCAGCAGTGACCTTTCACGTTACCTCCAGGACTATTTAGACTGGCTGGGCTCCCCTGGCCTAGCAGCAATCCCACAGACTCCATCTGCCCGCTCCAGAGGAGAGTTATGGCCTGTGCTGCCGATGCAGTCTCTTGGGTTTGTTTTTTTTCTGGCAATCTTGACTTCATCCCAGCAAGGGCTCCTGTCTCTAACTGGCCGCTGTCAAAACAACTCCAGCGGGGAGATAAGGGAGAGAGGGCTTTGAAGAGGCTCCTTCCTGCAAGCTGCTCACTATCTCCCCAAGACATTTGTCAGCATCCCCTAGGAAGGGCAGCAGACTTGGGGAAGGCAGAATCCGTTCCCCCTCCTAAGCCCCAGTCACATCACAGCACAGGATTTAGAATGGCTCGTGAACCCCAGATAAAAAGCAGGCGATTAGTGTCTAGAAGCAACCTCTGTTTTCTATCACCAGATGTGGCCATTTCCCAGCAGGACAGATATTCATTCATGGAGGGACAAATATTTCTCTCCATTTTTCCCAGCTTTCTTGCTTCTCTGCTCTTCTCAGCCACCTTTCTCCTGATTTAAATTAGGCTGTGGCTTTGGAGCATGCCCAAATCCACCCCCAAGAGAAAATAAGATTAGAAAAGGGATGTGATTCATTTGGTAGTTTCCCTTTTCTTGCATCTTGCTTCGAGTGAAGCATCATCGGAGGAAAGCTGCCCCTCCATGACAATGCTTCTCAAGAGGACGGGATGCAGGGCTGCTTCTGCCCTTCTCGTTGGGCACAGCAGGGATGAAATTCCCTCTCTCACAGCCCAGCTGGGCTCTGCAGGCCAACACAACTCCCTTCATCAAGGGAATCATGCCCAAACTGAAGCGGTTTCTGCCATCAGGGAGAAATTCTCCCTTTGGCTGGGCCGGGTGGGTCATCGCTGCTTCTTGGCCATTGTTTGGAGCCTTAATCAATGGCTCTGAGGTTGCGAGTGGGCACGTTTTTTGCACCAGCAAACCACACCCTTTGAGTGCCAATTTCCAAGTTGAACCCTGCGAAAGAAGGAGATTTGCAACTATTTCCATCCTGGCTAGCTGATGAGCAGCACGAGCCCAGAAACAACGCTCTCAGTCACTCCTCGCTGTAGGATTATTTGATGGCTTTAGCTGCAAAGTCTCCTTTTACGCTTGCTCCAAGGTGGGGCAGCAGCAGTGCTGGCAGGCCGTGTTCCCTCGGGAAAAGCAGTGTCTCGTCCAAGCACTCCCTGCTGAGAAGGTGCCTTGGACCACTGAACCCCCGCCCCGACAGCAGCTCTCCATCCCCGAGCAAAGCCCGAGCCCATTTTCTGCTGCAGTGGACGGAAGGTGTCCCTGCCACGGCTGGAGCAGGACGATCCCTCGGGTGCCTTCCACCTCCAACCAGTCCGGGATTCTGGAGCAGAACTGCACCACAGCCTTTCGGGCTGCCTGGCTGGAAGCTCAGCAGCTTCCAGCGAACCTGGGCTGGGTCAGGGCGAGCCGTGGCACCGAGCAGTGACCAGGGACAGGATGGAGGGGTCGCAGCCCCCGAGCCCAGCCCGGCTCGGCGGCCCCGCTCCCGTTTCCTGCAGCGGCGCTTCCCCGCGGCACAGCCATCGCTGAGGTCTTATTGTAAAACGAGCAAACAAAACACACGACTTCGAGCTATTAAAAAAATTCAAAAAAATCCTGAAGTCTGCAAAGCAAAAGGGCTCCAGCACGGAGCGACTTTCTCTGCCCGGCCCATTGTTAGCGGAGGCGGCCGTCCCTTTCCCATGCCAGAGAGATTTGCCTGGTGCCGGCCAGTTCTTTATCCCACAGCGCAATTAATACAGCTTCCCCAGATAAACAGCAGCTTGTTTAACTATGTCTCTTGATAGGTCCCAGTAAGGCTTGATAACATGGATGGTCGGATGTTGTCAGGACGAAGGAGTCAGACATGCTGGCAGCAACCTTTTCCCTTTCAAAGCACACATGTTTAGAAAAGAAAGGGCTGCGCCTGTTCGCGGCACAGCCACCGAAATCTCGCCGTGGCATCAAACGAGGCAGGGGCAGGGCTGGGAGCTGCTCCCTGGCAGGAGCCAGGCTGCTCCCGGCGCTGGCAGCCAGCTCCCGCAGTGGCACGACCCCTCCTCGGCCCTTCCCGCTAGCATGGCTTAAAATCCACCAGGTAAAATTCTCACGTTATGGTTTCGACTATGCCTAGCAGCAGCAGCAGAAGACGAATTAAAAATAATCGTAGGTTTTAATTCCCCTTCTGGTTTTACCCCCAGCACACGCTTTTATGTCAGCTCGCCAATGGTCTCTGCTGGTCATAAGCCCCAGTTTCTTAATTTAGCAACTTTTTAACTTTATCTTAAAGCCCTTTGATTTGATTGTGCAAGAATCTCAGCAGTCATTAAAAATAAACTAATTATGTTTGATGAGACTGGGGATCAGGACAGCGACAATGCCACAGTAATGGGAACACTCACGTGGAAATGACCCCTTTATGGGTCAGGACTGCACCCACGTTCCTGATTTTTGAGGTGCACATTCCTGGCTTCCCCAAGACATGGTTTTGGGGGTGCTGGGGTCACCCCCACACAATGCTAGTCCCACTGCAAAAGGATGGCATGGGGACACCTGGCCAGGAGTTTCAGTGGGAATTTCCAGGATGACAAACATCAAAAGGGATTTGAGGGCACCTCAGTGCTGCTGTTTTGGGGGCTCTCCACACAACCATCCCACTCCAGGGGTCCCCTACTCCCATGGGATTCCATCAAGCCAGAGGCTGGATTATCTCCACTGCTCCAAGCATCCTATCTCCCAGTTCATCCTCTTCCCTTCTGAAGAAATCCCTTCCTTTCCCACCTCTCTCTTGGGAACCACCCTGTTCTTTCCATATTCCCTCTTTCCTTCCCTCTTGCTGAGCTCTGTTCTCCAGAGCAGCAGTCCCTTGTCTGGGGCACGGTGTGGGGGGACACAGCCCTCGTGCTGCCATGGTGTGATGCTCCCTTCCTCCCACCCTGGCCCATCCTGAGCCCTCCTCAGCTGCCCACCACCCTCCCAGCTCTCCCAGTCACACTGGGACGTGGTTTGAAGTGGGAAGTACCGTGTGGCAGCTCCCTGGTGCTCTCCTGGGACAAGGCAGCCCTGCTGCTGGGGGGACACCCCAGGTGGGGTCACCTGAGCCTGCAGTGGGGGAGCACAACAGCACCTGGGGTCACCTCAGGTCTTCAGTGCAATGTGAGGCAGCTCCAGGCACTCCTCGAGCAGCAGCAGAGCACAGAACCCTCCCAAACCACCCCAGACCCCAATTACAGGGGTAGGGCTCGCTTCAAGCTGGCCTTAGGCAAACCCAGGCAGGATTATTAAAATAATAAAACCCCGGTGTCTCAAGCAGCAAAATACAGGGCAGCAGGATCAGATAAAAGGGGAGCTCTGTCCAGGGACCAGGTGAGCCAAAGGAAGGCTCCAAGCCCTCCCTGTGGAAAGATCAGCCCGTGGCACCAGGAGTTAATCCTGGGATAGGTTCCTTTCCTTTGTGGTCACAGTTGTGCTGGCACCTTTCCCCTCAGCCAGCAGTTTGGGTCTGTGCTGTTTCAAAATCCCACTTAATAGCCAGATTAAACAGGTTCACATTTGCAGTTTGCAAACCACAGGGGCAGCAGCAAAAGTAATGAAATTCAGTACTTTCAGAATGAAAGCACCAAGTGACCTTTGTGGCACGGTGTTCCCTGAGGGCACAACAGCACAGGAATGGCTCTGGTTTGCAGCCAGCACCAGGGGACTGCACCCATTCTGGCCCAAGGGGATCACTTCCCGTTTATTTAAAAAGATACTGATCCTTCAGAGGAAGTCAGGGGCAGGTTTGGAGAGGCAATGGCATCAGGAAGGCTGAGATGCCTTGTACCAGCTTGTCCAAGGAATTTTCTCCTTAGCTCTACTCCGTGACAAAGCACTGAGGTGTAGTTGAAGGAAATCATCACAACCATGTGCACAGAGCACAGATCATCACAATCACCTCAGGGGACACTGGGGTCTCCAAGTGTTACCCTGGAGGCAGATCAGCAGGGCAGGTCACTTTTCCCTGAGTTCCCACTGAACACAAAACCTGCTGCTGCCAAATGCACTTTGTTTTTCCTTCTATCTAGAGCAGACTGGACCATACATGGGCTGCTCAGAAATTACAGCAGTGCTTTTGAAAGGTGAGAGATACGATGTGTGACCCAGAACCCAGGAGTCAGTCATTGGCCTGGTGATGTTTTTCGGGAAGAGCACAGCTGCAAGCCTGGGAAGGGCTGTGGAGCTGGCTTGTTTGGGTGGGCCATGAAAACCTCCACAGATATTGAGGGGTCTGATCTGCTCACACCAGACCTACAAAGTCACAGCTTTTCTACACCAGAAAAGCTCTCCCCTTCCACTCCATCACTCACTGCCACGAAGATGGAGGCACCTGAGAGCAGCATCCACAGAGGCACATTCAGAATCACATCCAGAGCATTCCTTCATGCTCTGCCCCTTGCTGTGCAACTCATCATGCATTTTTCAGCAGGTTCTTGCACAATCAGCATCTGCCCAGAGCCTCCTGCCACATTGCATGCATACAGTGGAGAATTACTTGAGCAAGGAGCAAATTAGAGATTGGCTGTGGCTGGCTTTCCCAAACTGCCAGCACGCACAGAGCAATGTTTGGCATCCCGAGGTGTCAGCCAAGCAATCCACCCTGTGCCTGGCCAGGCAGCCTCAGCCTCTCCACAGCTCCAGAGCAGACAGAGGAGCAGGTGCAGAGAGAAGAGCCAGGGTGACCAGATCGTGCTGACCCCTGAAACGATGTGGAGAGGAACCCTTGATCCCCTGGAAACCTGAGAGGTGGACTGAGATTCCCTTTTGTGGCAAAGCAAAGGTACAGCAGAGTTGACCCTGGGTATTTAATGCCACAGGATTCATTCATTCAGCCAAACCCCAGCCTGCCCTCCCTGGCCTCACCGTCACTTCCCAGTGCTGACCATCCACAATTTATAATTGATATTACAAATATGACACAGAAAATACAAATCTTCCCAAGCACTTGGGCCGTGTTCTCCTCTCCCTACAGAAACTGCTGCAGTCACACCTTCCCCTCCTGCTCTGCTCACCCGAAGAGCAAAAATACCTCTTAATGAGGCCCTGAGCTACCCCTGAAATATCTTCACTGGAGGACTGAAGCTGCTCAATGGAGACTGGCACGAGGCATCCTCCTCCTCCTCGGGAGTATTTACGAGGAAGTCATTATGAGGGAGGCGGGGAAGAGGGGCTGGGGACGCTGAGAGAGTCCTTTCATTGATCAGATTATTTTTAGAAAACAAATTTCCCTTAATGGGTTTATGGTTTCAGTGAGAAGAGCAGCTGGTGCCAATGTTTACAACTCTGAGTCACGTCACAGAATGTCGAGGCAGTGGAAAGTCTTATGAGCCCTGGACAATGGTCCCACTGAGCAGAGCTGTCCGGGCACGCTGCGTTGTCAGCCTGAGCTCCAGGGAGCCAACGCTGCCAGCAAACAGCATCAGTGCCCCTCCTCTGGCTGCCCTCTGGGAGCAGGCACTGGGGGGGCTGCACACCTCTAACACCCCCTGATCTCAGGCAGAGAGGGTGGGAAAGAGCTGATGTGCTCTGAGAGGCAAGCTCGTGCTTTTCTGATGATCTAAATTCCATTTTCATGTCACAATAAGTTATTTTTTTCACCTTGGCCATGCTGGGATGTTTTCTGTAAATGCTTTGGTGTCTTTCAGCAGCACAAAATCCAAGAGTTGCCTGCATGGAGCTGTTGTGGACTCTGGGGACAGAGCTGCACTCATGTCCTGCAAGAGGGAGGACGGGAGAGTGAGCAGGGCTGTCCTGCAGGGCTGTTTTACCTACAGAGGGAAATTCTGAAGCAATTTCCCCAGTTCCTTCCCACTGTCACACGTGGTTTGTCTACGAGGGCAATCTGCAGATGTGTGAACAGATGTGAGCCCCAAATTCTGCACCAGGTGGGCAGCAGAAGAGGCTGTCAGGATCTGCCCTGCCGTTCTGTTTTTCCCCATATTCCCATCTTCTCTTCTAAACTCAAGGAAATCCAGGATGGAAAAACCCCCAGTGTGGTTTTACACATCAGAATCCTTCCTGCACTAAACCCCAGCTGAGTCATCTCACCCAGCTCCAGGGGAGTCTGGTCCTACCTCCACATCCTGCTGGCTCCTTCCTCCTCCCCAGCAGAGCAGGGGCAGAGCGGGGCCAGCTCAGCCCTGCAGAGCCAGGCTGATCCCCTGGCACACAGGGAGGCACCCGGGTCCCTCCCCTGGGTGTCACACGTGTCCCCAGATGTGGGAATGCTGCCCTCCCCTCCAACACTGCCCCTGACACAGATCTGCAGGCTGGCACATCCCTGCCTGCACAGGAGCAGAGGGGCACAGCTAGGGACAAAGCCACATGGCCATTGAGTGCAAACCCAAAGGGCTTGATCTGCTCCAAACCCCTCTTCCATCAAGGATCAGGCCCCAGAAGCCCAGGTCAGCCTGGTTTGGAGGATGTGGAGCACACTTTGGCCCTCTCCCATGTTTGTTTTTCTACCAGTGAGATTTCCATCCACAAAGCAGCCAGTAAGCAACATCCAAGCAGTAAAAACCGAAGCAGCAGCTCTAAAAAGTATTAAAATCAACCTTGAAAAGCATTGGTTGGGTTTGATTTTTTTTTTTTTTTTCAGCACATGAATCTGGGCAAAGCTTCGTGCAATGTGCAGGGCCCGTGGCTCTGCTGGCCTTTGGTTTGGAAACAAGGGTCAGATTTTGGAACATCTTCCGAGGGCACTATTCCACTGGAAAACGTGGGCTGGTCACACCCAGCCAGCTTGCAGGATTAGGTCAACAGATACTCATTTTTTAATTGTGAAGAAAGTCAGCCTTTGGGGAGTATTCCTAAAAGATTGTTCAACGAGTCTGCGGGATTAACAGAAAAATCAAGAAGGACAGATTGGGAGAGGCCAGTCATTCCTTAGAAAAAACAGAAAGACAAAAAGGATGCTGGCCATTATGGAATATTGCCCTGTAATGGCACAGGGTGAGGCACTTTCAGTGGGGTTCTGCATTTTTGGGCAAGTTGAGGATCTGAGTCAGAGCTTTCAAAATCCTTCTGCTCACCCCAGTTGATGAGGGCATGCAAAATCCCTGAATGGACCCAAATGTCCTTAGAATCAACATCTGGCTCCAATAAGCAGCCCGATGGTCATGCTTTAACAATGTTTGTTCCAAACTAAATCTTTAACTAAACATTTTCTGAAAAGGGGTTTTGATAGTGGAGCTGCAATAGTGAAGAGGCTGCTCGTGTTTGTTTTTACTAGAGATCCCAATTCCCTGGGGTTTAACTCATCCTCACACATTCTTTTGGGCTTGGAATTGGTGAAGCAAGAGGGATTTCTGCCATTATTGCCAGATTTTATCACAGCATCACTCTGGGGATTTTAACCTGCAAACTCCAACCTGGCACAGCAGCAGAGTAGATGCCTGTGCTCATCAAATTTGGGTTCTCCCTCCTCCGTGTCCAGGATAGGAAGGACAAAGATAATCACAGCAAGGGGAAGATTCAGGATAGATACCAAGACAATTATAGAAAGGATTATAAGGGTCAGGTAGAATTTCCATCCCACGATGCCACCTGGTCTAGTGGGTGGCATCCCTGCCCATGGTGGTGGGGTGGAACAAGATGATCTTTAAGGTCCCTTTCAACCCAAACCATTCCATGTTTAGGAAACATCAGACTCACACCTGTCAGACAATGGTTGTGCTCTATGACAGGGAGGGATGAGTGGATATCCCAAGGTCCTTTTATCCCTCTCTGTGATGCTGCCCTGAGGACAAGAGCAGAGCCACATCACCTGTGCAGGGCTCACCTCCAGCTTGGGCCATCACCTGCACAGGGCCAGCAGCTGGAGACTTGAGGCCTCTGCACAGGAGACTTCCAGTCACCTTCACCCCCACGGCTCCAAGGCACAGCCAAGCCCAGACTCAACCACACCAGGCTGTCAGCTCTGAGCACGGGGCCAAGTTCTCCTCCGGACAGCTCCTGGTGGCACAGGGCACAGGGCACAGGAGAGGCAGCTGCAGCTGCAGCCCCTCGCAGCCAGGAGCGTGGCTGGGAAGCACCTGGATGCCAGGCTCGGAGGCTCTGCTGAGCCCCTGGGAGCAGGGAGGGCTGTGCAGGGGCGAGGGCAGCGTGCAGGGACTCGCAGCCAGCCCGCCCCGGGGCCGGCGGGAGCCGGGACTGGCTGCGGCGGCGACTCCGCCGGCTCGGGCTCCCGCTGCTCCGCTCTGCTCCACGGGACACGAACGCATCCCAAAGCACTGCCAAGTCCACTACGAACATGAAAGAATGGCTAATTCGAAAGCAGCTGCTAGAAATCCTGTCTTTGCCTGCATCTGCTGTCATCGAAACACACGGGAACAAATCCTGAGCGCAGGGCAGGGTCGGAGCCCGGCTGGTGCGTGGCTCCTCTCCTGTGCTGCTCCAATCCCTTCAGCACTGGGATGCTCAGGCTGCTGGCACCTGGACTCCTCGTCCTCCTGGCAACACTGGCTTAGCCATCATAGCTGAACCAGGAGAGGCAGAGACAGCAAATCACACTGATTTCCTAAAGTTACTAATATTAAAAGTTATAAAAATCTTCAGATGCTGCAGTGCTCATTTGACTTTCCACATTCCATATTCTGCTTCCTCCAGCTACCAAATGCAACCCTAAAGCTAAAACTGGGTTCAAGACCTCCTGTGTTTTACACCTCAGCTGCTGTGCAAGGGGATCCAGAGTGAGATCCCTGGGATCCAGCCAGGACAGTACCTACAGGTAGCACCACATGCGCCCTCCTGCCCCACCAACCTTGATTTTCAAATTTTTTTGTGTTTAATTGTCCCTTTCCCATCCAAGAGCCGTTTCCTGGCTTTGCTGGCAGAAAGGAAGGACACTGGAAAGCACAGCTGTGGAGTCTGATTCCCATTTAGGACCGAGGGCCCCTTTACCCAGCTCCAGCTCCACAGAAAGGCTTAAATGCAAATGGGAACCAGGCCCTTGGAGGGCTCACTTTGAACAGGTTCTATTCTTACCACTTTAAACAAACTTTTAGAAGAGGGCAGCAACTGAGCTTTAACCAGTACAATATGGCAAGGGCTGATGGTTTAGGCCTGATCTTCCCCTTGTCCCAGCCTTCCCAACTCGCTGGGCACTGCTGGAGAAGAGCTGTAGGTCAGGGTCAGGCAGCAAAACAGAAACTTTTTTTTTTTTTTTTTTTTTTTACACTGAATAAATATAAAGATACTGTATATGAACAAAAAATGAAGCATGTTCCACAGAGGATTTTAAAGCTTCCAAAAATATTCCCTCAGCCCTTGCCAAAGGTAATACAGCCAGACTTTCCATGGAAAGCATCATTGTGCACGGTGAGGTTCAAGGAGGTCGCTCTGCTTGAAGTGCACAAACAGCCAGCGCCCTGTCCCGTCCCTGCTCTCCACACACACACTCTGCCACCAGGAACAAGTGCCCTTTTTTTTTTTAAAAAAAAAAAAAAGAAAAAAAAAAAAAGGAAAGAAAACAACTTTCTTCCCTCAAAGGTGGTATAGAATTCACCCTGGCTGTGCAGCAGTAGCAGCTACAGCTTGTATTTACAAGCAGCCCCCTTAAGAGGACGTGGATGGCTGTTTATGTAACACCCCAACACCAACAGGTTTGCTCAGGGGGTTCTGTATTTCTGGAGGCTTTTCTAAGCCCTGCTTTCTTCCCCATGCCCAAAGCAGTGGCTGTAACAGATCCTGCACTAAGGAGGTGGGAACCTGGCTGCCGAGAGGTTCCTGTAACACAGGCATTACTCCACGCTTCTTGGAGGGCTGGAAAATAACCCTCTTTTCTACAGTTGCTGCCTTCCACCTAATTATCCCCAAAGCTTTGACTTGTAAACACCTGACCTAATTCTTTCCACGGGCAGTTTTTAATAACAGAAATTCTTCAAAAGTGTCTTTATGATGCATCACACCATGGTACCTTGTAAATAAGCTGTGGGCCAGCCGAGCCTTTCACGGGGAAACAAGGCAAAGACACTTAGTCACTGAATATTCAGCTCTAGGGAGAGGCACCACAGACAGGTCAGCTCAGCTCAGTCCTCAGCACTGGAGCTGGATGATCCTGTGGGTCCCTTGCAGCTCCAAGGTGTTATGTGATCCTGTGATCTGAAATTCCACATCCGAGCTCTGCAGAGGAAGGAAGGTCCTTAGATCTTGTCCTAACAATGACACCGTGTCCATATGGATTTCCTTTCACTTTTGGATCACAAAGCTTTCTATAAATACGTATCAAGGAAGCTGCAGAATTTACTCAATGCTTAGGTAGAGGTGGGGGTTGTAAAGAGAAAATCAGCCCTTCCTGAGCTTCCTTGTCTCAGCAGCACCAGTGCTGGGCACTGGGCACATCCCAGCATGGAATCAGCTGTTCCGGGCACTTGGACACGTGGCAAACCCGGGAGCCTCTCCAGGAGAGTAGCAGGTTCCTCTGGAGCAGTACCACATGCCAAGGGAAAAGCTGGGAGAGGAGCCCTCCCCAGTTCCCCATCTCATCCTCCATCCTGTGCCTTCTCCTGGCACTCTGGAGCAGAGCCGATTTTGCAAACCCTCCCTATTTGCATTTTGGATTTGTATATATTTGTATACGGCCGTGCCCAAACCTGAAGTTGTTTTGGCAGCACAAATACACTTAAATCTGTGATGCACCTAAATCTGTGATACACCTACATTTGGATACACCTAAATCTATGATACACCTAAATTGTGAATACACCTACATTTGGGGATACATCTACATCTGTGATACACCTAAATTTGTGATACACCTGAATTTGTGATACATCTAAATTTGTGATACACCTAAATCTATGACACCCCTAAATTTGAGCCTTGGACCAGTGACCTTTGGGTGACCCAGCAGAGGGGCAGAGCCCCGGGAAGACAGAGGGGCAGGGAAGGGAGTGGGAGAGATTCCTGCTGGCTGGAGGGAGGGAGTTAAGGAACAGGCCTGCAGAAAGAGTTGCCGAAAGCGTTGCAACACGAGAGAAGCTCTGCAGGCCTTTGATCTCGGAGCTGTTCTTGAACTGTCACTTTAATGATGTGTCAAAGACTAAAAAGAGTCGAGATTAAGAATACTGGAGCCTGGGGAGAGGAGAAGGCCATTTTAAACCCGCTGGGTCTAAGCTGGGTTTCTGGAAGCTTTTAGACCCTTGCTGCACACTGTGCACCAGCACAGAGCAGAAAAACAGGTCAAATTTTGGAAATCCTGCACCACGGTTTGCCTTATAAAAAGCCTGCATGGGCAAATCCCTGCCTGCTTCAGACGTGCACGTGCACGCTCTGCTCAGCAAGTTCCCTGCACAAAAGGCTCCAGTGAGCTGCTTTCCTGAGTTTCCATGGAATGCTGTCTCCCCTTCACGGTGTGTCCCTAAAGCAGTGCCATGGCTGAGCTGCAAGGCTGGGCTGGTGGCTGGGAAAGGGACAGGAATTCCTTAAAGCAGCCCCAAGTGCAAGAAACACGGGCGGTTTTATCAGCCCACGACTGGCAGGACATTTGGGCTCTCTGCAACTGCATATATTTCATTAATATCCCAGCCAGCTTTCATGGTATTACCATCAGGTTAATCTACTTTAGATTAATGAACCTCAGTTTCAGCCTGGCAAGCTAATTAAGATGATTTTCTTTGAACTTGTTCTAATGAATGTATTAATATCATTCAGGGCTTCTTTTGGAGCTGCAAGCATGGCCATGTTATTCCTGAGAAGAGGCCAAACATTTTTTATTAGGGAATCATGTGCTGTGCAGAGTCTGGGACTGCCTTGCCTTTGTTTTCTCTGAGCTGCACCTTTACAGTGGCTGCAGAGAGAGCAGCCCTTTGCTTTGCAGATTTTGCTGTGGCTCCGCAAGTCAGGAAAAGTTCAGGAGTGCTTTGCACATGCTCAAGGTCTGGTAGAAAAAGACCTGGGAAAACTTACTATCAACTAGCTCTTGTTCTTGAAAAACAAATTCAACAAAACTTATCTAACTACTCCTCCACCTCTATTCCAACAGAGAGAGGTTCAAATACAGAATCATTTGGGTGGGATGGGACCTTAAAGCTCATCTCATTCCACCCAGCAGCATCTTTTGCCCAGGTAACAAGTGATAGTGATGCCAAGGTGTCCTTGATTCCCAGGCCTAGAGAGGAATTGTTGTGTCTGACCACAATGGGAAAGCAGCAGCTCGTACTGTATATGGGGTCTAGAGTTATACTCTAAAGAATTGCAGGATTACAAATAGATGAAAAATATAAAAGCTAAGGCATCAGCAGAACAGAGGAAATGGGAAATGGCCTCAAGTTGCACCAAGGGAGCTTCAGGTTGGATATCAGGAAAAATTTCTTCACTGAACAGGTGTCCAGGCAGTGGCAATGGTGGAGTCACCATTGCTGGAGGGACTGAGCAGATGTGACCCCTGGGGGAGGATGGTCTCAGAGGGCTCCTCCTGCCTGGGGACTCTGTGGTGTGGGGCTGGGCAGGCACCAAAGGGGGACAGTGGCAGGAGCTGTGCAGAGCCCCAGGGGGAGCAGCTGGGCAGGAGCCAGGGCTGGGGGCCTGGGGTGGGCAGCTGGGCTGGTCCCTCAGCAGGGCACAGCCCAGGGGCTGCTGCACCACACAAACAGGGATTTTCCAGGTCAGGCTGCAGGACCAGGCTCAAGGGCAGAGTTCAAAGGAGGGAAAAATAACTCAAAACTCATTAAAGACTGCCTCGCGCCGGGGTCTGCCTTGGCCACTGCTCTGGGTGTCCTGACCAAACCTAAGGAATGCACAGAGATAAATAAATACTGTGGGCTTGGAGGAGCCACTGGTCTGGTGGATGACCCCATTGTGCAGCCCCAAAGACACCCCACTTCCCTCAGCCCAAGGCTTGGCAGCAGCTTCCAAACCCAACATGCTCAGAGACATCCTTCCATGGATCTGGCTTAAATAAGCTCCCTAATGAATTGTTACTCTCATGAAATGAGGAAACCACAGGTCCCATCTCTCACAGTCACAATCCCTCAACATAAATAAAATAAACAGCCTGGAAACTGTTCTTTAAAATTATATTGCCACACAGGTATCGTTCAAAATTGGGGAGTATGGTTCCTTTTTTTTTTTTTTATTTTATTTCCCTAAGTAACCAGCCTGCAATCAATGTACCAGGCCAAGGTGGAGTTTATTTATAAATGCACATTTATGATGAATCATTGGAGGAAATGCAGGCAGACTGGAGACAAAAGTCTGCAGTTGCTAAACCAAATAGGAAATGCTCTTTACATCTGCCTCTTCAGTTGGCATCCACTTCCTCTCCCAGTCTCCTTTCTGCTGGGTAGGCCTGTTTATTTTCGGGCTACTTTTGTTTGCAAAGCCAAACAGAGCTTCTGATTTTTTGTATTTATCTAATTTTTTTTTTTTTTTTTAATTTGTAAACAGCATTTCTCACTTATTCAAACCCCAGATTACTAACAGTGGAAATCAGGGCACCTTCCTGCCCAGAGTTGTTTACCCTCTTCAGGGAAAGCAAAGCCACAGAGTGGAAACAGGGTGGAACAACAGCCTTGTTAAAACTATATAAAAATAAGGACAATGCTGGAGCTGCCCTGCCAACTATGGAGGAATTGCCATCTCTTCTCAGGTTTATTTCAAATATTACTACACTGAAATGGATAAACTGGTACAAATCACCAAATGACAATACTGGAGCTACCCTGCCAACTATGGAGGAATTGCCATCTCTTCTCTTTTAGGTTTATTTCAAATATTACTCCATTGAAATGGATAAACTGGTACAAATCACCAAATGTCTCTCAGTCCAGGCTGGGTGGGCCCTGAGCAGCCTGAGCCAGGCAGTGACATCCCTGCCATGGCCCTGCTTGGAACCAGGTGAGATTCGAGTCCCTTCCAACCCAAACCAGTCCAGGATTCTGCATCTCCAGGAAGTTTCCAAGTGACAGGACACTTCTTGGTGACACTCCCATGCATTTTCACTCCTTTCTCCCCAAACTGGTCCTACTAAAGCACCTCCCCCCAAAGGAACAAGCATCCTCTGTTTCCTGGCAGAATCCTGTGGCTCTCCAAGGGGACACCCCTGGAGATCTTCACCCCTCAAAGCAAGGAGGAATCAGCAGAGCTGCAGGAGAACCCAGGTCCCTCCCAGGTGCCCATCCTGCACTCCAGACGTGGGGACCTCACCCATGCCACCCTGCAGGTTTTAGAGCTCTGCTGCTGCAGTGAGATATTTACTCTGCTGGAATATGAGCTGATGTGAGATAAGGAGCAAGCTCTGGTTCATAACCCTGTCGTTTCTCCGAGGGCTGGTGCTCCCTGTGTGAGTGTGTGTGTATCAAACGGGCACATCAGCTATTTGATCAGCACTGCTCAGTGCAGAATTTCTATGGAGAAAGCTGGCATGGCCTTCCTTTCCTCCAGGAGACTTTAAAACCCTTCCAGCCCCACTGGAGAGAGAATTCACACTGCCAATTTTTCTTTTTTCTTCTTTTTTTTTTTTTTTTTTTTTCAAAGGTTTTATAGAATGTGCTATGCGTGCAAAAGGCAGCCTTTAACTGCTAGAAAAATACAGGCATTTGAAATGTGAGCAACAGAAATAGAGGCACACAAAAACAGAAACAAAGAGGGCTGATCTGATCCACTTCAGAGCCACTGGAGGAAGAAGCCACCCTGGTAACTGTGATCAATGGTAAACATGGATTCTTATTTAGGGAGGCCAGAGCAGCGCCTCTTGTTTCTGCTGGCTTTTTATAGCAGGTTAAAAAATAACAATATTGCCCTGGAAAGATGACGCGAGCAATAACTTCCCGCTGGCTGAACAATTGGAGCAGTCAAGGCAAACCCAAGGAACAAAGTGAGGGACAAAAGCTCTGCCTCCCTTGGGCTGAGGGACTGCTGGAGCCTGTGGTTTGTCGGCGCTGGAGGGGCAGTGCTCATTCTTCTGCAATCTTGGGATTGTGGAATGCTCTGCCTCCCCCTGACCTTCGAAGCACGGAGCTGGCCAGGCTGGAGCAGCCCTTCAGCAGCCTGCCTGGAGCAGGAGCTCTTGGGTCCTTTCCACTGGCCCTTGGAAAGCCCTGGGAGGCTTCCTATTTATTTTATTTTTTATTTTCCTATTTTATTACTGCCCTCAGGAGCGAGGCTTTGTTTGGGAAGGCAGCCTGGAGTGGGTTTAGGGACTTTCCCCTCCCCAGAGCAATCCCCCCAGCCTTTCCCCAGCCTGTGTTTGTACAAAGAAAGGTTTTTCTGAGCAGCACCAGTGGCCAAAGCCCTGACATCAGCTCCTGTCCCAGCTGAAGGGCTGCTCCTGGCACCTGTGGGCCCAGGCATGGAGCTGTGAGCAGGGTCAGGGCTCCTGCTGCCAGCACAGCTCCCTGGGCCAGGCTTTCCAGAGCTCTCCAAGCTGCACAGGCAGATGTTGGAATAACAGCCTGCTCCCCAAATTAAGAAGAGCTGTATTATGGCTCCTGCCAGAAATAACGTAAACGAGTGTTACTCTAGGAATGGGGCTGGGGTGACCACTTGCAGTGCCATTTTCAGGACACTGAGGGGAATTTGCTGCTCTTTTTAAAAAAAAAAAGATAAAAATAGCTCAACTAATGAAAAACTGATAAGAAAATCATTCAAATGCCAAAAATTCTCTCACACAAACCAAACACTAATTCTTGTGATACTATATGTATTTATTGGTTAAAAGCACATACCAGGCTGTCTAAATCTGTGATTGGTGCCTAGTTTATAACACCTTTGTGGCTTTTAGTTTCTCACCCAGACACATCAAAGCCGAGGACACTTAGCCAAGGAAAACTTCATTGTTAGTATTAACTCACTCCAAGAAAAAGATTTTTGGAAGTTTGAGAATTTTTCACTTCATGGCAATTGTTGATTAATGAACCTCAATGGACTACAGCCTAAAAGGGGACTTTGTTAATAAAAAATGCTAAACAGTGCAGGCAGAGTAAGGAGATACTTTCTTTGAACCTAATTGATATAAAGGCATACACAAAGAAAAGACCTGTGAAGATGGATTTATTCACTGTGATCCTGTTTCCAGTTCCACCTCAGGCTATTTCTACTTGCAAAAAAAACCAAAAAAAATCCCATTACTGAGGACAGGAGGAGAAATCAGAGAATCACAATATAGCTGGAGAGATAAGAGCATTTGGGAGATACTTCACAATGAGATTTAGGACAGGCAGAGCTTTCCCCCTCTGGCTACCCCAGCAGGGTTCTTGGAGCAGAGCAGGACCAGGGCAGTGACACCTTCCAGCAGGGATGGGAGCACCAGGATCCTGAGGGACTCCTCCTGGCCCTCTCCTGGTTTTGTTTGGAGAACTCATCTAAGATCTCTGAAGCAGAATGTGTTGGTCTGAAAGCAGGGTTAATGAAAATGACTCATTCCACTGGGGTGATCCAGGTAATTCCTGTTTACACACTGGTTTAGGCTTCCCAGCAGAGAGGTACTGTGTGGAAATGCAATTTTTGTGCTGTGAGCAGATGGTGCTGATGCTGCTGGAGTTGAACACCCAAAGCAGTGCAGACTGGGGGCAGGGACCTGCACACACAAACCCAGCTCGTGCTGGAGCAGCAGTGTCCCTTCCCACCCTCCCCATCCCCTGAGCAGCAGTCACCTGCACAGGGAGATGCCAGACTTTCTCCTACAGTTCTCAGGCCTGGGAGGAAGGGATCTAAGGAGGGTTTTGTTCAGCAGTGAGGTAGCAGCAAGGCCCAGCAGGCAGAGCGTGAGGTCAGGGTGACCTTGGCCATGTCCTTCCCTGATCACAGAATCCCAGAGTGGTTTGGGTTAGAAGGGAGCTTAAAGCTCAGATCACCCCTTCCACTATGCCAGGCTGCTCCAAGCCCCTGGACACTGCAGGGATCCAGGGGCAGCCCCAGCTGTGACCCACAGCTCCCTTTCCTCCCTCAGTTCCTCAGGACCAGTGAAACCCCGGGCAGAGAGCAGCTCACAGAGCCCAGGTGAGGATGAGGAGCCCACTGGGGTCTGCTCCAGCTGCAACGTGCCCACTGCCAGAACCCCTGATCCCTTCCTTTGGGGCTCTGCTTTTGGGTGTTATTTTGAGGTGCCTGTCGCAGACAGGGGGAATGTAGCATTCTGGTGCCAGGCTGTGTTTTTAGGGAGGCTGCATTACAGAAAGGGCTGTATTATGGAAATTATATGGGAAGAGATGTGTCCAGGCAGTGCTGGCCGTGCTCTGCAGTCTCAAATCTCTGTGTCAGGGGTGGTTAGATGAGGGGAAGAGGCTGCTGTTTACTGTGGAATGGCCTTTCTGTCTATATCTTTCTGAGAAAGAGATGAGAATTGGGTTCCTTTATTAAATTCAGTATTTGTATCATGCCTCTGTGATAAGGAGCAGTCTATAAATGTGGAATAAAACAGCTGTAAATCATCTCCAAGCCATTAAAGCCTCTCAGGTCTTTAACTGATTTTCTACCCCCACTAGTTCATAATGTCACCCAGACACTTCTTCCCGAGGCCCAATTTTTTATTTTGGGTTGGGAGTCTGAATTCACAACAGACCCAAGGCAGAATTTGTCCCAGATGGGTGTTCCAGACCTCACAGCTGTGTCTGTGCTCTCCCTTCAGCTCTCTCACAACACCACCCACGGGCAGCCTGATTCCTCTCCACTCAGGTCTCTGATTTCCTCGGAGCACAGCTCCAAAGGGGGCAACAAGGCCTGAAAACACTTGGGACTGAAGCTGCCATGCCAAGAATGCTTTCCTTAGACAGGTTGAGAGCACAGGATAAATTGGAAGGAAAAGAAGTGTCTTTGGCAAAGCCAGTTCCAGGGGTTTTACTGTCAAGATGTTGAATAAATGAAATAAATAACAGGTGACTGCAGCTGCCTTTCTCTGTGGAAGGAAGATGCACTTTATCCTCTGGGAACATCCCTAAGATCTGCAGATTCCCATCCAAATCCAGCCATGGCTTAACTTTGTGGAATGAATGCTTTGACACTGAACTAAATTCCCTGGTGTTTCAGCAGGGAACAGGAATCTTTGAGGGGCAGAATCAGAGCAGAGGGTGGCAGTGGGACAAGGTTCATCTGAATGACCACTTGCACCCCTCAGTTCCTGTTGCAGATGAACAAAGGCAGGGATGGTGGAGGTAGGAAGGCTCAGTATCCAATTCCTTTTTTTCCAGCACGCAGCCTGCCTGCTGCCAATTCCAGGTGTTCAACAATAATGCAGCAGTTACTCCCGAGTAACACCTATAATTTGAGTCACTGGGACATTTCCTCTGGCATTTCAAAGCATATGGAGAGGAATGTGAAAACCTTTCATTAGCCACAGGCAGGCGGGCCGCTGTCAGAATCACTCAGAAGTGCCCTAAAAGTTTTCCAAACAACATTTCCATGTCTCTGAGCTGCTGGGCACCACTGGAGACCACGGATGGGAGGGAAGCACTGATTTCTCCACACAGGAACAACCTCTCCTGCCCTCTGGAAGGGTTTCAACACCAGAACATCGTGTTCAACTCACTAATCCTCATAAAGCATCACCTGTGCTCTCTGAGGGAAGAGGGATTCCCTCGCCCCCGGGAATGACAGCTCCTTTCCCCAGAAAGGGCATGTAGGGTCAGAGCTGCAGGAGGTTTCTATTCTGCTGCTCTGTCCCTGCCTTTTGTGGGAAACCTGCAGCCTCTCCTGCTCCTGTGATGAGCAGAGTTGCAAGTCTCTGTCAGTATTCCACGGGATGGGTATAACTTGCCAGATTTTCTGTTTACTATGGAATTTCTACACAGCTTCAGGAACCCCTCTATTTTATAAGAAAACAGAGTGGCATATAAAAACATTCTTAGTGCTGGTTTATTTATACAATTAATGGGCAACAGAATAAAATGTACTTTTATGCACTCCACCTCCCTGGTCCCAAAGCCAGTTTTGTTTGACAGACAGTTTTGTTCCACACTCTCGGGGGGTGCATTAACCTCTGCAAAATCCATGGGTGAGTTCAGAACTGGCATCATCCCTTCTGCTCCTGCAAAGAAAACCAAGCAAGCTCAACACTGAGCCTTTCTGTCCCACCAGAAGGGAATCACTGAGCTTCTCTTTCCCACTAGAAGGGATTCTTTCAGTCGCATCCCTTGGTCCCACCCTGCAGCTCTGTGGCAGTTTGAGGCTGCTGAGTTATGCCAAGTGGGAATGCTGCCTGTCCCAAGGCCAGCAGCAAGTCCTAGGACTGGGAATTCCCCCTTGGGAGCACAAAGTCATTCTAGATGGGCCAGGCAGACACTGGTGTTCTGTGCAGGGCACACTGAAGATGCAGTTCTGTGTGAAGGTTTTACCAGCCCAGTGCTGCTCGTGGATCTGCAGCCCCTCACGTGCTGTGAATCCACCATGGATCCAACTCTGTCGTGGATCCCAGCCTGGAAACTCCACCAGGACCAGGGGCCTGACCTCAGGACACTGAGTGTCCAGCCTTGAGCCATTTCAAGTCCCAGTTTATAAAAAGAGATCAGAATCTACATGGGTTTCACAGAAGCCTCTTGCACTCCTGGTTTGTTCCTGACTGGACACTGCATGATTGGGATGGCCATCCTCCTCCTCCTCCTCCTCCTCCTCTTCCCTGGAGCCATGTGCTCCAATCTAAGGCCAGGTAATGGTGCCCAAAGTCACCAAGGGTCCAGAGTCAGAGAAGCACAAACATGAGATTTATAAGAAGCTGAAGAAGCAAGATACAGAGAACAAACCTGAAAAGTGAACTTAGATCTGTAAATGACACCCAACTCCCATCTGAGAAGTTCCTGGGCATTTTGTCCCTAACACATCTCAGCTAAACTGGTATAAGAATGGATAAAACCAATATGAAGATGTCTACACTAAAGCTGTCTAGGAGTTTAATTAGATCAATTTGAAACCGATTTCATTAAACCAGTGAATGTTTCGTAATATGGACCAGACTTTGAATTTCAAGCACTTCAAACCTCATTACATGTATCCTTTATTATAACAGTGCTTCCCTCCATGCTCTCATGGCAGATTCCTGCCTCCTGAGGTTTGGGCTGGAATGCCAACAATTTATTTTAATGCAGTTCAGACATTTTAAAGCTTTGCTGAGCTATCCCCAAAATAACCACTGATAGTAGGTGGCAAGCACCCTGAAATGATTAGGGACTTTCTTGTTGAGGAAGAAAAAAAAGATATTTGATGGGGGAAAAAAAAAAAGCAAAGCTGATGAGAACAGGATAAGCATTAATGGAGAAAAGCCATGTGTTGGAGTGCAAACTGGTTGAACTCAAATACTCAACATGAGTTACATTAAAAAATACCTCTGCAGAATAATGGTCACTGGGCTTGTGCTGGGATTTTACTCAGCTGCTTCAGAGTTGGAACCACCTTTCCCCTTTTTTATTCTCATGCCCCCACTGCACTTTCTTCCATCCCAGTTTTCCTTGCCATCACATTGTTGGGCACCAGCTGGGCACCGTCCCTGTGCAGTGTTTGATCCTTCCAGCCAATAAACTGGTTTTTGCTCAGTTCCTGCAGGCTGGGGTGGGCTGGCAGCAGGGAAGAGCAGTGTGTGGTTAACCTGGGGATGGGATGGCGTGCAGTGTTTGTCTGACTCAGCCTTTTGAAGCCGTGCATTGATACCAGGGCTGGGGTCTCGTGGTGATTAATCAGCCCAGGGAAGTGACAGCTCATTTGGAAGAGCACGAATGAGCTCTCTCTCCATACAGTGAGCAGCTCTAAACTGAAACAGGCACTGCCCCAAACTGAAATAATCCAAACAAGATCTCTCCTTCTCCATAGCTGCTTCAAAGTGTCACCTCTTTACCTTTGCAGGAGGGAGAGAGCTGCACTTCTCAATTTGTGAGAAATGAAAAGACTGAGGAGAAAAAGGATCTCATTCAGGGACTCCAACCCCAACCCACAGCACTGTTTAAAGCAGAGCATCCCTGTATTTAAGTCACAACCAGCATTAAAGTCAGGAAACACTAAAACTTCCAATCATTTTTTTCCTGCCCTAGTAATCCAAGTTCCCTGTACTATAACATGAGGCTTTAATCAAGTAGGAACAAATATGAATCTTGTGACCCTCCAGGTTTTACCAACCTTGCAGAGCTTCTAGGAAACCCAATGCACGGCCACAATCCTGTTTGGATTTTTAAACAGATCTCTCTGCAGCTTCCAAGAAATAAAGTCAAGCAGAGGACTTGAGTGGGGTCTCTTTGTAGGATGCCTGGGAATGGCAGGAACAGCAGGGAGGATGTGGATATATTATCCTACTCCAGAAAGGACCAGCGGGGAAAAATCCTTATTGCTGGGTTTGTGCCTGAACAGCCCAGAAGTTGGTGGGAAATTTTTGGGTCGGGAGAATGCAAGAACAGGAATGACTCAGGTGTTGGAAAAGCAGCCTCTAAATGTGGCTGAAGTGGCACAGCAGCTGCCACCAGAGGCTGGGGAGGTGCCCAGGGCAGGGTGGAGAGGCAGGGGCTGGAGGGAGATGGGCACTGAGCTGGGAGCCAGAGGCTCCAGGGGAGGCTGAGGAGGGAGGAGGGAGCTGTTTGCTTTGGATTTTGTGCCTGTGTTTTTGCTGCAACGCCCCAGGAAGACACAGCAGGGAGTGAACTGACCAGTCTGGTGAACTTTTTATATTCCTTTTGGCCTTTTAATACCCTGAGAAGTGGAGGATCTTTTATTTTTAAACATAGCTGAAGGGCTAAATTAGCATTTTGGCAAGGGAAGTGAGCCTGGAAGGCAGCAGTGAGAGAAGCAACTGTTACCTGGAGCCAAAACTGAATGGAAACTCAGGCAGAAATCCCACCAGTGCTGGAGTCCCATCCCTAGTGAAGAAGGTGAGGGGCCCAAGAGAAAAAGCTGCCCAAGCCTTTGCAGCATTCCCTGCTGATGAAGCCCTGGCAGTAGGACACACCTCACTCAGGTGGGTTTTGCCCAGCAGCCCTTCCCTCCTGGCTCCGTCACCCAGAGAGCTGAAGGCCTCCAAACCCACCCCACAGTGGACTGAGGGCTAAACCTGCAAATTGGGGGGTCCCAGGTATGTCCCTGGAGCATCTGGGCACCACCTTTGCCTTTGTGCACCCTGGCTGGAGCACCCCGTTAAACACAAACATGACTGCTTGAATCAGCAGGGAGGGAGAGTGGAAGGAATTCAGCTGGGAAATGGTCCCATGGAATCAAAGAATCCCAGGATGGTTTGGGTTGGAAGGGACCTTAAATCTCCTGCCATTCCATCCCCCCAGGTGTTCCTTCCCCTGTGTGCTCGTGCCAGGAGGCAGCACTCGGGTCACTCAACACCTCCACTCTCTGTCACAGCACCCTCCTCACTCCCAGCACAGCCCATGCTGGGATTAACGGCCCCAACTCCCACCTGACACCCCCAGCAGAGGTCAGGAGCACAAACACTGCCCAGCTCCTGTCCTGAGAGGAGAGCTCACCCCACCCTGCAGCCTGCCCAGCTCCCCAGCGCTGCTGGCTGCACAGGAGCAGAGCAGAGCAATTCCCTGGGGATGAGGGTCCTGGGAATGCCCTGCACCCCATCCCTGTGCTGCTGCTCACCTGTCCCCCAGTGCCAGGGCTCTGGGGAGTGCTGCTTTAGGCTCAGGGGGCTGTTGGAGGTTTCTCAAAGCTGGAGGGGGTTCTCCCTGTGAGCACCCCCTCACACCCCTGCCAGCCCTCAGCAATGCCTCCACACAGAGATGTTCAGCTCCATAAAATCCCCTTTTTAATAGATGGATGTGAGACAATACTGATACCCAGTGGCTGATTAAGTTAATTACAGTTGAGTAAATATCCCCCATGGTCACCCCCAGCATGGCACCCCAACACTGGCTCCCACCAGCAGCCTGTAAACAACAGGATATTCAGTTCCCACTCATTTTTGGCATCCTTCTAGACTGAATTGCTGCTGCTAGAAACTGGTTTTGACTGAGGATCGAGTGCAAGTTATACCTACTTTGCAGAGTCAAAACATTAGCTAAGGCAAGGGTTGAATCCTTTAATCATTCCAGCCTGGGATTTGCATTTGCCTTGGCTAACAAATGCCAAAGAGGCATTACCAAAACCAAAGCTGAGTCCTGCTGAGGTCATGTTATGCTTTTCTCACAGCAATGTGCTGCACCTGGATATCAGTTTTTAAATGCAAACAGGTATGTTTTATCAATTTGTAGCAGGAAAACCTATGGTTTCACGAGACTGGAAAAACTTGGCTTAGTGTGAATCAGGATTCCAGGCAGAACGTGCTGCAGCCCTTGGTGAGAAAGTTGCTCTTTATTTCTCCATCAATATTTTCCTTCCCAAGTCCATTTAATGTGAAAGAATTAATGAACAGCATAACAAATCCCTGTGTACCACAAATATGAGGCAGCACATGGACCAAGGCTTCCCAAGGTAAGCCAGCGGGTGAAGGCTGGAATTTATCAAAACATGACAGAATAAACTACTTAATTATGTTGGGGTGATTGCCAGCATGCAACAATCCCCAGGGCAAAGAGCTTCTCAAGCCAGCCCGAGGGCAGTGCTAGTTTAGAATGTGCTGTTTAACATAGATTTCAGAAGTTTCCTGAGCCTCATTAAGTCTATGATTCCTGCCAGTTTTCCTGCTGCCATTGATGGGTGGGGATGACACGGTCCTAGAGCTGTGACAGCTCTCAGGGGCTGACAGAGCTTATCCCCAGGTCTGTCTTTGCTCACAAGCTGCCTTTTGGGATTAGAGCAAACCCCAAAGTGCCCCAGAACGCAGGTCCAAGCCCTAGGGCCACCAAATTGTGCTATTTCAAGGAAATGTGGAGCCCAAACCAAAGGCAAGGCTCTGTGAGGAGTGAGCCAGCTGGAAAGGGAGGGCTAGAGGAGACCTGGTCCTTTGGGAACACCAGGAGCTCCCCCATCCCAGCAAACACCACATTCCTCCAGCAGCCACCTCCTGCAGCTCTGCCAGGCTCTGGACTCTGCTGCCTCACTCGGGGATGGAAATGGGCTCCAGTTTTGTCCCTTTCCTCACTCAGCTGCTTATGACCTGACCCACTGGCTGAGGAATGCCATCTCCTTGGTTTTGGAACCTAAGTCCCTTTTTTAGGCATTTAGAATGATCCCATGTTCCATCCCTGAACCTTCCTATGACACTTAACACCAAAGGTTTAGGGTCTTAATTACAGGAGATATTTTTCCCCCCCCAGCTGCATAAACTGGAGCAAGGTGATTTCCCCAGCTGCATTATTTACCTCAGATCTGACTAAGGCAGCTTTTACAGCAGTGCTACAGGTTAAATCCTCTGTTATTTCTTACCCAACCTGACTACAGTGCACAGTAGTCAATTGATCCAAGCAATAAAAGAGAGACCAGCACAGTTTTCCAAAAGACCTTAAGTAAAAATAATAAATTAAATTAGGAAAAAAATAAAGAAAGAGAAAGGGACATGGTGAGCTTCACTTGAAGCTGGGGAAAGCTTCTCCCCCCACCATGATGGGATCAATAAATCTCTGTCACACCAAGGCTGGGTCCCACCGTGGTTCCACCACCCCTTCTGCAGACCTTCTCCCCCTCCAGCTGAGCCCTGGGGTGTCTCCTCCTGGGTGACACCACCCCAGCCCTGTGGCCCCAGCGTGCCAGGGGGAGGGAGACACCTCCAATGTGCTCCCTGCTCCCTACTGGGACTCCAGGACCTTAGAGGTCTTTTCCAGCTTTAACCATTCCATTTTACTTCCACCCTCCTTCCCACTGCCAGAGCTACTCATCCACAGCCAGCTTCCCTTCCAAAGGGGGAGAGGGTGTTCCCAGCCTTGGCAGCATGCCTGCTTTGAGAATTGATCAGGCATTTTGCTGGTGGGAAAGCAAGCAGAGCCCTCTGAACCTGTGCCTGCAGGAATGAGCTGCACATCCCACCAGCCACAGTGGATGGTGGTTGCCAGTGCTGGGTCAGTATAAATAGATACAGAAGATCTGGAGGAAAAAGCAGCCTTTGCTCTGGCCTGGCAAGGGTTCTAATGAGATCTCCCACAAGCTGTGTCAGAACGTCAAGAGGATTTTATTCCCTGTAATTGAACTGTGTTCTAGCCTGTGTTCTCTGTCCCACCCTTCACTGCTCTCCTCTCTGAAAATTCCTTTGTTCAGCCTAAAGAGACATTTCATTAAATAAGAAATAATTTCTGGGAGTGGTAATTACAGCCTTTTTTTTTTAAAATGGATGATATGTAGCTGTTCTGTTTTCCTTTCTGTTAGCAAAAACAAAGAGAATCCCAGTGCCTTTCATTAGGTGTCAGCTCCAGCCACCCAAACTCCAGCAGGTCTCTTTTGACCAGGTTGAATTTGCTCTTTGGAATGACTGAGGCTGGAAGCAAAGATAAATGTGGCAATACTTGTTACCTGCAGGATGACCCATTCTGCCTCCCTGAGCTCTGCTACCCCTGGAAAGAGCTTTTTTGCACTGGTTTGGGTTGATCCTCTGTCTGTTCACTGTGAGCTCAGCACATGGGAAGGAAAAGGCACAGTGCTGAGAGGGGCAGGGAGAGGAGCCTGCATCCCCTCCTGCACCGTGGCAGTGGAATTACACCCCAATAAAGCACCAGGAGCACAAAGCTGAATCTGCTCCAAGGTGTGCTCTGACCATCTGTTTATTCCCTGTTATAACCAGCCTTCTACACGGGTGGGGGTGGCTAATGCCCGAAATTTCTGCCTTTTTAGTTAATGAGACACTTCATCAAGGTCTGGTTTTCATCTGTGTTCCTCCTGCTTTGCCGAGCCCCTCACTTTACAAATCAAAGCAATTAGCAGGGCTGCTAACAAAGCCCAACAGGTACAGAGCCCACAGACAACACCAAGGATGCTCCAGACTCCAGAGGCAAACTCCCACTGCCCAGGGAGCAGCCTTTCTCTCCCTGAGGGATCTGCTTCCCTGCTCCAAGGCCAAGACATGCTCCTGGCACCTGCCTCCCAAAGCCTGCAGAGGCAAATGCAGCAGCAGCAAGACTTGGATCTGCTCACAGTGTCAAAGGCAGCTCTGCCTGATTTTAGGCCTCTGAGGATTTGGGTTGAGCCAGACCAGGCATTTTTGTGCAAGGCAGAAGCCAGTGTGGAAATTCACAGCACAGAACCATAACCAGACTCTTCCCACACAGCATCAGGACTTTGACAAAGGTGCCACCAGCGTGTCCCAGCATCTGCTGGGGGTGACATTGTCCCAGGAAGAGACTCTCAGCCTCTTTGGGGCTGGCTTGTCACGAGTGTTGCTGGGAATCCCCCTGGCACTGCTCTGACTCTTGGATGCAGCACCAGCACCCCCGTGCCTGCTGCACCAAGGCTTCCTATTGAACCTGGGGGCATTCCCAGGCTCACACTCTGACATGGCCAAACTCAGCAGCCTCAGAGATTAAATTCTTCAAGTTTCATGCAAGCAGGATGCCAGGTAAAGAAGACAGGGGATTTTTGTTTCCCCCTTGGAAATGAGGGAGGCTGGGTGTGGGCTCACAAGTCTTCTACCGCTGGAGATTCTCACAGGTGCTTTCCTGAGGATCCCAAAGTTCAGGGGTGCTCTGGGAATCTCTTATGAACCCCAGCCCTCCCTCACACAGCACATCCCTTAATCTGGCCAGAAGCTCTCTGGGAAGTCAGGAAAACTGAGATATAGGTCTTTTCCCCAGCAGATTTCCTGTGTGACCTGGGCAAGTCGCTTATAATCATGTGAGATCTAAGAAGCGCAAAACATCTTAAATTCCCTTAAGTAGAGGGGAAACCTAAAGGTTTCAGAATAAGACTTGCTCATTTGGAATTCAGCCAAGCCTTTGGGTTTAATAACCTTACATTTGCAAAAAGCTGTTGGAGATCCTTAATGCCCTCCAGAGCTCACAAGCTCAAGTTCAGGTTTCAGCTGGAAGCCAATAAACAACCAAAAAAGAGTGAAATAGCCACTTGTGTGTGAATCTGAAGGATGGTATTTCCAACCAGCTCTGTGGAAGTGTCATTAGGGTTGCCTACAAACTCCCTACAACACGACATAAAATGACCTGAGGGTTTTAGCAGCGAGGATGAGGAGACAAACTTAGCATGGCTCCTTCCAGATTCCCCTTTCCCAAACTTTTCCAATAAAACCCCCAGTCACGCTTGCTGCACTGCTCTCACTACACCTAGGCAAATAAAACAGGAGTAAGCAGATATGCCCAGCTTGTTTAAGCTCAAGTAGCAAATTCCAGCTGGCAGCTTCCAAACTGTGCCTCTGATTTATTGGCATTTCCAAATGTTTTACAGAACCACGGTCTGCTGGCACCAGAGCCTTGTCACACTCAGCAGAGAGAGGAATAACACAGCACAAAGCTCTTTATAAAGGTGCCAGGTTCTCAACATCCTTTTGGGGGGACACTCACAGCACAATTCAAGTGTTTCCAAATAACTGTGTTTTCTGCCCAAAGAACAGGCTGGAAAGGAGCCTTGAGACAAGTGAGCCTGGTCAGACCTGAGTTCCTTGAGGTGTGTTCTAGCTGGGAGTTACAAGATACACAAGTGAGCTCCAGAACAGCCCTGGCCCAGCAAAAACCATCCCAGCAAACCCAGTCCCAGCAAATCCCACCCCAGCATGAGCATCTAAAGCCCTGGAGCATGGATGATGCATTAATGTAACAACATCTGAGAGCACAGGGACTTTAATGATGGCAGACCTCTGAAACGAAAGAAATTTCATGGTGCTAGCTCAGGGAAAGCCCAGGAAAACCTGGAGCAATCATGCACAAGCTGGTGAAGTGACTGGAATAAACTGGGAAGAGAATTCACCTGCAGTCCTTGGCAGGAGGGCAAGAAGGGAACGCACATCGGGCAGCAGCCCCCTCCCCTCAGCCCCGGGTTGTGCCTGGGGACCCGTGGAGTGTGTGGGTTGTACTACAAGAAAAGGCATCTCTGAGCCTTCTTGTGAAGCCAAAGCTGGACAAACTAGTTTCCCATCTTCAGCCCAGCCAGCTACAGGCTGTGGAGTCAGGCAGTGCAATTCTTCCCTCTTTCATCCCTGTCCCCTTTAAATCCCCCAGCTGCTGATGTGCCTCTGAAAGCCATGGCCTGAGTACCCCTGGGCAGGAGAGGATGGAGCTTTAGGGCTGTGGGTTACGTCCTGGGACCTTCCACTTCTGTTTTAGAGAAACTGGGAATTGGTGCCACTCTGCATCCCCCTCAGAGAGACACAGATGTAACCGGAGGGGAGGGAATTTCAGCTGCAGGAAAGGCTGACATGGGGGCAAAGAGGAACACCCCCAGTGTCCCTCACCCCCTCCCTTCCCTTCTCCTGCCCAGCCCGTTCCAGTCTCCCCCAGTTGTCAGGAAACCCCTCACCAGTACCAGGCAGCACTTCACTGGCTCAGCAAGCAGAGGCTCCATGCTCCAGAGCTCGGGGTATTTATGCAATCCCGGCTGGCTCGGGGCCCATGTGAGCTTTATTTATCTAATGTCTGCGCTGCAGGCGATGAATTCAGGGAGAAGGGATTATTAGAAGACAACACACAGAAAGGGGAGGAAAAGAGCAAGTGAGAAGTCCAGTGGAGCAAGGCTTTGCTGCTCCCTCAGCTCTCCTTGGGCGGTGATCGGAGCAGCAGAGCTGGGAGAGCCACGCACAGGAGCTGGAAGGGCCCTGGGCAGGGTCCCTATCACTGCCTCACAGAGACCCTTCCCAGCAGTACACTCCACTAATTGCCTCAACCCAATTAATTATGCAAGAAAAGATGTAAAATGAAAATTATTTCCATGAAACCAGTCCATGAAAATTATCCTGGAACTTTAAATCGACATTTCCACAACAATTAGAAGTTCCTCTAGGACCCTTTTAATGTGGGAAGGAGTCTTGAGTCATTGTTTCTTGTCATGTTGTCAGAAAAAAGCTGTTTCCTAGAAAGAAAACCACCTACAGGGACTTGATAGTTGGCTGAAAGGATTTAAATTTCCAACATGTACCTAGAAGGGAAATACATCCCCCGCAACAACGGCCATCCCAAAACTGCACGCGTACTAAGGAGATAATAAACCTTTAGGGATGGAAATGTCAGAGCATATTAAACCTCTGTATTCTATTTTCTATTTCTATTGCTATTTTCCCCTTTTCTGTTTTTACACCTTTGAATTCAGGACTCAAAATCCCATTAAATCTCATGCTTCAATCACCAGGATCTGCCACAGCTGCAAATCTGAACAGATGGCATTTTCCTACCCTTAATTTGGACATCTGAAAGGGGGAAGGGGCTGCTTTGTTTTGTTTAGAGGTAAGTCTAGAGGATGTTTGGTTTTGTGTTTAATTCCTGAAGTCTTTACCCAGCTCTTAAGGAAAATAAGAAAAGCACCAGCTGAAGCAAGGGGTGAAATTCTGCCTATGAGCATCCCTGATGGGACATTATCTGGTAAGAATTTTTTGCCACTATGCACAAACTGCCAAAGAAAACTCCTTTTGTTCCTCTTTATTATTATCTGCAGCCTACAAACCATCCAGTTCTCACACAAACCTGCATGGTTGTTTAAAAACAAGTCATTACCTCTGAGCTTGCACTGCTTTAGGAGCAAAATGCTCCCTCCTACAGCAGGTACAGGATTTGAGTCAGGCCTTGTTACCTCAGTACACTTGGTTTTCTGCCTCTTTTTGTTTCTGTGAGCTCTAGACAGGGGAAAAGTGCAATGTAGGGAACTTGCATTGCTGGGGCCTCAGTAATATCCGTCAGTAGAGCTGTAATTAGATAGGGAGTCCTATTAATCTTGTGCATTGCCTGAGGGGCATTGCCAGCATCCAGCAAAACCTCTATTGATGAGGGAGGATTCCAAGCATGCCTGGATGAAAAATGAAAGAGATGAAGTATTTACTTACTTTACCCTTCCCTCAACCACTCATTCCCAACCAAGGGATACTCCAGAGCCCAACACACTGCATTTCCTCCTAACATCAATGCCTGAACACAAAATGCTCAGCCTTTGGGTTCCTCCTCGAGTATCTCAAAGAAACCTGGAAGTGTGGTATTTTCAGACTTTTGAATTTAAAATGTGCTCGTGGAATGAGAACAGTTAATGCAAACAAAGCTGTTGGTCAGTTGTGAGAATGGAAGGCAGAGCCTGCTCATCCTTCCACATGATTCATAGCTCACATCTCATTCATCTGGCATCAAAGATGTGATTTATAGATGTTCTTTTTCTGCACGCTCCACCCTTGTTTCCTGGAGGAGCAGGAATAAACTGCTTTATACAGAGGTAGGAATTTTTTTCAAATGAGTCTGTAGGGTGAGGGATTACTCTGGCCTATTAGAGATAGCTGAAACACCCCAAAAAAGAGTCTTCTTATTGGAAAGGCATGTAATAAAACTAGCATTGTTTTTATTACACCTAACTGCCAACTTCATCACTTCCTATCTTCCTATGACTAGTTTTCTTTTTTTCCTCTCTTTTTTTTTTTTTTTTTTTTTGCATTCATCTGCCTTATTAGAATGACTTGAATGTTGGAAACAGAAAAGAGGTCAATAAATGAAAACTGCCCATCCATAGGTGTTCAATACATCCAACTGAAAAATTGGATGGCATTTTTTTACAAATTTGGAGAGCAGAAATGAGACAACTTTGCATTTTTCATTTTTCCTTTGAGGCTTCTTATTTTATCTCTCAGCCAATTGCAGTATCCTTGTGAAAAGCATCCCTGACAGATGCTACTCCCCTGGTCAGCTTTTATTTAGGGTGAAGGAAAATCATAAAAACACTGAATGGTTTGTGTTGGAAGGGACCTTAAAGCTCATCTCATTCTACCCCTGTCCAAGGCAGGGCACCTTCCACTAGACCAGGGTGCTCATTCATGGACTGAACCCTGGATTTTGACCTGAACAGAAGCAGGACTTTACCCCACTGCTGTGAATTAACTCTGCCAAGGCTTAGTAATTATAAAATGTGACAAGTCTGACAACATGAGCTACAAAGAAAATGAGGCAGCAGCTCCAGGGTCTCACACTTCAGGGCTCAATCCCAGCAAGAACTGCAGTGGACACTTAGCATTAAACTCCTTCGATAGAAATGCAACCATAAAAAAGAAAATTAGCAGTAATTATGCATCCAATTGTTTTGCATATCAAGGCCAAACTGCTCTGCAGTTAAAGTTTAGGGACCACAGCTTTGCAAAACTCCTTCCTCACATGTGGCCACCGAACTGACCGTGGATTGTGCAGCCCCATGGACATTACTCAGGGCTAATTTTCAAACTCTAACAAGTGTGAATGCCATATCTGTTAGGACTCTGAGGAGAAATCCAACCTGCCTGCTACATTTTCCCTGTGGGAATCCCACCCACTATGTCACAACCATCATTTTCGGTATTTAACTTCTCATTTTGGAAAAAAAAAAGAAAAAAAGAAAGAAGTGGCTGCCCCAGCAATGAATGGAGCCCAATGTGTCCCCGTGTGTACCCACAGGACCACGAGGAAGTGAACTCTCCAGCTGAAGCACGTCTGTGATTTCAGCACAGGGCTTGCTGAAAGTTGAACCAAAATGGGCCAATCTAATATTCTGCAGCAAATATTTTCCCTCTAAGGAAGTGGCAGGTTCTGAAATCTGCCCATTGTGGCAGTGAGTCAGGGAAGCTCATTAAAGCAGTTCTCAGGAGAGCAGATGGATGAGTTAAGCCAGAAAATTGCAAACTCCATTTGCCAGTCACTTTGCCAACACTTACATTTTTAACCCAGGGCTTTACACTTTGGTGCCCAAAGTGCTGAACCACTTGCACTGCTCACTGAAACTGTTCTTCCCAACACGACCAAACAGACTGGGAATGGGGATATTTTATCAATATATGGTTTTATTTCACACTGAGCCTGTGTGAAGGAACTCTGCTCTAAGAGGGTGCGGAGTCAACCAGGAAATATCTGAGTATTTCCTACCCATCCCTTGACGCTTCAAATACACCCTCCAAGCCTGCCTTCCTTGGACATGCCTGAATCTGGGCTCTGTCTACAAAACCAACTGCAGAAGCTGGTCATCCAGGAAGCAAGAAAGAATTCCTGGGACCTTTTTCTGTTGGATGGTAAATCCCAGTAGCAAGTGCTTCTCAGTGTTAGTCCAGCAGACTTCTGTTCCAGAGGATTTTCCCTAAGGGAAGAGCATTAGCTTAGGAGTCCCTGATAAACTGTGCATATAAATCTTTATTAGCGACACTGCCAGACAGATTATTAGAATCAAACATTTGTGCTCAAAGACTTTGGTCTCTATAAACATAATTCAAAAAGCCTTTGGGCCCTTTAAAATGCCATATGTTCTCCTATGATTAAGGGCTGCATCTCCCTGGAGGCAGCAAAGCAAGGACTAAAACCTGATCATTTTATTTAAAGCCTTGGATAACCAGCTTTGCTGCGATTTGGGGAATCTCACATGAATCCACTCTTATCCAGCTTAGGGTTTGGGCATTTGTAGGCTCCCCACAGGACTTTTGCCCCCTCAAAGCAACCAGCATCTTCCCAGGGAGGTGTTGGCCAAAAGGGAGTCCTGTGATCCAGCTCCACAAAACTCCTGGAGGATTCCCAGTGCAGCAAACAGATCAGTTCTGGAATTTCACCGAGCACATCCATGACAAGCAAAGCTAACACAAGCTTGTTTTCCACTTGTCTGACTCCCAAGCTTTCTCCACCTCCTTCCCCTGTGTGAATCCCTGCTGTTTAATGGAAGGTGAGCTTGGCCTCCTCCCTCAGTGAGGGGCTAACAGGGGCTCTCCCATCACTCCCCTGCCACCTGTTTGCCCCCAGCTTGTAGGAACAGAGCCCTCTTTGAGATCCTCACTGGCTGGAATTGGCCAGTGAATTCAAAAGCTTGTAGACACACACACACCCCCCCAGAGGCAGTGTGATCACACAAGACTCATTTCCTTAGGATATTAGGCAAAAATGCCTCCTTGAGAGCTGTTTGATGTTGGATGCACCTTTCTCCATTTCCTGGTTCTGCACGAAATGCCAGGGAGAACCAAAGACATCACAAGTGAAAGCCCATCCCCAGCAGACTGTTATTAGCCTTGTTTCTAGAGTTACTCTTGGCTGGATATCAAAACAGAACCTCCTCCCCCTCTGGGGTTTGCTCACCCCATGCAGATCTGTGGGTGGCATCTCCTGAGGATCCTTCTCTGCAGATCCTGCTAGCAAGACCAGGGTTTAGTAGAAATAGAATCTATTTATGAAAATATCCCATAAATACTAGTTTTTACTCGCTGTTTGAGTCAGGATGTTAATGCTGTTGCTCACATCACTGTCACTGACTTTTAGGTGAGTCTGGTCATTAGGAGGGACGTTCCACTGGTGTAGCAATGTCACTCCAGATGCATAAATCAATTACAAACAGCCACTCTCAGCCTCTGGTATAAATCAGGGACTTGAACTAAATCAGACACTTAAAGTTATTTAGAGGAAATGTTGGAAAGTAAAACGGTCTTTCTGAAGATTTAGCACTGTTTTATAAATACCGGCAGGATTCTGTCACTCTGGTCACTTGCTGCTGGTGAAATCCAGCCACAGGTGAAATCCTGAAGATGGCACAGGATGGAAAGAGAAATGAAACCCAAAAGGGTGAATGAGCCACTCGGGGTTTCTTCTGGGAATCAGAGAATTGAGGAGGGATGCAGAGAAGTGCTGCTGTTGGTGTAGCATGACTCCATTTGGAATTATGGACAGTGCAGGGACTGTTACTGAGGGGTTGCTCCAGACAACTTCCACTTGTGGCCAGCCCTCAGACTGACTGATGAAGGTAGATCGCTGCTGTAAGGCATGTTTTCTACATTTAGCTCTTAGGTAGCTAAACTCTAAACCTGCTCATAGCAGAATTATTTTAAGCCCTTAACCCCAGAGTCATGAACCAAACGTTGATCCCAAAACCATACCCTCAACTCATCTCACATTCAAATCCCTCCTTCTGGGAGATGCTGAGTTACCTCTGCTCTCATTCCTTCAGTGAGAGTTGAGGCTGCTTAGCACAATACAGGATCAGACCTGCATGGTGGAAAACTGCTCCAGTTCCTGAAGAACCAGCTTTAAAATGAGGAGCAGAGCCTGGGTCTGAGCTGGGAGCTGAACCCAGAGAGGGAGGCAGCAGATCCATGCTCCAGTTAATTATATTAAATAACACCTTCTCCTCGATACCCAGCTCCCTCTCCCTACCACTGCTGCCACCTCGGTGCCAATTACGCTAACAATGGGTTTCTTTTCAAAAGAGGAAGCAAAAAATAACATTCAGTTGAAACTGCAGGAAGAAACTTCAGTGGGCAGAGGATAATTATCCAAACTGGAATCCAGCTGGGGAACTGGAGTAACAGACCCCTGCTCTGGCTGGGAGGGATGAGGGGAGCATTAAACCCACGGTGAGCCAGCCTCGAGCTCTGTGGGGTGTCTGAAGGCAGCAGCTCTTTCAGCACAGCATTTTCAGTCTTTGTTTTCCCATTCTCTGTCTTCCTGAAGAGACAGAATTGTGTATTTCAGATAACCACACCGCAAATGGAGAACCATGAAACCACAAAGATCTATTTTAAATTAACATTAGCCATGTAGCTGAAACCCACAAACCAAGGCAATGCTCTCCCCACCATAACTCAGGGCACATGGCATGTGAGATAAGAGAGCTGCAGCTTTATTTGGTAAATTTAAAATCCACTTCTTGGGAGACCTCTCGGTATCTCCTGCAGCTGCAGCTCAGACAGCCCAGGTGGGTGGGTGCAACCACAAACCTGAAATTTCCCAGCTTTCATTTTTAATTCAGTTCCTTAAAGTTCTTGGAGGCAAGGGAAGGGATGGGCTTCAGGGTTGGGTTTGGTGGATTTTTTTTTTTTTTTTCTGGTTTCTCTGCCAATTTAAACTTCATTTTATTATGCTCAGTGCTATGTTTAGGCCTCTCTCCAAAGACTGTCTCCCAAAAATTAAGAGACAATTTTATTACTACAGAGAGGAACTTCAAAAAGGGATCTGATAGTGGGGGACTTTTCAACCTTGCTTAATGAGATCTAATGACTGGAACTTGCAAGTAGACATATTCGACCTTGTATTAAGATGTAATCTCGTAGCTGTGAGGGTAATGACATACTGCAACGACTCCTCATGAAAGGGAGCTGCACGATTGCTCAGAAATCTTACCCCAAAATCAGATCTCATTCTAGAAAGCAGCATCTCATTTGGGGCTGGGTGAAGGTCTAGGGGCTGGGAGAGACGGAAGGGAAAGGGGATGAGCTCAGGCTGGATGTTTATCTGGGTTTAGGGCTGGGAAAGTCTCCATCCCCCCAGGTATGGCTGTCCTTCCCTGGCCCCAGGAGAAGGAGACTGCCCACGTGGCTGGCTGTGCTCTGCAGCCCCATCCCTGCTCCACACCAGCACAAAGCAGCATTTCCTCTGACTGCAGCTCCAGGGAGAGGAGACTCCTCCTGGGAATGGCTAACTGGAGTGCCCCTCATTGCCTGGTTGTAACCAAAATGTCTTTTGCAGAAACCATCTTAGCCTGAAACCATATCCACTGCTACAGAAATGAAGTGTTTATGGCTTATTTTGAAAATATTTTCCACTGAAAGGTCACAATCACAGAGTTTTATCTTGGTATTTCCATCTTTCCTCCCACTTGGTCAGGGGCCTAGTTAAGAGCAAAACTGCTCTTGCTCTTTTTGGAGAACAGGCTGCCAGTAACCACCTGAGCTCACCCTGTGATCATCAGGCAAGGGAGAGGGGAGAGACAGCAACAAAACCTGCCAGGGGCAGGGAACACATGGCACACACTGAGGGGGGACGTGGCTCTGGCCATGCCACTGTCACCTGATGGGCTCATGCCACACGGGCTTGAGAGGCCAGCAGGGGCTCTGGTTTGCTAGCCCATACAGTATATGTGTGCATATATATATATATATATATATATATATTTTATAGATTATATATATAGATATATAGATATATAGATATCTAGGGAAGGATTCAAAACTAGAACTGGAGGTGAAAGTATCTGGCAGATCAGGGCTATTATTATTTAACAGTCATTATTTACCAGTGATTCCTGTGAAGAGGAATGATTTTACCTGTTCTCCAGTTATTGCTGTTAAAGGGCCTTGCAGGGTTGTGTTATCCAGCAGGGAGCAGCTTTGGGCCAGGGGCAGTGGGCACCCCTGGGCACACCCGTGCCAGGTGCTGCTCTCATTGCAGTGGTTCCCCAAAGAGCTGCTGAGCTGAGCTCTGAAATGTTTGGGCTCAGGTTACAGGATCTCTCCAGGCTGCTCCCACAGACCCTCACCTCCCTCAGATCCTCCTGCTCTTCCCTCCCCAGTGGAGCTGCTGCTTCTGCCCTCCCCACACTCCAGCTGCTGTTCTCCTCCCAAATATTTCAACTGCTACATTAGGTTTTTTACCAGCCCTGCAAAGAGAAGGAGTTTGGGTGGGATTCCTATCGGCAGGATTCTGTAGGGGCAGAGCTCAACCAAAGTGAGCACAGAAATCAGGAAGGGATAAAACCCAAAAGGGATCATTTTAATCAACAGAGTCGGCATCTCAAAACTTCATGGAATAGGGAGGGAATGGGGCTTGGGTTTGGACTTCTGAAGGTATTTGCAGAGCAAAGAGGCCCTGATGGTTTGGTTTGCTCCTGACAGGTGCTGCAGGTTTTGCTCTCCTGTTTGTAATCTGAAATTTGTCTCATAGGCTCTGTTCTCCTAGAAAAGATCAGGATGTGTGCAGAGCTGTCAGGTGAACCCCACTGGAGATTCACTGGAAAAGGGGCAATGTGCAGCTGGGGACTCCACTGGGAACACCCAGACCTCACTTGTCACCCCCCTGAAGTCCCAGCCCTGGAGAGGAGCTCTTGGATGATCAAATGTGGGCACCAGCCCTTCTCCCAGAAATCCCCACAATTCAGCCCAAACTCCCCAATCCTGGGTCCAGTTCTTCCAGGCAATGTGAAAAGTCAGGGGAAACAGCCAAAGGTGGGGTTTTGGTTGTCCAATTTGTAACTATTAAATACATACAAAATACATAAAACACTGAAAATTCTCTGTGAAGGAAACTGCCCTTATGCAGATGCATGAATTGTTTTAAACATGAAAGAATGCAAAACAGCAGCATAAACCCAACTGAGAGCAAAAACAGGGAAACATTTTTAAAAATGATCAGGTGAATAACGAGAAAAGGAAACAGATTCATGCCTGTCCCTATGACAGCAGCCCAGCAGCAACAGTTTTGCCCTCAGATCCAGCAATTCTTCAGAACTCTTTCCCTTGCCCATGTTACCACCTATATTTGGAATATATTTAACAATTACAAAGAGACTCTCTAAAATATTTACAAATAAGCACCATTTCTACCAAAATAACAGAATCTGCTGCTGTTCTATGAAAGGCCTGAATTTGATTTTGTAGAAATTTGTGAAGAAGAGTCTAAATAACTGGGAAATGTAAACAGTGCCTGTTACAATAAAGTGAAAACAAATGTCTGAGATGTTTCACACGCTCAGGTCATTCCTGCAGAATTTTTCAGCCCTGGTGCTGCTCAGACCAGCTCAGGCAGGGGTGACTTGCAGGTGCTCAGAGGTGACACTTTACATCTGCAAGTGGAAGACGAGTTTCACTTGTGGCATTTTGGGGAGACAGCTCCACTGATTCCCATCGTGCTGGCGGATGAGAAGCCTTTAATTCCCACCAGGTCTCATTTCCCTGGCTATTTTCACTGCTTTGCTGGATGTGGGAAGACTCTCATAAATTTTTACGGAATTAAAAAAAAAAAGGAATAGGAAAGTGAGGAATGATCACGGAGGCTTCACAAATCATACAGAGCCCCAGCATAGGAGAATATGTCCTGGTTTTATGGACTGCCTAAAATCCAGCTAGAGCTCCTGGTGCTGTGAGAAAGGAAAGGGCCAGTTCAGGATCCTTCCTTAAAGGAAGAAAAAAGACGAGCTGGAAGCAGGCAGGAATGTTTTCCAGTAACAAATGCCTTTAGAAGGATCCGATAAATCTTGGCCTGGATTTATTTGAAAAGGAAAATTCACATAAAGACACTCCCTTGATCAACATAGCTTGAGTGGCTTATCTTTAAATCAAACCCAAAAGCTGCAAGGCACACATCTTTGAAATCTGAGCTTTAATGGCATTAAGAGACTCAGAGACCACCAGTTTCAGACTCAGATCCTGAAAAGCAGGACTTGAACCAAACTGGTTGATTGTATCCAGAACAGCATTTTTGTTTTCAGCTCGGGGGAGGCCAGAGAGCGAAGGGTCAAGCAGGACTGAGATTTATTTACTGGCACTGAAAAGTAAACACCAGGCATTACCCTGATAACAACCTGGCCCTGACAAAGGCCATTGGCAAGGCACATTCTTGAGGAGGAAGAGTTTGGGTTGCTGTATTTCTGCTTTGCTAAGGGGATAGGCAGTGAAGCAATTACATTCTTGAGGCTGGGAGAGCTGCCCTGAGCTGAACGTGGCAGGGGAAGGTGGGAGGGAGGGCAGTGCTGCAGAGGCAAGATCAGGGCTCAGAGCCAGACCCTCTTTATTTCCCTGCTGGATATAAACAGGACAACTCCACGCTCCAAAACCCACCAGAGAAAAGCAATGGCTCGTTAGAGAGCTGATGGCCTCGCTGCAGAGCTTCTGTGTGAGGGTTGGGTTCTCACCTGCATTTACACAGCTACACTCTTATCCATCCATCCATCCCACTGGCACCAGTAGGGAAGGAGATTACTCCAGGAAAATCCATTCTGGGTAGGCTTAGAGCAAAAAAAAGGGAAAGATTCTGCCAGGAAAAGGAAATACAAGGGAAAATCCTTATGCTGGGGGCCTTGGGAAGAGCAGCACAGACCTTAAGGCTCCTGTGGCTGGCAGGCTGATCTACAGAATCCTCACACTTGGCATTTCATTTAATTTTGAATATTTCTTAATTGCATAGTAAAGAACACCTAATTCAAGCAATAATTAGCTTATTAAAGCAGAGCTTCCAAAGTCAGAAGATGCAGTAACTTTCTGAATGCTGACACCCAGACACAAACATCAGGGATGCCACAGATCTGAGTTCCAAAGGGGCAGATTAAGAGCATCCCAAAGAACTGCACCAGGATCCTGGCAGGAAGCAGGCTGAGCAGCCAAAAGCACACAAAGCACAGCTGCAGAAAGTCCTCCAGCCTGAAAACTGAGTTTCTTATTCTAATACATGTGTTTTTCTCAGGTGCAGAATAACTGCCAGGGGTGGGACCTGCAGCCACAGTCCTGGTGAGGAAGGGCACAGCCACGTGCAGAAAACTGAAATTACTAATTTAAGTGTGCAGCTGTAGAGAGATTGCACATGTTCTCATCCCAGCCTGCTTCTCTTTACTTGTGGATTTACTTGTTTACATCAGAACATTTTCTGAACAAAAATACTGAGAGGCCTTAAATGGTTCCCCTGAACCAGGGCTCACTGAAAGCCCTTTGTTGTCACAATCTCTTTATCTGCCTCATAGCAAAGTCCTGATTTTCTTCATTTTAAAGGACCTTAACATATAGCACAGCTTGATAAATTTATGTCTCAAATTACTCTAAGAATAAGCACAATTTAATACTTTGTATATTATTTGCAGATTTGATTAACATTTGATGACAATGTGCCTTGGCTGGGAGCCCAGAATGCACAATGCACCTGTCAAAAATGAAGAGGCCTTTATACCCATTGCTTTCCCTGGGACGTCCACATTAATCATCACAATTTGCTGCTTTTTTTTTTTTTTTTTTTTTTTTTACAAGAAAGAAACCTAAATAGTGGGTTTGGACTGAGTGCTGCTGAAGTTGTTTATGGGATAGATGGAACTGCTGGCCATTCAGTCTCACCAGGACCTTACTGCACTTTTCCACCCTTTTTTTTTGGATGGAAAAGGAGGAGAATTTAGTTTGGCAGAGCAAAACACCTGGGAAAAAGCAACAAAGCATTTGTGACAGTCAGTTTTGCTCTCCTGGCTGCTGGTCTCCAAGGCTGCACTTCACGATTCCATTTTTATACATTTGGGGTACAGGAGCCTTCAGGTTCAAGAAAATCAGTTAGTTGGTAAAGTTCCTGCCTGCAAACCCAAAATACATCCCATGTTTTCTAGTGACAGCAATGTGGCCTAGGACACAGCCAGATTCAGCTGCACTGATGGACTGGATGTGACAGAAGCAGGTGAGTTCCCACCTTCCAGCACTTGCCTCATTTTATTTGTGGGGGGCAACTCTGCAGAAATCTAAACCTGAGGAGTCATAGAAGATTAAGGCTGGAAAAAAAAAACCCTCCAAGATCAGGAAAGTCCAACTTTGGACCGATATCCTCTTTCCCACTCAACTTCCTCCCCAAAGGCCCCGCCTGCTGGGTTGGGGAGCACTTCCAGGGATGGTGACCCTGCCACCAGTCGTGCACTGAGCCTGTGAGCCAGGCAGGGCACAGTGGGGTCTGAGGCACAGGGGGAGCATCCCAGCCACACTCTGCTCCCATCTGAAGGCAGGGTGCTGGAGGTGGAACAGGGAAAGCAGCAGTAAGAAAAACCTGTGATATTTCAACATATTTTTTGGCTACAAAGACCACACTGCGACGTCTGCTGATATGGAAACACCTCAAGGCATGTTTTTTTCCCCCTGGCTTCTCCAATATAATAAAGATACTGTTGACAGGTGACAGACTGTGGTCTTCCAAACTGAAAGATGAAGGAGGAAAATAAAGCTGTCAATCCATGCTGTGCCTGCTTCAGAACAGGGAGCTGGAGGAGCAAGAGCACTCCCACAAAAGGCCAGCACAAAACAGGGACTCCCTCTGTTTAACCACACAATTGCCCTTTATGATTGTGTGTTTTGACATGTTCTTTTTGATCACTTATGGTCACTTTTATTATTAAAAAATGCAGAGCTCGGAGTTCCTCCTGTAAGCTGTCAACATACAAGAGCCACTTCTATTTGCTTTAGCCAGCAGCACGTGGGAATTCAATGTATTATTATTAATGCTTCATATTTTGATCCTGAAAAACTCAGGAAGCAGCTGAGGTGATGGAAAGCTCAACTTTAATTTCTCTCTGTCATTTAGTATGAGGTACCTGTGCTGGTACAAATGGTTTGTCTGCTGCCAGAGCAGAAAGCTGGATTTTTACCCTCACTCCACACTCCTGCAGATACCACCAGAAAAGAGACAACTTCTGGTAACAGAAAATCTAAAATCTCTCCTTCATCCACTTTCCAGTTCTCCCTCAAAGAAGATTTTAACTCATCTGTATTTCCTGTAACACATGGGGTAACAGGGAGCAGCACTCCCTCCTTCCCTCTCTGGCCTTTCCCTGCTCATCTCCTTTTCTTTTAACATTTTCTTTTATTTACACAAAGTCCTCCTGTGTACTTTTAATCTTTCTGGCCACTGCTGAATTATGTTCTGTAAAGATGTTTAAGGAACTCTCTGCTCTGTTTATATACATACATAGAACAAAATGCAGTAGGTAGTGCAAAATAAACTTTCCCATAATCCTTATAAATCTGTCTTGTTTCAGAGAATTGTTCTGCGTGGGAGAATGGTGAGGTCACTCCAAAGGCCTAATTGCCAAACTCCTTTGGCAATCTTTCCCACCTTCTCCTTGTCCTCACCCCTCTGCTCCCCTTCCCTACTCCATCCTGTCATCATTCCCGTTGTTCCTTTCTTCATTTTAATACCAATTCCAGTGCACCTGGAAGGAAACACACACGAGGGCAACTTCAAGAGCAATAATGAAGTCCTTAAAGAAAAGCACATGGCAAGTCTGAGCAGTGAAGAATCCCAGAATCCCAGAGTGGTTTGTGTTGGAAAAGACCTTAAACTTCAGCCAGGGTCACCCCTGCCATGGGCAGGGACACCTCCCACTGTCCCAGGGTGCTCCAAACCCTGCCCAGCCTGGTCTTGCACACTTCCAGGGATCCAGGAGCAGCCACAGCTGCTCTGGGCACCTGTGCCAGGGCCTGCCCACCTTCACAAGGGGGAATTCCTTCCCAAAATCCCATCCATCCCTGCTCTCTGGCAGGGGGAAGCCATGCCCTGTGTCCTGTCCCTCCATCCCTGCTTGCAGCTCTGGCTGCATTTCATCCTGAGCAGGGACCATTCCTCACCTGGCAGCACAACTGAGGTCACATCCTGATTTCCAGGAGCAGTCGTGCTACAAAAAAAAAAAAAAAAAAAAAAAAAAAAAAAAAGGAATATCCAGCAACTCCTTCTTAGCAGGTTTCCATTCTCAAGCCTTTTCTAGAAGCTGGAAGAGCTCAAGGCCTGCTCTCAGTAAATCCCTCTGGATAAATAACTCAGCTGAAAGCACAACCAACGCTCTGCTCTGCTATCAGGCTACAGAGCCAATAAACTAAAACAACACTCATGAAATCACTTAACCAAGAGGAGCTTTCCCCGTCTTGTTTCATGGGAAGAAAGGCATCCAGCCCTGATCCCCAAAAGCAGCAATCATGCTACAGGATTAATAAACCCAACTTCAGCAGACGCGGCTCCACACAAAAACATGCACTGAGGTTCTCTTAAAAATATTCCCCAGCTAGCAATGCAAGGAAAAATATGTGTAATGCCCTGATACAACTGACAAGAAAAACAGAGAATAAGATTTATAGAGTAAATTCATTAAACTTTCAACTCGCATTCCATCGTTCTGGAGTCCAACTCAAATTACTGTATGAAAGCTCTTTCTCATGGAACTAGATGAAATTTAAGATTACTTTTAATTACAAAGGGTGTGGGAGAATGTTTTCATGGGAGACAAATACCTCTACACCTCTTACCAGTGTGGATTTAAGAGGTTCACAACAAACAGAAACTGATTTATGAGCATTGGGGCATCACTGTGTCAGGCTGCAGCATGGGCTGAGACTTAATTTCTTTACTTTTACTGCCATGTATATATCTTTTGCAAGTTCTAATTGGAAATTAAAATGGCAGAAATTTTATGGGAGGAAAGTTTATTACTACTAATGGTTTTCAAAACTAGGCTACAGAAAAATATTAACCGTGGTGATGATGTGTTCTTTTTAATTTAAATTCAGTTGTGCTTTCAATAACTTTTTACATAAATCACGGTTCTGCCAAATTGTTTCTCTGCTTAATCAAATGTATCCTGTTTATTGAATAAATAGTGGTCTCTGCCTTGCTTTTATTTGGGAATGAACAATTGTGCAGGAGCTATTAGCTCACATGCAGGTTGCAACCCTTCTTTTTATCAAGATTTCCCAAGTTTGCCAAAAAGAAACCCTTTTACAATTTCCTGTCACCCTGCCAAACTAACCATTCCTGCTGAAGCTTTCCGTGCTAACTACTGGGTTGCTTTATTTTTTTCCTAACCAAATGGTTCAACAACTTCAGAGGAAAAGGGTTAAAACAAAGGAACAAACCCCCCTGGTAACCTGTCATTAAAGACAGATAACACAATACATGTGCCAGGGTCAGCTGAAGGTGAACTGTGACAGTTCTGAACAGCCAAGCACTTGACTTTGCAGAAAAATAACCTTTTAAGGCAGCTCAGGTTTGGATGTAGGAGAAAACAAGTACATCCCTGAGTGCTGAGCATCTGTTTGCACACATTCACAGCCAGCTGAAATGGATACAAGAATAAATTAAATCTACCAAAGTGCAAAAACACAACCTGTGCACACACGAGCACGGAGCATCTCTTTGAGACGTGGACACTTTGGATTGAAGGAAGTTAAAAAGAAGAGGTGTGTTAGCAATTGATGTACAATTTAAGCCTTAAATTCTTTTCCTTTTTGATGGCTTCTGCATAAAGGTGTAAACTATGAGTGCACTCCTCTCTGGGAGCCCTGGAATGGAATTATTGCCTCACAGAAAGGTAAAAGCAGCTCTGTGAGACAGGTACTTCTCCAGCTCTGAAAGGCTGCTTCTACTGGGGGTTTGGAGGGGCACAAGAACAGGGTTTGGAGGGATAGGAGAACAAGACTGCAACATAAAAATTGCCAGGCGATTACTGCTTTTTCAAATTCAACAGGAACAAGAGATCAAAATTCAAGCGTGATTTGGGCTGCCCCGACCCTCAGCTGGCCCCAGCACGGGAGTTTTTATTTATTTCTGCATCCAACGCCTTCCATCACTGGACTGCTAAATACAGGACCCACCCGATCTCGGCACACCACCTTCGTGCTCTCTGCCTTCCAGCCTATTTTTAACTTCTACAAAGGGGTGGGGAAAAGCTGTAGAAAGCACCAGGATGCAATTGGCGGGTCATTAATCCCAGCATAAGTCACTGCTGGCACCGCGTGCTCCCCATCCCTGCGTGCCCCGAGCCAGCCCCGCAGTCCTGGGCTGAGCTGTGATCCAGAGCAGGGAACTGATCCAGCCCAACAACAACCAGACCCGCAAAAAGGGGGTGTCAGCACAAGAGAGGAGCTGGGATGGAGAGCAACAGCAGGCAGGAGGATGGAACCACCCTGCTCTGATTAAAGGAAGCAGAGAAACCCAGCTTCAGAGGGGCTGGCTCACTGCTGCAATGAATTCCTGTATAAATGCACAGTTTGGCTTTGCAGGTCCATCCCAAGTTCTGCAGTCTCGCTGCCGTGGCTCCAAAGGCATCCAGACAAGATGAAAGACTTTTCTCCTTCAAAACATTTTGCTAATTATTACTCCTGTGCTGTCTTAAAAAAAAAAAAAAAAACCTGACAAGATCACGTGCAGAGGCACAGGTTCTTCAGGTTAAGGGTGGCTTTATATCCCTGCACTATCAGGGGACTGGATCTTGCTTTCAAGAAAATGCATTTCATGCTGTTGTACCTCTGAAGGGAGTATCCACTTGTTTATGGCAGGAATTTCAGGCAGGAACCCAGGCTCTGCTACTCACAGGTATGGGAGTCAGAAGCCACTGCCTCATTTAAGGAATTAAATGAACAGAAATCATTTATACAAACCAAACTGTCAAGATGAACTGATGTCCAAGTGAACAGTGGAGGTGAACACGTGGAATTGTTACTGTGCTTCCAAGATGATTTTTTTCCTTTGAACCGAGATGATGATGTTGATTTGGTTTGAGGTCATTTTCCAGATCTGCTTTAGTATTAACTGAAGCTTAGCTGGTGCTCCTTGTGGCACTGTGCTGTCTGCCAAGCTTTAGTTTTAGAGTGATTAATGGCATCTTTCATGCGTCACCACCCTCATGAAAATGCCAAGTACACCTGCAAGGACTCTGTGGAAGCTCACAAGTTACAATTCCCTTATTCTCTGGTATTTCCTTTGTTAAAAGTTGAGCTCCTACCTTGACATACTTGAAATCAAGGAAAGGTGTCCCCATCACAGGCCCAGCATGTTTTGATGGTGACCCCAACCTGAGCTGCAGAGGGAGCTTGCACCTGGGGAAGGGCGAAGTCCTCACCTTAATTCCAGGGATGGAGAACAGTGTTCAGAGAAAATTCACCAGGGATTTTTGTTGCTGGTTTTGCACATTTGCCTCTCTATTTTGTGTTGCTGTAGCCAGTTCTACTGCCCCATCAACAGTTTTTAATGATTTTCCTTATTTTCCTTCATTGGCCATAATAAATATCAGTATTTATTTATCTCATAAATACCGATATTTTCCAGCCTCATGATCAGATTCCTATTTCCCCCTTACTTCCACTCCTGCACTCATATAAATGCAAGTGCCTGTTTCCATTGGCATGTTCACACAGCAGCTTCCATCTCCCTTCTCTGCTGGGCTGAGGGAGGGGAAGGGGGTGTTGGTTCCATTGACAAAATCCTCTTCCATAACTGCAGAACTGTGACTTCTACAGCATCTGCTGAAGTTTTCTTAAACCACTCCCCATTATCATCCACATTGTTTGCTTTAGGGTGCTTTTTTTTTCTTCTTTTCAAACCACTTTGCTCATAATTGCTTTAATCTTTGGGAAAACAGCCCTTTTAAAGAATCCAGTATATCCATTATACAATTAATGACTCCCAGTGGTCTTCCCTAGCGTGAGATGCCTTGACAGAAGGGAAGTGGAGCAGATTTATGTGCAATGGCACTTCACAAGATCTTGTTTCAATTTCTTGGCCATGCTGCTTTCTGGGACAAGTAGGTCATAGCACATAAACAGACAGCACTGCCATCGAGATTTCCTCATCTTCCTCAATTTAAAAGTGGGATATGAAAAATTAAGTGAAAAGCTAAATTATTATTCATGGTTTTGTAATGTTTTAACACTCCTGTTAGTGTATGCTGTGTCCCACAGATGTGATAAACAAGCAACTGTGAAAACAAACACTGTAAAAGGGAAGGGTGGAAGAAAGGAAATAGGATTATTCCCATTTTACCAAAGGAGAATTGAGGCACTGAAAGATTAAACAACTCGCTCATAGCACAGTCACACAGGGAAATGGAAGAAGAATCTGGGACTGAACTCAGATCTCCCACAACACAGTCCAGGACTTTAACCACAAACCATTCCTCATCCATAATGAATAGCTCCTGGCATGCACACACCAGCACCCAGCCAGGGAAAGGGACATGTCTAGTCAGGAGAATATTAACACTTCGTTGCAAAATGGTCACTGGACCGTCCCTGGGACCGCAGGATTCCACCCAAGTGTTTGATGAGATGATGAAGCAATTCAGCCGTTAACTGGAGATTGATTCCGGGGATAAAAAGGGCAATGATGTAAACTCGGGACAGAGGCTGAGGCTCGCGTTTTCTGGAATAAACACATTCGATTCATATGCTGATTTAGTTTAAAAAATGGAGCTCATTTAAAATGGGGTGAAGCTTTTGGCATTCTCCAGTCAATAGTTCATGTAATGTACCATACCAGAAGATCTTCGTGTTCCTGCCAAACTTGCAGCCAGCAGAATCCTTCACTGGTGATAGTTGAACATTGCAGCCCTGTGAGAAAGCAGGCATTTCCCATGATATATGGGGAATCATTTTCTTATTGGCAAGGTCATTGGAAAATTGCAAAATATTTTGCCTAAAACAGAGAGAGTTTCATCCTACTTTTTGCAGGAATGTGTAAAGAAAAAAATAAAAAAAAAGATAGAAGGCAGTTCTGCAGCTTCCAGGGGATTTCTGTTAAAAGATAGGAAAAATAGGCTTTTTGTTTGAAGTACAAGTGTGAGGTTATTGAGCCTGTGATGTGTTACAGCTCCTCAGAGCTACCATGAATGGAACAGCCTGAACCACTCTTGGTTTATCTTTTTGAGCTCATTCCTGAGGCAAAGCTCCCACTCCAGAGCTCTCAGACTTTCACCTGCAGCAGGGACAGATTCCCTGAATCCCCCCAGCCCCCAGAGCAGCTGAGGACTGACCCCAGGGGCTGCACTGCTGGAGCCATCAGGAGTGGCAGCACAGAGGTGGCTCAGTGACAGCCTGTGCTGTGCATCCCCACATCCATGTCAAAGCAGGCACTGAGAGGCCTCTCATTTAAATCAGATGCCAAATGAGCCACAAGCAAAAGCAAAGAGCAGCAGTGAAGCCTGACACAGAGAATTCCAGCAAAAACATCTTTCTAGAGAGTTCAAGGAGCAGCATTTCTGCTTTCTGCCACAGGAAGGTCGTCTTGGATCTGATGGTGAACCTGCTGAGATTTTGCAGTAGCACTGGAGAAAAATGTGCTGCTGCTGAACCAGCAAAGCCACACCTTGGCACTTGGCCTCTGGCCAAACAGAAACTTGAACATAAGATGGAAAATTTATTGTTGGGCTTTTGAACTAAAGCTTTGCTCTTTGCTCAGAAATAGGGCAGAGCCCCAGCAGAGGAGCCCCACACTTTTAGGGATAAGATAAATGACAGGAGGCAGAAACCCTGTCTGAACAACCCTGAGAAAGTGTTGCACTAAGTGTGCAGATCACAATGTCAAACGTTTTCTCTTCTCTTTGAGGTTCAGTGGCTGACAGAAAGGGCTGGAAAGGAGAGCAGTAAATGTGGCCACGTGTCCAGGCCTGTGTGTGCCACAGGAAATGTGTTCTCTTGCCCCTGCCTCCCACCTGGAAGCTGCTGTGCCTCCCTGGTGCTCCTGGGGCACAGTGGGAGCTGTTACTCACATCCACTGCAGGTCAGCACGACCTGGATCCACCAACAAGCTCTGTCTTGTGCTCAGGAGCTGCTCACACTAAATTGGGCTTGGATTATTAAGTCTCCAGGAGTATCACCCAAACTGAATGAAGACTATTATCCAGATTATGTCTGCCAAAGGTAGCTCAGCTGAGGCATGGCTATATCTCCTTTTTTTAGTTAGGAACTCGGGGTGTGTAACAAAACCCTGATTTAATTTGCAGTATCATGAACTGGACTCCCTGAAGCTCCTGACAGCTGAGATGGCTTCAAACTCCTTCCAAGCAGGGACCAGATTTCCAGTGCCAAAGCAGCGGGGCTGGGCTCTGCCCACCATGGAAACGAATCTCAGCTCAGAAGTGGCTCTTAAGGGGGAGATGGATGGTTGCCCAAAGTCTGAGGCTCTGGAGTTGTGGCTGTGTTTTAATTAGGAAGGTTCCTAGTCCTAAAAACTGTGTAAAACTGATAGATGACAGCTCTGTGCCCTTTGTGACAATGCAAAGCAGCCATCAGCGGGAGGAGTCCCAGTCACTGCAGCCACACCCGCAGCCCAGCATGGCCCTTTTCCTGCAGCGGGGAGGGAGGGACATGCACTGCAGCAATGCTGTCACAGGCATCATCTGTCACCACCCCAGCCCAGTAGCAGCCCTTAGAACTGTCTGGCTGCAGTGTGAAATTGCATCTGGAATGGGGATGCTCATGGAGGGAACTTCCTGGAAAAACACATTAGAAAACACCTTTTTTTATTTTTTCAAATACAGGACTCGGAGCTCAGAGCAAAGTTTGCAACTGAAACCCAGCCTGCTCAGGCTGTAAATCTTGGTGCAGAACCAAATCCTCGTCCTGGCTCAGCAGAACCTCTTAGATCAGGTGGTAGCGTTTGCTGCAGGTTTAGGACCAGTCTGTACAAATTTAGCCCTGGCTCCCAACTTGTCAAATCTTTCCCCCCTTTGCTGCCAGATGGGAGTGTGTGTGCACAGAGCCCAGGTAATAAAGGTCATCTGGTCCACATTACCCGGCAGGACGCAGCGCTGCCGCTCCGTGGCTCGAGGCACAAGTGTAGCTTATGGATCTCCAAATATTTCCCTGAAAACACTCACTTTGGATCAGCTTTTCTGACATTTGCTGGGAGAGTTTTCCAGAAACACCCACCCAGAGCGAGCTGTTGTGCTGTGCAGGGAGCCACGCTGCTGACATTTGGGATGAGGAACTCTCCATGATTTCTCCTGTGCAGGGCTGGCTGCTGATTGTCAGTCAGGCTTGTAACAGCTTCCAGCAGAATCCCCATCCCTGCAGCTCCACAGCTCCAGTGAACCCAGAATCCAGCTGCAATCCTCATGCACTTCCCATTACTGGGAATGCTGAACACAGGATGCTTCTTCCCTTTCATTCCTCCCCACGCAGAAAAGCAAACACATGCATTTATTTTTTTAATCTAAGGCAGTCCAGTGATCTTTTCCATTTTAAGAGCACTTAGCATTCCCTCCAGGCACGTGCAAAGAAGGCAATGGGAGCTATTCCATTAACCCTCAAGGAAAAAAGAGGAATCTTTCTTTTCTTTCTCCATCTTTCCTTTCCCTCTCTGCCTTTGCTGCAAGATCCATTTTCAGCCTGTCCCTTTCTCCCTCTCACGCTGAGTTTCTTTTCTCTGTCTTGTATTTCTGCTGCAAGGATGCAGAACTGAAGCAACTGCTTGGATCTGCTCTGCACCACCTCAGTTCACCCAGGAATGGATTTGGGGAGAAGGAAGAGGGATTACCTCATCCTTATCTAGAAGCTGCTCCTTTCTCGTGACTGTGTCATTTCCCTGACATCCCATATGCACCAAGTCCACTGAACACCACTGAGCTGGACAGGTGCCAGTCCAATGTTCATGCAGGCTCCTTGTTAACTCCAGTATTTCACAAACCTCAGTGTAGGAACTAATGAGAAATCAGGATCTGGCGCCATGGCTGGACTGAAATCAAACCATGAAGCTCCTTCCCGACCTATTATAAAAATTACAGTGTGGAAAGTGAATTTAATGGTGCAGAGTGCTTAATTGTAATATCAGTAAAGGCTTTGATCTGGGTGACTCTTGACATCACAGAATGAGGAAACTCCCTTAATGATTTGAAAAACCACACAAACGGTTGGGGAAGGAAATTTGTTTTATGTGTATATATTAAAAAATGTCACTAAGTCTCAGGAAGGATTTTATTTTGGCGGGGGGAAGATTGTTGGAAAAGGGATCTGGATCACAAAGGGAAACAGAGGTTGGCTTAAAAAACCAAACAAGACATTGAGGACATTTTTAGTGCAGTGGAATCACAATGGCCTGGTACAACATTGCTGAGGAATAAAATATGTGATGTTCTTAGCAAGGCCAGTGCTAGGTGTGGGCTGTCACCCTTTAGCCCAGAAGCTGCACCTCAGGTGTCTCAGAGCTCCCCAGGGCTGAGGGGTGAATCTCTGCCTCCTTAGCCCATGGATGATGCAAGGCAGAGCCTTCTCCAAAGCAGCTGACTCCAGTTGTTGTGTTGGAAAAAGAGTCATGGCTCCACTGACCCTCCCAAGTGAGAGCCCGGGAATTTTTTTTGACAGAGGCTGGCTGAAAGACTCAGGCAGAGCAGGGAGGAGGGAACTTCACCCTAGAAATCAAACATCAGTGCCTCCCCCATCCTCCTCCCGAGCCAGAGGTCTAAACACCTCAGGAATGCACTCAGCAAGAGTCCTACCTCCAGCTGGCAAGGAACAACCACAGGCTTAAACGTTCTGTCCCACTTCTACTGGATCTTCTGCATCTACCTTAACGTCAGAGATGACATTTCACTGAGCCAGGTCTCCCAAAAGGAACAATTTCCTGCACCTTAGGCTGCTGACAGCTGCCAGAGTTGATCTGGCAAGACTTTTTCATAGTTTGATGTGAAAACCAGAACTTTCAATGACGCCAAGGCGCAAGAGTGTGATCTGGGGCTTAGGAGAGGGGAGGAAAAAATACATCTCTTGGTACAATGACAGAAAAATGAGTTGGTGTGACTCTATGAGGTGTCTATGGTCTTTCAAGGAGAATTCCCAGGTATTTGGTTTCCACTGCAGCACCCAGACTGCCTCAGGTGAACCTCCAAAGCCACCTGCCTGGGTGGGAAAAGTCTCATTTCAAAGGATTAAAATTTAGAGCTTCACCCTGGTGTTGTGGCTTAGCTGATAAGGGAACATTAGGTGATAGACTGGACTCAATGATCTCAAAGGTCTTTTCCAACCTAGTTTATTCTGTGACTTTGGGATTCTGTGATTCTGTGGTGGGGTGTTGGTCTTGCTCAGCCTTGCAGGCACTCTGGAAAACCTGCCTTGGCCTGAGGTGGAAACTGGTGGGGGTGCAGCCAGGAGAGCTCTGCTGTGTCCCACAGAGCAACTCCCATCCTTCCTTGGGGACTGAATTTACACAGAGTCAGGACGTGGCACAAGACAATTCCAGTGAAGACTGCACTAGGTGAGATGCCCAGTGAGTTCCTGGATTGGAATGTTTCAGTCTTTACAAGAAAGCTGTACGAGAACAACTCTAAAACTGCAGTATTGTATTTGAGCTAAAACTGAGCGCCTGTCAGGTTAAAAAGGATGAAAGTTTAACTGTGTACCTGCAAAGTCACCTTCCAGGCACTGAAAAATTCTCATGACATTCAGACTCTGGCACACAAAGCTGGCCCAGTCCAGCTGTAAACAGACCAGATCTTACCCACCTAGGAGCATTTCCAGCAAACACCTTTAGCTTCCCTTTGCCCCATTTCCCTGTGCTCCTGTGTCCTTTCCCAGCCTTTTTCTCAGCTTTGGCTGCTGTAGACAGGAATGTCTTTGGGGGCAGGCTGGGACCCCTCAGGTACAGCCATCTGCAAACACCACAAGATAAATGCCTCTCCTGCAAAGTGTTTTCAGTGCAGGGAATTTACTTTTCCCCAGCGGCTGCCCACTGATACAGGAAATCTAATCCTAAATCTCATTAGGTTCTACAAACAATTCGGCCTCTTTCCCCAACAAAGTCACCATCCTGGACTGCTGAATGTTTATATTTTATTTCTCAACTCCTTTTTTTTTTCCTCTCCATTCCCCCGCCCTTGCGATTTTCCTTTTGGTAAATATTTCTACATTGGAGAAGTCTAGCCAAAAGAGATTTAAAAAAAGAAAGTGAGCATGAGAGACAGAGTATCAATCATTTACCTTCAGTTCCCCTGGGAAGAGGTGGGGAGAAAGAACAGCAAGGTAAAAAGTTAAAAATGGCAGAACCACAGCAGAGTTCTTTGAAGAGCATCCAAATCTATTTCTTCCAATGTTAAGGCCCTTGCAACAAGTGCCAGGACTTGGAAGGCAAAAAAAACCCCCAACAACCTCATTCACTTCCAAAAGTGAATTTTTCAGCATCAAGCCAAACTACTCAATGTTAATTTGGTTATTTGGCAAAAAATAACAATAATACTAGTACCTGAACTGATGCCATCTGCATCTAAAGATTCTGGCCAGCCCATTTCCCAAGCCAAGTATTACAGCAGATACCCCTGACTATTAAAAAATAGTTTGCTATTTAAATGTCTATTGTATAACAAAGTAGCATTGTGTTGGAAACATACTGACAGAGTATCTTGTACACAAACAGGGATGAGGTAAGAAAAAGTGATATATCAATTATATAAACACTTCAGAGGTCGAATATTGGCTCCTATTTCCTGTCATAAACTCACGGCTTTAATTAAACACTCAGAAAAGTGCTGGTAAAGTGACTTATTTCCCTTTGTTACCCACAAGATGAAAATATTAAAGAGTGTCCTCAGCTGCCACATGTGGGAATGCCTTGAATGTGCAGGAAAAGGAACACGGCTGCTCCCAAAGAAAAGCTACTGGCAGCTCCTGGGGTGAGCCATGGGACAATCCCAATGAGACCACCACAGCCTTTTCTCCAAAAAGAAACCAGCAAGCTATGGAGCTGGGAGAAAATATTTGAGCCAGAGCCAAGGTGGGGTCAGGGCCAGGGAGGGGCAGGGATGGAGGGGCAGCAGCCAGGGGAGCAGGGAACAGAGGAGAGCAGCACTGTGCCAGGCTGAGCCTGCTCTGCCTGCAGCCAGGAAGGAGCCCCGGGGAGCTGCTGCTCTGAACAAAGAGCTGGAGGGAGAAAGGAAGGGAAAATAAGGCAGAGGTCTCTGCTCCCTGCCCACAGACACCTCAGGGAGCTGCTCCAGCCCCACTGGCAGCACCAGGCTGGAGCCAGGCTGGAGCCAGCACTCATCCTGTGCCTCAGCCATGGCCCTGGGTCAGCTGCCCACCTCGCAGAGAGCCACAGGGTCAGACCCAGGCTCCAGGCTCCTGCCAGGCTGGGCCAGCCCTGGACACGTGGGTGCTGCTGGGACACCCATGGGAGAGCTCCACTGAGCTGCCTCTTTAAGGCAGAGCAGGGAGACTCCCTCCTTCCCCTCCCAGGGAATGCATTGCGTTGTCATTAATTATGTTTTGGATGACTCCTGAAAATCATGCCTTCAAATAATTGGACAGTGGTTTAATTCAAGGCCTGATAAAAAACACATTGAAAGCTGAAGGAAGGGTGCTGCTGCAATGTTTGTTTGTGCAGGGCTCTTTTTATGGAGAGTCAATCCTCTGTTTAAAGCTTGCACTAATGGTCCAGGCTGCTTGGAAAGGTTCCTGCTGATTTAAACACTCACACCATGGACCTTTGAGACCTCAGAGAGGACCAGGATCTCACTGGGCTCCCTCCCTCTAGACCATGGCCATGATGCAGCCAGCTTGGCCTAGAAAATAGGGATAAGGATTGTGAAATAGATCACAAATTCTCTTGAATGATCCTCTTTTCTCTTATGAAAGCCCTTCATACTCAGGAAATGCTGGGGGATTAACCTATCCTCCAAAGAAGGGAAAAGCTTGCAACAAAGAGGAGCTCCCTGCGTACTTGCCCCTTATCTCAGCCCCTCCCGTGGAAAGGCCAGGCAACCTCCATAAAAAATCCCTTCAGGAGCAGAAATCTGGCAAATGTGGGCCTTGTGGGCTGGCAGTGAGGCAGCTGTGAACCAGCAGCACCAACCAGTGCCTGGGGCCCAGACTAAAAAGCTTTGTGCCAATGACACCGAGGGTCAGGATTGATATAAACACAATGGAATTTGTACTGATTAAGGCCTTTCCTCCCCATGCTGCATATAGGATTTCCTGTCCTGAAGCATGGTTGAGTATATTATTTCTATGCCAGGGAAGGGAAAACACTCTTATTACACTCTGAGAGGAGAAAAACAGATCTCATGGGGTGAGGAAAAGATACGAAGCAAAGAATCCCAGCTGAACAACACAAAGGTTGGAGACTTGCATGTTTACTGACCACCCTCTTCCCCAAAGCTTTTTGGGAAGGGAAGGGAAGGAAAGGAAACTCCAAGACTACAGCCATCAGGAAGGGGGAGAGGGAAAACAGAGTATTAAGCATTTATAGTATTAAAGCTCTAATTCATGTTCTGAAGTAACTGGATAACCCCATTGGATTCTTCTGCCCCAAAACCATGGGAATTTGGAGATGATCAGCAGGTTGACACAAACACACTGATCAGGGCAGTTCCTTGAAGTAGAACTTGTTTATTACAACCAAAGATATTTTCCTGCACCAGCCCACACGGTTCAAACTGAAAATGCAACAGTGAAGCAGAATTTAAACACCACCAGGAAAATGGAGAAACAGCAAAATGGTCTTCACCAACGTGTATTCCAATGGTTAAATGCAATAAATGGGTGATGAGCGCAGTCCACCACAGAGTTACTCACTCAGTACCACTGGGAGTAAATTAAACCTCCCAAGTGAAGTTCTGCCTCATAAAAATTCCCCAATGCAGGACATGTCCTGCCACTCACGTGCTATTCTGCAAGAGGCCTGAAAGAATGAAAGCAGTTTGTGGTGCTAAGATGATAAAACAGATCTCCAGGACATCTTTCAGCAGCGCAAGCAAAATAGTCCTGGGACTGTTAGTGATCCTGGGGAAAATAAACACAGGGACCCCAGCAATCCTGGGATTGTTGGAGAGGCTCCGTGGGTGGCTTGCATTGCATTAAGGGTAAGAAGGTTTCTTTTTCAAAGGACGTTTTGCTGTTTAAAAAAGAAGTGAAAGAAACAGGCATTACAGGCAGTGGTCATTCCAGGAGATGCATGAACTCAGGACTGACTGCATGGAAAAAGGCATCAATACCTCAGCTGCTCATCCATCACAAGGATCACACTTTGCTTTGTGCTGTTACAGTTGGGGAAAATGCAGATGCTTTCCAGAGGGTTCCTTCCCTCCAAGCTGTGCAGTGCTCAGGACGTTCTCCAGCCCTGAGCAGTGGGGCTGTGAGGAGCCAGACCCTGGCCAAGGAACAATTCCAGAGCAAAAGTGCACAAATTGTCTGAATACAGCATTCACAGGGGAGGCTGCAGCAGGCATGGAGACCTCCAACAACAAAGCACTCCAGAAAAAAAAAAAAAAAAAAAAAGCCAGAGGAAAAACAAACAAAAGGCTTGGAGAGTTTTCAGAGGAAAGCAAGAGTAACCCTTGAGAGGACTGCATGGCCACTGTGGAGGGATCAGTAAAGCAACATTGCCTCGAGGCCAGGGGAGTATGGAAATCTTCACTATAACCCTGCTGTGCTCCCAGTCACAGGCAGCACCAACCTGCATCAGTCCTGCCCAGGAACCAGAGAGCTCCTGACAAGGGCCCTGCAAGGCCACGGCTTCACAGCCACACAAATTGTGCTGAAATGGAAAGCCACGAGGAGCCAAGTGCCACTAATTAATGGTTTTGGCCTGGCCCAATGCAAATCAAATTCAGCAGAAAGTTCAGCTGGAATATATGGACCAGATCAATACTGGGCATCATTCCTCTACACTTCCCTCCTGCAGTCCTTAGTCAAAACTCATCCAGCCATCCTCAGTTCTGCCTCTCTCCATGCTGAATTACAGGTCCAGCTCCTCATCCTGTCCCCCTGAAAGGCAGCCTGGGTGCTACCTCCAGGGAAATGATGCCTGTTACAACTAAATTTTAATTTACACTCACGAGTTGGAGCTTTTCAAATCCCTGCTGAGCAGCTGTCAGGTACAGTGTCACTGCAGTAATTTGATCAAGTAGCTGGTGGCCAGAAGGAGATGTTTAAATGATCAAACCAGCAATTTCAAAAGAGTTTAGAAAATCCCAACTGAATATAAAAAGTTAAGTAAAACACTGTCATGAAAACATTTCTGATTCCCATCCAAAAAAGCCTACCATTTATTATGAAGCCTTTAAAATTGACAATGAGGGAATTCTTCACTGTGGTCTCGCCCTCACTTTCACCCTACAAAGCAATGCTGTATGGAGGCAGAGTAAACACTCTGTGCTGTATTTTCCTAAATAAAGTGAAGGAAAAAAACAGATCAATGTCTATTCTGCTGCCAGCAGATATGGAGTCAATTAAAAAACTAAAATATACAATAACTTAACTCTTTGCACAGAGCTCCAAACATATCAATATAGTGAGCAGAAAATTGTTTTCCATACAAGCACTGAAACACCCTGGGTTGAAACACACTCTCAGTTTTTAAATTTTGAAGGTGAATTTGTTATTCCAAAACCAAAAGATCAGCAGGCAGCCCCCAGGCAGCTCTCAGAGCCACTGTAAGCTTTTTTCCTTGGCCAGTTCTGCCAAGGATGTTCCCTAAGTTCATCTTTTCCCAGGGCATGTGCCAGGTTTGGCCACCCCGGCAGGGGGACATGCAGAAGAGGCTTTAGCCTTTCTCCAGGCTCCAGCTTTGGGAATGAGGACACCAGGCAGTGCTCACCCTCCTGCCAGGCAGATAAAAGTGGCCCTGGTGCTCGTGAGAAGCTGTAAACAGCCAACAAGCTTAAATTTTGAAGAGCAATTTTTGTCCTTCTCTTGTTTTCCAGTTCCACAGCTGCCTTAAAAAACATTCACATCATCTTTTCAGCCGGTACCAAACCAAAATCCCTGGATCAACTCCTGAACATGGGAACACTCTGGAGGTGAATCCACTTCCAGAGCTCAAATCTGGGCTTGGGCAGCACCTCTCCCACTCTCTGTGGGCTGTGTGGTGCCTTCCAGTACCCCAGGAATTCTGCAGGCCTGGCTGGGAGAGCTGGTGTCCTGTATTTTTCTCCAGGACAGGACTCCAGGTGCCACATCCCCACATGATGCCATTACATGCTGCTGGAGCCAAGCAAAATGTTTCCTTGCAGATTTTGGCTCTTCCCTCCAGCTTAGCCCTTACTTAGACAAATTCCCCTGCCTTCAGATTTTTAATTCCCATTAACATCGCTGTTTTCCTGAATAAAAACTTTTCAAAATGGGCAAAGTCCAGGAGATTTTGTTAGAACAGCTGCACAGCTCATGCATTACAGCTCCATTTCCAAATGTTTTCAACAGTGTGGCACAATCTGAGGAGCTCACATACATAAAACCCCACCTTGACATCCTCTGAAGAAGGCAGGGGCTATAGGCAAGGAACTGGGAACCACCCCTGCTGCAGGCTGGGGGTAGCTGTGACAGCAAAGAGGCCACCAAAGAGGTGCAAAATCCCAAGAGCTGCTTTTTGTCACTTATCTGGGCACATTTCAATGGTTTGGAGGCAGGTGGGACTTTGTGTGTCCTCATTGCCCTCGCTGGTTGGCATGGCAGGCACTCTGCCCCTCTGCCTTCAGCTCCACTTCTTGGCTAGAAACACCAGCTCCTGCCAGGGCTGTGCTGAGGCAGCCATGGTATTTCTCCAGCCCCATAAAATAATTCCTTCAATACTGCAGAACTTGATTTCCAAGGTAACTTCTGTTCTCCCAGCAACACTGGCCACCAGCCCCTGGGCTGCCCTGGAGAGGGAGCAGCTCCCAGCCCCAAGTGCCTGAGGCAGGGACTGGAGCAGCAAACACCCCCAAACCAGGGGGGGCAACCTCCCCCTGGCCATGGCACTTCTGAGCCAGGTCCAGATCAAAGCTGTTTACTGCCTTCATCTGCGCTGGGCACAGAAGCTTCTGGAATGCTGGAGGAACTCTCAGGCTGCAGGGATGCACAGTCTGAGCTCCTGCCTGGGCTATTCCCAAGGGTTTTGGGAGCCCACTGGAGCACAGCTCAGCTCACCCTGGATCCAGGACTCTCTTTGCCCATGTCATTTAAGCTTGTCTGAGAATTTCAGTCACTTTAGAGGGCTTTAAGTAACCCCTAAGTTTCAGTATCCACAGTGGGTCTGGCCACCTCTCCCAGTGAGCACATCCCTGCCCTGGGCCCTCCTAGAGCAGGGACAGCTGCCAGGCCAAGCCAGGCCTGAAGAAAACCAGACTTTAATGTCATTTAAGAGTCACACTTTTGCATTCTTCGAGAGTTAAATAACCAGTAGAAATAATCCTGAAGTGACCAAGCTGTAGCTTTCCTTTTCCTTTTTATGCCCATATATTCATCCACATGCCCCATATGTGGCTCTGCCTATAGAGATGTGTTTAGCTCAAGCTTTTTCTGCTCCCCTTGCAGTGCTGCTCACAGAGCGAGGGGCAGCAGAGCTGGGGGAACATCTGGACATCCCAGAGCTGACCCAGCACTGCCACTCTGACCGTGTGCTGAGAGGGATGGGCTGGGTGAGGATCCAGCCTTGGACACAACCCTGACTTCTCTAAGGTGCAGGCTGGAGGAACTGCCCATCAAACAGTGGTTTTAATTCCTCCAGGTCAGAGAAATTGTAGCATTTACTTACAGCCATCCCCAGAGCCTGCTACCAGCATTGCTTGGCTTGTAAAATACTATTTCCTACTAATTAGTCTTTGATTACTTTCAACATTTAGGCTGTGATCTTCCAAGCAAGTGTCTGGTTCTACTGAATTGCTCACAGTCATTTAAGCCCCAATTGTTCTGGAAAGGAATATAAAGTTAAACACTGCATTAAAGTGTTTGATGACACAAATTCCAAAAATTCAGTTTCTAGCTGTTTCAGACTAGGCTTACTCGCTTGGTTTATTTTTATATGTATTTATTCTAGAAACAATCCTGAGCTACCTCTAAACGATGGTTAAAACCCATTTCTCTTGATTGGAAACACTGGAAAAAGCCACTCATCTTAGTGAAGCATTCAGGTGAGAAACTGGTGAAAACCATGTGAGCACATGGGAAATGAATCATTTCATCTCCACACTGGAGTTTTACAGCTGACTGCAAGGACAGCCTTGCCCGTGTGGAGGACAAAGAGGAAGAATTAATATCCTGAAAAGACACAGCTAATTAAATGAGCAGCTCTCTCCCATGTGGGCTGGTTCCCTTCTCAGCACGGGCTCCTGGGCACACAGGTAGGACGAGGCTGCAGAGCTCCTGCAGCCCTGAGCTCACAGATGGGCACAGGATGCTCAGTGTGGAGTCAGAACCACTCCAAATGACAGCCCAGAACTCTTCCTGTGCCTCCCTGCTTCCAGGGGTCCCTGTGCTGCTCTCCCCAGCTCTGCAGCCTTCCCTGCACACCCACAAGGTACAAATCTTCCCTTGAAGCTTTGTTTGTTCGCTCGCTTTTAAATGGGAAACCGCCAAAATTCAGCGACTGTTTTCTAATTTGAACATTTTTATTTTCCACGAGGGAAAAGCAAATCCCACAGCACAAGTAATTGCCATTCAATCTCTACCCTGGGTTAGAGTTCCCAGTCGGTTTCTCATCTTCCAGGGCTGAAAGGAAAGATTTCCCTCGGGCCCTGCAAACGATGCCTCCATTATGTGGAGGCCGTGCGTGCGCATTCACGGGATCACAAATCTGAGTTTACTTGAGTGACTTTGGCATGGCTGCCATGAATCCATATTAAGCCATTCCCCAATATTTATTGTCAGCAGCATTAGAGGATGCCTTGCCTCCTGTTTCAGAACTTAATGGCCCATTGACCGCACTTCCTGCAAAGCACAAACTGTGTCCCACGACACTAAATCTGTGCCACGCTAATGAAAAGCCCTTTTTATTTCAGGCCGGTATCCAGAGTGGAAATGATTTAGATCACAGTCACTGGGTATTTTAACTCACTAACTCACTATTTCTTTAGTAATTAGAGATGAGGCCCATGGCAATGCCAAGTTGTAGGCTGACCCAAACATGCCTATCTATTCTGGATACTCTCCTGGAGATTTTTATTTAACACGTTTCGAATTAGAGCTGAGGTGGGAATGAAAAATTCTTTGGCACAAGTGAGGGACGCAGATGAGTGCATTTTCCACTTGGTTTTTTGGTCCTTAACACGGCAATATTTTATTTCACGTTAAAGACACCCAGAGGAGATGTGACAACAGGGACAGGGCCCAGCTCAGGAGTACAAAAGCAGAATGATTTCCCCTCAGCACCTTTGGGCTTGTCCTGCAGGGTGACTCGGGCAGAGTCACTCACAGACTGGCAGTGGCTTTCCTCCTCATTTTATGTTTGTTATTTTTCTAACCTCTTCAATCTCACTTTGCTGAAGCAGAGGAAATGAGGTAAATTGGTCCTAACACAGGCCAGGAATTGCTGTCCTGCTCCTGACATGGGGTTTAAAGGCACTGTGGGAGTGGAACAGTAAATCTCTGGAGCACAAATTTCTTGTGATAACACTAAATTTACCCAAATTTTATTGCTAAGATACAAAGTGTTATGGCAACACGAAAGAAAACAAGTTCTAAGGTTTTCCTTTAAGGCTTAAAGATCCACAAAACTCCACAAAGTGCAGCCTGCACTTCAGCAGAGACCTGGTGAGACTTCAATAACACAACTGTGCACCCACATGCTCTTTTTCAGTCCTGTGACACCAGACTTTGGTTTGTCTTGCTCAGCAAGCCCATCTCTAAGCCTGCTGTATGGATTAGGATACTCTAGATCCCTTCAGTGTCACCTGCTTTAGCAATGCCACTTTCTCTGCAAAGAGAAGCCCAGGAGCACTGCAGGCATTGCTGTGTGGTGGCAGGGGAGTGCAGGAGGGTTTGGAGTGCACTGGAATATTTTCAAGCTAGCAAGAAACAAGTGTGAAACCCAGAGACCCTCCAAGGCATATTAAATAAATCTGAGGATAAGAGTAACAACACAAAGGTCAGTGTTTCCAAAACCATAACCTGTGGGAAGCATTACTAATTACATACACAGGCACAAATACCCACACAAACCATCCTGTGCTTATTGTAAGATAGTTTTGACCTAAAATCCACATTCTTCTCCTTGAAGTGAAAACATCACCTTGATTCCACATGGATAAAACAATCCCTGCAGTCTTTGCCTCCATCCTATTTTTGATAAGAGATTTCTACTGTGTATCTTAGGTTAAGTATTAACTTACATGAGAAACAGATGTTTCCCCTCTGCAAGGAAAAGCATCTTTTCAAAGGTCAAAAGTGGGAGAGAAGGACTTCCAGGATTTACACAAGGCAGTGGCAGTTCTGGCCACTGTCCCTTCTGCTTTTAAGATCTTTTCCATTTGGCTTTAACTCTACCCAGTTTTAAAGAAGTTCTTTCATCCCATTACCTGGTAAAAGATATTTTCCATACTTCCATTGCAACCAGATTCATTCACTGGGCCGTTCCTAAAACCACAAAGGCTATTTTGTTGAATAAATCCAATCCCTGTGTTCATTCCTAAACGTAACTCAAAATATTTCAACGGTGCCTCCCCTCCTTTAGATGTTTTAATATTGGATAGGGAGATTTGCAGGATATAAGCTTTACAGCCTGTGAAGTTTTCACATCTCCAGGTGGAATTGCTTAACAGTTACAAAAAAAGAAAACTAAAAAAAAAGAAAGAAAAAAAAAAAAAAGAAAAAAGAGGAAGAGGAGACTTGAACCTGCTGGTCCACAAAAAAAGAAGTTAAAGCACAAAGAACTGTAAAACAATAAAGTTTTCCTCACTGGTTAAATACAATGGAATTAATGATCTGAGTTTCAAGGATATCTAAAAGCTGCATTGCATTACTTTGTTTAAGGAATAAACAGTCCCTGTCCCCTTCCAGCATTCCACCATCTTCAGGAGGATGAATAAGGACTTTCATAAATAATAATGTAGAAATATGCAGATGTGCAAAGATAAACAGCACATAGAGACCAACAGCAGAACAGAGAATAGCTCAGACCAAAATTACCATCAGCACCCAGAGAATTAGGAGAATTTCATGTCCAGTCCTTGATCTCAGCACATGAATAGATCAGGATGGAGGAAAAGGCAGATCTAATCTGAGATTCTCAGCCTGCATCTGCTAACCCCAGTGTGTGACTGCGGGCAGGGATAACATCCCAACCCTTTCCAGCACCAGCTATGGGAACCAGAAATGGAGTGAGGAGACTGAGGAGCTGTGAAAGGGGGAAGAACTGACCCTTCTTCCCTTCCAGCAGCCTGAGCTCATCTGATCTCCCAGACAGCCTCACACTGTCCCTGGAAGGCTTCACACCTGGAAGGTGGCACAGTCCCAGTAGCACAAGGGCTTAGACCAAGCCCTGCTCTTGCTCATTGATTTTCCCCGAAGCACAGGCTGTCCCCAAGGTCCCCAGCCCCAGGTGAGAGAGGGAGCAGCACCCAGAGCCCGTGGGGGATTGGTCCCTGCCTGCCCTGCCAGCACCTCCCAGGGCAGAGCAGGAGCAGTGCAGGGAAGGGCAGAGCCATGCCAAACCACAGGGTGGGGCCAGGAGAGTGTCTGCAGGAATTCTGCAGCTCTGGGACAGATAGCACCAGGGACTGGCAGGTCAGGAGCACACACATTTGGAATTATCAGCAAGTCACCCCTCAGGAGAGCACGAACCCCAGGGCATGGCCCTGCACTGGCTTGGGCTGCTCTTGAGGCCTTTTTATGCTTTAAATAAACAGAATCAAAGTCCAAGAGTTAAAACTCGACTTCAACTTTTATAAACTGCCAGTTTCTGAAATTACACAAGCAAACAATACTAAAATAAATAAAACCTACAGGCGAACCCTTTCTAAGAGCCCACAGCATTGTTAATGTCACTACCAGAGAGAGTTTGTCTTCTGTAAAGTTATATGAAGTCTTGGTTTGGCTGAACTCACGTTGTCTGGTCACTTCTGCCTTCCCTGGAGAGAATATGAATGGTTTCTATTTCGAGGAGGTTACAGGTAGCCATAAATTATCACCTAAGTGTGGGCTGCCTCAGTCCCAGCACCTTGCCAGCTCTTCAGAGCCCTGGATGGCTTTGGCACTGCAAGCTGCCAAGTCTTGGGCCACGTCAACTCAGTTTTTGACATGTGTTATGTGGATCATAGGGAACCATTGCAGAGCCCTCGTTATGGAAGAATGAAGCATTTTTTCCCCATCTATCATAGGTACTTTTTGGATGACTGCATTCCTGCAGGACTAAATCATCTTTTTTAAAAACAATTTTAGCTCCTCACTGCCCGTCCCTAAAATATCAGCCATGCCCAGGTAGCTCAGATTGTCACTGAACAAAGTTAATTATCACCTGCACATTGCTAAGTGTGGAGCTTTGTCTTTCAGGCACAAAAAGAAATTAATTACTACATTTAACTTTCTGACTCAAAGAAGTGAGTTGACATAAAATCCTGCCACGAGTGGAGATGCACATGAAGGCCTTTTCCAAAGTACACATTCCCTTAATGCTCTTGGAATAAAGCTATTTATATGTAATGCATGTGATATATGTTAGCTCACTGATCTTTGTAGTGTATGAAGGGATGTACTTTAAAGGCAGAGTTTAATTAAGTTTCTTAACACTCCTTTGTGAGGATAAAATAATCATTCCTGTTTTGCAGGCAAATGCTAAAAAGTTAATTAAATTACAAGATCCAGGCAGTGACTTAGAGGCAGAGGCAGGAAAAGAGGTTGGAAGACTCAGTTCCAGTCCCAGCTGACAGGAAACTCTCCCCAGTGAATGCTCTTGATAAAGACAAATTTCACCTGACTTCAGATCACACCACAAACCTCACATTTTACTGAAGAGACAACTTGAACTGTGAGAAACATTGCTTTCCTATAGAAAGCATAAAATAATCTGGGTATTGCAGAATGGTAACAATGATAAAGGAATACTTTGGATTCCAAATCTCAAAAACTCAGGGAAAACCCCCGAAATTAAAACTTGAATCAAAACTGCAAGAACCTGAAAAAAGGCAATGCAGTGCCTGATTTCTTTGGATTCTGAAGCTTCTGAAGGGTTCTGCCCTATTTGCTTCCTTCATCAAGTCCAAGATAATCCGAATTAAATGAACAAATAGTTATTCCTGGATGCAAAGATGCTGTTTGAAAGAAAAAGAGAGCTGGAGGGCAATTACTAAAATGATCCAGGTAGAAAGTCCCCTGATTTACATAGAAATGATTTGTTATTATTGTATTAATGATGTCATTTCTTTATCAAGTCACGATACAAACCGAGTCAAGTGCTTGGCAGGGGACTAAAGGAAAGCTGTAACCCAAGAGAACACGTACAGCTTCATTCTTCTAGAAGAGAGCTTGAATATTCACTTCATTGCGCTATCGCTCCTTTGATTGGGCTAATTAAGTCAATTATGTAAAAATATTCTGGCTTCCCAGGGTAGGCAAGGCTTGAAGAACAGTGGAAAAGAACAGAGAGAAGGAGGGTTCTCCAAAATTCTTGAGGAGCACCAACCGAGAAGGCAGACAGGTGAAAGTAAACGCAGGAATTTGGGAACACAGGAATTAGGGAAACCTGGATGGAGTTTGGTTTGTGACACAGCCTGTGGTCGAGCCATGGTGATGCCTCAGTCCCAGGTGGATTCTGGGGTGTTCAGCAAGGTGTGAGAGCTTGTCAAAGCCAAAATATTCATGGCACCTCCCTTGTCAGGGCAGCTCCTCTGTATCACAGAATGTGGGGAGGGTTAAATTCCTTTCAGCTGTATCTGTCTGTAGATACACAGGCAAACAAAATAACTTTTCCTTGGAAAACCAGCTCCCAAACACCCAGAGCATCAGAGGAAGGTGTCGTGAGAGTGAAGGGACTGTGAATCCTCCAGTCACCACTGGAATGGCTGGGAAAGCTGCAAGGCTCTGGAGATGCCAGAAATCCACCTGGATTTAGGGCTCTGGGGAGACACTCAGGGTGTTTTGCTGCTTTTGGAGAGAGACCCTGCAGCACTTTCTCTATATTCAGCAAGTCTCATAGCCTGACCTGGTTTCCTGCCGCCTCTGACACCACTCAGCTCAAAATGCCTTGCAAAAATGGAGCAGATAAGAATGCAGAGTGGTCCTTATCACAGGTCAGCTTTCTCTTCCATAGGGAGAACAGTCATGGCTTTGCCTTTCATTACTTAGTACAGTGGAGAAAGTAAGTTTTACTTAATGAAAGGTAAATGCATTCTTGTTCTTCTTGAAAGATTTAAAATCAACCAGTTTTAACACTAACAAAAAATGACAGTGAAACCCTCCTTGGGCCCAAAAGGCCCTTTTTGTCACTACCAAAGCTGGCCTGCTGTGGTTGGTATTGCTCCCTTTCCAGCAGAAACGCTCCTGTTTTGTCCCCAGGGCTCTGCACGGGCAGGTGACAGAGCTCGGCCCGCCCAGGGCAGCACATAGCAAAGTCCCTCTGCTGGGACACGAGGTTTGTCCTGGAGACCCGGGCACACACAGGCACTGTCCCCTGGGCCCCTGGGCAGCCTGACCTGCACACAGCCAAGGCACACCTCCAAGCCCCGCGGTGCCCCCGCCCTGAACTCGTGCCCTGCACGCTCTGAACCGGGCAGGAGCAGCAGCTCTCTGCTGGCTCTGCCTCTCTGCTGGCCTCCAGTGCTCCCCAGGTGCAGAGGTGAGCATGAGGTAATCTCACCTCCTGAATGTGAGGTTTAGTCTGTAGGAAAGCAGCGGAATTTATGTCATTCTGGCACGCAGGGTGTTTCTTCTCTGTAAATTTAGCAGCCAGTAGCACACTGGAGCTCCAGAACAGTGTGTGCACTATGCTACACATGGATCCCCCCTGCAGGGCTCTGTGTCAGGGCACAGCCCCAGCCAGGGCCAGGGGCTGGGACCTTGGCCAGCACACCCTCCTCAGCACTCCAGCTGAGCTGGGACACCTCTTTGTGGCCTCCCCAGCCCTGGAGGTGTCCAAGGCCAGACTGGACCTGGGAGAGTGGAAGATGTCCCTGACCATGGCAGGGGTGGAAGGAGAGGAGCTTTAAGGTCTCATCCAACTCCAACCATTCTAGGATCTACAATGCACACTGAAAAGGGGTTTTGAACAGAAACTGCCTCTGTTTGCTCACAGAATCTAAACTCTCTCTTAGGGGTGCATTTCCCAAATGATGCAGCAGTTGCTGCGTTTTCAGCTTTTTTTTAAATGCAAAATGCTCTTGTACATACAGTTCCTTTACCGAGTTGCAAGTTTGAATTCCAGTTTGATTCCCTGCTTTAGAAATGAGCAGAGCCCTTTCAATGGATCAAAGGCTTGCACTTAGAGGAACAAAACACATTGTTCTAAAGGTAAATACATTTCAGCTTATTAGTTATTCGTCCTCATGCTCTCAGACAATGAGTTTTTAAGGTTTTTCAAAGTCACTGAGCTGTCCTGTTATTAGACTTCTAAAATGTATTAGGCCCCTCATTAGGTGGCCACACTGCTATGACACATGTACTGTATTAAAAGCTGTGAACTTCTGCATGCCAGTGCTTCTGGGTTCTTTATTTTGTTTTACCAATGAGAAACATTTTATATGAATACAAGACTTTATTGTGAAAAAAAAATTATATTTCCCCAGTGCCTTTTTGTGTCAACAAAAGACTTTCCTGCAGAGTAATGAGTTTGCACTAAGCAGGCAAATACAAATAAACGAAATCTATGTGGATAACCAAGTGTGGTGTATGCATATATTGTATCTCCAAGGATTTAAAAACCCAACAGCACAAGGAATCTGCTCCTTTTGGAAAACAATAGCCATTTATGAAACATTTTTGCCAATTAAATTGCCAGAGAAAAATTAACCCTTATTATTGCAGACATTCCCAAAGAGAGTCTAAATAATCACTCTGCACCTTGCAGAGGGAGGAGGGTCTGGAGCTGCCTCGGGCTCAGGCTTGACCTTTCAGTGGCTGCAGTGCTGGAATTCCCAAAGCCATGAAGAGATTTAGGTGCAAACATCCTCCTGATTTCAACGGAGACAAAGGGTTAAACTTCTCCCAAAGTTTAAAAACACCAGCACAGACTGGGACTGGCTTCACCACCACTGTGCTGGAACTTGGCAGTGGGTTAAGAGGACACATCAGCACTAAACAACAGTTTGGAACAGGAAGAGAAGATGAATATCTAATCCAATTGAAACTCCAGAGGAAATATCACGCAGGCTGGCTGGAAGGGACCCAGCAGGCTCAGCCTAATGGCTCTGGGCTTAGGGAAAGCTCTGCTCTGCTCAGGGTCTCACTACCAGCCTTCCCTACCCCACGTCAGCAGCTGGAAGCAGGGCTGGATTTGGAGTAGCCAGAACCTCCCTCTTATAACACAACTGAAAAAATCAGCCTTGTATCTTCTAAAATCCAAACCGGTCCATTAATAGGGATGTACTGATGGCCAGGGATGTCTGGGAGGAGATGGAGGATCAAATTCACCCTTGTGTTTCTTTTATACAGAATATATGAAAAAAACTCTTCTGAAACATAAACACTTCCTATTTAGGATACAAGTAGGAGGAGCATTACCCTGTTGCTTCAAATGGAAAAATAAATAAACACCTGAAGTCTTCCACGCAGGAGTCCCAGAATTCTCCAAAATTTCCTGGTTGTCTAGGAAAACCCATTTACAGCAGTGCTGTTTCCCAACCCAGGAGCTCTAAATCCCCTGCAGGCTCTGCACAGGGCCAGCCCCAGGAGTGGAACTCCTGAGAGCTGGGCTGGCAGCCAGACCTCGGGGAGCGGCCGCTCGGGGCTCCCACCAGGGCTGCGCCAGGAGGAGCCCGTGGTGTCTCCAGCTCCTGCTGAAGGCTGATCTCATGCAGATCCAGGAGAATGTGAAGGAACCTGACTCTCCCAGCCTGAGCCCACGGAAAAAATGTTAATTCAGGGCAGCTCCCACGTGGAGGAAGCGCTGTGGTGAGGGGCACCTTGGCCAGGGGAGCAGGGCAGGGAGCAGCTCCCTTGGGAAAGAAGCCAAGGATTCAGCCCTCAGCATGGCTCCCACCTGGATCTCTGGGGGCAGATTTTAAAGGTTCTGTCCTGCTGCAGGTTGCAGAGACACTTCAGCCTGGCCTAAAGCCAACTTGGGGACTTAACTAATTAATTCATTATAGTCTGGCTAGTTTTTAGCTGGATCAGTTTTCTGGTCCAGGTCACTGCCCTGAAGCCTGATGCTGGAACAAGGGAGGCAGCAGCCACAAATATCTGGAAGATGAAGAGAGTGGGATGGGATTTCTGTTGTGCCAACAGAAGATAATTATTTCAGGATGAAATGACACCTAACAGCAGCCTCGCTTGCTTTTGGGAACATCTTCTGGACACACTACCACAAACTGCACTCTGGGCAGTTTTCCAAAGCAATACATCTTTTTAATAAAAGAGAATATTCCAAAAGAGAACTGGATTCCCACAAGAAATTTGGGGATTCAAAAGAAGATGACTGTTGGTTTTCAGGAGTGTTCTACAGAATGCTCCTGTATTCCTTTCTCTCAGATTCCCATTGGCTCACTGTGCTATATCAGCTCATGCTGCCCTCTTCAAGTCCCATTTAAAGCCCAGGGATGGTTTTTAGGATGAAGCAGGGAACAAAGCCTTGGCAGCACTCAGGCTCAGGCACGGCTCAGTGCTGCTGCCACTTGCTGCTGCACGGCTCCCCCTCGTGCCTCTCCCAACAGGAGGGGATTCCCTCCCACCCCACATGGACACGCTGGACTCGTGCTCAGACTCTGATGAACATTTCACAGAGGACACTGAAATCTCAGCTCCTTATCAACACATGGTTCATAATTAGAATCACATTAAGTGTGGTTTTAGCAAGGTGGTCCCATCAGGGTGAGGCCTTGCTCGGTTGTGGGTTTGATTTACTGGCCACAGTAATTGCTTTCTGAGATGAAAGAACCAAAATATGTGTAAAAATATTAATGGCCACTGTCTAAGGAGGCAGGAGGCTGGTGCTGGCTCCTGGGTGATGTGATGAGTGTTAACTCTGTCAGTCCAGCTGAGCAGTGGCCCCTGAGGCAACACAAACATCACCCTTCACTCATTTCCCATCTCACTCTTTGCATAAACATCTCCCAGTGGGAAACTGTTTGCCCTCAAGATTTCAGGGGCCCATAAATGCAAAAAAAAAAAAAAAAAAAAAAAAATATCAGAGGGAAGAGATGTATGCTCAATCTGGATAACCATACAGTGGAGCTATTTGTGCAACGATTTCATACTGAGGTTGCACGTGGCAATTCTTTACACAGAAAATCCCTAAAATAGGGGTCTGGTTTAAACCATGGACCTGGGCAGTTTCCTGAACAGAAAGAGGTGGCCCAAGTCATGTTTGGATTATTCCAAAAATTACCTATCCCAGCAGGACTTCACTGAGCTTAGCTGGGCACTTTCTATTTAGATCCCAGCGTCAAGGTCCAAAAAAAGATCTGCACTTAATAAACCTTCTTTATGCTGAGATTCAAACCCTGGGATTTCACTTCCCTCTCTCCACGCACACATCATTTTGACCCACAGGACAAGTTTTATGCAGCCTGTCTTCAGCTGCAATAGAACACAAACTTAATACTCTTGAAAAATCCATTTTTTGCCTGACCCACTTTCTCCTCAATCACAAATTCCCCTTGGAAACACTTTGAACTGGACACCTACCAGTTAACAGCCCCACAGAAATGTGAATAATTCTGAAAAACTGAAGCATGTAAAATAAAATTTCAAAAGTCCTGTCGTTGAAAGACCCTCAATCCCTGGGTCCAGCTTTATTGCCTAAACCTGCCACAGGCAGGAAAACGGCTGAAATAAGGGAAGAAATAAAGATATTGCAGCCTAATTCACTTTTTAAACATTGCCACTGGTATTATTTCATGAAGTTTTGTAGAGGATTTAACTTCTCCCTAGGTCTCTATCAGCACTTTTCGAAGCAATGACAAATCTGATTTGTTACAGGAAGAGGCTGAGTGTATCTCAAGCCCCAAAGTACAGCTTAGGAGTGAAGAACATCGACTTCCCAGCTCCCAGCTCCCTCTGGAAACACTGAACCCATTGTGAGGGACTTTGCCACTTCCACTGCATGAAGCCTGTGGAGGTTGAAATGGGCTCAGTGGGATTTGTGATGGAATCCTGACTGCCCTGAGGTGAGAGAGACTTGTGGCAGGGATGTCAGGGCAGCTGTATTTCACTGCTGGAATGTTCCTTGGCCCCAGGTACATGCACAGGGTCCTTCCACAGCTCACATGGGCTGGGCCCTCCACAGCCACGGCTTTAAAGAGTTTTGATGTCTTTAATTGTTATTTTATTACACATATTTCACCATTTATCCAGCGTTTTTCATTTCACCCCCTAGTCTGGTAGATTGACAGAAGCAAACCAGTACAACTGGTTTGGATATAATGTTGTAGCTCCCTTATTCCAACTGATTTGGGAGTTTATTTGCCATTGCACACAGGTGCCAGAAGGTACAGATTGCATCCTGTGTGTGTGAACACAGGGCTGTAGCCTTGGGAAATTCAGAATTTAAGAAACTCTGCACCAGTTACCAGTTCACAGCCTGCAAACACAGGAAGCCCAGTTAAGGAAAGATCTGAAGACATGTGGGACTCCTCATGAAGGTACTGACAGCATATTTAACCCCAGAACCCTCACAGGGACATAAAAATGAAACTAATAGGAAAGGCAAAACACCTTTTTCCATTAAGCTTTCTCAGGGAATCTAATCTTTCTGATTTTAGCACACTTAAGTTGCTCAGCTGCTGCAGAGGGATTTTAGTTCCTTTGCTACACTTTGGACACCAGCATCAAAGAGAGAATTTGACTTTCTGGATGAAAAGAATGCCACCAACCACGCTCAGCCCCAGGCTCTAAGGGGAAAACATTTCCTCCCTCAGTTCTCCTCAGTAGTACCTATAGTTCATGTCTTCTCCCAGTGAGGTGGGGAATCCTCTCTGGAGAAAAAAAGCCTTTTTTCCTTACATAGGAAAACACCAGCAGTTAAAAATCTGATGGATTTAAGGTGCCCCAGTGTGCAAAGTAATACCTGAAACAGAATCCCAGCTGCCAAGTCTCCCTCTTGCTTTCTCCTGGCTGCTGTTCCTTGCTTGCACACTTTCTTCCCAAAAGTTGCAGCCTGAGCTCATCCAGAGGGACACAGGGGACACAGGTGACTCCATGACCACCAAGCTGTCAGGATAAAAGCAGCTCCCACTAATTCCACGGGCCATAAGGCAGCCCAGACCTCAGCCAGGGATTTTAGGTGGCACCTGAGTGCAAATGAGAACCCATGGCAATAATGGCCATTAGCACTTTTCCTGGGCAGAGCCCATATTCCCATTTCCTTGACCGAGATGATGATTATGGACAGGAGCCTGCAAAGACCCTTTTCTGCCATAACTATTCTGTTTCCTCACTCCCAGTCAGATGGTGGGAGATTTTTTTGAGTGCCCCTACTGTAAATTGCCAAGAATAACTGTTGCCTCCCCTAAAATGGGAGTGAAAACAGCCCTGCGGGTTCCCTCTGAAGTGACAGCAGCTCTGACTGACTTCAAAGGCGACGCGAGGTTTTTAGTGAGGGCTGTTTGTTGATTTTTTCTCCAGTGAAGTGATATTACATGGCATTTCCAACCCTCAATCCTATTAAGTGACAGAACTACCTAATAGCACTCATTAAATAACATAACTTGGTGTCAGAAATTCACTGACAGGCTCCTGCAATTGAAGTGGTAGATTTATGCCCTAAAAAAATACGGGTTTGGTGTTATTGTGACTGGGGATTTTTAATAAATGTCATTTATTTTAACAGGTGAAAGTGTAAGAGCTAGGACAGTTCAAGAAAAGGTTATCACAGCTGAGAAGCTGGTGCTGAATTTTACATTTAGAAAGCAAGAAGAAAATATTCATTGCTGCTGAGCTCCTCCAGCTCTGGGAGATCATTTCTTGGGTGACACCACCCTACTCTGCAGCGTTGCCACAAGACACTCAGATGTTCCAGCACTATTCAGGAACTTTCCATCCTTCTGGCCAAGGAAATGCTCAGAGTTAAGCACAGGTGAAGTATAAGACAAGTAAGCACCTGAACCTCTCAGATGGCAAAGCCAGAATTCAGAAATGCTCTGTTACCGACGTTAGAGCGCAGGGATCGTGTCCGTACATCCTGCACAGGGACAGGGCAGGTCTGACCCAACCAAACCCAGTGTAGGTCAGCACAGTGACAGAGCTGAGCTGGCCCAACAGCTGATGCTGCTGAAAGGTCTGTCCAAACCTTCTCTGTTTGTTTTTTTCTACCAGCACTCCCCATCAGCCAATCCTGCTGCTCCTTTACACCACTTTGAACATTTACCAACCCTTCGCTGCCAACTGCACAAATCCTCAGGTCTTTTCCTCACTTTCTGCAGGTGCAGTGATGAATCTGCTCAGACAGGAGCTCAAGTGCCAGAGCAGCACAGGGAACCTGCCAGGACCATGAAATAATTCAGGCATTAAAGGGACCTCTGGAGGTCCCCAAGTCCAGGACAGTGAATCCCTGTCTTGGCTCTGCTGGATCAGGCAGAGCAGGCAAACCCTCCTGCAGCCTTCTGCATCTGGCACCAAAAGCTCAACTCCCACAATTGTCCAAAAAGATTGAAAGGTTTTTTTTTTTTTTTTCATGCAACATGAATGTTGCTGCAAAAATGACTTCTTTTTGTGCTCTAAAACAACAATAAAAAAAAATTTCCTGGAAATAACAATTATGAGTTAAATCCCTGATTATAACATTTTGAGCAAAGGCAGAATGCTCTAAGGAATACCAAAACAATGCAGTGAATATTTGCACAGCAGGAAGAGTTTGGAGGTGTTTGTTTGTCATAGTTTGTTCCTACTAGACAGAAAGGTTCCTAAAGAACCCATATAAAGACCTCTGATTATTAATAGAGTTATGAAATATATTTCTAACCTGTTTATAAATGGTTTAAAGGAAATCAAAAACACATAAAAAACAAACCCAAGTTTACAGTAAAAGGACAGAGAACTAAATTGGTTATTCCAGTAAGCAGTATGTTATAGGGAACTGAGCTGAGCTGCCTGCCATCATTCTACCTGGAAAAAAATCAAAATGGGGGGAGGAGGAAAGATTTTTAGTTTGCCATTTTTTTGCAGAAGCCAAACAAAAGGGAAAAGTCCAACTATTGTATTACCCTACTGCACATATGGACAAGTAATGCACACAATGATTTCACAATGTGCTTTGAAAAGATTCAATAATGGCTTTGGAAATATGGGAAAGTAATTTTTAACACTACATAAAAAAGTAATAGTGGGCCCAATCCTGTCACCACTAACTTAAACTGGGGAGTGCTGAACTTTCAGGATCTCTTGGCAGATCTAGAACATTTTTCAGCAGCCTAGTTCAGGTATTAGCAAAGCCCAGCCTAGCTGGCTCCCACCACATCCCCAACTTGCTAAATTATTCCCCTGCTCCATTATAATGTAAAACAAAAATACTTTCAATGTGTTGAGTCTCTGTGCGTTTGGACAGTGCCTGCCTTTGCCTGTCACTCTGACAGTCCTGAGCACTCTGGCCATCAGCTGCCTGAGCATGGAGAGCTGCAGCCCAGCCAGAGCTGCCCCCCTCACCAGCAGCCCTGAAACCACCAGAGTCTGGTGAACTTCTGATTTTCTGCATAATGCTGCCACCAAAACCAATGTCTCACAACCAGTCAGAGGGCAATCCTGGAAATGTAGAGAGTTCAGTTTCCAGAGATATTTAGGTTTGAAAGAAACATTTTAATGTTGCCTACATGGTAAGAAAAATGGCAGGGACGAATGTAGGGACTGAGAGGTTGTGTTAAGGACCAGCCACCCTCCCCATCAATGACATCAGAATATGGCACATTTCACAAGGTGAGCTTGCACCCAAGAGCCCTCCCCTTGTTCACCCAGCCCCTCTGCAGTTTGAGGTGGTGCTGGAAATACCAAACCTCTGCATGTGGCACGGGAGATTTCAACCATTGTCCTGCAAACCTGTTGCACATCCCAAGACACAGTTGGATCAGACCAAAATTCTGAGGCAGGGAAAAAGGGAAAACTCCAAACAAATGAATACTAAGTTACTCTTTCTCATGCAATCTCACTGGCCAAGTCTGGACTACAGGGCTCATCCCTTTCTGCCTCCTCTGGCTCCCACTCCAGACACACCCGGCACACTCCGGTCCAAAAGCACCATGTCATGTACCAGAGAGTTAAAGCAGTAAATACAAGGGCAATGACCCAGAGTTCTCTTTCACCCTCTGCTTTTCTCACAGTGTTTTCAGCAGAATTTCTGCTTTAAAGCATCTAAAACCTTTCAGTTTCTGTCAACTGATGCAACTCGTGAAGTGAAACCTTGAGGCTGCACGCAGAAGAGCTTTGCCCACAACACGCACTGGGACTCAGGAATCCTCTGGGGTGCCTCAGAGCCACCCTCCCCTCCACTTCCAATCTGTTAAACCCTACAACTCAGCCCAAATAAACCAGACCCTAAAAGATCCAGTGGTTCCTTCTAGTTAGTCCCCTAGTTTGAGTTTGTTTGCAGTGCTGGCTTTAAGTTCAGCTCTACTGTGAATGCCTCTATCAGTGCCTGGCAGCTCTTCATGTGTCCAGGACAGCTCATCAGATTAATCCAGGTTGTTTTGTCTTTTCCTTCCAGTTTGGTGTTACCCACAAACAGTAAAACTTTTCCTATTCAATTCTCTTGCTGTTCTTGAAGAGCTGAAACAACGTGGTAAAAAAGTTCTACCATGGTAAAGTTGGTCTTGAGAAGGAAAAGTTCATTTCTCGTTCTTTTTATGACCTTGCTGACATTTCCTAGCCATAAGCTGGAAATGTTAAATGATAAAAAATACAATATTAATCAACCAATTGAGTTGCCAGTTCTAATTTTGGATAGAAAACTGGACAGAGAAATAATCAAAGACTTACCAGAAAAGCAGATGGCTGCAGAGTGCTTCTGGCAGTCATGCTACTCGCACATGGGACCACTTGCGTTTAACAAATTGGACAACAGAGAGAGGAGTGAAATGGAAATTGGGGCTCTACTCCATTCAGATTCTTCAGAATGTTTGTTTTGGATTTGTACCTCTGCTGCAATTTACAACTCTAGATTAGATAGAGCAAGAGTAATATTCTTGACTAGAAAAAAACCAGAATGGCCAGACTGTCTGCCAACTCACACACGTTGTCTCCCTGTGTACAAATAATACCAACATATAAATGGGTCTAAATAAAACCCACTACTAAACGTGTCTTTTACTACACAGCAATAAAGTTGCACGAGACACTCCCCTGAGTCAAACTGCAAGGCCCGTATCAGCATGGAAACAGGATGGAAGGAAGACCCAGAGCAACCTGAGATGTCACAGCTGTCCCCATGCAGCAGGGACCTCCTATTGCAGCTGAGAATCCATCCCAAAACACTCTGCTCAGGAATTAAAGGGGCATTTGTTACCAGCATGGACCAGTTTTGAGACACAAGGCATAGTTCAATGCTTCTTAATTGATCACGAAGGTAAAAACCCACAAATCCAATGTCAGCTGTATCAATACCAAGGCACACAGGTAGCAGATGACACCAAAAATGAAGGAAAAAGACTCATTCTGTCAATCTTCCTGTAAGAAATCAGTTACCTCAGTGTTTAACAGGAAAACATGAAGGTCTTTCTCAGTGAGATGCCAGTTGCAGCTTAAGGAAACGTATGGCCAAATATGACATCACCTACCACAACCAAAAATTGAGATGAAAGTTGTGCTGGTCTCAGGGACCAGTCACTCACCAGGGAACCGGTGGTTTTATGTGCACGCCTTCCTGAAGAATCCAAAAATAACATTTTTCCATGGAGCAGAAATTCCTGCAGCGTTCACGCTTTTCCTTTCAGCAATGTTGCAATCCAGCGTGCCAGCCCTGTGTAATGAGGTCATCCGACAGTGTAATTTGTAGTATTTCAGTCTGTCAGAATTGAGCCTAGTGTTTCCATGGCAACTAGATTCAAACAAAAGATGGAGCAGACAGAATTCATCTCTCCCTGCCACCACCCAGATTTTTATATAAATATATATGTGTATATATATATAAAACATTACACATATATAAAGTTAGTGTTCATGATTCATCACTAAGCAGCACTAGAAAACTGGCACTGGGGAAATAGCAACACACAGGGCTAACATTAAAAAAAAGGTAATAAATGTATAAACTGACATCAATAAAATACATTAAAAAAAAGGTAATTCTTAATTCTCAAACACCTGGGAACAGAGCATGGTTTTCCCAAAGACCCAGACAGGAAAAGATATTATCCACTTCTGGTTGGGATAGATGGAAGGCGATCCTGGCTATGCTGCCCTGAGGTGAAGAACATGGCACTTTGCCCCAGAAAAATCATCCTTCAACCATTAGTGTTACTATGCTCTTGTTTAGGAAAGCTTGACTGTTATCAGCTTCCTAAGCTTGGGTTTGGAAGTTCTTATGCAAGCCTTGCACATCTGTCAATTTATTTTAGTGCCCTTGCAGGAGCTGAGCTGGGTCCAGTTGCTGGATGGGAAACTCTGGATGTGGAACCAAAAGCAATTTCTAGTCAAATAATATGATTAACATCAACACCGGCCAGCCTCTTCCTTTTGAAATAAAAAAGTGGAATGGAAAGCTTGATTTTCCTACAGATCACTTCTCCTTGACATTGGAGGCGTTTCTGAGATCTCATTTGGGTCCTGAACACAGATTGCCAAGAACACACTGTGTTACTAGCACAACTCCTGACAATCCATACAAATCCCAGAACAGCCACTTGGGTCCCAACTTGGGCTTTAAAGAGAGGATGAACCTCTCCTAACAGGTGACATGCACCTGCCTCCAGAGATCTGTGCAGAGTCCACAAATGGTTTCCTGACTCCTGTGCAGTGTCACTTTACAGCCTCTGGTGTAAAAACATGGGAGAGTTTGAGCAGATCCCTAAAAAGGGTGAGAGGGAATTTCTGAGAGCTGATACATCAGCTGGTGAGAGGGTGATACACTGACTTTTCTTGTGCTGTGTCACTGCAGGTCCTGGGGGTTTGCTGCTGGCTGCCATCTCTGGAGGTCACCATGTGCCCGATTCCCAAGGCTCAGGATCAGCCACGGGATGGGATTGTGGCTGGAGGGCAGTTTGTCCTCTACACCAACTGCTATTGCCTGTTAAGAAAATAAAAGAATGTTAAGTTAGAGAAATGTTGGCCATTTAAAAGAAACAAACGCACTCAAAAGCACTGATCCCAAACTGATCTCGAATTCTCATCCTAGAAAACAGAATTTCCCCATCAGTTTTTGCCGGATGGACCAAAAACTCATGGTGAATACAGGAAAAAAATGGTGTGCATGCATAATTTGAAGCACAGGAATGTTTTCACAGTTTGCCCTCCTAAAATTAAACATACTCAAGTCTTTCACCTGAGCAAAGACCTTGACCCCACAAAGCTCATCCACTCTATGGCAATTCCCTGGAGTGATGAAAAGTGAAGAATCTACTTCTGAACTCAACTGAACTATGTATTATACTGAATTACAGATGCTTCTTTACCAACCTCTGTCTTTACAGAGTGTCAGCAGTTCACAGCTTATTTTACAGCTGACCCAGACCTTGGCATGTCTTCCAGTGAATATATTTATAAAAATGTACACAAAGAGCGGTTACCTCTTTTTAACTTCAAAAAAATCATTGTTCTGCTACTGCACCAGAAGATGAAAAACGCTTGTTTAGGCAGGAGTGTTTAAAAAGTACAAAAATAAATGAAACTGTGGATTTCTTCCTAATTATCACCAGTTTGTGACTGTCAGAGAAGATGTACCTTGTCCATGTGAAACCCCTCATTACCCCCTCCTTCCAATAAAGGCAATCAACATGGAACTTAAAAGTTCCTGTCTGCATCCACTTTACTGCCTGCACCATCCTGCCCTTTGAAACAGAGTCGTGTACGAAGCCCATCAGAAAAACTGAAGGAAATTGGAGATAAAAAAGATTTTAAAATAACCCCAGTATTTATGTCTCCCAAATGGGAAGTTCGGAGCAGCGAGGGCAGGAAACGGGCCGGCATTTAAGCTGATTACCCAAGCCAAGCCCTCTGCCTTTTCAGCAGAGCCACGCTGCCCAAGTAAAACCATTTGGATTAATTGGAGTTGGGCAGCAGGAAGAAGATGTCCCATTTTATCTGGAGTGTTAGTGCTGGCTGGCTGGAGAGGGGCTCGGGGGCCGCTAATTGGGCTCGCCGAGGGGCCCTGGCGCAGGTGGCCACGGGGCCCCCAAGCTCCGGCCCCTTCGGAGCAGGAATTCGCACAAATAAAAGTCTGGCCCTCTGGACATGGATCTTATTATGCGTTTTCCCTAATTATCCGGCGGGCTTTGCTGCTCGCCGAGCTGCCGCGGGTGTTCGCGCACATCTCCTCGTTCGCACTCGCGCATAACCGAGGAGACAAATAATATTATGTTAGTGGGAAGAGCCAGAATTAGAAAGGAAATACTGCCACGTTTAGATTTAATCTGCTGAGCGTTAGATCGTGATTCACTCTGACATAAAAGCTCAAGAGCACGTTTAGCCAGGGTGAAAGGCATTAGTGTTTTACATGAGAAGGAAATAAGTCTGATGTTTCATGGGCTGCATTATTTGCTGTTGAAATCCTAATGACTGCCCACGCTCTACACCTACGTTGTACCTAATGAATTGGGTTTAAATTTCAGAAAGCTCCAGCAACAAATCAGACGATCGTATTTGCTTCTGGCTCTCCATCACAGAGGAGATTTTTAGTATAGGAGAACAGAAAAATTACAATAAATTAAAAAAAAAAAAAAAAAAAAAGGTTTCAAATGTAACACTTCATTTATCTTCCCCACGTTTCACAGCAATATTATTTAAATAAGCATCTTTTTTGGTAAAATATTTTTTCTAACAGGTAACTGCTCAAGCAGTGTAAGCAGGATTGGTATCCCTGTGTTTCCAGTGTAATTTGAGTTTTACTTGGGCTTTTGTTTTCATCTCAACACATTTCCTTCATGCAGCAACAGGAATCGATGTATCTAAAAATCCAAAATACACTGGACAAGCTACTGACTCTTCCTCACAAATGCCAATTCCCAGGAGCTGCTGTGACTCCATGAACACTGCTCTCCTGCAAAGCCAACTGCAGGTTGCAGGGCTCTCCAAAGATCTGCAATTTCAAGGCAGATAAATGTTATGTAAACTCAAATTTTCCAACTTCATTGCTGTGTATTTTTCCATGCCAAGCTGCGCTTTATGTAGAAAGCAAACATCATTGAATTTATTTTCTGAAAAAAGCAAAATAAAGTTTACAGTTCTGCCTGGCCTCGAGTTTGTTTATCAACACAGGAGCAGACTGGCCTCATTACAATGGGGATGGCAGAAAAAATCCTTCTTCAAGCTGAACATGAGCCAAGAGTGCTCTCAGCAAGTGAGAGCTTCATCTGAGCACAGCCTTGACCTCCTGGGCCTGATGAAGAGATGGGGGTTTAATAACAGGTTATCTGAGAGGAGATAGATACAACTCCCTCACTTGGAAAGAAATTATAGCGGTGAGAGAGCCAAACTTCTTGAGACAGATGCACAACAACAAAAACTGTGCCTAGGCAGGCTCAGATCAGAGATTAGCAAAAGGTTTCTCAGCAGAAAGGTGGTGCAGCCCCCAGACAGGTGCCCAGAGAGCCACAGGATGGTGATTCTTGGAGATATTTCAGGCTAAACACGTGCCCATTGACACTTTTGATAAAATATGTTGCAAAAAATCTTCTTGACGACGTATTGGAGGAACCGCAGATGTTTGACACTTCTCAAAAGCACCTGTCCCTCTTTTTTTAATAAACCCCCCCAAAAGCCTTATCATGAAATGCCTGGTGACTTTTGCTCCATGCCCTGTCTCCCCAGAATACCAGCCCATCCAGGCACATGCAAACCCTTGTTGTGATGGACCTTTCCCTGTAGACACAGATTTAGGAGTTACAGGGCAGGATCTGTTCATACAAGTTGTGTCACAAGAGCAAAGCCCACATGTTTGAAGAGATTATCAGTCAACTACAGTTCTTTCCACTGTAGAAACAGTTATTCAGTTAAGATAAACAAAGAAATTCCCATGCACTGCAAAGGAAAACCTATTAACTGATTAAACATGTGAATCAGTTGATAAACTGGTTATCAAAGTTCTGAAAACATTTTTAACAATGACCCTTCCTGCCATGTTTAACAATGACCCATAAAAGCTAGAATAATTCAGCCCTTTACAGGAAAGCAGCTGGATAGAAAACAGAAAGTATTTCTGATCTAAGAAGCTGCAGCTATGCCATATGAGCTGACAAATTTAGACACTAATTATGAGTAAAGTAGTGATAAACATTTTAAATGCCAATTAAAAGCTTTGCCCAAAGATTTTTCAAAGCTTTCTAACTTTTCAGCACACAGAAAAAAAATTGGATGGATGTTTGCAACTCATTTCTCATTTCAGGCTTTTCAGGCAACTATAAAAATGCTTACTAAAAACCAAACCAAAACTTTTGGTTTTGATTTTAATTTTTAGGACAAGCTGAAGATCTGCAAGTAGAATAGGAATGTAAATACCTGTGTTCTTCCTGCTACTGATCATGCAAATCCCATCTCAGAAAAAACTCCACCTCAGAAGTATTTACAGACATGCAAAAGCAGAATGCAGCACAGACTAATAATGACATTTCACTTGATAGAGAACACAGTTTTACTTCTCAGTACATTTGAAAAAAGCTAAGTTGAAAAAAAAAACATAGACCTGGCCCTTGGGGTAGCTGAAAGATCCTTTCAGACAAGTCCAGATCCACAGAAGAGCAAAAATTTGGGTGCCAGACAAAGGTCCTGGCTAACCAACAATTGTTCACATGCAAAGCACAGGCAGAACCTGCTCCACATCAGGTGGAGATTTATATTTTCCCAAAAGTCAGAGAAATAGTCAGACCTAAGGCACTTTTCAGAGCATTCTATTCCAGTGCTTGACATCTATTCCCTTTTCTCCTAACCTTTGTATCAGACATGTAAACCAAAATATACCCAAATCCTAGTTCTGCATGGCTTCATGGCAAGCACATTGCCTACAGGATTATTTTTCACTATCAGAAAGATCTGTCCAGCTTAAAGGCAACACCACAAATCAGAGAAACCCCAGATTGCAAGAGATTTTCACCAGGGTCTTGTTCACCAAGATAGCCAAGACTTTGACAAACTTTTCAATCAACTAAGAACTTTTAAAGAAGTTAGAGAAAAAAGATTCAGGCTTTCTACCAATTACTGCAAAGGATTGGAAGTAAGTTAAAACAGTCAATATTTAAACATTTGGCTTTACAATGATCTTAAAACAATCCAGTCTTTTTTTAAAAAACATGTCCCAGCCTTCTCCTAAGCTGAAATAATAACACATACAGAATTAAATGCCAATACTCTATTTTCATTCCAGAAACACAACATTTAAAAGCAATCAAATGAGGCATTTGTTAACAGAGGAGCATAAATAAAAAGAAAATGTCCAGAGGTTTTCAATTTTGAAAAGCCTGCTACCATTTCTGGGAACATCATATCACAAAAGCGAGGCTCGCTCACTGTATAGAAAGACCATATTTATTTGGCTACAGCCCTGCTCTCAGTGAGCACTGACTGCTTTTGGAAGAGGAAGAAAACAAGAAGTTCAGAGTGTTATTTTGAAGGTTATTCCAAGACTATAATGGATCTGGAACAAGCTGAGCCCTGTGCAGACCTGGGATGTGGAAGGAGCATCCCTCTGTGCAGAGCCCCTCAGTTCCCCAAATCTAAAGGGAGATGAATACATCAAGGATTTGAGAGTTTTGGTTCTGTAATTTGAAAAAGATGTCGAAACTGCCCACTTCATATAATTAAGGTCATGCTGCACTTCTCTGGTGTGCAGAAACAGAGCAGGAAGAGCACAGCCCGTTCTGCCATCATCTCCCCCTCAGCAGGGAGGCTGCTCCCACTGGGAGCTGCTGCCTTGCAGAGCTTTGCCTGTGTGTGAGCAGAAAGGCAGAACGAGTTTCCCCATAACCCCTGGCTCAGGCAGTGCCCCCTCCTCTGCCTCAGAGCTGGACTCCACGTGGACTTTGTGTAAAGCAGAAATGCACCTTCCTTCCCCGCTGACAATAATCTCAAATATTCCTTCGAACGAGATGAAGCAGAGAAATGTACAGCCAGGTTTGCAGCCTCTCCTTTCTCCTGCTTATCCCTCACTTTGGAGCAGCCACTCGGACATCAGCACTGCCATTTGGTAAAACCAAACCCTACATTTTTACAGAAACTGCTTGATTTCAAATGTTTTAGCAACCAAGTGCTCAGCTTGGATACCTTGAAGAATTTGAAAGTTTTCAGGTGGTGAGAACACAGAAGTCCCAAGTCACCTTTCTCCAGACAACCCACAGTGATCATCAAACATTTCCAGTGCCTGTTGCAGAAACTTGCTTACCTATAAATACATTTACAGCTACTTCAGACATCCCAGTTGGTCAGTACTCAATTCAATGGTTTTTCCTATTCTACTTAGATATTTTTGCAGTTACACGTGACATGCAATCCTTGCTTTTCTTCTAGGGATGAAATTTGAGTTGTAAAAGCATAACAAAGTGATGCTGAGATTCATGGTACTGCTTTCAAAGAAACCTCCTTTGGAACCCATCATACAATGAAGTGTCCTTTTCAACCCCAGGTTTCCAGTTTTGCAGATGGAGGCAGAAGTGTCAGACAAACAACGCTCAGGTCTGGCCCTTGCTGGATCAAAGGCAGCAGGTCCTGGTGTGCCAGGCTTCCTGCAGCTCCTCTTTGCCACTGGGAATTCCTGCCAGCTCCAGGGAAGGAGTTTTACTGCTCACACTCAGCCTGACTCATCCTTTGCAGCTCCATGCTGCAGGAGGTGTCCCTGTGAGTGTCTGCAAACAGCAGCTGGGGATGTGTTCCATGGAGTGCTGGGAGGGGTGGGCACATCACCATGGCCCCTGGGTGGGATATGGCCAAGTCCCACCAGTTCAGCTCCCTTTGTGCCTTCCCTAAGCGGGAGGATTCCAGGAAGGGAAGGCCTTTGGGCAGGGATCAGCCCTTGCCTGCCAGCCAGTATTCTCCATGGCAGAATCCCATCCCTGACATGGATGCTCCCTCTTGTCCCATGTGTGCCACTCATTTCCAGCTCCAGAGGGGAGCATGATGGGAGCAGGTTGGATCAGAAAGTAAAATAAAGTATTTTCTGATGCAAACTGTGACTTCAAGTTAGAACAAATATTACAGAGACAATAAAAGGTGACTGAGCAATCTCAGACTAGTGCAGCCCTGGCCAGGTAGGAACTGTGCTCAGTGGAGGGAATGACAGCAATACTTCTTCAGTTCACTATGAAATATTTCAACTCTCTGAACTGCTGAGGCAATTTTTCAAATTGAGTAATTCAATGAAATTGCCACAGACTGATAAAACAAAGCAACTGTGTCAAATCTGCAGTTTCCCTGCAAGACCTGAGGGAGAAAAAGAGTTAACAATGATCCTGAAGGTCTTTATTTCAAAATAAACCACATGTTTAAAAAAAAAAAAAAAAAAGAAAGAAAGAAAGAAAGAAAAGGAAAAATACCCACTGTCTGTAACATTATAGTTTTCAAAGACTGTGCAGCCAGGAATTACAGATAAGCCCTCTTAAGACCATAAAGAAAAATCTTTTGATAGTGTTCAGCTTATTGAACTGGCTCCTCGGTGTATTCACAGCAATAAAGCTGTCAGGCAGACAGAAAAGGAGAGCTAAGTGTTTCAAGCCTCAGCCACATGAACTCCTATTAACCTGCATTACCAGGCAATTGTTGCTGTGAGCAGAGTGTTCCCTGTGTCAAGTGCTTGTAAAGGACACAGGGAAAATCCTCCAGTGACAGACAAGGTGACTGCTGCTCTGCCCCACAGATCTGGGAGCAGGCAGCCTGCCTGGCAAGCACCACACTGAGAGCTGTGAATTATTCCTGGAAACTGCCCGTCTGCTTAGCAAATCTCAGGATGGGAAGAGATGTGGTTTCACTGTAATGATTTCCACGTTTTACATCCCACCAAGCCCTCGGTGCTTTGCTGGAGAGTGAGGGCTGAATGAACCACTCCTGTCTGATCACACACGGAAGAGCAGGGGCTGGGGAGGATCTGCTTCAAAGCTCTGACACACCCTGCCAGATCCAAGGGGATGAGACAGGAGGACATTCAGGATACAACCTCAACGTTTTCATCTTCACTCCAGCTGCTGTGTCCGAGCTGCATAGGAACACACCTGGGATTCTCCTGGACACAAACCCAAGCTACAAAGCACGGACAGATTTCTGGACCTGGCTGCAAAGCACATTGCCCATCACCTGGAACCAGTAGCTTGGAATTCTCTGCACCACTCCCTCAGGCACTGCAGAGATGCACCTTTAGGATGCACCAGAAGTGAGGCTGAGAGGAGGCACCCAGGGCTCTCTGCAGATAAATCAGGAGGACAATCAGCAGGAAGAACTCATCCAATCTGAAGGAAAACATCTGCACAACAACCAGTGGCTATGAGCCAGCCCTTAATAAATTTCTGCTAGAAATGAGAAAAAGGTGCAGAAAGATTCTGGCACAGCCTTCCAACAGGATGGGAGAAACCACACAAAAAATGTTACTGTGGTTTAAAACGGTTGTTTATAAATTCACAGAGTAGATGAGAGGTTGTAGTGACCTGTGACTGCAGGGACTGGATTTTCTAAGTTCTTACCTTGGATTTGTGCTTCATGTTCTCCTAAATTCCCCTCCTTTCCTGGGTGATCACCTATCCAGGGTGATAACCTGGCATTTGATTAATGCTTGTGAGCTTCAAGGGTATCACTAAAAAGATGATGTGGGAGTATTCTCAGAGGGCAAGATATGAGTGCAGAGATAGATGTGCTCATACTGGGCTGATGGTTTGTTGTGGGCGTTGCTGGGGCAGGTGAGGAGGTTGCTGTGTCCATTAGGCTGCTCATCAAGGCCTCTGCCCTTCTCTCAAGCCTTACCAGACTCATTTACAAGATTACAGATGCCCTGATTGATCCCAGTGGATCAAATGGGAGAAGGAAGGGTGAAAGCCCTCACCCAGTGCAGGGGTGCCAGAACAGGGGCAGTTTGCTGGGGTAACAGACTGGTGATAACATCACTGCACTGCCCTACTGAAATATTTTCTGGAATTGCTTCTGTGAGTCCTTCTGTGCCTCCCTGAAGAGGCTGCTCCTAGACAGGCCTCTCTGATTAAACTTCAGTGTCTGGTAGTGAAGGGCAGCACACCAGCATAACCTGAGCTGGTAATTATGAAGCCGACTCTGTAGGTTTCATAAAAACACTGAGGAAGTTTAAGGTCCTTTTACTCCCCTGGGTTTCATTCCAGGCATTGCAATGTGCCTCCCTCACCTGTCACCATCTTGCTTTAACAAATGTAGCCCGGGGGGATTTCAGAGCCTGGATCCTCAGCCCAGGTTAAAGTGGCTGCTGCTGACAGACGGGGCTGAGCAGCGCGGGCAGAACCGGAGCTCACAGGTGAGGAGCACGGAGCTGAACTTTGCCAAATTACTTCAGAAAAGCCCTGGTTGAAAGGGATCTTCATTGTAAAATGCTGAAAGACACAAACACACTTGGAAACCCCTGAAGTGCAGGGCAGAAGACAGGAAGCAGCCCGAGTTTGCTGACTCTCGTGGGCCTGCTCCTGTTCAGCTGATGGCCACATCGGGTTAAGGCATTCCAGAGAAAATGCCCTTCACAATCCTACCCAAGGCCAGCCTAACTCCCACTGTACTTAAAGGGTTGAAGAGCTGTTTAGAGCTGGAGGAAGCTTAGGTTTGCTGAAATCCATACCAGCATTATCCATGGAATTCCATTGAATCACTTTTGCTCTCCCATTTTTTCTCCTGTCTAAGCACAACTGCTGAACAGATTCACTCATCAGGCTTGTTATAACTCTGGCTGTCTAAAGATCTCCCATTTCCTGCTTCATACCATCCTCATCATGGGACACTTTTCCTGAAGATGCTCTGGGGATGTGGCTAACAAAGGAGAAATAAAACACACGTCTCCCTGAACAGCTCCAGCAAGGGCAGCAGGGCTCTTCTCAAGGCACTGGCAAGCTGGGGGCTGTGGCATCTCCCTGCTCTCCCAGTAGCCACAGCAACTACCAAGCATTTGGTAAGAGAGTCACACTCCTGCCTCTGTCAAGTGCAGATCCAGGTGCCTTTTCCACTCTAATTCCAGCATCCCTGCTGAGTGAGAGCTGCAGGAGCCTTGGCTGTGCACGCAGGGCACGGACCACGTTGAGTGATGTACACCCAATGGTTTCACCTTCATTCCCAAGACATGTTTCAGCCTGACTGACCTACTTCTTCAAATCCTCCGAGAAAAAGGACAGAACAGGGCTCCTTCCACACAGTAGCCACCGGAATTCACCATCCAATAGTTCTCTTTTGTAATGCAAGAGCTGTAACCACGACAGCAACCACGATTTAGAATACGACAGCATTCACCAACCATTTCATTGAATTGAATGTGTATGAGCAGCAAAAGGAAACATCAACAAATTCCAGATGCAGAATGTAATTATGTTTGGATGGCAGAATGTTTCATATTGTTTTCTATAGGAAAAAAAAAAAAGCCATCATTAAAGCAGTGGAATTTCAGTAAACTATGTTTTGGGTTACAGCCCAGAATAGTTCCACTTGGCAGTTCAGAGGCTTGGGTAAAATATTCCAAGGTTCATAAATCCTTGACTTTAATTTGTATGTATAGGTTACAGCTTTAGTATCACTGCAAGGGGGTAAATCATGCTCCCACCTCGGCAGCTGCCAAAGGGCACCAGACCAAGCCTTCGGCTCGATTGGGCAGCGTTTAGGAAAACCACACATCAATGTCTTTGCTGTTCCCATGGCACTCAGCTCCTCTGTGCTCCCACAAGGTTCCTTGGCTGGAACAGGCTCTGCAGCACCTATTTTTAACTCACACTTTAGATGGTGGTGTCCTGTGAGGGAAAATGATACCTGGAGGTGGGCTGGACATGGACAAGGTGATTTCTATCTCACATCAGCTTATATCAAGTGTCTCAGTCCTGCAGGCAGTTTGGAAGTAGGAGGGATTCATTTGTAAACTCAAAATCCAGCAGCATTCCACAGCCAATAAATAATTGCATTTACCTTGCATTCTCTGGAACAGGTTAAAGAGTTCCAGCAGTATTGGTTTCTTCAAAACATTCAAAGTGACACCTGTGTTAACCTGGCTCTCACACAGTGCCAAATTTCTGCAGAAACTGAGTCCCTTATAATCTGGCCAGACTTGCTTTGTTCTTTGAATTCCTGCTCACCCACAGCAGCTCTGCAAATACAGTCTGAGGCTGAGCCAGACTCCTCCAAGCCACCAGTCCTGCCATTGTCCCAAAGAGCACCAGGAATTTGGGTGGCTCACCCAGGGACTTTGTCTCCTTGCTGCTTGTTTTCCCTGGCAGCCTCCTATTAAACTACAGCAACATGTCCACACAGCAAACATTCAATAACCAGGTCACCATCTAACATCCAGAAATTAGAGAGCAGCTCCACTTCCACTGCCGAGCCAAACCCCAAAATGAAGTGCTGGTCCAGATTAAAAACTCTCCCAGAAAGGGAGAAAATTGTGGCCTTGTGTCTTAGAGTCTCGCCATGGCTCCATTTTGGAGGGTTTGGAGGCTTGTACTGAGCTGTGCCAGACAGTAAATCTTCAGTGGAGACAATCCTGCTTCTCGAGACATCTTCTCTCCTGAAAGCAAACCCCAGTTGTCCTGCATCCCAGCCTTACCTCCCAGGCCAAATGCATCTTCTCCAATAAATGTCCCAAAAGAAGTTGAAAAATAAGTAAAGACATTTCCCATAAATCTAGATTTATATATATAATATATATTAAACTACAGATGGCAGAGGAATGTAAAATGCTTTGCTAACAGAAGAATTCAAGGAAAAAGCCAGAGTTTTAACATGCAAAGAATGCAAATATCCAGCAAAGTCTGTAGATCCGTGGCCTGAGGAGCAGACGACCCCATTGGGTGTGCAAAGAACGTGTGGAAACCCAAGAGCTGTTTGTACTTTTATGTTACTGACTCCCTCAGTGACTATAATGTCTCACTCTTTGCGTTCTCCCAGACCCAGATTCTCCAACATATTCAAATCTGGGAGGCTTGGGACTCATCTTGATGATGCACAGCACTGCTGGTCATAAAGCAGGCACTGAAACTGTGCTTTTCAAAATGACAGCTCTGGCTCCAAAGCCTGCCTTTGGAACAGGGAAAGAGATGGATACAAACAGGCAGGAGAAGGAAAGGGAATACTTCCAGCTCAGGAGGATGGGCAATATTGGCAACTCAGCTTTAAAAACCCAAGCCAACCAAGTCCACAAGCCAAGAGGAGCTGAGCCAGGGACCTCTGAGATCACTGCAGAGCACCATCCTGAGAAGGTGGCTCAGCTTCAGCCACCGTGCCCATATTTCCCAGAGTTACAGACTGGGTGGGAAGGGACCCTACAGACCATGTCCCTCCTCCCCCTGCCATGGGCAGGGACACCTTCCACTATCCCAGGGTGCTCCAAGCCCTGTCCAGCCTGGTCTACCTTACACTTCCAGGGATCCAGGGGCAGCCCCAGCTCTCTGGATATTCAACAACCATGAAGAGTCAAGCAAAAATTGTACATGACACAAGGAGGGAGGTTCAAGTGACTGTGCCTGCAAATCCAGGCAGACATTTGCACAAGCAAAGGTCAAAACCAGGACACAAAGCACTGGAAAAGATCTGTGCATCTCAGGTCACATCTGGCCTACGACAATTTCATTTTTGTATCTTATTTACGTCTTCATCTGAATAGAAACACAGTAAATGAGGTGAAGTTAAAATGGTGAACAAGAATTTCAGCTTTAAGCTTTGGTTTAGATGATCTGCTTTCTGATAGTGCTGATGTGAATTGTGCCCCTCAGTTATTTCTGGAGGCAGAGTTTATAAACAAGTAACCTAGAACAATGTTTCTTAATCCCCCCACCCGCTTAATAAAGTGAAGGATCACCTAAATTTAAAACAATGTATTTAAAACACCAAGAACCATTTCCTGGAGGGTTGCCTAGTTTGTTTTAAATTTTTTTTAAACAAAAATAAAACAGAAATCCAAGCTGTGAATGTTTGTTTACTGCTTTTATGTTTCAATTGTACTTTTTTCTGTGCTCGTACAAGTGGAAGCAAATAACTTATTTTTACAACAGCCTTTTTAAAAAGGGAAGTCACTTCTGCTCCCAATTGTGCGTGTTTTCGACTAAGGACCATAAGATATGAGAAAGTGGACCACAGAATGATAACAAAGATTAATTTTAAAGATTTTTTGATATATCCTAATGAATAAATTGCAATTATGTTTAGAGATGCTTGATTATGGGAAGCACATGATGCCCATTCAAATTTTTAAAAAATTTCAGACTTCCCTAAATTCTTAAATTCCCTAATCTAAATGACTGGAGAGTTGAGAGTCTCCCTCCCACAGCTTCCCCAGGGATATTTCCTAAAGCCCTGAGAATGAAAAGATAAGCATTCCTCAGTGTTCACACTGGCTGCTGCATTGTTTCATTTCCCCCAATTTTCAAAGAAATCTATATGATAATGGCAGTGCCGGTCTCTCGGGGAGAACCCTTGTTCCCATGGACATGGATGGCAAAACAAGCAAGGAAATGATTCCTGGGGTGTCTGTGCAGGGCCAAGGATCTGACAATCCTCCTGGGTCCCTTTCAGCTCAGGATATTCCACAGGAAACAGCCAAACCACAGCACTCCCAAACTGTGCGCAGGGTGCAATCCTAAGTGTTAGGATTCTCAAAGTATTTATAGACTGCTGCCTAAAATAGAACCCCAAAAATTAAAGTGACTTTCTGCCATACCTTTGCCTCGGCCCGAAATGATTTTTTAAAGGTTTTTCTTTAGGATTTAAAGGTAACAGATGCAAAGCTGCACTATGGAATAAGGAGGAGAGCAACAGGGATTGTCTCTCCCTTATGATCCCTTCAGCAGATGTTCTTTCCCTGGCACGGAGGACTCTGTGCTAAGCTCCATGAAGACCCTCCTTCCTTTAAAAGCTGTCAAAAAGCAGCTGTGGTTGGGCCACCTCTACCATGAGATTGACCCCTGCCCCTGCCCTGCCTGCTCCATCCAGGCTCCCTTCCCCAGGGACACATGGGGCAGGGTAGAGTTTCCCGGCTGCTATTCCAAAGCAAAAGCCAGAAATCCAAGAGTCTTTGCTTAATAAATAAAAATCCAGGACTATCCACGACACTGGTGGCTCAGTTTACAGGGAGAGTTGACAGAGTATTCTTTTTGCTCGGGCTCAAGTGAGTTACGGCGATGAAGGAAGACCCAAGAATGTTGATTAATAGATCTTGGAATCTCCAAAAAGGAGGCCCAAAATCCATAGCTGGAAAAGCAGAAGGGCAGGGCTAAGAGGCAATCAGAGCTGCAGCAAAGTAGGGGTAGCAGTGACACTCTGGCCAAGACCAAGTAACACTTTGTTCTTTGCAAATCCAGGAACAACTCATGGTAGAAAAATTCTGAATATCGGCACTTTCAGCTGCATGGAGACAACTTCCAACTGCACGAGCTGCTGGGCACGGGCAAGACGTTTAGGCACTGACCAGAAGCAAGATGGAAATGACTTGCTGTTCCAGATTTTTTCTCTCAAACCTGTTGGCAGAAGCACTAGTTAGGCTTCTCATGGGTTTGGTCCCAGAGTCTCAGGGCTAAAATAGAAAAAAAGAAAATAAAAATCTGCTGGCTGCCAGGAAGGTGCTGGAGCCCTTGGGTGAAAGTCTGGTTTGATCCAGCTGGGGAGGCCCTGAGCTGTCACCATGGAGGTCTGAGAAGGGACAAACAGCTGTAAAAGAGTGATGTTGGTATAGTTGACTGTGGAAAGGGACTGGGAGATCTGAGGAACCTCCTAATCTTCTTCTTCCAATTCCTGAGCACTTTCACATCACCAGCCCTGTTGTAAAGCATTGGAACATGTGGGTGTGGCACTTCAGGACTTGGTTCAGTGGTGGACTGGATTCAATGACCTTAAAGGTCTTTACCAACCTTAATGATTCTGCGATTAATTTGATTGTCATTCCTACCTCACTAATTTTACAACAAATTTATATCCAATATCCACAACTTCACTGATTACCAACACACTTGCTAGTAAATCTTCTAAAATCCAGGTCTCTTTGAGCTGACACTGGCAGTGAAGAAGGAGCAGGACACACATCTAACATGTCAGAAATCAGCTGCCAGCCTCAGCCAGCCCAGCAGAGCATCCAGCTCCCAGCTAGCACAGATCACTCTCCAGAACCTCAGGCAGGAGAATGAGGAGCAGTTTTACAAATTCCAGACAAAGAGCTCGTTCTGGCATCATGACAATGCAATAAACACACATTTCAAAGCCACTTTTGTCAGGTTCCTCTGTTGTTCATTGGACACTCGCCAGAAGGAATGAAAATGTTACCCAGGGGTGAGCTCTCTGAAGGCACTGGAGCTGGGGCTGAACTGTGCTGATGCATCTTACAGAATCTCACTTTGGAGGATGCTGGATATTCTGAATTCCATGTTAGATTTATGGAAAACGAGGTGATACTTTTTTTTTAAAAAAATTACTAGATAAAGCAAAACACAATTAATTCTCCAATACTGTGATAGAAGATTTCCTGAAAGAGGAGAAAAGAAAGGAACCAGAACTAAACCAAACCCCACACTCAGAAGGAAGAAAGTAACCATCAGTCAGCTGTTAAATGAAACCTGTTCTTTCTTTCAGATTAGCTACTGTCTAGTGGTCCATAATTAATATTGATTTGAAGGCAGCCTGCCCAAGGGATCCAGAACAAGCGAGTGCAGCACATGCTGACAAATGAAATATCCTAATGGTCACTTTGCAGCACGCCTTGAACGAGGATCTATCAGTAGGAGGGAGTTTTCCCCCTCAGACTTCCACAAGGCAAAATTCTAATTTGACCAGATTTCAGACACTGGAAAATGGAACTGATACTTGAGGAAACTGGAAAGTACTGTTCTATTTTTTCAGCCACTTTAATCAGTTTTTCATGTCAAGCCCAGACTGCGTGTCTCGGGGAAGGAATTCCTCGGTGAAAGTCCCTGGCCTCAACGATGGCATTAAAACCTGCATTCCTGGGTGGGTTTTGTGTGAGTGTTCCATGAGCAGGGACCTCCCCAGCAGTCAGGGGAAGGAGGGCGAGAGGTCAGGCTCCAACCCAGGGGTTTTGCAACCTCAATTTCATTTCTTGCCCTGCCACAGACTTTCTAGGAAACAGGGGGCAATTCTGTATCTTTTTGGGGTTTCACACCTGTGAAAAGGGAGTAACAGGATCACCTCAGAGAGGCACAGAAAGGAGAAAAACCAAAGAGCTGAGAAAAGTTAGGCCTCTGATCAAAGTGTGACTGCCCAAAGGTTTAGAAGACCATAACCTGCAGCCAGCATTGCCTGACACACTGAGAAATGCAGTGGAGGGAAGAAAATTCAACAAACTGAGGGGTTCTAAGCAGTTCTTTGATTCATAAATGCACAGTAATCTCCTCAGGGGTAAAACACGAGGGGGAAAAGGGGTTAGAAGGTTTCTCCCTCAGAGCCACACCAAGGGCACTCTGGTGGGAGGAAGGAGTGAGTCCTTGCTGCCTGGTGTCCCTCTCCAAGTGGAGGGCTCAGGGAAAGGGTAGGAACATGCTCGGGCTGAGAGCAGCCTCAAGTGAAAATGAAAAGGATAAACCAAAAATTGCTTGCACAAGGGAAGCAGCTGCTGTGTGAGAGACCTCTTCACACCTTGCACTGGGCTTTGTTTCATCTCTCTCATGACCCGTGCAAGTACCAGAGCTCAGTGCAATTCCTAGCCAGAATATCAACTCCTGACGTGCAGCTACTCTGAGGGTGCAAGGCACAGTAAACATTACATAATTCAGTAAAAGCTGTGCTCATGACCAGGACACGAGCTGGAAAGATTTCCTATGTTTCCACAAAACATCCCATTTCCCTCTATACAATCCTATCTCAGGAAACAAGCACAACAAACAGAATCTATTAATTCTAGGTTCTAAGACTAAAGAAGGAAATGACAAGTTATATTAAGAAAAAAAGAGGGTGGCACTTTAAAAGAAAAACCAAGATGTCCCCAATTACTAAAAGCAGATTCCTGTGTCCCTTTTGGTACTGAAGCAAAACTGAAACAATTTTAGAATTACTCCTTTTTCTTCAATTCATTTTTAAACAAGAATGCTGAATGATAGATAAAACTTAATTTCCAAAATAAGGAATAATCCCAGAAATCATTACTGTATTACAGTAAGATTATTTAAACCCTTTAAACTGTTTGTTTCCAAGCCCAAAACAGTGTAAATACCAGGCTTCTGAGCATCCTGCTGAATTCAACAGCACAGAAAACCTCCGGCATCATTAGGAATAACACATTGTTTGCATTTTTCATAAAGACATCAAGTGTATTTCATCCCTCTGAAACACGAGCTCCCCCAGGGAATTATGGATGAGCAAAACCAGAACAAGTGGAAGTTTAATTTTTTTTTAAATGCCAAGAAGCCAATGGGTTAAGCTCTCAATTTATCTTTGTTTCTCCAAAGATACAACACTCTCACAGAGACATTAAGAGCCAGACCACACCTGTGTTTCTTTAGCGGTGGCCTGCTGAAAATATTTGTCAGGCATTGTGTCAGGAGCCAGAGCGCATTCCTCACTTTATGATTAACCTTTGGAGAGATTACGTTGGGAAAAGGCTCAAAGTGACATTCAGAGTGAATTAACGGCGCTCAGGCTCAAGGCTCTGCCCTTGAAGCTGCCGGTGTGTTTCAAACAAAGCCTAAGGCAGACGTGGAGTGAATGGCCAGAGGAAACAGAAATCACAGTCAAGTGCTGAAAACCAGCCAGGGACGTTTTGATATTTGGGCAGTGGTAAATTCAATACTCCATAGGAAAAAAAAAAAAAAAAAAAAAAAAAACCAACACAGATGAGAGAAAAGTGACCCTTCTAATCAGATCTGGTCACAGGGATGAGCAGATCAGCTTCGGTGGAGCAAAACCTGAGCAGAACCTGGGCTCAGGCTGTGAGCAGATCCCTCAGCTTGCAGCCCACACCACCCCAAACATCTGTAACAGGTTCTGCCATCTCTGCTGGGCTTGGCACTGCTCCGAACCGTTCCTCCTGACAGGGTTTGCTCCCTGGATCCCTGTCAGCTGGGGCAGCTCCAGCCTTGTTTCATTGAGAGTTTATCTCGAGACTAAAGCAAAAGTCAGAGGCTGCCTGAGTCTGGGCACTCGGCCAAATCTCCAAAGACAAAGAACTTTGTCCAGCACAATGCTAATAAATGATTACACCCTCCCTCTACAAAACATTAATTCACTTGACTCGGGGCACAGGATCCCTTTTCCAAGTGTACAGTAGGGGTTGAAAGAAAAAAACAAACCCATGGCAAAGCAACAGCAACAAGCCCTGAATTTCCTGCTGTACACTGAGCAGACTCCCTCGTCCCACAGCAGTGATCTGAACCAGAACTGAAGCGGCAGGAGCGACACATAATCAGCGATCCTAACCCGGGTTTTCCGGAGGGGTCAGGAGCACAAGGCAAAGCTCGCTGCGTTCCCAAATCCCGGCGTGTCCACGGTGACCAGCAGGAGAGGGGCGATCCCTCAATCCCCAGCTCCTGGGATGGTGCTGGGGCTCTGCCTTGGCCCTTTGCCCACGCCACGTGTTTGTCCCCTTAAAGCCAGGATGGAGAACAACCCCGAAGGCCTCCGGAGGGGCAGCCCGGCTCTGCAGAGCCCGCGGGTGACAGCGCCGGGGGACTCCTGCGAGGAGAACATTCCGTGTTGCGGAGCACCATCTGCTGGAACCCTGGCCACGGACACACGAGCAGCCACCTCTGCCCGAGGCTCCTCTGACAAGGAGGAGAGCAGCTCCCCTATCCCACCAGCTGCTCATCTCGCTGTCTTCTCTCTCGAGGTTTTGTTATTCTTACAGCAGTGCTGCAATGACACAGCCTGACATGTTTTTTTTTTAGGGTGGCTGGGGTTGGTAAAGGTGTTTCTGCATTGGTCAATACCTGTCTGAATCCAGCTTTACCTTTATTTGAAATTTATTCCATCAGCTAAAAGTCTGAGCTACTCAGCAGCCTAATCTCTCACAAAAAACAGATGATGCCCTTCTGAGAACAAGCACTGCCTCAAAAACTCCTGGCAAAGACTTCAGGACATCCAGAGGATGTATGGTTTTATCTCCATCCCTCTGTATAATTCCTGTTGCTTCCTCACGAAAGCCATAAGGAGGACAAGGGAAATCGTACAGTTCACTAAAGTAAATTTTCACTACTACTTTGATATAAGCTTTTGTCATGTGATTGAGAATAATTCCCAGTCTTAAAAGACCTGTGAGAGGGATTGGTTTGAGTGCTGCAGCCTCTGCAGAGTCTCAGTCCGTCCCAATTTTCCATACTGCTCCACAGCAGTTTGCTTCTGCCCTTGGAATGCAGTGAGCTGGCAGCTACAGCCATGCATTTATCAGGAGTCTGTAAACTCCAGATGAGAGCACAGGATTAATCCCTGCATGTTCCTAAAGCATCTGAGATTCAGGAACATCTGGGATTTCTGCAGTGTCCCACAGTGGAGACCTTTCCTACCACCAAAGCATAAAACTCAGCTTTCCCAGGTAGAAGAGAAATAGCCAGGACATTGGGTCTGTCCCCAAAACCTAAGGAGGAGCCTGGAAGTTGTGGGGTTTGGGAGAATTGTGGGGTTTTGGTTAATCAGAAAAACTTGATATCATGTAGATAATGGAGTTTACAGACATTCTTTCCTTGTTAAGGGACTTCTCACTACTTGGACTTTGAGGTCGTTTCTGTCAACATCAAGGATTTCTGTTTTTTTCTTTTTTTAATAAATTCCCAAAATCCTTGAAAAACACTAAGACAAAGGCATGACTCATATTCAGAATTTCCTGTTGATTTTTTTTTAAATGACCAGGATGTCATTGGACAGCTTGTCCTAAAATAAACCGATTACAATGATTTTAAGAGACATGGGATATAGAAAGTTTAAAGCAGCAATTCTGCCTTATGAGCCCCTCTCACCAGCAGTGCTGTGAGGGAAGCCCTCAGGGCAATCTCTGGGACTTGTGCAGGTACAACACTCCCAGAAATGGGTTTTAGAGGTCCAGTTCTCACCAAAGATTCTTCCTGACAAAACTTTTCCTGTAAACTGAGACTCAACAGAAACCAAACCCAAAGCCATCTCCAAAATCATAACTGCACTTCCAGGTTTGTCCTCCTGTGGGCTATCAACACAGCTGGGAGGCTGCTAGGGACACCAAGGGCTGATAAAGTTCCTCTGGCCCTGGCCCAGGCAGGCTGGGAACGGGGAGGAATGACTGCCCAGTGTGGATCCCTTCTTCCCACACTCCAGGTCAGAGCCAGCTCTGCCACCTAAAAGCCACATCCTGGCCTATGTCAGCAGCATGAGCTGTTTTCTCTCCTGGGCTGCCAGGGCAGGGAGATGAAGATAAATGGGAAGGAAGCACGCTAGGAAATGTTAAACAGAGAGGAAGTGGTTTGGGATGGCACTTGGAATTGCCCCAGGAGCACAAGGCTGGCCATGGGTCGTGCTGGAGCCCTGCGGAAGCTGAGGCGATTACGTTCCTCACAGGCACAGGAACCAGAAAAGGCAGTTTTGGGGGTTTTCTCAGGCTCTCACATTCATCCAAAGCACTGCATTTTTGGAAAAGCTCTCTATTTGTTCATTGGATGTGGGGGATTTCTGCTGACCAGAAAGCCTGGATTTGAATGCCATATGCTCCATAAATCCAGCCGGATCACGCTGATGAGCTGTGAGTTATTTCATTAGCATCGTGCAACTCCAAAGGGGGAGAGGCCACGTTAAACTCCATAAAACTCCACTGAATCCTGGGCAGGAGGGGTGGTGGGGAGAGAGGGAGACTCTCATAATCTAAATAACACATTATGAAACTCGGTTTTGGTCAGGCTGACTGGGTTTGCTAGTGAGCAAAGCTTTCACACACGCAGATTTTGCAACTGCAGAGGAAAGCCTTGGTACAAATTACAGAAGGTTAAAAGGCAAGAGAGCCTGTTCCTTGAGCTATTCTGAAGTGGGGCTGATCCCAGGGTGTGAATCACAGAGCCAGCTGAACTCAGGATGCTCAAAGACAGGAGCAGGCTCTCGCTTTGCACCACTCCTGATGTGAGAGCAACAACAAACCGGGGCGGGAGGTGGGAAAGCCTGGCCTGGGAGCACAGCCTGCATGACTCATTCCCCAACAAGCATCTCTGAAAACCTCACAGCTGAGAAGCAGACAGCCAAGAGGCTCTTGCTATCCAGAAATTTAGTATACAAAGAATAAAAATTTGTTATGGAGTTGCATATGGTACTGCATCTGCAAATATTTTACATTTTCAAATGTTTAGAGAATTACAGAAATACTAACTCCTCCAGCCTCCCTGTAAATGTTCTGAACGCATTTTATAGGAGCAGCAGAGGCAAGAAAGTAGCTTTCTCCAAAGCCAGACAGTCAGTAGCAGTTTTGAGGGGATCCAGAGCTAAGAAATACTGCAGAATATTTAAGAACACTCATTGGCATACACATTTTTACTACAACAGCATTCACCCCCACTTTTATGCTTACAGTTTGGGGATCATTGTAAAGTTTTAATTAAAATTCCATCATGTATTTATGGAAAGGACATTGGCAGCACCACCACCTTTACACCAGCTGTGATAAAGCATATAAAAGAGAACCCTTTTAGTTAAAGTTAGGACCTTATTATCTCCGCATACATTTCATGATATTGATGAATATTGACAGTGAAAGTTATGTTGATAAAACCAAGGACTATGTGGAGGATTGATAATGAAACATCCAGAGCAAAGGCTCCTTTTGAAATCCTGATATAACTCTTTCTACTTATAAATTCCCAGCCAGCCTTTCAGGACACAGAATCATCACTGGAGAATTTAGTTGCTCAAACAAGTACTGCATATACAAAATGATGGAAGAAAGAGAAAGCAAAATGTTTAGGAATATCTTACAGGCTCAAATCTGCTCCCAAGAAATCAGTCCTGCACAGATGATACAAGTGAACCAAGAAGAATGAAATTCTGGTTAAAAAAAAATCTATAAAGAGGAGAAAGAGCCAGTAAATTACTGACTGCTCAGGAGCTCCTGGCTCCCATTCCCCAACTCTGTCTCCTAAACCCCACTGGTTTGTGCCACACAAAGTGCAGCTGGCACAGGCTCAGCTTTGGGGGTCCTGGTTAAACCAAATGCCTGGCACCATTGCAGCTGGGGGTTTGGCATGCACAGCTCTGCCCTCCCCGTGCTCCAGTGTGCACACTGTCCCCAAAGAGGGGCTGTGTCCTCCAGGGAAGGGCTGCCACACTCGGCAGTGGTGACCTGCTGGGACTGCAGGCCAGCTGGGCTGGACCTTGCCTCCTCCTGCTGCTCCCTTCACTCTCCTCACAACTCTGAGCCCAGATGGCCAAAGCCAGGCGTGCTTTTAGGGACTGCCACTGCTGCACTCCGATGGAAGCCAGTGTTTGTCTGTTTGCAAAGGACACAGGAACTGATACAACCCATCTGCTCCCACAACACCATTTCTTTCATCTGGTGGAGTTTTGGCTTCTCGGAGAGGAAGTAATTGGCTGTTAATTATGGGGGCTGAGAACTGGTCACATCACAGAACTGTGTTTGCAAGCATGATTCATGACAGCATCATTTCTCAGCAGCTGTCAGCAGTAAAGGCTCAGCACTTACAAGAAACTATTATAATATTATACCAGCAGAGGATGAAGACAAATGCTGTGCACAGCTGAGAAAGCAGCAAACAAAATATTTTTCTTAAACCTTTATTTGATAGAGAATCAACTTGAAACATGCTGTTTCTCAGGAGAGATAAACAACAGTGCTGCCAGCACGGCTTCCCAGACCATGAAACTGAAATCCAAACTCTTCAGATGTCCTCCCCAGAGCTGGATGAAAAATGAAAAGACTTTTTCTCATTAATAGCTGGAAATTTTAAACTTGTTCTTAATACTCCCCAGACTGTCTCTGTTCCTGTGTCTTTCTTGTCTTGTGCTTAAATTGTTTGCTCCTTGGGGAAGACATTTTGATTTGTTATCTTCATATAGGCCCCAGGAGATCTGGCCAAAATCCAGCCCTAAAGTATTTGAAAGCAGGAAAACAATCAACCTGCATCAGAAGTCCATATAGAACAGCATCCTGTCTCCAGTGACTCCCAGTAGCAAATGCTTTGGGGGAGAAAATGCAAATATCAGAGCATTGTGGACTGAACTTCTTCCTGACTGTATTTTCCCTGCTCCCTGCAGCTTAGCAAGAAACAAACAATAAGAAATAAACCGGCCATTATGGCTCTGGTGCTTAACAGAGAGATCTAAATGCCATTTATTGTTGCTGTCTCTGTGGATTCTTTCTGAGGGAGCTTTGGCAAGCCAGGGGAAGTTTGTCCCTGCAGATCCCATCACCTGAGGCAGCCCCAAAGCCTGGCAGAGGTGGGCTGTACCCATCCATTTCACAGCCCTGTGCAGTGATAAACTGAAATCAGCAGCAGTTCAGGTGAAAATGCTGGGCTGCAGGCTGAGCTCATTAAGGGATGCCTTCCACAGGGTCCACACATGGCACACAAACACTTTGATCCCTTTAAATAAAGCCCAGTCTTGAAAAAATTTCTTCCTAGAAACCAAACTGTAGCGCACTGGTCACTGGAAGGGAGAGTTACACACACACAGTTTGTCATAACCTCAGTTCTAGCCTGGGTTTCCATGGCATAAATAAAAAATGAGAAATTCTACAGAAGCTGTGGAGAGCTCTTTTCTCTTCAGCAACAACCATAAATCTGTTGGCCAGAGCAACCACCATGAGGAAGAAGATGGTAAAACGGGCAGCACCTCTGTCCCAACATAGTCATCAGCCTTGGTGAAAAACAAGGTGGCCCAAAGACAACACACACTGAGCAACAGGGGCTTTTACAAGACACTCAAATACTTTTTGTATGGGCTCCCAACTTTTTGGTGTGGTTTTACATCCGCAGTTCCCTTCCGGATAATTGATGCTGGGGAAAAGTCTGGTTTGCAGTAGGCAGGAAAAATTAAAGCTTCATGTTGTTTGTGGGCTACACCAAAATACCAGGACTTGTATGTAAAACACAAATGAGAAGAAAGGAAAAACAAGGTTATAAAAATCCCTCAAAGGAGTTTAAAAAGAGCTGACAGATAACGACATCTCTGCAAAGCAGGGCCTGAGCCTTTTTCCCTCTGAATTCCTGAGACTTTGGAGGAAAAACTGAGCAAAATATTTGTTTCTTAATACTCAGGAAACTTCCAATTCAGGACTACTTATATCAGGAAAAGGGGAGCTCTAAGAACTTGAAGATAATGATATATTGCCCTCAAAAGTCTGATTTTTCACATCAGAGAAAAGCGAGACATTTCCTTAATTTCATGAAAACTGGCTCTCCCTGGATTAGAAACAAAATGCTGCAGTTTTATTGATGGGCAAGTGACTGCCAGAGAACAAATCCTTTGTCCATGAAGCAGAAAGCGAGTATCAATAAGAATTTCTTCAATATCTTTTAAGGTTACACAGGGGCAGAGCTGTGGTTTCACAGTGCCATGTAACAGCTGTATGCACAACACACAGGAACGTGAGCAGGTCTGTAGTTCAGGTTTTTTCTCTTGGTGAGTAGGAGCTGGAAAAACTGCAGGTGCACTCAGCCCCAAAGAGTCAGGGTTTATGCTCTAATACCATTTGACTGAGCTTAATCCAACAGTTACTCAACTCCAAACCCAGTCCCTCTGTACCATCCTTGAGTCTGGCTAAGACACTGAGCACAGGCACAGAAAGAAATTAAAAAAAACACCTCAGACACCCCTGTGCTCACACCTGTTCAACACCCCCAGGCCAAGATAAACTAACCCAGCCCTGTTGCCAATGCTAACAAAAGTTATTGAAAGAAAAACAGTAGATAAGTCCTGAGTCCAGAAGTTTGAAGGGCACCAGCCTCATTTTCTGCAAGTTTTGCAGAGCAGACAAATAGTTCTGATGATAGTTGAGTATTTAGTCTGCAATAAATGTGCCACAGACCGTAGAGCACAAGCACCCCAAGAGTTAAAGGCAGTGTTATCTGACTGATCAAAAGTCAAGTGGTGAAGCTTTTCAAAACCCACACTCTCATCCAGGCTGTCTTCATAACTCCTGGGCCTTGGAGACATCCAGAACAGGCTGAGCTACCTAAAATTTGTCACCCACACCAGGATTTCGAAGCTATTTCTGCCCCCTGATAAAAGATGGTCAGCTCTTTAAACATTTTTGGGTGGTACCTATAGTCCAAAAACAATTCTGCCCAGATTGGCACCGCCAGTGAGGATCTGACTCCCAGCCTACCCCTCACTGGTGAAACTCAAACCCAAGTGCTCCAAAACATGCTGAGTGTAAGAGCTGGAGCTGCCCAGGAGCACACAGCTGTGCCTGGCTGCTGATATTCTCCCAAGGTCCCTCCCAAGCACTGGGAGAGTTGGGGGCTTTTGTTCCACGGCCACAACTGGAGCCATTTCCCCTCATGTGACTGCAGTCAGGGAGCCAAAACTCTGCCTGAGAACAGCTCCACCTTACAGAGCTGCCAGCCCTGCCAGAGGCTGGTGGGTTCTGATGCAGTGGGGAGAGTGGGAGCTGCAGCAGCCCCTGCCAGCCCCAGAGCAGGCAGCTCTGAGGGGGACACTGGCCAGCTGATGCCCTAAGCCAGTCCCTAGAGGGTCTCCTTGGGACCCCCCGAGCTGGCCTTGCCACCCAGGATGAGGATTTAAGGTGTCCTGGACAGCCTTGGGGGCACTGCCTGCCCAGCCAATGCCCATTTCCAGTCCACTTCTGCAGTGATGCTGAGGATTCACCTAAAAACTGAACATCTCAGCTGGGTAATCTTTAACCAATTCATCACAAAGAAAAACAGCATCTTTCACAGGACCCGGAGGAAATGTGGACAGTTCCCTTCTGCACAGATTTATTGGAAAGGTTTTCATAAACACAGATGTTGGGAACGGATGGCTACTGTGTAATCATGTGTAGAAAAAGCCAAAGGACAAAATATCCCTCAATGAAGACCCACATACCATGCACTATTCCAAAACAAGGGAGGAAGAAATATGGGCGCTGTTACAAACACACAAATTGCAAGAATCCAGATGCCAATATTTTTTTTTTTTAATTGTTTATTCTCCCACTCTATTTGTAAGCAAAAGAGCCCAAAAAGACCTTGCTCTGAGCAACACACAAGGCAGCTCAAGAGACCTACGTGGCATTTGAATCAGTCTTTAGAGAATTAAACTCAGTTTAAAACAACAGCACTGAGATGGGAGATAACTATTTCTGATATCCTGATTTAATGCTTGCAAGGACTGCACACACATTTTAATTGACATTTTAATGTCACAATTTATTTGAAGAGCTTTTGTTGGATTTTTTAGAACACAGAATGCCCTGGGTTGGGAGGGTTAAAGCTCATTTCATTCCACCCCTGCCATGGGCAGGGACACCTTCCACTGTCCCAGGGTGCTCCAAGCCCTGTCCAGCCTGGACTTCCAGGGAGCCAGGGGCAGCCACAGCTGCTCTGGGAAATTTAAGATTTTAGCCTGTTCTGGTTAGGTTTTTAGAGTTATAAAATAGATAATAAATCTTCATGAAAATATTGGAGACAATGAACCCATTGCCCTCTGCAATTCCCAGTAACAACACTGATTCTGCTGTGACCAGGAATAATCCTGCATTTGAACAAAGATGTTCACCTTTCCCAAAGAAGAGAAGAAAAAATAACTGGACACTGAAGAAAATAGAAAGTCCAAATTTCTGGCTTTTAGCAGTTATTAGTGAAAAAAAATGTGTATTTTAATTTTTCTAGAATATCTCTGTAGCATTTTTAGGGAATTTCACTCTCCCTTCCCCCTCCTTCATTTGTGACTTTCATTCACTAATCACAGCAAAATAATATCCAAGGAGAAAAAGTTATTTTTGCCAGTCCAATATCCCTGTTATGCCAGTGAACTTTGCAGAAGAACCTCAAACTCAGGCAACTTAATATATTTGTAATATTCAACAAATAATAAATTCTGCACATGACACAGGAAATAATAATCAGATGATCTCAGCCCCAGAAGTATTTCACTGCTGTGGAAATGCCAGGTTGGAGAGTTCATGTGGAAAAGGAAAAGCCTTGTAACTTCTCCAAACATCAGTCATCACTTCCAGATACCTCTAAATACAGCCATTCATTTCACACTGCAGGATATTGTATTGAAAAGCAAGGCAGGGCCAACACAGCACCTTCTACCACTAAATATGCACTGCACAAACCTTAGCTAAGTGTGTTTTTCCTATTTGGAATAGGGCTCTTTCATTTCCAAAAAAGAGCTTCATGCTTCTCGCAGAGCAAAATATTTATAGCCACATGAAAAAAAAAAAAAAAAAAAAAAAAAAAAGAAATACAAAAGAGCTTGAAAAGGCAAATCCAGAGGTATTCCAAGATAGCTCTGTGTCAAATATAGAGTGACTCATCCACCTCTTTCAATGAAAATGTTCATCCCAGCTAGATCAAAGGCCCTGAGTACACCAAGCCCTTTTTGCTAAACCTGGCAGGAGAGTAAAAAGGTTTTCAATCAGCAGCCACTTGGTGGGAGGTCTGGGAACAAATGAAAGCCAGAAGACGCTGGCATTTGAGAGAGACCATCCCCTACAATGCACAATAGAGACAATGTACATAATGTAAGCACAGTTTGTAAGGAATAGAGAGAGGAAAGCCTGGCTGGATGGTTTTGTGCAGCTCTACCAGATGGATCTGATGTGAGCACTTCTGCCTTATTTTTGTATAGACTTTCAAAGATCCTCCCCAGTGCCTATCACCCACGTGCTTTCACAGCCACGGCTTTGAAGGCTGGGCTCTTTAGTGAGGATTTATTTGGAGCCCGGATGGATCCTGCCAGCCTGCCCACCTCTGTGGATGCTGAGCAGGGAAGGAGCCTCTGCAAACTGGGATATTCCCGTGAGCCCCCATTTTACCGTTTGGGCTTCCACCTCTTCCACCACCCCCACAAGGCTGGGCAACGAGGGAAGGGAAACCACAAAACACAGGAAAGCAAAATGTCAAAGTCTAATTTAAAATAACCCTGACCTGCTGCAGCGGCTGCTTGCAGTGGGACAACACAAAGCTAAAGATTATCTTGCACAGTGGCGTTTTGTGATGTGCCATGGCTGCAGCCTCTCCCTCTGGCCGCCCCGGCAAAATAGCGGCTCCCCCGGCAGTCCGGCTGACCCGTTCCCCGCAGTCCGGTGATGCCCGTTCCCCGGCAGTCCCGGCTGATCCCGTTCCCCCGGCAGTCCCGGGCTGATGCCCGTTCCCCGGCAGTCCGGCTGATCCCGTTCCCCCGGCAGTCCCGGGCTGATCCCCGTTCCCCGCAGTCCGGCTGATGCCTTCCCCGCAGTCCCGGCTGATCCCCGTTCCCCCGGCAGTCCCGGGCTGATCCCGTTCCCCGGCATCCCGGGCTGATCCCGGCTACCCCGGCAGTCCCGGGTCTCCCCGATCCAGGGAATTCAGCGAGTCCCTGGTTCACCGGCATGGTCCCGATTCCCCGATCCCGGGGGATCCCGGTCCCCTCGGGACGGTCCCGGTTCCTCTATCCCGGGGGTTCCCCGTCCTCTCGGGACGATCCCGATTCCTCGATCCCGGGGGATCCCCGTCCCCTCGGGACGGTCCCGGTTCCTCGATCCCGGGGGATCCCCGTCCCCTCGGGACGATCCCGATTCCCCCATCCCGGGGGTTCCCCGTCCTCTCGGGACGGTCCCGATTCCCCCATCCCGGGGGTTCCCGGTCCCCTCGGGACGGTCCCGGTTCCTCGATCCCGGGGGATCCCCGTCCCCTCGGGACGGTCCCGGTTCCCCCATCCCGGGGGATGCCGGGGGTCCCCGGTCCCCTCGGATCTCTCCCGCATCCCGCGGCCGCAGCGCCGATCCCACGCTGCCATCGTGCGGTCGCTGCCGGCTCCTCGCACCGCTCGCTCGCCCGAGCCGGGATTACGGAAAGATTTGGGTTGTAAAGGACATCCGAGATCACCGCGTTCCACCGCACGGGCAGGGACACCTTCCCCTACCCCAGGCTGCTCCAAGCCCAGTCCAGCCTGGCCTGAAACACTGCCAGGAATGCAGGGGCAGCCCCAGGTCAGGGTGCCCAGGCCTGCCCACCCTCCCAGAGAAGAATTCCTTCCCAATATCCCATCCAGCCTGGCCTCTGTCAAGCACTGCTGGGGCACGGGCAGACCCCATTTCCCCAGGACTGATTTTGGGGACTGTGAGCTCTCACAGTCAGGCAGGACACAAGTGGCCCCTTGTGTGAGGGTTAAATAACGTGAACATTTCTGGGTGTGTTCCGTGCCCAAGCGTTCAGCACTTGTCTGTGCAGTTAAAGCCATCACCCCACACTCCTCTCACTGAGCACTCCACCTCGCTGTTTGTGGGAAATGCAGAGAACTGTATCCTGGAAATGCTCCTCAACTCCTTCCCGATCTCCTTCGCCCTCCAGCTCTGCTGGCTGTTGTTTACCACTTCCAGCAGCAGGGACAGCAGGCCAGGAGATTGATTTCCAGCCTGCAGCATGGCTCATCCGTGGCCAGCTAATGGCCAGGGGCACCAGGAATGCACAGACTGCCCAAATCATCCCCGGGGAAGGCAGCACTGCCAGAGCACTGGGCACAAACTCCAGCTCACTGCCCACAGTATTGGGATGCTCCAAACACAAGCAGAGGGATGACACAGTGTGTTAACACCACACTGACCAGGGCATGGGTTACTCCAGCTGCTTTCCATACTTTCCATACACAGGAATCATCTAGGCCACGATGCTCCAGCCCTGCCCCTGCAGTTGAACACGGTTTTTAGGAAGCCATTACAGTCAGAAAAACTAAGTTGCAAGTTCCTTGAGTTTTTCTGCTGTATTTTTGCAACTCTTTTAAAATATTAACCGTGCAGAATTGACAATTCCTACAGAAAGGAAAATCCTGACACTAATATGCTTCTCAGTCATAAAGAATTCATGCATTTTACCCTGTTTTGAAACTCATTAACCAAGCTTCTGGTAGCAATTTTTCCATGACCCAAAGTAACAAACAGTTTGAAAATTTCTCTGGGTAACAGTTGCCTACAAAGCACTTAAAATTTATAAACTTCTCATCCAGTTTGTGCCATTTATCATTGCTAAAGTAAATGGAAGCAGTGGAATTGGCTATGCATCACGAGTAATATAATGCAATATTAAAGGACACCCAGTGGAGCACTTTGGAGCTGAAGGATCTAAATCATACACTCGGTGCTGGGAAACCAGAAGGAAAATGTGCAGCACCATTTGGTGGTGGCTGGAGCTGTCAGTGCTCAGCATTCTGTGAGCACAGGGGTGCAGGACTGACAGCAGGGATTTACTGTTGGTGTGAATGAGGGGAGAAAGGCACACAGGGAAAGAATTCCTAAGCAGTGATCACAAGCATTTTCCTGCTGCCCAAGCTACACAAAATTTTGCAGGGAGATGAGGAGATGGGTTCAGGGAAAGGAAAAATCCAATTCTTCCCACCTTCCTCCTCACTCCTTCACTGCTTTTTACCCATATCCCAGGAGAATATACAGATTTATTTTAGTATAATAATCAGCCACTGGAATTAAACTTTGCAATTATTTTCTTTCGTCCTCTGCTTTTTAATGTATTTTGGTTTTCAATCTTTTACTCATTTTCTTTCCCTCTTTTTGATTTTTCCTTCAGTCCCATTGAAGATGCACAGAATCATGATGAAAGAAGTAAGTCACCCTTGCAATTCCTCTGTTCCTCCTCCAATAATCTGCAAATTCCATCAGCTGAAGGATGTGGACAGGGATGGATTGGGGCAGATAGGGAGGCACAGACACAAATCCTGCCTGGTGCAGGGCTCTGCTGATACTGGGGAAGAGTTTTAGCAGAAGGAGCAGGACAAACCCTAATCATGTTACACAAACTGTGAGAGGAAAATGAAAATTTAAATTCCTTGAGTGTTTATCTTCATTTGTCCATTTTTGGCTCTTAAGATGGACACGTAGACGTTACTATCCCCAGCCAAATGATGAGAGGATTTATGAAAGATGAAGCAATATGAACTTCACCTCGAAAGTCTCAAAATGCTATTTAATTCATGTTTGTGTCTTTAATATCAAAATATACATTATTCTTCTGGTATGATGGTCAAACAGTTCTATTGCTCTTCTGGGATAATTACTTGGATTATTAGCAAATGAGCAACTTCTGAAATCATAAAAGTGATTTTCAGAGTGCTCTGTTTTCAGAGATTTTAATAAGAAGCTTCTCTCTGTCACAAGTACAGAATAAAAGTTTGGAAGAAAATAGATACAAATATTCCAATGACTCAAAACCACCCAGGAAACAATGAATTTTGAAAGCATACTTATCTGCTCTAAGCTTATGGTCTTTAACAAAATCTCCTGACCTTAGAGAGCATTTTTGACTTTTGAAAGCTACCACTTGGATCTGTAAAGCTGCTCTTCACAAGCACTTCCTTCAAATCTTTTGCAGAAAACATCTGGGGCTGACACAGGCAGCAAACAAGGCATCAGGAGTCACATCAGCACGAGCACCTCGTGCTTCCCTGGCATGATGTTTGTACGGCAAAAATACCTTTATTTGTAAAACCAGCAATGTTTTATCAGTTACCCAGTAACAGGGATCACACCGTGCAGCCAGTGAGCAATCTGCCCAGGAGAACCTGGAGATTCCCCGTGGCTGGAAGGATTCTTTACACCCATGGAATCCTGGCCTCCTGTGACAGCTGGGCCTGGCTGGGATCAATGTGCCAAGAGCACATCGCCCCTTCCAGGACATTTTCAGGGCTCCCACCTAGGCAGACTGATGCTACCAAGAGTAACCTTGAGCTGAGGGCATGTGGCACCCTCAGCAACAGCCCCAGTTTAGTCTGGAAAGGAAAGATTTCCCATTCCCAGCTCTACCTGACATCCTGGTCAGCTCATCACCTCCAGATTCAACAAAGCACCACTGCATTGTCCTCCCCTAAAACCCCACCCTGTCCTACATGGGGAGCTCATGGAACAGGAAATTAGGCTCTGAGTTTCTTGAGGATCCTTGGGGAAAGCATTAAAAGGGAGGGCATATTCATATTCTAATATTCCAGCTATATTCAGTTCAATATCAAAGTCTAGTCCCCATGGCTCTGATTTCCAAAATGCCAAGTCCCTGCAGGACACACACACGCACTTCAGAAACAAAACACCATAAAAAGATCAAAGATCCTTCTGGGAATACATTCTCTGCACTCTTCAAAGCCAAATGTCCCCTCACTTGCCCCTTGTAAACTGATTAATTTCAGTGGGAAGAGTGCTCACAAAATCAGCAGACCCACGCAGCGAGGAAAAGTGTTTGTCCATGTTAACTCCACAAGCAAAACCCTCCGTATTTTTCTCTGCTCGACAGAAACAACAGCATTTACACTAATTCTCATTTCCAAGCTGCAGTTGGTGTTTAATCTGTTAGCAGGCAGCTTTTCCTTGAGTGCTTTTGCACATGGCTGGGCTGCAGCCCCTTTCCCTGAGTGCAGGAATAAATGAGAGCACCATCTGGCCAGGCCCTGCCCGCTCCAGCCCAGCGCCTGCGGTGCAATTCCAAAATGTGAGGAATGCTCACCCAGAAGACTCCGCTCACATCCTCCCTCCTAGTGACTAAAAAAGCTGCTCTGGCCCTTCTGGGCTGTTTTAGGGAAGAATTTGGTGGGAAGACCAGGGCTCTGAAATCCAAACCATCTTCAAATGTGCCTGTGTGTGGTCCGAGCAGGCAGCTTATGCAATGAGAAATGGGAAGCCACTAAAATGATTCTACTTCTAAATATTTTGACCTTTATTGACATTTATAAGTAGCAGGCAGCTTAATTACCAATTAAAGGAAGTTATTAGCTACAAAAGGAGCCTGCTCTTTTTTTTTTTTTTTTTCCTTCATGGCCCCTTTCCCAAAGCAGGGGTTGTTAGATGAGATGTCTGTGGCAGGACAAGGCAGAGGAGCCCAGGAGACCTCAGCTACTTTATGGCAAATGTGTACAGAAATCCCCCTAGAAGTCACAAACCTTCATAAAGGGGCTATCCAGAGACAGCCCATGCAGAACAACAGCCCCTCCACTGCTGCTGGGGTTCAGCCTTGTTTTACAGAACTGTCCCATTTTCCTACGTGGAATTGCTGGATGGACGTTATTTCTGGCTGATTTTCTTTCAAGCACACCCATAAAAAGGTCTTCCCAAACTGGTTCTGTGGGTTTTTTTCCTCTTTTATTATTTTTTTCTTCACAATATGCATTTAGGGGTTGGCCTGAGGAGCTGAGAATATTCAGGATTTGGCTGCTAATCCTGACACACACTGTTAAAACAACTGGAAGTCCTGCCCCAGAGATGGATGAATTCCTAGAGCAAACAAAGCAGCTCCTTTAAAATCACTCAGTTCTTCATACTGGATTGCAAGGGCTGGGAGCTCTACAAATATTTATTGTCCCACTGGAGCATTGGGATTGTTTGCTGGGTGATGGCACTCATGAGAACATCTTCTTTAAAAATCTCCCATAATTTTAGAGTATCTCCCAATAAAAATTAGGTACAACACATATCAAAACTGCAGGATGAGCAGAGCTCTGATACTGACAGGTATGACTTTTTAAACTAAATTAATAATGAATGATGAATATGAATTTTAAAATAGCCCTGTGAAAGAATTACCCTGCACTTATATTATTTTCAGTTCTGTAACACACATTGATGTTGTTTTAAGTCTTTATGTATGAAGGGAGACACAATGTAGAGAAGACAAGAAAACCCAGAGATTTCAAACATTATTTCTTCCCTGGGTGAATACCCCAAGGTATGAATTCCCCAGTAGCTGGGAAGGTGGCTGAGTGATCCAAACCTCATTCTGCAGTATGATATGGAAGATATGAAAGCTCCAGGCACAGTGATTTAGCTTTTCCTCAATTCTTCTCCTGCTTTTATCCAAACAAATCCCACAATCCTTTCCACCAACCTCAGCTTCTGAATTTCTAATAAACTTCTGGATTCCCAAGCAGGACTTTTAACACTATTTTTTTATTTTTCCCTGAAATTTTACCCCAGATCTTCACAGCTCTTTCTGCTCTGTGTTCTTGACAACTTTTTTACTGAGTTGGTCATTCACCCTCACTTTCAGAGGGAAAAGAAATTTTAAATTAAAGAATTTAAATTAAGAATATTAAAAACTTAGAGTTTGATCCTACAATCACTAAAGTCTAAGACAACAAGGGGTCAGAGGGAATAGAACAGCCCCAGGTCCCTGGACATCGTGTTTTCAATCAGGGAGCCTTCACATTTAAAAGGAAATCATTTGCACCGTGTTCATATTCATTGTCCCCCTACACAGGGTGGGAAATTTGCTGGACAAAGAGGGGAAATGTGCTGCTGCAGGAGGGCAGAGCTGCTCTCAGCTGTGCCTGCTGCAGGAAAGGCCATCCAACCCCTATAATAATAATAATAATTATGATAATAATAATAATAATAATTATTATTATTATTATTAGGCAGCTACACTGCCCTTGAGAACTGGGCAGTGGGTTCTGGGAGGAAGGAAATTGCTGCCACATGCAGTAAATAAAAAGAAGTTTAAAAAAAGAAATACACAGAGTTGTGCTGCAGAATCATTCCACTGAGCCTGGCTAGAAACACAGGCAGCTACAAACCAATCATTCATCTCCAACATAAACACAGATTGGGTTCGACTTGCAGTAACATAGGTTGAGATTTTTAGTAGATGACATAAATAAATGTATTTTTATATTTCCTGACCACATTAAGCCCGAAATCAAGAGTTCTAAAAAGTGAGCCCTACACTGTAAGGCTTCTAATAGCCAATAAATTCAGACAGTCACACTGAAGCAATGTTTTCTCCTTAAAGGTACATTTTGCTGCAGTGTATACAAATACAAGGGGAGTTGTTTTTTTATGGATTTGTAATTATATGGAGCTGAACATGATCATTCAATAAAGGTTAATGTTCTCTTAGGAGGACAGCAAGATGGAAACCACTTCAGAAGGCACCATCTCCAATCCCAAATATTATTTCTACGTGGAAAGACATTAGTAAGGAGATGGGGGAAGGTTGAAGAAAATTACTTTCTCCAAAAAAAAAAGACCAGTTGAGGAAAGGTAAAACATTCTGGCTCAAGAACATCAATGTATTCCTCTGTTCCTGCCCCACTTCTGCTGCACTAAGAAAGCACAAAACCAGTTCTTATCCTGCCCAGTGCATCTACTTCCCATGTGCAAAGTAAGGATCAGAGAGCTGGAATTCCTTCAGGTGGTCTCAAAGAATGAACAATCTTAGAGAATCACCAGTAACAATTAAGAGCTAAACCACTCCCTAATCAAAGGTCATTTTTCATCTCCAGCCCTTCCAGCACTCCAAAGTGGAGCTCAGCACTTATCACCCACGATAACCCACACTGGGAAATGGAATACAGCAGAGCAAGGAATTGCTCAGCTCCTCAGGAAGGGCCAGCAGCAATGCCAGCAGGGCTTTCAGGTGCCAGAAAAGGGGGGTGAGATGCACAAAGGCTGATGCCCAGCAGTCAGGGAGCTCAGGGCTGGGCATCCCAAGGCTGAATTCCAGCTTTGCTCCCCACACAAGCTCTGGCTGAAGGCTTGGGAGGCAAATCCCTCCCCATGGAAGGAGCTCGTTTGTGTTTTGGATCCAGCCCTTTCAGTGGGTCTCTCCCAGACTGGGGGAGCCATAAAGAGCCTGTGTGTGCTGGCCCCAGAGCCCCTGAGTGCCTGCAGGAGCTGGAGTAGCCAACTGGAAGTGTCTGAGTGCTGATGTCACTGCAGAGCAATGCTCTGGAGGCTGCTCAGCTCTCCTTGGGGCACCCATTCCTTGCAGGAGCCTCGCTGAGCTTTGGGAGCAGAGAGAAGGAAAGGTGGCAGCTGAAAGCCTCACTTCACAACAGGGCAAATCAGCCTCTGAAGGGAGAATTTGTCATGCCCAGCCCAGTTTAGAAACCAGCACTTGAGACTGGTGAAATGAAATGGTGGAGCAGAATAAATCTGAAACCATCAATGCTTTCAAGGGGAACTGAGCTGCATGTGACAAAATGAATAAGAACCTCCCCACCCACCCAGATTAAGGTTGAAAAGTCAAGTGTTCAAGGGCTGGAAACACCAGAGTTAAGGCTGCCATGTGCAGTCCTAATTCCCATCTCCTGTGTAATACAATTAAAAGCTATTTTTCCCCATGGCCTCACCCCATTTAGTGGGCAGGATGAACAGAGCTATTCAGTATTTCTGGTTGTTTTTTTTTTTTTTTTACCTTTTTGAGTCAATGTGTGGCCTTGGCTTTATTTATAGCATGCCATTTAAACTCTTCACTGAGAACAGGATTATTCACATCCTTGTGGGTTTTAATATAACACTTATCACAGAAATATTTGCTTCAAAAACATAACAAATGTCTTATGACAAAACCCCTGCCAGTGAGGTAGGATGGTAGCACAGTCCCTTGAGCCCAAATGCTTAATCAGAATCAGAGGTCCCACAAGCTTGTTTTGCTTAGGATGAGATCATCTGAATGTAATACAGTGTATAATATATTTTAGCAACCCAATGGTAACAAAAGCCCATTTCTCTGGGCCAGAGCTCCAAAACTTGCAGTGCCCCGAGTTCTGGCTTTGGGAAAGCATCTGTTTCCTTTCAGCAGTGGCCACAGCATTTGCAAACCTTGTTCTCTGTGGTTTAAAGCACCTCCTTCTAAGACCATGGGGCAAACAAGCAAGGCCTGATCTGAAGCAAAGTAACGTAGCAAAGTAAGGCTGGAGTGAATTCACGCTGGCATTTGCAATTTAAAAAGCAAAAGAATGACTCCGACCTCTGTTTGCAGGTCTGTGTACATGCATGTGGTTATGTGATACACCTAAACCCCAAAAAGTTGTCATATCTGATTGCAAAAAACCTGAAGCATCTTTGAATGTGAAGCACACAACAGTGCTAATGTTCTTTTTCAGCAGTTAATCAACCACCAGCAGAGGTTTAACAGACTTTTACTCAGGCACTACAGAATCATTTCTCTCACAGACAGTTCAAATATTCCCCTTTTAATTTGGATCTAGGTTACAAATCAAGTCACTTTTCTTTTGAGACATTGTAGAAAAAAATGTTGCTTCAGGTTCTTTCACAAGTATGAAACCATTTGATAAATACAATTTTCAAGTTTATACAAGCCTGCAGTCCCACCTGCCCATCCTGTCAGGGAAATCAATCCATGATTCCCTGACATGGTGCTTGTTTTACAGCACAGGCTCAGAGAAAAGGGCTTGTTAGAAACATTTTTAAAACATTTACTCACTGTTCTGACAGCCCTTAGGATCTCTTTTCCTTCTTCTGGTCTGTGCAGCTTTATCTCCCACTATTCCTCACTGATGCTGTCTTCAGAGGCCAGCTGAAAGAAAATTGCACAATGCCAACAGTTTATATCCACCAGATTGGAAACCTGGCACGTCTGGAGCATTTTTATTATTATTATTATTATTATTACAAATATGTTTTGGAATTTGTATTTTTGGCAAAACAGGAAGATTCATTCTAAAGAATGTAGCTTAGCTTTTTAAAAACGTGCTAAATCAGTTTGGATCATATCAAATTGAACTATTGCAGAGATGACTGGGACTATGATTCTTTCTTGATTTGATGCAGCAAAAAGAAAGTTCACAAACATAATCTCAAGTACCACTTAGCAGCATCTTAAATACTGCTATTAACAATACTGCTGTTATTGTTGTGTTTAGACTGCATTTAACCCTTCCATGGCAAAGTGGCAGAGGCTCCCAGAAGTCACCAAGCCAGGCTGTAATTTGCTGCACTTTTAACTGATTTACCTTCAGCTCAGTCCCCAAAACAATGGGGAGGCTGTGATGGGGCCAAGCCCTGGGGCAGATATTTCACTTTAAGAACACATTAAATCTCCAGGGGCATCACTTGGTTTTGCACTGGAGCTGAAGTTGCTGAGGAGCATTAGTGAGGCCTTGTCTCTGAATTTATCTCTGAAAAAGCAAAAGTAAAAGACTTTGAATTTTTTTTCCTTTTTTGCTGGTTTGTTTGTTTGATTTGATAAATAAGCTACAAGAAGGTCAGGTCGTAGCACCAAACAACTGTCACTGTAAGAGCTGTGAAAGAATTTAGATTATCCCAGTTCATATTCAGTATAGCCATGAAATTTTAAATTTTATTTAGGAAATAAGGAGTCTGGCAGTTTAGAAAGGACTTTTCTCAGGCTGTGCTTAAGTGAGCAAAGCCCTCCTGTCCCTGGCAGCCCCTGCCAGCTCCTGAGGCTGCCCAGAACCTTCTGCTCCCTTTGCTACCCTTCCCCACCTGCCCTGGCCAGGCAGACAGAGTTCAGCCAGAAATCAGAGTTTCCAGCGCCCTGGTGCCCTGTGCAGAACCTTTCCCTGGCATTTCCCAAACCTGCTCCCACCTGAAGGAAGCCAGGGCAGCCAGGCTGGCAGTGCCCAGGCTGTCCCCAGGCTCTCCCTGGAGCACAGCTCCATGCTCTGCAAGGCTCCAAACTCTCCCCTTCAGCCTAAACCTCCAGCCCTGGGCAGAAGCAAAATTAGTCTGAATGTCTTTAGTTATTAAAGTGTTTTATCTCTCCACTCCCTGACAATTTGGGCCTGTCTGGTGCATGAGAAAGGGCTCTTCTGGGGCAAAACCACAGATAAAATGTGTTTTAAATCTGAATTTAAAGCCCCGAATGTGGATGTTTCATAATCTAAGCTGAATATCCATAGAAAGAACAATTGTGTGTTTTTAGTAATGACCTAATTCAATAATGAACTAATTCAACCCCTTCCAAAACAATTCATGAACTCTTACTCATTATCAACTGACAGTGCTTGGGGACCTTCAGTAATTACCACTATTCTTTGGTGCTGGATGTATTTATGTCATGGGTACAGGGTAAAGATGGCCATGGAAAGAAAATACAACTGTTTCTTTTTGTTCCTACTCACTAACAGTGATGGGAAAACCTCCAAAAGCTTTCTTGCTGTTTTGTGGTTGTCAGGACACTTCATTTTCTCTCATTCCCAAGCTTCAGAAGCTTCCTCTTTGTGATTGCAAACAGATGATGGCAGAGGCAGCAATTAGACTAATCCAAGTAAATTCCAATCACTGGTAGCCTGCAGCAGCTTGCAGAGCTCACATCAAATGGAGGCCCACCCTTAGCACGAAGCTGTCAGCAGGAAAAGAGAAATTAAAATTGATTTTTCGAAGCAAATTTCGGTGACCTTCCTCATTGCACCCAGGAGTATCTGTAACATCTGTTATTTATTATATATCATGGCTGGGATCTTTAACCAACCACTGAGCTTGGGCATTCCCAATCCAGGGTGCACCTTTGTCTGTATCAGTGCCAAGTCTCAGGAGTTTTGACCATCTGGGAGTTCCACAAAAGGAGGAAGTGTCTGCACCACTCTGCACACACCAAGGAACATTAAAAATGTACAATTTAGGAGCTCGTTTGAAAATGACACCTTTAAAATGAGAGCTTTTAGTACAACCAGAACAGATACTGGAGATTTATGCTGTCCTTGCCAATCTTTGCAAACTTTTTTTAGCAAAACAGAGGTGGCAGGTTCTAAAAGAGATTAATTTTTTTTTTTAGATAATGACCCAAATAAAACCAGTGGTTAGTGATAGCAACTACCCAGTGAGCTCAATGAGCATAAAACATGAGAGCAGTGAAAATATCAATATGAGAGCATATTGATATTTTACATGAGATGAGTCACTCATCTCCACCTTTTCTCAGGAATCCCAGTTCCAACACAAGATCTCCCAGACTCTGAAGGTTTTCTTACAATGGAGACTGTCTCCAGAAGCTGCCCCCAGATTTCCCAGGATACCAGACTGGTGTTCCCCACAGCAAAGCAAAGCACCCTCATTTCTCTTCCTTCCAATATTCTTACATAATTCCAATGTTTTTCTCTGAAAAGAAAAACCAGGTCATAAACCCAGTTGAGCTTTAGACAAAAACTTTCCAAAAGCAGCAAATATAATGCAAGGAAAGTCATTTTGTAACACAGAAAAATACAAGCACAGTTATACAAGTGTTCTTGGTCCAAGAACAATTGTAAGTGGGTTTTGTTTTGATTTGGAAAAAACTCCAATATCTCAGTGTAGTTGCAGCAGACCACACACTGGAAAAATTACGTGGTTTTCTGGTGGCTGTATAATAAGAAAGGATTTTTCTCTCTGAGACAGAAAAGGTCTATTCAAGGCTGGAAAGGGAGTGTAGCTCAGAAGAATGAAGAATCAGGAAGCTGAGGAGATAGGTCAGAATTGGGTGAGGATGATGTGGTCTCGTTGTCTGAACAGCTGCCAGGGAATTAGGAAAGACAGCTTCTCCTTTTTCATCAAAACAGAAGGGCTAAAAGCAAAAATCCAATAAATAGCAGGTTTAGGGTGTTTGCTGTGAGGGGTGGCTCCATCCCTGGTGTCTAGCTGGAGAGAAGAGGTTTTGCAACACAAAGTGGCACAGATAGAAAATAAAGTGGGAGGATAAGCACAGTGGGCTCTGTGCCAAAGGTTTTGTGATGCACTCACACAGAACCCTGCAGCAAGAGAAGCCATAAATATCCCCAGCATTTATGGGTGAAGATCTACTCCAGGCTGGAGACAAGTGAAGAGCAGATAAAGCACTCACAGAGTCAGTCCCTGACCTCATACTCACAGAGTGAGCCCATTGCAGAAGCTGCTTTCCAGGTTATTTTACTGCATTTTACTTCATTGGGCAATTTTGGATGGACTCCAAGGAGTAGATTTTTTTAAAAAACGTTCTTTTTACCAATAAAACACAATAAAAGATTTTATAGCCTTGATGTGTTTCTGGCACAGTTTAAAACCTGCTGCTAATAAAACTTTTCCAATAGGAAAAAATGACCAAGCTGTCACAATGTAAATATGATCTTTTAATTTATTTTTTTTTTTTAATTGGGGTTTTATGCAGGAAACTGGGAAACAACATCACAGGAAAAGATTATGTTAAGAGAAGAAAACCTATGCAAGCACAACTTAGAGTGGAACAGTGTCATGTTCCTGGCAGCCCATGTTAACTGCAGTTGGAAGGAATTGTGTTTTCATGCACACCAAGGGCTGGCTCCTCCTGCCCACTGAGTCAGTGACAATTCACCAAGTGACTTCAGTGATGCCCTAAAGCAGCAGCCTGGCTTATGAATATGGCACCAGGCAGCCAGACAAGAGCTCTGAGCTCAGCCCTGGCCTGATCCAAGCTCCCCGTGTGAGATCCGTGCAGCTTCTCACATGGAGAGAGGGGTGAGCTGTCTGCCTGCTCCCCCTGCCAGCTCTCTGAACACTCCCAGCCTCTCCTGGCACACCAAAGCCTTTGTTCTCGGGGTGTTTTGAGGTGCAATTATGATTTTACAAGGAATGAGTAATGCCCACCCTTAACCATCACAACTCTGGCATCGTTCAGTGCTGTGGTGACTCTGGTTCACTGCCCTGCCTGGTTCTGCAGGAGATAAAATGTGCCAAATGCCAAAAAAAGTGATAAAAATGTGCCCTTGGCACCCAAGTCCCCTGCAGCAGGAGCTATGTGCACAGCACTGTCTTTCCTGTGCATCACAGCTGCAGAAACTGCTGGATTTTCTGGGATCATCACCTCTGTCCTTGAAGATGGTCCCTCCTGAGGAGCAGGAGGGCAGGCAAGAGTACAGAGAGACCTGCAGGGATGAGCAAGGAGCTCCTGGGGATGTCCCTGCTCTCATTTCAGTGCACACGTTACATCTGAGATCTCTGTAAGATCTCTGAGATCTCTCTTCTCAGAGGCTCTGTAAGAACTGCAGTGTTGATATTTATTTTATGCTACTAGGCAACCTTCTCAGCTATGAAATTGGCCACGCGAGGGCACCAGCACTGCTCAGGGAAAAAATAAATATAAAAAAAGGCTAAAAAAGACAAAACAGAGTAACCAAAGGAATAGATAGGAGTTTGTTTACAAATTGTACAGCTGCAAAAGCACAGGATAGCAGGTTCCAGGCAGGAGTTACCCACCCAGAGCATCCAGCAGCTCTGGGGGTGCACAGCAGGGAGGAGCAAATCCCACACCATCAAAAGCCAGTGGAGCTGAGCTGCTGCTGCTGCCTGCCCAGAGATGCCTCTCCTCAGAGTGGGTGTGGGAAAAGCTCCCACACCTTTGGTGTATTCAGTGCCCAGAGCCTCCCTCTGCCCTGGCTCAGGCCTCTGGCACAGGGGCAGGTAGCAGTCACCTCCAGGCTCTTCCCCCTCTCCCTCAGCACAGAAAAGGTTTTCTCACCTGAGAGCCAGGTGAGCAGAGAAATCAGAAATCACATTTTCAGCCCAGCAGTGGTTACCTCGTTTTGTGCCTTTTCAATGGGCATTCTCTGTGAGAGGGCCTGACTGGAACTCCAGAAGTGAAAAAAATGAGGACTTGTAGCTTGAGTTGAGCATCCAGACTGGGTGAATTGTTTTCCCGCAAAGACATCACCATAAGGAATTCCTTTAGAAAGAAAAGAAAAGAAAAAGCATGTGAATTTTCAAGCCTGCATCTTCAAAATCTGATTTTAAATGATGCCACGTGAAAACAAAGCCCTTGGCCTCACCAAATCTGTCACTGAGTTCTCCCTGCCAAACACCATCCAGGACACAGGCATTTGCACCAAGAGAAAATCACAGAATGCAGAATGCTTTGTTGGAAGGCACATTAAAGATTACCTGCCATGGGCAGGGCCACCTTCCACCATGCCAGGCTGCTCCAAGCCCCATCCAGCCTGGCCTGGGACATTCCAGGGATCCAGGAAAGAATTCTCCCAGGGAAGAATTTCTTCCAGAGATCTCACCTAAATTTCCCTTTTCACTTTGAAGCCATCACTGCAATTCCTGATGAAAAATATCTACAACCCCCCTGTCCAAGAGCCAGTTCTGTATGAATGTATAGATGAGTGCAAAGCTAATTTTGCTTACAAAGGAAAATCCTCATTGCTAACAGATTCCTGTGGTTAAGCTAAAGCTCGTCCTGCAGCATTGACTGGGGATACAAAAGGATTGTTCTTTTTTGTTTTGACTGTAAGTGAACAAAATGCTGTTTGCAACTAGATGTTTCTCCCGAGGTTTTGTGATAGCCTGAATTAATTCCATGCAGTTAATTCTGGGAAAGTAAATGTATTCTGAATGCCCTGGTAGGTTTGTGGCAGTTCAGAGGAATCTCCCAGACAGGACACATCTGCTGTGAAGAACACCAGGTAAGGCAGGAATGGGGGGAAATTAAAATCACTCCAGCTACAATCAGGGCAAAAGGGATCCCAGCTGCCAGACAACAAGGGGGTGAAAAGGGTTTTACAGGACCATCCCTACAGCCTGAACTCTTGAAACCTTCTGGCACTATTTGAAAAGCTGTTTCTTCTACTGTGTTTGTAGAGGTACATGCCAGAAAACCAGAGCAATGAAGAGTTCTACAATGCACGTATGAATTTGAAACGGGTTTGTTTGAATACTCCACAGCAGGCTGTGCATAAGATGGTTTTATTCAATACAGGATGCTGTAAAATACTGATGTTATTGTGCTTGAGCAGTTCTTGAGGTACTTAAATTATTTCTAATTCTACTACTAAGAATAATCAAGCCAAAAGTGAAAAATATACTGATTTTTTTTTTTTTTTTTTTTTGTTACCCCTAACTCCAAATGATTCCTAGCTCCTAACAGCACTCTGTAAAAACCACAGCCCTGCTGCCCTGGGGCAGCCTCAGCTGCAGAAACATGCACAGAGCCCATGGAACAGCTCCTGCTCTCCTGGCTCCTTTTCCTGGGACTGTTGATCAGTGTTAATGAGAAGATGAAGGGCAATGCTAAATTTAAATTCACTGACTAAGCCAGAGAGCTATTGGCAATGTCTAAGTTAAAATCATACGTATTTTCAACCTCTTATATTCAAAATAAAAGCAATTCTAGAGTATTTAGGCCCGATTTAAAATGTTTGTAGTCGCTACAAGCTTTTTTTAACCCTGTGAGCTAAATGCTCCCGTCTGGAATGCCAAGGTGGAGAGATTCTGAATCCAGGACTAAAGCCTTTAATGCTGAAGGAGTTCCATTTTCCCAAGCCAGCTGTGCAGTTCCTGTGTTAATTAGGAGATACAGGATGATCATTAATAAACAGGAACGGGAGGGCTCTGAGGCTGTACATTTGTTACATGTTCTGGAAAGGGGCTCAGTCCTTTGCCTTTTGCCAAATTTGGGTTCATTTTGGTCAGGAGCCAACCTGCAAAGCAGCTCAGGTACTCCAATGCAAAACATGATTATTTTAAATATTTGTTCTGCATTATTTCATGGTCCAACCCCATCTTCAGATTCACCAACAGATGCTCAGGAATGTAAAACATCCTTTGGGGACTGTATCAATTTGGGGAAAAGAGTGTTTTTTTTAAAAAAGCCCTTCTGAAACTTTATTGAACTCAGCTAAAATGGGTCTCTCTAATAGCTTAACTTGATGTCACAGCTTAAAATTGATGCTGAGACTGGATAAAAAGGATGACATGGAAATAAAGCTGCAATTAATTAAAACTGCAATAATTGCAAGTATGAGTTTTCCTTGTCAACTTCCACAGGGCTTGGTGCCATGACAGGTGGGAAGATGCTACCAGCATAATCCCTTCTTTCTTGTCATGTTTAGAGGGTTTTACTTACTGATATTTGTGGGACACTTGGAAATTCAGAACAAAATAGGTACCAACAAAGAAACCTTTCGAATACAGTAACATTATAAAAAACATGAGGCTTCTAATAATTACAGTTTTGCACCTCAATCTTCCCTCATTTTCCCCACCCTGCCAGAAGTTTAAGTGCTCCTTGCACTCAGCCCAGGCTTTCAGCCTCCAACTCTAGTTCCCATCAATGAGCTTTCCCCTTGTGACCCGCAGCCCCTTGGTGGAGCAGCCAGAGGTGACAGAGCTCTTGTTTCCCCTGGCAGGGATGAGGAGGCACGTGCTGAGGTGCTGGGCTGTGCTCGTGCTGCTGCCGGGGCTGAGCGTGGCCGAGGATTTCCCGTGGACCAAGAACAACCCAGGCTCCTTCCACTACGGCACCTTCCCAGCTGGTACCTTCCCCCCAGCTGGAATGTTCTGGAGCTGCTCCTGTGCTTGCACAGGGAAGGGACCCAAAGGCTTTCCTCGTCCTTCCAGGGCAATGCAGGAACAGCAATGGCTGCAGAATGCAGGAACACTTTGGGATTTACTGGGAATACAGGGATCCACCTGAGCCTGCATCCCACAGAGCCACTTCAACAGAAAATACAGAGGGAAGGCTCACAGCTTAACAGCTCATAGCCACATCTCCCTGAGTAAAACGAGTGACACCTCAGACCCCTTCTCCTTTTTGATAAATTACCTACAATCAAGGAAATAAACTAAAATTACCTTGGCTAATTTAAGAAATTACTGAAATAACTCTGCTGGCTTTGTTTCAAGCTGTTCAGTATTATCCAACCCACTCTTCAGTATGGATTTATGAGCCTTATCCTTTCTTTGACACATATTTAAACACATTTCATCCAAGCAAAATCCAAACTAGAAAGGCACCGATTGGTTTTCATGCTCAAGGTTTTAAGTTATTTATGACATGGTATTTTGTGTAACAATAGGAAAACAATCCAGAATATTTCTGTATATTTTACATAACATCTAAACTCTTAGTTGCTAAAACTACCATGAAAATCAGCAGAGAGAAATGATGTGGAAACTTGATTTGTTTTTTACAGTAAGACATTTCTGCCATGCTATCAATGCCTTACCTCATCACTGGAAAATACAGATTTTCCAGGTTTAATAAACGAAAGGATTCAATTCCTTTTGCAGCGCATCAGAACAGGACACCTGCAGTTTATTACCCATTTTCAGGCTGTTTAGGCACAAATACATTTTGAAATGTAGAAAACCTCAGCCTCTCCAGCAGTGCTTACTTTCACTTGCAGTTCCTTTCTCCTACAAATATTTAGCACCAAGACCAATGAGCAGGAAAATGTTTCACTAACTCCCCTGGTTTTACCTTCAGGTTTCTTGTGGGGTGTGGGAAGTTCTGCCTACCAGACCGAAGGGGCCTGGGACAAGGATGGGAAAGGCCCCAGCATCTGGGATGCTTTCACTCACAGGAAGGGGAAAGTGGTGAGGAATGAGACGGGAGATTCCGCCTGTGATGGCTACTACAGAGTCAAGGTATTGCTCCAGAGGAATGAACTGCACCTCTGCAAATGCTCTGGCTTCCAGAAACTCATCCTGGCTTCCCATTTTGAAATGGGAAGGAACACCTATAGCTGCTCCAAAGGCTTATTTAACCTAGGAATCCAAGGGCTGATATATTAATCAGTACAGTAAAATCTTCCTTCCTTATAATCTCAGAGAGCCAATAATTCCACAGTGTTTCCCAAATATATCTCAGCTTTTCAGGATTTTTGTGTCCAAAACTATTCTAGATGTTGTAGGAAGTCCAAATGCTTAGTTAGAAATACAACACATTTGAGCTTCAAATAAAATTAACTTTTTGCATGTGTATGCATGTATGAGGTTTTCTATGTATTTTTCAGAGGCTTTAAAAAGCAGTCTGGATGTTCCCTATTTTTTGAAAGGATAACAAACCAATAATCAATGCAGCTCTGCTCACATCTTTCCAAGCCTAATACCATCAAAACCAATTTTCAAATTACTGTGCTGGAGGAAAGACAGATACACAGCAGGAGGAATCCAAATGACTGTGAGAAGCCAGGGTTACATAATTGAAATTGTAACTAATTTAATAAAAGTCCTATTCCGCTGAGGTTTCTCTACATACATGAAGTCCAAGGGAGAACCAGAGGTCTCAGCAAGCACTAAGAGAAAAGAAACCAGTTATGCCTTACTCTCCTAAAATGGGAAAATACAGGAGATGTTTCATTTGAGCTCTCAAACCAGCAGAAGTTGGAAAGAACAGTTTAAAAAGTACCTTAGAGAAGTTGGGACTCTGAGCTTCACTGGGCTGTGGCACCAGAAGAGATTGATAGAGATGATTTGGATGTGTATTTAGAAATGCTTTCTAAAACTCACTTGTATTTATCCAGTTACCTGGTCCTCTTTATATCAGAGCACTCTTTGCTTTCATCATCAGAATTCTCTTTGCACTGGCACAAACACCACCAAGTTCTAATTTCATGGAACACTGAAGATATACAATTTCTTAGCAAAAGAACATATATTCATATTTTCTCATTCTAGTATAAGACAGTAAAGGAAAGTCCAAGTAATTATGGTTTTGAGCCTGAGCTGAAATATTTGAGATCAAGATTTACAGGCTTCTACCATTTTCTAGTACAAATTCTGGTATAAATATAATTGTGTTGCAAAACCTCAGCTGATTTTTCTGTAGTGCAAACACAGCCTCCACAGTTACACAAAACACTACAGGATTTCTTTAGACTGTCAAAAAAAAGTGGTTAAAGAGGGAGACTTCAAGTAGAACGAGCCATCACCTCAAAGATCAGAAAACAACAGATGGAATCCCCTTTTGTGCAAACCTTCCACAGATTTTCTGCATTCAGAATTATTTAAGACAGATGAGGAACTGGAGTTACTCTGCTCGGCCTCAGGATGTGTTAATTGGATTTTCTTCTCACAGGATGACATTCAGTTACTGAAGGAGCTGAAGGTGAATCACTACCTCTTGTCTATCTCATGGCCCAGGATTATGCCCACAGGCATCAAAGGTAAGCACAATTTCACCCCATTCTTCCCAGTATTCTTATCTGTAAGGAATTTTACTCCTGAGCAACCCACAGTTGTTCAACATTCCTGTTAAACAGATTTCTGTTTGTCTGCATTTAACCACTCCAGAATTCCCAACACTGTAATGTAAAATTCCTTGGTTAGTATTTTTAGGTTTTTGTTCTTCCACTTATTTGGGAACCAGTGCAGGTAATTCCTTGTGTGTGCTTTTCATCAGCTGAGCAACTGAATGAGAAGGGAATACAGTTCTACAATGACACAATTAACAGTCTTCTGGAAAACAACATCACCCCTATTGTGAGCCTCTACCACTGGGATCTGCCACAGGTCAGACAATATTTCGATTACTGAAACACCTAAATAAAGCCTTCTGATAAAAATAATTCCCTAAGGTTAAGAGCCAAGAGTACTTAAAAAAATTAGAGAAGCCTGCATGATTTTAAGAACTTGTAAATTTTCCTATTCATTTGCATTTTATGTGCACTGAAGTCTTGAAAAATATCTGAGATAGAAATAAAAGTATTTTTTAAGCAGCAGATGACCTTCAAGTACAATTAGTGACTCTTGCAATTCTTATTTCCAAAGGTTCTCCAAGAAAAGTATGGTGGCTGGCAGAATATAAGCATGATTAATTATTTTAATGATTATGCAAATCTGTGCTTTGAGAAGTTTGGCGACCGTGTGAAACACTGGATTACGTTCAGCAATCCTTGGGTAAGACATTAATGCTTCCCTTCCAAACACTCCCATTGCACTGTCCTGTTCCCAAAATTCTGTGGAAGTGACACTGGAGGAGAGCAGGTGAAAAAAAGGGAGAGGGAAAGGGAAGGGGAAAGATTTAAACCATTCATCTTTGTAGCCAAAAATCTCAGCAGGCAGATTTTGCACAAAGGCAAAGTTTGAAGACATGAAATTCCAGGAAAATTTAGGAATTCCTCAGCTGGAGATGGGAGATGTCTCAGGAGAGAGCCCAGGGATTGGGAAGTCAGCTGTTATTATTTACCCTTTCTTCCCCATTCCTCAGCTCACCCCACTAACCCTGCTGCCCAACGCCCTGCTCCCAACAAGCCACAGCTCGGTACAGCAGCAGGAAATGGGAGCCAAGGAAGGGAAAAGGGGCTTGGAGAGGGACAGGGGAGCACAGGAGCAGAGGATGGAGCACACCCCTGCTCTGGAGGCCGGAGAAGGACTGACTCTCTTTGCAGGCAGTGGCTGAAAAGGGCTATGAGACAGGAGAGCACGCGCCAGGACTGAAGCTCGGCGGCTGCGGCGCCTACAGGGCTGCTCATCACATCATCAAAGTAAGAAACCTCCCGAAATTGTGCTTGAAATTATGTGTCAATTAAGGATTTTCATCAGATTTCACCCTTTAAACAGAAATATAGGTTCACAGCCATGTAATTTCCAAGTAGGATGCTGAAATTATCATCTGGTTTTAAACCTCCAGTGCATAATCCAAGGCACTATAACTGTTCAAAGCTTGATTTGACACTTGCAACAATTTGAATTTTCCTTATATTATAAATGTCCCTTATAATTTGTTTCAAGATGATTAAAAAGAAAACGTCCAGGTTAGTCTAGAAACAAGCAGTAACATCCTGGCCTGTCCAAATGAACCTGAATGTTGCAAGTGACTTCAGGAAGTCTCTGGTAAAAATTAACTTTCATCTGCCTGAAATTAGGGAAAGACATCCAAAGAGCAGAGCCACGGGACAGAACCCTCTCCTGAGGGCTGTGTGTCAGCTCCATGGGGATGTCCTGGAATTCAGGGAAGGAATCTTACATAGAGCCTTTTGTGATGTCCTACATGAAATGAAAGTTTCTGTAATAAACACGAAAGCAATTCTGTGATAGTTTCAGACAGACCTCAGTGCAAAAAGAGCTCACCAGCTTTCCATGGTGTAAGAGATGAAAACATGCCCATGATTTATTTTATTTTTACATTATTTTTACAGACTCATGCCAAGGTTTGGCACTCCTACAACAACACCTGGCGCAGGGAGCAGAGAGGTAATCAGGATTCATTCTGTGATTGTGCTGCTGTTTCTATTAAGGGCTTAAAGAACTGCAGAATTGTCCCTTTGTTTTAAGGGATGGTTGGAATTTCCCTAACGAGTGGCTGGGGGGAACCTGTTGATCCACACAGCCAAACAGACAGAGATGCTGCTGAAAGGTACATCCAGTTCCACCTGGGATGGTTTGCAAACCCCATTTACAGAGGGGACTACCCAGAAGTCATGAAGAATTATGTAGGTAAGTCCCAGTAACTATGGCATGAAGAGCTCCACACTTCCAGCACATCCCAAGGGAATAACTCCTGGCCAACGTGTGCTTTAGTCCAGTGAGGGCACAGGTGAGACATAGCAAAGCAAAGCTGGGCTGGACACAGCTCCTAAAGCAGTTTGGGGACACACCAGGACACTTTAAATCACTGTTCCTCCATGTCCTGTACCCAACTTAATTTCTCAAACCAAAAGGATTAAAGGTTATCTCATCTTAAAAAAAAAATGAAGCTCAGGTGTCCTTGACAATAACTCTAAAATCAGGAACACCACATTTGGTGTCCAGAGCAGCTGTGGCTGCCCCTGGATCCCTGCAAGTGCCCAAGGCCAGGCTGGACACTGGGGCTCAGAGCAGTGGAAGGTGTCCCTGCCTATGGCAGGGAGCGAGGTGTTGATTTTAAAGGTCCCTTCCAACCCAAACCATCCAGCATTTTATGATTCTATGATTTATTGCTGGTGAAATAAAGAAAATCAATTCCTTGCTCCTCAGAGGCTGTCTCCTGTAATTATTTTGCTAGGTAGGAAGAGTGCCCAGCAGGGCCTGGGGAAATCAAGATTGCCAACTTTCTCAGTGCAAGAGAAAACCTATATCAAAGGCACCTCGGATTTCCTGGGAATTGGTCACTTTACCACTCGTTATGTTCTGCAGAAGAGCTTTCCCTTCCTCCAAGTGCCCAGTTACCACACTGACCACGACCTGGCTGAACTGGTGGACCCCAGCTGGCCAGCTCCAGGCCCTAGGTGGCTCTACTCTGTGCCCTGGGGGTTCAGGAGGTTACTCAACTTCATTAAGGTGAGCAGAGCAGATCTTTAATTATCATGGAAGCAAACAAAATGCCTGGTTTAGAGTTACATTTTCAACAGTTCCAGCTATTGGTCTTGACATAGTGGGAATTTTCTTTGCCAAGAAAATCCTTAATTTCAGCTCAGAAAATTACAGAATTCAGTCATTTTAAAATAAACCCCATAGTTGACCTAAATTCCTACTACACATCTTTCTTACTTAGGTAAGTAACGTAGAAAATTACTTTTAATGCGCTTTGCTAATTCACATATTCTGTCAAAAAGAAATTATTTTATGTGAACCAGTTTAAACACTTCTGTTTGCAGACCCAGTATGGGAACCCCCTGATTTATGTGACAGAGAATGGAGTGTCTGAAACAGTGCAGTGCCCTCAGCTGTGTGATGAGTGGAGGATCCAGTACCTGAAGGGATACATCAACGAGATACTCAAAGGTCACTCAGAAACAGCTTTTTAGGATTTGACTTTTGGAGTGTTTTCACCTTCTGCTTAATTTTCACTGTCATTTCCATCACAGAGGAAGAACTATTCACAGGTTAAATTCACAAGTTTGCTGGACAGCAAACCAGACACTCAAATTTTCACTAAAATGTCAACCTAATCAAACATACTAAGTGCAATACCCTACCTGAGATTTAATACTGCAAAAAATCATCAGTTTCCACTTTCAGAAAGGAGAAATTGCTATGCCCATAGAGCTCTAGTACCTATAAGCTAAAGACAACAATTTCAAAGGATCTAAATTAATTTGTACTTCATTTTTGTGTACAAATCCTTCCCCATCTCTTCCTGCTATAAACCAAAACATTTACAGAACCATATTTTAAGGACAAAACCCTTTATCAGTGATTTGTGTTCTGTTTCCAGCTCTAAATGATGGTGTAAATGTCAGAGGTTACACTGCCTGGTCACTGCTGGATAAATTTGAATGGAACAAAGGCTTCTCTGAAAGATTTGGGCTTTACCACATTGACTTCCAAAACAAGAACAAACCCCGGTACCCAAAGGCATCTGTTGACTACTATAAAAAGATTATCAGTGCAAATGGATTCCCAAATCCAAGAGAGGTGATGTCAGCTGCTAATTTTGATTTTTTTTTTCCTTTTTCTTTGATTTATGTGTAAATATCACATTGAATTTCAGGAAACAACTTGTATGACTATGGTACAGAAGGGGCACTTTGGTTCTGTAATAATCTCTTTAATACAGAGATATTCAGACACTGAAAGTGGGAACAGCTTCAATTACTGTTTCTAAAGCATTCCACAAACTCCAATTGGACTTACTGATGCAGTCAAAAATTCTCCATGAGAAGTTATTTAGCAGTGCTAAATAAAGAAATAAATCAGATTTCTAGGCAGAAAACTCCACATATGTACTGGAAAATAACCTGGACTGTAATATGTGCTGTTAAAAATTTAATTAAACCATTAACTCGGAGAAACAACACTGCAGTAAAACCCAAAAAGCAACTTTCAGAAAACCATGTGTTGGCAGAATAAAGTAGTTTCAAGTGAATAGTAGGGACAAGGGTTGAGGGGCAGGGAGGGAGCTGTGGAGGATCTGCAGTCTCACAGAGCTGTCACCCTTTGCCAGGTGGAAAACTGGCACCGCAAGGCCATGGACACCTGCTCTGCCACACACCAGCACCTTGCTGCAGGTAAGGATGCCTCGGGTTTGTCCTAGAAAAGCAGCTTCTGCAAAGTTCAGATATTAAATTGCTCTCAGAATACTGCTAAAAGGTATTTTCTCCCCAAAAGCACTACAAGCCTCTAAAGAAAAATGTGTTTATTTACTGTTTCCAACTAAAATCACTGGAGCTAAATGGATCAGCTGTGGATGTTACTGAAATACAGGAACTGGAAGAGCTACAACTTAAAATTGAGGTTGGGGATGACATCTCTTTAAAATAAAACTGAATGCTTTTTTAAACACAAACCAAACCCAGACAAATCAAGACAACCACACAGACAGAAAATCTCTAAATGTTTGACTTTTACAGAAAGTGGAACTGTAAAAATAAATAAAAGGGCTAAGGACTGGCCTAAGATTAAGTTTGGGCTCTGATGCTCCTGGTAACAAAGCAACTCCAACATAACTGATCCAGAACACCTAAAAATCCTCCTGGTGTAATTCAGGACCTTTCAGAATTCCTGAACTAGGAATTTTTAAAAGAAAGATCAAGTAACTACTAGAGATTCTTACAAGAGGATGAGCTAAACTAAATTCCACATGGTAGGAAACATCCCAGCAGTCAGCCTAAGTTAATCCTGCTCAGCCTCCACTTCCAAACCATGGTCAGTGTGACTGAACTGGGTTTACTGAACTCTTCCAGCCTTCTCTGTGGAATAAAGTTCTACAAAATAAAACCCACTGAATTTTCAAACTGATATAGAACAGTCTTCAGAAATTTAACTTAAAAAGGAAAAGAGAGGGAAAACTATCATGGATTTGCTCCAGCTTTGGCAGACTCAGGAAATTCTGTTTGCTTTGTTGCTATTTATGCCAATGTCAACATTTTCATGTTCAAAAAAATCTTTATGTTATCTCAAAAATCTCAAAGTTTGGTATTGCTGTACTCCAGAGGATTAAATCTCTTACATATTCCTCATTTCTCAAATTTTAGATTCCCTGATTACTCACATGGAAATGGTGACAGAGGTTGTTCTTCCTACAGTTTTCACACTCTGCATTCTCATCAGTATTGTCCTCCTCATATTCTACCTTCGAAACCACAGCTAAAATTGATGTTTGCACACACCTTCATCTGCCAAAAGGACTAAGCTGCAACTCTTTTATTTGAGTGGTTCAAATTTACCACAGATGCCTCTTTTTATACCCCTGTAATGAAATATTATTTACCAATCCACCTAGAGCTTTTCTAGTTTGTTTTTTTCCTATTCAATTTCCAAAACATCTTTTTGTTTTTACCAAAATACATTCTCTTTCCACTGATTCTAAGTAGTAGATTTTGCAATCATTATTATTTTGGAAACTATCACACATTTTGTTCACCAGAAAATAGTTAAGAGTAAAGTGATTCACATCTTGCCAGTACAAATTTCAACTGATTAAAAGCTGCTTGCAAATTCTGATTTCAGTCTGTTCATCAACAGCATTTTGATTACCATGTAATTGCTATTTGAAGAAAGACACATGATTTTAAAATATAAAAGGACTTAAACAGTCCAAGAGCACTGCTTGAATATGAACTTCTTCATGTCTAAAAGGTAATACATACCTTGCTATTTAGGTGTGGAGAAAAGCTGTTTGAAGTGAGTAATCCAAGGTGACAACTTCTGAATCAGATTTAAACCACATCTCTGCAGTTTGTTTACAGGAACTTGACTTACCTTATACAACTTTATAATATATTACACACAAAAATGTGGATTTTAAGTAATCCAAGCACTTCCAAAATTAATATTCCACCTTAAATTCCCTTCTACTGCAGGTAGAAACAAGGACTATAAAAACTTGGTTCCACAATTCAGCTGGCTGTACTTGAAATACAACTTCCTGTGCTTGAAACCAGAAGTTATAAAAATCTATAATAATCATCTATAATTTATTGTTTTTAAAATGAATATTGGGGCTTTTCCTTATTCTTACCTACCCTTAGTTAAGTTTTTTAATGCCAAATATTTCTGTCTTACATTATTTAGTCAGCATGTATGAAATTATGGGATTGTTTAGACACCAAAATGTTACCTCAGTGATTAATCAATATAACACATGCAACTGCCAACATATTTAAATTATTATGTCTAGCCAATTATATTGATTTTGGTTTTCAAAAACTTATGCAAAACATACAACACTGTTAAAATAACTCACTTCACATTGAGGGAATAACATAATATGAAGAGGAGAGAGAAGTATTTCCAAGAATGCTCCAAAATATAAATACAGGGACAAAGAAACCCAAACTGGCTGAGGATCCCAAGGCCCTGGATGAAGAACTTTCCAAATCCTTCAGGATGATAAAGCATCACTTGATCCCAGGAGAACATGACAATATTGCTTGGTTTGTTGGTTAAGATAATTCACACTTTGAACATTGTCTGATTGCATTTTTAATGACCAAACAATAAAATATGAAACCCCAAAGTGCAAAATTTTGTTGAATGCCTGTAAATACATGAAAAATATCCACCATATTTACAAAATATTTATGCTGTACAGTCATAATTGCACTTTAACAAATGAGGTGCCTGCAGAACTGTGGCTGTGGAGGTCCCACTTAAGTGTAATAAAGCAAATAAATCAGTGAACTGTTTGAAGCCCAGAGTGTTTCTAAAAGTTTCTAAAAGGGACAGAAAATACTGAACTTTTCCCCTTTCTGTACCTTTCCACTCAAGTGAACTGCACCTGACTGCACTGAGTCATGGTAATAAAATACAGCCTTTCTTCACTGCTTCCATTTACTGTGGAGTCAGAAAAGAAACCTGCAAGGACAAAGGAAAAGTTGGGATTAGCCCCTCTTGTAAGAAGGTAGAGATGAGTTCATGGAGCAGCCTCCAGAGCTGCTTTCAAAGTGCATTTCTGCTGAAGCATTCCATGACAAAAATCAATAATGACAGGAAAGATTTACCAAATCCTCACATCGAACTTCATCCCAAAAAGGCAAATAATTTCTGTGCCAGTCTCTCTGCTTAATTCTTCCCCATTCTAATGCTTTTCCACTTGTTCTACATTTGCTTGCAGCAAGGCAGATCTTCCCTCCTTTGCCCCTTCTGACTTGAGACCAGCATTAACAACAGGGAAATTTCTCTTCAAAACTCTTCTCAGTTTCATTGGCAAACATTTTAGAAATAAGGTGCAAGATTTTTTGGGTATCAATCATCTCATATTTGGAATTAATCTGTCATTTTAACTCTAAAAACGTACTCAGCCAAGAAGGCAGAAAGTCCCCACTTTCTGAATATCCTTAATTCTGTAAATACCACCTCACCCTTTTAGTAGAAGGCAAAAAATCATTTTGCTTTCGCTGACCAGCAAATAGAAAGCTCAGACCCACTGAACTCAGGATAAAAACTGAATTTGTTTGAAGTTTGTGCTTTGATTATTTCATTTCACACCAACATTCCCCACCTGAATTGTCTGATGTCCCAAGTTCAACTGGAGCACTGGTACTGACTTGCCATGTTGTTTTAACCTCCTTCTGTCCATGCCCACTACTGATCTCCACCTTCCAGACTTCAGGGTTATCACTGAGGGAATAATCAAAAAACAGCAAAACTGAGTCAGGTATTGTCACACCTGAATGCCATGCTGCAAAACCTGAAGTTTCTCTTACTTTTGATAGAATTTCTTCACAAGAGCTGGTCTGATGGGCAGCTGAAACACATGCTTCTCATTCAGAGGGTTTTCCTTGTAATATTTCATGCAAATCCTACAACAGATATTGGGTTACTGTCTTTAAAGAAATGCTTGTACAAAAGAGCATAAACCTTGTGCAAAATTAACTATACTCTCACTTTTTATTATTTTCTTTAGTTTTCATTTTAGTCACAAAGTAAAATTTGGCAGGAAGATACAATTACTCCTTGTGCAGCCTCACTATCACCAAGATTAAGATGTTTCTCTCTAAAACTGTGGAACAAACTCTATTCGTGATTGTCATTTAAAGAGCAAAGGCAAAAATGAAATAGTTACTGTGTCAAAGGGAAGAGATTCTCATGTCTGAACTGCAGTAAGCCTGTACAGCTGACCATTATTTCCAGCATATGGTGAAGCTTTTGAACACGGTGCACTTGTTCCTGGAGATCCACTGACGTGGAGATGAAGTAATCCTGGAAGAGCAAAGAGCTTCTGCTCTTACCTGAGCACTCCCTGCTACAGACCCACAACAACACCCTCAGTAAATAAAATCATCTTCCTGCTTCTTTGGAGAAGACAAGATTTTTAGAGTGGCCCAGCAGACTCAGAACAAAGTCCCATCTAAGTGTGACAAAGATCCACTGCCTTGACAGTGACCCAGACCAGATATCAAGGGAATTATCTGGGACTAAGGAAACAAAACAATGCCATTTCTGCAGTGTGTTGTTCCAGCCTCATGATCTGCAGATCAGCGTCTCAGCTTGTATGATTTGCATCCCACCACCAGCTAAGCATGCTCTGCTTTATAAAATAAAAATAAAGCATCTCACCAAGTAGGTTCCTGTTGCAAGTTCCTGGCCTGTAAAAGGAACAGCAGGGAAAAAATATTAAAATATAATACATGGTATCAGATGAAATATAAGAAGCATTCAGGCGATCAAACAGGAAATTCTACTGAAGTACAAAGTCAGCAGGAGTGTGATGTTATTTATTGACATGATCACTCATTCCAAGCAAGAAAACCCTTCCAAAGTGGTATGGTCAAGGAATGGTTTCATTTAGCACCAAGGCTGCACAATGAAGAAACCCACCATGCACTTGGAGACAATCACCCTCCTCAGGACATACAAGTTTACACAAATAGTAAAAATAAAAAGGCAAACAAACAAAGAATGAAAACAGGATGACAGATGCCAAAAAGAAATGAAAGGGTAACAACAACAGTAAAACATAAAGCTATGCTTCTTTTGAAACAAGTAAGTCTTTTAGATTTTGGATTTTAAAAGCTGAAAAGCTCCATTATTAAGGAAGCTGGAAACTGCAGATGGAGGTTACCCAAAAAGTTCATTATTTCCTGCATGGAACACCTTTTCTCTTGAACTCCTAATGCAGTTACCAAGTGTCAGGCTCACCTATGAAAAAACTGACATAATCCTTCTTCATCTTCTCCAAGCCAATCTCCAGGAGCATCTGAATTGGAGTGATGTCACTGAGGGAAACATCCTCCATCTGCCCATGGTAGGACTGCTGGATCAGCTGGCTTAAGAAACTGCTACTCCCCTGATGAATCTAAAAATGAACAGGTCTTCTTGTGATGTAACTGTGCTTGAAACACCATCAACATTGTTCAGAAGTTCAACACCAGGGAAACACACAATTTAAAACCAACACAAATGGGGGGGCAGTGAAGGGACAAGAACTGTGTTTTACTTGAAACTGTCCCAAATTTTAACATTTATTGGGAAATACAAATCCGTACCCATGGCTGTATCTCGCCACGTTCCAGGGATTTTATGACCAGTGTGAAACAGTCTATTAACTCCTGGTAGGAACTGACACCTGGAAAGAAAAACACAATATTTGAATTATCAATCCAGGCTCTTTCTCTGGCTGTTAAGTCAATAACAAAAGGCCAACACACCCTTGGCATGAACAAAACCTCTCAATTAAAGAACAAGAGCTGAAATTACAGACTGCACAGCTTTCTGGCAGCTTTGTCATATGATGACTTTAAAACCCACGATCAACAGAGACCACTGAACTCTATATACACTGAAAATTGTCCTTCAAATCTAGGAAAAAGGAATTATAAAGCTTTCAGTTTTAGAGCAGATGGGTTTTTAGCTTTAGAGCAACTACCAATAGTTTAGTAGCTTTTGCAGTCAAACAAAAGGAAATTATCTCCTGCTAGATGCTGGTCTGCCATTGGAAGGTTGTAAGGAAATACATCATCCTACACCCCTCAAATGGGCTCTTCTGGTAAGAGACTGCTGCCAATAATTTTCTGAAGAGCTGGTGAGTCCTTAAAACTCAGAAATGGACAGGAATTTCCCTGAAAAAGCAATACTGTCTAGCAGATAGAGAGGAAAATGAAAGGAAAGCAGATGGGGCACAATACACTTACTTTTCATTTTGCACCATAATTGCTCAGCAAAATCCAGGTCTCCCCGCTCACCAAAGATTGATTTTATGCAACTGTCCACAGCAGCTGTGTCACATTTGATTTTCTGGAAGAATTTAGTGGTCTTGAATGAAAAATGGTGCCTGAGAGTCAAAAACCTTTCCCATCTGAATTTCTCCAGAGATTAAGACTGGCTGCATCACTGATTTTTCCCCTTTTCCAGGGAAACTACCACACAGTAATTTGGAAGTATATTTTATTTAGAAGTGAGTCTGATTCTTTAAAGAATTATCACACTGGATAACTGCTAGCCTTGGAGCAGGAAACAAAGGCCACTGTCAGAGAGACTTTAGATCTCAGCCAGCAGTGCCCTGGGAGGCTGAAATCCAGACATACAAATTCTCAGAACAGAGAAGAAGAACTTCCCCATAATCCTGACACAGAATAGGATTCTGTGTCACAGAAATCAATATATTCTCAGATTATCAACAAAATGCTGCTTCTCTCTTAGTAGAAAATAGATCTAAACTTTTCCTTGTAGGCTGAGAGGGAAAAAAATCTTAATATGTACAAACACATTTTTTATAATTTAAATTTGCCCACTGCTTCACAATATCATAAACCCCCAGATAAGTAAGACACATATTCCACTGATACTATTAAATTGGCCCCAAATCACTAAACTAGGCAAGAAAACCAAATTAATGATAGAATGCAATGCACAAAGGTCAGAATTCCTGGAAGAAATCAAACCTTCTCACATTACTTTTTACACAGCAGAGACAGAAAGCAAGGGATCCATATTCCTTTCCATCACTATTTACACATACAAACAATACACAAGACTTAGTCAAAACCTGAAATAACTGCAGTTAAAAAGCAACTGCAAAATGACAAAGCAGCTGTTAGGAAATTGTACACACCTCTGTTTCATTCTTGTTTCCAAATATATCATCTCCATCCAGCTTCTTCTTTAAATCTGGTAGAGTTAAAAAAATAAGTTCCACCATTATGAAAGGTGTCATCAAACCAATCATTAATCCCCAGGCACATCATAACTAACAAATACACTGAAAAATAGAATTGATTAATTTAAAAATGGTTTTATTGGGTAAGGATACAGTCTGAAAACACTTAAAATTTTTTTTTTATTGTTATGACTTTGATTCATGATATTAGGACAAAGAAAAGTGACAAATATTTAGAAACCTATTTAACTACTCTGTGCAGTGGTTACAGCATAGAAATGAACATTTCTATGAAATGAAATGAAACTTCTAATGTTTAAAAGTTGTATGTGGAATTCCCTTTTACCCACACCCCTCCCTCCCCACGGAACCAGCAGCAATTACCTGTCAGAAATTCCTGGACCAGTTTAAGAGCTAATTCAGCCTCGGATGGCTCAGGCCACTCAGTCACACCCGTCTTCAGACCTTCAGCCAAAGCCTAAAGGCAGCAGGAAAATCACAACAGCAATCACTTCTTCTTGGGGTCCTGCATGTGTCATCTTTCTCAGATTACTTCACTAAGAATCCCAATCTCTGCACAGCTAAAATCCCCGTTCCATGCCAATGTGAAACTGGAATTTCTCCCCTGCACTCACCAGGAGGAACTGCAGCTCTCGGTACAGCTGGAACACTGGACTTCGGGGGTCCCCTGACTCCAGGGCAATGTTCTGAAAGTTCCACAAGTTTATCTCAAACTTTAGAAATCAAGTATCCTAAAACACTCATCAGTGAGAAGCATGTCAGCACAACTTATAATTGAGCTTATGAACAGGTTACATTGCTTTTCTCTTCTATCCTTTATACTACTCATGATGTGAATTGTGCCAAGAGCTTGGGTTTATTTGATTTTTCCATTGACTTACCAGGGTGGCAACAGAGATCAGTGGAGGAGTCTCCAGAATCTTTTCCACACCATTCCATGTGATAACAACACAGATTTTGCTTCCAGATTCTGCAATGGTGTCCTCTATTGCAGTAGTTGCAATCAGCTCATACTGAGCAAATCCTTTTGTTGTCACCTAAAATGAACAGATTTCAAAAATAAAAACAACAAAATCACCACAAACAAAGAAATTTTAAAAGCATTTCACAAACATACAAAAAAGGGTTAATACCAGACAAATGCATTATTAACATGACCTGAATTCAGGTTATTACATTATAGAGTCATAGTAAGGTGGGTTTCCATAGAGGATCTAAAAAAGCTTCCCCAAACCAGCATCATAAATCCCAAAATAGTTCTTAAACTTCAACTGAAGCCATAACAGAGGGCAAAAACCTACAACAGATGAATGATGTCTTATTTTATGTTCCATTTTGAGCTCTTCTAGGTCTGCAAAACGGGTTTTATCAGCTGTAGGACCTAGGAAAGGAAAAGGGCAAGAATCAAAAATCCCATTTGACACAATTCAAATTTGGCACTTCAGATTCATTCCCAAAAACTCCATTTGGTGAACCATGACTCGTGCTGTCCTTCAGCTGGAATTCTCCTTGCATTTCTCCTATTGATTGTAAGAGCTGATATGGACATCTATCAATGTTTAGAATGAGTCACAGGTTGTGCTGAATGGCAGCAGTTTAAATTTTCTGTTGTTGCACCTCAGTTGAGGTAGGCCTGCACAGCTATAGGTGCACCAAGCAGATTAAAAAGCCATTTCCCCCACACAGCATTGGTTAAAAACATCTTTTCTCTTATTTTAATCCCTTCTTGTTCATTAAAACCAGGAATACAGAGCATTTCCAAGCCAGGATCAGACAAGTATTGTGACATCAGCATTCCCACATTTTTCAGCCTTCCTCATTTAATTCTGTGCACCATGATCACCTTACCATCACATGAAACCATGTAAATATTGAGCCCTGTGACTTTGTTTCCAGCTTTCAGAGGTTCAGCACCAATCCAGCAGGTGTGCTGAGGATCAGAACCATCACATCTGGCCCAGAGGGGAGGAAGCACAACACTTATCCCCAGGTCGGTCATGTTCGGGTTTTGCACCATTGTGTACAAGGAAATCAACTGCCTAGAAACAGGAACAGGGAGAAAGATGTCAGCAAACAACACAATATATTAATGCAGACTGAAGATTCTAAAATTCTAATTGAATGTTACATTTTAAGCTAATTAAAAGAATAATTAGTTAGGTGAAGCACATTTTGGTGCCATGCATTGGTATTTTAATAACAACAAAGAACCAAATCAGATTTTTAGGGCTTTTTGTTAGGAGCTTTACCAAAAAAATAAGCAGTGAAGTCTTAGTGAGCTTTTTCTGCTCATCTACACCGGTGGATCCCATTAACCCAACAGCTCAGCTCACAAGTGCTTTCCCAATACCTGGATTTTAACTAATTTTTTAGCCACTAAAAGCAGAGAGGCCCTTTTGCAGGATGGAAAACAGTCACAACTCCTCATAAACTAAGGGTACTTTTATTTAAGGGGATTGAAAATACAGGTTCTGACTATCAGAAAACGACACAAAATTGCGAAAGAAAACTCCCTCAAAAGGGGAGGGAAAGCTTTAACACTTACTTTGCTCTTCTAACAGAAAGAGCCAGGGCTTCAGGACCCTCCTTTGGCAGAACCTCAGATGCATAAACAGCATCATCTGTTCTTGATTCCTCCATGGAGTTGCTTTCTTCATTGTGTGTCTTTAAGAGAAATGCACACGTAAGTCAAAAACAGTGAGGTGTGTGAAAAAAACTTGAGGGGAATTCAAAAGTCTGGATTACATTCAACATCCATGCACACTTACTGCTTTCTGCAAAATATATATTGCACTGTTTCCACTCCAAAATTTTTCAACAGGACTTTTGCAACTGTCAGCAACCCATGAGATCTGTACATCAGTCTGAAAAAAAAAAAAAAAGGAAAAAAAGGAAAAAAAAAATCAAAACTTTTTAATATGCTGTATAGAGACATGTCATTTAAGATATTTTTTTTTAATACCAGAAATTGCAAAATTAAGTAATTCCACAGACTGTTTTCCAATCCTATTGCATCCATTCATGACCCACTTGCAGCCTTCCTGCAGGACCTGAAGGGAGGCTCCAGGAAAGATGGAGACCTTTTAAGAGGATGGAGTGATAGGACAAGGTGGAACGGCTCCACCTTGTTTAGATTTAAGTTTAGATTGGAAATTAGGAAGAAAGAAATCCTTACTGTGAAAGTGGGGAGGCCCTAGCACAGATTTCCCAGAGAAGCTGTGGCTGCCCCTGAATCCAACCCAAACCAGTCTATGATTTTACCTCATAGAGATAGGGATGTTTGGGGATACTGTCCTTTCCTTCTTCACGTATCCTGAAAGAAAAGAAAACCTCGAGATACACGACCTTTCCCCTCAGCATCCCTCATTAAACAGCAACATTTCCCGCATACGTTAAACTCCAAGGCTACAACCGGAGCCTCAGCGGCCTCCTCACAAGCGGGGCCAGATTCCTCAGCGGAGACCCCAGGGAGTGACCCACATCCCACCGAGGGGAGCCCGGACAGCCCCGGCCCCAGCCTCGGGCACAGCCCCATCCCCCCGGAGCAGGAGCCCGACAGCCCGGGCACAGCCCCGATCCCCACCGGAGCGGAGCCGGACAGCCCGGGGCACAGCCCGGGCACAGCCCCGATCCCCACCGGAGCGGGAGCCCGGACAGCCCCGGGCACAGCCCCGATCCCCACCGGAGCGGGAGCCCGGACAGCCCCGGGCACAGCCCCGATCCCCACCGGAGCAGGACCGGACAGCCCCGGCACAGCCCAGTCCCACAGGAGCGGGAGCCCGGACAGCCCGGGCACAGCCCCGACCCTCACCGGAGCAGGAGCCCGGACAGCCCCGGGCACAGCCCCGACCCTCACGGAGCGGGAGCCCGGACAGCCCGGGCACAGCCCCGGCACAGCCCGATCCCACAGGAGCAGGAGCCCGGACAGCCCGGGCACAGCCCCGACCCTCACCGGAGCGGGAGCCCGGACAGCCCGGGCACAGCCCCAGTCCCCACAGGAGCGGGAGCCCGGACAGCCCGGAAATCCCGGGCACAGCCCCGACCCTCACCGGAGCGGGAGCCCGGACAGCCCGGGCACAGCCCCAGTCCCCACAGGAGCGGGAGCCCGGACAGCCCCGGGAAAATCCCCGGGCACAGCCCCGACCCTCACCGGAGCGGGAGCCCGGACAGCCCGGGCACAGCCCCAGTCCCCACAGGAGCGGGAGCCCGGACAGCCCCGGGAAAATCCCCGGGCACAGCCCCGACCCTCACGGGCGGGAGCCCGGACAGCCCCGGAACAGCCCCGACCCTTACGGGAGCGGGAGCCCGGACAGTCCCGGGAACAGCCCCGAGCCTCACCGGAGCGGGAGCTCGGACAGCCCCGGGCACAGCCCCGATCCCCACCGGAGCGGGAGCCCGGACAGTCCCGGGAACAGCCCGATCCTCACCGGAGCAGGAAGCGCGCTCAGGCCGCCGCCCGCCCCGCGCCGCCGCTCCGCCGCCATCGCCGCCGCCACAGTCGAACCTCCCGCCCGCCGGCGCTACGCGACGCCCGTGAGGGGAGGGTGACGCGCCGCGCTGGATCCCTCCGCCGGAACAGAGTCCCCTGCTTTGGCGGGGAACTGAGTGGGACAGAAACATCCAGAGGGCTCGGGATGGGCGCGGCGGGGCCGAAGAGACTTAGATGGGGACCGGGGGCCGGGGCTGGGGCTCGGTCCCGAATTCCTACTGGGATCGGAGGTTCAGCGGCCGGCGCGGCAGAAGCGGCGGTGAGGGAGCGGAGTGACATCGGCGTAGTGACGAGAGGTGACGAGTCCTTCCTTTTCCGGTCGGGGCGCGGCGCAGGCGGGCGGCCGTACGAGCAGCTCCGCCGCCATGGTGAGGGGAGCGCCGGGCCGGGCCCGGGGCAGCGCGGACCCGGGGGCAGCGGGGCGGGCAGCGCGGCCGGGCCGCGGAGAGCCGGGCCCGACGGGCAGGGCTGAGCCCCGGGCAGCTCGGCGGCCGCGCTGGCGGCGGGGGCCGCTCGGCCGCCATTTTGGGCCCGTCAGTGCTCGGCGGCCGCGTGGAGCCCGGGAGCGGCCGAGCGGGGCTGGGCCGGGCCGGGCCGGGGAGGCCGCGGGTGGGAGCTCGGCGTGGGCCGCCCGAAGTCCTCCTTTCCATCGGCATGGAGAGCGATGGAATAGGTTCTCATCGCCATCTGGCAGCGCTTTGTAGTTTCCTCATGTATTTATCTAAAGCAAAACAGGCCCCACTGAAGCGTTTGGGCGCATCTAGAGTGGGAAGAACGGCTTCTATTTATTTATTTTTTAACCTATTTTTGTTGCAAAACAGGCTTTAAGAGTCCTTAGTCTAGAATCGGCATTGTTGATAAATAACAAGTTTTCTTGCCAATATAGCTCAGACTCTCGGTGCTCCGATGCCTTCACCCTGATCGAGTTTGGTGCTTGCGTTGGGGTCTCTGTTAACGCCAGGGGCCAGAGCTTTGTTTGTGATCAGAGCCACATGCAGGGATGGCCCTTCCATCGCTATTAGCGGGTTAGTTTAGGGTTCTAGGATATTTTAATATTTTACTATCTAGAATGAACTGCAGAGGGGAAGGAAGATGCTTTGCCTGTACTGTTACCACGGGATTAATTAACAACTAATACAACATAATGCTAAAACGTTGTATTTAAAGGGCGCTGTTCATCCTCTGGCTATTTTGGGGCATCCTTGCAGCCTTTTGACAGGCAGCTGGTGCTGAGAGCAGCTTAATTTTCCACTGCCCAAATTTCAAAGCACCAGAGATTGTCCAAAGGGTCCAGACTTCCCTCTGACACTGTTTGATGAGCTGCAGTAGAGAAGTTGGTTCCGGCATTTCCTAATTCAAACTACAAGTGTTTTTTGTTAACACAAGTGAGTTCTTTTAACAGTAGATGGGAAGTAGTTTTGAAGGGGTTTGTTGTAGAGCCCAGAGGCTGAATTGTAGAAATGCCTTGGAAATTCAGGTGTAGTTTTTAGGACGTGAGCTGTGGAGCACAACTTCGAGTAAAATATTGCTGTGCTGAGGTGGTAATCACCTTACCCATTGCCCAGCGACAGTTGTGTCCTGGCACTGCTGAGCTGACAACTCCTTCGTTCCGAGCAATATTTGAGGAGTTAAAAAAGCCGAAAATTCCGTTTGCTTGTGCTCCCCCAGGCTTGCGCTCGGCCGCTGATCTCCGTGTACTCCGAGAAGGGGGAGGCCTCGGGCAAGAACGTGACGCTGCCCGCCGTGTTCAAGGCGCCCATCCGGCCCGACGTGGTGAACTTCGTGCACACCAACCTGCGCAAGAACAACCGGCAGCCCTACGCCGTCAGCGAGCTCGCAGGTACTGCGGGGGCTTCACGGTAGCTGCAGCCGGGGGAGGAGAGGGGCTTGTCGATGGGCTCTTAACAGTCTGCTTTTAAATGGTGTGAAACGCGGAGGGTTTGTTATGGAGGAGCACCGAGGCGGTGATTTGGGGTACTCTGTGGTCCTACTTGAAGTACTCATTGCCACGGTCCTCAGCTGGAATCATTCTTTGCAGGGAGAACTTAAAATGGATGAAAGTGTTCCAGGTGAAAATCCCTCCGTATTGACCTCGTGAGACTTGCCTGAGGCATTCACCAAGGAAAAACTCCTGCAAATGGGCTTTTGTTAGATTTGTTTCTGTTGGTGCAGATAACTTCTGCTTCCCTTGAAGTCTGTGCTAGGAACATGTCTTTTTAACCTTATTTCTAAGTTTCACATAAATATACCTTTTTAACCTTATTTCTAAGTTTTGCATAAATATACCTTTTAGCCTTATTTCTAAGTTTCACACAAATATACCTTTTTAACCTTATTTCTGAGCTTCACATAAACATGCCTTTTTCACAATATTTCTAAATTTCACACAAACATTTTAACTTGCTGGGTATAGCAATGCCAAATCAGACATCCAGACTGAGGATCAAGCTTAAAATATGTGTCTTTAAGATTTTAGGTCAGAATTAAGTGCATGAATAGACTTAGGACTAAGTTTTCCTGATTGAGATTTGTTATGCCGAAATGATGAGATTCCACTTCATTGGTCCGTGTTTCTGAAACACATGATTGTGTGGAAGTTCTGATTGGTGCCCTGAGTTCAGGATGCCTCTGACTGGGAGCCTTGCAGTGATGTCACTCTCTGAATGCCCCTCTCTCTGTTGCAGGTCACCAGACCAGTGCCGAGTCATGGGGTACTGGCAGAGCTGTTGCTCGAATCCCGCGCGTCCGGGGCGGTGGCACTCACCGCTCTGGCCAGGGTGCCTTTGGCAATGTATCCTTCCGTGGCTGTGCTGGCTTTGGGGGCACTGAACTCAGCCAGCAGAAAAGTTCTTAATTATCTAACTGTGAGATGGAATCTTTTTCTTGAGGTAATGGCTGCAGCTCAGATGTGATGTGATTCCCACTCTCAAACCACGCGATCTGTTCTGTCTTGCCATGATGTCGTAATTTGCGCCTTACCCTGTGTCCAGGGACAGTTGCCTGCTGTCAGAGTCCTGGCATAGGTGGTTGACGACCCATTAATGCTGAGCAAGCAGTAGAGAATCACTTTGGGATAAGAAACCTCCAAGAAGTTGTTCTTAACTGCAGCTCCCAGATGTGTCGTGGTGGCCGCATGTTCGCCCCGACCAAGACCTGGCGGCGCTGGCACCGCAGAGTGAACATCATGCAGAAGCGTTATGCCATCTGCTCTGCTCTGGCTGCCTCTGCCCTCCCAGCTCTGGTCATGTCTAAAGGTGAGAATTCTGCCTCTGGAATTGTCTGAGCCAGTGTTGGGTACTTTGTGGTGACCTAAATGGAGTCCTGCAGTGTGGTTTGATTTCTGTTCATGGAGGCAAAGATATACTCAACACTCAGGTACACATAGTCCTGTGTGAGACAGACCTGTAAGACACCATTTGAATTTCACTGCTCTGGTTACTGTGCCTGATTTGATTTCATTAATTTCTCTCAGGAATTTAATTTATCATGGATCATTTATGAATATACAAAGCAGTAACCTTGAGGAATGGGTCCAGCCAAGGTCAGTGAGCAGCACTGAGTGTCTTGTGAAATCCTCTTTAGGCCACCGCATTGAGGAGATTCCAGAACTTCCTCTGGTTGTTGAGGACAAGGTTGAGGGCTACAAGAAAACCAAGGAAGCTGTTCTTCTCCTGAAAAGCTTAAAGCTTGGAATGACATCAAAAAGGTGAGCTGGGAAGGTGTGATCTTAAGGGCAAAACACAGGTGATCCAACTCTGCAGCTACTGTGTTTTTACTCACTGAGAATGATGAGCTTCTCACTGGTCCGTGTTGCAGATCCGCAGTGATGATGGTGAAGTTCTGACTGAAGCAGTGTGTTGGGGCTGACAGGTGGGCTGTGGGGATATTCAGTTCCTGCTTTTCCCAGGTTTACGCCTCCCAGCGCATGCGGGCCGGGAAGGGCAAGATGAGGAATCGGCGCCGCATCCAGCGCAAGGGCCCCTGCATCATCTACAACGAGGACAACGGCATCATCCGAGCGTTCCGGAACATCCCAGGTGATTGATGAACCCGAGGCATGCTCACTCTGCTGGGACACTGCCTGGAATGATGAGATTCCACTTCATTGGTCCGTGTTTCTGAAACACATGATTGTGTGGAAGTTCTGACTTGCTGCAGTAGTTGGTGTTCTTTACAAGGACCTGTTGGGGTCGTGTGTAGGGTGTTTGGGACAAATGTTGCGGCTGTTCCCAACCCTGAACTGTATTTGGGGCAGTTAAAAATGAGACTGCTGAGTTTGCCACTGGAAAAAGGCTTTTTAAAAAGATTATTATTATTAATACAAAAATTCAGTAGATGTTCATACAGAGGAGTGTGTAGCTCTGTAGTGTCAAAGCCAAACCCCCCAGTCTCTTTCTGCATTCTGTCTATTGCTTATCCTCACATTCCTCAATTTTAATTACAAACTCGAGGGATTGCTCTGCCTGGTCTCCTGCAGGAATCACTCTGCTGAACGTGAACAAGCTGAACCTGCTGCGCCTGGCTCCCGGGGGCCACGTGGGCCGTTTCTGCATCTGGACAGAGAGCGCCTTCCGCAAGCTGGACGATCTGTACGGCACCTGGCGCAAGGCTGCCACGCTCAAGAGCGACTACAAGTGAGTGCAGCCAGGCTGGGAGAGGAGCCCTCTTCTTCCCAGGAAAAGGGGTACTGGGACTTGCTGCTAAATGCCTGGGTATGGTGAGTTAGCTGTGGTTTTATCACCCACTCACGCTCTGAATGTTGGGTTTGCAGCCTGCCAATGCACAAGATGACTAATACGGATATTGGAAGAATCATGAGAAGCCAGGAAATCCAGAAGGCCCTGCGTGCTCCAAAGTAAGTGATTTTATTTAGTGAACAAAGCTTTGCAGGGAGGCTTGAAAATGGTTTCAGGCTGAGATTTCTTAATTTGGGGGTATAAAGACAAGGAATTGCAGTTGTCCACATTTCAGGGATAATTTAGCCGAAGTGGCATTGTGAAATATGCTGATGATACAACGTGGCTGTGCTTTTCAGGAAGAAGATTCAGCGCAGAGTCCTGAAGAAGAACCCGCTGAAGAACCTGAGAATCATGATCAAGTTGAACCCGTACGCCAAAACCATGCGGCGCAACACGATCCTGCGGCACGCCAAGAACGTGAGTGGGGCTGCAGGGCTGGGGCTCCTGGTTCACACATTGCCCTGACTGATCATCTCTCTCTCTGTCTTTAGCACAAACTGAAGGAAGAGAAGAAAGCCAAGGCCCAGGCCAAGCTGGCAGCCAAGGCCCCAGCTGCACCCAAGGCAGAGCCCCCTGCCAAGAAGGCCAAGACAGCCAAGGCAGCCAAGCCGGCAGCCAAGCCCGCAGCAAAGGCCACAGCGAAGGCCAAAACCGAGGCGTAACCGCGGCCGTGCTGCCCCGGGCTCCCCGCGGGAGCTGTGCCCGGGGCTGTCCCTAATAAATGCTGTTGGAACAGAGAAAGAAAGCCATGTCGGGTGTGCGTGTCTGAGCGGGGAGGGGAGAGGAGGGGGCTGTGGCTGATAACGGGGGAGCCAGGACTGCTGTTCTGCTGAAAGGGCCGCGGGGGCTGTGACCCGGTGGGGGCTGTGGCTTGCAGTGCCCCGGCAAGGCCGTGGGTGCTGCGGCCAGCGCGTTGCTGGGCCCAGAGGTGGCCGCGGTGGCCGTGCCCGGTGGGTGCCGTACCCGGCGGTAACCGCGGGTGCCATGCCCGGTGGGTACCCTACCCGAGGGTGCCGTAACCGGGGATGCCGTACCCGGTGGGTGCCCTTCCGGGGGTGCCGTGCCGATGGGTGCCGTGCCCGATGGGTGCCCTACCCGCGGGGGCCGTGCCCGGTGGGTGCTGTAACTGGGATGCCGTGCCCGGTGGGTGCCGTGCCCGATGGGTGCCCTACCCCGGGGCCGTGCCCGGTGGGTGCTGTAACTGGGGATGCGTGCCCGGTGGGTGCCGTGCCCGATGGGTGCCCTACCCGGTGGGTGCCCTACCCGATGGTGCCCTACCTGGAGGGGCCGTACCCGGGGGTGCCCTACACGATGGGTGCCGTGCCGGGGGTGCCGTGCCCGATGGGTGCCCTACCGGGGGTGCCCTGCCCGATGGGTGCCGTGCCCGGCGCTGGCCGCACGGTGGCGCCTGCTCCGCCCCGTGCCGTGTGACGTTGCCCGTGCCGCGCTGTGCGGGGCGGGGCGCGGCGGTTCCGCCCCGGCGGCGCGGACGATGCTGAGCCGGCTGCAGGAGCTGCGCAGGGAGGAGGAGACGCTGCTGCGGGTCAAGGCGGCGCTGCACGATCAGCTCTGCCGGCTGCGGGTGCGCGGGGCGCGGTGGGCCCTGGGGCCGCGAGCGGCGGGACGCGGCGGCGGCGGCGGGCCCGGCCTCGGCCCTGCCCTCGGCCCCGGCCGCGCTCGGCACGGGCCCGGCCCCGCGCCCGCTCCCTGCTGGGAATGGGAGAGGGGGAATCGCTGCGGGGCGTAGGGGGCCTGGGAAAGGGGGATCCGGCTACGGTGCTCTGAGAGGGAGGGTGCGGCTCGGAGAGGTAAAGGTAATTAATTGTGTGCAGGGTCCATCTCAAAGAGGTAAATGTAATTGCGGGTGTGTGGAGGATCCATCTGTAAGAGGTACCTGTGAGTGTGTGTAGGATATATCTCTAAGAGGTAATTGTGAGTGTGAAGCATGTAGAATGCATTAAGAGATAAATGTAACTGGGAGTGTACATAGGATAGATCTCTAAAAGGTAAATGTGAGTGTGTGTAGGATACATTAAGAGATAAATGTATGTAGGATATATCCCTGAGAGGTAAACGTTAGTGTAAGATACACTAAGGGATAAATGAAACTGTATGAGCAGCATCATCCCTAAGAGGGAAATGTGATGAGTGTACGGTTTGCTTAGCTGATGGATGGAGAAGGGTTAGTTTAGGTAGTGGAACTGAAGACTACTTGGTTTGGAGACTCGTGCATATCGTAATAAAGGAGCTGAGAACAGAATAGCAGAAGCTATAACAAAGCTTTCCCAAGACTGTCAGGTAACCCCCAAGGTGCGGCGGTGTCGGCAGGGTTGGCAGGTGCGGTCGGTGTGTTTGCAGCCGGCAGTGCTCAGTGCGTTCCCTGCAGGTGGAGGAGCTGGCGCTGCAGTCCATGATCAGAGCCGGCGAGGAGAACGTCCCTGTGCCCCTGTCGGCGCTGGCCGAGGACACTCAGCAGGTAAGGGGGTCCCTGGGGGTCCATGAGCAGAGCCGGGCTCTGCATGGTTCTCCGCAGTTCTTCCTGTCACCTCATCGATGCTTCTCCTCACTGCAGAGCTCGGCTGTGAAATGTCTGGTCTGCTGCTGGTTTGTTCCACGGGTTTCACCTTTTCCCACCCCCAAAAGCAGCACCCTGTTTCCAGGGGGATTGGGAAATACCTGTGTGGTGTAGCTTCAGTTCACCACTTGATTTTTTAGTACTTGTGACAGGGGGGTGAGGCACAGGTGCTGCAGCTTTTCACTCAATACCTGGCCAGCCTGCCCAGGTGTAGCTTTTCCATGGAGATCAGGGCTTTGTTGCTGAGATGGGCTTTCAGCTCTTTAATTAACAGTGACTGCACAGCTCTAACAGTGATTTGAGAAGTGTTTGGAGCCTGTGCCGGGTTTGGTAATCAGCCCTTTTCTCGTGACAGATTCTTGGGCAGATGGACAATGAGGCTGCCATCAATCAAACTGAGTTACACCTCAGTCTTCAGGATGATAAAGAGGAGGAGGAGGAAGAGGAGGAGGAATCTGATTCTTGAGAGAAAAAAAATCAGAGATGTTTTTTAATACAGACTCAGGAATTTCTTCATTCATCTGAAACTCACCAAGTGATTTCCATTTTGTGCTGTGTGTGGATATGAACTGTTTGATATATCAGAGTCGAGGGCAGTGACACTGAACACGTGAATTTCACAGGCTGGGCACATCTTGACTCAGATGATGAAAGAATGAAAATCTGCTGCACAAATATGTAGCATAATCCATTCCACATTTCAAATCTAATGTAGCTCTTATAACATCTTTGTATGTGGAAGTGAGAAGTAATTGATCAACCAGACTAATTAACACGTGCACTCAAAGCAATAACTTGTCTGTTCTCACTTCCTGATGTGAGAAACAAATCCAGGTCCTGGAGGCTGGTGCTGCTCCAGTGATTACATTATAACCTCATCTGCCTAAACTGGGAATTTAAGATACAGGGTGGGAAAAGATGTGTCCAGGGCTGTCTGCAGCCTTCAGCTGCTGTGTCCTCAGTTCCATGGAAAGCTGGAGTTACTCCCAGAGTCCTCCCAGTGTCAGCCCAATTCTGAGCACAGCAGGGAGGTCCCTCTGTCCCCCTGGTGCTCTTCAGTTCTGTCAGTCTGTCCCAGAGAAGGACTTTCTACTTCTGCTCCTTCAGAGCAGCAGCCAAGGAGCCTTTTGATTTGTCCACAAATTGTAGACTAAGAACTGATCCGTGGTGCTTGTAAGAAGCTAATATTCTTAAATTGCCGTTATTTTCTTCCTCTCTCATTGTAACCTTATAAATCAATGCTTTCATGTGTTTCTCAAGCAGGAGCATGAGGAGTTTAAGAACTTAGTTATGAATGCAAAGTGATGTGAAATTTCCACAATTTTTGCATTTGGAAAAGTGTCTGGTATGCTGGGGGTGGGCAGAACTGACACAGCTTCCAGTGAATTCCTGCCACTGTTTAATGAGTGTTAATTTGGCTCTTGTTTGGATTGTACCAATGGGAACTGTTGGGATGTAAATGTGTACAGGATGTAAACTTCATCCTGTACTAAACACTATTTGGGGTTTGAGGATCCTGGATGTCTTAATGTTAGAACAGGAGTGAAGAGATTGCTTAACAAAGCCTGACAGGTAAAAAAAAACCCAAAAAACAAAAGTCTGAGCCAAAAATGTTCTGGTCAAGTAAGCCCTTGCAGTGATGTGTGTGAAAAGGTGGTTTGGGAGGAGCTCAGGAGCCATCCTGGCCTTTCTTGGCACATTTCAACTCCACAGGGTAATTTTGACTGTTGAAAAATGTTATTTATGCCCAGCATGGTCAAGAGTCGTTTTCAAGGATAGAATTCCTGCTGCTTTTGTGAACGAGTCCCTTGCTTTTGGATTTGAACAGCCCAGCTCTCATGCATGTTGCAATAAAGTTCTTTTCCTGCTGTCCTTACAACTGTGCTTGCAGTGCCCAAATTATTGTCTGGGGGGGAGACTTTGCAAAGTGGGAGTTAAACCTCTCCAACCTCGCTGTGTGTTTCTTTTAGCGAACAGTAGAAGGCTCTGGTGTGGGTCCATTTGCTGGGTGTAGGTAAAGCTCAGGGAAGAGTTTAATTTACCCCTCCCAGCTGTCACTTGAGGTCCCATTGCAGGCAGGCGCAGGACTGAGTCAGAGCCCTGGAGTTGAACCGATCCATGAGATGGTCGGATTCCTGCAAGAATTTCACCATTCCTCTCCAAAGATCACAGCCGGCTGGGATTCTTTGGGCAAGGAATTCCAGATTCTACCAAGCATCTTTCAAAGGCTAATTATAGCAGTGACAGATTAAAGCCTGGGTATGTTTTAAAAAAAGCTTCAAGAAGTTACTTGGTAATATATTTATTAAGAGAACCCATTGCTAAACATCTGAGAGATTAAAACAATAAAGGATTTTCATACACTTTTAGACACTAAACACAGTTGTCATGACTCTTTAGGTTAAAAGAAAGCAAAGTGCTTGGATCATTGTCTTGATTCCATAGGACACTTCCAAGAACTTTTAAAAATCAATTAGAAAGACATACATCACTAAATCCAAGGATGATGATATGTTCGAAAAATAAATATAGAAATATGAACAAGTCTACAATTATTATATTGCCCTATGCATTCCGAAAAATGCAGAGCTCTTGCCTTCTTCACCTGCAAAGAGAGAGATCTCTAGACAACAGCAACAGTGGAGCCTAACTTTCAGGAACAGCTGGGCAGCAGCAAAGCATGCTCACAGGCAGGCTCGAGCATCCCGATGCGGGGAGCCCGGGGAGCCCAGGGAAAGCATGATTGAAGTACCAACGATTTACAAAGAGTCTTGATAAAGTTCAAACAAGCCAGGGCCAACCCCCCCCTGCCCCAGTGATATTTTCATTGAGAAAGAATATCCATAATCACCTAAAATCAGCAAGCACTGGAACTTACACAGCTTACATTTGGTCAGTGAACGACGGAACCCGGTACGATACCAATTAGTTGAGGACGAGATTTAAAACCGTTTTGGCACATGCTATCAAGACATTCTTCCTTAAGAGGTGAAATACATGTTTGAACAGGTACAAGCTTGAGGAAAGAGGACCAGGAGAGCATCGTTGTCACCAGAGGTACAGTCCAGGAGCTGCCCCCGGGCTCAGACGCCAGCGGCGTGCGTGGGGGTGCTGGGCTGGTTAAGGCCGATGGTGGAGCAGAGCCACCCTGCAAAATCCACCTCCTCTGCCTCGGATCTCTTGATGAAAGCATGGATCTGGGCACAGGAGAACAGGGTCAGTGTGCCAGCTCTGTCTGCTCAGCCCTCGGGAGCACCAGGTACCATAAATCCACTTGGAGTAATGGAGGGGTAAAACTTTACAAACCACGTGGAGTGTTCCACAGAACTGCAGAACAGCCAGCACGTGGCAGAGTCCCCGAGGAATCCTGCCACAGAGCACTTGCACCACAGAAATGATAAGGATGTGACTCGGCCACTCGAGGTTATACTCTGGAAAATGTCTGCTTAATGTCTTACTAAAAGGCTTTTTTGTAATAAAAAGAGTCTCTTTGCATTTTGCATCACTATTGTGCAGCAGGGGCAGGGCAGGGCAAACCTGATTTTCTGCAGGACAGCTGAAGTCCTGGCATTACACTTAAAACCATACAAAGATGCACTGTGTCTGATGTAGTTATTTCACACAGGGAAAAATGCAGGAGTTCTGTGGAGTTCTACAGATTTTGCAAAGACAAAGCTGGTAAAAAAGTGACAAATTTTGTGTTTCACACCAGATGATTAAAAATTAATTTAACTAGTCCATATGGTATGTGGAGCTTTGTTCTTTTGTCCTCCTTAAAAGTATTAATGGATACTTTATTATTAAGTAATGAACTCAAGAGAGGATTCTTTTGTTAATTAAGTCACCCATTGTGATTATCAAATGTCAGACTCCACAACCCACCAGACTTTTGGTCTCCTTGACTGTCCCTGTTGTAGGAGGGTGTGAAACCTGCAGCCCCTTGATCTCTAGCTCAGAAAAGCTGCTCCTCCTCAAGTTAGCTGCTCATGGGCCACCAGCCACCCTCGAGGCCACCTGCTCTGATCTGGGCCAGCTGAGGAAACCAACCTGCCTGGGGAAGGGCTCTTAGGATAAATTAAAAACCTTCACTTACCATCAGCTGCTTCAAGTCGGCTCTCTCAGCAGGATTTTTAATTAAACTAGGAAAACACAAAGTGGTGCACAAGTTACACTCTATCTAAAATAAAGGCTCGAGTTGTGTCCTCTTGGTTGTGCTGCTCTGGGTCTGATGACACCACTCAATAAGAGCATCAGGTGCCTCTCAGACAGAGATGGGAGCCTGCAATTCCCTTCTGTGGGTTCTACAGCTCCAGGTAAGAAATCCTGAGCTGTCTGAGATCGGGAGATAAATCCCATTTCAACTAAAACAACATGAGCCACTTTATCCCTCACATTTCTTTGCCCCAAGCTCAGTATCAAGCAAGGCTATTGCATGACTGTCCTTCCTTTTGGAAGCTGTAAATATGGCTATTTGATAAATAAACTTTTGAGCTGCCATGAGCTGCCTCCCTTGGCAATGGCTCAGTGAGGTGCAACTGGGAAAGTGAAGAGATGGGGAATGGCTGCTGGGATAAAGGTGTTGGTTCATGGGCAACAAGAACCATCTGGAGCCTGCAGGATTCTGCCCCCCATGGCACAGGCACTGCAGGGTGCTGTGCCTGAGCCCTGAGCAGCTGCCTGTGCTCTGGTCCCTCCCTGAGGCTGGGGAAGGGCTGCTCTGAGCTGCACACAGCAGCAGAAATTCAGGGCTACACAGGGGAATCCCCCTGAGCCTTGGGGCTCCTCGGGCTGCACGTGCTGCCTGCGAGATGAATTTTAGGCAATTAACACCCAAAGAGGGTTATGCTGGTTGGAATCCTTACATTTGCCCTGGCCTGGAGCAGGGACTGTGATTGCTGAGTGCCTGACAGACAAAGCAGGGCTGAGCCCACAGTGTCCCTCTGCCACTCAGCCACAGAGAAAATATAGAGAAAACCACTCACCATTTGTTAACAAAATCTTGAAATTCAGAACCAAAGACACCATTGGGCAGTTTTGGAGGTGGCTGTAAATAAATAAATAAATAAATAAATACACAAATAATTACATAAATATTTATTTTTTTTAAATCAGCAATCATTCAGCATAACTAATATCTGGTGATACACAACCTATCCAGACATCTACCAGTTACATGTCCCAGATCTGAGCAAAGCTGTAAAACCCTGGCTGATTTGGGTTATTACTCCCAGCTTTAGGTGTTTCATCAGTATTAAATCAGACTTTCCCTGGTCTGGGGTGGGTTTTGCTGGGTTTTGGTTGGTTGGTTGGTCTGTTTTCTCCACACACACACCTGAATCGGGTGAGCAGAGCCTCAGCTCTCATTAAAGAAGGCTCAGAGCACTAATTAGCACCCTGTCATTCTCCACAGTGCTGAGGGAAGATGCCCTGCACATCATTAGTCCCACAATCCCTTTGATGTAATTTTCTGTCACTGGGAATGAGTTTGCTCAGGCTCTGAATTCAGAAAGAATTCTGACAAATGAAGAAGGGGGACTGACTGCAAAAACCTGCACGTTATTGCCTCGTGCTCCAGGACTGTTACAGGATCAGGGTTAAGTTCCCATCTTTACACTTTTCTGCCCAGAGCAGAGACAAGGCCTGCACTCCTCCCTCACTGGTGGACAGCCTGGGTTGGAGGGAGCAGCTCCTGCTGAAGAAATTTGTGCTAAATCAGAGGTGGCACAAGATAATCTTGCCAAACTCTGTACTGCAGCTTTTCAGCCCAAACTGACCCCCTCAGGGATGCTGCAAGAGCAGGACCAGAGCAGCTGAAGTAACTCAATGCTAACTCTATTCCCAGAGTCAGTGCTGGCAGACTGGGGTGTTATGTAACATGCAAAATAGATTTGTAATCTGAGAGAATTGTGCAAATAGATGAGTTACAGAAGCAATTTATCAATTTATCAGTGGCACAGGCAATGCAGGGACCCAGACACCAACTGTGCCTTTTACATGGGTGAGTTGGACAGTTTTCAATAATTCATCCAGCTGGAACAATTGTTATCCAGCTGCTACAAATGACAGCTAACATGAGCATGTATTTTCTTTTTTTTCTTTTCTTTTTTTTTTAATAACACAAGCAGTGGAGTGATAAAAACTTTCAGTGATACTTGTGAAAATACTGGAAACAACCATTCCTAAAAAAGGAATCTCTAACTAGCCCTGGAGCTTAGCTATTTGAAAGATAAGAGAATTGTGACTCAGTCATACTAAACAGAAATAACCCCACAGTCCCCCAAATTCCAGGATGCTTCAAAAGTTTACAGTGTAAAGTGCAGATTTTTAAGTCTATAAATTACCTCATTGACAATGTAATCCAGAAGTTCAAAGATTGCCATTGGGGGTCTGCTGTCTGATCCATAGGCTGGGAAGAGAGGGGAGAGGTGGGATCAGTGTCACTCTCCCTCCATGGCTTTAGGGGTGCTTTAGGAAGCTCAAATCTGACACTTTTGGCATCTGGCACCCAGCAGATTTACAGGGAAAAGGTGCAACAGCAACAGGGAAATGCTTTCATGCAAGGAGACATTTCAAGGTCTGACCCAAAGCCTTCACTTCATAAGTGAACCATCCTGCTGAGCTGGGAATCATCCTGCTGCTCTTGGAGAAAAGCAGAGCCACAGCCTGGGATCTCAGTACTGGGGCTCTTCACAAGAACCACCAACAAAGGGTCTCTGGTGCTCTGTTCTCAAAGGGTTCCTCATAGTGAAGCTGAGCCTGAGTTTTGAAAAGCTGAAAGCCCCCCAGTGCAGGCCAGGACAGATAAAAAGCTGGCAGGGAGAGGACTGGAAAGGAATGGCAGTGTTGTAACTCACAGCTCATGGGCCGGCCGGGCGCCCTTTGCCTGGGCGAGGTCTCTGTGACTGGAGAATCGCCCTCCACGGGGCAGCCAAACATCAATTCCAGCTCCTTGGAGTCAGGAGGAGGGATGGGGTACCTGCCAATGGCCATCTCCACCAGGGACAGCCCCATGCTCCAGATATCTGACTGCACCGAGTAGTGAGTGCCCTGCAGCCTCTCCGGCTGCAAAACACAGGGGGGAGAGAGAGCAGAGGCAGGGTGGGAACAAGAAATTACCAAAAAATTACATTCTGCAAGTACCTGGATAAATTCAAGGGTCAAACCACAACTGGTTAGTACAGCATGCTCAATTTTCCTGGAAATGTGTCCTCTGTATTTCTGGAAGTTTCCCAAACATTCCATCACTGCAAACAACTGTGAGTCTCTTCAGAAATTATTCTCTTATGTGCAGTTTTATTTCTTTAGCACACATCTAATGGAAGGATTATACAAGGCTCTGCAGGCAAGATCAGACTCAGCCAAAAATCTATTTTGTATTGTCTTTAGGAGATTAACACACTGTAAAGATATTTGAGTATGGGATTTTTTTGGTCAGTTGAATCTAATCAGAAGTGTATCTGACTATTCCAGTCCCACTGCTTCACAGAGCCTCAGTTTTGAGCACTTGTACCCACCTCCTGCTTCTGCCAAAACCAGCAGAGGAGTGCTGCACCAACTCCTTTTGCACCTTCATTTTTTGCACCTGTTTTGTTCAGTATGCTGAGTATGGTTCCTGAAATTATTAATGCATTGATCTACTTCACCCTTAAATCCATTTTTACTAAGAGTTCTCAAAGAAATACTAACTTTTCTGTACTCTTGAAAATCAAGCTCGTATTTTACCAAAACAGTGCAGATTCTTTTCTGATTACGTGCACATATTGGAAAAATACATATGTAATTTGAAACTCCCTCTCAGAGAATGTGAAATGCAGCAAAGCCTATTCCCTCTGCCATAAGGGGGTGATAGCTTTGTTTAATTAGTTTTGTAGCATTTACTGAGATTATATTTGAGTTTTCTTCAGCGTCCCACCTCAGTCAGTTCCAAAGCTGTCTGGACAAACTACACAACTGGTGGACAGCAATAGAAATGTCCAAATCCCAAGATTTTCATAAAATACAAGTGTAAAGGAAGGTGGGTGGATGAGAAAGAGCAGGAAACAGAGCTCTTGTTATATTAAAATCTAGAAATCTGTTCAAATGAAGCACTGTTGGTTTTTTCACACCTCCATGTGGCAAAAAGGGATGTTTGCATGTAATAATTCAGTAGGTTTTTGTATGTACAGAAGTGTGCAAAGGGAGCTACTGCAAGAGAAGATCCTTCAGACACTACCAAGACAAAATCCCCCTCGTGGCTTGGTCTGTGATGCCAGAGAGCAAAGCCAACCCTCAGCCTGTAAAAACAACAAATGGAGGAAAACTGAAGGCAGAGAGCACTTGGCCCTCACCCCTTCTCCTGGAGGGGCCAGGGAAAGGTGGGAGATGGATGAGCTGGAGCTGTGGATTTGGTTTTGCTCATTAGCAACAGCCCCCAGCTGTGAGAACTTCAACCCCAGCCCCATCTCAGGTGTGTCACCAAGGTGAAGTGACACAGACAATGCAGGCCTCCTGCTGAACAGAGGCAGCATTAAAGCTTTCCCCCTCTAAGCCTAAGCCCACACAGTTTTTAATCCTGCACCAGAGCTGAGAACAAGTGCACCAGTTAATTGTGTGAGAATAAAGGAGCTGCTGCTGCCCTTAGCTGGGGCTCACCTGGGAAGAAATTCCAAGGTGTTCCTCATGCACAGGAACACCCTGGAAAGAGCCCCAGATTCATTCCCTGCCCACTGCCAGGATCCCTCCTGCTGCTGCAGCCAGGCTGGGATCTGGGGGCAGTCCCACCTGAGGCAGCACTTTGCTTACAGAGCGACCCCAGCAAATGCTGGAGTGGGAAGAGAACCCCTTCCCAAGGAAAACAAACCATCACCACTGGGCTTTTCTGGCAGACACACGTGCACAACCCCCAAAGGCAAGGACTGACTGTGTTCTGCAGCGTAGACACAGCCCCAGCTCTTCTGGAGTGTTATAAATATTCCAAGTTTTTGGCTTTTCCTGCAATAGTTCTTCCCCCCCACACACACAATCTGATATGACACCAGAATATTCCTGGAATGCAGGAAGAGCTGAACCAGGAACAGCAACAGTTGGTTCTTGTTTGATCACCAGAACTGGGACAACTCAACCCTAACAAACTCAGAGCTGTAAAATCTGGACTTAAACCTGTACTTACAGACATGTAGGAGCGTGTGCCAACAAAGGAGTTTGCCATAGAATCTATCAGCTGCCCACTGACACCAAAGTCACAAAGCTTGATTTCACCTCTAGAGTTTACCAAAATGTTGGATGGTTTAACATCTGGGAAAAAAAAAACCAAAACAAAAAAAAAAAGAATGGATGATTTAGGAGATAAACCAGGAAATCTGACAATGCAAGGTGAGAATTCTCATGTGCCTCCTTTGGCTTCCCTTCTGTGACACAATTCTGGCCCTTCTCTGGGAATAATCAGAGATTTGGGTCCCTGCCAGGTCCATCTCACAGACTCTATTTAACTACAGATAAATAAAAAGAAATATTCAAAATTACACATGCAAAAAAGGTTGTCAGCTCTGATTTCACCCCATTTTCCTGGCTTTAAAATACTAGTTTTGTGCATCCACATCCTCCTTGCACATAAATAGTCTCCTTTGAGATAAATAAATGTACTGTAGCTTAACTCCTCCTGAATGATGACACTTTGCCTAGAAATTATCAATAAAGAGGCCCTACATATTTATTTTACAAAGGTCAATGAATTACAGCAGCCACACTATCATTCCTTCATATCTACATAGGCATAAATCATTCTATGGCCAAACAAACCCTGGAGTGGGTTCTTGTTTTCTGGGTTTGGGTTTGTTGGGTTTTTGGGTGGTTCATGGGTGGTGTTTGTTGTGTTTACATTTGGGGTTTTTTGTTGTTTGTTTTTGGTTTTGTTTTTTTTTTTTTTTAAGCTCTGAAAAAATAATTTTCCTACTATTGAAAACGTGTATTTAAAATAATTTGAGGTTGTTTTTTTCTTGTGACAGAGCCCCCCCCATGATTTTGAATTCATCACTTTTCCTAAATGGAAATTTAATAAGGGTCACTGGTATCTTAGCAACTAATAACAGCTCTTTGTGAATGCAAAGGTACAGGGAACAAGTGTTTAGTGTTTCTTTTATAGCTGTAAGGAGGTTTTTCACTGTATCTCACTGCTTAGCTGGTCATTACCAACACATTATCAAAATAAGCAACCAACAGCCCACATTGGCAGAGTAATGCTGCAGGAAAAAGGGAACTGGAAAATTGTTTTGAAGAAAGAGAATCATAATTTCACTTTAGAGCAGACTCATTAGTCTGTAGGCTGTCACATTTTCATTTGCTTTTCACTTTTAAGCACAGATATATCCCAGGAGCTGCCCTTTGGTTGGGATGCCCATGGGAAGAGGACATAGGTGTGACAAAGATCTCCATGCAGGAGGTTTATGCCTCACTGAGCAAGATCCAAGGGAGGGGAAAATAAAACAATTCCAGCTCCCTCCCAGCTCCCTTTTGAGGACTAACACAAAGTTTGGATAATTATCTACTTTGGGAAATTGTGGCTCCATTTTTTTGTCCCTCCCAGGCTGGCAGCTTGATCCATCAGTTTAAAACTCCAGCAGGAGCTAAAAAAAAAACCAACCCAAACCCAAAGTCCAAGCAGCTGGAGCAGAGATTAGAGATTCCCAGCTGCACAGGAATCTGCACCCAAAGCTCTGTGCAAAAGCAAGGTGGAAAAAATCAGTGTTTACAAAACACACTGGGAGCACAGCAGAGCCTGAACAAATCACAGACCCCCAGATTTGTGCTGCTCATCAGTGCACAGCTACAAATGCAACTCAGAACAAAGATGTAAATCCTCACTTTCATCTCTAGAGCTCACTGATATTTCATAATTAAATGGTAAAATAAAAATCATTACCATTCCACTGTCAGTGCCCCAAACAAAATTCTCTTTATGAGCATCTCTAAGTTTCAGAATCCCCCTGGTCTCTTGAAGGCTTCCCTCTTCCCCTCAGGGTTTTTGCAGGTGGCAGTGCCACACTGCAGCTCTCAGACTAGCACAGCAACCCCATCTCCTCCCTGGATTTCTGCACAAAGCTTCTCCTCCCTGGAGTATTTTCATTTTCCACACAAGGCACCCCATGTGATCAGTGTGATGTGTGGAAGGCTGCTGCCTTTCCACCCCTCTAAATGTAGCACCTATTCTATTTTCACTCCAGAGCCTCTGAGCACTTGAGCAGTTTCTCTGGAAACCAGAGATGTGTATTGCCAGAGGAACAGGAATGCCAAGACATCCTGCAAAATGTATGCTGGAACTTGCAAGGAGCAGACAAAAGGAACACAAAATGTGTTATGTAAGCATTTCAGTTTTAAAGAAAGTGCAAGGTATTTTATATACCATCCCAGACAAGCCGGGAAGAGAATTCTAGAGAAGTCCTTTGCCAGGGGGATGGATTATGACACTGCAAAGGGAGCTGGTAACACAGAGAAGTTTCCAGAATGCCTGATCATCTCTGTAAGGGGCTCCTTGCTCGGCTCTGCCCCACAAGTTCATTCTGAAAGGTGGCCCTGGATGTTGTCATAACACCTTCAGCCCAGAATTCCCTCTGCAGCAGTTACTGGGCAGGCATGTGAGGACACAGACCAGAGGTGTGTGTCACTGCCCATCACTGGGACCTTCCAGTCAGTTCCCATTTCCCAGGGCAGGATCTCACAAGAACCCTCTGCAACCCTGGAACAGAGCAGTGACACTTCCCTGCTGGTTGGTCCCTGCTGCCCTGAGGCTGCTGCCTCCAGCTGGGCTTCAAAACCTTACAAAGCAGCTTCTCTGCAAGGAGAGACTTTCCAGAGAGGATTAAACTCCAGCCAGTACCACAGAGAGCTTTATTTAACAGAACAGAAGATCCCATTAAAATATCCAGCACAGTCATGCCCCTTGCCCCTTCTTTTCCTGTGCCTGCCTTGGATCCCACCAGTTGAACTTCCAGAGGTTTTGTGATTTCATTCCTGTCTCTTCAGAAAGGACCAGAACACAAAGCACAGTGCTCCACATGAGCAAACCCTCTAGAAAAGAACTGTATTTTCCTCTAGACAGTCCTTTGACTCTGTTTTTCATTCCTGCTCTAATAAGCCCCAAAAACTTCTTCCTTGAGCTGTCTGGAATGACAAGTGAACACTTCTCCTCAGTTAGTCCAGGGCACAGCTGGGCACAGAAGCAGTTTAGGTTAAATATTCCAAACTTGCTGATATTGCCACACAAATAATAAAACATAGCAGTGGAATAAATTCCTTCCTGCAAATGAGTTCTCACAAGCCTGGCTGTCTTTAGATCTAAGGACAGACTTTTTTGGCCCTTTGTTGCTGTGTTCTCATGTTTAACAGGGATGTCTGTTCATTTGTAAGTCACCCACTCTCCCCACAGCACAACTCCAATAAAGCCTGCTGAAAACAAGCCCACCAAGTGCACACATTTTCCCCAGGGATGGATGAGTGAGAACAAACAGCCCGTGTGAGATGCTGTTCTCACCTTGTCAGTGCAGCAGAGAAAGCAAAGCACAGAAATCTCAAATTATTAGAGCTGTGTATAAAATAATGCTGACACAGTTACAGGAAAAGTGCTTTTACCAGCACTGTTTATTTCAGCTGGGATTCAAGGAAGAGGCAGTTTGGAAAAACTGCCAGAAACAGCTTCACCTGCACTCCAACCTTCAGAAGGGCTGTCCAAATAATGCACAAAGTCTGTGGCACAGACAGACCCACGGACAGCATCAAGGACAGAAGCTGCAAGTTTGGCTCTGGCTGTCCAGAGATGGGAAAACCACTCCCTGTTCTGACTGATTCTCCTTTTAACTGCCAGCACTGGCCATGATGAACTCCCAAAATGTCATTTTGGCTCCCTCTTTATCAGACATCACAGATGTGATGTGACCACACAGCAGCTTCTGCAAGGAGTGCACAAGGTCACGAACTCCTGCTGCTGTCAGAGCACACAGGATGGAAACTGAGCTGAAAAAGAAAAACTACCATGTGGACATGGAATTTTACACTACATTTGTGTTGGTCCATGAACCTGCAGTGCAATCTCTGATGTAGCAAATACCATGAGGTTAAGCTGCACTTAAACAAGATCAGCAGGGCTTCATTTTGGATTTATCAGATTTACAGATTGTAAAACTGAAAATAAATAAATAAAAACTGCTGTCTCAGCTGAGCAAGATCAACCTAAAAAAAACCCCAAGCAACCAGCATAGTAACAACCCACTGTTGTGGCTGACTTGAGAACAAGATGCAGCAGTAACTCTTCCAGGGTGCCCTAAAATAAGGTGATCTTGTTCCCTGGAGTCCTTATGCTCTGAACAGAGACAAATGACATTGAAACTGTCACCAGAAATGTTTAGAGTCTCCCTCCAACCTCCCTGCTCCACAAGAGAGCTATATTTGTTTTAAAAAAACCCCACAAACCAGGAATGTGTGATAAACACAACTTCATGTGTAAGGTGATGCTACAACAGCTTGTGCAAGCTGGGACTGCTGATTGCTGGTTTTGATCTGGGCAGTAAATATAAATTCAGACATGTATTCCTTCCTGCTGCAGATATTTTATAATCTGAATATTCTCCTGTGATCCAAAGCTGCTGTGGGCTGCACACAGGGCACCCCCACTGCTCCAGCTCCACCTTCACATCACACCCACAGCAGCAATAATGGATTTATTACTGCACCAAGGGTCAGTCTTTAATGGAACATGCAAGATTAACTGAGGAGCTGAATTTTAAAAAGGGCAACTAAAAGCAGAAAATAATCCAATATACTTATTCTAAAGTAACTGAAGACTCAGGAGAAGGAGCACTCCCATTTTACACAGCTTCACCATGGTTTTTAATTGTTTTAAAGTGCAAAAAGGATGTAGTTCTGCATGACAGCTTTCAATAAACAGCACATGAATGTAGGACAGATGGGAAAAAAAGTGACTTTCTTTAAAAAGTTTTAATGGCAATGACTACTGAACAGCCAAATGAAATTTAGAGAGAGGTTTGAATTGCCATCAGTCTCAAACACGGACAAGTTCTGTGTGCAGATAAAGTGCAAGAACAGCAGTTCAAGCATGGATTATAAACCCAGATAAGCTGCAGGAAGACAGAAGTTGAAGACACCTGATAGTCATGGTAAGAGATCTGGATTTAAAACAAAAAGTTTGCCTTACACTGCCCAAGAAAAGCCCTTTGAACCGATGTCATACGGAACCGTAAAAAAACAAGCATAGAAAAAAAAGAGGTATTTTAATGTGAATAAAAATTACACTTATGGAAAGCTACAACACAAACTTTTATCTCACCTCTGTGCATTATTTTATGCTTTTCTCTCAGATATGTGAGTCCTTTTATTACCTGGAGACAAATGAAAAAGAAATTAATTTAGGAAGCAGAAGAGAGAGTTGAACGCTTTGTCTGTACAAGAATTCCAAATGCATGCAGCTAAACAGAACTCCCAAAGTGTAATCACTGCCAATTAACACTGAATTTTAATCTGTACCTCCAGCTCAGACTAGAAAAACCAAAACCAAACCCAACCTCTTCCTGGAAGTTCTGTATACAGAGCTTGCTGCAGAATGGAGAGGAAAAGGTAATATGGAAAAATAAGGCAGTGTTACTTGAGCTCTTCTCCAGAAGCATCAACTGATCCAAAAGCAGCAACTCCCAGCACACACTCCAGAATGTGTTACTCATTCCAGTGCCCACAGACACCATGGACAAAGATGCTTTGGGAAAGAAACTGAAAAATGAAGAAATGCTGGAAAATCTGGGAATGTTCCCTCATGGCTGGATGTGGCACTGGCCAAGGGAGCCCCGGAGGTGCCCCTGCCTTGCACCCACTCACCGCAATGCTAACTTTGCCCAGGATCTGCTCTGGAATCCTCCCAGCCTTTTTCAGCACTTGATCCAAGGAACCACCATCCTATAAGAAAGATTTGAATAGTCAAACCTGAATCAAATTGCTTTAAAATGTTTTAAGCAAGGCTGTAAACTGAAGACTAAATTTATTTTAAATAAATAAATAAATAAATAAATAAAGTTGCTCTTCATGTTTGCTTTAACATTGTTTGGTGCAAATCTGAAACATATAACTCTCTCCTCAGGAGGAATCACTCAGGTTTGTGTTTATTTTAAAAAAACATTTGGCCACTAACAACATCCCCTCAAATAAACACTGCACACAATGCTCTTCCACAGCAGCATCTCCATGGTTTGGATCTCCTTAAGGAAGCGCTGTCCACAGTGACAAGCAAGCAGGAAGGGTTTCACAGGTTTCTGTAATTTCCAGTCCAATGCATTTTTTTTCCTGTCACAGCCATCCACAATAACCCTCCTCCTTCCAAAGACAGAAAGAAAAGATTTTATTGATTCTGATTATGGGGCTGAAAACTCATCCTACTGGAAGAGGCAGAGTTTTCTGCTTGAAAATCCCAGAATGATGGGGTGGGGAGGGACCTCTAAGCCTGGGGCAGGGCCACCTTCCACCATCCCAGGGTGCTCCAAGCCCTGTCCAGCCTGGCCTGGGACACTGCCAGGGACCCAGGGCATCCCAGGACCATGAGAGAACCCAGGTCCCTGCCTCACTCCTCTCCCGGAGCAGATCCTGCACGGGAGGAGTTCCCTCTGTCAGTCCTGCAGGTGCAGGGTGACTCTCCCAAGGATGGAAGGTTAGTTTAGCACAGAAAGAACCAAAACAGGCAGAAATGTTTTGAAGGTTCCCTGGTAAGCCATGGCCTTGTTTATTAGATTAAATAAACTGCCTGCACGCACACACACCCCCAGCAAAGGCAAATATATCCCACTGTTGCTAAGAGCTTTTCAAAAGGAAAACTGGGAAAAATGCTGTTTATTTTTAGCAACTGATTCAACAATAGATTTGTGCATAAGGTCTGGATTCTCTAGAGCACAGAGAATATACAACCAAAGAAGAAACTGAAAAGTTATTTTTCAAATTTAAAACCTTATCCTGGATCAGCAGTGGATAACTCCCAATACCTGACATAAAGATCCAACTGGAGTAATTAATTGCCTTCTGCCTTAACCTCCCCTTTGGAAGTTCTCATCAACATTTTCCCATGGTGGAAGCAAAGAAAATGGAACACGAAGGTTTATTATTTGAGGACTAAAATCTACAACTCTTATGACAAGGGAAGAATATAAATACTTATCTGATCACGTATTTTTGTAAAAAACACACCCACATACTCCACACTTGACTAAAAATACACCAGCAGAAAAAAAATATCTTCAGAAATCTCTTGTAAAACCAGCCTGAATTTCTGGACAGCTGTCTCTGCTGAGACACTGGTATATTAACCATCATTTTGTACAGAAAAAAAACTTTTTTCCACTTCCCAGAGGACCAGTTCTGATCCTAGACAAGGCTGAACAATTCAGCTGCCCCGTGTTGGCTGCAGCCTTCAGTGTCTTGCAGGAGCTGCCTCCAATCCTTCTGCCTGTTAAACACCTGCTGCTAAGCAAAGTTAGGCATTGATCTCGAGTTTAGGGACCTAAAAATATCAAACACCCAAGTTCCATTCCTGTTCCACCTCCAACTTTTTGTTCATAATCCTACTTAGGTTTTGTAACCCACTGCTAAAAATAAGATTTCTGAGTGGTAACAACTGTAACAAAAAGACCACAATGGAGATTTTCATCCAATCTTTTATCCAAAAGGAGACCAGAAACTTCTGCCAATGATCTGCATTAAGCTTAATGCTAAATTAAGACTATAATTTAAATAATCCACCTCTCTTTTGATTTCATAACTTATTGATCAGCTGTTCTATGTGTAAAACGTTGTATCCAGTCTGGCTTGGACCAGATTCAGCACTGAGCCACCAGATTTCATCCTGCCATCTCTTAAATTGAAAATGTTTGCTGCCAGACAACATTCCCTATCAGAGATATTACTCCCTGCTTAGGAACCTTCAAACCCTGACTGCTGCTGGTGATTTTCTCACTGACAAATAAATTGAGACTCTTTAGGCCTTTTATTTCTCCCTGTGATCTCCTGGATCCCCACCTCTCCTCTGGCATGTGCTAACACTCAGGCTCCTTCAGCAGCCGCAGCTGGGCACATCTGTGACATTCGACACTCTCAAACAATGCCCAGACAGTGGGGTTTTAACACCCACTTTCCTATTTTTCCACTCTGCCTTTCAGTTCTGAGCTCGACTTCTCAATTCCCAGCAGGAATTTGTGTTTTTTGGGGGTGCACACCTTCCCCTCGCTCTCACACGCCTGAAACCCGGATCGTGAGCGCTCGTTCCTAAGCAACCATCGATTCCTTCTAAAAATTCTGAGGGACCAGAGAAGCATTAAAACAATCACATGCACTTTCCAGAAAAAATACAGCTTCTCTCCAAAGAAACAGTTCTTTCCAGGGGAAAAAATTAGAAGTCTTCAGCTGTGTTGTGTTTCGTGTTGTTAAAAACCTCCGCCAAGTGAGGCAACAAATTTGACTGTCCTTTAATTACAGAAAATTTACTTTTCATGTTTTGAGTCCATATGGCTGGAGAAAGGCAAACAGATGTCAAGAAGAATGTGTACTTTGTATTAAAATGAAACACGGTTAAAAATATTTTTTTGGCATTAAAGAAGTTGTGTAAGATCCCTCTGGGCTTGTTCACTCTTCTTCATGTTTGCATTTTCTGTAAAATTTTAAACAAGGGACAAAATATGGATTCATATAAATAAGGAAATAATAGATACTGCACAGCTGCAGTATCAGTGGTCTGGTCCATTCTGCAGAAAAAACAAAGCTGAACCCCAGTCAGAACAAATGTTTAAGTAGCAGGACTGGGTAAATATTTTGAAATACAACAAAAGGATAAAGGGACAAGCAATTGGGAAGCTACAGTTGTGCAGGGCAGACACTGGAGGAGGGGATAAAACCTCTCCTATCAATCCCAACCTCACGTTTGCAGAGTAAATCCAAACCACACCTTCCGCTGAGCAGAGAACTTTGGTAACTGCAGTGGCACTGGGGGTTTGCAGGAACAACAACCCCCAGCGAATAACTCCCAGTAAATAAATTTTCTGAGCACTCACCAGGTGCTCCATGCAGATGGGACCTCCCCAAAAATGCCCAGCCCATCCCTGAGCTCTCACCACGTGCTCCATGCAGATGGAGATCTCTCCATCAGTGCCCAGCCCATCCCTGAGCTCTCACCATGTGCTCCATGCAGATGGACACCTCCCCATCAGTGTCTAACCCATCCCTGGGCTCTCACCATGTGCTCCACGCAGATGGAGATCTCCCCATCAGTGTCTAACCCATCCCTGGGCTCTCACCATGTGCTCCATGCAGATGGACACCTCCCCATCAGTGCCCAGCCCATCCCTGGGCTCTCACCATGTGCTCCATGCAGATGGAGATCTCCCCATCAGTGTCTAACCCATCCCTGGGCTCTCACCATGTGCTCCATGCAGATGGACACCTCCCCATCAGTGCCCAGCCCATCCCTGGGCTCTCACCATGTGCTCCATGCAGATGGAGATCTCCCCATCAGTGCCCAGCCCATCCCTGGGCTCTCACCATGTGCTCCATGCAGATGGACACCTCCCCATCAGTGCCCAGCCCATCCCTGGGCTCTCACCATGTGCTCCATGCAGATGGAGATCTCCCCATCACTGTAGAAGGCTCCATAGAAGCCCACGATGTAGGGGGAGTTGCACTCGTGCAGCACCTGCAGCTCCCGGATGATCTGGTTGCGGATGGCTGGCTTGATCTCCAGGTGGATTAACTGTAAAAGAAGCCCACCAAATGGAATAAATTCCACTCTTCAGGACTGATTTGTGCGTTTCAGAGAGGTTATCAGTACCTGGCAAGCCCTGAGCAAGCTCTGATCTCAGGGCTGACTCTGCTTTGAGCATCTCATGACCTCCAGAGGCCCTTTGCAACCCGGATTATTCTACAATTTAACTGTAACATAATCCATCCTTGTTTCCATCCAAGGGAAAACGCTACAACACAGCACCCAAGAAAAGGCAGGAATTCCATCCTCTTTTCACAAAACACTTCTCCAGCAGAAACTTTTTGTTCCAGCACATTTCCTCAGGGAAATGTGTCAAAGAGGCACTGACTCAGAGGCAGCTGCTGAAAAATATCTGTCCAGGTGTTTGTAAAGTGGAAGGACTGAGCTGAGCCTCCAATTAAAAAGTCCCCAATACTTTTTCCCCACTAGACTGTTTATCCCATACAATACAAGTGTGTTCCATATGTGAAAGGAAAGATTATGGAAAGAAAACTATGGAAATTAAATTTTGCTTAATAAATGGAAGAAAAATCGCAATTCAGCAAACATCTCAGTTGCACCAAATATTAATGAATCGGGGCAAAATTTCCTGTTAAACCCACAGCAGGTAAAAAAAAAAAATCAATTAAATTGATTTAGTTCAAGAAAACCTCAGTGACTTGTGCATTTTGTAATTCTCACATCTCAGAATTGGGCATTTTCCTTCACTTCTCCCCAAACTGCCAGTGTCCTCAGCATAGTTTATCCTTAGCACATGCACATTTTCCTTTAGTTTTGCTGAAGATGACGCTGTCCCCTTCTTAAAAAGAAATACCTGAAGCCTTCAACTTCTCAATCAAAAAAAAGAGGAAGTTCCCAGTGTAGTAAAACAATGGGACCTGGGATGAGTGTTCTGTTCCCAGGGATATTGAGAGGAAGTGAAAGCTTCTCATGTAAAACAAATGAGAATTAAACCACCCAGCTATTTCAGTCAACAAAACAAACAAACAAAAAATCTCAGTTCTCTTGCAAACTAGGTCACAACTGTCCAGGTTGTAAAGCATGAAAAATACTCTCAGAGAAGGAAAAGTCCCTTCCTGCACAGAAACTGCATCCCAGGATGGAACTACAGAACAGATGTCACTGAACTCCAACGCATTCCCTCATTCCCATTTTTTTGAGTTCTTCTCCAGTCTCATCCAGAGGACCTTTCCTGGTGTGTGCCTATGAAGGAAGCTCTTAAGACAGGTGATACCTTTTCCATTCCTTTAAACTTTTTGCCCACAATACAGAATATTGCCACTTTTGTCTAATTTATAACTTCCAGTAATTTTTTAGGCCTCCTGAGTGAGAGGGAAAAGAAGGAACAAATGCAAATCCTTTCATCACTAACATGTGTGACACTATTTCTGAAAAACTGGGAAGTTCACATAGGATGAGGAAGTGCAAGCTTTCCTACTTTTGGAAACACATCCCCCTCTCTGAAAGTTGGCATTAAACAGTAATTTTTGTGTGTCAACACCAATTATTTCTCCAAATAAAGTCACTGCATTTCAGAGACACCATCCTCTAAAATCACCATCCCCCAGCTGCTCTTTCTGACCCCCTCACCTTTCGTGCCATTATGAGGCCAGAGGGTTTGTGAGACACTTTGAAGACCACACCACCATTGCCTGCTCCCAGCTCGCTGATCTTCTCAAAGTCATCATCCTTCAGCTCCCCAACCTTCTGTTTCTGGGTGAGGAACGCTTCCAGGCGCTTGCGCTGCTGCTCATCCAGCTCCAGCTCCTCCAGCTTCTTCTGAAGGGCTTCCAGATTTGTCCTGCACAAGAAAGACACACAGGATTGAGTGTGAGGGGAAGAGGGAGGGAGCAGAGGGCAGAGTTCAACCACTCCATTTTTCCACCTGCACACGTTGTTTAGAAGGACCCAACCTGCACGGTCACACCCGTGAGATGTGTTGTGGCAACTTGGATTTAAGTAAACTGTGTTTCAGCCCAGATAAAACAGTGACAAACACTGATACCCAGCTTCCCCATCTGTGAGGTCCTGCCCAAATCCAGGCACGTTGAGTTTCACCACCTCCAGGAGTGGCTTAATGACTCTGCATTTCTGGTGAGCGAGAGCTCCTGAATCACAGCACAGCACTCCATGCTATTTTTAGTTGTGTGTTTTCAAGGTTGTGTTGTAATTTCCTACAAAGTTTGCCTAAATGTTTTATTGGCTGGTTTTCACAGGACTGTATAATCAACAATTCATTCAGAAGTTTCTCATTTGGGTATCAGTAAAAAGTCAACAAGCCCAGCCAAACACACATTCAAAACACGGTCACTGGGAATGTGAAAGTCTTTGGCCCAAAGGTTTTAAGCTTATTTTAATTTTGTTAAAGGACCTATCTGCTGGAAACCTCACTTTAACATCTTAAGCAACATAAAACAGAAAAACAAAACTTTATACAGGAGTTAAGTTTGGAACTACAGACGCAAGTTCAGCTTTCCAGGAACATTTTAACAACTTCAGTTCCTATGGAAACATTTCATTCCAATGTGACAACTTAAAGGCTTCTTTAAAATTTTCTGCTGCCAACTGCAACAATAAGTTGCTGCAAGAGTAAATATTTAACAGTAAATACCTGTTTTGCTTCACCAGATTTAATGCAGTGATCCCAGGGAATACAGTGTTGCTAGGATGAAGAATTTGAGGAAGAGAATCTATTTCTTCAGAAGTATGAAGAATGGAACTACTTTCCATTTAAAAAAATAAAATTCACCAATAATCCGAACTATTTCTATTCATCACTTCATAAAATGTTCACTTTGAAAATATGTTGTACAAAGGGACATCCTCACCCCCAGTGAGGAGCTGGTCAGCTGAGAGGATGCATGGCTACCACCCCAACTGTCTCTATCTCACCTTAAAAATGAAGTATCAGCACCAAAACAAAATTATTTTTATACTATCTTTTAAAGAGAAACATCATTTCTGTCCTCACAGCATGTTTTATACCTGTATAATCACACACCAATAATCCTGGAGTATCCCCACTGACAAATCCCCCACGCAGATAAACGTGGCTTACAAGAACATCCAACTTAATCTGTTTTACTGACTCTGTTTTAAAAATGAATCATTAAGCAAGAAACTCATTTTTTGAAATTCAGAAGTGCAAAACTGAATGATTAATCATTGGATTATTTTTTCCCCCACCAAATGCACCCAGTGAAGCAAACAAACTCCAGGCTGAAGTCGAAGTGAGGTGTGTCTTTCCTAGAATATACCTGAGCCAGCTCTCCTTACACCCTGATCACAAGAGAAAAGCTGAGGCCAAGTTAAGCACCCCTTACTTTCCTGCAATAAATTCCACCAAATGCTGGACACACACTCCACATTTTACTCTGGAAAATTACTGTTGTGAGAAGACAGAACTCAAGTCTTCATTATAATTTACAAGCTTTGAGAAGAAACTTGCTGTCATTTTAAGGATTACTGAATAAGGCAGTGATGTGCATTTAGACTAAAAACCCCCAAACAAACCAGAGACACAGAAACAGGATGCAACAAGGCTTTCCTTGCTGTGCTTTGAAGAAAACAACTATTCAGTTTTTCTCTCAGGCAGAAGGGGGTTTTTGGCTTTGGAGACAACACAGAGATGCTTGAGCACATGACTTGGAGCAGAGAGACTGCTGGTGTGATGGAACAAACAACTGCTTTAGGAACAAAAAGAAATGCTAGGGTAGCACTTAGCACATCTATTTGGTCTAATGTTTGTCTGGATAAAGTTTTTTTTTTTTTTTTTAGTAAGTTGCCTGTTTTAATTTAAATAAACTTGGCATTCACTTAAAACAGGCATTTCCTTGCTTGAAACTATGAATTATTGCTGGGGTCTCTGCTTGAAAACAAGTCAAGAGATTCCAAAGGCTCTCACAGATGGGAAAGTATTGATTCCATGAATTTCAGCACCTCAGCTTTCTCCAAGTGTGGCCACCAGTGAAATCACCAGAATGTTCTAAACTCTAATGGTAACACCTCCATTACTTGCAGTGACAAGCAATGAAGTGCTCAGATTTTCAGGAGCAATTCTCTAACTGTGAAGTGAATTAATCTGAAAGATATGAGCCCAACAAATTTGTTGTCATAATTATTATTCAGAGTGTAACTACCAACACCTCTAGTTAGTTTTATAAGAATAGAACTATAATAACTGAATGTCAGGCATCAGGAAAGAATTGATTTTTTTCATTCTGGTTCTTTGCTTGAAGGATTGGACATTAATCAACTTAAAATGCAGATAGGTAAATAGAAGGGGTTTTTTTTGTCATCCAAATTGGTGATGTAACCTACTCAGACTATTTCCAGGAGGCGGGACTTTGGAAGTTTCAGTTTTTAACTCCAGCTACTGTAAGAACACTCACCTGTCTGGGAGCTGGTTACCTAGACAAGCTAAAAGCATCACAGCAAGCTGCAAAGCACAGAGAAACAGGTGGAAAAGTAAATCATTACACAGGAAGTGTTACAAACTGAGTGAAAGCAGCACCTACAGAATACAGAAGAGGCAATACTTGAGACAGTTCATCATCAGGCACCAGGAAAATGTTCAGGAACTTTGGCAGTTAAAACAGCAACATGCTACTGTGCAACTGTCTGCCTCCAGAAGGAGCACTGCTAGTTACTTAATCTTATATAAAACTTTTATTCAGAGACAAAGATTCCTATTAAAATTCATCACCATTACCTGCTGCAGTCTTGAAGTTGTGTTTTTCACTGTCAAGGCACCCTGGCTTTGCCAGGGATCCATCAAAGCAGGAAATCATCAAATCAGCTCAGGGCTCCACGGTGCCAAGCCCTACTCTAAAGCAATAGGTTATCATTTAATTTATTGCTGGCAGTCTGAAAGCCAAGCACACCAAAATGCACCAGGGATGGGATCCAGCTCTCACAGGGTGATCCTTGGGATGAAGCCATGGGGAGGTCAGGGCTGCTTCCTCCATTTGTTAAAGAAACAGAGGAATCCCACAGAACACCAGCAGTAAACACCTTCCTGCTCAGCTGGCAGAAGGATAAATACCCAGCACAGCCAGCAGACGACACCTCTGCACTCAGGGCACTGTCTCCACAATTATTGCAAGATCTCTCTCCTCCTGGCTAAATGGAAAGTAAAAAACACACACTCAGGGAAAGCTGGTTCTTTCTTTCTCTCTTCCAAGGGCAGAAGAGGAACCAGGAGCCGTAGAGGGGGAATTCTCTCCTCCACATTTGATCAGGGAGGATCCTTCCTACTAACTCACATTGTTTCTTCCTTTCTGTGCTCAAGGAAGTGTTCTGATAGTGCAGCATCCCCCTGACCACGTGGCACTCCTGTGACCTCCCAAGTTCAGAAAGAATGCAGAAAGAACACAAACACAGCCCACCTTCCCCAAACTGACCCCTGATGGGTGTGGAGAAACCTCAGCTCTATCCCTGCCCACCTGAGCCCCTGGGGAAGCCCACATCCACCTTGTGCAGGTGAGAAAGGTTTTCCAAGGAGAATCACAGTGTGGGAATGTGGGAGCTTTTCAGGGACACCTCACCCTGGGCAAGCTCATCTGGGATCTTTAAATTCTCCCCTCCTGCCAGTCCCTCACCCTGTGCCAATGGCCAGAAGTGGATGCTTGGGTTAAGGAATCCTGGGTGGGCACAAGAAGCCCAAATGAATGCCCAGCAACTCCTCAAGTCACTGCTGCACTGGACATCTGTTCTCTGCTTCCCAGACATGCACGTGGTCCTCTCCACAAACCCCTGGAGAGACAAGGTGTGTCACAAACACCATCCCATCACCAGGTCACGGTCTGAGCCCATCACACTGCTCCTTTAAGGGCTGGCTGTAGATTTTTTTTTCAGATTTTCTTTCTAAACATCCAAACCCCATGATTTATAACCACTAAAGACACATCACACACAGCTGGGCACTGCAGGGACAGAGCAGAGAGTGAGGGGACAAGGAGCAAACCTGTATTTCCTGTGTGCAGGTTGGGCAGGGAGGAGTCAGAGGCTGTGCAGAGTGAGAGCACTCAGCACCCAGAGATGGACACGAGGCAAGGGGAGAGTCTCAGTTCCTGGTTTTGGGGACAGCCACCTCAGCACTGAGCAAAGAACTCCTGGAGGAGATGCATGGACGTTTTAGAACACACTTGTTCTCTTGGAAGCAGTAACAGGAAGAGAAATGCTGCTTTTAGACTGCTAGCATATAATGGCATTACAAAAACCAGAAAATAATCCTTAATTAATACTACTACTCCAAATCCCTGGGAGCTTTTTTTTTTTTTTTTTTTTTTTTAATTCATGTTAGTGCTAAGTTAATCATACACTCAACCCTAAAGGCTATAGCAAAGCTGTTACTCAACTCTAAAGTCTACTTCAGAGAGAGAAGAAAAAAATGTGGCAGGGGAAAAAAAATCTGAGAGTCTTTACCAGTAATTTGTCAAATATCTGTTCAAAGGCATTACTATCAGTGCTGCAAGCTGAACAATTAGCATGAGTGAAAGCATCAAGAAGTACTTTCACTTTCAGATCTCCTGTCGCATGAGGATACAAAGCTTGGGGGTTGTTTTCCAGAACAGTGACATTAATGCTTTCCCCAAGCCCACACAACTGTCAATTTGGAGAAGAAAGTAGGCAGTTCACTACATAATTTCCATGAACAACCTCAATCAGGGAGCTGAAATTAAGTATTAGGAACATGAAGACATTCTGTGGTTTCCAGAAGACAGACTACTATGTTTTGTGACTCTGCCAAACCTGGGCAACAAGACAAATTCTTATTAAACTTTTCCTTTAACAAAGAGCAGTTCACAGAATAAGATGGAAGATAAATGTAATTCCAGAAGTCTCCCAACTTAGAGCACAGGTGTCTGTCTGGGCTAACTCCAGTGCAGCCTCATAAAACTTGCAGTCAGAGCAACAATTAAAAAAACCCAAATTCCCTACAAATGCAAAGGAGTCTGTTTTGGAAAAATACACTGCTTTTCAACCCTTATTGATTTTCAATCCCAGCAATGTGTTAAAGGATTTTAAAAAATTTCCCGTCTACTTAGGAGGGATTTCTAGGTGAATTTATAATCTGACCATCACAGACCAGTTTCTTAAAGCTCATTCAGTCCCACCTGTGCCAATGGCAGGGCCACCTCCCACCATCCCAGGCTGCTCCAAGCCCTGCCCAACCTGGCCTTGGGCACTGCCAGGGATCCAGGGGCAGCCACAGCTTCTCTGGGCACCTGTGCCAGAGCCTGCCCACCCTCACAGGGAAGAATTTTTCCCTGATATCCAACATACCAACCACTTCCACAATGCAGTGACATTGCAGGGCATAGAGTGAGGTTTAATACTGCCAGGAAAAAAAAAATTACCCAGTAAGAGGCAGACATTTGATTAAAATCTATTTCTCAGTAAAAGGCATGCAAAACAAAACTATTAGAAAAGAATTGCTCTGTTCAAAAGAGTATACTGCTACCCTAATTTAATGTAAATTCTCTTTTTTCTAAGGCTGAAAGGCATGAGTTTTAAAGAAGAAAACAGATGACACAACTTCAAATCTCCTGTTGAGTCTCCAACCAACTGGAAAACTGAACTTTCAAAACTCCCTGTAGGCTGAGCTCCTGGGGGCAATCTTTGCTTTAAACCTCCTTCTCTTTCTCTTTAGCCTCACCACCAGCCCATTAAACATTGCATTTTCCTCACTAAGCCAAAGCACATCAAACAACACGTGTGAGCTGCAGGCAGAGCTCACCTGCCAGAAGAGCCAGCAGGGGCACAGACATTCCACATTTGTGCCCTGAGTGCCTCTCCCCACCACATTTTCTGCAGCTGTTCCCATCTCTTGGTGTTCCAGCCCTTATCCTGAGTGGCAGCAGGAGCTGCCAGTGAGGCTCAGGGTGAGGCTTCCTCAGGACTTACTGTACCACTGCATTCAAAATTTGCCCTAAATGAACTTGGTAATTCAAGTTAAGAAACTCTGCAGCCAAACCTTCAGAACCAGAAATCCAAGCTCTCCATCTCCCTTTCATGTCTGTGCACCATGGATTTTTCCCAGCCAACACTACACATTACCAGGATAAAGGAACCACAGGGCAATTAAAACTTCCTTATGGACAGAAAAATGAACTTATTGACTGGATATTTAAAGCGCAACACAGAGGATACACAGAATTACAAATTCTGATCATCACCTGACACATATATTTACCCAAGGCCTGCATTTCTATCGTCTTATGTCCCAGAAGAATGAGTTAATATAATGACAAAACCAAAGGATGAACATACAGCAGTTCCAGTAACAGTATCTGCCCAAGTCTCCCATGTGGTAGCTACACAGCCTTTGAGGGACACTACAATAATAAAAAAGATGAAGTTACAGGATCAGTTTACAGAGCCTCTGTACAGGCCAGGATTAGAACTGAGACTCCTCTGTGCAAGGGCTGAGCCCAGAGCACAGCAGGACAAACTCCATCCAGAGCCACAGCGACCAGGGAGCAGGAAAAGGAACTGCCAGAAACTGCCTGGGAAGAGACAAAACCCCCATCCCTGGGATTCTGAGAAAGCCAGGGATAGAAGTTCTGCCTGTCTTTCAATTGGATGGATTGTATAACACAGAACATTTGTCAGCACGGCCATTTAGTAAAAGAAATTAATAACTTTTACTTAATATACGAATCAAGTGTACCAATACATACAGAAATATTCACATATCTAGATCCAAACAGAACACTTTTTTCCCCAAAAGAATGTGTTCTGCAATCTGCTGACTCATCTTCCCACCACACTGAAAAAAAAAAAAGTTCTGGAAGAGCACAGAACAATGCTGAGTTGTACAAAATCCTGCAAGAAAGGGAGAAGAGTTGCCAGGAAGTTTCAAGGGTTTGTTATAAAAACCCACAAGGAGGTTTTTAAGAAGATTCTCGTTGATCCAAAGAATCCCACACTGTTGGAATATCTCCACCCTGGTGCTCAGGATGCAAAGTAAAATATTCTGCTCCTTTTGTTAGGGACTCCACTTGATGTTTTCCCATCATGATGAGTTTGAGGCTGGATCAGGGTGGAGATCCTGTCCTGAGCTGTCAGCAGGGACAAGTTCTGCTGGAATCCACCCTCCTGCTGCTCAGACAGGACTCAGGATGACAAAGGCTCCTCCACAGATGTTTGCCAAGAGATGCTGAGCACTGAACGAGCCTTTCCCAGTCGTCCCCTTTGCCGTGGGCAGGAAACCTCGCACTGCTGTTCCAAAGTGGAGCCACGATTTTGTCTGAGTAATACTGAGCACTTATCAAAGCAGGAATAATCTGATTAGTAATTTCTAGTGACACAAGCGATTAGAAAAAGAAATCCACTGCTTCCTCACAAAAAAAAAAAATTAAAAATTAAGAAGTCTTCGGCAGAAAGAACACGATTCCCCAAAAATTCAGTTTTGCCAGCTAACATGTGTTCCTCCAAGAGACATTCTTGTGTTTTGGCAGTGGAATCTGCACATTTTACGCAGCCCAGTCAACCCCCAGGGCCACGGTGGGAGAACAAATGCAGCTGTAAAAAAAGGTAACACAGGCAAGAAGGGGGAGGAGCTTTTGCAGTGGAAAATTTAGAACTTGGTAATTGAAAGGGAACAAACTACCTAAAGGTGAGATGGAAAGGTTTCTCAGATCTCATAGAAAATTCCTTCCTCAGCTCATTTCAGCATGTTTCTCATGTATACTGTGAAATACATAGTCAAAATCCACTCTAAAAACTGGCTGGTGTATTTCCTGCCTCATGTAAATTCCCCACAATTTTCACATTTGGGGTTTTTTAAGTTATTGCTAACACAAAACCCCTTTTTCCAGGTTAACAACGGCAGCACTGTTGTTATTCCAATACAACCCAGCTATTGGTATAACTGTCAACAGCTATTGGAATAATTGTTGTTATACCAATAAAGAATTCAACTACGTGTTGGGTTTGCCCAGACCCTCTCAATCCCTTTTTTTGGCCACGAGGTAACACTGGAAGGTCTCACAGGTGATTTGCTCCTCTTGACACAGAGACCTGAGACTACTCAACTAAAATGTGTGCTGCTCAGGAGTTGCTGGAATTTCTGAATCCCAGCATCTCTCAGGCTCCCTGTGCTCTGTGCCAAGGCAGGAGGTGATGGTCTCACTCTGCCCCAAGCCACTCATTCCCAGGTAACCCCTTTACAAATGGACTAGAAATACTGCCCATTTTCAGCGGGATTATTTCCCAGGCTGAGCTGGCCCTGTGGCTGCCCCAGGGCTGGTTTTCAGAGCTCTCAGCACTCCTCGGGGCTCCTCCGGTGGGTTCTGAGTCCCCAGCCAGAGCAGCAGGCACGGGCACAGGCAGGAGAGGAGACTTCTGCAGAAGGAGCAGGATCTTGCACAAGCTCTGTTGTGAAATCACACCTCTGTGACTGTCTGCAGACTCTGGAAAGGACAAGAAAAGCAGCTGGATCCATGAGCACAGCTGCACTTCCCTCACCACTTACTCTCCTCACATTGCCTCAGCAACGTTTATTTTTACCCCCAGTTTTTAACTCCCCTAGACCAATTTAAGCTTTTGGGGAAAAAAAGACACCTCATACAGACTAAAGTATTCCTCCATTACCATCATTATGCTTAAATCTGACTGTCAGAACATAACAGGACAGTATTAAATGTCTTAAAATCCTTCCTACATCCATAATTGTCAACAAAAAGCTGCCTACAGCCAGCAAGAGCTGCACAGGTCAATGTGCCCCTTGCATTAATTTCTGTGCTACTGGTGTACACTTAGTCATAATTTTTTCAGCACAAGTCTGTGAGGTGCTGCAGGTTCTGACTTTTCATTATTTTATTATAACAGATCACATGTTCTATTAGTGTACTTAAGTAACATTAAAATGGTATTTCTAATTCAGTGAAGGACCATGCCAGGCTCAAGCACATTAAAAGAGAAAGCTGTGTATGAGTATATTTTAATTTAAAATGCACTCTCTCATATCACATGTATTTGGAAGCTTGATTAATCCTTCATTAGTAGGGGATTAAAAAAAAAAAAAGTTTCCTTTTTTTTTTTAATTTACAAGCTTTTTTTTTAATTTACAGGCTTGCAGTAATTCTACATGTATATTGAATGCAACTGCAATCCAACCAGATCAGTCATAGAATTCCAGGGTCTAATCTTCCAGAACACTGCACCCAGCTCTCCTGAAGTCTAAGGAATTCCAAAGGGGGAAAAAAAACCAAATAAAAAATCCCCCCAAAGCAAGGCAGAAATGACCCTGCAAGCATTAAAGTGAGCAACTCTGTGAAAATCTTCCTTTCCTTTTATCTAATCTCACATCCAAGAAAACCAATAAAAAAACTCCTCCATGGAGAACAAATCCTCTTGGAACAGAATCCACTGGCAAAGAGCCCACAATGGAAACTTCAAGCCCAAAACCCCACAACCCCATCCCTCTGATGGGACACAGCTTGCCCTTCTACTCCTCAAAACCCCACACTGAAGCCCCCCTGAAAAAGATACTGGAAAACATGAAAATTGCAGGAAGCACAATAAGTAAGCAATTGTTTCCTTTGCAAATTGTAATATATATTGAAGTGCAAAGCAGTTCTGCACAATCCCCAAACTTTTCTTTGCCAAGTAAAACAAGGGAAGTTGCAGCAGCCATTCAGGGACTTCCTTAAATGCAATTTAACCAGAATAAACAGCAGCAACAAGAAAAGGCTGATTAATTAATACTCAAACTATGCCTGGAATTTGCAGTCACCCATTTTTACAAAATTACTCTCTGGCTTGAACAGTTCTAAGGCACGGAGTTGCTATAATTAAGGCTTTAAAAAGAGAAAACACCGAAATACCACATTATGCCTGATGACTTGGTTCTACTCACTGTTTGCTTTGGATTTTCTTTCTTTTTTTAAAAAGAAATACAGTTCCTAAGGTGGTAAAGACCTATGGACAGAATCTTAAATGCCTCTCAAGGGTCCATTTCTTTTTGGCACATCAGAGAAGATGCAAATTTTGTTGTCTACTGGTTTTATTTAATTAAACACAAACCTCCTATTGTAGCTGATACTTCTCATCTGGGATTTGCAGAGGTCACAGCTCAGGCTTGATTTGGGAGACACCAGTTGTTGCTTAAACACATACACAGTTATATTTTGAAAAGGAAAAAAAAATACACTTCAATCCCATCATGTCAAAGCTCATAAATACATGATACATATAAAATACATAGAAGTCAGTGGCACTCAATTTTTAAAAAGAATTGTTTTCATTTTTGTATTTAATCAAATCCCAGGCACTTTTGGAAGGTTTATGCTTTTACACCCCAGCTTTTAAGATCTGGGAAAGTTGTCTGGATTTACTGAGACAAGTTAAAAAGCAAGGCTTCAGAGCAGTTAGTTTGACCCTGCTCTCTAATTTTTATTTTAAAGATGCAATTCATAAACTTCCTGAAGTACCTTTCTTTTCATAGGAACAAAAATCTAATAGGGAAAGTGGCATTATCTCAAAACCTGCTTTTTTTTTTTCTACTTCACATTCTGAGCTGGGTTGGCTATAGAGAAACAAAAATTGGGTGAAAACTGTCAGATATTCAAAGCAACAGGGAGTCAGAAGTTTGACAGGAACATAAATTGGAGGTTTGTTCTTGTTTCTTTTGGCTATTAAGACACTAAACTACCCCAGAACATTCAGCCAGAACAGTTTTCCTTCAATTAATTTTCATTCAGGCTTGCTTGGTTGGGTTTTTTCCCCTTTCTCTGCAGAAGCTTTGCACAATTATATCTGTGCAGCTCCAAAGAATGAAATTAAACCTACAGCTGGCCAGTGTCATCTTGGTTTCAGCCTGAGGAGCTGAGGCAGCTCAGAACAGCAGAAAGGTTCAGCCCTCCACGGGAAGTGTCAAAACCAGAAGTGAAGCTCAGGGCACAGGAAAACCTTTCATGAAGTTCTCTCTATTGTCCAACTGGGCAGAGCCAGGGATTGGGAAGGCCCTCGAGAAAAATTATTCATACAGGATGTTGTGGTTAAGTAATTGCTACAAGTAAGAAAATCTGCTGTCGGAGAGAAACGTTGTGAAATTTTCATTTAAATATTTGGGATACATGTATTTAAATTGTTAAGTGAAATAACTCCCCTTTATACTACCTGGTCAGGAAAAAAAAGGACAAAAAAGAGGAAAAGAAAGGAAAAAAAGGAAAGAGTCATGCCCAGGAGACGCAGGCCTCCTGGATGCTATTAAAGCCCTACAGCATGTGCTATAAGGCTTCCCTTGCTCCATCAATGAGCTCCCATCACCAAATAAGGATGAAGACAGAGGACAGGACACAAATGCAAAGCAGGACATCCTGAATCATCCAGCCTCTTCTTTCATTTCCTCCCTTTCTGCCAGGAAGTCACGGTGTCAGAGGCGCTCATTCCTAAAAGCATTAAATTACAGAACCTTCCCCCTCCGACAGAGAGAAGCTCTCAGAATTCCAGCACACAGCTCCCCGTGGCCCGTGCACATCCGTTTGGGTTCGTGCCAAAATCGCCTTTGGGCCTGAATAACTTCCTTCCTTCTGGCTGTTCGGGTCCTTCCCGCACTCACAGGCAGGAATTTCAGCGCCTCGCTCGGAATCTTCCCTTCTGCTTTGCCAAGTCATTGGAGCTCCTGCCGCGCTTCGCCGTCTCTGAAGAGCAGGGAGGCATTTGCAGAAGGACAGGTTTGTGTATGCAAGGAGCAACTGGAGCCTCACATAGCCAAAATTCCATGCTAGCAGGCTCGGGGCTCTAGAAGGTGTTAATATGGCAGTGCAGGGATGCACGGCATACTTGGAACGCCTGGAGATGCACAACAGCCTGGCAAACACCTGACTGAGGAATACAGGCAGTGACCAAAGGGGGAAAAAAACCCAGAGCAGGAGAGAGGAGGGAAATAAACAGCCTTCCAGATCAAGGAAATGAAAAACAAAATTGTTTTCAACTCAATTCCAAAAACATTTCCGAATTCTGATGCAACTGTTCTTTGCTATTTGAAATCTTTCACAATGAGGGCTTAAAATTAGCAGGATGAGGGGATATTTCCATGATTAATTAATCCTGGCTGTATATAGGACAACTGGTTATTGAATTTACTTTCACTAAGCTACTTCTTTTAAAAATACTGGACACCTCTAAGCCTGGCAAAAGCTGGGTATAAGGTCTCATGTATGACACAGATCAGAAGTCTGGGGGACACACACACAAACCCCAGCCAAATCAACACACGGAGCAGAAAATGAAGCAAGGCAGCTCAGCAGTGCAGGAAAGACTCAACACACCCAGGAGTCTCAAAGGCTTCCAACAAGTAAATGAGTACCATGCATGTAAAAGCAGTTTAAAATTAATGACGCTTCTTGAGGGAAGAGATACGATATTGAGTATATTGGGAGCGAGGTGATTTACATGAGGTACTACAAGCAGCAAGTGATTGGTGTATCAGATTTATTCTGTAGAACAAGACTAAAAAGCAAAGAGATCCCTGAAGACTAAATCAACATATTCCCAATTGCCTTGAGAAAATCGACTGGAAAGTGCTACCCAAGTAAATATAAAACCATATAAATCTTCCCCCTGTCAATCCAGAACAAAAGCTCTGTAATATTCAGATCGTAATGCTTAGATACGATCAGTAACTCCTGCCAAAGAATAGTTTTTAAACAGCTCATCGCTCAGTTAATCATCAAAAGAGTTTGCTAGAAATGTCACAGCTGGAGCTGCTAGATGGTGAATTTTTTGTTTTTTGGGGAGATACTTGCTTGATTTCGGGGTTACATTTCTTTTGCGGTTGATTTCGGTTTGATTTTCTTAGATGTTTGGGTGGTTAAACGAGATCTGAACCTGAGTGAAAACGTGGCACTGGTGAATACAGAGCACTTTAAAGCCCGAGACTTCCACATGTCACTGCAAGGCTGCCTCACATCCTCTGTGTCACCGTGGCAGAGCAGCACACCGCAGCTCAGTTTACATCTCGCAGAGAGGACCGAACTGACCATACAGGGGCAGGAATCCGCTCCTCCAAGACGCATCTTTGTTTCAAGGCTCACTGAAGGGCTAGCCCGACACCATCGTCTAAAACTCAAGGTGTGAACATCGACCTGGGAATCTCAAATGAAAACCTGTAACATTTCATCACTCCGAGGTGCTGATGTTGCGTCTGCCTGACCGAGGCCACCCTGCCCACCCACATCCGTGAGAAACGTGCAACAGAGGCTTCACCGGCAACATGCAACCATCCGATATGCAGTATTTTTCCCCCAGAAGTGTCCCCGTGATTAGCTCAGCCCTTCCTACATTTACAGTGTCATGTTTGTGTTGCACACAGAGGAGCTCCGAAGCTGTTCCTCCACACACACTCCCTGCCGTACCCAGCACAACATGTCAATTAGTGAAAAACAGATTTGCTCAAACTAACGATTGTTTGGGTTAAAGCCAAGGACGAGGCAAAACAAAACAAAACACCTTTTCTACAAGTCTGCGGGTTCCAGTATAAATTCTCCCACACACACGTTTATGAAATATGCCATCGGAAACGTGTAATTTGGCATTACTAGGTAATTATATAAGCTAAGAACCCAGCAGACACCATTACGGACTATGAGAAAGGAGTTACACAAGTTTCCCCCTATTTTTACGGCGGGTTTCTTCCCCCGCGTCTGTGACAGAAGTTTGTTTATCGCCGGAGGCGGCATGCCCTCGCTCCGCGGAGGACACGGCGAGTGCCCCGCGCCCCGTGGCTGCCGGCGGGCCCGCCCGCGCTGTCGGCGGCAGCCGGGCCGGGCTCGGGAGCACCGCACCCCGCGGACAGCGCCCGGCCCGGGCCGAACCGCACCCCCGCGCCGCTCACTCACTCTGCAGAGCTGGTGCCGTTCACGGCGGATCCATCCGGAGCGGGGTTCAGCTGGATCGGCCCGGGCTTCTTCTTCGGCATCTTCGCCCGCACACGGCGCGCAGGGGGAGCGGACGGAGCGGCCGCGGCCCCACTTCGGACAGGTCCCAGGGACTTCCTGCGGCGCGGCAAACTGGGCGGGGAGCCCCCCCCCCCTGTGCGGCGGTGCCCCCGCGGGCTGCGGGCAGGTATGCGTGCGGCTGCCGGACCCCGCTCCGAGCGCTCCGAGCTCCGGCGGGCACTGCCCGGGATCGGGATGTGCCCGGCCGGGACCGCGCCGGCGCGCGCCGCCCGCGCCCGCCGCGCGCAGGCGTGGGGAGCGCGCGCACGCGCACGGCGGGGAGCGAGGCCGCGGGGAAGCGCTGCCCTTACAGGATTGCTGCCCTCACAGGACTGCCCTCACTGTGCTGCTGCCCTCACAGCTCTGCGCCCTCACAGCCTGCGCCCTCACAGGACTGCCGCCCACAGGACTGCCCTCAGTGTGCTGCTGCCCTCACAGGATTGCTGCCCTCACAACTCTGCTGCCCTCAACGCGCTGCTGCCCTCACGGCTCTGCCGCCCTCACAACTCTGCTGCCCTCACAGCTCTGCAGCCCTTACAGCTCTGCTGCCCTCACCGCGCTGCTGCCCTCAACGCGCTGCTGCCCTCACAGCACTGCTGCCCTCAGAGCACTGCTGCCCTCACAGCTCTGCCGCCCTCACAGGACTGCCCTCACAGCTCTGCCGCCCTCAGAGCACTGCTGCCCTCAGAGCACTGCTGCACTCACAGGACTGCCCTCACCGCGCTGCTGCCCTCACGCGCTGCTGCCCTCACAGGACTGCCCTCAGTGTCTGCTGCCCTCACAGCTCTGCTGCCCTCACAGCACTGCTGCCCTCACAGCACTGCTGCCCTCACAACTCTGCTGCCCTCACAACTCTGCTGCCCTCACAACTCTGCTGCCCTCACAGCACTGCTGCCCTCACAACTCTGCTGCCCTCACTACTCTACTGCCCTCACTACTCTACTGCCCTCACAGCACTGCCCTCACAGCACTGCCCTCACAACTCTGCCCTCACAACTCTGCCCTCACAGCACTGCTGCCCTCACAACTCTGCTGCCCTCACAACTCTGCTGCCCTCATAGCGCTGCCCTCACAGCACTGCTGCTGTCAGCGAGCCCTGAGCGAGGGTCAAGGGCCAAAGCGGGAATAATCCTTCCCTGTCAGGTGGGCAGGCTCTGGCACAGACTGCACAGACAAGCTGTGGCTGCCTCATCCCTTGGAAGTGTCCAAGGCCATGTTGGACCGGCTTGCAGCACCCTGGTACAGTGCAAGGTGTCTCTGCACATGGCAAAGGTGGAATGGGATGGGATTTAAGGTCCCTTCCCACCCAACCTATTCTGTGGCTACTTAAACAGAACCTTGCTTGAACATCAACTCGCTTCCACGAATTGATTAAGGACTGATTTAAGAGTCTGCCACTTCACACTAAAGGACGCGTGTACAAGCGGTGGGAGCAGAGGGCTGCCAGAGGAGAAGCCGCGGCAGTGAGGCCGGACCGTGGTGCCCTGCGAGGGCCCGGCCGGCCCTGGCGGCTGGGACAGCGCGGCCACCAGCCCAGGACACGCGGGGCTACCACCAGCCAGGGCCGGGGCCAGCGGGGCACCTCACCCCTGGGCAGGACAGCTGGGAGTCCGTGCTCCGGAGGGCTCTTCGGGGGAGCAGAATTGCTTTGAGAGCGATAGAAATCCTGGCTGTGGTCGCTAGAACGTGTTCTTCCACAGCGCTTCTCTTGCCACGAGGGAGAAGTGAAATGTCAAGTTTAGCTGGGGATCTCGCAGCGGGTTGAGGGGCAGGGTGTGGAATATTAAAGCACCCAGTGGCCCTGTTTGGATAACCGAGCCAATCTGGACACAGGTGTGCAGTTAACTATGACACATACACTAATCTCACGATAAGAGTCAGGAGATAAAAGGAGTTCTGTGCGTTTGACTTCCGTGAACAAGCTGACTCTACAATCCTGCCTCTGCTGCTGAGATCTGTAAAGAACTTCACTAAAGTTCGAGTTGCTTTATGAGATTAACTTCTCACTGTCTGAATCCAGCAGAAGTCAGCTGAAAACTCTTTTAAGGCCTGTAGGAGTTACGAAGTGAGAAGGGCTTGCAGATTTCTGATTTCTGACACAGCTGAGAAATTCCTTCTGTTGCTGCTGTACATTTCTGTACCACGCAGTACATTTCTTCTGATTTCTGACACAGCTGAGAAATTCTTTCTGTTTCTACTCTACATTTCTCTACCACACAGTGCTCCATCTGTCAACAAACACGACACATGGAGCAGAAAAGACTCTGCAGTTACTCATGATTTTGCTTAAGTGATAAATGAAACCGCTCACAGACACACGTGAGACAAGAAGTGAAGCAGCACCAAGGAACTCAGCACTGAGGTGGCTTGGTACTGGTAAGAGTATAAACAGTTTCTTTGGCAGTTCCATTTTTTCCTGAGATTCTCTAATGGTCTTTTTCACACACAAGATACGTGAATACACCACCTGAATGAACAACATCTTTCCAACCATGAAGAGGTTTTATACTCCAATGAGTTGATTCAGACACCAAAAAAGAGTGCAGAGTTAATTCCATAACAAGATTTCTACTGTGAGCACTTTGGATAAAGAACCAGTCTGAATTTTGTATGATTTAAATTTTTGTGGTTTGCAAAAGTACAAATATATTTTAGTCAAAGTAATCATTGTTTTTACAGAAACTGAAATGATGGACAAAGTTCCCTATATATAATGCAAAAATGCTGAATATTTCCTATCATCTTATCAATTTCTAAAGTTAAAAAAAAAAATATTTTTTCACAGCTTTGTCGTTTAAGACATATTCCCTCCATCCAATTCCAGATATTAAGGGACAGCTCCCTCCTCTGGAACACTTTATCCTTGCACTGAGAACACTGGACTGTGAAATTATTGATTTCATCAATCTCTTTAAAATCCCTTTGACCAAAGCACAAACCCCAAAAATATCTTGGATTGACTGTGTCCAGAAATAAATTCATGGGCATATGGATTGATGCCACTGCAGAAATAATTTCTGTCCTGTTGTCTGTAAAACAAATACGTTTAACTTCAGGGCATTTGTTCCTAAAAGTTAAGTACATTTCCCCAGCCAAAACAGAACACACGGTTTGGAAATTTGAATATTCTCCATGGAAGGAACTGTGTTTTGCTTTACAAACAGGTGTTTCTGGAGGTGAATCACAGAGGAAAAGATGAAGAAAAAATAGAAGGCACTGTAATTTCAGCGAGAGGCTTCTGAGTGGGGAGACTTTCTGATTTATTGATTTCACCACTACTAGGAAAAATAGAACTAATTTGTCTCTGTAAATAGAAGTGGAACAAAGAAGCTTGTCTTCATTACCACTTTTTTCCCCTTATAGAAACCAAAATTTTGCCTGATTTCTTGCATGAAAAGAAAACCACAATTACTATATAGATCATTGCATCTCAATTAAGCCAACTTTTCCAACTCAATTGCCACATAGAGCTGCATATTTTACTGCCAAAACACGTGCACACAAACTTCTATTTGCAAGATTTAATACTTGTTAATCTATTTAGTGGTTAGCAAAGCAAGTTAGGGAAATAATTAGTCCCATAAAGCAATGGAATTTAAGAAGTCTGGTTCGAATTTAAAAAAAATTGGCCAAGAGGATCAAAAATTACTTGAAGGGAGCTGACAGAGAGCCTGACAGAGATCACAACCTGCCTTGCCCCTTGTTTTCCTCAAGAAACAGAGATTTAAAAGAACACTGTGGATCACAGCACAATTTTAATGCTTTGTGGTATACTAAAAGCTTCAAAATTAATGTTTAAGGTGGCTGCATAATATCAAATTTAGATGAGATCAGCAAGGTATAAATGTAAGTAAGTATAAATCACAAAAAACTGAAATTTGCTTAATCCTTAAGATGACTTCCCACTAATACTGATACAATGGGAGCAGTTGTGCTGAGCGTTTGTGGCATGAATAGCTTTGCCAACATAATATTTGAAGGCTTTTTTGCCAAGCAAATTCTCCTCCCTTAGGAATAAACCCCTTCAAGCGTGGAAGCAGGCAATTATCCATTTGACAGATTTGCTTTGCCGTATATTACATGTAACAAAGAAGGAAATGAGACTGAAATATAAAATAAGGTGCTAATTTTCTGCAGTTTTTCTAATGAAATTACAGTAACCAAACAGAAACAAGCAGTAATATTTCCTTTTCACCCAAACTAGAAACCAGAAGTGTTTTCTAGAATAGAGGCAACCTGTAGGGGGTTTTTGTTTGTTTTTTCCCAACTTATTATTTTAGCAGCATGTGGCTGGTTATTCATTTCCTGAGGAAAAAACAATAATCAATGCCTGCCAGCATTTGCTTTTTATTTAATTAGGAATATAGGACTGGAAAGAACCACCTAGGTCATCAAGTCCAGTTTCTAATTACACACTCTTCAAAAATATCGATTAATCAAAGTTGCATATATATGGTGGGGTTTATAACCCTGGGTCCTTTGTAGAGATTGTAAGTGATCTTCTGCTTTTTTTTTGTTGTTTGTAAGGATTTTCAGGACAAAGAGTGCCTATTATTTCCAAAGCAAAGAGCTCATCATGTAGATATTTGATTTTCAGTAATTTTATATGACAATTACAATATTTTGTGCTGGAAATTAGCAGCACTTGATCTATGATTACTATTAAATCCCTGTGTTAATTTTCATACTTCAACTGCCTCAATCGATTGAAGAAATTGGCCATATCTGAAAAGGCAAGATAAATTGATTCAGTGTTAAAAGGACCATTAGTGTATTCTCCTTATATTTAACATATTCTTGGCTAAAAAAGATGCTGCAGCGATCGCGAATACACATTTTAAACATTAACTGTTAAAATAATTTTAACCAGAAAGCAACTGCAATTGATTTTGTCGTACTAAAAGGAATACATTAAATTACCAGAAACATTGTATGTCAAATTTGAATTTATAGAGAAATGTGGGAAAACCAATTCCTTTAATGGATTAATATTTTACATTAATTTACATAGCTTTGTTTAAACAGACTATAATTTAAGTCAGATACACTTCTATGGACAGAGCTGTAAAAATATGAGAACAATTTTCAGTTCCAACTGCATTGGAAAGAGGAGTCTGGAGCCTCTCCTGTAGTCCCTTCAGCCCAAATCCTTACTTGGCATTTTATGTGCACAGCTGCCAAACCGCTGAGGGCTCGGCGTGTTTATTCCAGCCTGGACAACTGCAGACTGTTCCCTTTTAAATTCCCCGAAGGTTCTGTCTGGAGAAGCGCTCGGGATCGCTTCGCTGTCCTGGTCCTTTTCTCTGAGCCAGGGGTGGCAGTCCCTGCCCTGGCCTGGGAATGGAGCGGGCACAGGAACAGAGCAGCGATTCTGCGCTGGGCACTGAGGAGGAACGGCTGAGTGCTGTGCCCGGGCAGGGGCTGCAGGAGCCGGGCAGGGGGAGCAGGAGCCGGGCAGGGGCTGCAGGAGCCGGGCAGGGGGCGCAGGAGCCGGGCAGGGGGTGCAGGAGCCGGGCAGGGGCTGCAGGAGCCGGGCAGGGGGCTGAGGAGCCGGGCAGGGGCTGCAGGAGCCGGGCAGGGGGAGCAGAGCCGGGCAGGGGGTGCAGGAGCCGGGCAGGGGGAGGAGCGGGCAGGAGCGCAGGAGCCGGGCAGGGGAGCAGGAGCCGGGCAGGGGGAGCAGGAGCCGGGCAGGGGGAGCAGGAGCCGGGCAGGGGGAGCAGGAGCCGGGCAGGGGGAGCAGGAGCCGGGCAGGGGGAGCAGGAGCCGGGCAGGGGGAGCAGAGAGCGGCAGGGGGCAGGGGGGAGCAGGAGGGGCAGGGGGGCAGGAGCGGGCAGGGGGAGCAGAGCCGGGCAGGGGGAGCAGGAGCCGGGCAGGGGGAGAGCAGGAGCCGGGCAGGGGGAGCAGAGCCGGGCAGGGGGAGCAGGAGCGGGCGGGGGAGCAGGAGCCGGGCAGGGGGAGCAGAGCCGGGCCGGGGGAGCAGGAGCTGGGCAGGGGGAGCAGAGCCGGGCAGGGGGAGCAGGAGCCGGGCAGGGGCTGCAGGAGCCGGGCAGGGGGAGCAGGAGCCGGGCAGGGGCTGCAGGAGCCGGGCAGGGGCTGCAGGAGCCGGGCAGGGGCTGCAGGAGCCGGGCAGGGGCTCAGCCCGGAGCAGAGGGGGCTCGGGGGTCCCTGTGGCTCTGCACAGCTCCTGCCAGGAGGGGACAGCCGGGGGGATCGGGCTGTGCTCCAGGGATCGGGGACAGGAGGAGAGCATCGTCTCACACTGCTCCGGGGAGCTCGGGTCGGAGCCCGGCAGGAATTCTCTCCCAGACAGGCGGATCAGACATTGGGGCTGCCCAGGGAGGGTTGGAGTGCCCGTCCCTGGAGTGCCCAGGGAATGCCTGGAGGTGGCACTCGGTGCTCTGGGCTGGGGACAACGTGGGGATCGGGCACAGCTTGGACTCGATGGTCTTGGAGGGCTTTTCCCAGCTCAGGAGTTCTGTGATTCGGTGAAGTGACAGGGGCTGAACAGTTTTAAATCGCATTCCTAGAGGTGACTCATCGTGGGGCTTTGCAACATTGAATATTTCAGATTTGACACTAACGCCCAGCACATTTTCCCTGACAAGGCGACACTACAGGCGGCTGGCGGTGCTGGTCGGTGACACATTGGCCATGCCCCGGCCACGTGCAGGGACAGCCCAGAAAGCCAAGTGTATCCCGGGCTGATCCCACAGGGAGGGCAGTGGGCGAGGGGGAATTCTGTCACTCTGCCCCGCTCAGGTGAGACGCCACCTGCAGAGCTGCCCCAGCCTTGGGGCCCAGCACAGGAAGGGGAGTGAGTCCCGAGGAGGCGCCAGGATGATCAAGGGGCTGGAGCATCTCTCCCATGGGGAGAGGCGGAGAGAAATGGGATTGTTCAGCCTGGAGAAGCTTTGGGGTGACCTGTGACCTTCCACTTCATGAGGGGACCTTACAGGAAGGATGGACAGGGACTATCTACAAGGCTCGGGAGAGACAGGACAAGGGGGAACGGCTTCAAACTGACAGAGTTGGTTTAGATGGAATATTAGCAAGAAATTCCTCCTTGTGACGGTGGTGCAGCTGTGGCACAGGTTGCCCAGAGCGGCTGTTCCATCTCAAAGCCAGGTTGCACGGGGCTTGCAGAAAGCTGTGAAAGTGGCAGGTGGGTTGGAATGAGAATGAGCTGACCTGTAACGTCCCTTTCACCCCGAGCATTCCCGGATCCTACACTCCCGGGATCCCCTCAGCCGCCCCGAGCGCTGCCTTTTGGCGCCAACCCCGCCCGGGAGCTCGCGAGACTCGGCGCTCTCGCGAGACGCGGCGCGGGGGCACGGCCGCTCCGGCGGGCCCGCGCTTCGGCCGCGCTGCGCTCCGGGAGCGGCGCCCTGCGAGCGCCCCGGCCCCGAGCCCTGCGAGCGCCCCGAGCCCTGCGAGCGCCCCGACCCCGGGCCCTGCGAGCGCCCCGGCCCCGCTCCGGGACCCGAGCCCTGCGAGCGCCCCGACCCCGAGCCCTGGGAGCGCTCCGGGCCCCGAGCCCTGCGAGCGCCCCGACCCCGGGCCCTGCGAGCGCCCCGACCCCGGGCCCTGCGAGCGCCCCGGCCCCGCTCCGGGACCCGAGCCCTGCGAGCGCCCCGACCCCGGGCCCTGCGAGCGCCCCGGCCCCGCTCCGGGACCCGAGCCCTGCGAGCGCCCCGGCCCCGGCCCCGAGCCCTGCGAGCGCCCCGGCCCCGCTCCGGGCCCCGAGCCCCGGTGCCTCCGCTCCGGCCGGGGCTCCGCGGGTAGCCCCGCTGCAGGAGCCGGGAAGGGGAATCCGCCGCCGCACCGCCTTTCCAAGTGGGTGAGCTGCACGTTTGGGGAATTGTCACTGCGCCCCCGCAGGCTTTGGTCAGGGGTGTGAGTGGCACGCGGCTCCATGGAACAGCGCTGCAGTCAGGAATCTGCTTAATTTGGTTAATTCCTGCCGCTCTCAACTAACTTAGACGAGTTGAATCATCACGAACCTTTATATTTTATTCGTCTCTGCGAGGCAGGGTTATGTTATCCTCTGTATGGTACCTGCTGTTTAATTTGTATGATGATCTGGTTGGCAGAACTTTTCCTGCAAAAGCTGTATATTGTATAAATATTGTCTGTAATTGACGTTCATCTGCTTCTGTGGCAGCCCCGCTGCTTCTCTTTAAATGCTTTTGGTGTGTTCTGCAGGAGGGGGAGGAAGGCTTCTTTGCGGCAATGCTAGATCCTTTGGAGAACAACTTGTTTGATCTTCCTGATTATGAGAACACAGAAGACGAAACCTTCCCACCTCTTCCACCTCCTGCCTCTCCAGGAAGAGACGAGGCAGAATGGGCTCAGCCTAATGGAGGTGAGCACCCGGGACCGCTAAAAATCCCATTTTAATGCTGTGCAATCGAAATTAGTTGGACCTTAGTGCATAAAAACAGGCAGAAAACAAACTGTAAATTTAAATTGTTCATCACGCGATGCTTTCCAGCTTGTGGGAAAAGTTTATTTTTGTAGGTTCCATGAAAATACACGCACAAAGGAATGTTTGTAAAACTCAAGCTCTTCTGACAAAATGTTGCTACAAATAATTTTACAACAATGATCTACAGTTACTCTGTATGACTTTTGTTTTCAGAAGAGATAAGAGTTGGATGCACTCTTAACACATCAGAATTCAAGTAGAAACCTTAAAATGTACATGATACAATCCTAGTGATGGCAGTTGCTCTGAATACTTAAATGATGCTCTTTTCTTCCCCAGATCCAGATGGAAACCAGCAGTCCCAAACAAAGGATGCTGCTGTGACCACACAAAGGCAGTTAAAAGACCAAGGCCTAGGTTAGATGCCCAGAGGTAATTTTATACAGAATATTTCTTTGAGGGCTGAGTTTGGTGTAGGGCTGTGGGAGTGTGATTAAGGTACCTCTAAATCTGGTGTGAGTTCTTTATAATCAACAGAAAGAGTCCAAGCTTTAGGCTGTTTCAAGTAATGTGAGTTTTTGTTTTTTTTAACTTGATAATTGAAATTAATGAAGTGTGGGTTTCAAATAACTCCCCCCCTGCCTATTCCCAGGTTAATTTCAGAAAGGGGACTCCCAGCTCTGAGACACATGTTTGACAACGTGAAGTTCAAGGGTAAAGGGCACGAGGTAAGACCTGGTGAGCTTTGGGTTTGTCTCCTGGGAGGTTAATGTAGATTTGATAGAGTGCCAGCTTCCCTGAACAGGCCCTGATGGTGTCTGGAGCTGCAAATTTTGAAACAAACATGAAATGCTTTAACAAAATCCATCTTTTCCTCAACTCTAAAAAACTTTCCAACCTAAACAATTCCCTGAGTCTCCTGGCACACTTGCAAGGACCCCTGTGCCTCTCTGGTTTCCAAGGAGCATCCATGGTATGAATGTTCTCGTTACCACTGGAGGCACAAAGGAACTGGGCAGTAGTGCTGAAAGGTGCAAAAACCTTTCCTAGATCAGCTTATTTTGATCTATCTGCATTCCAAAGATCAGGATCAATCCCAGCTGGGCCCCTGTGGATTTACTTCAGCCTGGGTTCAGCCCTGGTTGTTTAGGGCAATGCTTCAGGACCTGGAGATGTTTTACAGGATATGCAGATGCTCCCCTGAACTTGTGTCAGTGCTGTTCTCACAGTTCTGAGATTACACTGACCCTCGATTGTGGGGGAGGAAGGGAAGGTTACCCACACATTTGTACTGCTGACATTTTCCAGAGACTCAGGCTGCACATGCTCCATGTTTGCAGGAATTACTGTCCTGGTTCCCTCTGCAGTCTCCCTTCTCTATCAGTTTTTGTAGCTGGGTGTCATCTTTTCTGCTCTAGGCAGAGGACTTGAAGACACTGATACAGCATATGGAGCACTGGGCTCACAGACTGTTCCCCAAACTACAGTTTGAGGATTTTATAGACAGAGTGGAGTCTTTGGGAAACAAAAAGGAAGTTCAGGTATGTATTTCTGTCAGTTCCCATTTGTGGTGCTTGGAATAGTGCAAGAGGTAGGTTTAGGGGATTGTTTATGCAGCAAAAGGAGACTTAGAAGTACAATATTATTTAAATTAATTTCTCTTAGAAGTATAATGTTATTTAAATTAATTTCTCTCAATTTAGAGCTCTGTCTGGTATTTATATTTAGATACAACCTTTCTTTATTTGAAAATAATCCTCCAGAGAATTGGCTTCAGCATTTTCAGGACATCTTTAACCACAGCAAGTTTCTTAAGAGTGCTGGAACTGGTTGGGGTTTTGGGTTTTGTTTGGTTGATTTTTAATGTTTGAACCTGCAAAAGAAGACTGATAAAAGAATTCAGCTTTACCTGGCTGGGTGATAGGTGAAGGACTGGGAAGATGATCCACAGCACTGAAGGTCTGTGTGTCAAATGGACACGAAGTGAAAGGAGTGTTTTTTCAGAGTAATAAAGTGCAAAATGAAATTGCTGTGGTTTTCCCATCCTGCCAAAGTTGAACATAAAAAGTTGCAGCAGGTGAAATACCATGTTTTTAATCTCCCACCTGCAGACCTGCCTCAAGCGGATTAGGCTTGATCTTCCTATTCTACATGAAGACTTCAAAAACAATGAAGGTATGCTCTCTCTGCTATTTGTTGGGTACTTCAGTGCTTGAGATCATTTACTGCCCTTCCTACTGACCAGAAGTGAATGATCATGATAGGCTTTTCTAGGGTAGAAGAAATTGAGAGCTCTCTGCTCTAAAACCAGGCTTCTGTGAGGCTTACAATGACAAAACTGAACTGGTACTTGCACATATGTGTGTAAAAAAAAAAAAAATAAAAATTGCATGGGCTGCTGAAAGGAAATGGAAAATGGTATTAACAGCATTGTTAGTAATGTTGCTCCAAAAAGCCCCCTAGAACTGCAGTTACTGAGCACACAGGTTTGTGCTGCACTCTCACATGAGTGCAGTCTGGAGAAGTGTTGGATGCTGTTAAAGCAGGAATCAGGGACTCCTCCTGGTTCTTCTCTGGGGAGCTGCAGTGCAGTCAGGGTGAGGTGTCCCTCCTAGCAGAGTGCCTGCCCGTGCTGGGGGCCCTGTGGTGTCTGTCAGAGCTGGCACACAGCCGCTGGGACCATTCCTTCTGCCAGGGTCAAAACAGCACTTACTGAGGACATTTAAATGAGTCTCTTCCAATCGGATAGAAATTAGACATAAACAGTTTTTTAATTAAAGTGGAAGTAGAGGTCACGTGGTAGTTTGAAAAAAAATTTAGCAGCAGAAATGAGGGAATTTCACTGTCATTCCTAAGAACCTTTGCAGGGTTTTGCATTTGTACTGTTAGTCTCATGAGAGTGTTATTTACCCATTGTCTCCAGCCCAGCCAGTGCTTGGGAATGGTGTGGTGCTGGATGAGTTCCTGAGTGGTAACAGCTGCCTGAGCTTTGGGGTGCCCCTGGGGCAGCTGGTGACACGTGGCTGCCTTCACTGCTGCTGCATTGTGAGAGCTGCACTGCAGCCAGAAGCAGCCACGGACAGCAAGGCGAGTGGATCCTGCCGACAGGGCCTGCAGAGTGCTCAGATTGTTCTGTGCGATGGTTCCACACACCCCCCTCTAAACGGGCTGCCGACAGGGCATTGCTGCAGCCTCGGGGAAAAACCGGAGTAGACGTCTCACAGGTGTGAAGTAAAAACAGCCCGGGGTGTTGTATGAACAACCCTACCTTTTGTCAGCTCACATTTCTAGGTTTAAAGTGGAGCAGAGGCCACGGGCTCTCTTTCAAGGGTGCTCTGCTGCTCTCAGGGAGGGTGAATTTGGTCTAACTGAACTGCCTCCACTTTGCACGTTTCAGTGCTGGCAGATGAGTAAATATCTCTGTAATAGAGCACACCTGAATTCAGAACTGAGTACTCAATGTATGTGTTCAAACTTCTGGTTCACAGAGGCCTGGAATGGTTTGGGTGGGAATGACCCTTCAAACCCATCCTGTTCCATCGACACCTTCAGCTAGTGCAGCCTGCCCTTGACAGGTTGGAGTTCCTGCAGCGACTCCTGCCACATTCTAAAGGACAGTGTTTTATGGGTAGGGTTGGGAGGAAAATTACCCGGTCCTAAGATTGCCTGGATTTCCAGTCCCTTTGACCCTTCAGGCACAGCTGCTGTTGCTGACTGAGGCATTGATTATTGGGTGTGTGTGAGCTCTGAGCAATCGTTGTGTCCTTTGGATACTGGGGATGTGGGCCTAGGCAGAAAATCGCCCATTAAAATTAAATTGTGGAGCGAGCTTCAGCTGTCAATACAAAATGTAGAGCACAGAAACGCTTTCAGAATGTTCCCTTGACTGATGCGTAGCGGATCATCGAGGGTTTAAGGTGTTGATTCTGCCCCTGTTCCCCCTGCCACCCCTCCTTTGTCAGCAGAAGGAGAAGGGGAAAGCAGTGTGCCGGCCGCAGCTGCTGAGGATGCCCGTTCCCCCGGCGGCTGTGCCGAGGAGCCGCATTCCCTGACCGAGGAGCAGCAGGAGCGCATGCACAGGAACCGGCAGCTGGCGCTGGAGCGGCGGCAGGCGCGGCTGCAGGGCTCCAGCCAGAGCCAGCCCCAGGGTAAGGGCGCCGTGTCCGTGCCAGCAGGGGCGGCAGGGGCCTGAGCTGCCGGCTCACGGCTCTCACGGCTTTCCTAGAACTGTTGGAAGGTGTAACTCCCGCGTTGTAACAGTTTTCCTGTAGTTAAACTCGTGGTGGTTTGTACCGAGCTGTGACAGCTCTGGCTCTGGGGAAATGCAACTCAGCCTCTTCTCTCTGAGCTGCCTTTGCCACAGATGGGGATTCTGGTGATGGAAACATCAGTTAAACACGGCAGCAGTGTCTGCTCATGGGTTTTCTGGTTTTTCTCAGCAGAGTTCCCCAGTAGTTACTCAGAAGAGGAGTTTGACAGCCCAGTTGCTCAGGATCCCCATGGCCTTACTGAAGACACTCAGGTTCCTGCAGCCAACGCTGCTCCCACAGAAGATGGAGATGATGAATTGGAATGTGCCAGGGAAGAGCAGTAACTTCCCCACACTGTGAGTGCCTTTCATGACCCAAAAGACCTTTGCTTTAAGTGCTGTCATTACACTGAAACGTTGCTGGCTCTTGGCACTCCAGAAACTTCAGGGAAGTCTTTCCCGTGGCCTCACTGAAGGACGGAACTCTGCAGGGAAGCTGCAGAGGGGCAGCTCCCTACACCAGCAAACAGAACAAAGTTCTTCAGCTTCACTTGAGCCATCTTTTCCACCTCCCAAAATGTTTTACAGGAAATGTTTGAATTTTTGGACCTACTTTGAATATAGTTTATAATTTATGTTAAACTGAATTAACTGGGATGTTGATGGGTAAAGTTGCTATTAAAGTTGTGTTGTTTGGGATTTTTTAAACAGGTCTTTTACCAGAGGTGCTGGATTTTTAACTGCTTTTCCATTACTTATATATTTTTCATATAAAATGGAAGCTATTAAATTTCATAAGTCAAACCTGAAATTCTTGTGTGAGGTTGTTACAAGGCCAGGGCTCCCACACTTCCCCATCCCTTGGGCTCTTGGAGTCTTGGTTTTCCCTACACAACAGCTTTTCCCTTTTGTGGAATGAGGAGGAATCATCCCTTCCAATAGTAAAAAGTACTGAATTTCTACACACTGAATTAAGCCACTACCCTCTGGGCAACAGGTGTTGTTTTATGAAGGAAATTGCTTTCTATATTCTTGTAGGGAAGAAGGAAGTATTTAGGTTTTAAGAACTTCATTTATGGACAACATGAGCAAAGTAATTTTTTGAACGATTTAAAAAGAATTCGCAGCCCTATGTCTTTAGTCTGAAATATGAGCTTTATCAGGTATAAAATCTTTTCATAACTCACCGTACTCATAATCAGATAAAAATAATTCTTATCTAAAATAGACATTTAGCTTCTTATTGAAAGGACTCTTGAACATTTAAATAAACTGCTCTTTAAAAGATCCCCAAGCACTTGTGCACAGTGGACAGGAGTGGGACAGCCCCAGGCAGGTCGCAGGTCAAGTCCTGATGTCCTCTGTCACATCCAGCAGCGCCAGCTCCCGGATCTCCTCCAGCAGCTGGTACAGGCTGGGCCCCTTGGTCTGGCAGAACTCCCGGGACTCCTCATCCATCCCTTCCACCCTGTCCCTCTCTTGGGCACGCTGCGCCTCCTCTGCAGACTGGCTGACTTCTCTCACCAAGTCAGACTTGCCGGCAGGGAACCGCTGCTGGGCGGCCTCGGTGTCCGCAGTGTGCGGCGCGTTGCTGATGATCTCCAGCTTGATGCTTTCGGCGTGGCAGCGGGACGTCTGCACCAGGATTCTCACCTGCAGAGCAATCCTGGCTGTGAATTTCGCATGGGCCCATTGCCTTTCCCCCCCTCGCATGAGATACTCACTGTGATGTGATCGAAAAGGCTCAAGGTCACCGAGTCTCCAGCAGTTGTAGTGGAGGTGATTTTATGCTGAGAGCGATGGAGGGATCCAGGCTTCCACTGGCAGCTGCCAGCCCCTTGGCAGGAGATGACCAAGCCCTCTTTGTTTTTCATGTAGGCTGCACCTTTGATTCCGTACCTACAAAAGAGCAGAGAGAAGCTGGTCTAAGCATTTTCAGGTTTTAGTTTCGAAACCCACAGGCTGGCTGGGATTGTAGAAAAGCAACAGGAAGGGGCAGGCAGCCTGATAATCCTGCTCCAGGACTGCTGATATGGGTTGCTAAAGATGTGAAAACAGCATGGAGACAGTGACTGAAGTGTTTTGAAAGAAGTGAAGCAAAAGGGAAATAATCAGTGATCCACTATCTTAGTGCTGGGTGGGGCCTGGAATGGCTCAGTGATGGGAGAAGAGCAGCTTTACAGGTTTTTCCAGACAGACAGTGAGGAGACAGTTCTCCATTAAAAAAAAAGCTCCTTGAAGAGCAGCAGCATGTTTGCCCTGGGCTCCCTGTAAGGCAGCAGCCTTTCCTGGCGGGGGAGGCTCTGGCTCTTGAGCCTCACAGCCAACCCTGGCATGCTGGAGAAGCCAGCTGTGCCCTCGCAGCCGCGGCAGGCTGTGCCCTCGCAGCCGGGGCAGGCTGTGCCCTCGCAGCTCTGGCAGGCTGTGCCCTCGCAGCCGTGGCAGGCTGTGCCCTCGCAGCCGTGGCAGGCTGTGCCCTCGCAGCCGCGGCAGGCTGTGCCCTCGCAGCTCTGGCAGGCTGTGCCCTCACAGCTCTGGCAGGCTGTGCCCTCGCAGCGCGGCAGGCTGTGCCCTCGCAGCCGTGGCAGGCTGTGCCCTCGCAGCTCTGGCAGGCTGTGCCCTCGCAGCTCTGGCAGGCTGTGCCCTCGCAGCTCTGGCAGGCTGTGCCCTCGCAGCTCTGGCAGGCTGTGCCCTCGCAGCCGCGGCAGGCTGTGCCCTCGCAGCCGCGGCAGGCTGTGCCCTCGCAGCCGTGGCAGGCTGTGCCCTCGCAGCCGTGGCAGGCTGTGCCCTCGCAGCTCTGGCAGGCTGTGCCCTCGCAGCTCTGGCAGGCTGTGCCCTCGCAGCTGCAGCAGGCTGTGCCCTCGCAGCTCTGGCAGGCTGTGCCCTCGCAGCCGCGGCAGGCTGTGCCCTCGCAGCTCTGGCAGGCTGTGCCCTCGCAGCTCTGGCAGGCTGTGCCCTCGCAGCCGCGGCAGGCTGTGCCCTCGCAGCTCTGGCAGGCTGTGCCCTCGCAGCCGCGGCAGGCTGTGCCCTCGCAGCCGCGGCAGGCTGTGCCCTCGCAGCTGTGGCAGGCTGTGCCCTCGCAGCTCTGGCAGGCTGTGCCCTCGCAGCCGCGGCAGGCTGTGCCCTCGCAGCTGTGGCAGGCTGTGCCCTCGCAGCTCTGGCAGGCTGTGCCCTCGCAGCTGTGGCAGGCTGTGCCCTCGCGGCCCCGCTGTCTCTCCCAGCGCAGTGCAGGCACAGGCTCACCGCGGCACGAAGACGAGCACGCCGTTGGTGCGGATGGAGTAGATGACCCCGTCGGCCACGCAGCGCTCGTCGCTCTCGGGACTCCTCTCTCGGAAGTACCTGCACTGGAAGAGCTCTGTGGACTGCTTCTGAGCACGCTGGGCTGCCTGAGAGCACACACACACACACACACAGACAAAAACCTATGTGAATATTCCAACAAGCAGCTCTGGCTTTGATTTCCACAGCTGATTTACTCTCTTACCTGTGCCCCAGAAAAATTACATCTAAAACAAAATCCTACATGCAGTACAAGTGAAGTATGAACAATTTTACTACCACTCTCAGAAGAAAACATATTGAAAAAACCCCAATGCATTACAAATACAAGTCAAGTGATACTCTTAATTCACAAAAGCCACAGTCAGGACTGGTATCCCATTCCCTAGGGCACCATGGGACTCCCCCAAGGACGCCTTACCCGGTTCCTGTTATTGATGTGTCTGCACAGTTCCTCCAGATCCTTGTTACTGATGATGTTATCCTTAACATCCCCCGTGGCTCCCCTCAGGGTCGCTGCCATCAAGAGCCTGTGCACAACGATGTCAGCGTATCTCCTGATGGGAGAAGTGAAGTGAGTGTACTTCTCCAGGGCCAGCCCTGCCAGGAGAAAGGAACAGAGGTGGGCAGTCAAAGCCATCACCTGCCTCCCCCCACAGTTCAGAATCTCAGACAAGGCAGAAGAGTGACCAGATACCATAATGATGGAACTGCTCCTCGGGACAAGAACCAGTTGAGAAGTACAGGGCGTTGGCCATGGCGTGGGTGGCCATGGAGCGCAGCAGTTTGTTCACAATGGGGTCTGAGGGGTCGTTTGCTCTGTCCAGAGACTCGGCCAAAGCCTTGTTGGACCTGGCAAAAAGGTGTGAATTGCAAAGAAAATGACACTGTCCCTGGTAACAATGGCTCACAGTTAACAACAGCAGAAAGCCCACATAGAAGTTAATAGTTATTAATACGAAAATGGCAAGCAGAATGATATCGAAACTTTCGATGCAGTTTAGTAACAGCTCTGCTCTAAGAAAATGTTTAGAAAAATCTCAGTTTTCACGCAGTTGTCTGCTGCAACCTGGAGAACCAGGGAGTGTAGCAAACTCCATCCTACGCAGTTCAAGAGAGTGAGCTGGTCCAAACCTTTGTGTCCAGCACAAATGGGACACGGTGACACCCAGTTCACAGAGGCTCTACTGATGCCCTGCCCCATGGCCTTCTCATGTTACCTTGCCCAGATAATTCTGAATTATTTTGAGTCATTTTAAATGACTACATTGCACAGAATTCACCTAATCTAAACCACTACTCTCTCACATGGGAAATACAGTGCAAACAAGGCCACTGCAGAGCCTGACACTGCACACTGACTGAACAAATGTTTTGTCTGGGTATGTTTAAAATTATTCAGCCACTGCCATTTGCACTACAGCCAGCAGAAGACAGGCAGCTTCTCCTGGTCAGAACATCATCAGAAAGGTTTTGATAAAACTCTTTTAAGAACTGCTATGCAGAGTCTCTTAACATTGACACTCAGAGCTGGAACTGTTTACCAATAACATGGCCAAATAGTTAATTGTTTAACTTTAATTACAGAACTTTAGTAAACAAGGCTACCGTGTGTCTATTGAGAAGCCTTTGGCACTGGCGCACTCCCGAAGCTCCGTGAAGAATTCCTGGCGTGGGGGAGGGTGCTGCCGCAGCAGAGCTTGGTGCGGGAAATCCCCGGCGATCCTTTTCGCCACCCAGTGGTTGGCCAGGATCATACATTCCGCCACGGTCTCGTGCACTTCCAGCGGCTGCTTGGGGACGAGGGCTTGGATATTCCGTTCATCATCCAGCTGCACGCGGATCTCGACGCCTTCCAGCTCCAGCGCGCCGCACCTGTCCCGCTTAGCTCGGACGTGTCGCGCTATGTCGGTGAGCTTGGCTATGGCCCAGACCAGCTCAGCCAGCCTCTTCTGCCTCGTTCCCTCATCCAGGCTTTGCAGTTCCAGGATATCCCCCAGGACACTGGTGTCCCCATCCAGCAGTGCCTGGGCTGTCTCGTACTCCAGCTTGTAGGCGGAGCGGATCAGGGTTCTGGTGTACTGAACCCGCAGGGGCTCGTACGAGTCCCTCTGCAGCTCCCACAGGACGCTCACGGCATACCTTAAAGACAACACCACGGTTCTGGAATGCTTCTGCTAGGCTGAAACTCCCATTTCAAGCACATTCGACCCTTAGAAATTTATAGATTTAATTCTGGTTGTGGAAGCATATTTTTCTTCATAAAACCAGTGCTCAGCAACACCACTAAAAAATGCACTTGCCTTTCAGTCTCATGCATGACAACTGCCATGAGGACCAGCTACACAGCAGTTATTTTCAATTCATCTGCTGAAGCAGAGTACCCCTAAGGTATAAGGTCTCCTTTATGCTAAAGCAAAGCTACACTGTGACAGTTACTTTTACCCATTTTTATTTTATTAGTCAGATGCATCCACAAGGAACATCTCTGTACCCTGAATATCCTCACGCCAGCAACCACCGGAGCCTGTAAATTGATATAAACCGGTCTATAAACTTCACCCTACCTGTGGGAGAACAGCAAGGTAATGTTTAATACACACAATTCCTCCAGTAATAATGTAAAACGACTTGTAGCAGTGTCCCTGCCCAGCCCAGCTGGCAGCCCTTACCTGTCCAGCCCGCTGAGGAGGGAGCACAGGTCAGCACTGAGGACGGAGGGCAGCATGTCGTAGCGCCGGTCTGCCAGGTAATACGTGGTAGCCCTGCAAGAGAACAGTCACTGCCCTCCCCACCACGGCTGCTGGGCACTGCCCCACAGCCTCATTTGAAGAGGTTATTCCCACAGAACATTCACAGGTGCAACACCAAAGTCGAATTATTTAAATAGCTGTTTGTACAGTACAACCCTAATTTTGCCTTCCTTGGTTTTTCAGCTGCCATTAAGGGCAGAACCAGGGCTGGATAAAATTTGCTCATTGAAAAAAGAGGTGATTTAATGACTACATCAAACATCTCTGCTGCCTACACTTTATACTTCTTTAAATCTACAAAGAATACAGTTCATGAAGCGATTCAGCAGTTTAAGTTCAAAACAGCAGCAATAAAAGAAAAAGAGAGCGAAATATTTGCACATTAAAAGACAAGACTGAATATTAAAACATAAGCCTGACAAATACATCTGGAATTAAATTATGTAAGACTTAATTCCATTTCGTGGATGTTCATCTCCCTTGGAATGCAAACAAGTGTTTTTAAAAATTCTTTAAATCACAGATGTTAAATTAGACTATAAAGCAAAGTGGAGTGATTACAGAAAAATAAACCTGTAGAGCTTTCTGGAAAATGTGTCCAAATAAAAGCAAAATGTCATTAGTTACATAATAATTTAATTAGCTTTAAGAAGTCTTTAGTAAGACATGAAAGGTGAAAGCACGTTTCTTTCCTTCCAAAGTTTCCTTAAGGCAGCATCAGAAACTTTGGAGCTCTGTAAATGTTGTAATTTCCAGAAAATCCCTCACCTTGCTCTGGCCTCAACGTCAGTGTAGGAGTTTGCTGCCACGAAGTGAGTGACATCTGCAATGTGCACCCCCAGCTCGAGGTTCCCATTGGGCAGAGTCCTGACAGAGAGAGCATCATCCACATCCTCACAGCCCTTGGGGTCAATGCTGAATATCAGGTGGGAATCTCTCAAGTCAAGGCGTTTTTTCACCTCCTCTGGACTCACTTTCCATGGATTCTTTGGAGAACTCACTGGCATTTCACTCATCTATACAGAAATATTGTTCATGAACATAGATTATGTTTTCTACAAAAAATGCCAACAAATTAGATTTAATTAGTTTTTTCAATTCTTCTTTTGTTTCATTTTCCAAGTCTGTTACATTTACTTTATGGAAAATGTGGAAAAAATTCCAAAGAATTCTATATGTACTAGTAACCAGTGTTATTACTGTGGTGATACTTAAGCTCTGGCAAATATAACCACTACATCCTGGTTTTTTAAAGTCTTCTATCAATTAATTGTAGGTATAATCAAAATAGTTATCTATCAAAGCTGGTTCCTCTCCCAGCTGAAAATAAAGTATTTAAGACAATGATTTCAGTAGGATGAGGCCTTTAGGATCAGCACCATAACCACATACTAAAGGCAGAAAAATCTTAAAAGTCTAACTCAAATTTCAATTAAGAGTTTGTAATCTTCTCCTCACAGCAAAGGATTATTTTAAAATCACTCTTGCCTTGAAAATCTATAGTATCAATAGAACCACTGATCCAAGAGATTCCAGAAAAATAAAGTAAAATAAGAACAAATTTTCAGCTTTCAAAATGGGCTTTCGAAAACCCACTGCTGACAAAGAGCTGTAAGAGGTTCCCTCTCTTTGAGAAAGAAGACCCTGGAAATGAGCAGAAAGGACTGGCTCTGATCACAGAGACAAACCTGGATTTCTGAGAAAGGGGCAGCACAAATGCTGTTCTCCACGAGAATAGCTGCGATTTCCCCCTCGAGGTCTCCAATCCTGCCCAGCACTCTCACGAAGTGTCCGTTCGGGTACAGGGACGTCGACTCCCAGGAATCGATGCGCACCACCACTCTGTACTCCTGCAGCAAGGCAGCTCTGTTAGAACAGCTCTGTGCCCCTGGGAAGGACAATTCATCCCCTAACACGGCCCTTCATTTAGCAGAAAAACCCACAGCAAGTGTATGTAAGTGCTCAGGGCAGCTGGACTGATGCAGCCCAAATTCAGAATTCAAGTAAGCTTCATTACCTGAAGAAGTGCTTCTGACAGGAATTGAACACAGTCCTTGAAGGCAGCAATTGAACCCTCACAGGCTTTAATACTTTTACCATGTTTTTGCAAGGAAAACATCATAACGCCCCCACAGCTTTGTAAGAACACAGAGCAGAGAAAGACTTCAGTTAAATTACCTGTAATGCTTCAGCCTGCTGAGTGCTGATCCGGATTTTGGGAATTCGGTAATCCCAAGGTGTTACCAGGACTTTCTGAGCATTTCTGCCCTGGGACTGGCTCTCTTCTTTAGAGGGGAAAGTCACCACATAATCCCTCCAGTTCTTTTGGATGATTCCAACTACTTTACCTTTAAATAAGGAACACTGTCAATTAAAGAGTTAAACAGAACCAAGGAAGCAAATATGTGGGAGGTGCAGGAGATTCATTGCTTTGTAAAATAAACTGCTGTGTCCCCAAATCTGCCACAACTGCCAACAGCATATGGTGTGCAGACAATACAAGTGTGTCATAAGCTACTGTTGGCACAGGCAGATTTTAATGAACTTTTATTTATGTGGAGACTAACTCATTGTATAGATTTCAACTGATACATGACATAAATGATTCAGAGATTCCCACTGCTGCTGAAATGTGGCCAATTCTAATAATAGAGAACTTTTAATAGCAAAGAGCAAAACAAAACATGTTTTTCCTACAAAAAGAGGATTAACCTCTTGAAACTTTTAGCTCTGACCTCAATAAACTTTTAAGATGCAGCTACATCTGCAAAGTAATAATTTCAGTCAAGGCTATAAGTTTCCATGGTATCCAGGCATGTCACAGAGGGATACTTTTTCACCTATTTTTTTTTTCCACTATTTATCAGCAGGGAATAAAAGGATGCTTCTCCTTACCTGTGGGCATAGGGTCACCCGTGGTGTCTGCAGGTGCTTTGTCCTCAGTCTCATTTTCACAGAGGGCAACAGTCCTTCCCTTCCATTCATGTACAGGGAGCAACTCAACCACAACCACATCCCCGTGGATTGCACGATTCCGAGCCTTGGTCCCATAAATAAGGATGTCGCTTTGAAGGTCTATTTAAAGTAAAAGGAAACAGAACTATAATCTGCTAAAAATATTCCAATCCCTCCATTCTTGGCAGCATTCTGATGAAATAACACGAAAGTTACTTTTCCATATGATTTCTTCCAAAAAGGACTACTGGCAAGAAATTAATATTGCAAGGAAATGAAAACCTTTTCCTCTTTAGAATTTTTTTTTAAGGATCTATTAAGGAATTCTGTAAATGAACTTTTGGATAAAAAGCAGTATAGGCTGGGATGAGTTCATGGTTCTTAGGCAGCAACTTTAAAAACACACAGCATATTTAAATTGTGAAAGCCACTGCCACAGGATTCTGAGCAGAATTTGGAACAAAACAAGCTTTTAAAAAATAATGAGTACATTGAGAACTGATTGACTGCAGGGTCTGTCACAGGAACATTTGAAAGTAGTTATTAGTGAGAGCTGGGCCAATGTGTCTGTGCAAGGGCAATGGACTGCTCCTTCAAAGCTGCTGATTAGTTACTCATGCCAGAGACAATCCCGGATCACTTTGGATCAGCTTGATCCAAAAGGCAATTTTCCAATTGCGTTCACAAAGACCAGCTTCCTAATCCTGCCAACATCTGTGCAAACTCTTATTGCAGTCAAAGGAGTGGTCTGAGGTTAGAGCAAAGCACGGGGACAGCAGTTTGCACCAGCAATGCCCCTCAGAGAGGGGCAAGGAAACAGGACAAGAGGCCAGGATCTGACCAAAGGTGGTAAGAAAGAGGAAGGAGTTCTCCTCACAAGTTCCACCCTCTGCTTAATCTTCAGCCTCCTTTCTGGCCTATGAAAACCACAGAGGCACTGCAGTGTCAGCCTCCACCTTGTCTGATAACAAGATTTCTCACCTGTGTCTTTGCTGCCAATGCCCTGAAGCCGAACAAAAGCTTCCAGCTGTGCTCGGTGCTTGTTGACATTCAGTGTACCCTGGAAGAGAGCACCAACCAACCAAAGAATGAAACAGCCACCCTAAAAATAGGCAACTTGACAGGATAAAATGTTGCTGGTTACAATTATTTCTACATGAATTTATAGTTTTTATTGAGCCATAGGTATTCTGAACACAACTGTCCTCTCTATAGGGGGGAATGCAGGGTGTGGGACTTCGAGTATTCACTTCTGGAAAAGAATGGTAAATTCTTTTAAATGCTGAATTTATTTGTAAGATGGTAAATGGTATTTTATTCTAACCACAGGCAGTGTAGGATTACCTTTGCTGCCTGCCTTAGCACAGAATCTGGCACTATTCCAACAAGAAAGAAAAACCTCAGTCTTTCTGTTCATATTTTATTCCTGCCTCGCTGCTGAAATTGTCAAGAAAGGAACAAATTACTGCCTCTAATTCTTTAAATTATTTTTAAAAGAAGGACACTTGTCTACCAACAATCCATATTAAGGCCCTGAACAGCCATAAGCCTGTAAATAAATTTCACTGACTGGGAGATCTCTGTGCAAATGAAGTTAGAACTGCTGCCTTTGTGCAGCACTATTTATATTTAAGAATGAGGTCTCACTGCTTCAAATCACACCCAGTCTCTCAATTTACAGGTACATCACATATCAACCTGAAGAAAAATCCATAGTAAATCTCAAATCCTCAATAGCCAATTCTTACTTTAACTTCTCCAAGACAAAAAATAAAAACCCACATGTCACAACACAGTGTTCAGAATCCTAAGAATCCAAATCCCTTCCACCCTCTTGTTTAATGTTTTCCTTCCCTCTTCCCACCATAGCCACATTTCTTTCTCTAATCATTAATTCAGGCAACTCGAGGGACCAAGCACAAGACTGCATTGTTCTGTGTATGTTCTCTACATAACAAATACCTGCAGGTATCTTCCAGATTTGATCCCAGCCTCCAACACTTCCACAGGTAAGTGCTCAGGATATTCTTTTCCATGGTTCTCTTGGCTTTCACTCTCACGTTCACGCCGAGCTTGGACTATGGAGTCAAAGAGCTCATGGGCAGCCTTTAGGTCAGGCCAGAAGTTATCCAAGTAATTCTGTATGCACAAAGAGAAATAGAAAAGTGTTCTGAGATCTCTGTTCTTTTACTAATGCACTTGGAAAGCCCATAATGGACAAGAGCTGTCTCACAGTATACCCATCTAACACTTCCATGTGTCTGCTCTAAACCCCACAGATCTGTCCCAGGTTCAGCCTAATCCACTGCTAAATACAACAAAGGTGAATCAGTTTGGTGCAGTTTTTACTCAATGTCCTTCCACACATAAATGTAAACATCCTATCCCCAGATCCCACTGAGTACCAGTGGTATCAGAGATGGACACCAAAAGGAAGACTGAATTATCTTCTCAGACATCACTGTAACCTCAGCAGTCCAGGCAAAGTAATTGGCAGAACACTGTTGATGATATTTAGGCTACAGCTGCCTATGGACTGCTGGCACTCCAGATTTAGGCAGCTGCCTGAGGGAACTGATCACTGCTTATCAATGCCAAATTCCTTACAAACAAGGAAAACAAGGAAGAGGTCTCCGAAGAAAGAAGACCTCTATCTTCACAGCTGCTGTTTATCTTTCCAGCTCTCTGCTTTGCTCACTGCCATTGGTTTTTCCGACATTCCCTTAAGTGAGATATTTGCTTGCTTTGATAAATGGAGACAGGAGTTACCATCACAGTTTTCTTGAATGTACTCTGACATGATTTGCAATATACTTTAATGTACTTGCTTCATCATTTTGATGCAGCATAAAGGAAACCTTTTATTTTTCTGGCATGTTACCTTGAAGGAAATCACAAACACTCCTTCTGTTTCATTTCCGTACTGCCTGATAGCATCTTCATCTTCTGTTACCATAACAACTGGCATCTGACCCAGGCAGTGATTGTGATACCAGGCTGCTGCATTGTAAATATTCCTAGAAAAGCAAAGTTTGAAATAAGATTTCTGGCATAGCTCATTTGCTACTTGCAAGATTTTGCTGGCTTTGTATAAACAAGATTTTGATTTAACACTCAGGCTTCTGAGAGATATACACCAAGCTACAGAAACGTTTTTCTGCAAAAATGCTCCTGTGCCATTCTTAAGCACCACAAGAAGAGAGAAGAATAGAATGTTTCCTCTCCAATATATCCTCTTGTGGCCTGGCTGCAACACAACACGAAGTTCCTGAGTGAAAGCTTGTAAAAAGCAGGCTGGAGGTGCTAAGACCCTGATGCTACAGTGTGACTTTAAACTGATCCAGCTTTTCCTTTAGAATTACTACATTTAATTTAATTACATTTTGTCTATTTCCCTAAGAAAACAATGCTGATACATTTATAACCATAAAGCACAATGCAGACTTCCAGTGACTGTGAACTTTTACAGAGCTAAGCAGAGCAAGAGCATGAACTCTCATTATGTGGTGCATGCTCACATTCCTAAATACAAAGTTATGCTGCTGTGCAGTGTGACACTGCAGAGGTTCAAACAAACCTGGTCTGCCATTTCTCCATGGATTCTCCCTTCTCCCTGGGCAGGTAGCAGTGCTGGTGGAATTCATTAGCAAACACGGTACAGTCATGACGGGGATCCTTCAAGAGATTTCGTAACTTGTTGTACTGTCTGGAATGAAAACAGACAAATATATTCGTATGCTTTCTTTTGATAATGCTACTTTAACTCCACATGAAAATACAGCTGAAAAACTCCAGGAAAATTGCTGTCTTGCACAGAGAAATGCACTCATTACATTACACCACTGATGATAAATCCTAAACCATCACCTGCAATTTTAAGTTCCATCGTGAATGCTTCTGATTTTAAACATCCTTGTTTTCCAATGAGCCCCACAAAACATCCTAAGTGTTCAGGAACTTGATTGGTTTGTCACTTTTGGGGCAAGGGCTATTTTTTCCAAAGCTTTTGTGCTTTAGAAATATGGGAAGGCCCTGAGAGCAAATTTTACTCTGAAATACTATGGCAATGCCCAGGTTAATGCCTGATGAAATAAGTACCATACAATAATATTCATTGGTCCCCAAAGACAAGTGCTCAGGCATCAATATAGCAAACCAAAACCTGTCCATATTCTAGCTGTGGGCACATGACAGATCATTACTGCAAAGTCTAATTAATTCCTGTCACCAGCCATTTGATTAGGTAATAATTCTACAGGTTTCATATTGCTCCTATCAAGTGGAAACTATGCCAAGCATTGATATCCATGGGTCACAAAGGATCCCAGTCCTTCCCCATCTGTAAAATTACATTTAGACACCTGAAAGGCCTAAACCCAAATTATACATTTTACAAAGCAGTATATTTACTTCAATCTAAATAAAAAATAAGTTCTTATGGGATAAATACCTGCGTCCTTTCTGATGTTGCACAGCCTGACAAGCTGTTTGCATGAAAATAATTCCTTTCAGCTCTGGAAATTCCAGAATCTCCAGGTACTCCTGAACAACCTTGCAGTCGGGGACAACATAGTGTGTCACATCATCTGATAACAATTTGCCATCTAGAAGATAATTCAGAGTTTCAAGGATCAGACTTTCAGTTGTGATACTGGTTTCTTGAAAACACTTCCCGATGTAAGAAAATTAGAGTTGTCTCCTCAAATGGGTACATTTCTTTTTCTGATGAACAAAATTATGGATATTATGGTTTAACTCTGTGGTACAGTCCATAAATTTGTGACAAAACCCTTTTGCATCCACTGATGCCAAAATTCAGTGTAAATTCTACCCAGAGGAGTGAAAAAGATCCACTTCCATTATGAAAAGGCTGTAACTTAAAAGAGCGAAGGTTACAGTTCTTTCTTCTCTGCTTCCATATGAAAAAGGGACTACACATCTGGCAGAGAAAATCTTTTCATGGAATTTCTAAAGGCTGTAGAATTATGAGCAGTTCCTTTACCCTGCTCCCACAGCTCTCTCTGTTCAAACACACCATTTACAGCAGGCTCTTTACATAAAAGGGCACAGGTAAGGGTGCACTTAGAGAAAACCATTGCTACTGTGAAGAAAAGATATTTTTAAACCTCAACTATCAACCATCAGTGTTAATTTTCTTTCTAGAGACTCTATCCCTTAGGAATATGCCATCAAAATATCACACACAACACGTCACAGATGACACCTTGAAATGTACCTCAAAATTAAAGAGTTTAATTGCTCTTGGTATTTCAAAGATTACCCAAAGGCTTTCGGAGGGGCGGATCTCCACTGTATTTTCTCTTAATACCTATTTATTCTTTATTATAAACACTAATCTGCTGTACTCACCCCAGTGCAGGCAAATTACACAGAATAAAGTATATAGGTATTGACAAGTCAGGTTACTTTCATATAATTCCTAGAAGCTGACACGGGACAATCTCCGAGCTGTGACCACAAGAAGTGTGGATCCAGCCAGCACAACTGTGCACACAGTAACTTGGCCTCATCTCACACTGAAGGTTTATAATGGATGATGGCAGCAGGCACACAGGAAAGCTAATATTTATTAATAATTCAGAAGAGCATTAGAAGTGAAATGTCACTGCAGATTTATGAGCTCTGCCCACACGAAGCTATCCTTGCCTAACCCATACGTCTAGAGCAGAATGACTGCAGGCAGGCACAGCTCACCCTTACAAGCACCTGCTGATGGGATTTTTGCAGGCAGTCTCTCACAAGGGCATGAAATGGATTTGCTCAGCACACTGTGTAGAGTCAGGAAGGAAAACAAATATTTCCCTCACATCTGGGTTACCTCGAATAATCACACAGGGACATATTCTGACAGTCACCTGTAGCACAATTTACATTTAAGTACAAAAAAGGGGGAGTTAGGCACAGCAGGAAAGGTTGGACTTTTTTCTGATATGTGGCTTTATTTCATCCTTGAAGAATTCATAACCAAATGCAGTATTTTAGGGTGCAGTAACCATCACTACTCCTGATCTCCTAGATAGCAGTAATACACTATAATAATCTAAGTAAAACACCTTCGGCCCTCAATTGCAACCTAAATCAAAAGTGAAAACATCTATGCCAATCATAGTTCCAAAGGAAAAAAATAAGTTACAATTCTCAACCTTTTCTTTCAGGCAAGTCATTTGGTCGATTTAAACAGGTTGGATATTATGTTTGTTATTTGCCAGTCAGTTTCCTGCATCAAATAAATTGTGCTATTGAACAACAACAAACCCAACTGAAATATCAACCCCAGCTCGGGTGATGATCTATGATGCACATAACAGCACCACAGTACATAAAAACAACAACAAATGCAGACATCAGAGCCTGGCAGCCTTCCCGTGTCTGAAATGCCCCGATATAACACAGGCAATTACATTTAATTACTGAACAGAAATAGATGCTGATGCAAAATTACAATGGCTTCAAGATAATGGCTTGGCCCCCATTGTAATACTTAACAGGTATGTACAGAATTTAACTCATGTTATAAACCACCACCCTGCAGGAATTAATGCGTTTTAAAGAATCTCTTAAAGTAAGAGAAGTGTAAAAATGGAACAACCCTTTAGCCTTATATCACTGCCAGTAAACTGTTCACAGTTAAACCGTCTAACAATCAACTCCTCGATTCCTTCCGCTCTGAACGCCTCGATGATTTCTAAAAGATCTTGCTGTAAAAGAAAACTATTGCTAACAGCCGTGATTTGTTCAGCACGGTCCAGACACCCCAGGACGGGGATCACCCACTCCCCTTCAGGGATAACCTTAGCCCGAGGACCACCCTGTGTCCTCAGGGATCCCCCCTGCCCAGAGATCACCCCCAGGCCAGGGGTCAGCTCTGCCCAGGGATCCCCCCCGCGCGGGGATCCCCCTGTGTCCTCAGGGATCCCCCCTGCCCAGAGATCACCCCCAGGCCAGGGGTCAGCCCAGGGATTCCCCCCCGCCCGGGGATCCCCCTGTGTCCTCAGGGATCCCCCCAGCCCAGAGATCACCCCCAGGCCAGGGGTCAGCTCTGCCCAGGGATCCCCCCCGCGCGGGGATCCCCCTGTGTCCTCAGGGATCCCCCCTGCCCAGAGATCACCCCCAGGCCAGGGGTCAGCCCAGGGATTCCCCCCCGCCCGGGGATCCCCCTGTGTCCTCAGGGATCCCCCCAGCCCAGGGATCCCCCCCGCGCGGGGATACCCCTGTGTCCTCAGGGATCTCCCCAGCCCAGGGATCCCCCCCGCGCGGGGATCCCCCTGTGTCCTCAGGGATCCCCCCAGCCCAGGGATCACCCCCAGGCCAGGGGTCAGCTCTGCCCAGGGATCCCCCCCGCCCGGGGATCCCCCTGTGTCCTCAGGGATCCCCCCAGCCCAGGGATCCCCCCCGCGCGGGGATACCCCTGTGTCCTCAAGGATCCCCCCAGCCCAGGGATTCCTCCCCGCGCGGGGATCCCCCTGTGTCCTCAGGGATCACCCCAGCTCAGGGATCACTTTGTCCCCAGCTCTGTCCCCCCTGGGCACGCCGCTGGCCGCCCCAGCCCGGCCCGCGGGCGGTCCCGGCTCTGTCCCCCCGGCTCCCCCCGGACCCGTCCCGGCGGAGCCTCACCGCGGGCGCAGGCGGCGCGGCACTGGGCGCTGCGGCACAGGGCGCTGCGGCACGGCACGTCGGGGCGCAGGTAGTGCTCCCGCACCACCCGCACGGCGCGGCCCTGCTGTCCCCGCAGCTGCAGCACCTTCTCCGTGCGGAGCATCGGGGCGGCGGGGACCGGCCGGCAATGGCGGGCACCGGCGGGCACCGGCGGCCCCAGGCCGCGACAGCCGGGGCGCCTGCGCGGGGCGGAGCGCGGGGTCACAGCGCGGGGAAGGGCCCCAACCGAGGGGAGGGAAGAGAGCGGCGGGGCGGGCTGAGGGGACCGGGCGGGGACGAGCTGAGGGGACCGGGCGGGATCGAGCTGAGGGGACCTGGCGGGTTGAGGGAACCGGGCGGGATCGAGCTGAGGGGACAGGGCGGGATCGAGCCGAGGGGACCGGGCGGGATCGAGCTGAGGGAACCGGGCGGGATCGAGCTGAGGGGACAGGGCGGGATCGAGCTGAGGGGACCGGGCGGGATCGAGCTGAGGGAACCGGGCGGGATCGAGCTGAGGGGACCGGGCGGGATCGAGCTGAGGGGACCTGGCGGGTTGAGGGAACGGCGGGATCGAGCTGAGGGGACCGGGCGGGATCGAGCTGAGGGACCGGGCGGGCTGAGGGGACGCGAGCTGAGGGAGCAGGAACTGGAGCTGAGGGACAGCGAGGACGAGCTGAGGGAGCAGGAACTGGAGCTGAGGGACAGCGGGGATGAGCTGAGGGAGCAGGAGCTGTAGATGAGGGACAGCGGGGATGAGCTGAGGGAGCCGGGGCGGGCTGAAGGGACCGGGCGGGAACGAGCTGAGGGGACCGGGCGGGCTGAGGGGACCGGGCGGGCTGAGGGGACACGAGCTGAGGGAGCAGGAACTGGAGCTGAGGGACAGCGAGGACGAGCTGAGGGAGCAGGAACTGGAGCTGAGGGACAGAGGGGACGAGCTGAGGGAGCAGGAGCTGTAGGTGCGGGACAGAGGGGACGCCAGCTGAGGGAGCAGGAGCTGTAGGTGCGGGACAGAGGGGACGCCAGCTGAGGGAGCAGGAGCTGTAGGTGCGGGACAGAGGGGACGCCAGCTGAGGGAGCAGGAGCTGTAGGTGAGGGACAGAGGGGACGCCAGCTGAGGGAGCAGGAGCTGTAGGTGAGGGACAGAGGGGACGAGCTGAGGGAGCAGGAAATGGAGCTGAGGGGTCTGGAACTGGAGGTGAGGACAGCGGGAACGAGCTGAGGGCACCGGCCGGCTGAGGGAACCGGGGCAGCCCTGAGGGGCGGGCGGGGAGCGGCCTGAGGGAGAGCCCGGGCAGTGCAAGCCCTGAGGGAGCCCAGTGTGGCCGGGCAGGTTCCCTCAAGTGAGGGACGCAGTTTTGTGAATCTCCATGGTCTTCCACGGCATCTTCCAGGAGAAATTCCAGGTCCGTTCCTCACCCCTGATTTTGTGTCATCACATGCCAGAGCACTCCGGGAGGTGGGGATCGGGGCAAGGGTGTGTGAGGAGAGCAGGCAAGCCCTAATGAAAGCGATTTTTACAGTAATCACCAATATTGTCCCTCACGTTTACAGGGAGGAAGACCAAGGCACTGACAGATGAAGTCTAGTCCAAGATGAAACAGAAAAGCAGTGGAAGGTCAGGAATCCAAAGCAGTGTCTCTGGGTCTGAGTCACTGCTCTGTGTTTGTAATGCTGCAAGTGTGGCATTTTGAGGATGATTGTTTTGACTCTTAGAAAAGCATTCATACTTTCTCAAATAACAATTGCCTACACCATAACTTCACTTGAACATAAATACATGGTGAGAGATGTGTAGTGTTTGTCCTTCGGAGGGAAAAAAACAGTGGGAAAGAGCCAAGGCAGTATGTCACTGTATGTTCCTGTTTATTCTACTTCTTATTTTTCACATGTTTTACAAAATGTGTATCTCCAATGACTAATACTTCTAAGTAACCAATTTGTGCCAGTAAATGGAAGCACCATCTGTAAGAAGCTGATTTGCAGAAGCCAAGTTCTCAAACATCTGAGGAGGAGGAGGTGTTATAACTTAGTGAGAGACGACCAAAGTGTAGACTTGGGTTTGGGAGTCAGGATGATTTCAGATGTATTATGTAAGCAGGATGTGAGAGGAAAAGGGAAATGGAGAGCAAAATGATGGAGCTCTTGTTCAGCGGGAACAAAGATGAAGTAACCCATGCTGATAGAAAGGGTAAGAGAAAACACAACATTTGGGGAAAAAAGACATTTAATTGAGTTTGAAGTGTAGCAGATGCTGATTGCTGACACAGTGAGGAACACAGACCAGCATGCTTACTCAGTGACATTCAATGACTGTAATAAAATGAAGGTTAATTAAATAGAAGTAGTTGAGATCACTGCCTTCATTTGTGCACTGTTTCACAGAGGAAAATGGAAGACCTTTGGGCCAAGTTCATGCCCTGCTGATACTGTTGAGTAGTTACTCGTGTATTTCTAATATCCTAGTCTGAATAGCTTTATCATCCTTGAGTTGCCCCACTTCCTTCCTCTCTTGGAAGAAACCTCAACTGATTGCAAAAGGCCAGGCTGGAGTCACTAGAGCCAAAGAGCACTCTTGACACTTTATCTGACAGCTGAGTTTGTCCCTGTGAGATCAAAGATCAACTTCCATGCTGATCTGGTAATTGTCTTTATACATGGCAAGAAATTTGTGCAGGGACAGCCAAACTAGCAAGATAACATGTGCATGTTTAATTGTTTTAAAATAAAAATTGCAGAAGTGTTGGCATATCAGTATTAGAAGATCTTGCCAAATGCTGAAGAATAAAGATGGAGTGCAGTCTGCCTGCAGAACTATGGGACATATATTGCTTTGTACAGCTTCACTCCATTAAGTACCTTGTAAAGAAAAAACCATGGTAGAATACAAAGACATCAGTACAAGTTTTATTTTTATGGAGTATTCCTCACTTTGTGCAATGTCCTGTGGATAACACCTGTGAGTGTTAGAGAAGGTTTTATTTTACGTGGGCAATAGAAGTCTTTAAAGTTCAATCCCATGTTTGTGCCTGCCTGGGATGGGAAGGGGGAGCCTCTCAGGAGCTCTCGCTGCCTGGAGAAGCCCGTCAGGAGATGAAGGACAGAATTTCAGTGTGTGACCTTTCGGTAGAAGTGTTTGGGCAAAGAAATTTGAGGTCAATGCAGAATACCAGCAATTGGCTCAAGTTTCGCAAGCTTCAAGCCTGATTCATCTGACAAATGTCACAAACAAGAGGCAGAAGATAAATCTGGGATCCACACAGTCATGGAATCAATAGAAATTGTATCCTTCCATTGGAAAAAGGCCTTTTTATATTTTTTTTCCTCCAAGGACTCTGTCACTGAGGTATAGGATGCAATATTTGATTATCTTATAGCATATTTTTGAAGTGGTTCTCCATTCTTAAAGCAATCGTGGAGCAATTGGCAATTCAGCATCTCCCTCTAACTCATCCCAGACTGGATAAGTGCTCTCTTCTCTTGGAGATTCCTTCAGGATTACTGGCTCAGTAGAAGCCAAGTATTGCAAAAATTGCACCCAAATCTAGAAAGGTCTCAGGATTAATATGCCATTCCTTGCACTCATAAAAAAGAAAGGTATCACATGATTTTAACAATGTCTGTTTTATGTAATCCACTGTGTCCACTGGCATTAATTACGTCACCCTCCTTTAATTATTTTTGACAGATCTAATGTTAATTAGACTCTGTTATTTTGCTTAGCATTGCACTTTGACGGATCATTACCTCATTTATCCTTTAAAGTAATTTATACAGCATTAAAAAGAGACTGCTAATGTTCTTATTTTAGCGAGAAGGAAATAATTTTGTATTCGTGCATTTTTGGGCTTCCGAGTATTCTCCGTGGGTTTCGGTCGGTCAACCCCTCCTCAGTCCTTGGCGTTGGCAGTACCAGACACCCGCGCTGGGGGACGCTCTGTAATCGATTTTGGGTTGAAATCGGAACTTTCGCTTCCCTGCCCGTGTCTAATGGGCTAAAATTCCACCTTTCAGCTTCCGTGAGCAAACTGCTTGGAGTTGTTCATAGCATAAAGAGACAATTTTCTCCACAAAATAAACTAGAAAGCGATGCTGCTCTACAGTAAAATAAAATGTAAGAAAAAAAAAAAAAAAGGGCTTGCAGATCTCTTCAAGCATGTCAGGAATATGAAACTACACGATGTTTACAATTATTGGAAGCATAAAAGCAATTTATCACAATACCTGATATTTACTATAGCATGCATTTTATCTTCTTTCCCCCACCCTTTTCTTCCATGGATGCGGTTCAAAAGTTTACAGTGCAGGAATGCAAAGCTGTGTGCTATTCTGTTTCACTTCTTTTCTGTACCTTGGCTTAGTTTTTATCCCAGGGTTTCCCGCTGTATTTACTAATGAGAGATTCTAAATATTATTTAAAGGAAAAAAAGCCTTTATGCTGAGGTAATTAGAATGTTACACTTTATCTGATCATGGAGCTTTAGGTTTTTTGCAGCTGATAATAACTTAGTGTAGTCCAGAATTTCTGCTTTCATAAAATATGCTTATATTTGTCCTACTAGAAATTATGGAAACAGTTTGGATCAGAGGAGAAAGCCACCATATCAATCTTTTTGTCATCAAAATGCATTTGATTTGGTGGGAGCCCTTGCAGTGAAGTGATGCTCAGGGTTGTCTTGGCCTCCAGAGCAGCTCCTGCAGGGTTCAGAGGATAATGGTGGTCAGAGATGGAAAGACCCAACAGGTCAGATTTTCCACCCACTTCCAAATTGGGAGTGCTCCCTGTGGTACAGCTCGCTCAAGTCTGGGGTCAGTGCTGCACAATATCATGCTCTAAGGTTTATTTATTTATATACCCCAGTAAATAGAAAACAGAATAGCAAGGGTGACTTTTTACCCCCCCCGCTTTCAAAATAACAACAAGTTTGTAGGTGAGGCTGATTAATTCCCTCTTAGGCTCCTATCACCAGAAATTAAATGGGTTGACTCATGGGGAACTCTGCAGTTGTGATTTGCTCTACAAATGAGATATAAGAGGTTTTCCTTGAGAGCTCAATGATGTATAAAAGGAAACTAAAGGAAAATGTATCACACTGCATTTCTAGGCTGCAGCTGTGCATCTTAGGTGCCTTAAATTCTTCTTACTAAAAGCCCTTGAGCAAAGATTTTATGCCCATAACTGCTCTATCCTCTGGCAAATCATATTGCCTGGCAGGGCTGGGTAAATAACAGGTTACTCCTTAAAAAAAATTACAGAGGAAAGAATACAATATTTCAAGATACATTCTTTTTTTCATAATTATTGTGAAGAACTAAAATAGCCAGTAGGTAATTCAGGAATACCTAATTGTGTATAATAATACTTTAACCTCTGCTGCCCAGTTCTGTATGTAGTGATATTATTTGGGTTTCCTTGATGTCCCTGTGTGATAACTGACCAATGGTGAATGTTTTTAATTGAATGCAAAACTCATAAAATGACATATGTACTGCTAACCACTTATTGTGCAATTGGAGGTTTTCATTTGGCAAACGTTCAAGCTTAAAATGTGTTTTTCATGATTATTCCCCTTATTAAAGCTCATTTGCTATTCATGGAAAGTGAGCACAAAAGAGATGTGAACAGTCAAAGAAACACATTTAAAAATTCAAATGAATATCCAAGGGAAATGGATTTCAGTGTTTGCCCAACTCTACTGGGACACTCAGCTGCTGAGCATCCTCTTAATGGGTGCCTTTGTCATTGTCCTCAAGGCTTCCCTCACAAGTGCTGGATGCTTCTTACGACTTCATATCGCAGTCACTATGCAAAATTCCTTCTTGATATGGTTAAAGTGGTTCATTAGAGAGAGGCAAGGTGAGAGGGTGTTCTCCATGTGCCTGCTGCTCTTACAAATGAGGTGAAAACCGATTTGTTGTGATACTGACTGCTGAGTTTAGTGTGGAGTCAGAAACTCAGGTCTTTGGCCCCTGCTAAGAGCTGAGACATCCAATGGCCTTGCTCAACCTGGCCTCAGGGACTCCAGTTATCCCTCTCTGTCCTAGTGATGGGGAGGGTCTGATCATCAACTTTGGGAACAAAAACCAGTAACTGATGTTTATTTTCTACTTAGGCTGAGCTCCTGCAAGCTGAATTAAGCATTGATTCTTCACTTGCTTTCCTGGCAGCAGGGTCTGCATGCAAGGCTCCTTCCTCTGCACTGCTTTCACCTACAAGGTCTAATTGAAGTAAGTCAGGTGGCCAAGAGCTGTTCTCTAGGTCCCAAACACTTGATAGAACCACCAAAGTGCTGCTTGTTACTACCTCACTAAATGGTGTAGTTCCTTATCCTGCTGGAAATACAAAGTGATGTGAGCAGCCACATGGTTTCTAGGGATACATAACTGAAATGTTGCATCATTCAGCCTGGGACTTTGGAGGTGCATTTAGTCATGCATGCTGAGGTCAAAGGCTGATGCTTTTCAGAAAGCTCTTCCTTCTTAGCCAAATTTATAACTGCTTCAATTAAAGATCAGATTCTTTGCCTGGGGTCACATGGTAACTCAGTGCCTCAGCCAGGGTTTGAGCCAAAGATCCATTTGCTTGGTTCATCACCCTTGAATGTAAATTGGAGATTTAATTCTGCTTTATGAAGATATTAGGCAGGTTTTATACATTTTATAACTTTCTGAAAGAGACCAAGCTGCCATTATAATGAGAAAATAGTCTAATGGGTAATAAAATTTAAGAAAAACAAGATACAAATATATTTCCAGAGGAAGAAATTAAACCTTGAACCAGTAGTTTGTGGCAGCTGTTAAGATGTGGAGCTTATTGGGGATGTGAGGGACATTGCCAATCAATTACCAAAATGCTCAGTTAACTTAGTGAGAGCCTGATTTTTTTACAGTGATGCTTATTTTAGGTATTTTTCTTCTCTTTCCCCAGTTGCACATTGCAGAATGCAGTGTGTGGAGGGAGTGCACAGCACCAGTGTGAGCAGGTGTCCCCCACGTTGGATGAGCTGCTGCAGCTGCAGGTAAGGGAAAGGTTTTCTGCTGGAGCAGCAGGAAAGCCAAAGAGCAGCCCCAGCTGTGGGCCAGAACTGCTCTGGATTTACAGTCAGGTGCCAGGAATGCTCTTGCAGATATGGCAGCCCATGCCTCCAGAAGCATGGAAGAAGAGGAGGGGCAGTCTCAGATTATTTCTGTCTAATATTTTTGCTTAAAATTGAGTTCACCATGTTATTTTCCAGCTTATCTCACCGCCCTTCTTTTTTTTTCTCTTTTTTTTTCCTTCTAGAATATCCCCTCCCTTCAAGTTTCATTTTTGGAATTTAATATCTCCTGTTGATGATTTCTGTTCCTTATCTTCTCTTGATCCATTTCTGCTTCTCTTTTAGATTCTGTCTCCTTCATTCTCCAACTAATGTCTCCCCGTATGTCAGATTAAAAAAAAAAAAAATTTACAAGATGCTGGGCTGTGAAAGGAACTAGGGAATGTTTATGTGGTTGCAGCAGGCTGACCATTAAAGTGACTTTATTTCTACAGCATTTCAGATGCTGGGCTTGACAGTTTCATTTCTGAAACTATTTATACTCACAAAAATCCATAACAGCATTTCCATTATTTCCTTATATGATTTTTTTGCCCATATTTTATCAAGTCATCTTCTTCTATTCAGGCCTGATTTCAGACAATAGGAATACAAAGTGGAAAAATCCTTTCTAAAAGAGACTGCAGCTTTTTATCTATTAAAGCATCTTTCTGTGTCCCAACACATTTTTATCTCAGCCTACTTTTCAGCTTCTCCTGTTGATTTCATCCAATGGAATGACATGCAGGGGAGACTTAGATGAAAGTTACACCTGAAGAGGGTGTGTGCTCAGAGCTGAGGAGCCTTAACCAAAGCTGCCTTCCTCATTATCCACCAAAGTCCTCTTGCAGCTCTGGAGCCTGATTCCGTACTGTGCTGTATTAAAGCAAAGGCCAGCTACAGCTGTTGCCTCCCACTGAAAGCACAGAGGGAGTTGATATTTTACTAAGCTATCACCACTGGACATCACAACAGGCTGGGATGGATAAAAATGATAGATTTTATATTCTTGCATTTCTAAATATCGTGGTGTCCAAGCCTTTATATATGTGATGTTCTATTTTTTCGTCACTGCAAAAAAAAACCCAGCCAAACCATAACTTGCAGTTTTGAAAAGGAAGCCACAGCTAGCATTAAATATTCTTGAACAACATCAGTGCATTAAATTCTGGCACAGTTTGCATAAAGAGACTGTGTGGCAATTTGTAAGAAAATATGAAATAAACATGTTAAGAGTAGTCAGATGTAACTTGTTCCTTGCCACAGTAGTAAAATCAGTGATTCCTAAGTTTTTCTGGCCTGGCAAACCCTTGTCAGCCCTCAGGACTCCTGCACAGACCCCAGACCCTGTCATTGTCAGTGGCTGTTGCAAACAGAATAAAGACAATGCTCATTACGATTTCACAAATAAAGTTTGGAAACCAGCAGACATAATGATGGCTTTGGCTCCCTCCAGCTCTACAGTCCCATGGCTCAGGACTGTCGCTGTGACTCCAGGGAATGGTGTGGTAAGTTTGTGATGGAATATGATGATAACACCAGTCTGAGCTACTGAGCACAGCCCCTTTGCTTGCCGTGGAGAAACGCTGGCCCAGGAAGGTCAGCAGGTTGTTTGCTTCCTGCTGAGCTAATTGGCAGGGTGACAGCCGCTGCCTGCCAAACACATGCATTTGTTTAATCTCTGCTGGTTGGGAATAAAAACTACCAACAGTCAAAAGAGGCCTTCTTTAAAAGAGCTGATTTAGAGCTGGGTGAAGATGGGTTCTGCCCTTAAACCCCAGAGTGTCAGTAGCAGCTGCTGGGGATGTGCACAAGTAACAAGCACCAAGCTCACTTCAGATCCCTTTTTCCCCTGACAGAGCAGTAGGAGGAAAGGGCAGCTACTGACCTTGGGATCATATGAAAAGTTACCAGAATCAGGTAGATCTGGCATCTGTAGTTCTGTATTTAAAAGCTGAGGCCTATTGTAGGTGCAGGATTGAATGGATTGCAGGGGAGATGAGGAGCTTCCTGAAGTGATTTAAGATGCACGAAGCTGCTGGAGGAAGGACATATGCAAGGCCCAAGGGAGTCAGTGCGAAGAATCTTGTTAATGTTTATGGGCTTTTGATCAAGTCCTAAAGACAGACTAAAGAGCTGAGATGTTTTGACTTTGAAACAAAGGCCCTGGTGCAATTATATAATTTCTATTATTCTCTTTAAGCTGGTGTGTGTTATTCATCATTCTGATCAGAACACGCTTTGCATCTCTGTCCTATTTCTGGTTTGATGATTGTGATAAACTTGGTAACCTTTTGCAGGCTGTGAAGTTGTACACTTCCTTCAGATCCTCTGTTTGGCTTGTGAAAGTGTTTTTTAAATTTTAAAGGACAAAATTTATGTTTGTTTTTGCCAATTAGGGATTACCAGGGGCTAATCATATTCTAAAACTATGGGAATGGTCGTGATAAACTTAGTGACCCTTTTTAGCCTGAAAGCTGTACACTCCTTCATTTAGATTGTGAAAGTCCTTTTTAAGTTTTAAAGAGCAAAATTTATGAGATTTTTTTTCCAGTTTGAGATTATTAGGGTCTAGTGGTATTCTAAAAATATAACTTCTAGTACAGCTTCATCTTTGCCTCTTTCAGAGATTTGCATCCTCTCCATTTGTATGGAACCTGTTGCTGCCATCTCCCTATAACAGAGGGCTATCTCTTTGGTATCCTCAGGATTTGCAGGTTTTAATTAGAATGGATTTATGTTGATTAGAGTTGATGGGATTGAAATGCCATGTAGTTATTAATTTCCTAGTTTTAATTTTGCTACTTAGTCATACGTTACCAAAAATATCTTGGAAATGTGTTTTTTTTCCCTTGTAAAGTGGCAAACCAGAGAAATAAATGCATCACGGCAGGCTGTCATTTTGAGTACAACTCCTGCTAGATCCTGACTTAAAATTCTGTGAATGACTAGGGAGCTGGATGAAAATGAAAAGAAATACGTGCAGCCAAGTTTTCTTAGATTTTCTTTGAAAACAGAAACGAACTTCTGGGAATTTCTTCTAGACTTTGCTTGGTTTCTGTTTTAAACATGAATGTAAATGAACGTAATTCCTTGAAATTCCAAAATTTCAAAATGTCCATTTTAATTTTCATCCCTGTAGCATATGCAAGACAAACAGTTTCTAGGCAGAAATCAATATTATCCAGCACATGAAATGCTGTTTCCACTTTTGCAGGGAGGAAAGTGAGGCATAAAATAAAGCGTGGTCCAGTCCAAGGATCATTACAATCAGTCTAAGGTGCAAATTCAGACCTCACTGCAACAGAATAAGGGGTTGTGCAGGTGGACCGGCTTTGCAGGCTGCTCATCTCGGCAGTGATGAATAAAAGCAGTAACAAAATTTCCAGAGCAGATAAAAATTCAAATGATCCTCTTTCCAAAAGTCTCATGCTGAGCCCATTGCAGCTGCAGGGAGGAGACCACAGCACTGAGATACACAAGTGGCAGAGTTTGGGACTGGGAATGAGGAGAGAAGGGGTTCAGTGCAGGGAATGTTTATATTCAGGGCTGGCATTCCACTAGTTCCTAAAACTTCAGGGTAAAAATTCCTGCAGAAATAGATCCTAAAGATGAATTCACAGCTTCTTTCAGCTCCTCTCTTCTTTCTGTAATCAAACCCATTCCTCACTGAGTGCAAGAGCAGTGAACTCAAAATTTCTGTTGATAAAAGCATAGCTGAGCAGCATCGTTCCACAATGTGTCCAAATAATGGCAATTGCTGTAACACTACATTTCCTGCAGATATAAGTTCTCTCCTTAATATTTTGTCTATCTGGAGACAGCTGTTTGAAAAAAAACAGCTAAGCTTGATGATAAATTTGCCCCAGCATATTTAGAAGTATTTGTAAATAAGGTCTGAATGAATGTATCCCATGGACTTCTTTCAGAATACCAAGCACCAACTTTGGTCTGCTTCAGTCCATATTTTAACTCTATTTCTGGTGTGCTATCACTTGGAAGCTTAATCATCTTTCTCCAAATGGGAATTTCCTAAAGTTTGGGTTTCTCTGTGAAGGAGCAGAACTTTGGGGAATCTCACTGCATTGACGTAGGCAGATGGAGAGAATCAGGATTCTTCTTTAGCTCCTGGCTCTATGCCCCTGTGTTTGGTCTGTGCTTGCTCAGTGGCTGTTCCAGCCTTTGGGTTTAGGTGGAGGTGAAAGAGAAATTTAAAGAGATACAGACTCAGGAGATGGGGACTATTCAAATAATGGACTCAATCACAAATGCAGCTGATAATGTTCAACCTGTAAATGCCTGTTTGGCATTGGAGAGGTGGGAATTGGTCGTGTTTCTCCCACAGCCTTGATTCCACCTCAGGCAGTACTGGAGGGAGGTCCTGTAGACACACAGGAACATGACAGGTAAATTGTAAATTTTGCTCTCAGAACCAGAAGGTGAAGAAGTGCTTGGAAGCAATTGGTTTCTTGCTTCTCTTGCAGTGTGAATTTTCTGGATAAAAGAAAAAATCTCATCTTGCAGTTATCCACAGAGGAATTTGCAGTAAAAAGCCAACACTTGCAGTTTGACCTATATGACATTGATGTTAATTATGCATTATATATGCTGCTTTTCCTATTTTTTTTAATTGTGAGGGGCCTCTTGGCTTCTCAGTTTGTGTGCATCACTCTCATTAACATTAATAAGAATTTAGGTGTTATGGAGTGATTGTCAATCTATTTTGATATCATTCCCCAATACTTACCAGGGTCATGTGCTCCAAATAAAGGCAGAATGTCATTCTGGATGCCAAGGTGTACTTGGGTTCTTGTTTCATACAGAGTTACAGCCTGAAGTTCCCAGAGCCACCTGTGGATTCCATGGAGCTCTTTTACCTGCTCAGGCCATTCTGATCCATCCAAAGAGCAAAAAAATTCTGATCTGTTCATACAGCAAAGCTGTCACAGCCATCCTGCAGCACAGAACTCCACTCAGCCCTTTAGTGGGAGGCTGGCCTCTTAGCCAGGTTCCTTTATAATAAGAGGTGTAATACCTGTGTACAGCTGAATTTCTTTGGTTTTTTTTTTTTTTGTTAGTGGATCAAATTCCTCCCTGAAATAACCAGCTACAGTTCAGCTGAATGAAGGTTATGTCTTTTTTTCTATCATTGCATTTTTATTTGCTTCATCCTCACCAAATCCTTTGTTTATTTTTATATTGACATCATACTAAGCGTAAAATAATGTCATGCCCTGGAGCACTGCAGAAGCCATGATGAAGAGAAATAGCAGACACTAAGAATGATGGTCATACACACGGGATTAAGAGCAGAATTTGACCTCCTAGGGTCAAGATTTACACGAACCACTTGGTCACTGGCCAGTTCTGAACTCATACCAAGTGTTCTTTTTACTATCATTGAGGAGCAGATTTAAAGCTGTGTCAATGAAAAAAACAATTGACATGATTGAACCAGGCCCTAGATGCTTAGTGTCCGTTGGAATTAGATGAGCAATTCCTGTATATTTTGCTACGGTAATGCAGGATTAATGTCTTCTGATCACATTTTCATTACTTGTTCATTAAGGGCACTGGGACAATTTGAGTGCATCTTTATAATGGGTCCATCATGTGGGGAAAAGATAAACTAATGTGATTCTTGCTATCCTTATTTGGAAAGATCAGGGATGGATTGGGAAAGTCAAACAGAACCTGTGCAGACCTGGCTCGAGTTCAGACTGTATTTTCTACACTGCCTCCAACTAATATGCTTGTATTTGATTTGGACACTTTGTATTGGTAGAAGGGAGTCAGGCATAAAAGAGGCCAACACTATTATTCAGTGTTATTAATGATGTTGTCTACTCTTAGTTCTTCAAAAACTAGAAAACTAATAAATTTTACATATTGGAAAAAAATCACAGATAAATCAAACAAATACATAAATTCTTTAAAGTATTTAATATGTGTTAAGAGGACAGGATGATGAATTCAATATTGAAAACCAATATCAAGTTTACAATTATGTACCATTTATCATCACTGATTGCACAGACAGAGTATTATTGTGGGGAACAGAATGATGCATAAACTAAAACCCTGATTGGTTTTCTAAAAAAAAACCAAGTTAAAATTCATGTTATGTCTGAAAAGCTTTGTTTTTCTTCTTCAAGCATTATTTTCAATAGTAATTGTTCATTCAGACACAAATGATGCATATTTAATTTCTTGGGCTTTAATATTAACAGTATAATAATTTTCCAGTGTTGATAACTTGTGCTTTTACAAACACTAGCAGGATTCAGTTTGCTGTTGTTTTCTGAAGGCAAATTTCCCCTTTAAGCAGAAAAAAACATGTGGAAAATGAAAAAGTGGAGAGGAACTAGTTTTGAATTGGACATGTAGAAGTAAGCAAATGAAAGCTGGAAAATGCTCTTGAAAGGTGAATGGACTTTGAAGAGAAAATGTGTAAAAAAAGTGGCTGGTTTTACTCAGCAGATCTTTTCAAAGGGTAAAATTCTGCCTCCCCAAAAGTCAACAGCAAAGCTCGCAGTGACTTCAGTGTTTTCAAACTCCTGTTGTCTGAGTGAAGGACATACCTGCTCACCTTTATGAAAGAGCTGCTCTTCTTTAAACTCCTGTCACCCCAGCTGAGCTCTGGGAGAGGGAAATGAATTCTTCTCTGGCTCACACTTTATCAGCAGAATTATTAAGCAGTTTTCTGTGCAGAGTCACTCTTGTAATACACTCCTACTTCTTTTTTTTTTTTTTTTTTCCCTTCTCATTTTCAAATTCTTTTCTCATTTTCATGTTGGTGCTCAGGTTTCCTGGGGATAACCAGATATCATTTCACCAAACTGAAGCTGTGTACTCATAACTGAGAGTTATTTTGTCCTTCAGAATTTCAACAACTCATTCTGATTTATGAAAGAATCTGGCTAAGCTTGAAGATTCAGCTGGAGTTTACAGAGTTATAACTCTAGTCTAGACTCATTGAGTCAACAATAATAAGAAAGAAGCCAAACTGTCTTTTTATATCTTTTTTTGTAAACTACACATTTTAAAAACAGAAGCACTGAACTAGAACCAGTGTGCTGCAATCTAGTGCTGTTTGTACTGAATGTCTTTCAGAAGGGGGTTGCATTTAAATAGACACCAAGAAGAAATGAGTATTCCAGTAGTCACCCTCAAAGGGAGAAACATCCATAGCCACATTCATTGGCATTTACTGACATCTACACCCCTGTGAGCAGACAACCATAGTGCAGAGAATGCCAGAACTTTCCATGGGAAATTACTGAGCTGGATGGGATTTTATATGAGCAAGAAGAGTGGGACTGAATGCTTTGCCTCAAATATCTGTCAAAAGTCATACAGCAGAATGTAATATCTTGGGTTTCACTGGTGTCCAGAGCACTCATAGTTTGACAGGCCACTTCTTTGGAAAGTTTTACAGGAACACTAAAAGACAAAGAAAAAAAAATTGTCGCAGCAGGCTTGCCTAATTCATTTTAAGCAGTCTGGTTTAGCCTCTGTGCATTTCTTACCATTTAAAAAGGAAAATCAGGGATGCTAAATAGTTTCCCAAATGGAAACTGGTGACAAAACTGAGCTCTAAACAATGCCATCACTATAGAGCAACTGGTGGTTTTTAATATTCTTAGACAAACAACAAAATCTAATTATCTTTATTTATTCAATAAATCAAGTTCAAATTTGAGCTATTGAATTATATTAAATATTGAAAATAATTTAATAAATAAACACAATTGCTAATTCATTATTGATATTCATCATTAGGATTTTGGTTAAAAAAAATAATTTAAAACAGGTGTAGAAACATAGTGAGGAATTCACCTCAGGCACCAGTACTGCTGCAGAACCTGCTTAGGTTGCCTTAGCCATGGGTAATGAAGAAAAATAGCTTGTGGAGCCAGGGAGGGAGCAGAGCTGGGTCTGGAAAAGAGGTGGGGAAGGAGGAATCCCTCCGGCAGCCCGGGATTCTCCAGAGCCCCGTGCACTGGCTCAGGGGCTGGTGCAAGGTCTTGGGAATGCTGCAAACCAGCCCAGCAAGGCAAGGCTGGGAACCTGCAGGCACCAAGGCACTGCGGGAGTGAAGGAGGTTTGGGGCAGGCTGCAGGGAGTCCCTCACACAGCCAGTGTACCAATGCTGGCCCAAACTATGTCCTTCTTGAAACACTGCCATCACCTGCAGTCATGCACTGGCATGTGACCAAGAAACACACAGTGCAGGACAAAGGACTTTGGCAGCCTCGTATGGACATAAAATCCTGTACAGTGTGGGGAGTCGTCGTGTGGCTTCGTGACACAAAAAGTTCATCATTTTGGTCTGTTATCAAAAGGGGACTTGGTCTTGTGTTTCTTACATAGTGAGATGTTTAAAAAGCAGGATCACGGCCAACATTGTTATTCTAATTAAAATATAATCAGTAATAGTACATAACACAAGTAGAGCATTTCATCCTGAAAAGCCTGTGCAAGCTTAACATTGCTGGCTAAGAGCTAAGTTAGTGCAGCTGTTCAAATCACCTGTCATAAGCCTTTTGGTCTAATGATTTTAATCATTATGCATTTGTAACTTCTGGTACATCTTTCAGGAAGAAAATGACAACCGTGGGGTGCGATTCGTTCCCTGGCTGATGCCTCTCTGAGCACGCAGTGGCACTGAGCCACCCGAAAGCAGCAGCGATGCAGACGATGTGACAGTGCAAGGGCAGATGCTCTGGACGGTAGAGGATGCTAGAGAAGAGGTAAATTTTCCACGGCGCTTTTCCCATTAGCATCCCTTGAACCTCGCGTGGTATCAGCTCGAGCCAGCGTCTCCCCGTGCAGGGGCTGCTTTAGGCACTGCGAGCTGCGTGTGCCTGCCCGTGTGTGCCCGCTCCTCCAGCTGCGTGCGTGCCTCTGTTTGCAAACCCGGCACCTTGAAATGGGTCCAGAAGTTTGCATGATCTCCCTCTAAGCTCATCCGCGGAGTCTGAGAGCTCTCTGCTCGGGAGATCGCGGTGTTTCAGCCGCAGGAGGCAGGGAGCAGCCGTGCTTTCCCCCCCTCTCCTACCTCTGCTGAACCATCAAGTGTTTCTGCCTCGGCTATAGTTTGCTTCCTCATTCCCACATGCTCGGGCGGCAACCTTGGGATGCCGGGGTGGCAGTCTGATTCTTTGTCCTTCTAGGCTATTGAATGTATTTTAATTGAATCGGGCAGAGTAAATACCCCAAAACATATACACAAAGCCCAAGGCATCAGGGCTAGATCCCCCCTTCCCTGAAACAACAAACGGTTAAATAAATAACGAGATGCCAAACCAACCATCACCAAACGAATAAGCCAAAAATCAGCGTCAGCGCCGCAGGAAACGGGAAAGTTTCTGCGCTCTGAAGCTGGTACCGCACGTCAAAGCGAGAATCCAGGGGGAGGGGAGCGGAGCGCGGCCTCAGCCCAGAGCCTGCGAGAGCCGCGGATGCGCTGGTGCGCCCAGCCCTGCATCCCGGAGCGACTGCCCGAGAGATGCTGCTGTGACTTGGTTCTGCGCCGGGGAAAGAACGGCTCCGAGCCCCCACCCCCGTCTCCTCCCGCCCTCCTCTTCCTTCCCCCTCCCCCGGGTCCTGCGGGGAGGCGGGTTTAAGGTGGGTCGTGTGGCCGCGGTAACTTTCCTAACAGAGCCAAAGAGGCGCCCGGAGTCCCCCGCAGCAGCATCGCCCGCCCGTCCTGGGCAGCGGCACCGGCTCGGTGCCCCCGGTGCTAGCGGCCTCGGCTCGGCCGAGGCTGCCCGGGCTCCGCTCGCCGCCTGCCGCCGCCGCCTCTCGCCGCAGCCCCGCGGAGCCGGCCCCGGGTCCCGCCGAGGTAGGTGCGAGTCGGGACAAGCGCTGGGCGCTGCCGGGGACGCGGTACCGGAGCCCCGCGCCCGCGGCTGCGGCCCCCCACGCCCCGTTTGTTCCCGCTGCGGGGCGAGGAGCATCCTCTGCACCCCCGGCTGCGAGGGACGAAGCCCCTGCCCTGCTCCTCCTGGAACTGCCCAGGCAGCCAGGATGAGCCGGGGGGAGGCAGTCTCTCTCCAGTCCCTTCCCTCAATCTTTGCGTTCTCGTTGGTGCTTTTGGAAGTGCTGAGCTAGGAGATGTGTGCGTGGGTGAGATCTTACGGCTTTATTAGGACTATCCCCTATCAGCGCTTCTCTCGCCTCCTCCCCCCCGCGTGGTTCACTGGGGTGTTGTTTCGGTACGAACTTTCTTCTGGTTGCAGGAGACGGGTTTGGTCCCTTCGTGTCCCCGCATGTCCCCGTCCTCGGGCTGCTGCGCGGCGCGGGCGAGTGGACTCGGGCTGGCGCCTCGCTGCTCGGGTGGCAGCGGCTTCTCTTGCCTGTACCTGCCGGGGCTCCTGGTGGGAGAAGGTGTTTGGGGTAGGGAGAAGTTGTAGGATGCAGTGTGTAAGCGACAACTGCGTTTCTAGAGTCTGGGAAGGGGTGGAATCTCACTCTCACTGGTGCTACTCGCTGCTGCCAAACATTGCCTTCTTTTGCCTAGGCAGGACTCTGGCCACGCTGCCAGATGGTTCCTAACAAAGAGAGAAGTTTGGGAGCGTCAGGACATCAGCTCCCAAATCCAGCGCTCAGCTGAGGTCCGCAGGGACAGCGCACGGTTCTGGTGGCAGTGTTTATCTGGTGCCGGTTACTCAGTGCAGGCACGGGGCACCTGATTGATCCAGAGAGGTCGGCAGAGCATCAGTAGCTGGGAAACCAAGGCAGCCATCGCTCCTTGTTATTTAAATTTCCAGCCCCTGTGGTCATTGCACGCTGGGCTTAGCCCGTCCTCCCCCCAGCAGGAAGAAAGTCCGGAGTTAACTAAAAGGAAGGCTGCAGTTCGTGTCTTTATTACCCCCTGACTTCCAGCAGGAGTATATAACACATAAATTAGCTGGAATGGAGCAGCCTGTCTGCCTTCCACGACCTGTCAGATGGGGGAGATCCTGGCCCCTGTCATGTTCAGTCCTGTATTTTGGTAATAGAAATATCAAGTTAGGTGACTGGTCGTTATGTCTCAATTTCACATCTTTGGGCTAACGAATTCTGAGAAGATTTATCCTGGGATATCCAAGTCTCTGTGAGAATCCTTTCCATGCTTAGATGTCCTAGAGTCCATCAGAGCTTTGCTGTGCCTCTTGCAGTTTGGACCTTCCTGCCATGTCTACTTTGTTATTAAATCCCACAAATTTTCCTTCTCAGAGTAGTGCCTGCTGCATGGATTCTTTCAGGTGTACTGCCTTGATTCTAGTGCTGTTAAATAAAGGTGACCAAACTGACAGAACGGCCTCATCCCAGGGTTGGATTTTAGCCAATCTTTTACAGAGCACAGATCTGCTCTCATTTATGAATAAGTTGATGTTCATGGGTCCTGCTCTGGAGTCTGTGGAAGTTGGTGTGGGACACCTGAAATTGTCTTTGATGAGGTTAATAAATGCTAATAAGCATGTGTGAAATATGTTTGCAAAATCAGTTTCAAGGCAAGTGCACGAGTTCTTATTTGTAACAACCTCTGAAGGCTCCTTCAGTGTTCAAACTAGCGAGTTCACTTTTATTGCTTCTTCTTGTTGGGACCTGAGTAAATTTGTTACAGAATTGCAAAAGTTTCATGGTGAAAGTGTTTCAACATATGAAACATTGACAATGGTCATGTGGCCATGATCCCTGTTTCAAAATGGTCTCAGTGTTGTCTTTATTTCCAGTCACTCCCAGTCACCTACTTTATAAAATTTTGTAATTTTAGTTAAAAAACAAAAAAAAACCCCAACCAAATTGGCTGATGTTAAATACACAATACTAGGCTGCTTTACATTGCTCCAGCTTTTTACTTATGAGAAAGGCCTAATTTGATCTCTTTTTAAAAAAAAATTAAATGTAAATTAATTGTCCAAAGAATCAAACAGAAGCCAACAGTCCCTGTTAAAAAGTCCCATATTTACTGTGAATGGGGCACTCAGCCATTTTCACTTTGAACAATCCATCGTGCTTTAAACACCAGGCAGCAGAATTAATATTTAAGCAAATGCATACGGCAAAACTATAAATCACTGAAAACAGTTAATTATATTGGAACTGTGAAAATACCTTTGAGTACAGCCTGCATAAACTATTTCTCTCTAGCGTGATCACAATTCTTGCAAACCTTTTATCCTTGTATGTGAAATCATTTCTAATTCTGTGTTCCTGCAAAGCATGTGCTTGGTTATTGTTTTCAAAACCATGTGGTTTGGATTACTATTTAAATATAATATTTATGATACTTCTTTGGTTGTTCAGCTTAAAAAGGGAAGTGCTGCATACCATTGCATATTAAAAAGCTTCTATATAATTACTACTTTCTGCAGTACTGCTGTGCAAATCTCTGGGTCGGGAATTTAAACGGAGGCTTTACAGAGTTCACTGTTACCTTATATAAAAGCCATAAGTCTTCTTCTCAAAACATGGGGGCTGCAGGCACTGGGGGGGTGTGGGTTGTGGTGCCTTTTACCTTTTTCTGATTGCAGCATGTATGCTTGCCATTGGCTTTTGTGTATTCCCAGGTGCACAGAGTGTGGTGGGCTCCCCCAAACCATCACTGTTGGGTCTCTTCGGGTCTGAATTACCTATTTACATATTTATTGTCATATTGTCATCTTATCCAAATGTGTCAGTTCTGGTTGCACCTTGCAGAGGAGTGCTGGGAGGCACTTTCACTGCCCCTCTCTGCCTTGCCTATCCATGCAAAGGAACCTGAGAGGCTGCAAGAGGCAGAGTCTGTTGCCAGTTCAAAGCCAAAGTCCCTGGGAGTTTCTTCAGGGATGGTGATGGACTAGAGACCACGCTGTAGATTCCTGTAGGATTCAGGTCTCACCATCTCCTTCCATTCCCCAGGGTATCCTGCCTGGTCTCCAGTTGCTGCTCCACCAGAATTCTGTTGTCCTGGGAGACACACATTGGATCTGGTGCCCAAAGCTGGTATCTTGGTTTTCCTCATTTGTCTCAAATAGCACTTGGGATTCCTATTAAGCTAGGGCATCCCACCCTGACTATCTCACATATTAAAAGAAGTGGCTAATATGTCAAACACTGTATCAAAGAAATAGTTACAATTGCCATTGGGAATAAATGAGCGACCCCAAGAAAGGCTTGTTCGGATGTTAATGGAAAAGACAGAAAAATTCCCCCTCATTGTTCTATGCCCTGCAGACTGACCATGCTGCCAGAGCCACCTGTACTTTCCTTTGCACAAAACTGATTGAAACCTCAGTGGAGAAGTTCTGTATGTTAGGGAGTGAGAGATGAAAAAGCTTGTAGAAAATTAAAAGAGCCAGTCTCAGGGGAGACAAATCCCCAACAGAATCAGTTTGAGACTGCCAGAAGAATTCAGCCATCTGATACTTCTCTGTGAATCCTGTGAGCAATGTACAATCCATGCGTGCAGGCAGAGAGGAGGAATTTTGTTTAAGAGTTTGTAGAATGTGACCCTTACCTTATGAATTACAGATAAAGTACCAAAGTGAATGTGACCCTCACCTTATGAATCACAGATAGAGCACCAAAGCCATGAAGGGACAATATCCACACTGCTGTGAAGATCAGCCTCGGTAGCTGTGAGAGTGGGCTTGCAGCCCAGACAATCCGAGGCAGTCGGTCAAGATGACCAAAAGAAAGTGCAGAATTGTCCAGGATGAGTGTGTTTACAAACACTTGTATCTGAGCAGTAGAGAACTGCTCCAGGCAGCTTCTCTAGTCTGGCTGCTGCTCTAAAGGGAAACTACTGAAATTTGTGTGAAAGCTTCTTTCTGAGCAAGGCAGAGAGGTACGAGATGAGGGTCACCACTTAGCCAGCTCTCAGAAACACATAAGGAATGAAGAGCTCACCCAGCTCACACCACATTGCAAACAAGAGCAGAACTTTAGGACTCATTTTTCCTTTTGCAGTAAGAACTAGCACTGGGAATTTCTCCTGCTACCAGCCTGAGAACAAAGGCTAATGAATGAATGAACAGGCACGAGGCTGAAATGAGATTCACTGCTAAACATGTGCTCTGCCTGGAGGAGGAGTAAGAGAGAGTCCCTGAGTGAAAACAGTTCTGTGCACTAACTCCACATAGATAATTTTCTAGTTTTCTTTCACCAAAAGCATTTTATAAGGGCTAATAGTCACTCTGAAAAATGTTTTAGAAGGTCAAAAAGACACCATAAAACTTGTCAGAATATGACAGCTGAAAAGTTGCCCAAGTGAGGAATTGATGAACAAGTTTGTGTTGTTGGTTTTTTGGTTTTTTTTTTTTTTTTTTGGTTTGTTTTCGTTTTTATTGTTTTGATATTTTACTGGTTGATATGAGTGGAAATAGTTCCAGGTTTTCCTAAGCTCAGATATGCAGCTGAAGTTTTACTTAGCCTTTTATCTTGGATTCCTTGTTGAGATCCAGACTTTTTGCTAACCTCCTGCTTTATCACAGGCCTCACAGAACACAATTTTTTTGCACGGTTTATGGAGTGTTGTGAACACATGAAAATCTGATTTCTCTGGAACACAGATAGTAGGAAAAAGCTATAGAGAAATGATCGGGTGGAGTATTGGAATTCACAGTGGCCTCCTAAAGGGGCTGAACCAGGAAGGTAAATTAACAGCTTTAAAGCTCTTTAGTTAAAGGAGAGAACCTATTTCTATAGATTGTAGGGATGGATAAGGTGTTTTGGGAACATATCCTACTTTTATATGTTTGAGTCTTTAAAACTCACATCTGGTTTGGAGACAATTACTTGAATAGTAAAAACTATTGTTTGGACATTGCTGTTTTAAGAGCCTTTAAAGCTTTGTAGAGATTTTGATACAAGTATTTTTTTACCAGTATAAAACATGGAGGTGCACTAATATAAATCCAGTGTAAGCATGAGGAGAATCAAGTTCTTTATCATGCTTTTAAAATCTACCAAGTGAGGGAAGCATGGATGATTTGTAAGTAGTCAACTGGCATATGGTACCATTATGATAACATCATGTTCACAGCACTTTCCAGATTGATATACAACCTTTCTAAAATAAGCCCTGCAGAAAAATAAAGAAGAATGTAAAGTCATTTAGCAGCCAACACGCTGTTGGCACAGCACAGGACACTGGGAGGTGACTTCTCTGACACTCAGGGTGTCACATGAGTTGTGCTCACAGTCTAGTACCTGCTGCCAGGCAGTCACTCCAGAGAAGTGCCCCTGCCCCCTGTGTGCTGGTTCCTGCTCTCTGAATGCACCAGGAAATGCTGCTTGCATTCATTCCACAGCCCTGGCCAAGTCGTGGGGTTAGCACAAGGTATGGAATTTGTTTCCCAGGAGGAAGTCCAGTATTAAGGCCTTTTTTTAGCAGTGGAAGAGAGAGGCTGGGGTTACCTGGGGATGGAGGCCGAATTATCCTCTAGTTCTGGATGGAAATATCCAGACTCAGATTGAAACTGTCTCATTGGCCTGCTGTGTCATTTATGGTTCTCGAGGAACAGGAAAATCATAAATATTCTTAGAAGCAGGAGCCTTGACAAGACAAACTGCAGCAATGTTTCACTATTCAAAGGGCTTTTATCTACTTGCCACAGCTAGCTTAATTCTATTAAAGAATTAAAACAATGACACTTTATTAAAGCATAAATTTTACTTTTGTTTGCCTTCATTTAAATGCACAAGCTGTAAATATAATTTTAAAGAAGTGCTGGCTGAATAATTTGAACTCATATTAACTTCTGGGCATTAAAATGGATATGGCAAATCAAAACCATTAAAGTCATAACACCTACCATTCCTCAAAGTGAGGAAAAATGTCTGATATAACAGTGTTCTTCACCCCTTCTCCTCTTCTAATTTCCTTTTCCCTGCATATTCCACAGAGGCATTTTAGCAACCAAACAGGACCCATCAGTTATTTTATAGATACAATGCATGCATCAGAAAATGTAATTCTTGGTGTTGTTATGCAATGTTTTCTCCAAACACCATGTGAGTAGTCATGCCCTGAAACTCCAAGGAGAGAGGAGTTCTATGACTGTGTTGATTTGCAAAGACTGGGCTTTTGGAGGCTTGTTTTGGCAGGGGATGTCACCTTTAGGATGAGTTGCCTTCGGGATATGACACCTGCCCATTTCCTCCGGGGAGCTCAAGGCAGTCCATGGCAGTCTGCTGGGCCAGACCAGGCCAGGCATCCAACTTGTGTACGTCAGTGTGGTGGGGTGGATCCCAGCCTTTCATAATAATGCCTTGTTTTCATTCTACTTGTAAAGGAAGACTAAAAACCTTAGGGTAAATGAATGAACGAACAAATTTGAAAATTATCATTTGTAACTCTAAGTTTCAGTTTAGCTGTGATGAGTTTTGATAGCTGTAGTGTTAAAGAATGACAGAGCTGAGCATGTAGCAAGTAGGAGCTGTGGTTTTGCTGGTTTTCTGTAAGCTTTCCCTGATGATTTTTGGATGGAACCCTAAGTAATCGAGGTAATTTTTCAGCTGGAATTGTCGTTGCACTGAGTAACGTAGAACTTGTTTTGAGGAGCAAAGTACAGTAACTGCAGTCACTGACCAGAACTACTGGTAATAACTTTGCCAGAACACTGTGAAATACTTGAAAATTAAATGCTCCAACAAATCAGTTTTCTTTGGTGGTGGTTACTGTAAATTACCTCAGGAAGTCCTTTTGGGTTGGATTCTTTTGTGCCATTATAGTGTCTTAAATTATGTATTATGTGTAGGGCAGGGAAAACATCAGTTGCCTGTAGGATGTGTTAATAGTAATTGAGGATTGATTAGATGGAGTCTGTGCAGTGAGGGCTACTGGGAAGGACACAGAAATGACAAGAGAGTTGAATTATCTTTACAAAATATTCATTTATATTAAATACTGGTGGTCAAATATACAGGAAGATCTGGGAGCTGCACATGGAAGGAGACTCATTTGCAGTGCCTGTTGCAGGAGAGGATCCATCCACTCGTTACCCAGCACTGGGTTATGAATTCTGCAGGGCAGAAATTGTGATTTATGGGAACTGAGGTCTGTGCAATGACAAAATACCATCTGCTGCTTGTGGTCAGAAGGTAGCAAATGAGTGAATGCAGTAGGTGTTCTTAACACTTGAAGCAGATGCTACATCCATTCCAATCCACGGGAATCTGGAAAAGTTTTATTTTTCTTACTCTATTTTGATTTATATTGTACCACTCTGGCTCATGAAGATGTAAGTGAAATTTATTTCTCAAAATATGTTCCGTGGGATTGTTTGTGGATGATCTGAGCCCAGCCTGGAAACTGAGCTTGTTCCTCTTGCTCTGATCTGTAAGATGCAAAAAATGTGGGAACTCTGTATAAGGGGCAAACGAGGTTAAACAGAAAGGCAATGGGAAATAGCTTGGCAGGCAGAGGTGTGTGGGTAGGAAGGACACAGAAAGACACATATATAGGAAAAAGCGAGAAAAAGAAACACAAAATTAAGAACATAAACAAGAAGGGACAAAGAGGCAACTAAACAAAATTCAGCAACAGATTAAAGGCTCACTCAGAAATCACTGAGTTGAGAATGTGAAGTGAGGAATCAGATCTGTGTCTGGTGTGCAAAAGCCTTTTGCTTGACAGAAAGAGACATAAATAATTAGCAGAATGCTGCTGCACTGAGTAGTGTCCAGCATCTAACACTGGTAGTTTCTAGATAATCCAAGCATCTTCCCAATTTTTTTGCAAATGGGTTTTTCCCCCCGCTCTCCTATTGTCCTGCAGGTCAAACTTAATCCTTAAGCTTTCTTAAGGATTAAGTTTCCCACTTGAGGGACAGGTTAGTAGAGTATTAAGCAGAGGAGAATTCTGGGGTCTATGTTCCCCTTGTAGTACAGAGCTAAGGTTGGGGTTTTCTTTTGCATGCAGGCATTGAAAGGCAGGAGATCTACTTAAAATAATGTGCACTGGAAGCTCAATATAAACTCCGAGTTCTGTTGACTTTTGTAAGAGAAACATGTTTGCACAGTACTCTCAATGAAATAGGCTCTGGTGTTCACACACAGCCAGCATTGAGCAGACTGCTGAAGGGGAGTGTCCTGAGCTTGCAGAAGTGCTGGGATGTAAATGTTGGTGACATAGCCTGGTGGGTTTAGCCAAAGGGACACGGAACTGTTGGGCTCTGATCGTTCTGTGCTGCTGAAATGTGCTCAAAGCAGCAGTCAGAGAGGGAAGGACTGCTGTGTCTGTGCTGCTTTTCCTCCTGCTGATGGAACACGGGCTCAGTTTGGCCACTGCTTGGTTTTGCCATTGCCAACAGGCAGCAAGATGCCTGGATTAATGCTGGATTTACTTTAATGAACCCTTGGGAACCATGGAATCATAGAATATCCTGAATTAGAAGGGACTCACAAGGATAATTGAAGTCTGACTCCTGGCTCTGCACAGGACACCCCAAGATTTCCACTGTGTTCCTGAGAGCATTGACTCTCTACGGAAAAGTTACTTTTTGAAATTTAAAAGCATTTTCTTTCCATATTCCATGATGCTTGCATACCACTTATTTTTTCCATTGGATGGCAAAAATAAGAAGTGCTGTGAAGTCCTAACTCCTGCATTAGAGCTCTGGAGAAGAAATGGTGCAAGTCAGCGTGCATAAAAATAGCCCAGTAAGGAAGGAGGGACGAGCTTGACTTGTGTGTGAGGGTAAGCACATCTGCTCTCCTGAATCATCTGGTGAGCAGTGTGAGGAATGCAGCCTTAAAAAGTTGTGTCACTTCAGGTAAATGCTCCAGCCACAGGGAGAAAGATGTTTGAGCACATGTGGTCCCTGTTCAGGCCATCTGACCCAGCCAGCAGAGAGCAGTGCTGGAATGTTTGCATTTCACCCTGAACCCCAGCTGCCAATTGGACTCTCTTCCCAGCTAAAATCTTGGATGTCTGTGTAGGAATTCAAAGAGATCTGGTGTTGCATGTCGCCTGTCATACAAGAAAAAAATACTTTGATACAAGTATTTTCTTACATTAGCATAGTAGCTTGTCATTCATTATGTAGGAATTAATAAGGAACAAAAAATTCTTCTTGTCTAGCTAAAGCTAATTATTCCAAGGCATGAGAAACTGAGGAGTTTGGAAATAGGATAAGGTGGTCTTTGTGCCATTCCCCTTCCTACTGTAATATTTCCAATTGCACACAAGACTTCAATCTACACACTGTAAGCCAACAATATATCCTGTGTTGCTTACTGGTGTGTTTAACACACCTTATGAATTTGCTGTGCGAAGGCAACACTTGATTTTTAAAAGGCTCTTTCAAACTGAGTTTCAAACCAAGTCCATGATGGTGGGAAGTGCTGGCAGCTGAGACATTCAACTGCACTGAAGCCTTGTGTTCTTTGAAGATGAGACTTTTCAGAGATGTGTAGGACAGTGAGTATTTAAGGACACACAGTTTCTTTGGGTGTCTTTACATAAAATATAGAGATCTTCATTCCGCTTGAGACCCTTGAGCACTTTAGTAAATTTGATATTAAGTAATAAATGTTATGGCAAATGTTGTTTATTTGATAAATCTACTGCCAGAAAAACTGCTGTATTATAGGATCAGGAGAGGAGAAGCCTGTTCTTGGCTTTGTCAAAGGCTGTCTCTAATACCAGGGCCTTCTACTTTCTATGCATACTAATGCTCCTGATATTTTTTTAAATCTTAACATATTTGTAGAGTGTTCCAAGATCCTGTGCAAAGTTCTTGGGAGCACTGTAGGCATCCCTAGGCAAATTAGTCCTGCATTAGCTATAGATCAGTCTGCTCTGCTCATTTCTCTTAATTTTATGGAGGTGACTGCTGCCAGTTGCTGCTAAGTCCAAAGCCAAGTAGTTCTGTTCCAGTTTGTTGCTGTATTTTGTGCAGTTGGATGAGCATAGTTTCATTCCAGAAGATTTGATTTTTTTCTCAGCTATCTGAAGTCTGCTTGAAAATAGAACCTGATATGTAAACAAACTCCTCTGATAAAATCATACTGAATTTCCCTTTTAATTTCTAATCAAGCAGAAGCTTTCATAAAAAAGTTTGGTGAGCAGGAGAAACACTATTCCGAGAAACTATTTAGTACTAAGTCAACTGTGGCAGCATCGATTCTGCTCAAAATGCCACAGAAGATGAACACAAGCACAAAACAATTCTAATTATTTAAAATATTGCTTGCTGTGATAGAACTGTGAGTTACACACATCTCTTTTCTTCAGCTGGGACAGGATCTGGTTTTGAACCAGTGTTTGATGTCAGCTGTCCAGGTGTCTGTTGCTTCAGCTTTTCCAACACTTGTAAGTCATTAACAGCCTCACTGAAAACCAGCTGAAGTTAATGAGTGTATTTCAAAGGACTCAGAATTTGGACCTAAATAAAGAGGCACTATGCTGGTAAATGTCATTAAAACATATTTAAGTTAAATAAGACTCTGTTGCCTAATTTAGAAACCAAACCAAAACCCAAACTAAGCTCGCAAAATGAAACAATTTGTTTTAAAAAGCAGAACACAATGGAACTCCTAAATGCATTTCTAACTATGTAAATTCTGTTAAAGTCACATTTATGTTCCCTTAGTCAAGCCACTTCCTCGTGATATGTTCTGTGCTAATCAATATCCAAACAGAAAGAAATTGAACTTGCAAATGATGAGGCACTCCTTGGGTTTCTCCACTTGCTCCCTAAAGCTTCATGTCAAACACAGCAGACAAATCTTCACATCTAAATAATTCATCTGCAAATGATGGGAACAAGAGGAGAGGAATAAAAAGACAACATTGTTCCATGCTAAAATACAATAATGCATTAAAATTAATCAATTTCCTCCTGCTGGGGAACAATCATTTAGAAAACATTTTAATTACCAAAACTGAATAATGGGATCAGTGTTTTTGAGAAGGTTGGATTCACCCTACTGAGCACTGGAGAATCCTCTTCACAGGAGCCCATAAAAATATTGCTGTTTTCAAGTTGCTGCTTTCAATCATGAGACTTCTGGAGAGAAATCAGATTTTTTCACAGCAGCTTTTAAGGAATATGTGGAGTGGACAGCAGGCCTGTGTTAACTGTTCTGTGCCCAGAGCTTGCCTTGCATATGCTCTTGTATTTCTCTTTCTTTTGGATGAGGATTTATTGTGCATTGCCTAATACATATCTAAAGTCAAAGCCAAAGTGTTTGGCTGCAACATCAGACAGTGTTGTAAAGTTGTAAAAATAACATTCTTGTATCTATATTCAGCCTCACAAGGAATGGAAACGTGCAGGAATCGACCAGCTCAGTCCTTGTCTTGGCTGACAGTGGTGTTCCAGGAGAATGGTTGTGGTTATTCCATAGGGATAATGACTTTGGATTTCAGAATTTGCCATGGAAGAACTTGCTTTTCCGTCTGATGCAGGAGGGTCTTGGTCTCCAGCTCTGATTTCCTGGGCATTTTTCAGAGATCTGAATTTCAGAGACGTGAGTCACTAACTTTAAAATATATGGTGACCCAAGGAATAACCCCTACCTGGCCATCTGGGAAAGCTGGAGGAGACTGTAACAAAAAAAGTGTTTGTAGCAGTAGTTTCTGCCCCTAGATGGGGTATTTTTGTCTAAAACACTTTATGTCCCTTTTACTTTTTTGTCCTATAATATCATGGAAAGTTTTGCTTTGCCCTAGGCGTGACAAGGCAGGCACAGAGCCACTTTTACTAACGGGGTGCCCAGAGCAGCTGGGGCTGCCCCTGGAGCCCTGGAATGTCCCAGGCCAGGCTGGCCAGGGCTGGGAGCAGCCTGGGACAGTGGGAGGGGTCCCTGCCCGTGGCAGGGCTGGAATGGGGTGGGATTTAAGGTCCCGTCCCACCCAACCATTCCGGGATTCTCTGGTATGAGTCTCTGAAGTCCCTCGGCTGAGGGGATGGGGAGGGTCTCCTGAGGAATCTGTTTCACAGGAAGATGACAGCAAGTCTTGCACGGGGTGTTTGTACTGAGAGGGTGAGAGCTGGGATTCCAGTCTGTACCAGTCGTGGGAGGGGCACAGGGCTTGGCAGGGGCGTCCTGGAGCTTTTATTCCACAATTGAGGACATTGGTCAGCAAAATGATTAAATAAAGGGTACCTGGGTACCTGCTGAAGATTGAGTCACCTGAGGGATGAGTTTGTTGAAGCTGCCCCACATGAATTTCAGGAGCATTTTACACTGATTGGGGTCTTCAGTGTGTGCTCAGGGTAAGCTTCCATCTCAATACTTTGCTGAATCAGGATATTAAGTTTGCAAAGAAAATTAAAATAGATTCACTGAGAATGATGTAAATCTTTATGCTCATAGAAGGGCACAGAAGCAAAGTGAATATCCTGGTCATAAAAGTACCTTGTAACTCGTGGAATGAACGAAGCTCCCAGAATGGTTATTACATGCTGTATTTTCTGTTTTGGATTATTGAAATAGAATTACTGAGAATTAAATTGTATAAAAGGCATTTTCTTTTTTATTTTCATAATTATTCTTTCATCCACATAAAACTTTTTTCTATCTTGCAGTAGTCTTGGTTGGTACGGAAAATTGCTGTAGCATAAGTAAAACCAGTCTAATTGAGATTCATAAATCCACTTTTTAACCAGTACAATTAGGAATAGTTATTATAGACCAGCTGGAAAACATTAGGGATGAAAATTTACCATAGGAAGGGGTTTTATGTGTTTGAGACATTGTTTGATACCAAAACCTAAATTAGATCACCAGAGAAATGAACCTGCTATTTGAAATCTAATTTGTGCACAGAAAGTTAATTCTGAATATTCCTATTGAAAAAAATTTATTATTAGGTCTTGTTAAACTACCTATTTTTAATGGAAGTCTGACTTTCATAATGCTTTCCCTATAATTAAAATATGAGAAGTAGCAACTTGATTACATTGAGTGCATTTGTGTCCAGTGGCTGTGTAATAAACTTTGGTGCAAGTCAATCCTATTATCTATTATGATTTTTGAAAGTAGAGAAGTTTTTTGGGCCTAATTCCAACCCACCTCAATTCAAAGGAATTGTTCAATTGGTGTGGCTGGGACAAGGATTTTAGGAACCTAAGCACAGCTTTTAAGCATATTCACATACAGCCACTTCAGTATCTAAGACTCACATTTTAAAATTCTGTTAAGTAAAAGAGCTTTTGAGAAAATATATTTCTTAAGACTTTAACTAATAATTCATATTGGTTATGTATAATGCTCAATTGCAATCAATGGACGATATTATGGAAAATCCATTCTCAACTTTTGGTTGAGTTTTCACTTTCCTCCTGTTGCAATTCAGGTTTTATTTGGAAAGTGATGTTGCCACAAAGAAAGAATGCTTTTAGCCTAATTGAACTGAGTGTCTTTAAACAACTTCTCATCAGTCAACTTTGGGGCTTTTTTTCTTATTTGTGGTTAATTGTATTTCCCTCCTGGAAAATTGGACAAATCAATGTAAAAGCAAGAAGATAATTATTAATTTTTTAGGATAAATAGGGAAGCCAGGTTAGCTATCCTAAGGCATCTGTGAACAATCCAAATCAAGGACGTAAATGCACTGCAGTCAAATGTTTTACACCATTGATAAATTTGACACGTTTATTACTCATCTAATTAAATTGTGCATGCAGAGCAGGCAGGAACCAACAATGTATGCAGATGTCACATGGATATTTAGTACACTGCTGATTAAGATCAGCTCGTTTACATCACACTGGGCTGATTTGTTATGATCAAACAAAACATGTTCAACAGAAAAGAAAATGATTGAGCCAAATTCCATTCTCTGGAAGTTGGAGACTCAGCAGTTTTCCCAGGATCATGTGGGTGAAATCCTCGGGAAAAGAGGGCAGGAGCAGCCAGGTGCTCTCTTGCAGCACCTGTTTGGCTGGGAATGCTCTGGGAGTGTTTTTGTGATGCACAGAGGGAACACAGCAACACACACAACAGGTGCTCAGGCAGAGAAAAAGAAAAGAACTCTCCAGTTTATTGTTGACCTCGTATCTATCAGTTTCTGGACAGTGACCAGAGATTGGACAGAGAAGTTCCCACCTCTCCATCTCCACTGGTCACTTGAGAAGTCCATCAGGTGATATCTTTTCACAAAGGAATGCAAACATGATCCTTGTTTGTCTTACAGTTCATGAGAACTGACTCCATTATACCAAAACAAATGAGAAGGCTGATTTTCAGGGATGACATAGGAGCACACAGGAGGTGTGGCTGTACCTGTGGGACGCCCTACACTGGCAGAAGTAGTGCTGTGTGGTGTTCCTGTGGCCACAGTGTGCCAGGATTTGGGAGGGGAAGCTGCTGAGGAAGGCCAAACCCAAGGAAGCTGTTTAGGAAAGCCAAACAGTCCATGGTTTGACACTTCATGTTTAATCTTTGTAACAACAAACCGATTGAGACAGACAGCAGAACTGCCTGAGTTCCCTGTCTTTTGTACAGACCCCAGTCCCCACAGGCTCCTTGTTCACCTGCTCTTCCAAAACCTGCAGCAACAATCAAATCAGTCCCTTAGCAGTAGGAGCTGGGCTTTGCCTTCCTGTCAGCCCTCTCCTCTAAGCCATTCCATTGGGAGGTACCAGTGAAGGGAAGGAGCATCTCTGCCTCCTCCTTGACAAGCACGAGGCTTCCAAGGTTTGCAGGCAGCGAGGGGAGGTCAAGGTGGGAGTTCTTTAGCTGGGCTTTGTCTCTCTGCCTGTATAACTCAACTCAGGCCATGGCCTGAGTGACATCCAGCTCTCGGGGAGGAAGGGTGCACCACAGCAAGGGCTTCGTAATCAATATTTTTCTGCCTAACTTTATGAACTGGGTTATCACCTCAGAAGGTGATTTTATTTGTTAGGTAATCAAACTGGCTTGTATTCACTCCAGAGCCGTTTTATTTCGGGCAATTAATTACCACTTTTTATTCCTTCCAAATTTACTTTTTAAAGAATTGCAATGCCAGGGGCTTTCTATTTCTGGCAAGACTAGAGTAGTGCCAGGATTGGGGTACACACATCCATATGTGTCAAATCCCTGCAGTAGCCTACTTGTTTTATCATGGAATCCTGTGAAGGGAGATAGCACAAGGATAAATACCAGGGAAAACCTGTGCTTGCCAATAATGGAAAGCAGAGATATAAAGACTTTGCTCATCATCTGGCTGGAACTCCAGAAAGCAGAATTCTAAATGTGGAGATTTTCTGATTCCCAGCCCTTGAGTCTGTAGTTTTTGGCACTATCTGAATCAGAGAGAGTTTGAGACCTGGACTGGGACTGTTGAGGGTTTGGGATACGAGAAGTGGCATTTGGGAATTCCACGTGTAAATGGGCAGAACCAAGGTGCTTTCTAGGGATCTCTTAGCCCAGCACCACCAGAGCTATAGGCCAGAAAATAGGATGGAAATAATCTAGATGACAGATCTAGGTTTAGGAAGAATAATCACAGGTCTCAGTACATTTGGATATAAAAGCAAACGTTTCTGGGGACTTTTTGTTTCCTGCTTTCAGAACTCTCAGGGAATCTAGTAGGATTTCAGGCCTTTCATTACTTTGAGCTTTGACTTCTTGAGAGTGTGGAGGTCTGCTCAGTTCACTGGACTGTGTCTAAAACAAGAATATTCCTTTCTGGCCCTGCAACCAGGAGGAGACAAGGAGATTGCTGATAAGAAGTTGATAATGCTTTAGTTTATACTAGTATGTACTTTTACAGCTAAAAAGCTGATGTAATTCAGCAGAGACACCATTAACTTCAGCAAATTTAAAGCACTTCTATAAGAGAGCATGAAACTCATCCCATGATTTGATTTTGCTGCTGTATTTTCAATCTGGTTAGGGGATAACTCAATAACATTTTCCAGTCAGCTCCAAATTAAATGCGAAATCTTTGTTCTTCAACTGAATAACTTCTAACTTGGAAATAGCCAGAAATATCCTTCCCTGAACATCCTGTACCTGGAGGAAATGTTGTGCCTCATACAAGGACCGTGGTTTTGGCCACTGGTAAAAGCATGTCCTATGGCTTTGTCTCAGAAAATATATTCATTTTAATCTGAAACTCTGCCATTACCCCTCTTAATTCACTTCCTTACAGAACTACAAAGCACTTTAGGTGTTTCTAGTTTTTAGCTGGTATTTAAATCTCTCAGTACAAATTCCCAGTCTGTTACTGTAAGTTTATTAAAAGAAGTTGTACATATTCCTATACAGTTTGTGTTTCCAGGTGCTCCTCCTTCCTTGTGTCCCACACATTCTGAACCTTCCCAGGCTTTACAAGGCTCCTTAAAATTTAGATTTTGTCCTGGTCTACTTTGGTGATTTTATTGCCTCACTGAATTCTTCAGTGGTGCAGAGGAAATGAGCATTGGACAAAAATAAGGAAGGGACCTTAAAGGGACCATTCCAGTTGTTTTAGGTGTAAATTTCAGGGGGAAACATGTCATTACTGAAGGTCTTCCTCTTCTCTGATGTTACAGGTTTTTTTCCCCCGACACTGCTTTCATTTTACTACAAACTTTATCTCGATAATCAAATCCAGCCCACTACAAGACATGAGGTCTCTTCTTGCCGTGGCCAAGTTCACATGCATAATTCCCTTTAATACAGCAGCACATCAAGAGGAAAAGACACCACTTGGTGCTCTCAAAAACTCAGCTTCAATATTAAAACCCACAGTTGTACCTGGATCTGTCTGGTGTCAGAACACGGAAGAGCACATTTTTCAGTCATTTAAAATACATCAGTCAAATGGTATCTGAGTGTACCTGCTGGCTTCATTGACCCTCATGTGTTTAAGAAACAACAAGTTATTTGGATATAAATGTAGAGCTGACTGACAGGATGAGCACTTCTGGTTAACATCATTTACAGTTTCTTTTGAAAATGAGGATATAGAGAATTATCTTTGAACCATCTGCTGGAACCTTGGAATACTTTGAGTGATGCTTTACTGGTCATCATTAGGAAATATTTCAAATTGAAATCCTCTGTTATGGGAGAGAAATCTTCAGGAAAATTACACTCTTCTATGTTCTTTGTGTAATTAGAAGGACTTTTCTCAGGTCTGTGAGCAGGGGAGTTTAGGGAGAAGATAGGAGATGGATGCACACCTAAACTTCTATATATATATATAAAATAAATTCTGTGTGTGTGTAAATATATAAAATTTGATTATTCAATAGATTTTATTTTCTGGAGTTTTGATTCTATGGTTTTCCCTTTATTTGGTTAAAGAAAGGTAATTTTTTCCATATTGCTGACAAAAGAGTTCATAGTAGGTATATACTTGGGTATAGATGGTACAATGCACATGACAGCAATGGCAATATCAGCAGCTTCCTGTAGATTTTTGGGGTCAGTATTCAGTTGTAGGAGTAATGTAAAATCATGTCTATTTTTTAAGCATATAGCAGAATAAAAATCCCCAAATTACAGCAGTACCTCAAAGTTATAATTACCATGAGACCTTACCATAAACAGTAGGAATTTTCTGGGTTTTGAAGACTTCTAAACTTCTGTGTGAGGAGCTGCTGACCTTTGCAATGCGCTTTTCTCAAGCAGCAGAGAAACGGAAATTTGCCCATGACAACTTTTAGTCATTTCAGATCGCAGGGAGAATATTTCTCAAATTTATATGACAAAGCTGTGCTGAGATCTTGAAAATGTTTCTTTGGCTACCAAGAGCTCCTTGTTTGAGGCTGCTAATGGTGCTGTGATAAAGTCTCAAGCTCTCTCAGTGTCCCCTGCCCACCCCCGAGGTTTTGTAGAGTCCTCAGACAGTTCCATGAAGAACGTGACAGCCAGGGCTGCACAGACACAGCTCAGGGCAGCTCCCTGGAACTCTTCACTCTCAGATGATGGGCTTGTGTTATCCCGAGCTGGAGGAAGCTGCCTCTTTCTCCTCCTCCTCTTTCTCCTCCTCTGATAATCACCACGAGATGTTTGGTGCTTCCAAAGAAGGCTGAGTCGCCCTGCCTGCTTCACTCAGTTCTTTTCATCTCCTGCTCTCGATGGAATGTCATTCAATATCACATCTCGGTTCAGTTCACTGCACAGCAAAGATTGCACTGGGGTGTTTGGAAGCAGCTTTTTTTCCTGGGGCAAATGCACCACATTGTGTAGGATTGGCAAAAGCTCCTGTTTTGTGTTTCTCTAGCTCGCAGGCGTGGCTCATCCTACCCTCTGCTGCTTTCAGTCTGTCAGAGGCACCATTGTCCCATTTTTCACCGTGGAAGCCACCTCGAAATGCCTTTGAGGAGAACAAAGGAATAGGCAAAGCCACGTGGCTGTGTTAGAGCAGGCTGGCTGCTACATAAACCTCTGAGACTGGGTGAGACTTCAGGTAGGATGTCCCACGAGGGACATTTTATCCTGGAGCAAGGATAGAAGAAATTTAGTGGGTATTCACTGGGGCAAAACTTGCACTGAGGCAGCAGGTCAAGGGGAAGGAGTGTAACTGAGAAAAACCCGGGGAAAGTGTGCTGCTGTCTTTTTTGTTTTATCTTTTTCAGCAGATGTTCTCAGTCTTATTCTCCATTTCAAAACGAGGAATATTTTATATTATTTATAGCTATTATATTATTCCCCATTCCAGAATGGGAAATACTCAGTGACTCCCAGATTAGTCCATACATGTTCTGAGGAGAGTCCAGCCTGAGTGAATAAAACAGGAGTGTGAACCTGACAAAGGGGCTCTCCTGGGGTGGATTCTTGGCAATGCTTTGTGATTTGTAGGTCTATAGGAAAGCAGTTCAATATGTGTTTATTTTTAATAGATCCATAAGTCAGTTACTGTCAAAGGGAAAAGTGTTGTCAACTCCTGAACTGAACCGATCCACACGGGATCTGTTTTGGGAGAGATCTTTGCAAACTGAGCCATCCAAAATCATAAAGAAATCCCAAGGCTACAAAAAGATTTGCAAAAGATGTAACTCTAAAATCACAATGTCTTAATCTTAACTGAACGATGGCAGCAGTGTCACCAAGCTGCTCGAAGCCCTTTGTTTCACATGCCCTATGCAAAGAACGTGTGCTCAGGATCTGATCTACCCTTGGCTTGCCTGAGCACTATGTGATAAAAAGCAGCTTCCTACAAAATCTCTCCATCTCTGAATGTTGAAAGGACATTAATTTATGAGTTCACATTCCTCTTACTGTGACACATTCCCTGCTTTGTGGAGAGCTCCTCTCCATCCTTCATATGCCCAGCCTGGAGGCAGCAACTCCCCAGGCCTCTCCAGCAGGGAATTCTGGAGCCTGTGCTGGGAAAGGGGCAGGTTGGGACTGAGACAGTTCTTGGACACAAAAGAAATTAATCCTGAACTTGTGCACCAAGTGATCCTAGACCAAAGCCTTTCTGTTCCATGCCTTAGAATGGTTGGAATGATCAGAATACAATGGAAACGCTGTGATATATTTATTAATATCTTCCCCATAATTAATTCTCTTTAAAATATTACTGCCTCCCTTTTTTCAGGCCTGCTGTGTGAGGATGACCTTGCCTTTCTTCTTTTCAGCTGTGCCCATACACATCACTTGTAGCTTCCTACTGTAGGACTATAAATCCTCAGCACCACTCAGACAAGAACAGATGATTCAGTCCTATCTGGTGCATTAATGTACAATCAGGCAGAACTTAAACCACAAAGGGAGCCTTGTTGATTGTGTCATCCCAAGGCATGAGGCAGGAAGTGGAGAGACAATACCGGGCATTTACTTCACAGATGAACAACTTTTGATCTTGCAAATTTTCGTGCGTTTGCTTTTGTGTAACTCTTACATAAAGTCTTGCATGGCTGCTGCACCATCACTGAGTTGCTCTGTATGCAGCACATCCTCTTCCTATGTTCCCTGTTTAGAAAGCTAAGCACAGCCTTCATGGGAGATTTGGAAGAGCTTCAGTGACTCCTGTGCACCATGAATTTGCTACTTTTTCAGCTTGTATTTTAAGCTGAAATTCAGGAGAAAATCTCTTCTTTGCTGTGCTCCGGGGTGTCACCTTCAAACCATCTGTAACTGGCCTGTGGAAAGGGATCGAGAAGTTTGCCAGACACAAAACTTTTCCTCACCCAATTTCTTTTTGCATTTATTGATGATTTATTATGCTGTAAAATGTCCTCATTTGCACCCTGAAATACTCTCCTCCCTTCTCATAAAATGAAAAATCTTCAAGAGCAGTTTTTAAAATTTATAAGTGGAGGAAAGCCTCAGACTTGTGGAAACAGGATTTGCTCAAGTTTATGCAGTAAATCAGTGTCAAGTGACAAGCAGGACCACTCTAATCCACTAGAATCAGTCCAGATCATTAGTTTATTACAAACACTCTTTAAAGAAATAAACAGGATATTTTTTCCTTCAGTTCTTTGCTCTGTGATAGCTTATATTTTATTGAGAACATCCAGCTCAATGAAACCATGTGCTTTTAGTGGACGTTCCTGGCATAGAAATATGTTGTCAATGCTCTATTGATCTTACCTGCACAAGCCAGTCCAACAATGCAGTGTAACTTTAATTTCTTTGGATAGTTTGTTCTTTCTTGACTGACTCTGCATCTTCACAGACTTAGTCTCCACGCCTGATTAATATTGTAATTCTCATATTATCTTCTTACATGGTGGAAGGTTCAGATACCTGTTAGAGAAACTGTGTAAAATCTTTATCTCCCCCCTCTTCCCCTCCATTCCTACAGATTTGACCAATGCAGGACCTTAACACCTTTTAAATCCTTTCTTAAAAACTTTATTTACCTTCTCCATGGTCCTTCCAATACGGGAAGAGTATTGAAGTGATGGAGTTTATGCAAGAGCAGTATACCTGCAAAGCAGCTTTGCAGTCCATTCATTAAACTTTTTTTTGTCTCACGTCCATGTAACAAATAGTTGCCATTTCCTTTTCAAGACAGCAGATGGTTACAATAAAAGCCGTTGAAGATCAATTCATAATTTTTGGTGTAACTCAACATCCTGGCCTAAATGGTGGTTTTGTCTCCTGACACAGCACTTCTTTTATTTCATTTCCTCTGAATATTATATCATAACAAATGTGGTGCTCCTTGCAGCATGCTTTAATGTGGAAATCCCAGTGTTAAAAATCAATGAAGTTAATTAGTAGTGATGAATGAGTGAACATTAATTGCCAGACTGGCCATTAGGATTGCGGGCGGTCAGAGCTGTCAGAGGGCTTTAACTGCTCAGCCTCAGCTCAGATTGTTTGTTGCACTGTAGGCAGTTTGGTTACTTTTATCATAATGCTAATTAAACCCCTTGAATAAAATCTGTTACTGAAGGATGTAAGTTACCTATCACCAGATCTGCAAAAATGTATCAGTGTATCTTTTCTCTTTGTTAAATTAACAGGGCCATTGTCCTGCTCTGTGTGACGATGGGTCAGTCTGGAGCAGCACAGTTGACTTCATTAGAATTATTTGAATTTACCACAGTGTGACTGAAATAAAAACCCTGTCAGTTGTGATTTATTTGCTGACTTGCTATGCCTCAGATTCTCCTTACTATTCACTGAGTAACTCTACAGAGTAAACAGCCAGGGTATGAAAGTGGCTTTCCCCTGCTCCAGTACCACAAGCAATGAGGCAGAGCTGTGCAGTTATTTGTACTCGGGGGTGGAACAGATCCTGGCTCTGCTAGCAATTAGTACCGAGTTTTTCATTATCATTTCCTGGCTATCCTTCGCATCGGTGATGTGCAGGGCTCTCACACAGCGTGGCTGGGGCAAAGTTTGAGAATGTCACAGAGCTTGAAAAGCCCCCCTTCCCTTTCATTATGTCATGAAAGAAGAAGAATGCCCAATCCCAAAGAAAACCCTTTTCTTTGGGCATGACATAACCTCTTTCGTATTTGAAAGTGTAGTGCCAGAAGTTGAATTGCTTGCTATTTAATCTTTACTAGAAGCAGCACAATTTAGCCTTTGGAGGGGAGGAATTGGAGAACAGAAACAAACAGAAATACATGACTGTCTTTCTGGTACAGATAGCTATTAATGGACTCTGAGGCAGGCCAAGCTCTTGCTCAGAGCACAGCAGTTTTTTATAAACCAACAGAGGTCTTTTGGTCTTTGTGGCATTACGCTTTCCTGCTTCTAAACAAAAAAGAAATAAAGCTTGTGTTCAGTTGATGAAATGTAAACTGACTTTCTCTAAAAGGAAAACTCCTGCCCTCACAGTGGGTTATGCAGTTATTTTCCAAACTGAGTCCAGGTTACCAATTTAAGAGTCAGACAAATTATCAAATATTCTGAAATTCTGATTTATCCTTTTTTCCCCTTATATCTTTATTTGCCTGATGTTTTCCAGCCAATATATTTGAGTAGAAGGGCATATTTATACTCTGTAAATGAACCCTTCCCATGTCAGCAGTTGGGCTGGGTGGGCTGTGACTCAGAGCCAGAATTAAGGTTTGTTCTGAGAAGCCCAGCTCAGTGTGGTCAGGTCACAGCTGGAGCATGTAAATTCTAAATGCAGAAATTATAGCTTATTCTTGTGGCCTAAATTAGTTGGCAAAGTATCTGAAAATTAAGAAGTCAACATGCATCAATTACTTGCTGGGTTTGAAAATCTTTTTCTAGCTACTGCCTGTGTCCAAACTCCCACCTCACAGAAGAGCTGTCCTTCCACAGCCTGGATAAACAGGGAAATCCCTAGCCAGATTTTCCCAACAGGCTGAAAAAAAGGAGGTTATGTGCTGAGATTTCAGAGATCTCTCATCTTTCCCTTTCCTTGTTTAAAAAAGATAAAAAAGGAGAAAGTTAAATATAAAAAACCATTCACATTATACTAAGAGCAAAGAAAATTAGGATTCGGAAATAAAAAAAATTAAACCTATTTGTTTGGTTGGAACTACATGATCCTTGAGGTCCCTTCCAACCCAAGCCTTTCTGTGATGATTTCTATGATTCTGATTTTTAATTTCTGATTCAGATTTTAATTTCTATTCTCTACAGATGGGTGTGTACGCAGCCTCTTGGGCACTGCAAGTGAATGACATTTAATCCTTGGTGCACTAGAGCTTGTCTGAAACTGTCCTAAAAGTATTATAATAAATTAATTAGAGTAGACATTTTTAAACCAATCAATTTTGATGTAATTATCATGTTGGTGTTCATTACTAAGCAGACAGAACAATGAATCCTGAACAGCTTTTGTTTTATTTATATCAAATGCCAATATCTTAAAATAGGTTCTCGGAGCAGCAGAAAGGTTCTTCCTGTGGTTTCCTCCTGCATGGGGAACTATCTTGGGATGGGCTTTGTTCAGTTCCTGTTGGGCTGGAAATGCAGCAGAGCCAGCAGTGCCTGTGACAGCAAAGAGGGGACCAAGGAGACCCTGCCAGCTGTGGGAAGTGCCATGAACTTCTTCCTTCTCCTCCTCCTGAAGGCAAACCCCAACTTCTCTGGTCCTTGGCACTCAGCTCTTCTGCTAATGCTGCCACAAGCTCGTTTTGAGCAGGATGACCTGGTAGCCACACATGTACAGCATTAAAGAGCCAAGGAAAAAGGTTCTGGAGATGATAAAAACCCCTCAGTGTGTTGTGTGTAAGAAAAGGGCATGCAAAGAGAGGGCACAGTCTCGAGCTGTGCTAAGGGAAATACGGGCTGGATATCAGGAAGAGGTTTTTCATGGAAACAGTAATAAAACACTGTAATGCTTCGCCTGGGGGGGTGGTGGAGTCACCATCGCTGGGTGTGTTTAAAAAAAGGCTGGATGTGGCACTTGGTACCATGGTCTACTTGAGTTATTAGGGCATGGCTTGGACTCAATGATCCTGGAGGTCTCTTCCAACCTGGTGATTTGGGATTCTGTGAAAAAGATAAATTTCCAAGTTTAGGGCTTGGAGCAAATCTTTGTTTTGGATGTGTTTGGCTTTAGGCTTGGGAGCTGCCTCACACATCTCAGGGAACAGAGACAGCAAATTCCTGCCACAGCCATGGTCTCTGGCTGCAGGAGAGATTACCTGGAGCACATCTGTGCAGTGGCCAAAATGCAGATTTACTGCAGCTGCACTGCATCCTGTCCTGCAAAATCAATCAGTCAGTGGGGCCTCATTTCCTCTCCAGTTCTTTGATCTGTTCCTGTACTCGAGGAGAGGTGGGATCTGTGGTTTAGCACAGCCCACGGGGGAGAACAGCTTCCTGAGCTTTGTCTGGAATGTCTGGGGCACAAGGACAAGCAGGTGTGCTCTGTGCCCAAGGAGGATCAGCCCCAGGTCCCCAATGCCTTTTGCATTTTGCTTTCCCTTATGCACAGAAACTGCCTTAAATGTTGATCACACCACCAGTGTGAACCAAGAGCAAATGTCATAGATTTCAGTGGGGGTGGACAACACTCCTAATATTTAGTAATTTTCACCTCCAAGCTTTGGAAACATGGGATGGTTTTGTGGAGCTCTTTTGCCTAATGGCAGCTGGCCAGACTTGCTCAGAAAAAGTTACAGATTCTAAGTTTCTCAGCAGTGAATTGTGCTGACTAAGTAGGCAGTGTAAAAACATGTGAAAGACAAGGCTCTGCTTTTTTTTTCCCCTCATAAGACTGGAGAAAAAAACTACAAAAGGATTTCCTAGTGCCCTGAGCTAAACTGGGCACTGTGGGTCCTGTGCTGGCTGAGTTACTGCCTGGAGTTCTCCATCTGTCCCACTGGAAGTGTACCTGAAAGGAATGAAAGGAGCTGTGAAGGACGAGGGAAAGAAAAGCAACCAAGGAGTAATAAAAAGAAAACTGGGAAATCTGACATTGCGCTAAGAAATATTTTCTCAACTCCCACATGAATATCTATTCAATGATTTTTCATCTAATTAATAAAATTAAGCATCTAATTAATATATTCTTTATTTAGAGGATTTGCATGTTGCTACGCAGCAAGATTTTGAATAATTTAGGTTTAAAATATGATTTTGCTGGTCAATAATGAATGGAAAGCAAGGGAGGGCAATTTCCTGAGCAAAGGACCATGTTTCCCATTCTCAGAATGGGTGAGCAGCACACAGTCCGAGACATAATTCCAATAATAAACTGCCAATAGTGTCCGTGTGGACATTCTAGTGTGCCTTGGTAAAGCCCTCAGATGAGAAAACAGATTAAAATTTCAGATTGTGACAGTTCAGTGGGAAACCTAATGGGTTTGTTTCCCCAGGAAGAAAGTGATGTTGCTTTTGGTTTGTGTTTTCCCCCCAGGTTTGCCCTGAGCAGAGTTGGGTGGTTAGGGACGGTCACAGCAGAGAGCAGGTGCTGGATACCCCTGGAGATTCAGCTTTTCTCCTGGTACCCCTGCTCTCCTTTCCCCACAGCTGGCCCTGAGTCTCCCCCCTCACAGTGGCCCTGTCCTTGTGAACTCTCCCAAACCCAGAGTTTGGATAAATGGCTCAAGGACCAGGCTGTCAGCACAGCCTCCCTCAGCCGGCTGATGGCTCCCGCTGAGGTCAGCCCTGGAGACACTGCCTAGATGTGGTTAATGTCCCTGAGCATGGCACAGCTCGAAGACACTGCCTCCCTCCAGCAGAACTGGGTGAATTCATTCTTTTCACTCTTAACTTGGTATTAACTCCACAGAAAGTTGGACGGCTTCGCTGGTGTTTTAGTTAGTTTTAGTTTTGCAGTCAAGCAGATAAAGAAACTCACCTGTTCCATTTGCCTGATTCCATCAGTTAGACAGTGATTGGCAGGTGAGGAAGTCACAGAAACAACCTTTTCTGCCTCCTCATTACTTCAGTGTGAAATTGTTCTTGAAGAATGTGTCATTCCTCCTGTGGGGACTCTGGAAAGGAGTCTTTCCACTCCATGCTGTATTGGGTGTTTGAATATTCTTACGCACTTGGCTTAAAGTGATGGAAAATAAAAAAAAAATAATTGGCTAAAAAGTGTATTTTTCTTTAAAGCAGCACCTAATCAATAAGGTTTTGTTTTGCCAAGTGATTTAATATTCAAATAACATTATTACAAAAAACACACCATTTGCTTGAAGTGAGTGTCTGTTCCTTTTGTCATGTCCAGAACCTCCTGGATGGTTTTTTTTGATCATTTTCTAAGTAAAAAGTACTTCTGCTGCTTCAGATTCTGCTTTTTCCCATACAATACTTCAATGAAATATTCCATGAGGTAGAGAAGGCATCTGTCCATGTAGATTTGAAAGGAGACAAGGTTGCACCTTAAACTTAGAGAAGCTAAACACCATAATTAAATTACAGCATCTGTGCCGTGGAAATATAGATTTATGATAACACAGCAGTAAAGTCTTTTCTTCTGGAAAGTAATCCATTTAAAGAGCTCACTCATCTCATCTGGAACAATACTTATTGAAAGATTTGGACCTCAGTTCATACATCATCCTTAATGTATTCTTATCTAAACTCTGCCACATTCTGTGGGATAAGGGCAGGGAGAATTGGAATGCATGATGCTCCTCCAAAGGTTTGGGTTTACCTGGGAGCCATCGCCCACCTGAGCTCCTGATTACAGATGTGTCATCTGAAGAGCATTTTAATGGCAGCAGAAGAGCAGAGCTGAGGAAAACATGGGGTATGCTAAAGAAGAAAGGAAAATAGAAAAATATTCTTAACATTCGGGAGTCTGAAGAATCAAAGAAATACTTGGAGCAAATTTCACAACAGACGAGCTCTCCTAAAAAAGTATTAAAAATGTATGATTGAAAACTGGAATGTCAAATAATGAGTCTGTTTACAGCAGGGCAGGAACAAAGCCTGACAAGGGAAGTTCCTGAGTCAGCACTTGCTGCTGTTCCACAGGGGCTTTGGGAACCAAGTTTCCAGGACTGAGGCAGCAGTGTTGTCATCCCTGACGCAGCAGAGCAGCGCTGGCACTCCGAGGGTGGCTCACAAAGGCACCAGAAGGGCTGAGTCAGGCTCCTGCTCAGTTCTCTGAAGGGCAAAATGGGGGGTTTTTTTCCAGGACTCTTTTAAAACTCAGATTTTGCAGGCAGTGGTGAACAGGGTGATAAAATCCCACCACCAGATAATCATGTCTGGATCGGGAAATGATTTTCTCTTGTTCTCTATTGATGTTTTTCCACTGAAGGGAGGCCAGGCACTTCTGTCCAATACTGATCCCCCCGGTGTGGCTGCCAATGGTTTTTTATAAGCAAGGGAAGGAGTGAAGGCTGCATTTACAACAACCTGCAGGGAAGTGCCTTGGCACCTTTGTTGTCAGCAAAAAATTACTTGAGCAGGAATGTATATTCTGAAAAGGGGCAAATTATTATCTGGATTTTACTCCTGTCAGGAATTACACGTTACAGACAGATAGTATGAAAGATCCATTTTTACATAATGATTTTGAAGTGCCAATTTTTCTATTTGTTTCTTTGGGGGAAGTTTTTGGAAAGTGTAGTGCACCGTTTGAAGCTGCTGCATAAGAGATCCTGGAGGTTTTGCTTAGAAGGGAATTTTAATTTAATTAAAATTTAATTTTGTGATGCTATAGTCTTGGAATAATTTACAATGAAATTTTAATCTTACAAACCACTAATAAAATGCACTTTTTTATCCCAGAAAGTTTTATTTCTATATGATACAGCCAAATTATATGCTTATTTAGCTGTGAATGTATATTTCCTTGCTGTATCTTAGAATGGAAAAATAACTGTAATTAAATTTTAGTCAGTCTAACAAGCTTAACTAGAGCATCTTCCAGCGACACGCTCTAGAATTTAGTTTTCCAAATAAACTCAGTGTGTCACTGGTGTCCAGAGAGGATCAATAGAATGGAAATTGCCATTCCCTCCAAGTGCTGCCATGTTTTATTGCTGCCCCATTTCCAAGCAGTGCCCTTTCCCCTGCCAGCTGGGGCCCATGGCCATGCCAAGCACATGGAATACAACAGAGCAGGAAAACAGCTACAAACCATGCACAGTTCACCTTCCTTTTCCTTTCTGTGTTTCCCATCCCACTCTGGCAAGGGCCTGAGCTGCTTTGTCTCCCCAGGGAGCAGGAATTCCCCTAAGGGTGCTCAGTGGTGGAGGGTTTGGATGTGAACTTTGAACTCTGCTTCCAGAGGATGTGATATCAGCCCTGCAGGGCTGGAATTCCAGCCTGGGGAAATGCCAGGCACTGCTGCCCCAGGGCTGGGATTTGTTCACTTGTCTGCTGCATTCATCACATCTCTTTAAGCTGCATGTGGTCCCCAGAAGCTCAAGAGCTAACCTTGAATTGCATCTGAATATTTGTGTGCATTTCTAACCCGGTAATGATCCAAGCTCACCCTCAGCCAGTTTTGGCACAAGGCTAAGGAGTTAAATCTGGAGAAGCAGCTGGCAGGAGGGATGCTCTGTGGCAGCACAGGCTGCAAGAGGAGGGGGATGGGCCAGACAGCCACTTTGGGACTGCAGTCTCTTTTTGGTGTGATATTACTTGATTTCACATTAATGGGAGCAACTTGTGTGCATCAAACACAGATTAGACTTTACAAATTCGTTTGCTGTCTCTCCAGCTTTCCCTCCCCCAGGTCATATCCCATATGCTGAGAGAATTTTGTTTGATTTCTCCCCACACAAACAGAGTGGAGCAATCTCTGCAAGGCTGGGGCCAGCAGGGCTGTGCTCATTTGAGGCTTGGATTCTGGGCTAAAGCAAGTGGATCATATTTCCAGTGCTGAGGCTCTCAGGGTGTTAATGATTTCACATGAAGTTCAATGCAGTCTGAGGGGACACTGGGCTCTAATCATTCCATGCCTGCCCAGATGCATCCTGAGCACTGTCCCAAACCCAGGGAAACCTTCCACTGCTGTTAGCTACTCTAGTCGAAATTAATTTGAAGTTGAAGTCATTGCCAAGATTTGAGTTCATTGGAGTTTTTCCCAAACAGAATGAAAATTAAGACAAACATACAGAAATTCTTTTTTCCCCAAGGCCTCTATTTATCATGTATTTTTCCAGATTCCCCATTGCTGTTGTTGAGATCCAAGTTCTTTCACTGCCAGCTGCAGTGACTTATTGGAAGAGCAGATTCCTGAGCCTTTATCTAGTCCTTACTTTCAATCTGACATTTATTTATTTCTCTTTTGAAATTGATAGACTTTGGCTTCTCCTTCTAATGAACATTGGAAAGAGGGTGGTATATATTTATACACCCTTTTGTCTGTTCCCAAATTTGGGTTGTCTCTCCTGTACTCTGGTGAAAAGAATCTTCCCCTTGCATTGTAAGGAATGAGAGTCCCACTGGAAACTCTCTCTAGCTTGGATCCTCCAACCCTTGTTGGGATTCATTGTAGAATAGCAGCACAGAGGAAAACTGCAAATTCCTCTGGCATATTGTGGGTCAAATCTCTTTGACACTTTCCAGAGTCCAGGATACATTTTTGTGATCTGCATTTCTCCTGCTCATTGTGAGACTTCTTCCTCAGCTTTTGAAAATGACTTGAAGATTTTGGGAAGTTGGTGTGCTCTGTGTCCTGGCTCTAAGAGTTCCACCCCAGCCCTCAGACCTGAGCTGGGAACCTGAGAGGACACCCCTCCAGAGATGGGGAGTCACTTATCAAAAAGCATTTCAAATGTTAGAAATAGGTGGGAGTAGAGGGGGAGAGGCTGCCAGCCAGCCCTGTCCTCATTCTTTATGCTGACCAGTGTTTGCATTTTTCATTCAGAAAGAAGGGAAATGTTTAATCAAGTAGTGTGCACTTGCTTTCCCTCACTTTTTCTCTGCGCCTTTGAAAAAGTATGAAAAATGCATAAGTTGGACAGTGATGTTTGACAGATTATCTCTGGTATCCCTTGGGAATGAAGAGATTTTGCAGTTGGGCTTCCTGACGTGTTATTTAGCAGAACAGACAGACCTTGAGTCATTTGCTTTCCCACTTCCCAGGCTCCTGGAGTACAATTGAAGTACATGCTGGAGCAACATCGTTCTCCTCTACATGGGAAAAAGCATTATCAGATAATTAGACTGTGTCATGAAGATGTAATAAAAATCCTTAGGAAATTAATTAATGCACATGTACAATAGCTACTTTACACCACAACACTTGAGCCATTTAAAATGAGGTTCTTTTTAAACAGCAAAAGCAATTAGTCTGCTCGGACTGATTGCTGGCCAATTTTTGTAATGCAAGACTTTTTTGATTTATGGGAGTAAAAAAATTGAGAAGGGGAATGGTAAAATTCCATCGTGGCTGTTCTTAGCAAGAAAACTACCGAGCTCTGTAGCTGTTTCTTTCCGAGCTGCAGCTCTCTCTTGCTTCCTTCAGTCCTGAGTTTGAAACTTCTAATGCATTATCTGTACAAGTACTTGCTCACTGGTGCAAAAATGTTTACTAATATCTGCTGTGTTCAGATACAGAGTATTTTTTATGGTAAATCTCTTCCTCCTTAAGGAAAAATTATTCAGGCTGAAATATCCATGTTCTTTTCAGTAGCATCTTGAATAAAAGACTCCTTGAAAGTCCCTGGTGCCAAAATTTACTTTAATAACCATAAGCCAGAATACCAGCAGTGGAAGTAAAGCAGGAAATGCAGCCACAACCTCCTGGAATGGCCACAACCTCCAGGGCTGAAATAGAATTGCTGCTCTCGGGCTGGGTGCAGCCCAGACCTCCAGCTCCATGCCTGACTTAAAACAGGTCTGACTAAAAAAAGCTGAAGAGCTTGTACTTGGGCAGGTATTTGAGCATCTGATTGAATCCCAGCTCACCTTGGCAGTCAGGAAGTATTTACAATGCTTTTTGGGGCTAGAAATAACTACAAAAATTTCCTGCATCGGCTGCTGTCTCTCCACAGGTTGGTGTTGTAGCGAGACCTTGAGGAGCTGAAGGGAGTTGTGGTCACAAGGTGAGGAGAATTTTAGGCAAGGGAGGAGCAGTGAATGCATCATAACTTTGCTGGTGGTGTCAGCCAGCTTTAGCTGTGCCTCATTCCCCTGCAAATGCTCTCCTCCTCACAGCCCATCATGATCTCCCCTGTCCCTCTTTCCATGGGTGTTCTGCTTGCCTGGGTTCCTTCAGGAAAGGACACATTTGCTTGGCTTCCCACCTCCCTGCCTGCACGACCTGGAGCAAGATTAGGGCTTCACATGCCTTTTCTTTAGTAGAAAAGGAAAAAATATTGAGTAAGTGACACAGAAGAGGAATTGCTATGCATATTAAGCAGAGAGTGATTGCTGACAGCATGCATTATGTAAAAGGGGAGCCTGCACAAAATGAAATACAAACCTTGCTGCAATTTAGCTGTTAATTTAATGTATATTATAGGATTTTCAGGTATTACATTGTCTAGGGACAACCCTGCTTAAATTTTCTTACAGTTCCCATAATGTACTCGTGGTCTTTCTATTTCAGCTGCATCTTAGAGAGACTTTTTAAGAGCATGTAGTGACAAGACAAGGGGAATGGCTTCAAACTGGATGAGAGTAGGCTCAGATGAGATACCAGGGATGTCAGGTAATGAGGCCTCAGCCCAGGGTGCCCAGAGAAGATGGGGCTGCCCCTGGATCCCTGGGAGTGTCCCAGGCCAGGCTGAAAAGGGCTTGGAGCACCCTGGGACAGTGGGAGGGGTCCCTGCCCCTGGCAGGGCTGGGATGGAATGGGCTTTAAGGCCCCTTCCCACCCAAACCATTCTGGGATTCTATGCTGAACTTTTTCATAAGCCTTGTCCTATCCCTGGTATGGGTTGAGACAGAACTATTCCAGATAAAATACTAAGCTTCTTTTCAAGGAAAACATGATGAACCTGGTGAATTCTGTGCTTTCCTTGTGGTTCTCTCAGTGCTTGTGAAGAGCTCCTGAGCTGCTCTGTCATAGCATGTGACAGGCTGAACTGCTCAGTTCTCTGTAATTTATACCCTCTTGGAGAACTGTGTTTGATGAAGTTTATTAATGCTTTCTGTGCCCACACTGTGCTCAGCAGTGAGCCAGTGCAAGTCCTGCCTCAGTGCCTGATTCCCGCTGCTCCCCTGGGGCAGGGAATGCGGAGTCCTTGGGCAGCAGGGCTGGGTACAGGAGCCTTTGCATGACAGAGCACCGAGAAAATCCTCTGTGCCAGGGAACAAAAAATGTGTCTGCTTTGCTGGGAGGTTAACGAGTCAAAGAGGCTGCGAGGCAGGGAGCAGAACACTGAGCCAGGCTGGGGAGCTGAAAATGGGAAACAACAAGAAACAAGAAGAGAGATGGAGGCAGAAGCTGTTCCGTGAGAGAGGGTGAGAAGGAACAGGTTGTCTGAGTGTCCTGATCTCAATTGTATCAGAGAAACTTGAGATTTGCATCACTGCAGAGCATTAATACTGTGACCTGATAGATCTTGGTGTTCCCTATCTGTTATTGTGAAGTCTCCTGTGTGTCACTTTGGTAACAGAGGGCTTATTCAGCAGGAACACTTGACCCAAAATCAATGTCTCAGACTTGAGATTGTAAATTAAACAGCTTTTGACCAGAGCTGAAGATTTTGTACTGCAGAAGTGAAAATTCAGATAATGGCTATTCTATGAATAATATAAAAGTCAGATTTCAACCGACAAGCTGGGATGGAGGAAATGCAGGAATCATTTCACTATCGCTCCATTCACAGGTACTTGGTTGTGCTGCCTGTCAGGTGAGATATTCCCTGAACACTTCTAGGACATTAACATTGTGTATTTGAATTGGTAACAGGGGTGATACGTGTTTTTTAAAAAAAATCGCTTTTTTAGTCTGTGTGGTTGAGGTGAGGCTGAAGGAAACTACTGACACATTTGCTGCTATGGATTTTGACAGAAAATTTGCAGGTTCACAATCACAGAAAGTGTTAAGTACTCAGATTGTCTCAGCTCCATGAATCTTCCCAGGAACTCAATGTATTGCAAGACAACTGTAAACAGCTTCAAAAAACCTTCAAGCCATCAGCTGGGGCATGTTTGAAACCACACAGTGTTTTTTTAAATATTTAGTGATGCCAAAATTTAGAAGGCTTTAATCAGTAATTTAGCTGTAATATTTCACCTGGTGTAGTTCTGTTATTACCCATTGGGAAATATCCCACAGAATGAAGGTATGGTTTGTATGAGCTCTCAAAGAACATCCTTTTTTTGTGCTGGCTTTCCACAGTTATCCTTTGGTTTGGTTTAATTCTGTTCAACTCAAGGAGTGATCACCATGGGATGCTGGAGATGTGCACAGCTCTTTGGGAGCAGCAGAAAGCAGCTCTCTGCTTCCTAAGCTGTGCTCCTCCTGTGTCCCACCTTGGAGCATGGCACAGCTCCCCACAGTGCCTGCAATCCGTGCCTGAAACCACTGGGCTTAACCTGCAGAGCTCTGTGAGAAGCAGAGGGTGAGCAGCTCCAGTGCTCTGTCTGCCAGGATATTCTTTCCTAAGTCTCTTCTTCCAAGAGAAATTCACATTCTATCAAAATGAGGGTGGATTGTCTGCTTGATGCCACTGTCCTACTGTTTCTACTGGGTAAAGGAAAATTCTTTCTTCTCACCCTAAATAAGAGCCTGGATCGTTGGCTGTAAAAGCTGTCTTCCTCTTGATCTCAAATGATGGATAATGATGTATCTTCAAAGTGTGTCAGCTTCATCTTTTCCCTTTTCCCTCTCAATAATGTCTAGATATTATTTAAACCTTCAAAAATGTTTCCAGAAAGAAAAAACCCCACCCATTCTCCCTTCCTCTACAGAGAAGTAGGAGGCTTCATTTTGGTGAAAAAGGTCCCTTATTTTAGGAGTTATTTGCCAGATTCTGAGCTTTCAGGGCAAACTGCCAAACCCACAGTTTCTGCAGGCATCTGGGAGGTCACTGAACTGGTTTATAAGGAGTTATCATATAGTGATTACTTAGATGGCTTGTGGTAATGCTATAATGGCAGTTCAATTAATATGATAAGATCTTAATTGGTTGTGTAGAATATTGTCTTTTAATCTATGCAAAGAGCCAAGGGTACAGCAGAGGTGCATATAAATCTGACTGAAGCCAGAGTGCTCGTGCCTCTCACTTGCTTAACCTCAGCTTTTAGTCCACTGCAGGCAGAAGAGTAGTGTAGGACACTCATTTTTCCCAGTGATGATAAAATTGTTGGTAAAAATTCTGCCCACAGAGGAGATACAGAAAGGGCCTGTCTCCAAAAATAGAGGCCTCAGCTCCTACTCAGGGAAAGGAGATGCTTGATCAGCAAAGGAGTGTCTGACAGGCATATCAAAGTCCAAAAGAGCGACCTGTGGGCTGAAAAACATTTCAGGAGTTTCAGCGAAAAAGTTGGGCTTTTTAGATAGAAACTTTAACAAATCTGCTGTATTGAGCTCAGTTTGTGACTCCTGGACATGTTCAAATTTAGGGATGGCTCTCTCTATGGCAAATAAAAGTCAAATGCCAGCAACCTTGTTTTTCTCACTTACCTTTCACTGGTCTGTTAGAAGTGTCTTCAGCCCCTGAGAATTCCCAGACCAGTTTCAAATCTGGGAAGTGGGCAGAGAGAAGAGTCACAGAAACTGGTAAGGGACCTTCCAGCTCTATTGCACACAAACTTACCTGGGCTAACAAAAGGCACAAATTCTCACCTGTGCCAAAGTGGTTTTACTGTAGGAACATGGCATTAAGTAAGACTTGGTTGCCTAGTTCAGAGTATAATTATTTCCATTTAAGCTTCCATCATCTGAATGCAGTGCCACAGGAATGTCTTGGCCAGCAGGGCTATCAAATCTGTGGTTTTGATAGCCCGACACTGCCAGGGCTTGACAACGTTTTTGTTAAAGAAATTTTTCCCAATATGGAGCCTAAACTTGGAATATTTCTTTGCTGCTACAGATTAATGTAAAGGAGCTGTGGTAGGGAACCTCCTGCAGGATCTGGGAGGGAGTGACTCTGGCCATCAGATGTGACAGTTTTACACAGGGGAAGAGTGTGGAGGAAATAAAAAGAGTGCCCGTGGTTCAGGTGAACAACGGGGACACGGCTGAGGAGGGGGAGATGGGAACCCACAGGGATGAAAAGAGCAGTAACTGCTTGATTCACACCCTGAAGGCAAGAACAACCTTCCTGTGCTCAGAGGAGAGAATGGGTGTGAAGACTCAGAGGTTTGGCCATGGTTTAATAATTCAGAGTTTCTTGAGTCTGAAAGTCAAACATTTCTTCAGTGAGAGCCAGAGCCATCCTGTCCTTAATGAAATGAGTTCCACGGTTCCAGTGCAGGCTGGAGGGGATGTGATCTCTCCAGCATGGCTATCACAGGAGGATTTCTTGCCTTTCTGAGCAATTCTGCTGTGCAAAAAAGGTGATGCTGAGCTTAGGCAGATGTTTTGCTGCTCTTCCTCTTCAGTGGTCAGGTTTTTCATTCCCCACCTCGCACGTGGGCTATGAATAAACAGCAGCCTGCAGTTCTCAGAGAGCAAGGGAGCATTTACTCAATGGTTTTGAGCATATGTTCCCTCAGCTAGAGAAACATTCTGTCTTTATTCTGTTTTTCCACCTCTGCCTTTTTATTAGGAAAGAGGACTGCATCTTTAATGTGCTACTTTACAACCTTTTATGTAGAAAGATTAACAAAAAGGAACCACACTTAATTTAAGATGACAACTTAGGTTGCCTCTGGATTCTTTTTTGGCAGACGTTCTCTTAGTAAATTACATTTGACAACCTGAAATAAATTCAAACCAAAATTTATGCCTGCATTTGTTCACAGGGCTGTGGTTCATCAGACTGTGTGGTTAAAAAGCTATGAAAAGTAACAACTAATTTAAAAGTTTATTTTTAGACAACCTACACGGGCTACTGATGCTAAAACTTTGTTTAAGTAAAATCAGGTTTCTGAACACGTGGAGGTAATTTTTCTGTTGATAATAGAGTTACTTATAGATGTTTGTGCAAGAAAAAAGAAAACAACATTACGAAACAAGAAGAAATGAGTCATAATGATACACTTTCAGTTGCAGTTTAACACAAAAAAGGTTTTAGAAGCATAACCAAGGACACAGCATCATTGAAAATTTTCCCAAAGGAGAAGTCAATGTTAGCCGAGATTGCCAGAATTTACTTTAGCTATTACTATGGATGAATAATTATGCTCAATTCAGCCAGTGATATGGGTTCACAGCAGGTTAATTGGTAATAATGGGTTTCATTCCAAACAGTGAGGAATGATTTTTCAACAAAAAAACCTGCTCTCACTGAGAGCTGAAGATGTCCTTGCATTCTGAGCTCCACTGTCACAATAGCACGTGTTGGACACCAGGGCTCTGGGTTCAGGGAGCTGCCCTTGGCTGCTCGTGGCTATTGACAGGGGATGGAACAGGCTGAAGCATCATCTCAGCTGGGCAACCTTGGCCTGCTTTTTAAAATTATTTTCCTTCCCCCTGGCTAAAATTTGTGTCTGGACCAAGGAGGACAGAAGGATCTTGTTAAAATCCCCGATGCAGAGAGACTTTTATCTCTGTTGCAGAGGTGTAAACACAGAGTGAGTCATTTGAAGAAAAGCAACTTGATATAAAGGGTCTAAGAAGAATTTTCTGTGCTTGTGCCTACGGAGTAGCATGGGAGTTCTCTATCCCTTCCTCACTGCACCATATAAATAATAATGAAGCAGGAATAAGTCTATTGATTGGGAGCTGGCTGAGAACAGGATCTGAGCTCTCAGTTCAGAATCTTCTCTGCCTTCAGCACCTTCCCCTGAGACAGGGCCATCATTTGTCATGTACACACATGCCCAGGAATGAGGAATATCAGTGTGAAGGACAGGAGAAGATATGAACACAGTTCACCCTGGAAAGCCTCCTCAGCTTGGTTATACCCCAAGTCATCTCCCTTGAAGTGTTTCATCAAATCCTTCCATCCTTCACTTCTGTGGATGATTTTCTGTCTCAGCATTCAAGTCCTTGTTTTCCCTTTGCTTCCTAAATTGTAGTTTCTGCATTTGAGGATCCCAGTGACTTTATCAAAAATTCTCCAGACAGCAGGGAGTAAATCTCGATTTAAAAAAGAAAAAAGAAAGCCTCAATATTTAGTCCTTTCATTAGTTCAAAAAGAAGGAAAAAGCCCCAAACCTCTGTATGCATGTTCAGAAGCTGCTGTGTCTAGTCTTGTTGGATTTGTATGCAAGTCATTCCATACAAAGAGAAGTTGGAAATACATTAATAGGACACTTCCAAGGTTGAAATATTTGGGCTGTTATTTTCTCCTCTGCCCTAACTGATGTTTCTTTGTCAAGTTCCCCAGAGAGAAAAATGTTATTACTGTGTTTGGATTCTTCCCCCTTTTGATGAGTCAGTGCCCCACACTCTGCCTTGGGATCTGTTGGAGCTGCAGCACATGGAGAGTCCATGGAGATGAGCACTGGGTGAATGTTTCCCTCCCAGCCCCCTGAAGTCTGGAATCCCAGACTGAGCAGTCCTGAGCCAGGCTGGCCTGGCCACTCAGCTCTGCCCCTCAGCCCTTCCTGCCAAAATATCCAAAACATTCAGCATCCTGTGAGCAGTGGCTGCAGCAAGGCATGGGAACAGACATACGAATGTCCAAATTCAGGATGTTTAGACACAGCAAGAGAATCAGCAGTGGCTCAGTGGCTTGGAACTGGAACACACACCTGTGCTGTCCCTGGTGCTGGGGGGAATGGGCTCAGCTGGGATTCTCAATGTCCTTCCAAACACGAGATTTTGACCGTGGGGAAAGAAGGTTGTGGGTTTGGTCCTCACATGGGCCATTCACTTAAAAGTTGGAGTCAGTGATCCTTCTGAGTCCCTCCAACTCAGAGCATTCTGTGAGTCTGTGATTATCCAACTGCACCTTTTATGCACAGTGTGGGTTTTTCCTTTGCTGAGCTTTCTACTGTTCTGTCTCCTGACTGTGCTGCTTATATTATATTAACTTTTCATACATTTTGTGGATTTTCTTGTTGAAAATTTTCCACTGTGTTTATTTTTATTTTAATTTCTTCTTGATTTAGTCCTCTGTGAACCTTTTCCTTCCTTGCTATTTGAGACCTTCAAGCAGGAGGTATTTGAGGAAGGCTGGAGCCTGTGCTAAAAGTCATCCCCATTTATGTCAACACAGGTAACCCTGAAATACTGACCAGCACTTGCCCCCTCCTCTCCCCAGAGGTACTGACTGCTTTGCCTACCATTAATTACACCACCTGCAATCTCACCTTGGACTTTTAAAACCTTATGTGGTGTTTTTACTCCAAGATTGTCTCAGATACAAATTGTGGGTAATTATCTACATCCATCATCCTTCCCTGAGTTTCATTAAACATGGAATGGTTCTGCACTGCTGTCTTGACTTCTCTGTTCCATTTCCCTCTCTGCCCATCAGTGTCATTGAGGAAGTTTTGCTTCCAAGGTCTTCAAAGGGCAGGTAGGATAAAGTCTCAGGAATTGGATCACCACATATTAGAACAGCCCCACTGCATCCCCCCCGAAATAATAAAACATCCAGCATCTGTCTTGGGTAGAATAACCTTTTGCTTCAGGCTTTCTCACTCCTGGGAGCTGTATTTTACCCTGAGGAAATACTTTACTGCTTTTGTTCCCTGAGTCTGCCACCAGAGTGATATATGTATATGTATTTAATATGCTCTCCATGCAAAATCCGAGGTGACCTATCCATCCTGTGCTCAGATTCAGGAGCCTGGCTCTGATTGCACTAACCAGGAAGGAGCTCTCCTCCAGTCAGGGAGGTAATTCCAGGCTGAAGTTGGTGAAATAATGAATTAAACCATGAGATTGTTCTGTGACTACAGGAGTGGAGCTTTTCCAAGTGCTTTCCTTGCAGTGTAAATCACTTGGATTCATATCCTGAGCTTAACTGAATCACTCATTCCACTGAAGCTTTGAAACAATCCAAGGAATCTGCTCACTTCCTTAGGCAAGTGAGAAGGATATCATGTGATGCTCTGATTTAGGAGCAGATCTAACACTTTTAAAAGTCCAATTAGAATCACAAAATTCTTTGCATTTGAATGCAGTTTGAACAACACAGTTTTTATAAGAAATAAATCTATTTTTCAAATAAAGTTTCAAAATGTTGCTGTTCTAGCAGCTGAATGAGTCTTACAGATGTGACAGGAATGCTTTGAAATGTAGCAAAACGCTTTTTAGCTTGTTGAAGAGATAGAAATTGCTCACATTAGAATAGAAATGGGTAGTAAATTTATATAATAAATGATGAGCAGGCTGGAGAGCGTGGATCAGACATTCAAATTAGTTTCTCTTGTAACTCCAATGAAATTGGAGTTACACAAAGATGAAAAGGGAAGATGTGAAGCAGAACTTGACCAAGGTGCAAGGTCCTGCACCTGGGTCAGGGCAGGGAAACCTCCAAGGCCAGGCTGGACGGGGCTTGGAGCAGCCTGGGATGGTGGGAGGAGTCCCTGCCATGGCAGGGCTGGCACTGGATGGGCTTTAGGGGCCCTTCCCACCCAGACCATTCTGGGACTCTGTCAATATCTGAGGTGAGATTCAGTGGGATGCCTCGTTTGGCAGAATTCATATGAAAAATCAGGCATTCATGCAAATGAGAAAAATTATCCACTGTTTGTTAGTTCAAGAACACTTGCATGCTTCTAGCATGTGGGTAGTAAGGAGTCTGAACTACCTGGACTGCTATTTTGACTAAATGTAGCATCTTTAAAATCTCCTTTTATTTCTATAATATTTTCAACTTTGCAGTTGCTTTCTACCAGCAGTGATAGTGACAATAAGGCGATTTTATCAGCTAAAGAAATGCTCCAATTCTCCTGCATTTCTCTATCAGGATGGGAATTCCTTCAACCATAAGCCAGAGTCCTAATTATTTATATATTGATTATATATATATATATATATAAATTATTTCTGACCCACACTCCAGGAGATTTATTGGTGCAAAATCCACTTGTTGATTTTTATTATGCTCTGGGTGGCGGGAATGGTTTTGATTGATATCCCACAATGATATTAATAATATTGTTTGTATATTTTAAAGATTGTAACTCAGCTAAATGAGGATATAGATCTGCAATGCCAACATATTAATTTTGTAGTAGTACAAACATCTATTTTTTGTTAATGCAACTTTTATGTTCCCTTTTAATTTCGTCGGCTGATCCTTGTGTTAGTGTGCAGGAGCAGGCAGAAACAGCTCTGGAGTCATCCATCACAATTTATAAAAACTTTTTAGCAGTGTGTGGGTTGTCTCATGCTTGCAGAGAGGATATAATTCACTGGATGTTTGCTGCTGCTGAGGAAACAGAGCCTTTCTCTGAGAGCAGCAGGCACTGGGCTTTATTTACGTGTGCTTTTACCCCTGATGATCACAGAGCCCATGTTTGGGTTGGAAGGGACCTTCAACACCACCTTGCTCCAATCCCAGTTTCCTCTAGACCAGGCTGCTCCAAGCTCCATCTAGCCTGGCCTTGATCCTCATAGCCCCTCACTCTGAGAGTACAGCTCAGCCTTCTCTCACAAGGGAAATTTAAATTCTTTTCCCTCACCATTAAACAGATGCCCTGGAAGCATTTCTGAACAAAACAGGTCAGAATAGAAAATACTCACTTACAGTCAGGGCTCTTCCATTACAACAATTGTGTGCCAGTGAGGTTCTTTGTCATCTTCCCAGTAAGTAGCTGGTCCAGTTGAACAATTCCACTGATGTCAATCAGAAGGAAATGTTTTTTTCCTGCTCATGTTTATGTTTATACATTACACGTGTGTCTATCATTCATGTGACACTGCACACACAAAGTCAGATGGCCCAGATCTAAAACCAAATTTCAGCATTTGTCACTGCTACCAGGCAGAAATCATTGAAGCAGAACAAGGGAAATAAAGAACAAACTTGAACATGGAGGTGTTTTACTGGTATAAGTGTTGTTGATGGACATTCAGGTGTATCCTGTACAGCTCTGGAAAAAATCAATACCTAAGTTCCTTCAGTGCTGCTTGAAAAATTGTACAGTGACTTACACAGTGACTGGTTCACAAACAGCTTTGGAGGGCTGTGAGTCCATGTGTGCTGCTGATTTAGAGCTGTGGGCTCATTTTTTAGAAGTTAGTGGACAGAAAGCAATCAGTGAATTAGACTGTGAAGAAAGTAAAAAGTTTGCAGTTCGTTTGCTGCAAAACTCTCCTTGGTCCTGATTTACCAACCTTCCTAAATTTTGTGAGGTCTCTGTATCAGCTGTTCCTATGGAGTAGACACTTGAGCCAGCAACAAGAGCAGACACTTTTGTGATAGGATGCTGTTAATCAGAAACCAATTTTGGCTTTTGGAGAAACCAAGTGCCCTGTGGTGTCAGCTGGGCAGCGGCTGCAGTGGGGTGTGCACTGTTTGGGAAACATTTGGGAAGTGCTGCTGGATCTCTCAATCCTCAGGCATGGCTCCAAGGAATTCACTTTTAAGAGAGTGATGGTTTAGCAGTTTTTAAACCCAGAGATTTTATACACACTGCAATATAATAAATTATACCTTACTTTGAAATAGCTGATCAAATAATTGGTCATTACTTGCATTTGTCTTCTTGGTGCTAGTTAAGTAAATGTGCCTGAAAGATCCCACTGTTTCCATACTAAAGAAGCAGGAGCTGAATACTTGTTGAAAAAGAAATCAAATTGGTGGTTTAAGAACCACTGATCTGTAAAAATGAAATTTAAATTATATTCTACTGCATTTTTCACATTGGAGACATGAAAAAACATATCTAGTGCATTTCCAGCATCTGGCAGTTATTGGTGGCATTATAGGAACTTTCATCCTGGAACCCTAGGCCATATCCTTCACTGGAAAAAATCAGTTTTAACCCAGTAATGACTTCGTTAAATACAGTGTACAATGCTCTTGCACAGGAATCCTCCTTTTATCCAAAGGTCTCAGAACTTGATAGCTCTGCCCATTAAAAAAAGTAAACAAAACTTTAACCTTCCTTCAGAGATTCATCAGAAAGGTCAGTGCTCAGTTCCCTCCAATTTCCCAGGCTCAGCTGGGAGCTGATTAAAGCTGCCAACTACAACTTGTCAGTTTTGTCAGAGACAACTTTATAAACCCTTTATTATTCACTTTGTTGTGTGTTATAAATATATTTATCTTCCTCTGTCAGGCGTGGACTGGACAGGTGCTAAAGGAGTAGTTAAGCTCTAACATTAATCTCTCTAACAATGTCATTACTTAGTAACTCAAACCAAAAACATGGGCAGAATATTCAGGAACTTACTCTAGTTTTTACAGGTGACTGGAGTGGTTAGGGGGAGAATATTTGTTATTCCAGGAGGTTTCCAGCAAGTCTATATCTGTGAAATCAGAATATGTGACTGGCTGTTATTTCGTGTCTCTGGAGAAATTCTCCTGAGCATTCCTGGGTGTATTTGGGACCCAAATATTACCTGAAATCAGCTCTCTCTCTTCCTTCCTGTAGTTGCTGAGGCTTGGTAGGTGTCTCCTACTGAACACAAAGATCACATTCTGTAGCTACATGTTTAGGCATTATACTGTTAATCCTGGCTTTTTCCAGATCAAGTAGAACTTGTGAGTAAAACCAGGCTGTCTAAAGTTAATTCAATCTAAGTAGAACTGTTCAGCTGTTGAATGTCTTCAGTGAGGCTCTGCAAACCTGGCTGTTTTTCCTTTGAGTTTGGTCTGAAAGAGTTTTGCTTACAGGGGTACAGATAAAGCAATAAAAGGCCGTGTGACCTGACCTGCAAAATGCACGAGCAGTTCCAGAAGAGCCTGTGCTGTGCAGGTTTCTCTGGGAGCACACAGCCCAGTGTCACCCTGGCCCTGGAGCTCTGAGCAGGGCTCACAGCACAGGGAGGGGGGCTCAGCACAGGCAGCTGGCACTGCTTCCTTAATCCCAGCATACCAAACAGCAAGTTTGCTTTCTGCCAGAGCTTGTGCACTGCCTTTGAGGAGGGAGAATTCCTGGTGACAGGAGAAAAGCTGCTCATCTCCAGTTGTCAGCATTTGGAAGGGAACTGACTCAGTTTCATAGGCCTGTTCTTAATTAAGGCCAGGGGCTTGAGCTTCTGCCTCTCTAAAAGAACTTATGGGGCTACAGCATGACACAAACTATAATAGACAGGTATGTGGTAAAGCTTTCACCGTTACTTCTCCTCTAAAATGTCTGAATTAATTTCAAATCTTTGACATCTTGGGAACTTTCTCAAGGACTTGAAACTACATATTGCTTTTCTCTAATACTGATGAGTTCCAAAATGTTCCATCCATGTGAGTCTGGAACAGACAAAAGAGCAAAGGGCAGAGTGTGGCCTGGGTGGGCAGGTGTGGAGAAGTGGCAGAGGGTCACTTTTAGAATCTTCCATCCATTAATTTCCTGTTCCTGCTTTGCAGTCTAATGCATTTTGTGACTGTGTGTCACTCGTTTCCTTCATTTCTCAAGGGTCGTGAACAAACAGCACCATTTTAGGATTTTCACAGCGTTTCTGACAAATTCTCTGACTTTTGGGCTTGACTGGAATATTATTTCAAACTGCAATAAATTGCAATCTGTGTTGATATGCAGCACTTCCTCAGAGGCTTTATTGTGTTCTGCTCTCAGAGCTGGAAGATGTGTCTTTTGGTTACATTAGAATCACAAGCAACGTAAATTTAGTGGTTTAACAAATTCCCTCCTGGACTTTTCATCACCCAAACTGATGTTTGTGAGTTTGAACATGCTGTTCTCTGTAAGACAGTCTGTTCAGGAATCAGGATGAAGAAAGACAAGCAGAGGATTTCTTCCAGGTCATGTCTGAGGGAAAGTGTTAATGTGAACATGCTTGTAGTAGACTGTAGTTTCTAGTTATAATCAATACTTGACATATTTTTCCCATGATTAAATTAAAGCTGGGAAAGTGAGATTTCCCTGAGGAGAAAACAAGTGGCAAAAGAGTTCATTGGTGATCTGCACCTAATCGAAATAAGTGCTATAATTACCTCTTCTCTCATTCATTTCTTTGTCCCTGTTCCCTCCCCCTGGCCTGGTGCCCAACAACTTTCTGACTTATCCCCCACATCAGAGACAGAAAGAGTTCACACACGTGGACTTGCTTTTTCAGGCCTCTGCAGGATTCCTTAGGAGTGAGGTAAAGGAAGATTGCATTAGAGCTGTGCTCCTTCTGCATAATGTTTTCCAACAAACTGAGGCACTGAGCATCCTGAAGGTTCCCTGTGAGCACCCCCGTGGAGTGAGGAGTGTGTTTCCCTCCTCAGCAGTGAGGACAGACTGGCTTCCCCCAGCACAGCCATGGCACACTTCAGGCTCCTGGGAGGAAATGTTCTTCCCTAGAGCTTGGGTTGGCAGTTGGATTTCTTTGCCTTGGGCTGGATATTACCCTGCTGGGCTGGAGCAAGGTGTGGGATGTGGATGTTCTCCACACACCTGGGCTGACCCCTGCACGGGGGTCACCTCCCCTTGGATCCCCTTCCTGCACATCCCCCCTGCCTGGGCTCTGGGATTGCTGGGGTCAGGGACTGCCTCGCTTGGTTCTTTGAGGGCAGCTCCAGGAAAATGAAAACAGGAATCAAAATAGCTGGAAGAAAGACATCAAGTAGAAAAATGTGACTGGAACCATTTAAAGAGTATTTTCTAGAAAATTATACTCAAGCCTTATCTTCCCCATGCCAGCAGTTTGATTAGATTCTGAATGAGCCTTTTCAGAAGCCTGGCAGGTCAGCCAGACCTCACCTGCCTCTGGGAGCCAGCTGTAGCCTTATTTCTTTGTTTCTAGGAATAGAACTCAGCAATTGCTCCACCATTAATGATTTCTGCATCCTGAGTCTCTTTCCCTGATGGCTTTTTGAAGGATTAACCATTGGAAACAAATTATTATTTAAACCTCACATTTTTTTTTAAGATTTCTTTTAGACCATGAAAATAATTAAACTGTTTTGAATCTGGAAAATTGATATATTAAATAAGTTGTCTGGGTTTTTATTTTGAAATCAAACTTTCTTTGTGCACTGCTACTGAACTAAGAAAATCCTTTAACAATACCTGACAAATACAGATGTTTACTCAGTTTTTCCTGTGAAAAGTGTAAGAATGCTATAATTTGTGCTCCATTTCTGAGGTACCTGCTAACAGACTGTAAAGTTATGTTCCCATGCAAACTGAAAATTATGGTGGCTTTAAATTAAAATTAAGAACTCAATCTTTATGACGTTAGGTCAGAGGCAGTCTGATGCTATCCTGCCTACAGTTATTTACAACCCAGATGTTTACAGGAAATGAATCAAGCTCTTTATTTTTATTTTGTTATGGAACAAGTGTCTGCTCGTTAAGTCCCTCCTCGGCGCTGGCCCACGTGGCTCTTTGAGGCAAACATTGTTTATGACACATCTCTGAGCTGAATCAGACCTGAGCAGAGAGAAACTGGGAACAATTCCACTGCAAAACCATGCAGTAGTTCAGGTGTTCAACTACCATGGGGGAAAATTGCTCTGACACTTATGATGTTATTCCATCTTCTCCTAAGACTTAAATATCATTTCCTTCCAGGTGCCTGCTGCTGTGGTTCCCAGCACTCACCAGCCTGCCCTGTACTGGTCATACTGGCCATACTGGTTGTGCTGGCCACTGAGCACTGCAGATGGGGCAAAAAAACCTCTCTAAAAATTTCCACAGGTTATTTATCAAGCAGGAGTTCTTCCCTGTTGTTTATGCTTGTACAACTTACACTGAAGCAAAATGCGAATAGTGAAATATAGAGAGAAGGTTTATCAAACTGAGTTTCACTTTTAAATACTGAATCATGAGCATCCAGCTATTTCTTCATGAAATCCTCTTTAGCCTCTAATTAATATGAATGCAGAACCCAGAGGTTGTATTTCTATTTTTTTTGCAAAATTTTGATGATAAAAGACAACTTGATGGGATTAAGAAGAATTTGGTAACTCGAATGCTTGACTCTAGAGTCCTTTGTAATTTTTTTCCTTATTTATTATGTTTTGGGGCTTTCAGCTGGGAAGGCTATGAGTTATCAGAGTTCTTGCCTGTTTCTTGCTTGCTTGAATGGCACTCCATGATTAATCTGGGGGACTAATGAGCTTCTCAGTATCAGTGGGTTTTAATAGAGGAAGAACTGGATGACCTTGTGCACTGTAAAAACAGCAAGAAATCTAATAAAGCAACTACAAAGATTAACTGCAATTAAATAATGTGAATGTTTGCTGTGAGGTAGAGGCTCATCGTTTGGATGTGCCAGAGAAGAGAGTTCTGGTTGCAGTCAGGTGTTCCAGGACTGAATCACTGAAGGATTTTTGTGCAGAGATGGAAAAATATCAGAACCTTTGTACAAAGCAGTGTTCCTACAAGGTAGCGTGGGGGTGGGAGAGGTCATGAGTGAACAGAAGAATTAATTTGGCAGAAAGAAATAGAAACCTCTCTCATGTGAAAACTTGTTTATTCATGAACATCATAAAGGCCATAATTTTTTGAGCCTGCTCACGGTGCCAAAAATGGCAGCACGAGGAGCAACGTGGCTGAGAACAAGGATCAGATGTGAGGCTGTGTGATGTCACAGGATCATTCTGTCACTCAATGCCAATGATTTCCAGGGCTGATTGCAAGCAATCATTAATCACTTTGTATTGAGAGCAACCAGCTCCTTCACATCTGGGGCAAGAACAAGTGGCACCTATTTAGCCAATGTTCTGCTCTCAGCAATTTCACACTTTGTCTTTCAAATTAAACCAAACTGGGAGAGATGAAGCAAGATTATAATTTTTTTCCCCCAGGAATTCAGATCACTGAAAACCTTAGTTTACTTTTAAATTCAGTGGTCCCCACTCACACTGACAAAAGTGTCCCAGTGGACAACAGGGAATGTCCTATGTGGAATTAATGGAGCTGCTGTAAGAATATTGACAATTTCTGAGTATTATTATACTTCTCTATATGGTTATTATGGAGAAGAGTGAGATCATATGACAGCTGCTCCTTTTTTACTCACCTGCACTGGAAAAGGCTGCTGCAAATCAGGTTTGTACTCAGATTATGGGATTAGAATAATCTCACCAAACCCTGGGGTCAGTTACTATACAGGGCTGATACAAAGCAAGAGCATTAGGATATATCTTTCCCAATTTATATATATTTATCCCCAAAGCCAAAATGCCTTGGGAAATGGGTCCTAACTGACATGACATATTAACCACAGAATCTGCCCTATGGTGTTAACACAATGTATTTATTCCACCCTTCCTTTCTAGTTTAGAACCAGATTTATTAAACTGGGTACGATGTTTCTGGTGAACCCCACAGTGTTTCATAATAATGAAAAATTTCCCTTTGCCTTTCTCCTGTGCCTGACAATCACGAGAAGTTACTTAGACATGTTACATCAAATTGGAATAATTTTAAATGTAAATGTTTCTCAATACCTGGGGTCTCAGGCAGTCAAAGTGAGAGGTAGCAAAGTGCTGCATTTCTATGAGCTAATGAAATACTTTGCCTTTCTGTAATCGTTGTTCCCTAAGGATTGCAGTGGTTCCTTTGAAATCCTGCTTAATCTCCACAGTTATTTATTTTGTCAGTACCTTCAGTCATGATGGTTTGCTGTCAATCATCCATTGTCGAAAGAGAAGTGAATTTCATCAAATATTCTGTAGGTGCTGTCCCAGAGCTGAGGAAGGATTTACCTGCAGCCCTTGGTATTGTAAATGAGACAAAGCTCATTAATGGCGAGGCTCATCTGCTCTAAGTGGCTCTGTCAGGGAGGAGAAAGTGGAGCTAAAGATAACTCATAACCCCAATGTCTTCTCAGAGAGACCTAAACAATAGTCATTGATCTAAACATAAATTGCAGCTATTACAGACCTCATTTTTTTATGGCACATAATTAGATAGTTCTCCAAAGAACATTTTATCACATGCATTTTCATTAATTAATATTAAATGTCATTAGCAGTCAACTCGGCTTGATCAAAGGCGGATAAGTTGCAGCAAGATTCTGAGAAAATAACATACCATTTACTAATTATATTATTGATTTTCTGGTCTGAAGAATCCTCATTACAAGTGATCCAAAGTGGACCTTGCAGAGCCTGCTGGGGGTGCTTTGAACATGAGGAGTCGCTGGCAGTTCTGAGCCTCCTGCTCACATAAATCACTCCTGGGCCTGCTTGTGCATCTGTTTTCAAAGGTGATGCTTTAATGGACTCTGAAAGCTGCAAAAGTGTGTTCTGTGTGGCTCCACATGAAAGAGGAAAGAGATTTGGGGTTTTTTACTCCTGATTTTAATCATTCAGAATAGATTTTAGATCTGTAGGCGGATACTTTTGAACAGTGGAAATAATGTGGCATAGTTGATTTTAATTAGTAGGCCAGCCTGAGACAGAATTTCCCATAGCTCCCTGTGACTTTTTATTTTTTAAATGAGTTTTTAGTTCTCTTTTCAAAGTTAATGATACATTCAGACTTTCCAAATTTTAATTTCATGTGAAGGCAAAAACTAAACCCCCCCCCCCCCCAACCCAAAACAAGCCATGAGGTGAATATTTGATTAGAACAAATGTGGATCTGAGCAACAGGAGCAACCTCAGATGCGTCTTATGTAAGTTTAGTGCTTTCATAGGAAAATGAAAAGGAATTGAGATCAATGACATAATTATAAAACGTTACTCTTACCCTTAATTGCTTATACTTAAGAACATGAAAAGCCTAGATTTTAAAGTATGTGTCTGTGTATGTGATTAGCCTATTCAGTTGCATGAAATTCAACTTACTCTCAATTCATGATAATAAGGTATTACTAGTAAATATTTTGTTTAGATTGTGAAGTTTGAACATCTTTTAGAGCTAAACCATTATCCAGCTTCCAGCTGGCCTTTTTGTGTCTTGTTTTCATTGAGGTGTCAAAGGTTTGAGGATTTTGACTAAATCCTTCGGAGGAGTAACTTACAGACAGATAAAAATCTTGGTTGGAGTCAATACTCTAAAAAAAAATGTGTCTGAAAGACGAGAAGTTAACTGCAATTTTTAAAAATCCACTTCCGATTTTCAGATTTTTAAGGTCTCAGAATAACATTCTAAAAACTTCTGACTGCTCTGGTTCCCACCTACTCATTCCTACTCCCACCTTCTGTTTGACTTCCTAGTTAGCAAATCAAAGAATTGAAGCAGGCTGAGAAATGAATGTCTGGGCTTGTGGGTGGGCTCCAAGCTTAAACAAATAAACAGAGGAGCAAAAACACATCCTATCCCCGTATCTGTTTGTGCCTGAGTCTGCTTTGGCAGATGAGGAGGACACATTGTGGTGTCTTTTCCACTTGGTAGAAAACCCAAAGGATATTTCAAGGTGTATTAACAGCACATTCCCCAAAAATCAGTGTAAGGAGGAGTTCGGGAGTCCTTTGAATAGCCCAGGTTATAAACCAGTAATCAATGGTTTATTCAGGCATTTTGGTGTTGTGTTTTCCTATTTGCCCCTTGTAGCAGTTTTTTAATAGGGCAGTGATTTCTCAGTGTTTAACAAATCCGTTAAACATCTCCAGCCTTATGTGGCCCAGCTCTAACAGCAGTAAATCATGTGAAATGTTGGCTTAGGAGGAGATGAGCTGGAGTTTAGCTCCTCCACATCTGAAGAAAGGAATTCCATGAAAGGAAGCAGTGCCATGGAAAAAGGAAGAAGGAGGAAGAGGTGGTAAGACACAAGAGTGGTGTGCAGGCTGCTGAGATTCTAATGAGTGGCCAGAAGAGAGTTTACAATCACCTGTCCTGCTTCCACTCAAACATTTTCATGCACAGAGAAAACTTGTTTGTTCTGTGGCAAAGGAGGGATCACTAAATTATACAATCTTGACCCTTTACCCTGCAGCTCATGGCACTCCTGGAGTCCCAGCAGGTGCTGGAATTCGTAGCTAAGAGCATAGAAACCACACAGGTTCCCTTGGAGACCAAGTGAGTTGGGTTGAAGTTTAAATTAATAGGGATACAATTGCAGGTAGTGAGTTCTGTGAAGGGGATGTGGCAAGTGCCTGTTGATCTGGGAAGAAGTTCCCATAGAATTCTAAGTGCAACTCTCCAGAGGGGTTTTGGACAGCAGTGTGTGAGATAACAACACCTAGAAGATGATGGTCAGAAAAAATGGCTGAAGAGGGAAACAGAACTATACATAGCATGTACCTAAAGCATTGGAGCAGGTGGAAGGAGGGGAATAATCTGTGGGGAGCTTAGAAACCCTTCATTACTGCTGTGCTCTGCAAGGGAGATCAACATCAGCTCACACAAATAGAAGTTTTCTACAAGTGTGGTACTTAGAAAACCAAAAGTCTCAAGGCTTGTTCTTTTATTCTGACTTTGCTGAAGCTGGTATCTGATGGGAGAGGATAGTGGGGAGCTCCCTTGTTTCCTGCCAGCCAGCACCTTGTGTGCCCACTTTGTGGAGAGGAGGACTTGGGTTTGGTTTTGTTTGGCAGGGTAAGTGGTGTTTGCTCAGAGAACCTCAACACACAGGGAGCTGGGTTAAACTTTACACTAAATTCAAAGATATATAAGCAGTTTTTAAGCTCTGATTTTTTGGCCTCTGCAGAGAGATTAATAAAGGGTTGATAATGAATGTTGTCCTTGGTCATCTGAGAGCAGTGGAGCTGAGAACAAGCTACAGAGAGGGCTCAGTAAGAGGCTCAGCAGATGGTACATGCATGATGTGAAAAGAACAGAGAGAGAAATCTGTGCTTGTCTTACCTGGTAGGAAAAAACTGAATTAGTACATCTGAAAATGAAGGAAGTTAAGTCCTAAAATTTCCCCAAGCATTAACTTCTTTTCTCAAAGCAGTTAAATAAGGTTTTAGTGTCAAATTTAAGAAGAAGGGGAAGAGGAAGCCAAGGCAGTTGCACGCACCAGTTGTTCAGGTCTGGTTTTGTCCATAGTGGTTTTCCCAGCTCCCGTTTTCCTGCCAGCAAACAGACTCTGGCTCTAACCTGAGTAGCTCCAGTGCCATCTGCATCAGACTGAGCTGGCACATTCAAATTCTCCCCAGATTCAAACTGGCACAGTGAACTCAATGGACTTCAGCCATTTACACCAGTAGAGATTTTGGCCCGTGCATCTTCTTTGCCTTTCTTCTACCTAAGATACTCCCTTGCAATCCCACAGTTCTCTGATGTGTTTATGAATGCTCTTTCTGATGTGTTTATGAGTGTTCCTCCCTTGACTTTTTGACAGACATTTTGCACAGTGCCCGGTTACTGTAAGCCAGGTGCTTTTATCCCTAATGAAGAGTTTCCTGGAAAAAGAAAAAAAAAATAAACAATAGATGAAGTGGGTCATGGAGACAGCAGAGTTGAGAGCTTTGCATAGTGATGTAAAATTAAATAAGGCTGGGGTCATGTTCTCATTTATCTCTGCAGTTATTGCTCTAACAGGGTCTGTGATGCTTCCTGGAAAGGGGAGAATATTTTGGAGGACTGTTTAGATCTGCTGGGAGTTTTGGGCACAGTCTCTGTTTCTCTGCTCTGCACAGAGGAGAAAGCAGACACAGAACTGTAGGACCTTGCTGTTAGCAGAGAGCATTTGCTGCTGCTGTTCTTGCCCATCTCAACCCACTGATCCCCCTCTCAGTGAAGGTGCAGTGAGGCTGATCAGGGGCCCCTGTGCTGGTGTGGCTGGGGGGACCACCCTCAGTGTTGGGTGGAGAGATCCGAGTTGAAGCCTGGATTTCAGAGATATTTTGCTTCTAGCAGAGACTTTCTCCAGCCCAGATGCAGCCCTTGATGCCCAGCACTCCCCTTGCCTGGTTCACAGGGGAGTCCAGCAGGGATTGCAAAGATCCTCTTCACACTCCTCCTCCATGGCATCAGCTTTGTGTCCTAGCAAAGAGCACACCTCTACAGCCTGTTTGCCACGATGGATGCCTGAATGTGGCAGTTTATAGCCAGGCACCTGAGATTCTCAGACAGATTGGTGCATGCTCTGAAAACCAGATAAATTTTGTGGACCTCTAACTTGAGGCTTTGATTGAACCAAATATCAATCCTCCAGTATTGACAGTGTTTCAGATGTGTCCGTAAGAAACACAGGGAAGCACAAAGGATTATTGCAGCTTCTGAGGAAACCTCTTGTATTTCAAATAAAATTGGCAGTTTTTACGTGGCCACTCTAATTCTTAAGCCATTAGAAATCTAAAAATTGATTGAACGTTTATCTTATACTTACCAGACATCCACAGAAAAAGTTGTGTTCTGTCTGGGATATCCATGTCTTTAATAGCTATGAAATTAAAAACTCTTAGATTAGGGTTTCAAGAGGCTGAGAGGGGAATGGAATGCAGGAGGAGGAAACCTGCATGCTGCTATAATAGGGAATGCCAGGGAGATAAAGCTCTGGGAAAGCCCCAGGAGAAGAGCTGAGGATAATGTGCTGTTGGGCCAGTGGGGTCAGTAAAGGTGGAGATGCAGAGGTAGCAAACATGATTTCCTTTCTGCCTGGTGAAGATACTGAAGATAAAAAGCTTTTCCCTGTGTGCAGCATTTTTTAAAAATACATGCTCAGTTTCAGTGTTCATTTTATTCCACAGTTTGGTTTCATTTTAGTTGGATTGGTACCTTGAAAGTCCAAGGAATTCACCAACTTTAAAGCCAAATTGGAAAAACTGAATCTGGATTCTCAGTGCAGCTCCAAGGCTTGCAAATCAGCCTTCTCCCATAAATACTGCACTGTTTCTGGAAAAGAAGAGATGGGTCTTTAAATGAAATATGAGCTGTAGCATCGGGATGTGATGGTACTGCTGTAGATCAACAGCCATCAATCTGTGTTACTTAATTTGTCCCTGGCTCAGCTGTTCACTGTACTTGGGACTTTTTTGCTGTTTGCTTCATTTTATATTCCTCTGAGATAAATGAAGACAAAAAGAGAGGGTTAATTGTTCTTGAAAAAATAGAAGTAATTTAAAAAAGTATATAATCATAAAGGATATTTTACATTTTCAAATGGCTTTTTTTTTTTTTCCTGACTTTCACAGCACTTCCACAGGTCACGATTAACTTATTTCACGGTGTGTCTGTTGAACATCCTTGTATTTTATTGCTTGTTACTCTCATTTTCAGGTCAACTTTATGTGCACTCTTTAAATGCTGTAAAAAAGTCTGTTGGAATAAATAGTTGAGGTTTTTTTTAACTAAATATTTAGAAACATTATTCCTCATCTGGGCATGGCTGTAACACTCGGGTTGCTTTATTTATGCTGAGTGTTCTGGGGATCCGAGGCCTTTGTTGCTCTAAGTGTCTAAGGAAGCATATGCTGCAATTGTTTGCCATCTTGCACATGGGTCGGGTGGGTGGCTGGGTGTGAGCTCAATTCAAGCTCATTTGGCTTCTCAGAGATGAGCTTTTTGATGGGTGTCAGCCACTTTCCTCTCTTGATGGAGTGTCTGTGGAGGCATCTCTGCAAAGGCATGGGACAGGGAATATAAATACACCGTTCCCTCAGGAGGCAGCGTGAGTGCCCACGCAGATTGCAGCAGCTCCAGCCCTCCCGAGGGAGAGCAGTGGGAGCAGCGCCGAGGATGCCCAGCCTGGCTCCTCCCGGCCAGCCTGCGGCAGCTCTGGGACAAGGGACTGGCACTTTGTGCCCCTTCCTGCCTTCCCTTGTTTCCCATGTTTCAGAGGAGAGGGCTCCGAGAAAGCTGCCCCAGGAGGGTCTCCCAGCCTGCAGTGGACAGGACAATGTCTGTGTTGAAATCCTTCAGGCTTTTGCCTTCGTAGCCGTGCAGCCCCGAGCAGCTTTCGGCAGAAGGGGCGGGTGCAGCATCCGCCGTGTCCCGGCCGGCAGGAAGGACAGCTCAGGCTGTCTCAAACACGAACATTGCAGTGGCCTTGAGTTTGGATTGAGAACCTCAAGGGCCAAATGGTCATCGGGCTGGCTTCCAGTTTTACACTGGGAGTCGAGTATACAAGTACAAAATTATGGGCAGAAAATCACAGAAAGTCTTTTTCCAAGCTGACCTTTCTGAAAAGGAGCCAGCAATTATGTGGATTTGGGCACTGGTTCAGCAGTGTTTTTAGGTGTTGTTAATGCAATATTTTCATTATATTTCTGCTGGACTATTGATTAACTGTTGAGTTATTTAAGAAAAAGAAGTTTAGCATTGTAGTAAATAATAGCTTTTTGGTAGTTGTGCTTTGCACAAGTGTTCATGGAGTTTGTGTAAGAACTGACAAAATCCAGTCTGCACCTCATTGTATGCTGATGATAATCTGGGGGAGTGGATGGGGAATGCCAAACATGTTTGCACATTGTTGCTTCAGTGTATTAGCACTTTTCAGTTTGTTACAAGCTTATTTCCAAAGCACCTGGCAGGTTGGCCAGCCCTGTTCCCCTGGGGAAGACAACTGAGACTTTGAGAACTTGCATGTCCTTAATTCCACTTGAAGTTCCAGAGCCCAGTGCTGTGTGTGGGCTCAGATGGAAAACACTGGATGCAGAACTTGGGGGGAATTTGAGCCACCTCAGCCCAGCCCACTCTGCTAAGCCAGTGTCACCCTGAAATCTTTGCCAGTGTGGTTAAAGCAGAGGCCCAGACAAATCCACCAGCCTTTGTCTTCATAAACATATTTCATTAGCCATAACTGAAGTAATTGCCCAGATTCCTTGCCTCTGACACATCTCTGTGGTATGTTGACCCAGATTTCCTCTGAGAGCACTGAAGGAACAATCTTGAGCTTCCAAAAATAAGATTTGATAGATTAAGCAGCACTTATTTCATTATTTATTCTCACTTAGCTGTGGCCAAGCTCCTGATGACTCCAGAAGTCAGCTCAGAAAAGCATTAGCACTGAACCAGATCTGCAGACTTCATAAGTTATCCCTGGAACTGTAACATTGTTCTCTCAACAAGTACAACTCACACTTATGTGTTTTAAAGCTTAGAAATTTAAAGCAACTTTAGAGTTTTGGATGCTTAGATCCCATTGAAATCAGCCCCCCAAGCCAGTTTTGGAAAACTGAGCAGCTGTGGTTCAGAGAGCATAAGGGAGAGTCATGAGGGCACTGCAGCAGTTCTGACCCTGCTGTGTTTATTCAGGCTTTAAAATAGAGGCTCTAAAATGAGATCTTGGAAACAGAACTGGTTCCTTTGTTGGTACTGAACAGCACCCACTTCACAGGATGATGTAGCAGAGGTGGTGGCTGTGGAAACTGAGCACGCAGAACTCAGGGTGCAGGATTTCCCTGTAAACTGTGAAAGTCTCAGACTTTTGTGTTTATTTCATTTCTCAAGTCATGTTAATTACATGTTAATTCTTGTCTCCTGTCTCCTGCATTAATTGTGCAAGGTGCCTGCTACTTCTTCCATCACTTGAATTTCTCTGTGCTCAGATGATAAGAATCACATTGTCAGTGCTTTTGTATTCAGTACCTGATCCTTCCTGGAAGAGTTTATCTGTTTAAAACAGCTTTAAATTTTCATTAAAAAACAAACAAAACCACAACCTGTCACTGGCAATATTTCTGTTGGTCATGACAACAACTTTTAGAGGTGACTGGTGAGGTTGAATGGGTTTGTTCTTGACTTCTCAGATTAAAACAAGCTGTTCTGAGCAGGTATCCTGAGCTCTGCAAATTATCCAGTCCTTTCATGGTATCTCAAGTTATTAATCATAAATGGAGGCATCCAAAAAACCCTGATCAGTTTTGAAACTCATGGCCTCATTTAGCTTTCATAACAGCTTGTTTCGAACAAAATCTGATGTGGAGCCAAATGAAGTGTGTTTAAATGATCCCTTGCCTAAACTATCATGAAAATTTCAGATGGGATGAGGAGAAGGAATGCCACCAAGGGCAGCTTGTTGGAAGCTTGCTACTACTTAGAGACAAAAATAGTGTAATCAGCAAACACTCCGTCACTTTAATGCTTCTCCAATGAAATCCAACTTTTTGTTTCCTGGCTCAACCACTCACTTGCATTTTCCTCAATCGCTCCCACACAAATACTAGGATCCATTTTAATTTTGGCACACCTCATTTTCCTGTTTGGTAGAAATTAGAGTTAAGAACAGATTTATCTTGATGCATATAATACATCTTTGAAGAATCAACATGGTTTTGTAAAGCCTTCTTAACCTGTGAAAGCTCTTCAAAGTAAACACGTGCATCCAGAAGGTGCAGTTGAAATTCCAGAAGGCTTTTGCAAGGTCTGGCATCAAACTTCCTGAAAGAAACTGGGCTTTCTTGTTAGGATATTAAAGAAGGAAAAGTCTATATGGGAACAAAATTAGGTAGGATATGATAAGAAACAAATTTCTGGAGCCTGGGAGGGTGCAAGAGGGATGTGATACATCCTCGTGTGCTTCCACTCTTTCCGAGTGCCCTGCTCTTGCCTGAAAGCAGGACAGTGGGATTGGTCTGAAACAGCTCAGTTCTATTCTGTTATCTAATTATTTCAAGTGTTTTGTCCCATTTCTGCCTTGATTTGTTTCCACACCCCCCAACACATTTCCTCTGACCCAGTTTTCTGTTTTTCCTGATTGCTCACAGGGCCAAGGGACTTCCCAAGAGCTTTCTCCCAGTCTCCTGTTGATGTGCCCTCTGTCTCCATGTGCTGGGGATCTGGAAAAACAGGATCCACTGGGGATTTTTAGCACTTTAAGGTAAGGCTCTTTAACATGGCTCTTTGCTAAATGTGTCACTTGGAAATGTGTGGGGAAAATTCAGCCTAGGTTAACTGACTGCATAAACATTTGGACTTTACGATCTTCAAAAGTACGGAACAATTTAAGAATGGTGTGCACTAGTGAAAAACACCTCTGCTTACAGCTAGACACAAATTTAGTTTTTTGCTTGGTTTAGAGCTCACTTCATCCCAAATTGAGAGAAAAACATTCAATTTAGAACTCTGTCATGGACTAGAAACTCTGTTTGAATTTCATGTCAAAGTCATGTTATGAAATATTTTATGACAGAGATGTCAAAATGAAATGTTTCACCACTTCTAGCCCTGAACAGGAAAGTCTCCAATGGTCATTTTTAGTTAGATTTTCTAGCCTGTCAGCCAAGAAGCAGAGGAGAAATTGAACCTGTAGTTTTGGGTTTCTTTTTTTTTTCCCCTCGGCCATTTAAAGTACACACTGGTCTTTTTTTCACGAGAATATTACCAAAACCAGGTCCTCGACATCCAGAAAAAGCCTTATAGGATATTTATTTCACCCAGCAAGGATTCTTTGAGGTCTTATTTTCTTTGCAGGTAGGTTGTACCCTCAGGGGTACTGCAGCAGGAGAGTATCAGACCTGCTTTTTCCACTCTCTGTTGTTTCTGAAGTTTGAAGGATCATCTGCATCTCGAGGTCTCTTTGCAAATCCCAGCACATTTTCCTCAAAGAGGGTTTTTTGTAAAGAGACTCCACAGACAAATAAATTAATGATTTGCCACCTACTAGTTTTTCTGTAACTAAGATTTGGAGTTTTCCTTTCTTTTGTGATGGAACCACTGACTTGTATTATTATCGTAGGTGAAATACTGAATTTTTTCAAAAAGAAGGAAAATAGGAGAAAATAGCCTAAGGAGTAGCAGTAATTAACACTTGTGTGAAAAACCACCCAGTTGTCCTTTGGATTAAAAGACTCTTGCCAAATTTTACCTAAATTGATTTCTTTCACTCCTGAAAAGAAAAATCAGGGCTGGAGAGACAAAATCTTAAGAGTGCATGTGGGGATTGCACAGATTTATTTTGGTGTTCAGCCCCCCAGGCTGCCTGTCCTGGGAGAGGGGCAGACACTGGAAATGTTTGAATAATTTGGCTGTAGCTTTAATGAAGTTACCAGCATTGTCCCCCTCAAGGCTGGTGCTGCCTCCTTGTAGAATCTGTCCCAAACACTGAATTTGAGTCAGGAATTTCCTATGTGCTGTGGTGAACAGTGAAAGCTGAAAGCCCAGTATTAGATGTCATTACTGGGTTCTTTTTTGATGTTGGGTTTTAATATGTGTGCTCCTATTTTTAGAGCTTTATTCTGACTCCTTTAATAGCAACCATTCCATTTTGGTGTGAGGGCTTTTCTATTAACAGTGATCAAAGTGAAATATTTCATTTGAGTTACAAAAAGAGACACTTGAGATGAATGAGGTTCTGCTGGATTCGGGAGTTGGATGGTTCTGATCTTCGATCTGACTTACCAAGTTAGGAAATTAATGACACAAAGCAGCTCCCTCACAAACAGATAATAACAGAGCATTAGAAAAAAAAGTTTAGAAAACAATTTGGAACCTCTTTCTAATACACTGCAAAAATATTCTGGGTGCTATTAGGGCTTATAAATAATTCTTTGACATTTGTTTGGTTTAAAACTAAACTGAGGCATCATTTTCTTAAGAACAAATTGAGGTCTCTGAGAACTACAGAATTCAAATACGGGGCTGCTTTAGACCTCATTCTCTTTAGAGTGAGTGAGGCAGCAGGGCTCTATTCTCATTTATTTTTATTTTGTAGGGAGTACTTTAATATAAAGGATATATAAAATTCAATATAAAGAATGGGTAATTTTCAGCAAGAATGAGTGATCTTAAGAGCCTCTTTCTTAGCATCTGGTGTATTCTAAGCAAATCTTTCAAGAAAGTTTGCTTTCTCCTGAACTCAGGGCACTGGCTTCAGTTGGTTCTGAAGGAGAAGAAATTGGAGTGGGGGAGAGGTTTGATTTCTACCTTGAAGTAATTATTATTTACCTTTCAGTTTCTGATAACTAATGGGAAGCAAATGCAGGCAATGAATTACTCATTTAAAGTCAGGCTGCCTTTCTGCCTGTAATTAATGTAGCACAGACCCAGGCTGTTGATCCTCTCCAGAAGTTAACAAACTGAGCACAGAACTATGTTTAGATTTAAGCCCTCCCTGAAGATTTGCTTTTCCTGGAGCAGCTTTGCCCTGCTCCTGCTTTGCCCACATCTGCCCAGCAGAAGGAGATTTCTTTAGCCCCATTTGCCCTGCCCTGTACCAGAGGATGAAGAAGGAGGGGAGATCACAGCCTGGGAATACAGTGCCAAGGAACACTTGTCCCCTGTGCTCTGGCATTATTGCAGTGCTGCCCAGTGTCCCTTAAAGGCATTTTGGGGAAGGACTTGTGCTACAGGGCTGCCAGTTTGGGGAGCCTCACCCCTGGGATGATGACATCCATCACCCAAGCTGTGCCCAGGTCAGCTCTGCTCTCCCACAGCTCTGGCTGTTTGAACAGTGGCACTTTGGGCAGCTCAGCCCCTCCAGACCCTTTTCCTCCATGGAGAAGCAGTGCCCAGACAAGGATAGGCTCTGGCTTTTCCATAAGTACCTCCTTGCCTCGTCAGCCCCCTGGCTTTCCAGACTAAGCTTTTGCATTGTTGCTGTGGGACTTTGGAAAAGCCCACAGGTAAAAAATGGTCACTCCTTGACTTAAACCCATTTCATGAGGAACATTAGCATTAAATCATGTTAATTAACATTAATATGACTTACATGGCTTAAGACCTATCTTTGGGTTTAGCAGCGCTCTAGGAATAATTTAAAAGATGAGCTATTGCTCCCATTGGGATTTTGACTTGAATCCACTAAAGGCAATGGGTGTCCTTGAGCTGCCTAAGAAGGCTTTGGGTCAGGAGGTAATTTCTGAGCAGTCTTCCTGGCTCTTCATTCTGCTTTGTGATGGCTTCTTTATGCTGGGCTGTATATCAGGGCCCTGCAGAGCAAACCTCTTAATATCCCTTTGCTGTTCTGGACCCTGAGGCAATGAGCCATGTGTTTTTTTGATGATCATATGAAGATTCAATCTATTTTTAGGGCAATCTTGTTGCCAGGAATAATTTCTAGGACTTCTGATTTGAATGGTGAATTATGTGTCCATGTAAATGCCTGAAATGGATATTTAAAAATACTTTTTCCTGACTTAATGTTTTACAGATTAACACCTCTAATTTTGTTGTTACAAAAAAAAGCGATTTTATTTTCTATCTCTTTGGAATTTTTGACTGGTGTCATTGGAGACTTCTAGGCCAACACCATAACTTTGGTTTCAAAGCCCCAAGCAGGTATAAGTCAGAACATTTAACAGATGAACAGGAAGGTGATGAAGAGACCACACCCAGTGAATTTTGTACAACCTCTTTCCAGCTTCAATACAAATATTTTTATTTCATGCTCAGTGTTCTGTGTAATGTGCCCCAATGCACTGACCTCTGTAATTCTCAGTGGTTCCCCATCCAAGGCTTGAGGAGTGCATTGATTTTCCTTCCATCATGCAATAAGCATGAGTCTCACATCCAGCCCATATTGACACCTGTAAACCCCATTTTAAAAAATCAAAGGGGGCATTTGGGTATTCTCCCACTTGCCTGTATGTTGATGGAAGAATAGATTGCTTTAATACCTCAGTGATTTATTTGTCAGTACAGACAGCCTGTCATAAAAATGATCAGTATCAGAAATGTTCTTTGGAAGAATCATTGGGGCTATCAATATCTTGGGTGGCTTAATCATCAGATTCATTGCTTTTATTAGGTCTAAATGTATAAATTCCTTTTAGAATGGATTTGAACTTTTAAAGCATTTTACTATTTAGTTGATTGCTTTTCCAAGTATTTCAGTTTCTGAATAGCTCCAAAGCATTTGGATTTGCACAGAAGTAAGAGAGAAAAGGCCTAGAAGGATATTTTCTTCAAAATTGTCATTAATGGCTCTACTTTCTTCTCTTTATCTAGGTACAACAATGGTGGCACATGTGTTGTTCCAGTGGATTTGGAGAGGGCTTGTTCTGACTTTTCTGCTCAAAACTACTCTGTCCCTAAATCCAGATGATCCAAATGTTTGTAGTCACTGGGAAAGGTAACGTGTAACCTGCCACTTTATTTTTTTACCATCCATTTCAGATTTTTGCATTTAGAAGGCAAGCTGAGCCATAATTTGCTAAATACCACCACATCTCAGAAAAGAGCACAGATTTGCTTTACAGAAATACTACTTTTGTGTGCCTTGGAGGGTTTGGGTCATCCCAAGGCATTGCTTCTAAGGCTGCAGCCATTGCCCACCTCCTGCTGTGCCCTTTGGGAAGGTCCTCCAGACTCTGAGCGACAGGAGTGCACTGAAGTGTTTGCATTTATCATGGAGACACCCACAGAAATGCTGGCCTTGCTCTGTCCTGCTTTTTTTCTGCTTGTTGTCCAGCAAGGAAGTTTGAAGCTCTTCTTGCTGCAGCATCCAGGCTGGTTTTGTCTGGCCTGAACTTTGGGGCTCTTCCTGCCAAATTCATGTCGACATCAAAGAGTGAACGAAAGCACTAAACATGAAAGGCCCTGGAATTTCTTGTTCTCTCTATTGTTCCAGTGTCCTGCTCCTAAAAGTGGATCTGAGCAGGCCAGTTCCTGTGAGCACAGAGAAACCCACAGCCTTTGAGGGGGTTCACACTCTCGCAGGGGCTGTTTGCAGAGGCTAAAGGTCCTGTACTTCTCAGTTTAACTTGCTAAATTTCCACTTCTGCTCTCTGGTTCAAGTCCACACAAATCTAAATTGCTGTACACTTCAGCAAAATGCACCCTTTAACAAAGGTAAAAATAGAATCATATTTAATGACTGTGTTTTGAGGCCTTAATTAGAGAATTAACTCTTTGTAGGTAATGCAAATGCAAAGCAAAGACTGTACAGGAAAAGGATTTTGCAGTCCTCGTGCTGGAAGTGCATTCAGTGCACAGGAATAAAATATTGATTTTGTCTGAAGAAAGTCAGCAACCCAGAGACCCAATCAAGGAGAAACAAAAATTAAATACCAAAATTGATTGGTTGTACTGACCAAGATGACTTTGTTAGTTAGATGTTAATAAATCAAAGGGGAAAGATTGTTAGGGCTATTGCTGGATAATAAACGAGATCGTAAAATAATAATTGAGATTTGCAAGTGTTACTGTCTTACATTAATAATGAGCAATGTAAATATTTTATATTTTGGCATTAGCAGAAGTAAAAGCATTATTGTCAAGCCCAGCAAACAGTGACAGAGGGCAAAGCAGCATCCAGGGGAACCTTGGCTTGACTAGAAGGGACACGACAAGCAGGGCAGGAACAGCCCAATCTTCGATTTCAAGCCAGTCAGCCCCTCCAAGCAAATATCTTGGTATTACCTTGTGGGTGCAGTCTCCCAGGGCTTAATCACATCTGCAGTCCTGCTGATGAGAGGGAAATCAGGTGCAGAATTAAGACAATCAATATAATGAGTGACCTAGAGGAATCTACTCCCGGGTCTTGACCCGCCTGGTGATTTTGTGTACTGTTCTCCAAAGATATTGGAGATCTGATAAAGCAGGGCCCGTGTCCAGATCAGCACCTGAGAGGGAGTCCCTTGAGTCTGCACATACCTGCTGAGGGTGTGCTCTGCCATGACTGACCCCAGGATGAGATTTGGGGTCCTGGATCGCCTAAGAGGCCCAAACAGGAACATAGAACCCGTTGCATTGCTAAGTGGTGTTTTGGAAAGATTGCTCAGTTCCTGCTATTGCTGGAGCTCTGCGAATTCTCATCAAATTGCCCAAGTTTTGTCCATATCCATTCACCTTTTCACCTTCTAAATTTCCTTGAATTTTAGTAATATTTGGTTTTTTTCCTATAAGAGAACAGTTTATTACTCACAGTGATATCTTTATGCCTACATCAGTCATGAAGCCAAGCATTTCCAAACTTTTCAGGAAGAGGTCTAGGTGAAGGAAGCCCTTTTCTGCTCTTTGCTAATACCCAAAATTTCTAAGATTCTTGATGTAAATATGTTTCATACTGGAGTTCCACGAGCAGCAGATACAGGGAACTGCAGCTTTTCCTGTGCCCCCAAAGAGCCTCTCACCTCCCTCCTTGTCCCCTGGCAGCTACGCCGTGACCGTGCAGGAGTCGTACGCTCATCCCTTTGACCAGATCTACTACACACGATGCACAGACATCCTCAACTGGTTCAAGTGCACCAGGCACAGGTAGGAGCTGATCCTCAGAAACCTGAGCTTCCTTCTGCCTTTTCATCTCCTCACACACCTCTTGTTTGTCCAAATGTTTGTGGTGCTCCAATATAGACGTGGACACAAAGATGTGCTTTAGGTGCCAGGGTGTTTGGAATTCCAGGGTATTGAATAGAAATACCGAGATTTCTGCCTGAAGTTTGAGTGAGATAAGTGATAGTCAGTCCCTCATGAGGTCAGTCACAGGAATGTATCATTCCATTGGCCCTGTCATGGGATTGGAAGTGTTTATTCCCTGACCAGACATGACCAGTTCTCTTTTCCAAGTGATTGGTGCATGTCCAGGTTTGTAAAAGGAAGTCCATGAACCTCCTAAATTGTGAATAATCAGGCATTTGAGGGTTAGTGATGATTAGATCTGTGCTAGAATTAGTGCACCCAAATCTGCACTGAAAATCAGGTAAAATGAAGATGGGTCCATTTCTAGCACTGAATGAAAAACTTGTACCAAAGAGGTAATTTTTCCCAGGCTGCAGGATATTGCTGTTATATTCATTCTGCTTCCAAAGTATCCTAATAAATATCCACTAATCACAATCTTTCCAGGGGGTTTTAGAAGCAAATTTGTATCTCAGCTCTCATGCATTCAGTTGCAGGTTGGTTGTTCAGAACCATCCCTGTGGGACTGTGGCACTTGGCTTTTTAGCTCCTGTGTTACAGTGTTTGGGAGTGAACAGGGCTGCTGAGCTTTCTGGAATATTGTATAGATTGGAATGCAGCAGAGTAAATTCGATCAGTTTATCTAACATGAGGGACAATAGATTTTGTTCAATTGAGGTAATTTCCATAAACTAGCAAAGCTGTTTTGAAGTGTTTGCTGTTAAATATGCAGATAAATATTACCTTTCTAATGTGGTATCCTTGCTAATGTTATGAATAAATGTAGGAACGCTTCAGAATGCTAAACACCTTTTAATTTCTGTGCACTATAGTATTGTGGTGGGGAAAATAGGTTTTAAATACTGAACTGGGACTATAATGACACTTTGCAAGGTATGAGTGCCTTGGAAGGGTTAGCAGGCAGGAACAAATCACTTGGGGTTAACTTCTCAAGTTGTGTATTGAGAGCAGTTGCCACTGTGGTAAGGTTTTGTGTAGCCGCTGACACAGTGGTCTCTGCAGAGGACTCTGTTCCTTCCACTGATGAGATCTGACCTTGCTGATGTGCAAAAATGAATCATTTATTCTTGAAGAAACTCCTTGCCCTTGCAGCAGGAGTGGGAAAATGTTTTAAGACAGCAGCTGCCCCAGGAAGAGCTCCAGTGACAGTCACGAGCACCGTGTTTATAACACAAGCCATATTTCAAGCGTCCAAACAAGGATCGATTGCTTCCTTATTGTGGCGTTTATTATCAAAACGCCTTCATGCATTTTAAAAATAATTATCGAATGCTACCCTTACTATAATTTAACACAAATATCATTGCAGCAGGAGGCATTGATTTTCAATAGTGCCCAATGGTTTTGTGTCTTGTGGTGCAGGATCAGCTACAAGACCGCCTACCGCCGGGGGCTGCGCACGATGTACCGGCGACGCTCGCAGTGCTGCCCCGGCTACTACGAGAGTGGGGACTACTGCATCCGTACGTACTCCGGGCATGGGCACAGCTGGCACTGGGGTTTGCAGCAGCTGGAGGTCAATTCGAGATGGGGGGCACGAGGGTTGGCTTTCAGGACTTTCAGCTGGCGCTGGTCTCAGGCAGAGTTGCAGGTACACAGTGTTTCGGGGAGTTTCGGGCGTGTGCGTCTCAAGTAAGTAGGGAAAATTTGGCTGAAGTCATTGGGGAGGGAGTTAATGAAGTTCCTTAGTGCCTCCTTGAATCAGAGCTTACTTTGGGGAGTAATTAATGCTAGTATTCACCAATGTTAAGGAATTAGGGGAACTGAGAACACTCAGGAATAAACTACCATATAATTTAAGCAGCAGTGTAAATTTTCTGCCTCTTGCCTTTGAAAGTTATTACTTCAAGAGTTAAATGAGTTAAAATATCTCTTTTTTTTTTTCCCCCACAATGGTTCCTGTCAACAATTTAATTTTTTAAAGTTTCTCAAATGTCAGAAGAACTTTCTCACAACTGCACTGTATAAATAAATACAGAGCTCTGGAGTGTTTTAGGTCAATATGAGGAGGGACAAAAATCAAAATAGATCTTTCAGCAATGCCTAAGAGCTTTGTTAATTAAAAATACCCTGTACATTAGTGTCACATGTGTTCAGTATTGCAGCTGAGTGTTCTGCATGTGCTCAAAAGGAGAGTGGAGATGGGATCTCTTGTCTAGGTCTTGTGTCGTAAGATTATGGCACAAGAAAAACACAAAGAGGTTTTGATCAGCATCAGAATCAAAATTTTATTAACTGGTTTATAATGCCATGGAATAAATGTGACAATGACACAATTATCCAGCTAACTTCAAATACCTTGGCACTGTGCTTTACAGCTATTTCTTTTTAGCTCTGTTGATGTTTTTATCTGAGTTGCTGTGTTGGACTCGTGATACATGAGCACCTGAAAACCATGAATGGACTCTGATCTCATTTTCAATGACCTTTATGCCAAACAGTTACATTAAAGGGGTTTGGACTGTGAAAAATCACAGGCCCTTTGAGATAAAGCATTAGAATTATTTCACAGAAAGTGTAATAATTTGATCTTCTGAAGTGCAAAATGCTGTTAGTCAAGTCCCAAAAAACATTTATTGCAACCTATTGTCTTTGCTGGAATCCTTCCTATGGTAAGTATGTACCTCCCTTCAAATATCTCGGGTGTCAATATCATGTCAGCAATTGTTCCACATACTTTTGTTACAGTCTTGAATTTTGTGACTCAGAATCCTGTCTGGCACAGTGCATATTTATTATCATTTTTCTCCCTGCAATCTATTGGGTTTTTAATGTTAATTTTTTTTTTTAATTGCCATACTGTCACAACAATAAATCTCTCCAGACTTTCTGATTCTTTGAGGATATTAACATTTGTTTTGAAGTTGGTTTTTTTGTTAATATTAATACTCAGTGTTCAGCTGCTGCCAGGCAAATGTTATCTTTCTGTGGTGGAGAAAGAACAGCATACACTGAAATTTTGCTAATGCAGAGCAGGCAGCAGGTATCTGGTCAGAGCAAGAGCCCTGTGTTTGACACAGAGCAGATAATAGTTACACTCTCTCTGCTGTTTACATGTGCAGGAGTCAGGTTCTTGTATTTCATTATCAGCCTGCTGTGTGCTCAGGGACGTCTGCTCTCCGTCCTTCCCGGAGCTCGGAGCAGCAACAGCAGCCGAGAGGGAAATGATGTCAGGCTAGAAGTTCTCCATCATGATGGATTCCAGATGCTTGGACTTATTATTTTGCTACTACAAGTAGTCCACAGCAAAAAAACCTCCAAAACCAAACAGCAAACCTCCTTGAAATTCTCTGAGCCCTCAAGCAACACTTTGGGGGCACAATATTTTGCTAATGGGATCCTTTTCGTGTCACCCCTTTTGTTTGTAACACATCAAACCCTGATCCCATTTGTTTTGTTTTGTTTTTCCACAATATGTTCCTGTGCCAACAAGCAAATTCTCTCATTCATCATTCTTTGCAGTCAGCAGTGAATTCCATTTTCATTCCTGGAGGCACTTCTCTACTTTGCCTTTTTCCATCCTATTTCATACTTCTCTTTAAACTGGTATTTTTTTTGCTGTTTTCCTAACGAGGTTGTCCAGTACTCCTGTCCCACGTGCCTCTGGACACAGTCAGTGCTACTCCTCCAGAGGCAGCTGCTCCCAGAGTGGTCAGGACACAAAACTGCTTTCCTGAGCTGTCCCTGGCAGGGAGGGAGGGACGCTCCAGCCCTGCAGAGAGGGCTCTCCCCGCTCAGCCAGCCCTTTAAAATCCATTCCATTAGCAATCATGGAAGCCACTACAACATGGGGAGGAGGGATACATCCTGCAGTGAGTCTGATGATCAAAAGAAAGTTTGATTAAAAAACAGTGTGTAGATTAAAGGCTAATTGGTTCTTCTTTCATTAATAGCAGTCTTTATTTCTTGCAAAAGTTAAATAGCTTTGTAATTAACAGTGACATGTTTAGACTAGAGAGGGCTGAGTTTAAATCTCTATTAATGACTGTTTCTTGGATTTTAAAGCAGAAGTGAAGGCTTTCAGCTGCTGTTTTGATCTTCTCCCTTTTCATTTACTAACTTTTAAAAGGATGTCAGATATATGGTTTTATCTTTGTCCTCCTGTTGGGGCTTACTAAATAGATTAAGTCTAATAAAATCTACCCTCAGTTCTAAATAATCATGTTGATCCAGAGCTTCTTGCTCTGCCACTTCTCTGGTGCCTTATTTGCCTTTTTTGCATCTGTATGTGCTGCTGCCCCATAAAATGTGAAATTCAGGCACAAGGTCCAATAATTTAACTGGTTGCCTGGTAAATTATACAACTGGCCAGCCCATTAATACTTAGGTTAAACAGTTTTGGGGTATGAAATTGTCTTCGTGCCTCCAAAGGGCTTGAAATATTTTGGGGTTGCACTGGCATTCAAAAAATCCCTCCTGAAAAATGCTGCAAATGCACATCTGCATTTTTTTTTTCCCCTTCACTGATATCTTAGAAATGTTACCATTGTGGGAGCTTTGCAAAATGATTCCCCTTCTCTGAATGTTCTTACACTTGACAGAGCTTTTCCCTGAGCTGTCCCTGAAAACAAACAGCACACTCTGGGCAGTAAATCAGAGCAGCTATGATTTACTGTACTTTGTATGCTAAGGTAAGCTTTTGGCAGAGCAAATGCATAAACTGCAGAAAATCTTTTTTTAAACAACCACGGGGTTCAACTGCCCTTCAAGGTTTTTGTAAGGATGTTTTAAAATTATATTGCCTAGATTAGTATCTGTGGTAGATAAAGCAGCTCTGAATACTTTGCTGCTCAAAAAAAAAGAGAAAAAGAATATTACATGGCTCTTTTGTGCTCTTTAGCCTGTGAGGAGATGGTAATTGAATAGTTCCCTTTAAGAATATGTCAGGTGGAAAGATGCCCTGTGTGCTAAATGGATGCATTTTTGTCTGAGAGACCAATGCTTTGTTCAGTCTGTCCATTTTAATCTTATTCTTGCACAACAGATTTGTACAGAGGAGACACTTCTTGTGGGGAACAAAGGGTCACAGACCTGACATCAGAGGGAAGGCAGATGGGACTCTGAGCAACAGCTACTGCCAGCTGACTTTTGGGCAGAAAAGCACCAACCATGAAACAAAATCTGGGAATTCACCTTTTCTTCACAGATCTGAGTTGAGCTTTTAAGTGTTTTCTTCTCTCTCCTACCTTGCACTCTTTTTCTAATGTCTAAATCTATGCAATGTGACAGGATGTAATAATGACAGGATTAGTGATTTAACAATCTGATTTGCTGCCATTTATCTGTCTTTCAAACCTGCCAAAATTCAGTAGAGTTATGGATTGACCATTTCATGGTGCTTTCCTTTCTTGGCCAAGATATTATTGATCTCAGATTGTTTCTCAACATTCAGCTTTCCACATTACAATTGCCACAAGCATCAGCAGGGCTCTCTGACTTTGACAGATCTTTTTCTAGAGGAATTGTTGGTCTCACTGGTTGAATCTCAGTTTTTACCTACAGTGGCATTTCCCTCAGGCCAGAGGTTGGGACATTATTGTATTTACATGTATTTATTTACCCAGCTTTTCAACTCACCTTTGTTTGATGCCTTTAATGAATTTCAAAAAACAAATGAGGAATGCTCTTTTAACAACTGACTTGGGGAAATTATGCAAATACGAGGCATGATTGTGTTCAGGAGTTTAAATAATGTTCCATAAATTCTGTAATTGCAATAGCCACGCCAACATCCTAGTGAGATTTGTGCATTTCTAGTGCAGCCATATGAACATTCCTACCTCAGGACTGCGTTCCCATTTACAGGGCTCTGTGTCTAGTGCAGTTTTTGTATTCTTTGACAAGGCTGCCTTATTGGAGCCATATGGTTGGATTGTTAAACATCTGTAGCATAGGAGTAACAATTCCAGAGCTTCCTGCCATCTGGATGAATTACAATCCCTGCAATTCCACGCATATGTTCCAGCAGCACACCGACACCACAGTTGAGTGTGCTCATGATGAGAAGAAAAAGAATGGTTTCTGTGATCAGTGCAAAAGTTGTACACTCCTAGAAAACGTTGAATCAGCGCCTTAAACTCCCTGAATATTCATAATGTTTGTTCATACGTCAGATTTGTTGATTTTTTCCTCTTTATAAGGCAGTAGCTCATTAGCATTTTAGAAGAAATGTTGCCCCCCACTTCTCACCTCGATTTTAAATTCCTTGTGGTGAGCATTCCTGTAACTTGAAAATATATTGTTTGAAAGCTGCTGGACTTTTAAAATACATTTTTCTTATCTTTATAGACACACATTAAAGCCAGTGCTGGTGCTTTCTGTGAGAGCCTTACTGTTACATTATTCAAGTATAGAGTTCTGTACATCAATAATGCAACCTAAATTAGGGGAAATGCTATAGCAGGACATAGATACTTCCTATCAGGGGACATTCTTTTTCTCTGTCTGATTTGGGATGTGTGACAGTGAGAAAATGGTGTGGAAGGCCTTTCTGCATATAGTTATTAATTATAGAATCGAAATGACAGTAGGAGACACTTTGAAATTTCTCCCTTTATAGGCATTGGAGATGACTCCATACATCTTTTCCCAGTGAAGAACATAAGGAAAATTATTTGAATCCTTTGTTCCCATCTGAAGGGAAACTGAGAGGAAATGGGCCTTTGCTTGTTCATTCAGAACCCCTTGGGCACAGGAGTGTGAGGGCAGAGGGACACCAGCCCTAAAAGCAGGTCAGTTCAGCTGGTGACACAGATGGAGCCAGTGGGTGGCTGTTCAGCCTAAGGACACTGCAGAGCCCCTGAATGGGAAGGTGGAAAGGTCAGTTCTCAGCTCCCATCCATCATTTCATGTTTGCACTCAGCCTCTGGATGCTGAGGGATTTGCAAAGATGCTGGTGGGGAGCAGTAATGAAATAAGGGAAGGACTTCTGGAAGCAGTGCAGGAGAAGGAGAAGAAACAAAATGCTCTTATAAAGGAATGAAAATAGCATAGAGTTAAAAAGGGGGGAATGCTGAAGCTATATAATGTCTCAAGGGGCTTAATAAATATCAGAGGAAAAATTATGCAAGCATTATGGTTGGAAAAAGATTTAGACTGTTGCTAGTGTAGCAGAAAAAGCTTTTCTGGCTGCTTTAGGCAGTCTCTGTTGGATCAGTATAAAAGCACACTGGGATTGCAGACACAGAAGGAGGCACTAGATCCAGAGCTCCTCATGGTGCTCATACTAATGGCCTGGATGGCTGGGAGCTTCCGCAGGAGCAGAAAAAAGCACAAGAACCATGGATGTGATTCATTGTTGAGTTCAAAGAAATAACTATGCAAAGTTTAGTCCATTAATCTGCCCTCTATTAGCGAAGTCAGGCTGGTCCCCAGCTGCTCTAAATCAGCAGAGATCCACCAGGATGTGTCTGGATGCCCTTTCAAATCCTGCTCCTGCTGGGATGCACCTCAGAGCGCTTCAGGGCAGTCTGCAGTGATCCTGCAGGGCCGGGAGGCACCGGGGCTGCTCCCTAATGGCTTTGTGACCCAACCCTCCCCGTGCTGCTGGGGCCCATTCACCTGCACAGAACAAAAACAGGGTCCTGAGCATCCCAGGGATCAATGAGGGTGTGGACATACAGAGCATTTGCTCTTTATGGAATTATGAAGACACAAAATTCCAGAAGATTTCCCCCCCCCAAAAATAGTTTGCAGTTCATGAGTAGTCCAGGCATGTGGTGAGCCAGGTTAACTTATGGAAATCAATAGGGTCAGAAAGAAGGCAAATGTGTGAAATGGAACAGGTTTAAAATTGAAATTGGAATCATAGAATGGTCTGAGTTGGAAAGGACCTTAAAGGTCAGCTTGTTCCAACTCACAAGTTGTTTTCTTGATCACTCCTTTACATCCTTCTCCCATTAATAGATTTCTCTTGTGCTCTGGAGAAGTTTTAAAGCCTAGGAGAAAAGGAAGGAAAGATAGAGAGAGGAAAAGAAGTTACCTACATCGAGATGGCCTTTTTAAAGGGCTCCTGATATACTTAGAAAATCTGAGATAGCATCTCTTTCTGTGTCCTTTCTGTATTCCTCTGGCTGTGACCTTCCCATAGCAGTTCCCACACAAACTCTGGATGTCTGGGAAGCCCCCAGTCAGATGTGGGGGACCATTACCAGGCAGATTCCTTCTTGCCTATAAAAAAGAGCTGCTGCATCCTCCTGCCAAGTGTCAGTGCCATTGGCTTCTTCCTCCTTTCTAGGCATCTTACAGACTGAAATTGTAAATAAATGTAAATAAAGCTGAATCGCTGACACTGCAAGAATGGCTGAAGTGCTATAACAAGACAATAACATGTAAAGGTAACATATGATAACACATGATAACATGTGAATAACATGGTAGGACAATAACATGTGATAACATGTGATAACACAGCAGGGGTGTGGGTGAGCCCAGTGCCTCCTCCCTCACTGATCCCCGCAGCTGCTCCCATTCCCTTTGTCCGATGGGATGGGAGAAGAGGAAAGAAGAGTCAAAGAAAGCAAACTTGTGGATTGAGATAAAACAAATGGGAATGATCTCGAGGAGCAGAGAAAGCCTGGCTGCTGTGCCAGCACAGTTCAGCAGTAGCTCAAATGTCAGCATGGTCAGCGTTGGTTCGGTCACCAACCAAAAGCACAGCATGATCCGAGAGGAGTTAACCCCAGCCCAGCCAGCCCAGTACAGCCAGCCATGCTGCAGGTAATAAAACACTCATCAGCATGATCCTCAGGAAGTGTCTTTATGGTTTTTCTGTCTTTCCACCTTTTGGGTTCAGTAGTGGCAGGGGAGCACTTTGGAGCTGGAGTGAAGCACTCTTTTCAAGTGTTTTGGTCTCTGTTCAGAACGTTGGGAAGGACGAGCTGGTGCTGGCAGTTGTCTGGGCTGCGTGAGGCTTTGTGGGCCTTGCTCCTGCCCCCCTCTGCTCTCACAGCCCTTTATAGCAACAGCCATGGCTGCCCTAAATACGGCAACCTGGCCAAGCAGGAGGAGGCATTTGGCTACCTGGGTGCACTTACTTACAGCTCAGCTACTCCCCATCTCCTCCAGCACAGGAATGAGAGTGGCTGCAAGCATTTGGCAGATGGAATTTGGCCCAGAGTATACAGTGCTTTCAGCATCTTCCTGTGCACAATGTGCATTTCTTTTATGTGAACTTTTGGAACGCCTGTCTGTAATTATTCCATCCTTTTAGCAGTGCCTCTGAACAATACCAATGGCATTCACACAGGGAATACCACGTGAGACTAACAAGAAATACCATTCCAGGCTCATGGTGTGATCCTGTGCAGGGCCAGGAGCTGGAATTCAATGATCCTTGTGGGTCTTTTCCAGCTCTGAGCTTCTGTGATTCTATGATTCTGTTAATCTACCTGTGTTTATTGATGTTGGTTTCTCAAATGCTGGGTAATTCCTGGGAGTGGATTTGCTGGGTGGGAATCTAAAGAAGTTGTCATTCCCTTTGTTCCTAATTAACTTTGTGTTTTGTGGCACGTATTCCACATCTCATACTAGGATAAAGATATATTATTCCATGGATTTTTTGCAACTGCATCCATTTCTGATGGAGACTATATAAAAAAGACCGTTACTCTGGAGCTTAATGCAAACTGACAGTGCTCTGTTATGGAGGAAGTCTTGAAAATTTGTAGAAAGCAATTGCTTTGTTAAAATATAAAATACTTGCAACTCTGAAGCACAAATCATTTAGACCAAAATGTAAAAATATTAAGATGCCAAATTGTGCAGAAAATAACTCTGAGACTTTGGAAAAGAAGTAGTTTCTTCCTCTTGAACCTACAGCTTTGCAGCAGGAGCCTGGATATCAAACGGGGTGAGTGCTCCAATTTCCACCACCTTGGGTGAGAATTGTGGCTGTGCACCATTTCTGAGTGGTGTTAACATCCCACAGTAATAAATGATCTGCAGAGTGAGTGCATGGAATCCTGGAATGCTTTGGGTTGGAAGGGACTTTAAATCCCATCCCACCCCTGCCATGGCAGGGACACCTTCCCCGATCCCAAACCCCATCCAACCTGGCCTTGGGCATTCCAGGGATCCAGGGGCAGCCCCAGCTTCTCTGGGCACCCTGGGCCAGGGCTGCCCACCCTCCCAGGGAGCAATTCCATCCCAATATCCATCCAGCCCTGCCCTCTGGCAGCTGAAGGTGCTGATAGTGAAAGGAAATTCTTCATGGGAAGAAGGAAACAAAAGAGTTGGGGAGGGCACAATGGGTAATAGGAATGAACTAAAGGTGACCAGAGGGCACACTACGGAAATTTTATGTTTGCAATAGAGACAGTTGGCAAATCCGTTTTCATTTCTGGTTCCCTAATTGTTCTGAGGGAAAGAAGATGATGTGGCTGGAAAAGCATCTGTTAACACTCGATACTTAGTACAGGGAAGGGGATTAATCAGATGTCAAAAAGCTAATCAGGGACAGAGCTCTTCTAGGCAGCCATGGAGCCGTCCTTTAGAACCTGATGTGCTTGGAACTGTGTCTACAGACATTCCCTTCTCCTCTCTGTGTCAGGATTACAGCATTCCTCTTCACATTGTGTGGTGTTCCACTTACTTTCCATTTTAATGGAGGGGTTTTAAGGCTCCCAAGAGAGATTTTTCATGCAACTTCAATCCATTGCAGATTTGATCACAAAACGTTTTTGAATAGTTTATCTTAAGCTCAGTATTTCTAACGTAGGTATTCACTTTTGGAAACCTCACTTTCTTTGATGCAAGAAGAACTATTTAATCAATCAATCTAACCCCAAACCTTTCCTTCTTTTTATCAACATTTTTCCTTTCTGAACGCTATGCTTTACTTTTATTACTGTGATGTCTAGAAATCCATGTGCAAAACTAGAAGATGGCCTTGCTTCACACAGGTTACACTGTAAATATGTAAACTGAGTCAAATAAAGAAATATTTTTCTGATTAAAAATAAAAAAAAAATGTGTATGAAACACACTATGAAAAGATACTGGTAAAGAAGTGGAACCTTTCCAGTACAGCAGTGCTGTGCACAAGAGCTCTGCTGAAGCAGCTCTCTGGTACAGATCTTGGATGTGATGTCACACACCTGCATTCACAGGTGTGATGTTTTCACAAATGTCCAGCTTAAATAGAATTCCTTTTAAAAGCATTACTAAAAGCATCTAAAAATTATCTTTTCAGCAAATACTGCCAATGTTATGCTGTATTTACCTTATTATAAATGGTCCAGTAGTTTCTGATAATGTAGGGAAATGTTTTTGTTTCCAGCTCTCATCTTCTATCTCCAGGCCACAGTGTGAATCCCAGGAAATGGAAAGTGCATTTTACTGTGTGCCATTAATAGAATAGAAAGTTTCTCTGGACATTCAACATGCAGAAATTGGGCTTGACCCTAAATCAGCTGAACTTCTGCAATCTGGAGTTGGTGACGGGAAGTTTAAACGAGTGGCTTAGGATAAGAATCAGCCCCCATCATTACAGGAAAAGTTCCCTGTGTTGTCTTTTTTGCAGTTCTTTTCAGAAAGCTGCTGTGAAACACATTGCTGTGATTCCTTTTGAAATGTGAGGAAAGTAAAAGGAGTCTGCATTTAAATATTCCATCCCCAGGAACATTAGTGTAGCTTATACACGAGCCTGATGTTCAAACCGAGCACAGTCTGTCCTTGATTTCAGCAGGGTCACCTTCCCTTGCGTTGTGGGCCTTGGTTTGAAACGAAATCTGAAATGTGTTGGCCCTCTGGGGCCTGTGCCTGGCCTCAAGGACACGTTTGCCTTTAGAAATTTGTCCATATTCATCGTGTTTTGGTGAGAAACAAAGAAAAGATTGTTGTTAGATTGACTTGATAGATTTTGGAATAAGAACGAAGAAAGATTTTGTTTGAAACATCGATTGTTTATTCAATTTGCTGCAGGACTAGAAGTTTTCTAGGAACATCTGTGTAATTTGGTTTTATTAAGTGTTGCATTGCCTAGCAAAGACAGCCAGAAGTGTCATGCAGTCCAGATGTCTTCATCCATCTACTTTTGATCTTTTAGGAACAACATTTTTGATGCCTCCACCCTCACTCTAACACACAGCACACACTCTGTACCTATGAAAATCAATCAGCAGTGGAGCTGTGTCATTTGCTGTCAGAAAATAGAATTTTCTTGGCATGAGACCCACAATTCAGGGCAAGCCAGTAATCAGAGAACTACGGACATGTAGCAAGGCTACCAGATTTAAAAATAAATATATCACAGCTGATGGAATTTGTACACAAAGAAATACACTCAATGACCTGAGTGGGTAACCTGTAGCAAAATATGCAAGTGCTGTGATTTTGAGATAATTTCCAGATAGAAATGTTTCCAATTATAACGTGTGAGGGTTTTTTCTGATAGTGGCTCATTTTTGTTGACATTTTTCCCATGTGCTTCCTGTCTCACTGTTTAAATCAAACAGTTCCTCAGCCAGTGTTAGAACCTGTACATTCCTGGTCTCTTGGGTTGCTGCAGTGACAGGAGGAAGGCAGAGGTGGCTGTGGCATGAAGCAGAGCAGTGGTACTGTACTGGTGGAGTTTCTCTGGTGAGGCTGGAAATATCCCCCAGCAGTTGAGTTTCACCCAGTTCTGCCACACCTCTCACCTGTCCATCTGTCATTTACTTCTCACCTTCCTCACCTGCAGGGCACTGTGTGTTCCCCCAGTCTTTCTATGATGGAAATGTTTGTGATTTACCACTTTTAGATAATGTGCAGCTCTGTACTTCACAGCTGGCAGCTCATTTTCCATTCCAGCACAACTCCCAGGAGAGCTCAGACTGCAGGCAAAGTTAGCCAGGAGTGGAGGACAGGCACTCCTGCCTCCGTGCTGGGTGTGCTTTGGTGACACCTGCCCTCACAGGTACTTTGATAGGCCAGGTTATTCTTTCTCTTCTTTGGCTGCTGCTCCACAGATTGGCAGGAAAGCTGGAAGGACCAGGGATCCTAGATACAACCTTGTCCTCTATTCCCAACCTGACAAGAATTTAATTTCCTCAGGCAACAACAAAGAAATCCCCTGAAGTTAAAAACGGAGTGGTTGGGGAAAGCTTTCACTGCTTTTGGCACTTTTGTCCTCGAAAAACCTGGAGCTTCCTGCAGGCAAAGCTTATTTGACTGCATTTAGTTTTGTTGGAGTGAGGTCTCCTAAGCCGTGTACAGAGAGAATGAAGGACCATGCCAAGAGTAAATGTTAATATTTCGGCGTTGCTTAGAAAAAAGATAGTGCTGCTCTTTCTGAGGGTGCCACACAGAGCACAATTTGCAGACAAATTAAGTTTGTTGGTTGAATGAATCAAGCTCCAGTGGAAAATTAACAAGTGAAAATGTATTTCCTACAAATTGCTGGGAAGAGTTGGTCAATTTACCAACATGGAAGAAGTAGACAGAGGGCACAGGAGAGGAAAAGCTTTCCAGGGTCACAGATTCTGCTCTGCTGATTCAGGATCTCCCTTAACCTTATTAACAGTTTGAACTAGTGCTAATGATTGTTTTGAACCCTGAGTGAGGCAATGGGAAATCATTTACCAGAAAATGTTAAATGCTGAAATTGTCCCACAGAATAATATTGTATTAGAACATTGATCAGCAGAATTGATCTCGGTGTAACTCTTCCCTCTCAACATGGCAGAATGCAATGATTATTTCTACTCGAAGCAATGACAGAAAATGCATAAAATCGGTGGCAGGCCTCAAAGGATCAACAGTCATCAATATTTAGCTGATCCCCGATGAGTTCTCTCTGGGCTCCAATTCACTTTCTGCGAAGGGTGTGAGAAACACTGAGCCTTAAAACTGTGTCGGTTTGAGAAACTGCTATCTGCAAACAAAGCGGGAGCTTCCCTTGCGATGGAGAACCTCACCCCTTGCCCTCCGAATTATAACTTTGAAATTACGGGGCTTTCTGACAAAGATAAGATTTTTTTTTCCAGGCAAAGATAAGGAGTAACAGTTCTTTATCGTACATATCCCCAGGCAAACAAACGGCGCGGAAGAGGCGCGGTGCCGGCGCGGGCCGCGCCCGCCGCCCTCCCTCAGGCGGCCATGGCGGGCGGGCCGCAGGGCTGCGGGCGGAGCGCGGGCGGCTGGCGCGGCGGGGTGAGCGGGGCAGGGCAGCAAAGGAGACTCGGGGGGCCTGGCAGGCAGTGTGGAGAAAATCCCGGAGCAGTGGCGGAGACATGGTGGGGCTGGGCAGCGGCAGCCCAGCTGCTGAACAAGGCCGGGAGAGGCTCCTCTGGAGGGTCCTCTGGTGGCTTTTCCCCTGAGGCAGCCAAGATGGTGAGGGTCCTTTTTCTAGTAGGGTGATAATAACCCTACTGAAAAAAAAAGTTCCAGTTCTAGTGCAACGGCCGCTCTCACAAGCAGAGCTTCCCTCACGGGAGGGTCTCCTTCACCGAGAGCAGGAGACGGAGCCTCAGTGGCGGCGAATTCTCCCCACAATGACTGCAGCCTGCCTCCCCACAAATGCCGACAGCGAGAGAGTGAGGAGCTACGCCCAGCCCCTTCCCTCAGCTCCAAATCTCACTGGTATTTCTGCTCTTCCAAAGAGAAAACTGCCCAGGTAAGAGAGTAGCCAGTTGCACCCTTCTCCCGCCTTGGCCATTTCGTTTGTCTCTTCAATATGGGTTGTTATTGCCTCTTAGCAACAAAATTCCGTGAGAGAAAGAAAAGGAAAAATCTTAACCCCAAAAAAACTTGTGAGGGATTTGGGAGGGTGACTCGCCTTAGAGGGTCAGGATTTCACCAGAAGGAGGAATTTCTCTCTTTGCCCCGAGGTCAAGCCCAGGCTCTGGTGTGTCCTGATCCCTCTGGAGCCCTGGGGCTGAGCAGGAGTGGGTGTCTCTGACCTTGGTCTGCGGTGTGAGCTAGTCAGGAGCTGCTTGGATCAGGCATTGTCTTTCTTGCAGGATTTGCCTCCTTTGAACGCTTAACCCCCTCCTGCCTTTGCACCCATTCCGTTGGCTGGAGCTGAGCTGTGACTTTATCTCCAGACTAAGGGATCAGTGCTGCTCTTACCTAGCCCTGTAGCCTGTCCACTTTACAGGCCAAATGCACTCGAGTTCTCAGAGTCCCTCAGTGCCTTTCCACCATCCGTTTTTGTGCCTTCAACTCCTGCACTTGTTATTAACACAGCCAAAGGTACAACAGAGTTCAGCTTCCTGACCCCAGTCGTGCTCTCTGACATTTGCTGCTGTGAGGAGGCTGCTCTGCCTCCTCACAGCACTAAATGGTGAGTGCTATCTCCCATTCCCTCTCTCCACCAGAGCAGATGAAACCAATGGGGCATCAAAATGCCACAAAGACTCTGTTAAATGCGTGATTCCCCCGACCTCTCCTTTTGCAGTCTCTAAACTTCTCTGTCACTGTCACTATTTTATGGTCAGTGATGCGATGCCATTCCTGTTTCAGGGATGTGCTGCTTCTGCTCAGCTGTTCCTCAGAGCCAAACTGGGATTCCAAACCATGCTCCACCAGTATCAGGGCACACAGAACAAGTGACGCTCTCTTCCCTGCCCTCCCCCTGGCACAGTTTACTTCCCTGTTCACTCCCTAGAATAAGGCCTAAAGCAACAGATTGCAGCATGGACTGAAGGAGGTTCACGTCAGTGTCAGCTCCTCTTGTAAGCATTCCTCCTGAAAGGCTCTTGGAGTCTGAAACATTGAGATCTGGCTGCAATTATTCCAGGATCCCTAAACGAGTCCATGCCAGAAGCCTGGGACACTCAATGTAGACGGCACTGTGTTCACCTTAATAGTGATCAGAACCCGAGGTTGCCATTTACCTGCTGATAGAAAGGGTAAAAAACTACCATGGAGTTTATGCTTATTAACAAATCTTCATGTCCCAGCAGATGGATACAGGGATTTACTGATCTGTTGTCAGTGATGACACTGACACATATCAGATTCTGCTCTTGGGAAAAGACAAAATCCTCAACATGGCTCTCTACAGTTCTTTTACTTCAGACATTCACAAGTCATGTCCGGCCTAATCCCTGAGCTTTGGCCGGGTGTCAAGACTGAGGATAACACAACCCGGAACAGATCAATACCTCACTGAGGCAATGGTCAGAGATCCCCATGGCTCAGACAACAAAAAGACCATTGATTCTGTTCTGATTGCATTGATGCAGAACATCTCATTCCAAATCTGCAAAAGAAGTGCTGGAATTGCACCTACAGGAAAAGGAACTGATCTTGTGACCCATTGATGTTATCTGCTCTGCATCAGTCTCGTCTTTCCTTTGCTCACATTGATCTTCTTGGGTTTGTGTTTTTCACTGTTACTTTCATGGGAAGATGAAAAAGAAGGGTTGCCATGCACTGAAACAATAAATTCCTCAAAGCCTGACCAAGCTTTGAGATCTCTTCATCTTTGGAAGTTGCTAAACCTTGCATGAAAGTGCTTTCCAAGGTGATAAATTAATGGATGTGTCCTGAGTGATGACCACAGAAATAGACATTAAGCAATGCACAGAGCTATTATCCCACTTCATTGAAGCAATTATCCAGGAAACCATCAAATCAGTTTGATTCCTGATGGAAAGTCAGTGATTTAGGGAGGAAATCATCCATTCCACAAATAAGCAATAATCTAAGAATGAGGAAAAGCTACCTGGATGCATTAGCAGTAGTCATCTTTCTTGTGCTATCAAACCTGCCTTTCCTGAGCACAGGCAAAGAGAGAATCCAGCCAAAAGCTGACTACAGGCTTGTCTAATGAAGCTGATATTGTAGACTCAGCACAAGCTGGACCTAGGCCAGTACATTAAGATGGAAGCACCAGAGAGACCCTGAGTGAATAGATTCCTAATGGATAAGGAGCAAGAATCTTTTTCATGTTTTTCCATCTACTTTGACCTCTCTGCATTATCTGAAACCACTGGCCATAGGATAACAGCTGTTTAACCTGACAAAATAATTTTTTTCCTTAAAATTGGCAGGAGGGAATGGAGGAAAGGGCTAAAATGGCCCAAATTATTTCAGGGACACATATTAAATATTGAAAGAAAACATCACTTTTTCCATTAAATTTCTGCTTTGTTTTGGTTCCAACAACTATTAAGCATGGGGCAAATTGGTTAAATAATCTGAAGTTAAAATACCAGCAACATAAACAAAAAAATACAGGTTTACTGTTGGTTCACAGAAAATAAATGAAATTGGTCAGAGTTTGGGCAAGATCATTGTATAGTGAAGAAAACCTGGCAGAGGTAAGACAGAGAAAAGAAGATATTTTGAGGCAGTGACCTTGTGCCATGTGTGCAGTCCAAATAAACCAGTTCATTCTGTGCAGTTCCAGGCGAATGCCTGAATTCCTCATTGTGTCTCATAGCAGCATCCATATCTCCATTTAGCAATGTTTTCCATTATCATAATGTATCTACATTTATTTATGCTTTCTGTCACCTCCTGGCTGCTCTATGATCCTGGGCAGGAATCCCACAGAGCCCAGGAAACTCCAGCGTGTACGGAATGCTCCGGCAGGGCTCTCCAGCAGCACGCACTGCCGGGAGTGAGCACAGCTCAAGGAGCCTGATTTCTGTTCTCCTCTGGGTCCTTCACACTTTGTAATTTTCCTGCTCTTTGTTTTGGAGCTATTTTGCTTGTCTGGCACGGCAAAGTGGGCCAATGGCAGATGGAAGTTGCTGGGTCGGTAGCTGTGAGCTCCCACAGGTTCTAAGGACCACCACAAATGTTACCACACTCCAGTTCAAGCATGAATTAGGTTGTTTGTGACTCTGCCTTTTGTGAAATAAATGCACGGGTTATATTTTTTAGACAATGAAAATTTTTCAAGTTAATCACTCCATACTTGTTCCCCTAGGATGAAACCCTTCCCTAAATTCACCTCCTCCTCTGGGAAAGAGGCTGACTGTGGAGTTCAGTGCGTGCCAGCAGTCGGTGGGTGGATGATGTGATGGGCAGGGTGTCACAGTGGGTGTAACAACAAAGTTAAACCCTGCAACATCACAGTTTGGGTCTGTACAGAGGACTGCAGCATCAAGAAAGACAGAGCAACTCTCCATCCCTGCTTTTGTCTGTGGTGCCCCTTAGGTGAAGGAACTCTGCAGTGGAAATATTCTGCAGTCTTCCACTGAGCTCTTCTCCTCGTTGAAATATTCTGGCCACTTCACACCTTTGTGGAGAGGAGACACGGACAGACCATTTATCATATCTGAATTCAAATTCTGGGCAACAATTAAAGAATAAGCACTAGTGTTAAAGGAATCCATTTCTCTAACATCCATTCCTCAGTGCAGCCGTTTCAGGTGTGAAAAGAGTTTAATCTTTAGGTCTATTTCCCTGAGGATTGACCTTAGAGGTTAAAAAAAGCCCAGTCTGTAATTATAAAGTAAGTGATAAGCATCAAATGGATTGTTACAGAACCCTTTTGTTGCCTTTATTGCATGATAAGGAGCAGTTGCTGTGTAACCTTGAATGTGGGCAAATAACTCATGCTAAACACATTGCGACAAAGATGGCATTTTGGCAGGGCTTTGATGTAGGTCATTTTATTACCAGGCTGAATCAAACTACAAACTGATGTCAAACTCATGCCAAGAATGCTAATAATACCCTGATCAATGAGATGCTGGATTGCTCAAGTGAAGTGGTCGAGGGAAAATGCAGACATAAAAAGTCCGGAATTCCAAAGGTTGAAGTGCTTGGGCTATTATACCAGGAGGAATTATATTCCTTGCATTAAGACAAGTTTTCTTTACTCCAGGGGCCTTTAGCTGAGTGTTGAACAGGACAGTGTCAGAAAGTATATACTTATCTTTATTTTTCTTGACCTTTATGTGCAAGTAATTTTTATAGTTCCATTAACTAGTAAGATCATTTGCAAACCACTGTACAATGTGTATTATGAAGAATGCCTTGGGGACCATTGTGTCCTATTATGTTGAATGTTAATAGAATGAAAAATTAATTTAAACTCTAAAGACTTGAGCAAGGCAAGACTTCCCTTTTATAGGAGAAATTCAAAATTTTATTTGCTATGGTAAAACTTTAGAGCTGTACCCTAATATGACCTTTATAAGCCTGATTTGAATCAGTCAGTGCAGGAGTCTGATTGTTTGCCACTTTAAATAAAATTACTTCTGTCAAACTTTCTCTGTTTAAAAAAGGGGGGTTTCTGTGAGCCCCACATATGGAATTAGTCACTAGTGAGCTCTGAGCTCTCAGCTACTTGTTTAGCAATTAATCAACCAGAGATGAGAGAACCCACAGTTCCAAGGAGCATCTTCACCTTACTTGAATCTTTAATTGCTCATTAGACATTGTCATCTTCAGCAATGTGGGACTTCAGAACACCTGAAAACAAGGATTCAGTTCTTTATATTTATTTTTTTTTATGTGACTGAGTGCTTTAGATTGAGGAATTCTCTCTTGAGTCTTGCTGCTAAGTCTCACATTACACTCTTCCCACAGGACTGCAGCTAGACAAGTGATTAAGGAAACTTTATTGCTTAATTAGTTACTGTTATTTCATATTTATGTTAACATAGTTAAGGTGTGATAAATTTGTGTGGAAATCAACTAAATTTAGAGCAGTAATGTGCAGGAGTTTTGTTATTTGGAAGAGTAAAGAACCAGTCCCCCATGAACCTTCTTGCTGCCGATGTTTGCCTTGATGTGAGAATGCGGCCCAGTTAAAAGGGTAAAAAATGCTACCCATTTTACATATTAGAGTGATTTATTATTGCAAATGTCCATACAGGCAGCAGCAGAATCTCACTTTTGACTCTTACAAAACTAGGATGTCACATCAATAAAAAACCTACTCTCAACTAAAGCTGTGCAGGGCACAATTCCCAAGGTATCCCTATCCCAGCATATCCTATATCTTTTAGCACACTGTAGTTTGAATAAAAACCTAAAAGTTTGTGACTATTCTATATGTGGGCTTCTCCTTGTTCTGGATAACCACCCATTTTCATATGATTGCATGAAGATGTGTCTATTTTTATTAGAAAATCCTGTTTATCTAATATGCTGTCCCAAATTTCATCCTACAACTGTAGAGTAGGATGCTTCACTGTCTCCAGAAAGCCTAACTCGAGTAAAATAAATGCACAAAAGATTAGGACAATTAGTGACTAGAGATTAGCTATGAATATTTTATGCCCACTGCAATACTGTCTAAACACAAGATATGGAATAAGAATAAATTGCATTTTTGACATGCAGCAAACGTAGAAAGGAAATGATTAATTTAGAAAGATCTTGCAGTCATTTTAACGAGGCAGCGTTATAATCACTGGTCACGTGGGAACTGCTGGGTAAAGAGCAGGAAAGTTTGTCCCACAGGATTATTCTTAAATTCACCTGCATTTTGAAGTTGGATTTAAATATTTTGTGAACAGCTCAGTGGGTTTGATATGCAATGACTCAAACACAGAACAGGCAGCAGAATGTTTCCATGAGCTTTGATGGCAGCCTGGGTGTGGGTCCAAAATATGATTCAGTCTGGGAGTCCAACCAAAATGTCAGGTGTAGCAGCAGTCCTTCAAAGCTGCAAGGCAGTGATGGAGAACTTTTAGCACAGACGGTATCTGGGAACTGAAAGGGTTCCAGCTTTCATTTCACCTGCAGATCAGGGAAACTTCCAGAAACTTTGCTGGCTGATTTCAAAGGAATTTGGTGGTTCAGCTCCATTTTCACTACAGCAACCCAAAGCTGCTTTCCAAATCAACTTTGTCTTAAAGAGTAAGGAAATACCCTTGTCTTGGGATAAGCCTTTTGTAGTCCAGTTTCAGGAGTTCTTGGTTAAGTAAACTCAATAAGTTTCCTATCTGATATAAAAACACAGGCCATATATGATCTAGATATGATATACAACCATAGGTCATGTATGATCTAGATCATGTATTTTATATATATGTACATACAGTTTAATACAATGACCTCATTGCCACTGCATCATATTTATTAGTAACTTATACATGTTGTTCTAGGTGGAAATGATGTGTTCCAACTAAACCATCCAATTTGAATCTCTGACACACAGAGTTTTTGGCAGTGTCCCAGGTGGTAAAATGGAAACAAGGTCGTAAGCAACAAAGTTGAGTCTTTAAAGCAGTTACTCAGTGCTCTCCTGGTTCTTTAGTATATGATGGGCACACACTGGAAACTGTCAGACACTGAAACAGCACAGGAAAAGAGAATCCTGAAAACTATGAGCTGTTCCTCAGCCAACCTGTTTGTCTTGGTTTGAAGTTGAGGATCGAAACTTCCAACATTCCACCAGCGAGACAGAGAACTATAGTTATGGAAAACTTGGCTGACCTTGAAAAGACACGAATGCACTTACAGCCACTGCATCATGGAGTAAAAATTATTTATTTTCCTAGAGCTGTTTCTTACAAATCTGTTTTGGATCTTAATGCACTTTCAAGACTGAGCTCCATTTTGTCTTATGAGCAGCTGCGATTTGAGTGCGATATAAGAAGCTGCTGTTCTGTAATATAATAATAATAAATGTCAGTTTGGTAAAAACTTTATTACAAAGCAAAACTGCTAGCCAAAGGAATTTCTTCAGCATTACAGGGCTGAAGTGACAAATGAATTTATCGCTGTCAAGAGACCTATATTTTATTTTGGTCACTTAACAATAATTAAATCTTGCGAGTAATTATTTTTTTGTGTGTTTGCTTTGTTTAATATTTTCAATCAAAATATTGCTCTCTAAGGCATTGTTTAGGGTATGTTTAGCAACCACTTAATATGTTTACAATGCTGTGTTGTTTCCTCTCAACAGCACTGTGCACAGAGGAGTGTGTGCACGGAAGATGTGTCTCTCCTGACACGTGTCACTGTGAACCAGGCTGGGGAGGGACTGATTGCTCAAGTGGTGAGTAAAGATACCAACATATGATAAAAATGTGTGTTGCTATTGAAAACCAGGCCTTATAAAGCAGTGGCCTTAGAACTTGGATGCTTTGAATGGAGAAATGAGTGTTGTCTGCTGGTTATTTTGTAAGAATTCACATTGGGTTGGTAAAAAATGACCTTTAAGGTCCCTTCCAACCCCGACCATTTTCTGGTTCTATGAATATGAGAATATCCTTTCCTAAGATGGTGACATTGGACTTTTTTGGTTGTGTTTTGCAAAGAAATGTGAAATGCAGTGGAGGATGCTGTTAATGCTTTTGGTCCTGTTATTAGGATACCAGTACAGGTAATAGAGCTCTATAAAGAATTTTTTCTCTCTCAAATCTTTAATACAGCATATTCTTCATGAAATACTCTGTGGAATGTTGGAGCTGTTTGGAAAGCATTCTCTCCAGATAGAATTTTTGTCCTGTTCAAGCCAGTGGGAGTTTTGCCATCGACTTTTCAGGCAGCCCAGATTGTCTCCTCTGACTTACAATCCATTCCTTAAATCCATACTGCCAAAGTTAGGGAAATGGGAGTTGGGAGTTCTATACCTTTTACTATGGAATTAATCCACACTTGAGTCTTTCAATTCTTTCAGCTGGCAAGGCTAGGTTTGTTAAACTCTCTTAATTGGGAACGATGAGTTTAAGTGGTTGGTTCATGCAGGAATGGAACAGGCAGCACAAACATCCGAGTGTGATGTAACACAGGCCTGAGACATTATTGACATAACAGGAATAAGCTTGTTAAATGGAGTCAATTTGTGCATCAGGCAAGTAAATAAAGCTGCACTGGGAGAGATGCTGTGAAATGAAACTGAATGGACGTTTTGTTTTGTGTTGGCTTCCTCCTTTCTCCCAAATTGATTGGGATCTTAAGAAAGAAGCATCGTTAGCAGGCAAGAAGGTAACAGAGGAGTGATCTATAGAGGGAGGAGTTTCAAGGAATGGGAGGTGAATGTGTCTGAGGGTGAAGGGAATGGCTGGTAAATGTGCCTGAGGGTGAACACAGCCGGAGGCTGAAGGCAGCAGGGCAGATTCCTGGATGGGTTCCTGGGGTTTTGTCTGCAGCTCTGCTGAAAATCCCCTCGATTCCAGCAGAAAAGGGAATCCAGAGGGGATGTGGATGCTCCAGCCCTGGGAGTGTTCAAGGCCCTGTTGGACAGAGCCCTGAGTATCCTGGTGTGGGGAAGGCATTCCTGCCATGGCAGGGGTTGGCATGAGATGATCAGCAAGGTGCCTCCAACCCAAACCATTCTGGGATTATATGATTCCAAAAATAGGAACAAAGGCCATACTATGGGGTTTGGAGCAATATTTTGGGATTACCTGGAATGTAGACAGGGGAAAACTGGCCATCATGACCTACTGAAATATCTATCTTTAAAAATATTTTTAAAAAGGAAAAACAATGCCATCAACTGTGAGATACTGTATAGATTCTCAGGAACTCATTTAAACATTTTGATTATTCTTAGTACTAGATTTAGTTTAACCTACCAGTGAGTATTTGTAGAGTGCATGTGCACTAACAGAAGTCAAAAATAGCAGCAATAAAAAAGACTATGACAATAAGGACATACAGTTATAGATTATACACTTATACACATGTGCACTCACAGAGTAAAAAGCACTTCATTCTGTGTAAAAATGGCCAGGAAAGGATAAGATGTCAAAGTACAGAATGGTCTTGTGGACTAGAACTACCCAGTGACTCTTATTAAATTGCTCTAATCTTGCAAGTGGAGATAAAAGAAAAAGAAGGTTTTTCCTATATTGAATATTTAGCTTTTTAAAGTAATTAGGAATATTAAAGCACTGACAATGATTGAGATAGAAACATTATTCATAACTTTTATTTCCGCACTGGGCAGGGATCCAGTATATTTCATTTATGAGGTTTCAGCGGTGGAAAGAGAAGTGTTAGCCAATTCCTAAATTAAATATGCCCTGTTAACTTTTATAAATGATAGCCCAGGATTAGCTTCAAAATTTAAGCTTTCATTTTATTAATATAATGAGTGTGTTTGCTGGCCTATAGTGCCCATTGTCTTTCATTTCACTTGTTGTATGCTGGGTAACACGTGTTCCTGTCCCAAGGTCTGATCCCACAAGCTCTGCCCAGTGGAATGCTCCTAGGAGGGAAAGTCAGTTTTACTGCACCTGACAGCTGCTCACCTTTGTGCTTGACACTAGAAATTTGGGTGACTGGACTCTTCATTGTTAGGAGACTTTGTTTAAATTCAAGGGTTTAAAGGAACAGATTTCAGCTGAATACAGCACGTTGTTACTCTCATTATTTACAAGAAAGGGGGAATCTGGAAGCTTTGCCACACTGAGGTTAACCAGGTTTTTCTGACACGTGTTAAATCATATTTTACTGTTATTTTACTGTTATCCAGTTCTAATGTGGAAAACCAATTTTCACTTCCACTGGAATAATGTGTCACCTGCACCTGCTTTCTTTCTGTTCCTTCCTGACTGTTGGATAACCAATGAAGGTCACGTGTTTGCAGTGACAAAGGCTGTTTGGGATGTTCCTGCAGGGTATTCTGGGGAGAAACCCGGGCTGGTGGTGAATGGTGCCATCCCAAACCTGTGGGGCTCGGAAACTTCCCAATCCATTCCTCAGGATCAGGGATTTGATGCAGTCACAGGCATATTGCTTTTCATGTTGGCTGTTTGAAGCGCTTTCCCTGGGAGAGGGATTGCCAGCCAAAACACTCCCTTTAAATTTAGCAAAGCTCCCAGGAGCTGGAATGGTTTCCTGCATGATCTCTCCTGAAAGCACTGCTGAGAAGTGGAGCCTCCCTGGCACTGGGGGTCGTGTGTTGTCATTTACTAGGGGAAGATCTAAGGATGCTCTCTCTTTCTGAGATACCATTTCAACACCCTGCTGACACAGCCATTATAACTTTCTATAAGTTATTTCTAACTTTCACTTGATTTGATGGGTGAAATTCAACCATAAGCAAAGCTCCAGCACAAGGTCCAAATGTCACTTCAGAACCAGAAGTCAGATCCAAATATTCTTCCTTTTTGCTGTGCCTATGCCTGGAGAGGGTCTGAATTCTGACACTGAGCCCTGATTTCCTGTGGAGAGGCAAAGTTCTGGTGTAAAATGCAGTTCCACAGCATTACCATTCTCCCTAACTAAAATATTCTCAATTAAATGTTTTTGATAGTTACAGCTACAGCCTGTAGTCATGCAAACAATTTAATCATCTTGCTCAGACTTGGTTTCATGCTTTCCTAGAACCCAGCCTATAAGACAACAGTTACAAACTTGCTTTTCAGCGCAGCTTTGCAGTGACTGATCATGGTACATGTTAGAGTTCATCTGTTGTCAAGGTTAAAATAACTTCAGATGAATTGCTAAACAATTATAAAAAAACCCCAGTGCCATATTCAGCTCTGCATGTCTCTGTACCTGTGTTTTACTGCATGCTGTTGTACATCTGTCCATGCCCACAGGCCGAGCCTTGATTTCATGCTATAAAGCTGCAATATATTAAGGCTTGATTACCATAACAATAAAAAGAGAAGTAATGAGGTATTAACTAAAGAAGCTCTTGAACAAAATGTTTTCAGCATTTTAATGATGCTAAAAATTAAAAGGAAAATCCTTTTGAAAAACCACTGCATACCTTTCCCTTCCCTTTTAACTTGTTTTATTGAATCATGCCTGTTTTGTCCATGCAATCTGGACTGTTGTTTTTTTTTAATACAAAGCAAGATTGCAAATGCTCTGTGTGAACTTACCTGTTCACCTTTCCAATTATTTCAAAGCTATTAGCTTCAAACAGTATGACATACTGGCTTGAAGTTCTGGTGGGGATATAATTGCCTGTTGGTGGTTACCTGGCCTCTTCTGGGTCTTGCTCACAGCCATCTGTATTTACAGACCCTTAGGCCCCCATCCAGCAAAGAATTGCGGCTTTACCCATACACAAGTAGGACTTCCCATGTGCTTCAAGTATGTAGGTGGCTGTTGAGTTAGTTTTGAAGGAACAGCTAAAAGAAGTCAGTGAAATCTATACAAAGTTCTCATTGAAATCATCAGGCCTGTGAGGAACAAGGTGGTCTTTCTTTCAAGATGTTAATCAAGTAATTTTATTGAAGACCATTTTGACTCTCATGAGCATTTTTTATTGTGAGGAAGGTCACAGAAATCTTTCTGGTTAATAGGACATTCTCAAAAAAGGGGCAAAAGGCAGGAAAAGGAAGGTTCAGGGTAAGAACCCTGAATTAAAACCAAAAAGCTTCCAAAACTGTGTGTGCCAGGTTGAGAAATTTCCGAGTAAACAGAGGTTGTAGTGAAAAAATAAAGTGTTTTTCAAAGTGTTTGATTTGTTATTAGTTTTGAGAGCAAACACAGTACTTGCCCAAAGTATAATTAAAGAGATGTTGGCATAATAAAGCCAAACCATCTTTCTTGCTGTGTCACCTGGGGGAGAGAGATTATAGTGCTGCTGTCTGGCATAGCCTGATCCATAACATACATATGGATAACATAGTTTTCCTTGGAAAGGATGTTTTGTACAAGCTGTCATTAGGAACAAGAACCTATCTCATCTTTATCTCTTTGTCAAAAATAGCCAAGGTCATAACAACAGGCTGTTGTAACATCACAGCAAGATCACTTTTGAGGGTATAGCCCTGGAGCAGCTGGAGTGCCTCAGTCCTGAGACTCGTGATGAATGGGAACAGCAGATCCTGTGCTAAATCTGAACGGGGTTGTTTGACAAGCCATGGAAAGCAACAGCAGAACTCTCAGGAGAAAAATGAAGTGTTTTAAAGTGAGGCTGTGGTGGTTTTCAGGCTTGATTTTGGCATTCATGTTCTCCAACTGCTTTGAACTATTTCTGAAGAAGAAATGAAGTTCAAAGGAAAGATCCCTGGTTCATGAATTCAGACTCAAACAAAATTCATGTGGGAGGCTGATCTGCTAAAATCATTAGCTGGACTTTCATCCTCAGACTTTAAGGTTAGGATTGACCAGGAAACCACCAGAGTCCACCAAAGAGGCAAAGGTGCAAGGCCACAGCTCTTCTAAGCTGTTAGTGGGCTACTGCTTAGATCCAGAGCCTGTCCCTGAGGGACACCTGTCCATGGCTCTTGTCTGGGAATTTGTCACTGTGGGGTTTGTGCCTCAGTGACTGCTGTATCCAAGTGCCAGATGAGGTCACAGAACCAGGTACAACGTTCCTGCTCCCACCACAGCCCAAGTGTTTCATTTGCCATTCAGCTGCTGGGTTTAGAGGCAGTTTCTAAAGATCTGTTTGAAGTTGTTAAACTGCAATTGCGATCCAGTCTTAATTATTGCTTTAGCTAAAAAGGGATTTCATATCCATAGCATGTGGACTTCAAAGTTTTAACACACTTTTCATTTAAGCCAAGCTCAAATTACAGCTTAATTTTGATGTGATTTGCAGACTCAGTGACAACTGCATCATGCAAAGAGATGCAAATGTACAAAATCAAACTCCAGTGAGGCTCATAGGAGGATCTTTCCATAGCAATTACAGAGTGGAATTGATTTCTGTCTCTCAGTTCTAACAATTTGCTCTTCCTTAAACTTAAAAACCACCCATTTCCCTTCAATCACTGCTGAACTGGTGTAATCAGGTAAACAGCTTGTGTTTAATTTTTGCCTCTGCTGGATGTTGGGCCCACGCACCAGGGCTCAGGCCCTGGGTTTCGTGTGTTCCCAGGCTCTGTGGCAGCAGCTCTTCCCGGGCCCAGCCCACGCAGGACAGCCTGTGACAGGGAATGAGATGTAAACACAAGCTGCTGTGCAGTGCCATTGGTGGCACAGCAGCATGTCCTGCATGTATTTTTACACAGATAATTTGGCTGCCTTAAACCAGGGTAATCTGTCACTTTCCGTTGGGTGGGAATATTTTGTCTCTTGCTGAGGCTGTTGATATCTGCCCAGTCATTTGTGGCAGTTTCTTCTCACTTTGTGAGGGATGTGTATCCTGTATCCTCTCAGCTTCCATGAATTAACCACTTGGGAGGTGATGCAAGTTTATGGAAAGGTACTGGACTCATATGAGCCTGGGCTTCTTCCACAGTAACAGGACAAAGGACAAGGGTTGATTCTGGAAAAGGAAAAGTAGATCCAAGATTTACTCTGGAAAGGAACTGCTTTCTGTACTTCTGTGTGATTCATTGGTGATGAATAGACCAGCTGCCAGTTGTTCTAAGTCTTGTACTAAAGTGAGTGAAAAATTGAAATTCAGCACCCTGTGTCCTTTTACTTTTCACCTTCATCTTCCCTGTCAGAGTCTGGGAGAGTTCTTCCTTCCCTAAATCAGCTGGTTGTGTCTAAAGCCAAGGTAGTGACAGATCATTTCCCCAGCACTCCAAGCTCTCCTCTGAGACTCCCTCTTTTGGATGATTTGAAGAGTCAATTGAGCTGACCTGACTCTGTCTGTTCCAATCCCTGGAGTTCTGCCTTCCAGCTCGTGCCTTGCTCTCAAGGCTTGATCCAGCCTTGTACTTCATACATATGAATAGTCCTTTTAAAGTCAATAAGGAACAATCTTAACTTCTGTAAGCTAGGTAAATGCTTAAGCGATTATCTGAATGGGAACTCCTGAGATGAGGTGGAAATCAGGTTGGTGAGGATCTCTTTTATAGGGGCCAGTAGTCACTGAGTGTCATCCAGGATGAGCAGGGGCTTGAGAATATTGCTTGGGTCTCACAGCTGACAAATGGGAGATGAGAGGACAGGTAAGACCCAGTGACCACCTGGGCACAGCCCCTGCTGAGCTGTCCTTGTGCAGGATGGAAATTCTGTGTTCCATGGAACTGAACTGCAATTCTTTATGCTGGGTATCTCTGCAAAATCAGTTTGAACCCAATCCTGAATTCCTGCTGAAATTAAAAAGGGAAGCTGTGAGCAAACCTTATTGTGTAAAGCCTTTCTGATTGTCTGTCAGTAGGGCAGTATGTCAGGGACTAGTGCTTCCAAAAGGGAGTGAGAAAAGGCATTCAGGTTTGGAGCAGAGACCTGGGTGTGAAGCTTTGGGAGCAGGCAGGGTTATCCAGGGAAGTGTCCCAGAGCATCCAAGAGTGTTGCTGAGCTGTTTTATAACACAGCAACAGTGAAACCCTCCCAAAGCACAGCCCCTCTGAACCTGCAGCACAACTGAGCTGTGTGGCTGCTCTCTGATCTGAGGAAAGGCTGGATGATTGACTAAAACTTCGAATTTTCAGAGGACTTTCAGTAAATGAAACCATGGTTACAAGCACTGAATGGGCTAAACGCATTCCCGTGCAGGTTTGTGTGGTTATGCAAGAGGGAATTTGGCTCCCATACATCTTTCCTCGGCTGCCAAACTGGTGAGAGCAGAGCAGACTTCACAGAGGCAGTGTATGTGTGATGAGTTGTTAGTTTTATTAATTTGACTGAGGTTTTTCTCACTTTAGACTGAGTAATAGCTATAAAAGAAAGAACCTACTAAAATATCCTCTTTAATGAACTGAATTGCTAATGCTGAATTTCATTGCTGGAGCATCCTACAATAATGTGGCTTTAAATGTGCACTACACAAATGAACAGACTTTAGATCAATTTGAAAGTACCATTGGTATAATTTTATGGCCTGGTCACTAAGAGCTGTCACTCGGAGAAAAGAGCAAAATTTCCTTCCACAAAGCATAGGCAGAAATCTCAGCTGAGGACACCCACTCAAAAGTATTCCTGGGATTTTTGCTTGCTAAAAAATACACACAAAAAAATTAGTGGTCCTTGAGAAAGCTTCTAAACCACTTTTCCCAGTGTTAGACATGATGAGGGATTCCAAGGCATGCTTGGAGAGGGCAGAGCTCTGCTCACTGTCCAACACTAAAGGTATTAGAAAATCCCTCAGGAGCTATTTCAGGCACCTGAAGCTTGAGAAGCCTCAGGCCTGTTCTGACTTTTTCTGGGTTATGAATTAATGTCCCCAAAGACAACTGGGAAAGGCCCTACTGCTCCATCCCATGCTCTTAGGATTTTTTAAAAGCTGCTGTTCTTCTTATTTAAAATACTATTTTCTGAACAGTCTTTAAGGATTGCAATCAAAAAGGGAAACCGAAGGTTTCATTCAAAAGTTAGACTCAAAATTTGCCTCGGGCCTCCAGCAGCTAGAAATTTTGCTAGAAAATGGCAGATATTCATCATGCAGTGTTAGACACCAGCCTGCCTGTGTGCGGATACCTGAGAGCCAAGGCACAGCCAGTAAATCATTCCAAGAGCACCAGGGAGTGTGCCCGGGCATGGGAGGCAGGCACACGAACACACAGCTTTCCCTGGTACTAGGGGTTTCTTTGTTTAGGCTTAAATTTCAGGGTCTACATACCAAGATACTAAAATATTTTACTTCGGGAAAGAGCAGCTGGGTGTATTTTAGCTGCTCTTTGGCTGTTGTACTGAGCAGTCCCCATGGCCCCTCCCACTGACCTGGTGTTCGACGTGGGCAGCGTCTGCTCCAAGGGAAAGTGTTACATGCTGAGATTTGTCCTCAGGCTTCACCCTAATTTTGTGTGAACTTAGCTCAGCCTCTGCAGGGCGGGAAGTCCTCATTTATCCTTGATTTCAGTGGGAGTTGAGTATATTTGTCGTCTGGATTGACTGGGCCCATGCTGGAGCTGAAAAGGGATGGCAGTGGTGGGCTGGGAAGAGCTCAGCCACGGTTAATATCTGTGCTAAAGAGGAGGGAGGCTCTAACGTACAGCTGGCCTCCGTGTCTTGGGTGGGCTGCATTTAAAATACAGCCTGGAGGCAGCTTTGCTAACTTTAGAGATGTGTGATGATGGGATCTGCAGGAGACTACGCAGAAGTGATGTAACACGACAGTTTAAAGTGAGAGTGACAGCACCCAGCTCCTCCTCACCTGATGGGGACGTGGCAGCAGAATGGATTATGCTGCTATTTATTGGGTCTAAAGTTCTTTCCGTGTCAATAAAATATCTGTGTAGGAATAAGAGACCTCTTTAGACATGTATCTGCCATTGTACAGGTGACACTGAAGTTTCTCTAGCCTTAAAATCACTTGCATTTCTGGTAGCTTCTCCATATGCAGGGGGAGACCAAGGTGATCTTAAATCATTCTGCATAGAAAGAAAGTTTCAGGGAGTTTTCTTTAGTTTACCCAGTGTTCGTGTTATTGTGAGTTTAATAGCAAGGTTCTGAAGTGAAATATTTTCAGGAATTTCTCTGAGAAATCCTGTTCTTCTAAACTACACTCACGAAAATCCCTCTTAAGCCCCTCAAATAATACTCTGATACTTATTTGTAGTCCTTACAAAACCCTGAAAAAGTGTTTGCCATAGGTGCAGATACCTTGTGTCTCCAATGAAATCAGTGTTTGTTGACAGCTTGTCTGCCTTGGTGTTGGGGAGAGAAATAATGAGATAGCAGAGGACTTCAACAAGTGCCAATGTGGCTGTAAATGCAGGGCTGGCAGAGCAGAGCCCTCGCAGGTGAGTGTTTTGTTCTCACCGCTAATCGAGCTTGGGCAGGGGGAGGAGCAGGCCCGCAGCTCTCCAGAAGGAAAAGCATGGAAAATGAGGGAATGTGTCGTGACCTAAGGAAATAAACGAGCAGATGGTGTGCCAGCATCATACCTGACACTCCAGAGGAGGTGGTTGTAGCATAACCACCGACTGCAAACAGAGTTGTGAACAGAGCCCTAAGCCAAGAAAAGCAGGGGAAGGTGATATGCATGGAGGTATGGAATAAAAAAGCAGGGCAAAATAAAGATTGAGACATGACAGAGAAGGAATTTAGGGGAAAAGTTGGGAAAATAATCAAGGTGAGACAACGCACAGAAGCAGGTGGGGATGGGAAAGGAGGTCAGGCAGAAAACTGACTTGAGACAATACATAGCTGAATTTGGATGTTTTACAAATGAGCACTGTGATGCGTGTGAGGTACCTACAATTTCAGCCTAGTGAGCAGACAGTTACTGGCTGATTCTGCCAAGGAGAAATTACAGACTTTGTTAAAATAAGAAAGTGAAGTTGAAAGACTGAGGATAGAATGGTGATGGGAGATGCCACAGGCAGGTTAATAAGGGCACGAAGATTTTTCTGGTTCCAACTGGAATAGAATTATTTTTCTTCCAAGCTGCTGATCCAGTTCTGTGGTTTGGATTTAGGATAAGAGTAATATTGATCACACACTGATGTTTTTGCTCAGTGATGTTCACCCTAAATCAAGGACTTTCCATTTTTCCCTGCTGTGCCAGGGAAGAGCTGCACAAGAAATCAGGAGGGACCCTGGCCAGGACAGCTGACCAGAACTGGGCAAAGGGATATTCCAAATCACAGAATGTTGTGCTCAGTGAATAAACTGGGAGGCACCAAGTGCTGTCCTGGGCTGGGCTGGGCATCCATCTGTGGGTGGTGAGCAATTGTGTTGTGCAACAATTCTTTCTTTGGTTTTATTCCTCTTTCTTCTTCCTCTTCTTGTTCCTCTTGTTCCTCTTGTTATCGTTCTTGTCCTTGTCCTTCTTTTTCTTCTTCTTCTTCCTCTTCTTCTGTCATTGTTATTATTACTGTTCTTATCTTAGCCAGTGGGGTTTGCCCTTTTCCAATTCTCCTGCCCATCCCTCTGGTGAGAAGAGTGAGCAAAGGCTCTATGGGGCTTCACTGCCATCTGAGTTTAAACCAGGACAAGAATCTGAACCAGGTGATATCCAGACAGAAGAAGGATTTAGAGATGAAGTGCTCAGGTTTAAGTGGTGTTTGTCTTTTTTTGGTGCTGGCAAAGAAGCCTATTGAAATGTTTATGAAGGGATGTAAATGTCTTTTACAGCACTATGGCTTCAATAAACACTATACAATGTTTAAACACAATGTATTGAAGTGGGATGCTGGAAGTTATAGCACATTCAACTGCCAAAAATGCCTTTTCTTGGCCTGCAAGGATCATGCAAGCAAACAAAGTGCAGTTTTCAATAGACGGGGTTTATTTTGTTACTGACAAAAGCAGAGGTGAAATACCAGGAATTTTGTACATTAGGGAAAATTTATACAGTCAAAAGTTCACTTGTATTTCAGTACTCATGAAAATAGTTTACACCTTTAGTCTTGACCCTTCCTTACACATTTGATTGCCTTAAATGTGTGCTATATAACAAACACATCTTCCAGTCATTTCCTTCCAGCTCCAAAAGACCTGATTCAGTGCAGAGAAACTGCAGGATTTTATTTATTAAACATGCCTGTGTTAGCCCAGCAGAATATCTGGATGTTTGAGAGTGAAAATGAGAGTTCTAAAGACCTCAGTCTTGTCCAAGAAAGCCCAGTGAAGGCTATTTGTCAGGGAAGCTGGGAAGAGACCCAAGTGTCACAGATATGGGTGTCACTGTCTTTGTAATGGCAAGAACTCATGAAATATGATCAGTGACCTAAAAGATGAGTTAAGTCAGAGAATAACAATGCACAATGAGTTTCTGGGTTGTGCAGGGATATCAAAAGGGACCTACTGCTACACAGAGACTTCTGTTTAAAGAACTACAGGGGGGAAAGGTGGAAAAGGGAAAGAAAGCTGTGAGAAAGGTTCCCATCCACAACTGCTTTGTGGCAGAAGGTTTTATCCACTTTCATGGCTTTGGGGTGTGCTGTGCAAGAGGATTTAGGCCCCATTAGGAATAACAGTAAAGGCCAGATGGAAATGATGTGTGTATTGTTACTGAGATTATTTTATATCAGGAAGAGCTTTGTGGGCATCAACCAGAAAAAAGGAGAGTTAAAACACTCATTCTTTGATCTTGGAGGGTGGTCATTCAACATGAAAAGTCTTTGCTGTTCATCACTATCGTTTTCAGTAGTTCCTCTGCCTATCACACAGTGCCTGCTCATGTGAAGACCAGAGGCTGCCAGGTTTTATAACCCTGACAAGGATGCTTAAAAATATGTGCATCAAATTCAGGGTAGAGGGTGAAATTAGCCAGAAAAATTCAGACTTTAACAGAAGCAGCTAAAAAATGAAACAGCAGACACTTGAGATGGTTTAGAGGTAAGGGTTTCTCAACCTTCCTACTGCCTGCTTAAATCTCACCTTTCTGAACCCCATGAACAGAGCTGCAGTATTCTAATTATGCAGTTTTGTGAGTAAATCATAAAAATTGATTACAGGAGAGTTTTTAGCCAAGGCCCAAAATCTGATGCCCTCTCTGACTTATCTACAATGCAGTGATAATTTCCTAAATAAAGATCAAATCCTGGAAGCAAACTGCAGAGGGAGGCAGGTTTGCAGAAAGATATGAGGATTCATATGGAAGATCAATTTTTCCATAGAGATTGCACACTTTGCTACTAGGGTGGGAGATAGGCAGACATAGCTGGAAGTTTAGGGAATTCTTGGGAATCTAGAATAACCTTTGCTTCATCATCTACTTTAGCCTGTCTGTTAGTGCTTCCCAATTACATGGCATCCACTTCACTTGGGATAGCAATAAGAAAATACATGCATATCTGCAAATATTATCTCCTTCTTCTAGGATAAATTCCAGCCACTGGAATTCCCCAGATTCCAGTTTGGGAATACCAGTAGAGCGTGGTACCTCTTCCTTGCAGATTTGGTGGGGCCATGGGAGCTGCAGGACAAATCCCAGTGAATTTGTTTTCAACATCAGGTGAAGGATTCTTTTTGTCAGAGCTTATTCAGAAATCCTTCAGGAAGAGAGAGTTGTTATTTAGCCCATTCCTGGAATCTGTTGGTGGCAGCCCAGGTCTGGATTTCTTGGGAATCACCCCTCCATGACATTGGTAAGGGTCTCACCACCTTTCATCCTCAGCTTCTGGCTCCAGGGCTCTTCAGAGTGCTCAGGTTCACAGCTTAGAGCTCAATCAAACACAAGAAATGCCATTTAGCCATTAAAAAACTCCTCTGCTCTAAGGGTGATTAAAGACTGGAACAGGCTGTTCAAAGAGATTATGGAGCCTGTCCTTGGAGATACTCAATATTCAACTTAATACAGTCCTTGACAACTTGGACTAGATGATCTCCAGGGGTCCTTTCTACCTCAGCTGTTCTACAATTCTATGCTTCTATGAATTATTTTATTCCTGTAACTTTAGTGATCTCTGAATCAGACTAGGAGGCTTAGTGAATTGCTGGATATGGTGGAAAACATAAAATATCTAAGCAGCAGGTCAGAGCATTCTGAAAGCCCCTGGGAATCTCCTGTGTCTGAGAGCAGAACTCTCTTATGGTGAGCCTGTCCAAATAATTATGTGGTTATTCTCACTCCAAAATCCTGAAATGCCATGGAAATTCTTATGACAGGATGTATTTTCATCAGCAAATTCAACAGTACTAGAATTCCTTGCTCATATTTAGGAATTCAGACTCTGTTCCCAACTCTGTTTCTGGACTGCTGCATCATTCTGGGCACGTCCTTTCCCTCTGTATGTCATTTCCTGGTTTATGGAATGGTGAGCCTGACCACGTTTGGGTGGAATACTGGAGTTTCTAGATGAAAACTGCTACAGAAGAAATAGCTGTTTCTCCTCAAATGAGTGAGATCCCTCATTGTGTGCTGTGTGGTGGATGCATGTGTTCCATCTGACAGCAAGAAATGACGTGAATTAATTACTCTGACGTGCAGTCAGGATGTTGCAGTCAGCATCTGAGATGTCCAGATGTTGGGTTGTTCTTCCAGGATGCAGCATGCTGGAATGCATTAGGAGGTGCATTTTTCTCTCTGTGGATGACTATGACAAATTGAGGCACAGCCAAGCTGTTAAGTTGCTCCCAGGCATCTTTCACGCTCCATCCCTTCCATGAGTGATAGATGGTATTAAACCTCTCCCTTTTTTTTTTTTTCCTTCTTTTTGGTTGGAAAAAACACATTGTGGATAATGGAAAGGAAATCATCAACGCTAATATTTATCCCAACTTTGTTTTGTATCTGCAAGATCAATGTGTTTTTAATTCACTTTTCATTCTCTTGTGCTTCATTTGCTTTGTTGTTGTAAAGGACATGGTGCATCTCAGGATCACATTTGGAGTGCAGTTTTATTAATACAGGACGACACAAGAGGAATTGTTTTGGGTTCATACAAATGATAGCAGAAACTCAGCCGTTGTCAAGTGTTTTAAACTCAATATTTAACATTTCTGAGTGCTTTCTTTATAGCAGGTACAGCTCCTCTCACCTGAAATTCCTTCTGTGCTGAGTAGAGAAGGAGACAGGTAAACTCCATCCTTAGGTAAACCCCCAGACTTTTGGGGGTTGGATATCCTAGGAATGGTCTATTCATCTGAGCAGGTGTGAAGGGGAGAACATGGACAGGAGAAACAGCAGATATTGAGGAATGAAATTGCAAGGAATTCTCTGGGTTGGGCTGGTATTGCCATAACTGGAGAGCAGGGAAACACAACCCAGACCTCTCTGTAGGGAAACATTTCACTCTATTAAGTAAACTAAAATGTACATTTGGATTCTGGTTCTCAGGATCTTTGCAAATGCCATTTCATCTGCATTTTGGAAATCCCAGTAATGGGGACTGTGGCCAGTGTGCTGCCAAACGAGGAGGCTGCTTCCCCTCCAAGTTATGGGTTCTTCTAATATTTTGTTTTCTAATGCAGATCCAAATCCAAATTCTCCTTTTTCTGTAAGTCTTTCACACATTAAACCCCAGCAATAACAGCAGAGCATGTTAAAGTAAAACAGAGATGATGGAGCAGGGTCCATCATTGATCAGTTCTGACTCTGTCAGGAGCAGTTTCCATAACGTCTCCTATGCTTCTTGCACAACACAGACTTTCCCCATTTCTTTACTGAAACTGAATAGTTTCTTTAATAAAATAAGCAATGATCAGGACTGGTACATGGGTCATGCAGCTTGGGTAGGAAATTGAGACTTTCATAAGATCCAAGAAAGGCGAGTTAAAATTCTAGTAAATTAGGTTAAAAATCCTCTTTTTCTTCATAATTGGGAATTTCTTCTTATACTTCCATTACAGTGGAATTCAGGAGAAAACCAAGTTTTGAAGTTTTCTTTTTGGGATAAATCACATTTGTGACAAAATTCCTTTGTCAGTGGAAGTCTGTCCACTGAGCAGTTACAGTGCTGCCCACCCCTCTGGGAGAAGAATGATGAGGTTCCTCTGCCACTTATATTTCAGTGAAGATCTCAGATCCAGCTCCTCTCCCTCCTAAAGGGATTTTCAGGAGTCAATTGATCTGGTGTGAGCACTCTGCACAGAAATGGAACTTTCCTTTCCCTGGACACCACAGAACAAACATGTTCATCACCATCCCCAGCTCCATAACTGATTAGCTTATATTTGCTTCTCTCCCTGTCTTCCTCTAGAGCCACATATTTTCCTGGTTTCAGTACAGAAATGGAAATTAAATGCCAAACTAGGCTCTGATATTTCAAAAGAGACAGACTTGAAAAACAGAAACATGACCAGAAGAAATATTTAAAATTTTATCATGGCCCAGCCCTCAGATATCCAGCAGTGGTATCTGAGCAGGGCTTGTGTGTAATTGCATTTTAAGGAAGTGAACAGAGCAGCCCCAGTTGCAGGATTGTTTGGTTTACTGTAATTAGATAAATTAATCAGTACATTAACTTCTAATGCAGAGCACAGTTGTGAAATGAGTTGCAGATATTTGTTATTTTGTTACAATTTAAAAAATAAACTCTTCCATGACAGGCCAGTTATACAAAGCTACCAGAGCTCTGTGAGTGTGTAAGAGGTTTTAAACTCTATAAAAATAAAGTATAGCACAGAGAACGTTACAGTTGGGTTACTTGTTATTTTTAAGAGAAAGAAAGAGGTTTGTGTGAGTTAGTTATTGCACTTCCATCTAAATTTGTAAGCATCAGTGCATGACTGGCTTGGCTTAACCTGCAGATAGTGAAACAATATTTCAAAGCCAGGAAGCAAAGGGCTTCCTCCCTGTCCTTTCCTTGTGGTGCTGCCACTGACATCACCTCTATAATCCCTGAAATTGTTTTTCCATGTAGCTGGGGTGGTTGCATGCTCTGCATAAGGGACAACTTGTGAAACACCTGGATGGTGGTGCTGCCAGACTTTTCAAGGTCCAAAATCTCCCTGACCAGAACACTTTATACACCATGCCCCGTTAACAAAGGGATATCTGACAGATTATTATAAATACAAACCAGCCCATTAACTGAGGCTTTCTGCTGTCTCCTCACTCATCCACCCATTCATGTCAGCCTTTCAACACGGGATTCTCTGGACACATTAAACATGAATTCAGGTTTAGTAGTTGAGTGCAGTCCTGTATCTTATTAAAAAGCTCACTCACAGTGCACAATGTCACATTACTAAAACATGGGTTTTTCTCAAACAAATGCAGACCAGAAAGCAGGTACAGGTTTTTCCTTGTTGGAGAGGGAGCTGGGATTCATATTGAGGCATGGCTGGCATCACCAGCCTAGAACACCCTGCTCTTGAGATGCCACTGCCACAGCAGCCAGAAGTGGAGATGATCCTTTGTGCTGGACCCAGACCTGAGGCTGTTTGTCCCCATGTCCCTCCCCTTCTGTCTCCTACCATCTCCCTCCTGTGCATTTTGCTCTCACTTTCTACATTTATCCAGTCTTTTCCTGCGCTCCCCCCGCCCTTGTTGCCCTTAATTCCTCCTCATTCCTGGGTGGGAAGGGCTCAGATCCCCCTGCTCCCCCCAGCACTCAGAGCCCACAGGCTGGGCTGTGCTGGGGCCTCCTGAGCAGCAGCTCTGCTCGGGCCTCCTGATTGCCCTCTCCAGCAGGCAGGGAGTGAAGTGGGACTCAAGGAGCTGCCTATGGCTTCACCCACAGTGAGACGTTGGAGTAGAGCAAAGAAATGGCTCTCAAGCAGTGCAGTGGCAGGATTTTAGTGCCTTGACTTCTCTGTTATTCTTGGCTTCCCTAGATTGCTCTGATGCTGCTTGGGTAGCCTGGTTAAGAGTCTACAACACCATTTTGTATCACAGAAAGATTCCTTTAATGTGTTTCAAAATGCCAGCCTGCCTTTCAGCCAGTATTCTGTGGGGTTACTGTCTTAGGCAGTCACTCATTTAAGTGGAAATTGCCATGTGTGCCACTGGTATCACATTGTGGTTTCCCTCTCACAAACAGAGAAAGGCAATCAGAAACACTTATTTAATGTAATTTGTGATTCTGTGAATTCAACGGTTGCAGACGCTGCCAGGCTGCCACCCTAGGGGACTTCAGCAATGTAGTTCTATATTTGAACTTTAAGTGGAAGGAGGAGAAGAGAGGAATAAAAAGAGATATACATAACAGCTTATGAGACATTTTCTAAAATTTAGGAAATAAGGGACTATAAAACACACTTTAGTTCTAATAATGGGGATAGAATTGTTTCTGCAAAATCAGTGATTGCTGCGGAAAAACATCAGAGTCACCATCTGAGCCTGCTCTCAGATGGCTTTTCAGTTCAGGTGTCCCTGCTCCAAAAGTCTAATTAGAATGAACAGAGACTCCATTTCTTCAGAAATTGAACCCAACCCAATCTCTCGTGCAGGCAGGTTTGGAGAGCAGGTGGGTATGATTAGATTTCTGACTCTGACCAGACCCTGCACTGAGTCTCCTGGCACCTACCTCATGTCTTTTGTTTGCTTATGGTCATTAAAAAGTAATTAGTGAAATTAAGGAATTCTGACTGTAATACACTGTCTGTTTGAGAACAAGATGGATTTTGGTGAAGGATCTCAATTTAACTCCTGGCACAACAGTTCGTGTTCCACGCCAGGGATCAAAACATGCATGGCCAGGTCCCTGTGTTTGTCTCTGGGTTTGTGCCTTGGGGAAGGAGGAGCCTGTGGCTTCTCAGCCTACTTTGCTGCCCCCTCTGCCCTTTGAGGACACAAACATTTCATAAATCACAGCCACTCTCAGGCAGCTCGGACTATTGTGCAGCTGAGGGAGAGGCTGCAGCAGCCCGAGAGCACCAGGGCATTCTCTGTGGAGGTGAGGAGGCCCAGGGAGCCTGGGTGGCAGCAGCAGCATCTCTTGATGGAATTCCTTCCCTACCAGCCCAAAAGATCCTAACCAGACACTGGCCTCAGGCTGAAACCTCTGGAATTGTTGAGGGGCACTGCTTAAATTGCTGTTACAAGGTCACGTGTGATGTTTTGGCTGTGCTCACCAACTTCACTTAAATCTGTGAATCAAATGTTAATGCAGTTGTGTACCCACTCTGCTAGAAATGACCATCAAACCCCCACAACCTATCCAGAGTGAGATCCTTACCTGTGGCTTGTAAGAGGGTGAATATGCAAACATTCTTTCTAGTTGTAGGGAGTTGAATTATTTGTATTCCACATAATTTTTTAATGCACCCTTTTGTTCAGCAATTAATATTTAACAGTCTCAAATAAAACTGTCAAACAATATGGTTTTCACAATACAGTTTTAAAATATCTACCAATCCTTCATCCTCTATTATAATAAAAGTCTGGAATGGCTAATGTGAGGGGTGATTTAATTTGGTTATGTTAGTGCAAAGATGAGCTTTAATATTCTTTATTTTATTCAGAAACATAAAATCATAGAATGATTTGGGTTGGAAAGGACCTTAAAGACCATCCAGTTCCAACCCCCTGCCATGGGTCAGGATGACATTCGCTACCCCAGGTTGCTGCAAGCCCTGTCCAGCCTGGCCTTGAACACTTCCAGGGATGGGGCAGCCACAGCTTCTCCAGGTTCCTTATTTCCCACAGGGCTTTTCGTTTGTGGGTGCAAAAGAAAAGCAAGAAATTGTGAGTGCACGGGACACTGGTGATTGTCAGGTGTCCATTCAGTGACTTTTCCACCCATTCTCATCTGCCTGGAAATTTATCTCAACTTAATTCTCTGGTTATGAGCAATTTGCAACTTGAGCAATAATCCTCATAACCTTTGCTACAGTTGTGTCCTTGATGTAATAGGGAAGGTAACGCATTAGTAGGCACATGCTGAGCTCGGGCTGTACCTGAGATTTAATGATATTTAACTCTGGACCTAATTTCAGTTTACAAGCGATTACACGCTGTCCTCTGGGACATTGCTGCAAAGAATTTTCAAATAAGTTGCAAAATAGTGACGAATTAACTTGTAGTTGTGTCAAAATCAATTACCTTACATGACAGCTCAACTACACTTTTCTGTTTGCTGCACTGCAGCATGCTAAAAATCAGACAAAGCATAAACATAAAGTCCTTATATGTCAGACTCTGGAGCAGATTGATCCTGTATTTCACGGGCATGCAGATCTCCCAGAGGCTCAGTAGAAATGTTTTGCTTACATTCACAAAATCAGAATATTCTTTCCTGCCATGTTTATAAACTGTTGCACCATGCAATCATATCAATTTGCTATAATTTGATCGAAATATTCCCATGGATGTTGTCCTGGCTTGATCGAAGTTAAAAACCTCCTCTCAGATCGGTTCTGCCAAGGCAATGCCACATAAATTCCCAGCCAGGTGCTCTGTGCAAACTCTTGCTGCAAAGGGGTGGCCGTGCCCCCCTGAGGTGAGTGAGGGGGTGCCCTGCTGTGCTGGGGCTGCCTTCCACTGGTGATGGGATCGACCCCAGGCAGGGCAGGTAACTGGGGAAATGGGCACTGGATCTTCAGGAAAAATGGCACCAACCAGACAGATCCAGACAGCACCCTCACCACACCTGGTGGAGTTTGGAGAGGAAATGGGAGCTGGAAGAATCCAGAGAGTCAAATCACTTTTTTCTGTATGAGGAACTGAGAGTTAAATTTTCTATCCTGGAGAACTTGGTATAATTCAGCTGCACCCACAGCTCTGATTGGTCCCTTCTGTTTCTGAGACACTGCACAGAGCTGGTGTTTCAAGTCCTAAACATTTAGGAAGGCAAAACTTCTCAGTTTGTAGCTGCAAAGGTTTCATCACATGCTGTGTGCAAAGAGTTGTTATCTGTGAAAGCATAAACTCCTGTACAAAATCCTGTAATTATATGATTATAAAAATGCACAGAGCCACTCAATCATGGTTTATGTACAAAAGACACTTAAGCTGACAGAATAGCGTTATTCTGTAGGGCTGTGATCAGCTTAAGAGAAATAAAAGATAGCAAAGATACATCAACATCTGTTTAGGTCAGAATCACTGCGGGAGAGGCTGCTAAAAGTTTAGAGTGGTGTAGTGCTGGAAATCTGTTTTGCAGGTTTAGCACTTGTGCTGGCTCCGTGTAGAGGCCTGTCAAATGTTACTACAGAAAGAAATACGTTGAGGACTTGTATCGCTTCCAAGCTTTAATTCCTCTGATATATTTTGGAGAACAAGTGTTACTGAAATAGTAGATATTCCTGCCAACAGATTACTGAAGCAGGAAAATACTATTTCAGATGTAGTATTGTAGGTAATGAAGATAGAATAAATTACCCGGCCATAGAAAATAACATCAGTCATTTATGAATTGCACAGCTATAAAGCAAACATTCAAAACTAAGGAAATCCATTTGGAGTGTGTTTTGGCTTGGAACACCCAGAAGATTTTGTGTGATAAATACCCCAAAATTCAGGTTCTAAGAAAACTGTCAGGAATCAGCAACTTAAACTTAAGAGGCAGAAACTTGTAGCTGGAGACATTAGAGACAATTTCATATTAGTTATCAAAAGGGAAGATAGTTGAAATAAGTAGAGAGAACAGATAAGTAGTAAAGAATAGAAAGCAGAACTGAACAGCAGACAAAACTATTTTGACTTAGAAGTCAAACCACATTAGGGATAAAGTGAGATTTGCCAAAAGTCAAGCTATGCCTATTAACAAGGATAGCAGCTGTGAGAGTAAAAAGAGACAAGAAAAGGATGGGGGAGTCCTGCTTTAGGGGAAATGGAGTAGGACAGTGGTGTCACCCAAACCAGACACATGTTTCTAGAGATTTCTGCAAGGATAATGAACATCAGGAAGATGATGAGTGGAGGGGAAACAGCCACAACTGAGGCAGGAGCTCAATCTGAAGGCATTAATGTGCTCCTGGAAGAGAAGGCAGGTGAGCTGCCAGCCGTGCTCTGCAACAGCAGCACAGGAAATGTGACCCGATGGCAGGGAGTGCTTAATGAATCCTGCCCAGGTGGAAGGGGACTTGCCAGAGCCCAGAATGTGCTGACCAGGTTCTTGCAGGTGTTGTACCTGGAGGGGGTTGATGCTTCATGCAAAGTTTACTTATTTGAAGTTCCTCAGGGTTGGGACTTCGCAGAGTGAGGCAGCAGTGCACATGAACTACACACAAATCTCACTCGGCAGAGTGTAGTCACAGTTACACAGCTGAATCACAATCCAAACACATTTCACCCCTGCTCTCCATAAATGTCTGCACCATCCTGAAGTCCTGGGAAGGACCTGGTGGGTTGAAACCCACTCAAGCCCACTGCTCCCTTCAAACGATCTTCTTTATCCGTGTTTTATGTTCCACGTTGGGTTGAACCAGGTTTACACTCCCCATGCTGGTCTAGAGAACTCATAAAGACGCATTCCTTGGTCACAATATCTTGTAGCTGAAGAGAATAAAACATAGTTGCTACATTTAGCAGAGTAGGAAAACGACGCAGGTAGCTAGAGGCCTGTTTTTCCAGTCCAAATAATATAAACATCATGGAAAACATTTTGAAGGAACTAACAGAATCAATTGCCTAGAAGTAAATGAAAAATTTGATTTAAAAAGAACGTATATTTATCTAAGGTAGATAGTTCAAAAGGCAGCTAATAGCTTTCTTTGATAACATAACCAATTTTCCAGGCAAAGGAAACAGTGCAAAATTCTTTGTAAACATAAACAAGTGGAGGCAAATTGCCGGCTGATGGGTTCCCTGTAAACGTTGCCTTGCCAGGAATTCTGTAGCTTGTGGGAAGTCAGGAAAAAAGTGCTGTATGAAAATACCAGCATGAAGCAGGTAACACACCCTGGGAATCCACACAGCGTGTGTGCTGCATCAGAGCTGCCTTCTGCTTGCCAAGTTTGGGCTCCACGGCCAGGGCTTCCATCTCTCCACCGCAGGCACGGAGTGCCAGGCAGGAACAGGGTTCCTGGGCTGTGGGACTGGCCCTGCAGCGAGCGCACCGCAGGCACGGAGTGCCAGGCAGGAACCCTGGTTCCCTGGCTGTGGGATTGGCCCTGCAGCGAGCCCACCGCAGGCACGGAGTGCCAGGCAGGAACCCTGGTTCCCTGGCTGTGGGATTGGCCCTGCAGCGAGCGCACCGCAGGCACGGAGTGCCAGGTAGGAACCCTGGTTCCTGGGCTGTGGGACTGGCCCTGCAGCGAGCCCACCGCAGGCACGGAGTGCCAGGCAGGAACCCTGGTTCCCTGGCTGTGGGATTGGCCCTGCAGCGAGCCCACCGCAGGCACGGAGTGCCAGGCAGGAACCCTGGTTCCCTGGCTGTGGGATTGGCCCTGCAGCGAGCGCACCGCAGGCACGGAGTGCCAGGTAGGAACCCTGGTTCCTGGGCTGTGGGACTGGCCCTGCAGCGAGCCCACCGCAGGCACGGAGTGCCAGGCAGGAACCCTGGTTCCCTGGCTGTGGGACTGGCCCTGCAGCGAACCCGCCCCTCTCCATTGTGCAGCTCGGCAGCGCTCGAGTTCCTGAGCTGCACGTGTCGGGGTGGGAGCTCGGGCAGGGCAGAGGTGATGCGAGGGGGATGTGTGTATTTAACTGGAGAGCAGGACAGAGCCTTTAGTCTTCCTAAGAGGATGTCGAAGAAGTTTGAAATGTGCCATTGGCACAGAATTTGTGAAAGAACATTTGTTTCCTGATGAAAGGCCCTATTTAGGCGTTCACAGTTACTTTTGAGCCATTAACTCAGGCGCAGGGTTGACCTCTCTGGCGGTTTGAGAGCCTGCAGCTCAAAGCCGGGAGGGCCCGTTGTGAAACCTCCTCCCATGAATGTAAAGATTGTTTTCCTACTGGGTGCATCCAATTCCTCATCTTGTTGACAGTTTCCCAGTTGCCCTGATAGGCCTCCCATTAGACAACATTTCAGCTTAAAATCCTCTCCGTTGACCCTGCATGTTAGATAAAGCAGTTTCCAGCTGGTGCAGGTAGAGAACACTCTTGTATTAAAGCAGAAATTTATCTTTTTTTGTAAAACTAAATTTGGCTATTAGCCTTATAAAACATCTCCTTATTATTTATAGCTGGTGGCAGTGGGAGGGATGCACCAGCAAGATAAGAACTGAATTGGGACAACAATTTAGATATTTGGAGTGACCCCACAGAAGTGTCTGGCTGCTCTAATCCTGATGGAAATACCTGACCAGAGGAATAGATTCCCATAAATTTGTAAGGATCCTGGGATCCTGAAATGTGGAGTAATACACCTGTACACCTCAAATTGGAGCATGCAATGGAACCAATGGAACCTCTGCCATCAGAGTTCATGTCTGAATTCAACACTCCTCTGATTTCCAGACACTTTCCATCATTCTCCTTTGTTTTTTTTTACCTTGGAAAGAGTCTGAGCATTTCCTCCATTGGACTCCCTTTGCTGACTCCGTTTTTCACTCTTATTTAATAAGCAGCAGGAAAGGGATTACTTAACATACTGCATTAAAGAAAGGGTGACATTCTAGTCCTGGCAGGCAAAGGGAGTTTTGGAATTGACTTCAGTGGGGTTTGGATATTATGCACAATATTCATTTCCTTTTTCAGGAATACCCACGTCTGCTCTAATGTAAATAAATATTACCATGGAAAGTTATCCAACTGCAATTACTTTTTGCATTACATCCTAAATATCTACTTGTACATGACATTTACTAAAGAAAAACACTTGCAAATTACATGTTTGATTAACATTACATCTTTCCCAGTTTAAAAAGGGTATGGTAATTGAAAGCTGCATTACTTAGAAACCATGAACTTTATTTGAGCTCTTCTCTATAACTGCAAATCTTTCCTTTTTTATTGAATATTTCACTGAACATTTATAATAGGTGGAAGGAAAGTCCTGTTAAAGCAAACATCCCAGAACACTAAGGTAATGAACAGTTCCTGCTTTGTCTCTGGACAAACAAGGTGGCCATGAAAGGAGACTGGGGTACAACGAGGGCTCAGGTTTTGCACTATTGGTGCTGCTACAACCTCCCTTGGCTCTCTCAGTCTCTGAGAGCCCCCCTGCCCCACTGAGAGAAGTTCCCAGCAGCTCCCACCACCATGCTGGGAGTGCACATTTTGGCACCTGCCCAGTGTGAAAACAGACACTGCCTTTGAGAACAGGCACCCTTGAAAAGAGGTGATGATCAAATTCTCTGCTTGCAAGATTCTTCACAAGCAGAACAATGTCCTGGGGAGATATTCTTGTAAAATGCCATTTGGAATGTTGTTATTGCAGCCCTGGTGTCCAGACCCCACCCCAGAGCTGTTCCAAGGAGTTCAGCAGTGCATTGCTGATCCCCTCCCAGAGCCTGTGGTGGTTTCTCTGGGTGCTGCTGGATGAACTCCTCTGTGTGAAGCTGAAAGGAGATGTCACATGTGGTGCATTTTGCATTAGAAATGAGCTCTTCAGTTTGGGGAGTGACTATTCTGGGACTGTAGCAGTGCTCCTGGGGGAATTTATTTGTGCTGTTTCCAACTTCTGTATCAGCTCTAAGCCCAAAGTTGGTCAGACAGTTGCAGTGCAGTTCCTGCTTGTCCTGCTGGGAATGACAGCTCCTTGGGCTGTTGGGAAGCAGAGCTGATGACCCTTAGGGGAACAGGGTTAGTGGGAAAATGAATATGAAGAACACTGGCTCTAAGCCTAAATAAATTTTACCTGTGCTCTTTTGTTGCCTTCTTATGATGCATGTATGATATAAATTCTCAAAATCTATTTTTATGCTATTGCCAGAAGCCTACAAGTCGAGTAAGTAAGAATTATGGCTGTCATAACGGCATCGCTTAGGAGGAAATAAAGGAAAAGACAAACATGTCCATACAGTACTTATAAACCTATTATAAACTGTGGTCTGTGCTTTGCTACAACATTGTTAATTTAATCTCCATTGCAGTGTACAGTTGATACAGTAAAGAAAATCTACTGTGCCTGGAACTTAACACCCAATTAACTCATCTCAATATCGGAGTCAATTCTTGTATGTGTGTGTATACAAACCTCCAGGAGCTTTGGGATGCGTGATGGTCTTGTAGGGATGAAATCAGTTGGCTGCTACTTTGAAAATGCTGTTCATCTCTAATTGCAGCTGGTGTTTCGAGGTGTTCTTGCCAGCAGGTGAGGCAGGGCCACGTCCCAGCACAGCTTACACGTCCCACCTTGGGACCGATGTTGGAAGCACAATCCCTGCCCCAGGAGGTGTGCACCTCCTGGCAGGAGCAGTCACTTGTCCTGCTCAAGGCACAGTGTGGTCCTAAAATCAGCCATGCATGGGCAGTCACAGCCCAAGTTGTTTGCTTGTGAGTTGAATGTCCTGTCACGGGTGACATTTCACCACGTGGGCCGGCCAAGTGCAGCCCCATGAGGGGGATTCATCCCATCACATCCAGTGTGCTGCTCTGGGAATTGTAATTCCTTGCCAGCCCTCTCAGAGACAGAAGTGGACAGTGCTGTGATGACCCTGGAATTCACTTTTTAGCTGTGCCTCCTCCCTGCAGCTCATTTGGGATGCCCTGGGGTTTTGCTTCCACCCTTCTCTCTGGCCTATGGCATGTCCTGGGATGTTGCTCTAGAAAAGATCTAAGTAGAAGAAAAAACTGAACGAAATGAAAACAGGAGTTTTGTGAGAACACCTTTAAAACATAAACACACAGTGAAGTCCTGTGGAAGTTTCCACTCTCAGCCAGGGGTTTATAACCCCTTAGGCCACCCAACTGCATTCATTTTACCTTCTCATCTCATTATTCAGAGGTTGGCCACACTGCTCCCAATGGCATTCCTAGAAATGTCATGACTTTCTTCCTTTCCTTGGGGCTTGGCCCTGTGCAGAGTGCTCATTTTCGGTAAGCTGTGCTGATTAATAACTGTATTTCTCTTCATTTTATTTCTGAAATGCCCTTTGCACTCACTGAAGCAGGCAGGTCACCAAACAGGAGAATGAAAACTGGAAGGAACCACAGTCTAAGCACTCAGTTGGAAAACAAATAAGTAAATATCACACACCGGTTTTATGGAAAACATTAAATAAACTGAATGTGAGGAAGATACTGCACTTGCACTGCTCAGGCCTTTGAAGTACAGATCTATAATGTATTATTTGTTGTGCATCTGCCACTGCTGCAACATCAGCTAATGGGGAAAGATGCTTTAGATGTCACTTTAGAGAGTAAAAGCACAAGGCTGAGTGAGTCCTGGGCTGCAGGAGGGGCTGGTTTGCTGCTCCCTCTGTGGCTGCAGGTAGCAGATCTCTGCTTTTCCTGACACGTGGTGATGGAGTTCATCCTGTTCATGGAGGGAGGGCAGGACTGCAGCCGAGGGGGTTTCTGTAGGTGAGCTAAGAGCTGTAAGGAAGGGATCCAGGGAAACACCCGCCTCTCTCATCCCAGGCATCCCTGGGAAAGGCCAGCTGGGTGCCCACTCCCAGCTGCCTTGAGGGGCTGGACACATGGGCGGCTCTGGGGCCCTGATCCACTGGGCACAGGCAAGAGTGCAAAAACCACTGAGACCCCTGGGAGGTGGACTTTGGCTGCCATCCCATCCCCCTTCCCAGCCTGCCCCACAGATGCCCCTTTGCAGGGATGGGAGGCACAGGCTGTACCATGTTTGCACCTCCTGGTGTCTTCACTCATCAGAAAGTATCTGGTAGGGATCTTCAAATGGTTTTTCATTCCCATTGTTCCTACAGAGCTATAATGGGGAGTAGGTCAAAGAGAAAAATCCACCTTTTAGCTCTGCTTCTAAGTCAGCATCCTAGAGGGAAGCAGACATGACTTTCCTGTGATGATCCATGGCTGCTCTCTTTCGTGGTTGGTGGAGAAGATGTGAGTCCTGAGGAATTCCCTCACAGTGTCTGGGTTTGGGAGGGAATGTCTCTGGTAGCTGGAGCAACAAATTGACTCCCGTGGCTGGGACAAACCTCCCTCCTCTCCAGCTGCACCTGGGGTGGGACCAGTGACCATTCATACACTCAGTTTTAAAAAAAAGTCCATGTAAGATTTAACCCTAAAGCACCCCAAGTCTGTGTCTGAGGGGAAAGAACCACTGTATCCCTCCAACACATGGCTCAGCTGAAACTGGTTTAAGTATCTGTAAAAAACATTTATTTAGAAGTTGCATAAGCTCCCACTTACTCCTGTACATGAATTAGAGAGGATTCTGTTTCAGTGTTACTGTACTTCTCATATTTGCCACTGACAGCCTATCTACATCATATAAATAATCTCTAGAGCACCTAATTTAGTAGTATTACAGTCCAGATGAAATGTTTATGTAATTTCCCTTCTTTTGAGATAAACTTCAGATACAGAGAGAAAATTGACTGTAAAAATGACATTGTAGGACTCTATATTTATCTTCTCTCAGTGATTTCCATAGCAAATTTACTCCATTTACCATTTGAAGACTTTTTTTTCCTGTTGCCTTATTGTAAGCATGGCAAACTGAGCATGAAATTGTACCATCATGGTGTGTTTCTCCAAATCACACTTGTCACACTTGTAATCTCAGTAGAGGCAAAAGACAGATTTGGTGTCTGGGCTGCACTTGTAGCAGTGATCCCTCTGTAATTACAAAAGGACTGTTTTATTAAATACCACACCTCTGCTATTCCTAGGCTGGAGACAGGGAGGGACATGTTGGGATTAATATTTACAGAGGTGTCTTGCAGCCCCAGCTAGGAGCAGCACTTTGGTGTGATAGGCATTGTCAGGAGACAAAATTGAAAAGCCTTTGCCTCCAACTGATTAGTCCCATATGCATCCTTTGATGCTTAAAAAAAGGGTTCTTTTCCTCAGGGCAGTAATAAAATCATCCTTTTCTGTCTCATTGTCTAACTGCAGCCAGAGAACTGCAGTATTTTTGGATATTCTGCCAGTCTGCCAAAGGCTGTTAGTGGGTTAAAACAAGTTCCTAGTGAGAAGGGGGAGACAGGCAGAAACACACAGAGACAATATAAATCTTATTTAAAGAAGGAAACAAAAGGGATCTTTTACACCAGTTTTTTGGTTTTTTTTTTGTTTTTTTTTTTTCATTACTTTTTACTTTCCTGATCTTTTTACTTTTATATCTTGCATTAGTAGTGTTTTCAATCCAATACCTTTTCAGCTCAGATTCTCATCTGAATGCCCAGAATCTTTGGTACAACAAGGTAAAACTTGCTAGAACTGTAGAAGGTGAATCAAACCTGTGATGTCAATCAGTCAGGAAAACATCAGCAAATCCACTGAAACCAGAGAGCAAACTGTCATAACTCCCAACCCCACGGGATCTAATATTGGAGAACACCTAAGAATGGGTGTTTGTGTACAGGGAGATCATGGAACAACGGATCTGATGGCTGTGGAGTTGTACAGTATAGATGCATTTAAATATCACATAGATTTCATGAGGTTCAGAGTATGTGCTCGAGATGAGATTAGGCAGCATATGGTCCTGGTATCTGTGACTGTCAACACATCCCTTCTCTCTTCATCCATAGAAAACTGTCTTCAGGAGGTAACCTGCTGGTGGGAAAAAATCACTTATTTATTGGCATCTACTCCAAAAGCCAAACTTAAAAAGCAGGAGTGGGATATTAGAAAATATTAAAGATCCCAGATGAATTTCAATAAATATCCTTGTGAAATGTTTTGATAGATGGCTATATTTAAAGGGAGTGGCAGAGTCATGGTGGATGAAAAGCAGTGCCCTTTGGTGGTTTTGTTTGATCCACAGAGGCACAGGTGACATTCAGGGAGAACCTAACTCCCAACCTTGGAACTGCTCCACCCACTACATGGTCTCAGTGCCCAAGGAAATTCAGTGTTCAGCTTTCCCTGGCACTGGATGGGGGAGGGAGTTTCTGACTAACATCCATTTTTGATGTGCAACAAAAATGCCATATGGAGTCAAATTGGTGATCGCGGCTGCTTCAAATAGAGTGTTATTTCTTATTTGTGACATCTTAACAAAAAAATCCCTTCAAGCTTGTCTTTTAGTGCTGGGCTCTCACATCTTATTGGCCAAGTCCTTGATGAAAACAGGGAACGATCTGGAGAAGTCAGTTTTACACAGGCATTTTTCTGTTTTATTTCAAAGGCTCCTATTATTAATAAATTGTAAAGAACATTCTTTTAATCTACTGCTGTACCTTCTCGTTACCATGAATTCATTTCCTGTGATGACCATGGCAACACAAAGGGTGGCTCTGTAAACTCGGGGCTGTGCAGTGAGACCTGACAGTGCAGGGGCCTTGCCGCACAAGGCGTGGAGTGTTCCCAACTCCCAGTTTCGGGTGGCAATTAGCTCCCTAATGCTCCCAGCCTTCCCACCTCCCACCTCCTCTCACTGGGGATAATATTGACATTTAGAAGCTGCAGACAAATGCTGCAGTAAGGAAGGGAATGCTTTTTTAATGGAGGCTTCTGCCATAGCTGGGAGAGAGCAAATGTGTGTACACAATTTGCATGCATTTCAATGTCTATCTCCTGACAAATTTCAGGGCACTGTTTGTTTCAGGGGGAAAAATAGCTGGTGTAGTCACCATAATTGAAAGAAGTCCATTTTAAATATTCTAATGTGTGAGAAAAACATTCTCTGCAGAAGGCCAAAGTGAGCCTGTGTGCCTTTGAAATCACATTTCAGTCCTCAAAATAGTCCTGGAGTAATACATAGACCTTTTCTTTGCTCCTGGTACAGATAAAAGCCCCTCAAAAGGCTTGATGGCAGTGATGGACCCAGGACACTGCTGAGCCTGTCGCTGACTGGGACATCTCCCTGGCCCCTTTTGTCCTTTGGCTTTAGCCATCATTGGCTCCTGCCTTAGCCCTAGCTCTGGCTGCCCTACAGCCCGTGGGGGACAGGCATGGATGCACCTCAACCCTTCTCCCTGGACCTGCAGGCTTTTAGCAGAAACTCCATGAACCCTCCCAGGACTCTGGCTAAATCCCAGGTGCAGCAGTGCTGCTGCTGTCTGAATTTTGGGACTTCACTTGTCCAGATCAGGGCAGGTTGTCCCCGCGGCTCAGGTCATCCCTCAGCTCCATAGTCACCCCTGTATCTCTCTGGGCCATGATCAGCCCAGTGACAGGAGAACACAACCAATGATGAGGTGAAATTCCTCTGAAAAGCTGCTCCCCACCTTCCCCTTTCCTTGATTAGTGGATTGGACTCTCAGCATTTCACACTTTGAGCAAAGCCTTGTATACCCCAAGCCAAAGCCTTCGGGAATTGCTTCCCCCAATATTCTGTTACAAATCAGCCTTAACTGTGTCTTTTCCTTCAAGAACTTTGTTTTTAGGGTAAAGATTATAGAAGAGGTTTAGGAAACTGAATACAATTATGTTCCATCCTGTGAATACAGCAGACAGAGCTTTTTGTCTGTGCGTGTGTATAGTTACTCCTCATGGTCTTCAGTTGAAGACTTCCAGTAAAACCCATCCAGCATCTTCCAGATTTGATATTTGGGATGGTCCTGTGCAGGGCCCGGAGTTGGACTCCCTGGTTCTTGTGGGTCCCTTCCAACTCTGCATATTTTGTGATTATGTATACACATATATCTATAATATGTAATTTTATATATTCATAAGATTATAATTTTTTTTTTTCTTTACTCTTATTTGGGGGGCATGAGCTGGAAGGTTTTTTATTTAGCGGAACTTGTTTTTTAAAGAACTCAAAACATGCAGGAAAATGGCAGAAGTGGTGCAGGGTGGAGCAGAGGCAGGCAGGCAGCAGATATTCCTAAAACACAGCAGCTGGAATAATCCAGCAGATTTGGCACTGAGCTCCCCTCTATTTGTACCATGGCATTGGTGGCTCTTTGAGGTGAATTAGGGAATGATGGAAATAGGAACCCACATAAAACATGCATTATTATACATCTTTATCCATGGCAAATTTTACAGAAGTGACAAATTCAATTTATTTTCATTGAATTTTCCATTTGCCTGGAATACCAGGAAACAATGTTATCCACCTGGATTTTTTGCCTTGTCTCAGGCCTGAAAAGAAATCTCTAGTCCACAAATGATCAAGATTAGTATTTGCTTTGCTTTCATGAAAGGTTACCTGTAGAGTGCCTCACATTCATTGGGAAATTTATTTCCTGATGAATCCAATTTACATTAATGTGGGCTCATTAAAAGATAATTATTGTGCTGAGAAGAGGACCACAGCATCCATCAATAGAACATCTGTAATTGTTTTAGTAGTATGATAAAGAGATAATTCTGAGTTCAGCTTTTCATAATGCCACTCTTATAAATGTCAAAACTGGATCCTTATTGTAGCAGCTATGGCAAAACTTAATTGCTCTGATAATTATTATCAAGAAGCAGATGTCTCACACCAGCTCACCTTCTCTCCGTATCACAGTATAGAAACCTTTAATGTTTTAACAATCAGGACTTTGAAAGAGACTACAAGGGTCATAAATGTTAAAATAGCTGGATCAGCCAAGCTTTGCTTGCAGGAAATTAGCACTTTTCAAGGCACCATTTGGAAAACTGTTGAACAGTGGTCCAGCTGCAAAACTCTTTTGTACAGTTTCCCAACATTGGAATAGATTTAGTGAAGATACTAAAGAGAAAATTTTGTTTCATCTGACAAATTTTGTTCTATGCGTGGAAGCACACATGAGAGATCTGGTTGTGTTAGCAGGCTCACCCCCTGATTAACATTATATAATAATAAATAACAGATCCTTGCATTTGTAGAGCTTTACACGTTCTTGTTCCAAGTATTTCATAAAGTAACATAATTAAGCATCAGAGCACCTGAATGAACTGGGAAGATGCACTGTACAATAGCGTTGGTAGTTTTTAGCCTTTATAGTTTCTTCTTAGTGTAGACAGACATTTGACAACAGGGAGGAGAATATAAAGGAAATGAACAGTCAGGAAGATTCGGAAGGGCAGATAAAGGACCCAGCCCAGTGCTGGGAATCAGTGGAAATGAGGTGTGAGGTGGTGGGCACGTCCATGTGTGCTACTGGCAGAACAGATCATTCTCTCACCTACCAGGAGGAGGTGTAACAGGCAGGGAGTAGAAAATTCACTCCCAGGCTGCCCTGGGGACGGCAATTCCATAGCCGGGAGTGGAACTAAAGGACAAAGAGCTCATAGTGTCCCTCCCACCCACGGCACAGCCATCCTGGCATTCTGCGATGCCACACCAGTGCCTGCATGGCAGCAGCAGCTCTGCCTTCCTCGTGCATCTCTCTAGTGAGCACTGCCTCGTTTCCCTGCCTCGCTGGGAAATTTATACAGGGAAAAAATATTTACTGATGCCTCTGACAGTCAGAAAACCCAAACAGTCAAGAGCGAATTCATAAACAAACTGACTACAGGCGCTCTAAATGTCCAGCGAAAACAGAGAAATAAAAAGAAGAGAAAAAACTCGGCACCATTTGATTCAAAGAATATGCATTAAATTCTCACTGCTAAGGTTTCCTTTCTAGTTTGTACTTGCAGAAGGCACTTGCAATTGTAAGGACATTTTTCAGCCTGAAACTTTGCTCATCTGTTTGAAGAACACCCTCACTAGGAAGCGAGTCACGCACCCAGGTTTGGAGTAGCGGCTGCAATCTACCACTTTGATTAAAAAGTCTAATTTAAAATTACAAATGTATTTTTCAAACCATTCTTTCAGCTCTGTAAATGCTGAGATTCTTTGTGAAGTGTAATACAGTTACTTTTATGTAGTAATACAGTTCTCAGTGTGTCTCGGATAACATCAGGCTCTTACATATTCTGACTAGGCAATGAATTTCAGTTAATAATGATGTTTGGGACATTAGCACCTTTCATCTGGAAATACTGAAGAAATACAAAAACAATACAGAAGCCTCTGAGCAGGATTTCTGATGGGCTGGCCAAGGTATGAAATGTGGGCCGTGATTCATGTCTCACAGTGGGTCAGGCTCTTCTCTTCTCGCCCCGGGCTCTCAGATCGTTCCTGTACAATGGGCTCAGAGCCAGATCTAACATTGTATTTTTATGGCACTGCAAAGCACAAACCACCTCCCACTGCTTCTTACATTTCACAAAGGTGGGAATATGACTATGATCCGGCTCCACTGAGGAGTTCATCCGTATTTAGAAAGGCATTTAGCACATCCCCGGCCAAGTTTACATATGCATATGCATGGTTGAAGCAAAGCAAACGCTGTAAGGCTAAACGCAGCTCGCATGAGGGAACAGCCAGTGCTGTGCCACGGCTGCAAGACTGAGCAGGGTGAGGCTGGCAGGAACCCCAGGCCTCTGCTGCCCCAGCTGAGTGCTTTTCACATTTCCCTGCTCTTCTGCCCCACAGCCTTCCTGCGCCACATGCTTTGCAGAGAAATTTTTTCCCGAAGATATTCCAAAGACACACAGCATCATTTTACTGGAATTACTACAGAGACCAAAGTTGTCATGAATCCACCAGTGCAGATCACTGAGATAGCAATGCTGTTCCTACACGGGGCTTTTAATCTTCAACCATCCCATGATTAGAAGAAAGTTCTGTATATCACAGTGAAAAGCAGGGATCCTTGAGTTCCCTCCAATATTTTTAAAGGCTATCACTACCACAGATAGGGTAGAGGAAATATACCTGTCTGGGAAAGTTAGATGGAAATAGATACAGACTGTACCTGCAGCTGAAATAATGACTGAAGGAGCTGTCTTCAGATGAAGAGCACACTTCTGAAATACACTGTCGCAGAGCATTTTTTTCTGAAGTTAAACCTAGACAGAATCTCTCCTAGGAATAGGGAAAATTGATTTGCTTACTGAATTGCTCACAGGAAAAGCTGATGTTGAAAGTTAAAGTAATTACAAAGAATGGAAAACAATTGGGTCCAAATCAGAAGGCTTTTTAAAATCACTGCTCCTGCCTTTGACTTAGGCAGTAATGCAGGGGTCTGCTCCCATCACAGCCAGGATTTGGAATGCATAAAGACATGAGCACTCATTGAGCATATGTGGTAATGTCTGAAAAACAGATCTATAATTTCTTTCTTCTCCCTCTTGCTTGGTTTACCAAGGTGTCCCTGGGGTGCTCATTGTTAAACACATTCATAAAAGTCCTCCAACTCCAAGAGAAGAGAAAGAGAGAGAGAAAAATCCTGCTTTTGGTTAGAGCTGAGCAGCACCAGTAGAATCTGCCAGTGGCTCAGCTCCTCCCTCGGTGTAAATTAGCACTCACAACTCCAAATGGAGTTTTGTAGTTTCCACCAGCTTGTTCTGCTTGCAGCATTACAAGTGACAGCTGAGTTTGGCTCGTCCTGCTAGAACAAATAGGAAAAGGAGAGAACAAAATATCCTTTGCCAGCACTTTCCAGATGATCTTTCTTTGTGATAGAACTGTTCGTTTTTTAATAAGTGCCTTTTTCACACAGTCCAGCTACTTTTTCTTGAGCCTGCAGAGGGATGACACAAGTCGATCCTCAGTGGGGGCCAATTGATGGAGCCCCAGCAGTGAAATGGGAAATTCTTACAGCACAAACCTGTAACTCCTCACGTGTAGCCAAGAGAGCTGTTCCTGTGAGGTGGGGTGGGGGAGCAGCTGTGAAAGGCACCTGAATTATGCAGTGATCTGACACAGACTGGAATTTTCCCACTGATGAAGTCCCTACTTTCTTTAGTGGCCATTATGCAACGCCAGCTCTGGTTTGTTGCTCTTTCCTTTCCTTGAGTTAGAAAATAGTGTGTGTACTCTGCAAATCTGCACTTTCCTTATGAGTTCTCCATCTTGTGCTTTAAAATCTATATTATATGAAATGTCAATCTGTCCACTTTTATCACTCTGAATACAGTAAGTATCAGGTTAATAACAGTGACAAGTAGAAAACCAGTTCCATGGGAATTGGGGTGGGTTAGCTGAAGAACTCCACTGATTGAAAAAGAGTTAAAAGCCATGTCACCCTGTCACCTTGCAGTGTGACAGTGCTCCCTGCTCAGCCTTCATTGCCCTTCCAGCTCAACACCAGCTGCTGCTCTGACAGCTCCCACAAGGATCCAAAGGCTGCAGAGGGCTTGGCCATTCCCTGAGCTGCCGCACATGGGGGTCAGCACACTCCCACTTTTGCTGGTCTGGAACATTCTCCTTAGGAATCTCTGCCTTGAAGAGACTCACCAGACCCCAAATAAACCAGCAGAATCAGTGCTATTTTTTAAAATGGCTCTAACCTTCTGTTGTCCTCATCATTGATTTGTGATTGGAATAAAAGAACAGAGTAGGATTTGATAGGTGACCTCTGACATGAAAGAATACAGCAGTGCACAGCCAGAAAGGGAAAGAAAGAGAGGAAAAAAGATAAAGGAGAAAGTTTTGGGTACCTATAAAGCATCACATGCACGTATATGACTGAGAAAGTATAAGAAACCATATGTTTCTTACTCCAATTGTCCTCTGCACCCTTCTCTCCGAAGAAGGGATAGTAATGAAGTTTTATTACACATAAAATTAGCTTCTCTAAGTGCTACCATTAACTGGATAATAAAAAGAGTTGCCTGAATCTTGCAAAAGAATTGTTTTTTAAAATGTCAGTTAATTGCTAAATGACTCCAGCTCCTTTCCAACTACTTTATCTTTGCAACGGTGAAGACTTCAGCAACTGACTGAAAGGCTTTATGTCCCTCTTCTTCATTCCCTGCGAGGGAAGGCGAGAGACAGAGGCAGCCTCTTACACATTGCAGCAACTTTTGGTTGGTCCCATTTAGTGTCCCCAGGACAACCTGACCCACCAAATAACAACTCCTTGGGGTGTTCAGGGCTCTCCCAGGCCCTGGCTCAGCCCTGGTGTCACCTGTATGTCCCAGAAGGAAATGCTACCAAAAACTGATCACAAACATACTTTCAAATATAACTGAACATCAAAAGGAGTCTTCTTTGGATTGGAGGGGATGGGTCTATAAGCCCCGAGTTGGGGTTTAAAGCTGTTTCAGGTGAGGTGAACCATCAGTGAACAAACAAAGGAAATGGGAGGAGGCAGAGATGAGGGAAAGATTCACACCAACAGGAGCAAAGCCCTGCTCAGATCCCCTTTCAGGCTCTTCATTCCTTGTTGTTGGGCGTATTCTGTGTGAGGCTGGGACCCCATTCCTGCAGCCCCGGGACCTGACTCTGCTTGGCTTGGCCTGGCTCCAGTTCTGTGGATTCCTGTACATCTGCTCTCCTTGCTCCTGGTATCTTCTCATTTAAACCTAGTTCAACAAAGCTTTTGAGAACAGGTTTAACAGTAATCTCATGCTTTGTTGAATAGCAACAGTTTTGATTGAAGCCTATGGGTAAGTGTCTGGCTGGAGTAAGTGCTGTTGTTATGAGCAGCTAAGGAAAATCCCATCAGTTTTGTGTCTAATGCCTGAGCATCCCCATGCAGAGCACTCTTATTTGAGAGCAAAGGATCCCAGGGACATTGGCAGAAGGCTTTCTGGGCTTCCTGGTTTTATCCACAGCCTGAAGCATCATCAGTAATAGAGAACTGCATCACTGTCTCTTCCACGTCTCCTTATCCTTCAAGCGTTCTGTTTAGATTATTGTATAAATCAGTATGAATCAAGTTTGACTTTGTTTTTATCCAGGGATGCTGTCTAAGCTCTTCTCATACTGTTCAGAAAAAACACTCCTTGCCATGAAATCCTGTCATCTTTATCCAGTTTTTCTTGGATGAAACGTTTGTAGGCATTTCAAGGTTAGTTCCAGTTTTCTTAAAATCTCGCAGGTGGAATTTTCTCCAGCAAAAAAGCCACCTCTAGGCTTGGCCAAACTCTGCACCAAGTTTTAATAGGGAGCTCAGAGAATTAATTAGGTATGTAAAAATTGTTGGCAGTAATGAGAACTCACATCCATCCCAAGCTGGAACCTAAGGCTGAAGAGACGAATTGCTTGGGAACACATCCAGCACTGACTGTTTTATGTGAGATCCCAGTGACTTCCATGGGAATTCCTTTATGGAAAGTCAATAGGATATGGCACTTTGGTCATTGCTCCTTAAGAGACTTCAGTGACTTCAATGATTTCTTTGACTTCAGCTGCTCCACAAGACAAGGGAGATGGTCTGAACAACGTGATGTGGTTCTGGGGTGAATGTGTGGGTGATGCAGGAAAGCCAGGTGAGAATTAAATGGGTTATCTGAAGAGCTTGTGAATAAACTCCTCACCCTCCACTGTCAAATTGTATCTTCTAGATAGATGCACAGAAAAAAAAATTGACTCAAGTTTGCAGAGTTATATCATACTCCTGAGACAATTCTCCATATCCTGGCACATGAAAAAGTAAATTTTCTTTAGGTGTGCTGACGGTCCTTCTGAAGAGAGATCAGAGGAATCTTAAATGTCTTCAAGCAAATCAAGCTCTCCAGATATGGTTGTGCTTTTGAATATGCAAAATATCATGACTGGAAGGTCTTTTAGCCAGGAGTCTCTGAGCTGATGTTGTTCAGGCCGTTGACAATTCCAGTTTCTCTTCCCACAGTGCAGATGTTCACAGTGCTGAAATGCTATTTATGGGTAAAGAAAGATGCTATTACAATGCTCTGGTAATGAAGGGAGAGTTCTGTGGGTTCATTGCTTTTTTGTTAAATACAAAACCCAATAAAGGGATTTGGAAGATGTCTGGGAGGGATAACTAGCAGAGAGTGAAAAAATAAGGAAAAGGAAAGACTGATTGAATGGTATAGATGAGAACATACACAGGCAATTCCCTCTGGTTTATATTCTGATCACATAACAGTGTTACTCTGCAGTAACTCCTTGAAGCAAATAGTTTATGAAACAAAACTAGTCTGGAGAGAAAAGCAGGTATTACACGTTTGTGAAAGGAGAAGAGGAATTTGACCTCATCGAGAGACATTACTGAGGAATAACTGGGGGGGAAATTCTCAAAAGTCTTAAATTGCACTTTGGAAGTGGTTGTAGGATCTGTGTAGCTGTGCTGACAGAACATGCCCAAGTACAAGGAGCTTTGTGCAGCTGGCCCTCGAGGGGCCTGGCAGCCAGGGCTGGGTTTGTCAATGCCCCGTGTGTGCTCCAGCAAAGGCAGAACCACCTCAGACAGCACAGAGAAATCTGATGCAGCATCAACAGTTCACACACCTAAACCCAGTTACACATCAGCTTTTAAATTTTCTATCACTTCTGAAAGAAAGATTTAGATTCCTGATATGAAGAACTTTTCAGGATTTTCTTCTGCAGCTGAAGTAAGTCAGCCATTTCTGTTTCCTGGGTTACATGCATCTTGCCTTTGGCTGCTGGGGCCAGTTTAAAAAGTGGCAGTCACTGCCCTGGGTTTGTAGGGCCAGGTTTTGTTGTGGGGGACCACAGGAGTGAGGAAATTCTGTGAGAAGGTGCCAGAAGCTCCCCCGTGGAGCTTCACCAACACCAGCCAGCTCCAAGACGGACCCAGCACTGGCCAAGGCTGAGCCTGTCAGGGGTTTACTGGAAGAACAGAGTTAAGATGGGGAAAACCCCAAAGCTGTGCATTTGCAGTTGGTGGGAGGAGTGAGAACATGTGAGAGGAAGAGCTCTGCAGACCCCAAGGTTGTGTTTTCTGTCCCCTGCCCAGGTGAGGAGGGGAGTGGCAGAGTGGCTTTGGAGGGCACCTGGTGCCGCCAGGGACACCCCACCCAGGCACTGCCAGGGCAGCACATTTGGACTCTGTGTGCCAAGCTGTCCTGTTAGTGTAGGCTCTGGAATGATTGGTGATTTCAGCATGTTGTTTTCTAAAGAAATTGGAAACACTGGGAAATGAACTCTTAAAATACTTCGTAATGTGTGTAACTCTTTTGAAAAGTGTTTTGGAGTATCAGCTCTTTGAGGAGGTGAGCACTGTGCATATTAAGATGATGCCTTTTCAAAGCTCTGAGCTGTTGCTAAAATGTTACAATAAAAAAAGTCATTCCCTCCCAAACACATTACCAGTTAATGCAAACACAGGATTTTTAAAAAAGCCACTCAATTCCTTGGTGCTGAGAGGAAGGAAATGATCCAGAGGCTGCAACCTCATGGCAGTGACCTCCTGTGTGACTCAGTGTTCCTCTGGAGAAGAGCATCATGATGGGGCTGTGGCTCTAATTAGGGAACAATAGGCAGGAAAAGCTCCAGAACTTTTGAATGGGGTCAAGAATACCTTTTGATCGACTAACAGAGGCATTTTAGGATGAAAGTCATGAATGTTAAAAGCCATTTCAAAACAACATTGGAATAGGATAAGCAACACTTCAAGTACCTGAGATCACATAAGCAATTGTTTTGTGGAAATTCTTGATTAAAGAGACAGCAGCTTCCTGCCTGCTGCATCACCAGGCTGTGAGAAGGGGAAGTAAGCACCAAAATTCAGGTGAATCTCATCTTAAAACACTGTGCAGACATGGGCAGCTGCACCCTGCAGGAGGTGAGGATACATCCTACCTCCAGCACTACAGGAAACAACAGAAGTATTTTCCTACTTGAGTTCCAGATGCAGGGAGAAAAAAGGATGTTACCAAGGGGAAAATGCAATATGCTGACCATCTGGTGAGGCACTTGCAGGCAGGGTGAGATCTCAGCTACAGGAATGGATCCCCCACATCTCTCTTAGCCAGACTGCCAGGCAGCAGTCGAGATGCAGAAAAGATTTGGCTATTAAGAGGTGCTGTGAAATACCATGGTACTTGAGAGGATTAACATAACCAAGTGCAGGCTTCAGCTGCTTGACTCCTTGTATGTTTTGCACTTATGTAACATAATGTAGCAATAAATAATGTAGTATTGCATTAGACCATATGTTGAACATTAGCAGGAGTGATGTCACACACTAATTACCGTGAACAAATGACCTACGATTTCAACTCCGTGATTTCGGAAATGTGCAAATTTCAGCCTGTTTAAAGTGAGAAGGCCCAAGCAGGTCCTTGCTGGGGAGGCTGGTGTGAGGTCAGGCTGGGGTCTCAGTCCTTGGCATTGGGATCAGCAGGGTCCCTGGGCAGGCAGAGGCCTGGCTGGGACAGAGCTGGAGACAAACAGCTCCAGCTTAGCTCAGGCTGAGCTGAAATGCAGCCTCTGGGTCCTTGGGCTGTGGGTGCTGGTCCCAAGGGAGGCTGGGCAGGGCTGTCCTGTGCACCCAGGACCCTGAGAGAACAGCCCAGTTCAGAGAGCAGGACTGGACTGGCACTGCCAGGGCTTCTCTCCAGGGAGGCGCTTCCCATTGCCCAGGAGCACTTTGGAAGTCACTCCCAGCTGTGCCCACCCCCTGCAGAGGGTCTGGTGTCAGCCATGCACAGAACCTGGGTTGGAAAAGACCCACAAGATCATAAACGTTTTAGTTTGACCAGAATTTGACTTTTGCTTACCAAATGGAACTTCCTTTCCAAGCTAGCTTTTTAACCATTCCATTTTTGAGAACCTTCCTCAGAGGGATGGGTCAAATTTGGAACACACTGTCAATGCCAGATTCTCTCCCTTGTGCAATGCAGAGGTTACATTAGTGTTCAACCTTTAGATTCTGAAAAGCTGTGTGACAAACTAATGTTTACAGACTATCATTCCTTATTTCTCTCCTTGGAATCAGGCACAGCATAGATATTTTTGATAAATTATTAAATATATCCACCAGGTAGTCAGGTTGAGCAGTGTTCATCCTAAAGGCTGAAAAAATAGCACATTGCAAGTGCAGTTTTTCACTTATTATGCAAGACTTCTTCTTGCAAGCAGAAGTGAAGAGTGGGAGAGGTGGAGATACAATCCCATGTGTTGATGGAGTGATTACTTCAGGAATTCATTTATGTTTGCTAAGAAACTTTATGCAGATTTGTCCAGGTCATTTGGAGCTCTGCTTCTCAACTGTGCACATGCTGAGGATTATGAAACCCCACTGAGTTCTCATCTTCTGAATTCCTTTTATCTTGTTTTCACTTTGCACTGCATCATACTGAAATTTAGTGGGAATATGTTACTTCCCTAACTGCAGAGTTACCATAATGCATTTAACATGGCCTGCATATCAATTACATTCCTATAATCATGGATTAAAGAGTCTGGAACGGCGCATATAAAGAAATCAAGAATTTAGTTAGGTTTTATAACTGTGGGCTTAGAGTCAGTGAGAAATAAAAATGCATGCAGACTTGGTTTTCCTTCTCTTCCCTTCCTTGGGCAGCTGCCCAAATGTTGCATCTCCGAGTTAGAAAAAGGAGTTGGGTTTGGCTCCTGTACAGATTCCACATTCACTGAGCTGCTTTCTTCATTTACTGAGCGCTCTCTGAGCAACACTGGCCACATTCATCTTTATTAGGCTGTAATGGGAGTCACTGCATGGGAAGCCTTGATCCTGAGCTCTGCATAACTCTGCAGCATGCAGATGCTCTAATCCTACCAGCTATTAGCACAATACATTTATATTTGATATATAGGTGTAAGTCTTCCACATCACCTACCTGCGAGCAAGAGTTACGAAATTTAATAAACTGCCTGTGTCCTTGGAGCTGTGATCTCCCTTCATGGAGGAGAACAGAATGTCCATCAGTGCTCCTGACAATTATTAGAATCGTTGTTAATGTACTATGAGGAGTAATTCACCATCAGGGCAAGCTCTGAGACACAGTAGGCAAATTTAAAATATTTTATTGTGCTAATATTACAGTTACAAGTGATATTTTAAAGCAATTTGCCATGATAATGTCAGTCAGTGCTAAGTAGTTCCTTTTAATGCTCTTCACAGAGAAGCTGATATCCACACAGATGTAGCAAAGCTTCTGAAAGACTGGCTTAATACAAGGGGAAAAGCAAAATCAGAGTGATCCAACACAGTTGTGAGGAGAAAGATGCTGGGTGGGTTTCTGGAAGGGTGTGAATGCCTGAGACAAAACAGTGTTGAGTAACAGATTGCAGCCAGGACACACCAGTGACTCCACCACGGAACTGGTGCTGTGCAAATTACATCTTCTTCCTTCTAAGAAAAACAGAAATGCTATAAATATATGCAAAAATAGTTAACTGTTACCTCCAAGGCACAATTTCACCACATTTCTGGATATTAAGGCAAACTAATCATGTCTCTAATAAAGAAATGCTGTTTTTCCTCAGCACTATGCAAGGGAAGCAGCATCTTCCTGGAGGTGTATATTTGATGAACTGCAGCACTGATTATTTGATTGATTTAACTCTCAGAGAGGTTATAATAATAATAAACCAATTCAAGACATCATTAACTAGCAGAGCATTTGAAATAATACCAATGAGACAATGATTCATGGGCATGTTCAGATTTATTTTTGTGGGCTGTCGGGGTCCTTAGGTATTTAGAGCCACTTTACACAGAATTATAGACACTTACGTAATGCTGTTTTCTGAGAGAAATTCTTGGTCATAACTAGTTTGGAACCAAGCAGAAAACAAAAAGAGCTTCTAGAACATCAAAAGGAAAGAAACAATATCTCCAGAAGGAGTTAGAAAATGCAGAAATTTACAGAGAGCTCACCACGGGATAAGAGTGGGAACTACCTTCAGCCACCAGATATTGGACAATTAGTTACCTCAAATTCGGTTTGGAGGGCTTTGGAAAAGAAATAGTTCTTTCTTTTGCTTTTGTTTGTGCTCCTTCACCTATGGGTGTCTTTAATCATGCAGATGTGTGTTGTAATACAATTTTGGAGACAAATATTGGTGATATTTGTGAGTGCTGTGGATGCCTGGGCTAAAGGCTGACTTTTGAGACACGTGTAAGCTGCCATGGCATTAAAGAAATGTGATTTATAAATGCATTCATTTGATTGGTGAAACATCTGAGTTTCCATTGCTGTCTCCTGTAGTCCTTATGTGTTTGCCTCCCCACACTGATGGTCTGAGGATCTTCAGTACAAAGACTGTAATAATGGCTTCCCCACATCTCCTTCCTTCTGGCACCGTGCACATCCTTTACATCCAATGGGAAAAACTCATCTCCTGCAGAGACTTTGGAAGCCACAGAAGAGGCTCCTCTTCCCCTCCTGAGCCTCACCTGAGACCAGGTGGCCTCAACGTGGCTATTGGAGGTTTCATTCACATTTTCTACAGCTCCTCTTTTTTGCTGCAACAAAGGACTTCCTTTAACTAGGCCACCCATTAATGACAGATACTTTCATCCTTTCTTGCCAGACCCAAACTCTTTTCTCCTACCCATAATATTCTTCGCCTGTTTCTGCTTCATAATCAGTGTAGGCAGTTTTATTAGTTCCAGGATCTAATTTAACATCAAAAGAATCAGACCACCTCTCTGGTGTGTGAATGACTGGCAGACCTGATTCAGGGAGGATATAAGGCACGTTTAGTATTTTATAGAACCAGGTTTTCTGTCTGCCAGCATTGCTGCCTTAAATGCAGGGAGAGCTAAGGGAAACCATGGTGGGTTCAAAAGCAGCAGTAAAAAGTTTTTTGTGCCAGATCCCCAAAGTGTGCCTGTAAAAATATTTCCTAAGGCATCTCTCCATCACTGCTTGTGTTAAACCTTTTAAGTCCATGTGTAATCTGGTAAATCTTATTCATCCAGATAGATGGGTTTGAATGAGAACTCACCCTGCGAGGAAAGACTGGCCTGGAGAAGATAACAGTTCTTATTTGTCATCCTCTGTTATTGTAACCATATTACAGGGGATAATGAAGTGCAAGGGACAGCAATTAGTTGGTGGCAGCACAAGTGATAAGCACAGCACCAGCACTTTCATATACTGTGGTGTGCAACGCAGCCTATTGATTTAACGGCAGCTTTTCTCCCTTTCACTCTCCAGTAAAAAACAGCACAGAGATTTATGTGAGCAGCACTGCTTTGGAATACAGATCAGGCTGGAGAAACGCTGGTGTGAATCCTTGGATGCTCAGAGTTTAAAAAAGCCCAGCCTAGGTTAATTCATAAAGTGCTTTCCAAGCGGGCTGGATGCCGTGTGGTCCCTGGTAGGGCTCCTTGGCTTTGTTCCTCACACCTGACTGCCCATTAATCTGCCTTTTAACTGTGCCTGCTGCAGCCACACATGCTTGGAGCCACCAGCAATGTGTCTCTCTCCAGGCCCCTCCGAACTGGGTCACCCTTCAGCTATTGGTTAGTGGGAAATTATTCCCTTTGAGATTCCCAAGCCACTCCGTGGGGCTGTCTATTGTCATGTTCTGGCACTGAGATTGTAGAACAGATTATGGGCAATCTGTCAGTTCAGGCTGTTCAAGGAGAGATGAAAAATCAGACACGTGTTGCTCTCACACACTGAGCAATTCGAACAAAGACAACAGAAAAAATATTTTTCTCCATTTATTATTCCATTATCATTCCCTATTATAATATGGCAAGTAAAGCATGAAGTGCACCTTGAATAAAGAGCTCTAATGATGTATGGCCCTTGGCATTATCAAAACGTTCCCGTGGATCTCAATGGAGAATAAGTTCAGGTGCCTTGAGTTGGGTTTGATGTTCAGCAGCTTCCACAGACCCCGTGGAGGCTGAACCCTACTCCAAAAATCCCTTTTGGTTTCACCTAAGAACACACTTCACTTGTCAGGGCTGAGGCAAATCAACTACAGGGTGAGGATGCCTTTAGGTTAGTTTGTAATTAATGTCTCCTGGCACAATTCTAAACTTAAAAATGAGAATCCAGAAGAATTTATGGTTGATCTTGGAGGGGATATTAAGATCAGTTGAAATCATGGCCTTTGAATAGAACAAGGCCACCAACATCCTAGGAATTCTTGTATGGACTTCCAGAAGTGTCTAAGGCCAGGTTGGATGGGGCCTGGAGCAACCTGGGGTAGTGGAAGGTGGAATGTGATGGTCTTGAAGGTCCCTTCCCATCCAAAGCATTCTCTATTCTCTCTTTCTAACCTTGAATTATGTAACATAATGAGTTGCAGGCTCTGCCTTTTGCAGGGTATGTCTTTTTTTAGCTTTGTCTCTGATAAATAATCATCTGCCAGTGAACATGTTTAATATTTTCACCTAATATTGTAGGTTAAAAAGAGAATTGCATTGGAAATTTCATTCTGGTAAACAAGCAGTGAGATAACAAATGCTACAAAAAACAGCTCCAGTCACTGCATTGCTCAATGTTTTCTAGTCTTGGTTTTATATCAGCTTCCAATTACAACTACAAAGGCAGAACCCCAATGTTGATGTAATTAGAAGACATATAAGCAAATTAAGAATTGAACACATATTTCAGAGCTTAGAATAAACAATCCTAATAACCTTTTTAGCTATTAAAGAAGCCTTTTATTTTTTTTTATTCTAAATAAAGGACTTTCTGGCAATGGCTGAACAAGAATGAGAATGTTGTGCAGAATTTGAGTTGGTTGATTTCCTGTGGGGCAAGAATTCCCTCCCAGCCCTGGCCCTGGTTTAGATGGTTTCTCGTGCTGTCTCTTGGCCAGGGCAGTCACTGGGTGGATCCTCAACTCTTGGATTAAACCAGAAAACAGCCCCACGGTTGCTGCACCCCCTGTGCCCTCAGGCAAGTTGTAGGAGTAATGATCCAAAAGGCTTTAGGAGTTTTATTGCAGCAGGGAGGCAGCAGGGGTCAAATCTGCACCAGCAAACCTATGAGTGAGTCTGTAATTCTTTTATGGGCAAAGCTGCAGGGATTTCTGCTTGATTAAGGATCTCATGATTGAGGCCAGTGGCATTAACAGGCACAGGGTCCCCTCTGCATCTAAACCAGGGAGCAAACATGACAGCAAAAGCCACCTAACAGCAAAATCCCAGAACTTTCTTCCTGGGAAGAGTGGCTGCATGCTTCCCCTGCTTCCCTGCTCTATAAATGGCATTTATTTCTTTTTTTTTCTGCCATTAAGAGCAATTTTTGGAACTTCCCTGTTGGATTTAATGCATACCTTTCGCCTGTCCAGGCTCTGCAATTCCCCAGCTTTGTTTTGAGGCTACATGATCAATAACTGTCACTGCTGAAGTGCTTTGCCAGTTCAGGCATCAGAAATGAAAACAGAAGCTCCAGCTCTCTTTTACTGGTCATGACAAATTGATTCTTTTTGGTCTACCTTGCATTTCTCTCACTTCATGTGTCTGAAGAGAGGGGGATTTCTCACAGCACCTGCTGCTGGGCCAGCCTGAATTCCATGATCCTTTGAATATTTGTTATTAAATTTGTCTTGTGCTCATGTAAAATGGGAACCGGTGGGATTCTTATAATTTGGAACTATTTGTGTTTTGGCAGTTAAAAATACTAAAACAGAGACTGTCCATGCAGAATGAACCTGCACTTGTAATTATAATTTTTCCATGAATACTCAGGGCTGTGCAATTAGGTGAGGAATTATATGCTTAAAGGACCACTTGGGCACTTTATGGCCAAATAAAAACCTAACTATTCATAAGTACAGGTGCATATATGTTTGCTTAAAAAGAAACAACAAACAATTATTGGATCCCCAGAGGAGCCATTTATTCCCTTCCCCAGGAAATAAGAGGACTGACTTGTGCTGAAGGAAGGGTTTTATCCTTGCTGCACAAAACCTTACCAAGATTGTTTTCCAATTACTGTTTTGAGCAATAGCACAAGTTCAGGAATGGATTAATCTGAAACTTTACTTGTAGCTCCCTAAAATACATCCACAGTTTACTCTGTTTTGCAGCCAGTGTTTTTGCTGAGACACAGAAGTGCAGAGAGCTTTGCCACTTGGTTTAGCTTTTTTCCCCCCAGAAGTCCATTAACGAACAGTTACTGTTCTTAAGAGTTTGTGACACATATGAAACGTAGAACTTATATTTCTTCAGAGTCAGTTAATGAACAGAGTGTGCCTTTTTGTCTGCTGGAATCTGTCCCTGAGATTTCCAATTCCTTTTGCTTAATTTCTGTGTTCTGGAAGTTTTTGAACTGTCAGCAAAGATGTTTAACCAGTCTTCACATTATGGCAGGAGCTGAACCCTATTTTCATTAAAGGGTGGAGAGGGATGCCAGTTGGATTCTCTTCTCCTCAGATCCCATAGGAGGAGGAGTGGGTGAGCAAAATCTACCACTGCAAAAAAAGAGAGCAGGTGAAATATATACCCACTGAAAAAAAATCAAAAGCTCTTTAGTCATCTATGCAGAACACATACAACACCTAATTAAATCAGGTTTCATTGAAATTAAAATAAACAGCCTGAATTAATGAATGCAGCTTGTGAGGAACACTCAGCTCCCATTGTGCAGGCAGACTTTACACGAGGCATTTTTGATAAGACATTTTGAGGGGCAGAAGCTGTCACTGCGTGTTTATACCGTGGAGAAGGGCAGGGGACAGGCCAGAGATCTCTGCTCTGGCACCTGGATGTGTCCCAGCTCCTCTGCTCCCTGCTGGGTGACCTTTGGCAAGTCTCATCTCATTTCTGACAGTCTCTGAAAGCATTTTGTAGTCTCCTCAGGAGTAGCAATATTTAGGAACAAAGCATCGTTGTCCCAGTAATGTGTGATTTGCGTGCTGCTTTATTCCACAGGACGGGGCTTAAACAAAATTTATGGGAAATGCTGCCTTGTGCTGGATCTCTGCACAGGAGTGAATCTTACCCAAGATCAATAGAGTCATTCCCCACTCCTGTGGGTTTTATGATGCCACAGCATAAAGGAATCAGGTCCTTCTCCAACAAAAGCACTATACCTCTGCCGTAATTACTAGGCTTGGGAATTGGATAAATACTAAATTCTGGCTTTCCAGTGTTTTCCATTTCTTTGTGACCATTAACGAAATTACAGCCCTGCTAATAACAATGTGACATCCTGGCCATGGGAAAGGTATGTGGGAATTGTCAGAGATGCAAGTTTGGGTGAAAAAGGTGCAAGTCCTCAGCTGTTGTGATCCTGCTGACTTCATCAACGTTATACAGCATTTTCAGGAATGCATGGGAAGTGGTATTTTCAAGTTATTATTTTGATTTTCCATAAGATTTGGCCGCCTCTGATGGGCTGGGGGAGTCCAGCACCTCTTCGGCAGAGACTGGTGGGAACAGCAACTACAACAGTGAGTGGTTTCCAACAAATCCAATGGCTCCTCTGGGGTGGTGGGATCTGAGGGAGCTGCTCCCAGCCTGTCCCTGGGAGTGGTTTCTCTCTTGAATGGCACATAATCCTCTGGACCCCAAACCTGAGGGATGCCGAGGCAGAAACTCAAGGGGATTGAATCATTTCATGCAGTGTTTCAGTTAACTGGGTAGATTTTTAAATTCATCCCAAACCTGTGCTTTAGGCAGCTGGATGGATGCAATTTATAGTTCCATGTCCTTAAATGCTGCACGTTGTACCACAGGCCTGCCTGGTGCTCACCTGGGCTATTTGACACCTCCAAAACACCCACTGGAGACACAAGACTCCTTCTGCTTCTCCACTAATATGGTATCCTGAGGTTAAAGAGGTGTTAAAGCTCCTTCTGATCTAAAGACCTCGTGGAGGTTTACATTAAACCAGCTCTAGGTCAGTATGTCCTGGCCACATTTCAACTTGGCTAAATCATGTGGCACAGGGTTGGATGTTCTGGCTCATTTTATGCTTCATCCCCTTCATTCTGCTGTGTATCAGCAACACTCTGAGGACCACATCTTCTGGCATCAGCTGCCTGTGGTAGAACTGCCTCCACTTCTACCCAAAACCACTTTGATCTCATTTCCTTATGCAAAACATCTACTGAGAGCACTCAGAGCAGGCAGGGAAAAGAGAACCTCAACTGTGTCGGTATTTGCTCCTTTAATGTATTTTGGGATGTGTGTGGGTTTATTTACAAAGCACGTGTAGTTAAATGTCATTGAAAAATATAATTAAAAATCAATTAAGAGACCATTTTAAAAACAAGAGGTTGTAAAAATGGAATTTACAATAATAACCAGACTAAGCATTTGGCATTTACATGTCTGCACCAAATAGCAATTCCCTTGTTAGTTGTGCTTGAGTGACAAGGCACTTGCTTATCTCATGGATATAAATTCCAATATTCTTGTTATTGCTGGGACAAATAAATACCTGCATAAAGACTTCTTGCACTGCCAAGTAACACCAACTGATTAAATTCAAGCAATTGTTTTTTTGTTCTTGTCTGGGCCCAGTGCCAAAATTATCCCATTATATGAAGGGCCAGATTTTGCACTCAGCTTATGCTCAGTTAATGCAAGGTAAATACTGTGCTACCAATACAAATCTAAGCAGAGAGAGACATTCTGAAATGTCTTAATGTCCTATGTGAAACCTGAACATGCAGAACACATTGAAGCAAAAATGGAAGAGGATTTGGCCTATAACACAACGTGGTGGTGAAGGCAATTGCTGTGGCTAGACCTCTCCAAGGGGGAGGACTTGAGTTGTGCTTGGAGCCTGTGAGGTACAGAAGTCCCTGTGGCACATTTTGGCTTCCAGAGAAATGCCTGGCAGTGTCTCCATAAATCCAGTGGAATGCCTCTATGTGCATGTGGAATTCATGCCTGCACACTCTGGATTTGGCTTTAAATGATAAGAGCTCAAGGACTGTCTTGCTGTGGGATCAAATATCCCAGATTTATAAGCAAGCCTCAAGTCTTTTTCTTTGTTAATACTCATCCCCTTCCTCTCCCATCTTCATTGTGAAGAGTTGGGAGTATTCCTGAGGTTCTTGTAAGAAAGGTGGAGATGATATACCTACAAAGCATTTCAAGTATCATGAGCCCATAGGAAATGCTGGGATCAGTGATACTGCCCATCTCTGATGGTTCCCTGTTGAAGGGGCTGGGGCAGGATTAGCCTTGGAAAGTTCTCTGGCTGTGCCTGTGTCCACAGCCCTTCTCTTCCCAGCAATGCTGAAGTGAGTGGTTGGCTCTTCCTGAGTTTTGGAGTCAGCCTGGAGAGCAGGGAGTTGTGCTGGAGAGCCAAGTGCCTCCTCTGGGGTAGGTGGAAGGTTGGTGGTCGTTGCTGCATTGGGCCATTTCTCTCAGGTGATGGATTGAGGTGATCTGTGAACCATCCCACACCTCCTGTTTAATTCCAGGCTGATTGACTTCTCTCCCGTGCCTGGCTTTGGCTTCTACAATTTAGCTCTCATTCCTCATTACATGCACAGACCAAAATGAATCAAAACCCTCTTGAAAATCTGACATTGCGGCCCTTTAGAATTTGGATGATATGGAGAGTCTGTTTCCCCTATTTATGACTAATCAGAGGTTTCGTATGTGCCACCCCATGCTCTCATCAGTTCAAGATGCAGAAATCAGCCCCTTTCTTTTACCATTGCATCCTTCTTTGTCTCTGAAGATCTCCATTAAAATCTTACTGTAAAACTCAATCTGCATTTTTCCCAGTTTTCAAATCCATGGATACACTGCAAGAACACACACTTGTTTTATGAGGGGAGCTTACTGCAAGTATTTTATTCCGTTTTAAGGATTTCTTCCCTAATTTTCTGGTCCCACAATTCAGACCATTCACAAGGGTCGTTGCCTGTGCCATCCCTGTACCCCTCCCAGCAGGCAGCACCCTGGTGCATCCCTTTCCAGACATCTTCCCTCTGATCCAGGCAATTTGTGCTCAGACTTGGATGGAATATGGGTTTTTTGTGTTCACATGTGAACATCTGCTTCAAATTCCCAAGCCAAGAAAGACAAGAAGCAAATTAAACTATTTGTTCTTCTTTCTCTCTCTTTAATATCAAAGTCATTCCTTACATGCTCCTTAAGCTTCCCCTTTTGATCAGGAGATATTAAAAATGGATCTAAACAACTCACATCTTAATCATATTCCTTTGTGAGCAGGGTAGGAGTGAGGGGAGCAGGGGAGAGAAGCCAAAGCTGCCTTGCTGCTCATGCTCAGTATCCAGCACTTTGTTCCCAGCCCTGCCCTGGGAGCAGAGGAGAGTCTGTGTCCCTCCTGAGGTGCCCTGTGCAGAGCACGAGGCCTCTGGAACGTCCTGCAGCCTCAAATCAGTCTCTGCCTGCGCTGGAGCAGCCTGGGAACAATTCCCTGCTGCTCTCGGATTTGTGCTGGAGACCTGGAAAAGGGAGTTTTGAGGATGACTCAGACATTCCTTCTTCCCCCTGGGCTTTCCTGCTGTGCCAGCCCAGCAGCCAAGTCGCTCTTCTGGGCTCCTCGGTTGCGAGTTCTCAAAAATCTCTTTAAGAAAATTCTATAAAATGTCTTTTAAGGAAAACCAAAGAGAAATTTGAATGTTTCCACAATCTTGTGCAGATTTTGGAAAAGATGTCATTCACTTCAGGTGGAAAACCAGTAAGTTATGGTGCTATTTGGATTCAGTCAATGAAAAATCAAAAGATAATAAAGTAAGGTTTAGCATTTCACAAGGAATTCTTCATCCTACACAAACCTGATTTCATTCTGTGATGAGATCATAGATTTAGTTGTAAGTTCTATTAAAGTAGCTTTGCAAATAAAATAATTTTTTGTGACATGTTTGATTCAGTACTGAAGGATATTCTGATTAAAAATCAGCACTATACAATTATGAACAACATGCATTAATAATTGAATAAAAACTAAATGACAGATCTCAAAAAGCAGCTGTCAGTGTGGAATAAACATCAAATGTATTTCTGGTGGGTTTCTGCTGTTCCACTTACTCCTATCAATATTTACATTACTGATCTAGGAGTAAATATGGAATCACTGCAGCAAAAATTTGTGAATGACAGAAGAACTGGCAGAGTGGTGAGTGCTGATGGGCACAGTGTTCATGTGGAGCCATCTAAACCAGCTGACAAATTATTTTAGCATTTCGAGAGGAAGGCTGAAATTTATCTCCATATTATTGACACCCCTGTCCATGGCAGGGGGTTGGAATGAGATGATGTTTGAGGTCCCTGTGAACCCAAACCATTCTGTCCTTTCCAGCACAAGCCTTTCTATAATTTCTGGGATTCTTATTCCCTGCAAGTTGAGCTTTTTTTTGTAGGCAGTGAAGGCTCTGGGAACTGAAAGATCTGCATGTCAGGCAGGAGACGACAGAGTTTGCCAAGCAAAGAATCTAAGGAAACAGGAGCTTTGTCCTTGGGCCAGGTGATTTTCTGCCCCCGAGGTTAACTGGAAATTCCACATCCCTGGAATACAGATAAGGCTGGAGAGACGCTGGAGATTGCACACTCCGGGCTGTGCCCAGCCTCCTGCTGGGCTGAGCCCTGGCTGCCCCAGGGCAGAGCGACACCAGTCCCAGGTGAGGCCGGTGCCGGGCTTTGCCGGCTGTGGCTGCAGCTCATGAGGCCGAGTGGCAGGAGGAGGGAGCAGCACGGCCGCTGCCAAGAGCCTCTGCTGCTGCGGCAGAGCCCAGCTGCGAGCAGGGAGGGCAGGCAGAACAAAGGCCACCCCTTTTCTGCTGATGAGGTATCTCAGAGGTGAGAGGGCACCACGAGAGGAGCCTCAAATGCTTGAAAACCCCAGAAGTGCAGAAGGGAGCCCTGGATTATTTCCAGAAATAAAAAGAATTGGTACCTTATTTCCATGTATCTGAATTCAGTTCAGTGTTTCAGTTTTAGCAGAGTCTCATCTTAGGTCAGTGGGAAGATTTTGATTTATTTAGTGAGGGTTTTACTGGGCTTTGCAGCCCTGCTTGCCACAAACCCTTCCCTTTCCCCGTGGCTTAAGGACCCTGAGGAATGGAGACCTTCATCCTTCAGGGAGATGTGTAACTGTGAGGAATTTTTATACTTCTCCTTGTGCCAGATCAAACTTTGTGGATAAGTTAAGAGCTGCTCTTCCTTGTGCTCTCAGTTGGCCATCTGTCACTGACATTAAAACCCCTTGGAACAGGAATATTATAAAGCTTTGGGAAAGATCTCACCATGCCCTTAAAGGGGTGTGAGGTTTAGTGGGCAGCTGTAGAAATGGCTTTGCTTTATGGACTTCACACACTATAAAAGGGTAACTCTCTACCCACAGTCTTAATTAGAGTGCTCTGGACTATTAGAGGGGATGTGGGAGCTTTGTAAAGCCAGACTGAAATCAGCCAGTGTGAATCTTATTTAGCATGCAATTTTGGGAATAAAGTTTCTCTATTTGGACATTGTATTCCAAAAACATCTACTTGCAGTAAAGTATCAAAACAAGGCATTTTGCTTGTCACACACAACTCATACCTTTTCAGAATAGTGCAGATCTGGGAGTCTTTGAGCTCCCACAGGAGTTAAATAATGATATTTATAATCATTTGTAAAGCCATTCCCTTGGAGGTGTGACAGGAATGAGCCTCACATCTCTTACAGCACAAACTTCCTAAGCAAGGAATGAAGGAAGTTCACATCTTCTCATGATTTATACCCTGATTTCAGATTCCAGAGTCACATTGCTGTAGCTTGCGAGCCAGGGGATCGTGACAGCAGCTCAGGCCTCCTCTTTCTGAGGACTCTGTGGGCACCTAATGAATTCACTGTGAATTTCCCACTGTCTGTTTAAGGTTTGACTCTAAATGGCAAGATCAGTCTTTGTCTCTCCTTCTGCTGAGGGAGCTTAAAGCAAAGTTCCCTGAACAGTGAGGACTAAAATAGCTGAAACCAGCAAAGAAACCCTTCTCAGTGAGCTGTCTGACATCCATCCCCTCTTCACAGGCACTCTGCAGGTCAATAATACCTCCATGAACCCAGAAACCAACCTGCCAGACAGCTTCATCCTTACACCCCCTCCATCCCACACTGCCTTTTGGCTTAGGATTGCTGTGGTTCCAGTCAGTCTCTCCTGCCTCTAATAGACAGACATGAAGTTGTCATCTAGAAAAACAGGAGTTACAGGGAAAATCTGCATCTTTGAGTCACACAAACCCATCCAAATCTTTCCAAGCTCATCCACTTCCAGTGTTAATGAGCTGCTGTGTGACACCTCACGGGTACCACAGCCTCTAACATAGAGGGAAGAGCCTCCTTCAGCCCAGGACAGGCCCCTGGGAGTGGGCAGACAGGAGAGCTGCTCAGCCTGTGTGCCACTGCAAGGCTGCAGAGGCTGCAGTACCACCTTGCCTTGTAATACTGTAAGATTTATTTTCAGATCTTATCAGCAATTCACTGTGGGCTGTTCTCTGATGAGCAAAATTCATCCATCAATCTCCTGGTATGGCCACATTCCAGCCTACACCGAGGTGACAGTTCAGTTGTGCTAATGATCAGCCTCACATCCACATCCGCATTCCCCCTTGGTCTGATTCTTCTTCTCTTATGATAATTTAATTGATTGAGCACACTGGCTTCTAGTCAAGAAGCTCTTCTCAGCTTAACTCTCAGTTTAAAAAAATCACTGCTCAACATCTCTATAATTAGAGTTAGTTGCTAAACCCTGTATCCAGGTGATTACTGGTATATGAGAGGGACATATCTTGAACTGATCAGATCAGGGATTTAAGCAAAATGCCCTTGATCCATGTTTCACAATTTGTTAATGTCTTCTACTTTGGATATTTTCCCCCTTTTTTAGTGTTAAATATAGCTGGGTTAGGAAGGTTCACATAGAATCAGGACAGTTAGGGGTAATTTTTTATTCATATCCCTGTTATTGTTTGGGGAAGCTCAGTAGGGTTCATTAATATTGCATTTCCAATGAAAAGGCACTCAAAAGCCAAACAGTTCAATTATATTCTGGAGCTGCAATGCGATACAGAAATGAGCAGTGCAGTGATGCTGTCTTGGTTTAAAGCTCCTGCTCCTGTCCATAGTCAACAGCCCCACTCTCCCCTTCTTTCCACAGGGCAGCTGTTCCACAATACAAACCAAACCCAATGCCATGGCCTGAGGGCTTCATTTGGGGGGTTCTACCTGAGTCAGGTGCACCGAGAGGCTCAGGAGACAAAAGAAATCTTTGGAGTGACAGAGTCTGACTGATCCTATGTGCTGACTCTACTCCCATGAAGGTGTTTATTTGCAGGAAAGCTCTCACTGCAGAGATGGAACTGCAGCTGCTGCAGCGGGGGAGGTTGTGCCAAGCTCCCTATTCTGCTTTGCATTTGCTTGGTCCAGTAGAAGCATCCAGAATGTGATAATCTGCATCCAGAACTACACAGAATTAAGTGAGGGAGAAGCTCCTGGGGAGACCCCACTAATGATAGGACAAGGGGGACTAGTTTTGAACTCAAAATGAGAGAGATTTAGGTTGGGTGCTAAGAAGGAATTGTTCCCTGGGAGGCAGGGGAGGCCCTGGCACAGGTGCCCAGAGAGCTGGGGCTGCCCCTGGATCCCTGGAATGTCCAAGGCCAGGCTAGCCAGGGCTTGGAGCACTCTGGGATGGTGGAAGCTGTCCCTGTCCATGGCAGGGGGTAGAATGGCAGGAGCTTCAAGCACCCTTCCAACCCAAACCATTTGTGATTCTGTGATTATCCCTACTTCTCTGAAAGAGAGAGTAAGAACTTATGGTTGATTCCAGTGAAAGTGAGATCATACTTTATATGCAGAGGCCTCTGATTTTCCTGATGCAATGGGATCTGGTTGCTCGAAATGATGATATATAAAAATTTAATGGTTTGGAAGTTTTATTATTTTTCTTTATAGGAAACACCAAAGTAAAATTTGATTTTGCTGGATTTATGGCTTGATCACTCACCCTATTAAGAGTAATGATTCCACTCTCTGACCTTGTAGGGCACCAGCTATGAAATTTGAGATGATGGCCCAAACATTTTTGCAATACAACTCTTGGCTAGTGCATGACAGCCTATTGACTGAACTACTGTCAATGCACAAATGAGATTATAACCAGAGAAGGTCTTGATTGCTTTGGTCTGTTATTCAATACTCTCCTCTCTTATAAGCAGCTTCTTGGCATTTTTTTCAAGCTAACGTAGACCTTCCTTCCCTGACAAATGACACATGAGCTGATTGTATAGAGAGACTCTGCTGCAGTTTTTTCATCTGCAGAAGACTTACCTCTAACAGGACTCTTTCTTGCACTTGGTGTCTGCACTGCTCGAGACCTGTGCTCTGTAAGAGCCTTGCTGGCTGTTCAGTGTCCCGGGAAGTGTGATCTGGCCATGATGGAGAGGGCAGGAGCAGCCTCACGTCCTGCTGGGGCACTGTTCCATGGCTGGAGAGGGAAAGGAGGGCTGGGGCACTCAGCTTTCATTTCATTTAAATGAGCACAATTGCTTTACTTCCCCCCTAGGTATAACAATTATTAAGAATTTATATTGCTATTCATGCTGTATAATAATGAACAGAAACTGGGTTTGCACTCTTAACCTTTGCTGTTAGGTAGAAATGGAGAAGCAGCAACAGTGACTCTTATGAGACCAGATATATCTGCACCATCACACTCACTTTGGGAGACAGAGAGCTTGTGCTGTATCATCTTTGGATGTCCCCACTGTGACAAATAACTAGTTAATGCATTTTTTACTTTCTTCCGTATGTTTCCAAAATAAATCTATTCATCACTTAAACAAACCCACCCAGCATTTCTCATGTATTCTGATTTTTTCAGTTAAATATTGTTTGTATTTAAATATAAATATTGTTCAAAATGTAGCATTAATATTTTGCCTACTGACAAGCAGTTCTGTATCTTATTAAAATTTAAACAGCCATTATGTACATGAAAGTTTTTTTTGTTGTAGTTTGCAAGGTGCTGTAACAATAATTACCCAAGTGCATCAATCATTTTTCATTGCCTCGTTTGTATCACGGGGATAAGTAGCTCCAATTAAAATCCCATTTTACATAAATAGATATGGTTTGAATCAAACCACAGTCTGTTTCCACTTCTGAAACGCTGGCCATAGGATATCTTTTTCATTATTCAAAGTGTATGATGTGTACTGCTTATCTTTTTGTGCTTTAAAAGGCATAAGTCTGCAGGCAGACATGACTTAGTACAGGTTTGGCAGGGAACAAATAATTGTTACTGTAATTATCTATCAATTTTACTGTTCCAACTATTTTTTTGCCAAAAAGCTAACTAGTATAATCACATGTTTATTCCTGACACATTATAGTTTGAGTAAGCAGAACTGAAAATGTTTAATATGAATTAACAGCTTCAGGAAAAATTATAATTTTTCTATTACTCATGATTTCCCCTCCACCACGGCAGCTTTTCTGCTAATTGTTCTTGTATTGTCAGCTATTGTGGAAAACCAAATGAGGGGAAACTCAGGGAATTATCTTCTGCTAGGAAACAAATCGGACTTTCCCTTTCACACCTGGCCCAGAGGCTGGTTCCATTCCCAGGCCCCAGCTCAGGTAAAGCTCAGGTAAAAAATTCCCTCTGGGAATGGTGGGCTGTCTCTGCCCTCCCAGACTGAGGCACTACCATCCACCTTGGTTTTTCTTCTCCCCTCTGTACTGCTTTGGCCCAGCCTTCAGATCTCATCATTTTTCCTTCCAAACCTGGGAACGTCTTGGTTCCAGAGGGTCAGTTCAAACCCACCTTTTCCTGCAAAGCCTTTGTACACTTTCAAAGTTGGAGTGTTCAAATTGCAAATGGATCAAAATTCTCTGTGCTGCTCCAAGGGGCTTTTAATGTAATTTCTACAGAATCTGGAACTCAATGAGCAGAAAATTGCAGAAATCTCAATGACTCCAGCAAAAGGGCTAAACAGTAGTTTAGGTCACACTGTGCCTTCTCTGTAAATTCCCTTTCTTTTCTCAGCCCAGTGCTCTGCTTCTGGAGAAGCTGGGGGCAGCAGTGACTTCTGAGAGAGCCCAGGCTGGCCCAGGTGTTGATGGCCTGGATCCTCTACAGCCTCTGGGAGAACCATCAGAGGGGAAATGTAGAGAAAAAATAGGGAAAAAACTGAAACAAGAGTGGAAATTCAAACTGGGAGGAGGTTTGGTTTGGATTAGATATTAGGAAGAAATTGTTCCCTGTGAGGTTGGGCAGGCCCTGGCTCAGGGTCCCAGAGCAGCTGGGGCTGCCCCTGGATCCCTGGAATGTCCAAGGCCAGGCTGGCCAGGGCTTGGAGCAGCCTGGCATGGTGGAATTTGTCCCTGTCCATGGCAAGGCTGGCAGTGGATGATCTTTAAGGTCCCTTCCAACCCAAGCCATTCTCCAATTCTTTGATTTTACCAAAAAATGCGAGACTCAGGCTCAAAAATATCCTGAAGTCTTTATCGTGGATATTTAAGCACGTGCTTAAAGAGATGTTTTGGGGCTGTCCAAAATGAGTACAAATTAGGAACTTACACCAAATGCTTTAGCCCATTTTACATGGACTTTGCTAACTGCTGCCTTTGTGCCTCAAATCAGTGTCTCCCACCTTCATGGTCCTGCTGCTCCTGCTATGACTAAACCCCTTATTTGTGCCATACCTTAATCACCAGATTCCTCCTCTGGAGTGCTGAAGCAGTAGATAATGTCTGTGGTTTTATTTGTTGGGTCAGGAGCACCAATTCATAGCTCAGGGATCATCAGCACTGTAAGCTGACACCAGAGTCTGTCCAGCTGCTGTTTTCTTACAGTCACACAACAGAAAATCAATGGTGTCAGGAACGCTGGGATAATTCTACTGTTACAATCAATACATGCTGATTAAACCAGTTGTGTCTGTTGGGTAAATTTGCTGCATCATAATTAGAATTATTAATTAAAAATAGGAAATCAATTGACACAAATTAAGCAAAAAAAGAAATTTGCTTTATTTCTTTGACACTTCCTCCAGAGGCCTCAATAACTGTGACAACAGGGACGTGACCAAGTGGCATTTGTCAGTTTTTTAATGCTGTCCTGAGTTTAAAAATTGACTTATAAACCCTGCTAATGCAGCTCCCAGGAAATCAGACAGGAGATGTCGTGTGTGCAAGAAGCAGCTATTTATTTTATTACAGTTAGTCATTATTCCCTGCCTATCCAGGAGGCAAAGGCACCAGGGAGGGGAAGCAGCTGGGAACGAAAGCCTTGGGGAGCAAGCTGAACTCACCCCCTTCCCATGGTGTTCTGTTTTCAGATAACAAGGATAAACAAATTGATCATTTCTGTGCTGGTTCTAATGGGCTTCTCATTGCTGGCTACCTCCTATAATGTGCTGGTGACCTTCATTATTTTCAGGGACACATTATGTGGGACACTAAGGTAGGGGCAGCAGGAATTCATGTGGTCTTTTAGCTCTTTATTTTTCTCTCTGTTTTTTTGTTTTTGTTTTTGTTTCTTTGGGGTTTTTTTGTTGTTTTTTTTTTAATTTTATGTAGTTGGGGTTTTTTCCTTCTTTTAAACTATCTCAGTGTTCTTCTCCTACACACTCTTTCCCCTTGTTTCTTCCTACTCTTAGTGATTTCTCTTTTTCTGTGTAATACTTTCCATGCCTTGTTTTCTTCCCCTGTTCCTGCACACAAAAAAGCAGGAAAGTGCAGGATTACTTTGGGTCTTCATACTCCTGTGTTTTGTTCACCCACAGCCAAATATTTTCTCTGCGCTTTCACACCTCTGAAAGATGTGAGGGTAGAAAGGCCACCTGGTTTGGGTGAATGTGGGACTGGTCACTGCTGGTGCTGGTTAATATGATGTTCATTCAGTAAGCATTGGTGGTAAACTGGGACTGTGTTGTTCAGCCTGGAGAAGAGCAGGCTCCAGGGAGAGCTCAGAGCCCCTTGCAGAGCCTAAAGGGGCTGTAGGAGAGCTGGAGAGGGACTGGGACAGGGGATGGAGGGACAGCACACAGGGAATGGCTGCAGACTGCCAGAGGGCAGGGCTGGGTGGGATACTGGGATGGAATTGTTCCCTGGGAGGGTGGGACACCCTGGCACAGGGTGCCCAGAGAAGCTGGGGCTGCCCCTGGATCCCTGGAAGTGTCCAAGGCCAGGCTGGACAGGCCTTGGAGCACTCTGGGATAGTGGAGATGTCCCTGCCCATGGCCTGGGGATGGGTGATCTTCAAGCTCTCTTCCAACCCAAACGATTCCAGGAGTTTATGATCTCATTTATACAGCTTTTCTAGTCCTAAACCTGTTTTTTAAGGTGTTTTACAATAACAGTATTTCATTGATGTGTATTTCCAAGACCAGTCAAAAGTAAGAGCAAATAAAAACGTCTTTAGTTTAAAAGCCAGGACAGATTGAGTGGTTTGCACAAGAATCAGGAAAAGCAGAGTTCTTAAAAGTCCCAATTCCAAAGACTTATGGCCATGTCTCTGGTGGGCTCAGCAAGCTGCCAGTTTGGCCCTCCCTGACAATGGAGAACATACGGAACCAGGAGGATCCATCCACTATAGCCGAGCACAACTGTTGAGTACCTTAAAATTAAGCTGTAAAACCTGGCCATCAATAAAGAACTTTACAGCACTTGTGTAAATAGTGTAAAATAAGGTGGATGTACTCGAGCAGTCAGAACCTGAGAGGGGAATTCTGGCAGCTATGCTCGGGGTGAGTTGTGCTCCCAAAGGGAAGTAATAAAGAGCTCCCCCAGGGAAAACGAGCCCATAATTGAGACTTGAGAAAACAAGGACTTGGATCGACAGCTTCAAATCTTTTTTACTAAGATTCCACCTGGCAGTATTTTGTGGGCAGCAGCACGATGCTCTGTTGCCAGGACAAATCTGAGGATAAATCAGGTTATAAGGCTACACTGGGAAAACGAGAGGTGTCGTCTGCTTTCCTTTCAGTGGGCTGTGGATCGGGCTGTAATTAGAGTCTCTGCTTCATAAATCTTTGTCACAGCCTTTGTCACATGTCACGGCTGTGGCCCTGCTCCACCACGGGTCCTGTTGCCAGAAGTGAGATGTAAACAGTCATCAGTGGTTCCTCTGAAACTGCAGGGCAGGCAGGAGCAAGTGCAAGGTTATCTCTCAAGGTGTAGCCATGATGAGCTACAATTACTGTTTTTTCAGAAGCTTTGAAGATGGAATTAGTCAGCTTATGCATAAAAGTGCTTGTTGTTTCTTGGCAGTCAAGTGGTGTTTTGATTTTTAATGAAATTCACAGTATTTGCATTATGAGGTTATAATTATTTTTAAATCCATGGGTCTAAGAATAAGCCTGAATTCTTTTGGCTGATTCAAAGAAAAGTAACACCTAGAAATCTGTGTTCACCTCTGACACGCTTAAAAACTTGAAAAAAATACCATTATCACCTGTAAATTGTTGATTGTAGAGCCCTGCTTTTAAAAATGTACAGAAACTGATAGCAAAGTTGGAAAAATTGAATCCTGTCCCAGACTGCTGTTAGAAAGTTGGCTTTAGCTCTTTCCACAGCTCCTCCTGCATTCCTAGGAAGGAGCAGGGAACAGGACTTTGGTTTCAACAATGACTATTGGTGGCCAGAGCCACCACAGCTGGGAATTAAGAGACATTTTATGCAGTTGCTAAAAAAGTGTTGCTGTGTTGCTTCCAGCTCCGTTCAGCTGCTGCCAAGGAGTCATTCCATGATCCACTGACCTGCTGGGTTCAGGAGTCACCAAGTTGGGAGATAGATTCTGGAAGGAGCTGATTGAATTGCCATGTTTACTGCAGTTTCTCAACAACTTCCTTGCTTTGCTAGCAAATTTAAAAGGTTAAAAATGCAGATTTTTAAAATTATGTGCACCTGTGTTCTCAAGTCTCAGTGGGAAGTCACCTTCTTCAGCTTTTAAGTGCACAGACCCAATAATTTCCACTACCTTGATCCTGATCCCCCAGTTTAATTTTCTGTGTGCCTTTCAAGAGTCAAGGATAATTCTTGGGCTTATAATGTTGCTTTCAATCCTCCTTCTCTCAGATCTGCCTAGGAATGAGTGAAATGAGTCAACAGTAGAGGTTTTTTTAAGCCTTTTCAAGTTTTACACCAGCTCCCTGTCAGAAAATGTTAAAATTCTTTTAGTTTGACAGAAATTAAGGATGTGCCAAACAGAGGAGTCTGCATAGATGGGAGTTGCAGAACAATAAAGAATTTACATTTGCTGGCTGTGAGGTCTCTATAAGGGCAAGTCCTTCTGGTGCAATATGAACTTCATTCATTTACTTGTAACAATTTTAATTAACAAATACTTGAGGAAGCTCCGGCAGTCTCTGTCTGTGGAGTTTTACTGCCTTTTGGATCCCTTGCCTTGCAAAAATTCCAATTGTGCAACCCTGGCAATCAGCAGGGAAACAAAACCTCCCAGGTCCCAGCACAGTCTATGGAAAATTTTGCAGCAAATTTTGTGTAACTTGGGTTTGGTTCGTTAGAGACCAAGGGAGGGAGAAGATCAGCCCAGGTCTGTCAGAAACACTGTCAGTGTTCATGGGGTGGAAGCAAATGGAGAGAAGCAAACCTGGAGAATCCCAGATTTCCTTAGAGAGTGGTGGAGCTGGGACCTGGAAAACCAGGAGGGAGAATGCCAGGAAGTGTCCCTCAGTGTCCCAGCAGTGGCTGAGCAGGATGGAGGGGCTGGGCCCCTTCCCCAGGAGGTTCAAGCCCTGCACCAGCCACATCCCACTGCAGTTTGCATCCCAGGGATGCTCTTTGTACCAACTTTCCATGTTTAAACACTTCTGTTGATGAGAAACAGAAAAATACTTTATGAAATAGTCTCTATATACATTAAAGAGTCTTTTTTCATCTGTTTAATTCAGCACAGGATTATAAATGTAGCAGAAAAAATATACTATAAGGTACTTATAGCATAAATTTACACTTCAGATCTTGGAGCTGTCCGATCTCAGTGTTATCACTTCCTTTCTGGGGAGTTTTGTAGTTTAATATAATTTGACTGTCTCAGTTTCCCTTCTGTGAAATGGTGATTAAATATATTTTGCAGCTCATAGAATTAATTGAGAGTTAATCAGTGTTTGCATGGGACTCTGGTGATGGAGGCAATTCTGTTAAATGTACAAAACCACATTTACATACCTACACACCTACATGTTCTGATTTTACTGCGCAGTTTAGAACCCAATAGTTGCATATTGTCACTTTTTTATTACACCAGCATACTTTGGATTTTGTTTAGTAATGTACTCTGAATAATTAATCACTCAACTAATAATTATCCATTCCAAATGAAACAACTTGATTACTAAGCCTGATGAGGAAAATCCAGTCAGGAAAGAATCCTTTCAAAAACAACAACATTCTGCAGATATCCTTAATATTTAAAGAGTGAGCTATATTTAGTAAATTCTTCTGAAGCAGGGGGAGAGGAACGGATGCTAATTTCCTGTGTCATCAGATTTGTGCATGTGTGTCAGCAGCATTCCTAAAGCACCACCTAGCACAGGGTCACCATCCTCCCAGGCAGCAGGAGCATCCAGCATTTCCCTGGGTGGTTCCTGTCGTGAGCTCCTTCTGCTCAGCGATTATCCAATATTTGGGGGTTTGGTGTTTGCTCTGCTCTGCTCTTCTGCAGGGGGCAGGGCACCTTTTTTAGCCCAGGAAACAGCCAAGCTGAGGAATCAGTGTCATTTTGCAGATGGCACTCATTTAACCCACGGAGGCCAGCCCTTATCAGAGATGATTGCGGATGATGGGGAGAAATTCCCTGGCTGCAGAGGGCACTGTGTGAGCCCGAGGTGCTGCTGATGGCACCGTGCAGCATGGCCAGGGACAATTTAGTGATGGGCTCATCAGACAACCTCTTTTTCCCTGTGATTTCTGTGAGGTGTATCTCTGCTGCCACGAGGAGAATGTAGAGATCTGAACCTTAAAGGGAGTCTGGCATTTAAAACCTTTGATGCACAGGTGCTGCTCTCTCCCAGCAAAATCCTGTTCACTTCCCTGCTGCCAGCCAGCCAGGAAGTCACTGTGTCTGTTTTGCTTTTTCCTTGTTAGTGTCAGTTGTCACTAAAAAGGCAGAAATGAAATTAATCCAGGGGTGAAGCTGTTCCACAGTTCCTTGGACTGCGGCTGAACCTCCAGGGACTGACACCCTGAGCCTGGGAAATGGAGCTGCTGTGTGGATTTTCCTGCTTCCTGTGAGGCTGACCCCTGGATAATGCTGCAGGCACAAGCAGGTTGTTTGTAAACAATGAGGAAAAAACCTGTGGAGTGATGATTTAGTGTTTCTGCCTGCCTGACACTTGATGGCTTAATGCAGGAATCCACAATGGGGAAACTGTTCCTAAAGCACCAGCTTCCATATGGCTGGGATTTTGTCAAAACATTTCAGCTCAGTACACCCATAACTGATTGTGAGCATGAACAGTTTTGATCAGCCTGTTTTTCAGAATGTAAAACAGTTTAAGAATTGTCTGTTTTTAACATCATAACAAAAAAGTTTCACTTCCCAGTTTAGAGCAACTTCTGCTTTAGAAATTGGCATTAATTTACGCTTCTGTGAACAACATTGGAACATGTTGTGAAGTCAAAATAAAGTATCAAGGTTTAGACATCCAATCTCAATAATTTATGAGACAAGACTTTCTCCTCCTGCCTGGCTCTCCAGAAGGAGACCCAAGCCCCACTGGTGGGCAGAGGAAGCTGTAGGGACAGAGGTGCCTGAATATTCTGCTCAGCACTCGGGGCTGGTGCTTGGCTTGCTGAGGCTGCTCTGCTCTCTCAGCATTTGCATCCTAAAGAAGTGGTGCAGGAGAGCTGCAGCAGTGGTGCAGTCTAAGGAGCTGCTCTAGGGACACTGGGATTTTTCTGGCATAAACCTCTCCTGATGCTGGGCTCTGTGTCCTCTGCCTTTCCCAACACACCCAGGGACACTCAGGCTTTGGCTCCTGGTATTTTAGCTATGCAGTATTTGTCTGCCTCATGATTATCTCTTTATTAAAAGCACATCCCACATCTCCGTGCCTGAGTGATATGAAAAGAGAGTGTAATGTTCTAGTATTTCAGTATTTTTTCTTTTTTTCCCACCAATAGTTTCAGACTTGCTATTTTCTGTTGGTAAATATCAGAAAGGTTTTGCAGAGACTTTGCTGAGTCTTGCAATGTGCTTAGATGAGTGAACGTTCCAGTTTTTACTGGGTCACACAGGGCAAGAGTTTTTAAAAAAAACTGTTTCTTTTTCTGTGCCTGAAAGGGAAATTACTATTAATGGTTTATAAGAGAAAGACAGCAGTGTATTTAAGATATCTTGAAGACATTAGGTAACATTAAAGAGCCATGTGAAGGTTCAAGTATGCCTAGAAGAAAAGAGAACAGCAAGTAGCTGGTGTGGATACCTGCACACAGCTTTTTGCAAGCCTTTGAACTGTTTTAGATATAAAAGACACCCCTTTTTCAAAGATCATTGGGCTTTCTGCTGCTCTAATTCTCTCTGAATGTCTGTAAGTATTCACACTAGAAAAGGTAAGATTTTTCCTAGATTCAGTTGCTGGGGCAGAAATCCTTTAAGTTGAGAGTTCAGCTGAAGAGCAGTGCAGAGGTGACCAGTGATAGGACAAGGGGGAGAGGTTTTTAACAAAACGAGGAGAGATTTTGCTTAGATGGTAGGAAGGAATTCTTCCCTGGAGGGTGGGCAGGCCCTGGCACAGGTGCCCAGAGCAGCTGTGGCTGCCCCTGGAGCCCTGGCAGTGCCCAAGGCCAGGTTGGGCAGGGTTTGGAGCAGCCTGGAAGAGTGGAAGGTGTCCCTGCCCATGGCAGGGGGTGGAACAAGTTCTTTAAAGTCCCTTCCTACCCAAACCATTCCAGGATTCTATGATTACTCATTAGGAGGGAATTGTAGGAAAGTGTTTCTTTTTACTCTCCAGCTACACTGTTGGAAATAAAAGCAAATACCACAATCCACAGTGTTTACTTCGTGTTTCAATATCAACACAATAAAACAAATTGCTTATTGACCACCTTAAAAATGACTGATGAGTCAGGGCTGCGAGTTATGTTATGCATGAAGGATGTGCTTATCCGTCCCTTGAAGGGGAAACTTTATGGTACAATTTAAAGCTGCTGAGGTGGATGCAGCATTTCTTCCATATCCATGTCTTGATTTTCCCCACTGCTCGGCCATTCCTGATCAGCAAATCCAGGTCTCAATTCTGCTCCCTTAGCTCAGCAGCTGCAAGAGAAGGGACACATCCCTGTGTGGGAAGGACAAGGAGAAGGAACATCCTCTCCCCCTTGTTGTAGTGACAAGAAGCTTTTCTCCTTTAAGCACTGCTTTAAGTGCAAATGAAGAGATATTGCCTATCTGGCAAAACATCAGCAGGGTGACCTTCGACAAGGCCGGGTTTGTGCACTGTCAAAACCAAGGAGCTGAGCACGTCTCCAGAGCTTGGCCAGGCAGGGCTGGTCCCACTCCATCCTCTGCAGTCACACAGGGTGGAAGGCTGACTCCAGGGGCTGCATCAGGTTGCTCTGCACGTGCTGGATTCCCCAGGTGAAGGGTGAAGTCGTCCTGCCCACGTGCAGGAGGATGTGACTGAAGGGCAGCCAGCCTGGGCAGCCTCCCGCAGCTCCCGTGGCTCCCAGCGCTCCGGGCTGCAGCAAAGTCAGCTGGAATTACTGAACTGGGGGGGTTTGCTTCTGCTCCCACAACTGCCTTGGTTGTTAATCTTGAACCCCTCCAACACTCATTTCTTGAAGGCTGCATCTCCTCCCTATCCCTGTATCCCTGTCCTGCAGTGCTTTGGGCATATCCAGTGTATTTCTACCCCTTCTTGCAGGCAAAACTGATTTTACTTCTGTACAGAAGCATTACCAGAAAATTTCATTACCTAGTCAATGAAAACATCTAAAGTCCATTACAGATGTTGAGAGAGAGAGAATGTTTTACCCAGTTGGAAGACTGAATTTGGAAGTAAGTTACTTGCAGATATTATTATTACAAGCCTGTCCTAGACAATAATAATGAAGTATTGATGGAAGTTTTGCCAGAGCAAAGACTGCTGGGTTTCATACAGAGGAAAGATAGTATCTTCATTTAGTTTTATTAGACTCTTGATACTCTGCCCATGTATTTTTTAATTCACCACAGTAAAATTCTAATTAAAGAACAGACTTTGCCTCCCATTAATATGACACTAAAAAAAAGCATTTTAAAGAATGCAGCATCTTCTCCACAAAAATTATAATGAGAAGACAAGCTGCCAGTGTTGTATAGAATGTTGTCGCTCCCTTATGAAGCGTTTCATGATTTTTAAACTCCTAGTAAGATCCAGAGTGTCAGTAGAGTTAAAGGCTCATTAAACAGAGCAGTAATTTCTACAAAAAGAAATAGGAAATATCCTCAGGTTTTTTTAATGTTCTAATTTTCACTTCTTTTGAAGCATCTGTCAAAATAGCTCATAGTAGAAATTCTGTAAGTGCCACACTTCGATATCTGTCAGGAGTTGAAGTTGTTTCTTCCTTTTTGCTGCTTCCAAAATATATTGAGTTCATTACAGGATTTGATGAGGCTGACATCCAAATACTTAACTTTGACTGGGAGTGATTTTGTTTCATTTATCCCAAAGACAAACCTCCAGTTAGGTAACTGTTGTAAGCTTTCTACAGAATACTGGAGTAATGTTTTTAAACAAGAATTACTTTGGAAAGCAAATGTTTCCTCAGAGGATACTAAATAAACTGCAGGGTCTCTAAAGTGTTGAGCCTGAGTTAGGTACCACATGTTGGAGAGTCAGTGACTAATGAGATCATCATCCGAGATTAAATCAGGGCCCAAATCAGCCACATGTTCTGTATCTGATTCAGAGCAGGAACTTCAGGGACAATCAGCAAAATCTTTCTTGAAGGATGAAAATCTGTTCTCCTGTCCTTAAGAAAGGGAAAAAACCCACCTAAACACAAAGTAAGATTGATTTCCCCCTGTGAGCAGTAATTTATTCATTTTGGGAAAATCAGGTCATGTTCCCTTCCCAACTTTCCATTTCTACCTGATGAAGAGTGATCCATGAACTGGGAGGATGAGGCTGATTGCAAGTCCTGCCAGCCTCAGATTAACCCCCGGGGTTTTCCTTTTGGGTGGATACACAAATGCATCTTTACATATGCAAAATACATTCTCTGGGCAGTCTTAGAGTTGTAAACACTGAGACTGGCATTTTCTTCATTATAATTGTGTGAGCTGTGACTGAAAGTCTGGCTTTGGAGATAAAAGGAATCCTGGTTTGGGAACCTTAAGGCTGCAAAGCTACAAGCTCAGAAGTCAGCAAGTGCCTGGGTACCCTGTGCTCATATAATTAAAGAAAATACAATAATTTGTAGGCTCAAGGACTGAATTACTGCTGTCCTTCCAACCTTTAATCTGACATTTTATTTTTGTGACACCAACTCCATAAGTCAAATGTCTTATTTACATGGGATGCTCCCCATATGCTTTGGGGAACCAAATGAAAGGAAATGAAGAATAAGAAAAATCTCTTCAGGAGTGTCACCAGGCTGATGTTCAGGTGGTTCATCAGCAGGGCCAGAGCAAAGCCCTGACATGTGGGTGATGGGCTGAGAGCTCAGGGCTGTCACCCTCCCCGAGGGCCACTTACTGCACAGAGATTAAACAGCCAGTGGCCTATGGCTGCTGCCAGGAAAAATTGTAAGAGGAGTCCTGCTAAGGCCCTGAAGTCTTTAATTTCAGATTGCTTTTAATACTGCTGGAATCTTTGAGGAAGGTAGGTAATGAGTTATCTGGGGTGGCACTGAGTGCTTTTTTTATAGTTTGATTGAGTACAGGTGGATTTTCACTGAAGACCCCTGGTGTGGGACAGAGGAAGGTGTCCCAGCTGGTCAGATCATGGATTAGAATGTCAGACTCTAAGCATTTGGAAGAACATTTTTGAAGGGCACTTCTGAAAATCTGGGTTGAGTGTTATTAACATGTGTTAGCCATTCCAGGGATGATTAGCCTTATGAGACAGGGTTTTTGAGTTAGAATCAAGCAGATCAGCAGGTGATTTGTCAGTAACCTGGCTCATGCCTTTAGCAGTGTGTTGGTGTCACTTGGGGGGCTCAGCACTGCTCAGAGCCAACACCAAGTGCTGGGAAGTGTCACTGTAGGGGAATTCCCTCTTCAGGGACCTTGTTCCAGACCTGTGGTTTGGTTTCTGTTTGCAAAGGGGCTGAACTGTCCCAAGGGGAGTCAGTTTGTGCAGGGAGCAGGCACAGCTCAACACAGGGCTCTAATTCTCCTGTTGAATAAAGTGTGGGGAACAAAAACCTAATGGATTATTTTAAATTTTCCTTCATTGCATTTAGGTATATGTTTTACCTTTTGCTGGTTTTTTGCCTGCTTTGCGTTAGCTGGGTCAACCATCTGATTCCAAAACTGAATTACACAAAAAAACCCAAACCACCCAGAGTCCACATTTCACCTCAATTTGTATGCATAGAATCATTTTACAATAGCACAGTTACATTAAGAGAAGAATCTAGTCCTAATTTCAAAGTAAATTCTAAAATAATCTCTCTTAAACCATGTCCTCCTGGATTTAATAAGTTAATTTTATTTCCTGTTTGCATTTTTAAGGGCTAGTATCTCGTTTAAACATTACAAACTGAATTTGGAAATATTCCAGAATATTGATTATTGGATATGAGCATGTTCTGTGCTTTAGCAGATTTGTAGAAAGCTTTTTTAAAGTGTGGATTATTTGAAGTTCCCCATCAGCCCAATATGGTCCTGAGTCCTTGGGCCAAGGAAATCAGACACTGGGAATTTTTCAGCTGTGCCTTGTGCAGCTGAAGGGATATTTGTGGACATCCCACTGACTTTGCAGACCTGCAGTACAGAACAGGTCTCTGGCTATAAAAGAGCCACAGGAAGGCTGATGGTGATGAGAAGAGAACAAACTCAGGCCTTGAGACTACACATTGTGGTGCTGCTGGGATAGAAGATTATTTAGTTTCATATTAGTAGTGTGTGCGCAGTGATGGAAAAGCTCTGCAATAGCACTTCTGACTCTCTCTCAGTGGGATAAGTCACTCCATAAATGTCACCCCTTCCTGGAGTCCTTTACTCATCTGTTAGCTTTTCAAACTCCTGTTTGCTCCATTGTGTCTGGCCTGTGCTGCTGCACCAGGAGCTGGGTGTCTCTGCTGAGCCAGGACACAGCAATTCCCTGACCATTCCTACAGGGATAACCAGCCCTTGGGGAGCCCTTGGGGAGCAGAGCTGCCCTTCCCAGGGGTCCTCAATGTGTATTTACCAGGACACAGCTGCTAACAGGATGCCACAGCCACAGCAGAAACATTTCCTCACTGGAGGAGTGGTTAAGCACTGGAACAAGCTCCCCAGGGAGGTGCTGGAGTCACCATCCCTGGAAGGGTTCAAAAACAAGCAGATGGGGCACTTCATGATATGGTTTAGTAGGCACGAGGGTGTTCAGTTGAAAGTTGGACTTGGTGATCTTGGAGGTCTTTTCCAGCCTTAAGGATTCTAGGGTTGCATGATTCTATTTGGAGAGCCTGCAGGAATTAGCCCTCACTTCAGGAAGGAATTGAGGTTTCAGTGTGGGAGTGGGGATGACAAGAGGAGGAAATGCCTTGGTGCTGCTCTGAGCAGTCTCCATGGAGGGGTAACTCCCTCCCCTGTCACAGCACCCTGTGCACACCAGTGTGATTGTGCTTAGGCACCCAGCCTCAGCCCTTACAGAGCCTCATTCATTTTTACTGGTGACAGTTCCTCTCCAGCCATATTTCCAAAGGTGAAGAAGTGAGGAAGTTAGCACGTTTGCCAGGGAATGTGGACACACACCTGAAATATGGCAGCTCCTTTCAATGCAGCATCTCCCAGGAGAACGGGGCTGTTTCAGACTCATCCCTCATGGTATTGACTTCCCCACATGCAGCTGAGGGGAGCATTTGTACCTCCTTGACATCACCTCTCTCAGGTTGCTTTCCTTATTGATGGTCTGGTTAAAGTCTCTGTATCATTTTGACATTTTTAATGGCATCTGCATTTACAGCGGTGCGCTCGTGTGAGCTTTAATCAGCTCTCTGTTCACACGTTGTTGCTGTTATTATTTATCTCTATTACAGTAACACACTGAGGCAATCAACAAGAGCAGGATCAGACTGTGCTAGGCTGGGGCTGGGGTTTAAAATGGTCTCTCCTTGCCCATGGGAGGACTTGCCAAAGCGCAGCAGGAGCAGGGCTCTGAGCCTGCTCTGCTCTCTGTCTCTGTCCCAGAACCTGGAGTCACTGTCACACACCAGCCAGGATTTGACACACTGATATACAGAGAAAAAATACCTTTTGGTTGCTGAAGTCTTTTGTTTCTTCTGTTTTATAATTTTCTGCCAGGAGCTACTGGATCCCAGTCTTGTAGCCAGTTACATACTGAAGTAGTCTCACACCTGAGTGAGCCTGCTGAGCTCGGTGGATTTAATTGTATGAATAAGTACTTGGGTTTTAGCTTATCACCCCTGTATCTGCCTTGGTAAAGGTACAGAAGTGCCCACAGTGCAGATCTCGGAGTTATCATTGTATCATTATATAAATATCACATCATGTTCCAGTGAAATGACTCCACAGTCATTGGAGTCATTGGAGTTACTGAAATGTGGGACTTAGAGGAAAGGGAAAAAGAAAACCAACAGGAACTGATAAACTGAGCAGCAAGGATCTTATTTTCATGTGGGGTTACTGCAGTGTAAAATCAGATGGGGACAAACTTTGATTATCCAGATTTTACACTGACACATTCCTAACAAATTTCACACAATTCCCTTTGATGAGATTGTGGGGTGAAATTTGCTACAGGGAGGAAGGAACCATATGATCAAATACTGATTGTAAATCAGTGTCTAAACAAGATGAACTTAAAGAAAAGGAGCTGTGTTTGGGGCAGGCACTGTACAGTTGAAACAGGATGCTTGAACTAATGATGGGAAATAGTTTTCCCTTCCTACAAATGGTTTTCTTTTTCCTTCACTTTCTTTCAAAGTGAAAAACACAAACCCAGCAGACAAATTGGATGCTTGGAGCATCCACCTGAGACATGGAAGAGCAAGGATAGAATCATATCTTCTAATGAGTGTTATTTATTCATATTAGGGAAATTAATTGCAACTGGAGCTGTATCAGCTCAGAATAAGCCACAGTCTGCAGTTGGGGCTCTGATGTGGGGTGTGGGAGGGCAGGAATCAATCCCCAGAGCACACAGGGTTCAGTTTGATCCCTGAACTCCACTTTCCTGTGCTGAGGAGCATCAGCTGTGCTTGTGCGGCTCAGATTTGCGTCCTTTATGGAGGTGCAGAACTGCATCCCTTGATGTTCAAGTTGTGCAGAAAACAAATCAGAATTTCTGGAATGGAAATTGCCGGGGAACTCCAGCAGCTCCAGCAGCTTTGCTCCCTGCCCCAGAAGGCTCACACAGCCTTAGCAAGTGTCTATGTGAAATAAAGATAGATCATCTCTTCCCACAGATTCTCAGTAATAATTTAAGTCTTATAAAGAGTAAGATTTTGTTTGTGTGGCTCCCAGTGGTGTTAGAGAGGAGCTATCATCCCTGTTTACAGCTGTGGGGGAAGTGAGGCAAAGCAATAAACGATCTGGGGTGAGGCACAAGTGGGATCGTGCACAGGGGTACATGGTGTGCTCTGCTCCCTGCAGGACATCAAACCTCTGCACCTGCATCCTCTAACACCCTGCAGATCTTTTAGAGACCTTGGAATTGTCTTCTGGGGGGTTATTTCGGCTTTTAACACTTGCCCAAGAAACACAAATTTGTAAACTGGTAATCAGCAATGCAAATTAACTAAGAACCGTCTTCTTTTTCTGCTGGATATCCTCGCACTGACCAATTAATATCCTCCTTCTCAAAATAAAGGATAATAAATAAAAAATTGCCAAAATGAATGGATAGAGGCTGTTTTCCAGCGTGGGTTTATAGCCAAGTACTATAGAAGGAGAAGGCTATGAAATTTCTAGGACAAAAGCACCAGGCTTAAGCGAGCTTTACATTTACCTCACTAATCCTGGAAACAGATCCAGGGCTGAGAAGCAGCGCATGTCACCTGGGATTAGTTTCCATGTTTGCAAATAAAGGAGTTAGTGAAGACAGCCCTGTTGCTGGGATTCTCCTCTCCTGCCTGGCAGTGGGATTTGCACCACTCGCAGGAGGCTTGGTGGTGAAACTGAAACCAGCTCTGAGCCCAGCCAGCTGTACCTGGAAAGCGATCAGTAACTGTGTCCTTCCCAGTCGCCTGCTCTGAACAGGATGAGGATTTTCTTTGTCCTTGCCACAGCTAGGGTGAAAGGCTGCTAAGTGGAGGGTAGGGCTGCTGCAAAAATCCTTGTTTTCCTGCTGAATTTTGCCGAGGAAACCTTGACCTCAGGGTTTTGCTTGAGCGCTGTTCAGTGCAGGCAGCTCGAAGAGGCGTTGTACAGGTGCTGTTTTGATAGCAAACCAGGATAAACTCTTGCTGTACTTCCCTCAGCCTGCCTCCACATGGTCTTCAGAAGAGAAGGGCTCAGGAAGGTTCTCCCTGTGCCTTAATGCATTCCATAGGGCACCTCCTCTCCACATCAGTGGCCAGAGGGTTTGGAGTCCTTCTGCGTTGCTGTTACTAGCACAGGAATTTCCTGATATGTTCACTCCATACCTTCATCCCTGAGCCTGGGCAGCCTCAGGACGTCCTGTCTCCAGTGCTCTTTCCTTTCCTCCCATCTGTTTAGTGCAGACAGCAAAAGTAAATAAAAAAATAAATCAGAAAACAACACCAAGGCAAAAGCTTTCTTTAGATTATCTTGCCTGTTATCTTATGGGAACATAACAAAGAAACAATATATGATGACATTATTAAATCAACAGGATTTGCTTGGCGATACCACCTGCCATTACGTGCACTGCAGGCAGGATGTGACCCTCTGCATCCAATTCCACTATAAATTCATTCCTTCCAGCAATCTAAAAGCACTAAGAAACAGGATATTAAAAGATTTCGGGCCTGATCCAATAAGGTGTTAAACAAGTCCTCAACTTTAGGTGTAACAGTGGTGCCATTGTGTCCTTGCACACCCTAAAGCTGGGTCTGGGGGATGATGCTGAAGCTGGGTCTGGGGGATGATGCTGAAGCTGGGTCTGGGGGATGATGCTGAAGCTGGGTCTGGGGGATGATGCTGAAGCTGGATATGGGGGATGATGCTGAAGCTGGGTCTGGGGGATGATGCTGAAGCTGGGTCTGGGGGGAGCAGGTATTGAAGCTGGGGCGGTGGAAAATGCCGAAGCTGGGGCGGGGTGCGGGCAGATGTTAAAGCCGGGCCGGGGGCACTTTGGGAACGGGGGCTCCTTTGGAAGATTCTGGCCGAGGTGCACACGGGGCTGTGGGGTGAGGCGGCCCCGTGTCCCCGCCTGGGTAACTCCGTGTGTGTCCGCAGGCTGTGACAGCGAGCACTGGGGGCCCCACTGCAGCAACCGGTGCCAGTGCCAGAACGAAGCGCTCTGCAACCCCATCACGGGCGCCTGCGTGTGCGCCGACGGCTTCCGCGGCTGGCGCTGCGAGGAGCTCTGCGAGCCGGGCACCTACGGCAAGGGCTGCCACTTCCAGTGCCAGTGCCACCACGGGGCCACCTGCGACCACCAGACCGGCGAGTGCCACTGCGCGCCCGGGTACACCGGCGTGTTGTAAGTGCGGAGGGGCGCGGGGAGACTCCCTCCAACTCGTTCGGTTCGGCCGCGTTTAACGCGATGAGAAATCGGCTGTATTTACACCCTGCTGTACACTGGCCTTTGTAGAAGTCAGAGAACGGGATTTCAGAGACAGTGAATAAAAGGAACCTCTGTCCGTTCTGCTGGTTACAGCTGTGTCCCCGAAGGGAGCCTTCAAGAGAGTTGCAGAGGGACTTAGGACAAGGGTGTGTAGTGGTAGAACAAAGGGTGATGGCTTTAAACTGCCAGAGGGAAGGGATAGATGGGACATTGGGAAGGAATTGTTCCCTGGGAAGGAGGAGAGACCCTGGCACAGCGTGCTGAGAGAAGCTGTGGTTGTGCCTGGATCCCTGAGAGTGTCCAAGGCCAGGTTGGACAGGGTTTGAAGCGCCCGGGGATAGTGGAAGGTGTCCCTGCCTATGGCAGGGAGTTGGATCTGGCTTCAGTGTCTCTTCTGACCCAAATCATTTCTGGAATTCTATGATTCCATGCTGTTAAAATAAAATATAGTGATAAAATAAGCTTAAAAATAATTTATATTTTCCAACTTGTGCAACAACTTTACCTGTTCCTAATTTCAGAATGTGAATACAATCCAAATTACAGTAGAGTTTTGATAAGCAGTTGGATTCTCTCCTCATTAGCAGTCCAGTGAAGCATCAAATGGGACTTTTCCATTCCCAATTTATTTGACTTTCAATCTAACTGAGAAAGCATTGCTGTTAACTATATCAGCTTAGTATCTAGGGGTAAATTTTAAGCACAGAGAGCAGGGATTTAACGGTGTGACTCCTATTAACTTTAACGAGAATCATGTAGCTAAATCCCCATCCACCACACAGAAAGTTTACCAGTAGGATTCACAAAATCTGCATATTAATTTTAGGACAGCAAGCAATAGTTTCTTGTTTAAAATTGCCCAGAGTGTATCATCAGTTCTCATTAGAGATCTTTCAGTAGTTTCAGAAGTAATTATGTATTTCAGAATTATTTAAGGGGAAAAGAGAATTTAGTCCCTGAATTTGGTTGGAGATCTATTGCAGGTGAGTTAATACTTTTGCAGTTTGTTATTATTTGTTGACCTGTATGAAGGGGAAGGTAAAAAATAAGGACAGAGTTAACCCTCATAAATAAGTGATAGGCCTTGTGAATATTTTATTTAGTACCTGATTTCCTCCTAGACTTGTGACCTCAGTCATGGAAGCACTCACTGCTAAGGACTCCACTCACTCTTGGGAGTGCTCCCCTTGACATGAGTGTGTCACTTCTCAGCAGGGCCAGCCCCTGATGTTGTAGCAACATCCTCATCAGAGGACAGTCAGTTAGGAGGACAACACCTTGTAGTTTCAGAACTTCGATGCTGAAAGCTCTGATTTGCAGATGTAGGAGACACTGGGGTTTTGCAGGGATTACCCTCACATTGCCCCCCATGAGTACTGAGAGAGACTCAACGAGTTTAAATAGCCTTTAAATGATGTTGAGTCCTTGCCAGTCCATTATACACTGCAAATGTTAACATTCAGTGGTGACTGGAGAAATTTCAAGCATTTTAATCCCATCTTTTTATTCTGTTTGCAGCTTCTTTTATTGCCATGTCATATAATTCACACTGAAGGCTTCATCCTGCAGCTTGTATTTTCCTGGGCTATTTTAATGGTTATGGGTTGTCCTGTTGAGATGGGTGGGATTTGGTACATGCATAAAGGTTACACACATGCATCAGCTTTACAGGGCTGATCCATGGCACATAAACAACCCCAGCAGAAATGAAAGAAATCTCAGCTAATTGGCAGTGCCAGCTGAGCCTCACTGAACTTTCATCGTTTGCATGAGGGCTCCCGTGATAACCTGCGTTGTGGGTTTTCCTCATTTACTGTTTCCTGTAAGTTGTCTAGAATGATCTCTTTGTTTTGTGTTCTCTCTCCCCGAAGCTGTGAGGAGCTGTGTCCCCCCGGCAGCCACGGAGCCCAGTGCGAGCTGCGCTGCCCCTGCCAGAACGGGGGCGTTTGTCACCACATCACCGGGGAGTGCTCCTGCCCTGCGGGCTGGATGGTGGGTACTGCTCGGCCTCGGAGGGCGCTGTTCACTGCCTCAGCTGGTGGGTGTCAGCCAGGCTCTACCAATTCCCACACTGGGACCACATTTGCTAGGAGTGCACAGCACCTGCACAGACAGGACACCAGTGTGGGACCTGCCACATGCCCTGGAAATGCTCCAAAAACATGTGGGTGTGGCACCTGGGGACGGGGGCTAATGGTGGGCTTGGCAGTGCAGGGGGAATGTTGGATTTGATCATCTTGGAGGGCTTTTCCAGCCTTGGTGCTTCTGTGATTCTCTGACTGGTAGGTGCCATCAGAGTTTAAAGACAACAGCATGCCATGAGACAAGAGAGTTGTCTGTGAGTTCCAGTTCCTTGGAATTTTCCCTGCAACCTTAGACAGTGCCCTCACACAGGAGAGAAAGCTCCAAGCCCAGCTCAGCATTGTCAGAGGCACAAAGTGTGCTGTTCCCCTGCAGGAGAGAGGGAGAAGCAGGGGAAGGTGTGGCTGGGGCAGCAGAGCTGAGCCCAGGGCAGAGGCTGCTTCAGCACCCTGTCCTTGCTCAGGCACCACTGCCATTGATTGCCAGAGATTTGCTTGTGTCAGGGCTTGCAGTGCAGAGAGACAGCTGCCCTAACCTTTAATCCTTTGTGTCAGGAAAGCAAGGCCAAGCATTTTCAAAGTCCTCAACTTTATCAATAATGTAATAATGAACTCTCTTGGGGCGTTCCAAGTCTTCCAGGCCTTCATCCCATTTAGCTGTACTAAACTTCCTGGCATTTTTCCTGTGTCTGACAATTAGTCTCTTGGCAAAGTTGCTGGATTTTAAAGCTTGCAAGTACTCTGAATTTTTATTTTCACATGGAAGGCCCCGCAGATCATCACACAACTGTGAGTTCTGATGGGGACCCTCTACCTGTTCAAACATACAAAAGCTGAGAGAGAGGTTTATGTTCCTTGCCATTTGTACTTTGGAACTGCTTTGAGTTCAAAAGTACCAGCCATGAGATGCTGCTGTACATCAGCCACGTAGGAGAACATTGCTGTCCATAAGTTTTGGTGGAAAATATCTCTAACTGAAGAGCTGGAATCTCTCTAACTCCACCCACCATGGCAAGGGTGGTGATGAGATTATTCCATTTCAAATGACAAAGGCAAACTTGTCAGAAGTATGAATATGGCCCCTTGCCCTCAGCTGGCATTCAGTGGTGGCAAAGAAAAGGTTCTTTCCTTGAGTGCTGGAGCCTTAGGAAAGCAATTCACGTATTTTTGAGGGCCTATCAGTCCATTCTGGCACTACCCCCTAAGAAATGATCTATAAAGTGATTCACATAAAAATATTACTTTTCTCATCTTCTCTCCTGCATACCAAGACTTCTCAGGATCTGAGTTGTTTTGCTGCATTCTGCCTTACTTGTATTTTATCAGGAGTTTTCTTTTTCAAAGTTAAAACATCACTAAACAAATAAGAATATCAGAACAGAACAGAAATTTTTAGATGTCTTTTAGGATGCAGCACAGACCCTAAGAAGAGCCAGAGCACTGCACAGCAGTTGTGGTTGTATTCTAGCCTGGTCCTGCCCAGTTCCTTACAGCCTGGAGTTCCTTTAATGCATTTTTTGGAGCCCAGAGAGACTTTTCTGAAAACTGTGTTGTTGGCTGCTCTGTCCCTGGAGGAACCCTAGAGTTAACAATTGATGTTTGAAACAAGCATAACTGAAAATTGAAGAGAGAGATCAAGTATTCTGCAGAAAGAAACTGAAATTATAAGTAAAAGCACTCAGCTTGTAAATGTTGAGATTTTAAGTATAAAGGGTCTCTCCAGGGTTTTAATGAAAAGCTGGTAATTCAGTGTACAGAGAGGAATAAAAAGTATATTTTCATGCTATATTTTTAACTCTTGGTGGTTGAAATGGTTTGGGAAGTGAGACATGAGGGGGCTGTAAACGAGCAGGCGAGATGGGATTGCTAGACAGCATTCGTTTTATTTCACACCATGGATTTCTGTGACACCAGGAATTTTACTTGCTGATTTTGAGGCTTGAGACTGCACATATATATTGAATATACCATCATTTTTGGAAGGAGAGAATTCTCCCTAGATTTATACAAGTGCAAATCCACTTGGACTTTATTGCTGCTGGATGAGCTGCAACTTTTATCCTTTCCTAGGTTGGCTTATTAACAGGAGCTCAGCTCCCTTAGGGTTTGGTGGGATGGGGAAGGGGAGGCAGTGACTTTAAAAGAAGGAAGTTCTGGGGTTCTGAAGTTCTTCCTTGGATCTGCCATCTTCAAAGCCTGGTTCTTTTATGACTTGTAATTTCCTTCCTCTCACCAGTGCAGAATCTCCCAGCAGCACGAGTTCCATGGACGCTGTCCGGGGGATTTTACTGCCCCGTGGGTTCTTCACCAGGAGGATGGTGGCCAACAGCCTCTATTGTTGAACAGTCAACAGAACGTGGCTTCCAGCATCCCACAGTGTTGAGCTTTTTCCACTTCTGTGCCTTTGTGGCTGTGGAGTTTAGTGGGTGGCTGCTTTAGGGCCTCATTAACAATTTACAGGTTTAATTCTATACATCTTTCTCATTTGCAATATTAAATTCTCCAAGCGCTCTCAGGAAGTGGGGAGAGAAGTTAATTTAACATTTACAACGCTTCTCCGAAGCCTTTTTGAAGGACTAGATCTCTGTGCTCAGGAAAGCAGCAGTATTTCCTGACATGACAGAACATTTGTCACTGGCAGCACCCCCTGTTTGGCCCCAGACCCCTTCCCAAGGCATCGTGGGGCCGTGGTAATACAGCACATTCTGCTCATCACTTCTCTCTTATTGATTCTGGGCACTGTGAAGCATCATTTGTATTTTTGTCTATTTTTCTTTCTGTTGTGGATTTGAAACATGGGGGTCTAAGAAAACGGAACAAAACCAAAAAAAAAATATCTGTCCTACAAAATACAGCAAACAATGTCAAAAGCAGAAGCTGATGAGAGCAGGGACTTAAAAAAGGTGCTGATGGGGTGAACTTTGCTGATTAGATGTATATGCAGCAGGAAATGTTGGTCTGACATTTGATCCTCTAGAGAGGGATGTTTTGAACTCCCTTAGTACAGATTAATGCAAAAAGTACAGCTAAAGATTCTCTTGGCTCTGGGGGGATGCATCCCAGAGTATTGCTTTCTCATCATTTGTTGATAGAAATCCTGTTCCTTTTGAGACATGAAGGGAGAAAGTATTTATTATCAAGATAAATGGACACTTAGGTTTTCAGATATATAGTGTTGTGTATTACTCAAGTCCAGAGACACCAGTTTTTAACTCTGTAATCTGAAAGTTCTTGAACTGAGGCCAACCTGTCTTTTTACAGCCAAGGAGCCACATAGCCCTGGCTGGGAAAGGCTCAAAGTACCTGTTTTATGGTGACATTGAAGAGCAGCCTCTTCATTTTGGGGCTGTTGATACAGCTAAACTTCCCAAGCCCTGAGGAGTCAAAGCAGCCATTATATTCCTGGTTTATATTTTGAATAAGTTGTGTCTGATACGTGCTTTGTTCAAAAACCAGAGCCCCTGGGGCTTGGTTAGGGAAACAGGGAAATTAAACCCAAATAATCCTGTGGCCAGACACTGTTTCTGTCTCACACTGGGCACTGTGGTGGCACTGGCAGCAGCACCACTTGCTTCAGATGCCAAACATTTTCCATTATAGGACCACAACTTCAGATCCCAGCACTGCCAGACTTGTTTTGGCTCAAGTTCCTCAGCTGGGTGCCAGCTTCAGGCTTTATATTTGCTCACAGGGAGAAAAACATTCATGCAACTTCTAAGAAAGTCTGGGGAAATCCTTGTAAGGCCTTGATACTTGGCAGGGACATTATTGGATACCTGGGGGTGAACCACCTGAGTCTGGCAGGTAAATTCTCCAAAGACACAGCCCCACACAAGGGAGAGCATTCCCTGCCTTGGGGCTGAACAGCTGGAGCAGGGAATACCTGGGAGCTGCTTCACTTGTGAGCAGTGCCAGGGGGCACAGCAGGGACAGTCTGGCTTTGCTTCACTCCCAGGGCTGGTTAAGCAGGGAGGGGAAGGAGGAAACATCTCAGAAATTAGCATTTGGGTCTGGATGGTGGAGAGGATTAAAAGGGAGGGTGCAACAGGGGTTTGGAATAGGCTGGAATAAAGAGGCAGGAAAGCAGAGGGCTGAGAGCATAAAATGGGATGTGAGTTGTGGCAGGTCAGGGACTGAGATGTGGCTCCAAGGTTGGGGATAGGGAGCTGGGAGGATGCTGGATGCTGCATCCTGGCACTCTTTAGGGATTAGGCAGATATTCCTCTGCAAAATTCCTTCTTCTGGCCAGTAGTGCTGTTGTGGGGACTCACATTGCTTCTGTGCCACCACTGGGGCTTTCTGCAGCTGTCCTAATCCTCATTCCCATCCTGCCCCTCCATGGCTTTCCCAAAGCTCTGGCAGGTCCATTCTGTGCTGCTTTGAGAGATGGATGTGGGGCTGGAGAGAGCAGAGGGAGCAGAGTGAAGGGTGGGAAGGGCAGTAGAAGAATCTCCAGCCACTTTGTTGGGTTGGATGAATGAGCCTGGCTGAACAGGAGAGATCATCACAGACCATCAAACCCAGCACAGCTCCACCCTCCCAGTGCAACCTTCCCAGCAGTCCCTTCCTCCCCAAACCTTCTCTGTCCAGCGTGTGGCCAAGAGCTTCTCAGACTCCCCATTTCACAAAACCCCTGGGAGCACAGAAGCAGCTTTGTAGACTTCTCTGGTTGCCTTTAACTTCTCCCACATCTTCGTGTGGCTGTTCAAGGGGCAGTGCAAGCCCAGCTGCAGTTGGTGGGGGAGATCCAAGGAAGAGAATTATCTGTGAGTGTGCAGTGGTGAGAAAAATCCCTTCTGGAGTCAGGCCAGGCAGGCATTTACTGTGGTAGCAGAGTTTTCAGACTGTCTTTAGCACATCGTATGCAGATAAAATATTGCTGCTACACTTACATCTAGTTTTAGCAAGAAGGACAATAAAATTCCAAGCTGCATAGAGAAATTTATTGTGTTATGAATGTTGACTGAAATATTGCTCTTTCTGCAACCTTACCAGGGGCTGGTGTGTGCACAGCCGTGTCCTGCTGGAACCTTTGGAATTAACTGCAGCCAGGACTGTCCGTGCCACAACGGAGGACACTGTGACCCCGTGACAGGAAAATGCCTGTGTACAGCTGGCTATATAGGAGACAGGTAAAAATCAACCCCCAAAGCCTTTCATTTTAACCCCGAGCTGTCAATATTTATATCCCTTCTAGGACTATCTTCCTCCCTGAAAAATGGTGTTATGTTTCTATTGCTCCAATTAGGTTCATCCTTCTGAAGCACTTCAAGCAATATAAATGTGGCAATGTTATTACTTTTTATTGGCAATGCTCTCCATTTACAGGGGGTTTTAATATAACTTTTAAAATTTAATGGATTAAATTTAATTTAGATATTTACAGTGATAAATTTAATAGAGAGCATTACATGTTTACAAGATATGTAAATGAACTATCTTTATACAAATTAATATCCTCAAGAGTAAGCAATGCAGCAGTTTAATGTCTCCTTCATTCCTGTGTGCTGCTGTAGCACTGATCCATCTCAGCCACCAGAAAAAGGTGATAAATCCTCAAAATTTTAAACGAGAGCCTTCACCCATGAATCGATCAGAGCAGATGATAATATTGTTTTACCAAGGTGTCATGGATCCAGCAAAATGACTACACAGCAAAGTCAATGAGGGATTGCAGCACGTGCTGGCTTAGCCTCCAGCTAATCCTGGCTAACAAAGGTTGGGAAGTGCAGGTAAAGCAGCTCTCAGGAGCACTTTGCATGGGGCCTGTGGCACCAGGGTTTGCAGAGATGCACAGCTCACAGTGGATGTTGTGCTAAAGCACTTTCTCCTCTATATTCCCTTTTTTATTAGCTCTATACTGACATATGCTACAATTATATTTTTATGTAACCAAGCTCACTGGAATTTCTCATCTCTGCCTTCACTGAATAATCAGCAGGTCGTTGTAGCACACACATCCAACCCTCAGCCCTGTGGGAGGGTCAGAAGGCTGCTCCTTCCCATTACACATGGAGCTTCCCCATTTCCATTTTATGGACAGTTATAATTGGAGGGGACTCTGGAGTTTATGTCAGGATTTGCATAGGGTTGAATATGGCAGAATTACTAATTATTTCAAAGTAATTTAGAGGAGAAGACATCAGTATGCCTCTCTTCCACATTCTCCATCTGGAGACTGTTTCCAGACGTGGTACTATATAATTCCTGTTTCTCTTTCTCTCTTTGTGGAGACTTTTCCACTAAAGAAGGCAAAGGTGCAGCCTGGGCCTTTATGGTGGTGACCACACTTGAATCCCAAGCTTTTCCCAGTGCTGGCCATGCTGGGGAAGGCTGACAGAGCCTCTCTTGCTCTCCCCATTTGGTTGTTGCACACCCTGATGGATTCCTGGCTGTAGATGAATCAGTCCAATCAAGTGCTGGAGCTCTTGGGAGCTCCCAGCCAGCAGCAGCCTGCATCTGTGTTGGGGATGAGGAAAGGAGGTGGGAAGAAGATTTTACTGCTGGTTGTCCTTGGAGAGGGCTGGAGGAGGCTCCTCAGGGCGAGACTGGGCAGGAGCTCACAGGGATTGTCCTTGAGCAAAGGGAGTGTGCATTCATGAGATCTGTATTTGGAGAAAAGTGAGAGAGATCTGGACTCCAAAGAGAGATGTAACTTGGGAAGGGAGACAGTAAAAGAACTAAGGCAGAATCAGCTGGGAGAAGTAAAAAAGAAGTGAGGGAAGGTCACATTCTGGACCTGTATCCAAGTGAAACCCTTGGGAATGGCTCAACTTCCCCATCCCAGAGCAGGGAAGTAAAAGACACTGAGGGGAGAGGCAGGAGAGCAGGAGTGCAGGTGTGTGAAAGAATGAATGATTACAGGATTGAAAAAGGTAAACAGGCAGTTAGGAAAGCTCTGCTGCAGCAGAGTAAAACTGGATCAGCCTAGAAATTCCTTCCTTTCCAAGGGGTTCCTGGAAGGTTAGAACATGTTCATCTCTCAGCCTTTAATCCCCCCTGCATAAGGGAAGGGAAACCTCAGGGTGCTGTACCCAGCTGCAGTTCTGCTGCTCACTTGGGCCAGGCAGCCCTGGTTTGTACTGGCTGCACTGGTTTGTGGTGGACACACTCCTGCCCTCACCTGCCTGGGGGCACACTGATTTCAGTGAGGGAAGAGGGCTTTAAAGAGCCTGAATGGCTTTCCTGGTTTTGGTGTTCACACCACAGGGACAATGGGACAGGTCAGGCAGCTCCAGTTTAGCTCAGAGTCTGATTGACCCTCTGCATTTCCTGCAGCTGTTGCAGTGTCACAGCAAAAAGGAGAGCAGGAAAATCTGCTGCACAACAAAAACACTGCTTGCTTTAACATTGTACAAAGCATTGAAAAAAATCTTCTTAATAATGACAGATACTGTGAATAACAGCCATAAAGACATAAATACATTTTCCCTACTATCATCTTCAAATTGTCAATAAGTACTACATAATGCTACAGTTCATCATCATGTGCAGAAGATAATAATACAGAGTTAGATAAATATCTGTGGAGATGAAATGGTCATAAAGGTCTGTGTGAGTGTAATTGCCACACTTTTGTTCCCTACCTGTTTTCTAAGAGTGGCACTGCACTAAATCTCTAGGAAATTGGCAGCACTGTTAATAACTGCAGGATGCTTTGTGCTTACTGAAATGACTGGATCTGTCATGGAAATGTGTGTTTTACAAACTGGAAAGGAATAATAGCAGAGGCACAGTTAGAAGCTGAGAATGGAGTGTTTCAGAACTCAGTGGCTCACGGGAAAAATGAACATGCTGGTTTAGCTTTGTTTTCCATATTGCCCTTAAATCGAAAGATTGAATCTTAACAGAATAAATCTCACATTTAGTAGAACCATACGGGCAGATTTACTCTCCTGTTGTTGTGTTTGTACTTGTATCTCTTATCTCCAGGTTAGTGCATTTTGGATGGCTTTTCATATTTGTCTGTGCTACGTAAACATGTGCACTGTTTCCAAACAAAGAAGACAGCCTAAAAAACTTTACAGCATTATTCCTTAAAAGAGAAAATTGTGGGGAAAATGCAAGAGCATGTACTAAGTTCATCTGTTAAGCAGGCTGTCTTCTGTTTAATATTTTGTGAAATTGCTTCCATTAATTCTACAGGTGACAGCCATATTATCCTATCCCAACCCAAATAATTATGGTACATATTAAAGTTCAGTGGATATTATAATACGAATCTCCCCAGATAGGCAGAAAGCAATGTAAATTAAACAAGAAACATAACTAGGGCTTAGCAGCTCATTTTGTAATTTAATTGAACAATGTATCTGGTTGTTAATGGTGCTATGGACACATTAGATTGATATGTTGCAAAGGAAAGATGTTTAAGTAGAAAGCTAATTCCTGCTGTGATTATTCTCATGTTCCAGAGGAGTCATTATTAGTATTCTTTGTATAAAATTCATTAGCAGTAGCTGCTTGATCTCCAAATAAATAAGTTGGTTAAATTGTTAGTAGAAAAAGGCTAATTATGTAAATGGATTAGGTCGTCAATATTTCATTTCCAGATGCTTTTCTCCCTGCTAGGTAATGCTTCATATTCTATAAATATAGAATGATACAGTGCACTATTGACTAAGAATTCACCCGTGGAGCTCAGAGCTCTCCTGCTCACTCAGGGTCTGTGCAGCAGTGGGGACTTGAGGAGCTTCATTGTTCCTCCTTGCATTTCATTTGCTGGGAGTGTGCCAGCCCCACTGTTCCCATTCTTTGCTGCCTCTTTCCTTTGCAGCTGAACCCCCTGAGAGCAGCAGGGCTCTCTCTCTCTGGTGCACCTCCAGATTCTTTCCCTCTTTGTCCCAAACTCCTCTCACTTTGGGTCTTGTATGAACTCCTCAACTCGGATTTGCAACCAGCAGCTGCGTTGGTGCCTGCTGGAATTAAATCACCAGCCAGGCCCTTTGCTGTGTTCATTTATTTTTAGTAAAACGTGATAATCTGAAGCTGCAAAAGTAATGCCCTTCTTATATACTGCCTGTGTTCATTGCAGTTTTGCCTGGCTTGCATCACACATTAATCTTTTATTACTGATCATTATATTAACTCTCACCTGCCAGCTGTGAAATGACCTGCAGAAAGACGTTTAACAATTGCCTCCATCCACTGAGTTTACAGTATACACTTTAATCAATGCTCAGGCTTAAATTAATGCTGATAGGCAATTTCCAATGCCTGGCATCCATGTGATAAGGGAATTGGGCTTTTCTGGGCTTCTTTTTTCTGTTTTTATTAACTGAAAAGGCCTATCTGTATTTCACGGTGGATCATGTAAACTGTGGTACTGACTCATTGCAGAATTTTGAAACCGCTGATTTATGTCGAGCACACAATCAGTTGCTTTCTTCAGGACCTTAGCTGAGCTTTTCCAAGTAGGAAATAATCTGAACTCTCAAATTGGTTGTATAGGACAAGGAAACAGACTTTTTGGCAGATCTCAAGTAGGGAGATATTTTTAACATTGCATGGAAGGTGCAATTTAAAACAATCTGTGTAAAGTGTTTGCAGGTTCCAATTTTATGTGCATCAAATATTAAAAATGTTGGCAATTTTAAAGAAGATTCTCCACTAAGGAGTATGAAAGTGATTTTTATTGAGATTTTATACTACTGAGCTACCCTGGAGTAGGAGAAAAAAAGCAAATCTAAGCTTTTGGTTACTCAGAACACACACAAAACACAAAGGGGTTTCTTTTCTCCTTGTTGGTACAAAACTGGTACAATGACAGCAAAGAGGGCAAGTAAAACTAAAACATTGCTGGAGAACATTTTGCTCAATATAGCTAAATACACTTTCCCTTTTAACCCTCCTCATCACTGAGAGGCCAGATGTCTTCAAGGGAGGTGCACAGTCCTCCTGTGATAGGGAGAAGTCAAACAGGTGAGGGGTTTTATAATAAAATATTTTATTGCCTCTCAGTTTCTTACAATTGATGAACACAATTGTCAAGGTCCAGGAAAGAAGAATGCATTTTGTGAATGAAGGTAATATGACCTAATGCAAATTTAGCAGGATATAATTGGGCATGGATGAATGGAGTTTCTCTTAGCAGCAATTTGCATGCCCAAGACATCCCATCGCTCCGGTGCTACCATCAGTTCAGTTTGTTACTCCAATAAACCAGCAATGATTGCTCTGTTCTGTATTGAATTCCTTCACAAAAAGGTTGCTGTGTGGGAGCAGTGCCCTGATTTAATGGGATGCCCTGTCCCCACCCCGTGGCAGGTGTCAGGAGGAGTGTCCCATCGGCACCTACGGCTTCCAGTGCACACAGAGCTGTGACTGCCAGAACGGCGCCAAGTGCTACCACGTCAACGGAGCCTGCATCTGTGACCCTGGCTTCAAAGGCATCCACTGCCAGGAGAGAATGTGTCCTGAAGGCTTTTATGGCCTCAAGTGCAACAAGAGATGCCCTTGCAATATTACCAACACCCTCAGGTATGTACATCATGTAATTCTCTAGGGCGGGGACCGGTCCACTGAAAGCATTGGGGAAAAATTCTGTTAACTACACCTACTGCCCTTTTCTCTGTAGTTTTAAGGACAAAGAGAGTTTCTCTGGTTTGAAAAATTTTGATTTAAATACCTCAGGTTTGGAGCCATAAGCCTCAGTCCAGCCAGATACTAAGCATGTATCTGTTAGCAGTTCTGGTAACACCTGAAACAGCCTGACATACAGCTTTGTCCTGTAAATCTTCTAGACATAAGAACCACCAGGTGATGCTCATATTGTGGACAATAACCCACTGAAGTTTAAAAAGTAGATACATATCTACTCAAATCCATCACTTTCCCTGTTTTATGACATGGGCTTGCTTGTTAGATCTATAGACAGCAAGGGGACTTTCAACATGAAACCTAATTTACTTCAACTGATGTCTCATGGCAAATTACCTTGTTGGAAACACTTGAGGCAGATGTATAAATAGACTGAAATCAATATCCCTGAGTCAGTCTGTGGAACTGTAACATGGTTGACATTGTCAAAATAGACTCCTCACGTGAGCCTATTTTTGCTCTTCATTCTCTTTGTGTATGAGGAAAATAGTCAGGAAAATAAATATCAGGGAATTATACCTACAATGGAATGAGCCTCACTTAAAAGGTCAGGGTTTGATGTTTTATTCCCTTTTTTGCTTTTTTAAAGATCTGATTTTTGAGGTTCTCTTTACTATGAGACAGAGCCACAAACAGACTTGAGCACTTTGAATTTACTTTCCCATTGCAGACTTGAATAAGTTTTCCTAACCTTGAGGAGAAGAAAGAGTTTAAGGCTCTTCCCTATTATCCTCTTTGATACCTTAAGTAACTCCTTGCCTTGTTTACTGACTGCTGGAATTGCTGTTTGGAGAATCCTCACTCCCTGTCTTGCAGTAAGGGGAGCCTGGACAGCCAAACCCCCCGGCCTGAGCTGCCTCATGTTCTGGAGCTACATTTCCTCACCTGCACCATGCTGAGCACTCAGCTCCCACTGGATTCCCTCCTTTTCCTGCCCATTCCTGTTCAGCAGGCAGAGCCAATTTAGGGTTCTGTAGGCTTCAGGGCGAGATGGAGATAATTGATGCCCAGGCAAACATGCCCTTCATAGAGACATTCTTCAATTTGGAAGCAGACAGGTGGGGACCTGACTGTCCTGCTGATGCTGACAAATCCACCTTGCCATCTTGCTGCTGCTAAAATAAAAAACACACTCAATTATGTATGCAAGAAATGGCACCTCATTTGTGTGCACACACAGACACACACACACAAACACTTCAGGCAAATCTGTCTGTGCACTTGAGATAGACCCTATTTGTCTCAGTCTTGGAAATAAACAGGTGATTTTCCTTTTTCAATTCAGCTGTGAGTGGTGAGGTTTTGCTTAACTGAAAGTCAGAGCTCACAATGGATTATTTAAAAACTTGTAATTGTGGTGATACAACTCCTGTGCAGCAAGAGAGCTCCAGCACAATTGGGTTTGACAGCCAGGATCCAAAGGGTTTGAGGCTCCCAGGGAGCTCTGTACAAGAGTCTCCCATCGCTTCTGATTATGTTGTGTATCATGAAATCACTGCAGAAATACCATCCCTGAGGCATGAGCTGCACATTATACACAAAAGGTTGGTGCTGTGTTGTGCTGAGGATGGGGGATGCCTCAGGAATTACTGCAGAGTGAGCTGAGGGATAAATTCCTACATGTCACATCACTGCAGCACTTGTGCTAAATCCAAGCTGAATTGCTCCTCAGTGTAAACTGTTCTTCAGGTGTACAGGAGGGTGAGAATATGCTCATGGTCAGCAGCTGACACTTGTGTCTTCACCCCTCCTAAGCCTGCAGAAACCTGTTTATTCCCATAAAGGTAGAAATAAAGTGGAAGGACTGCAGGCCACAGGCAAGGCTGAGCTTGGCTGTAGTTTCTCAGCTACGTGCTCAATTCATTAGGAGTCTTTTAGGTGGGGTAAGAGTGTGGGTTGGAGGGTGAAAAATTCATCCTGTGTCACTCAGAACTACCTGGGAGGCACTGTGAGAGTTTGCCAGACAATCTTCCTGAAAGAACAGACCTGCACCTTCCAGCTGTGAGAAAAGAAGAGGTCTCAGAGAGGTTTGAGAGAGCTCAGAAAGGGGGAGGATTGAATCCTCTCCCAGCTCTTTTCTGGGCATGTGGTCATTCCTACCCACCCTGCCTGTGCCTGCTTGCTGTCTGATGGGAACATTTCATTCCTTCCCTCCCAGCACTGCTCCGTCAGCGTCCCTTGCAGCATCCTCTGCTGAGATGGTATCTCTGGTTCCTTAATAAATGAGTCTGGTCTCTTTGTTGATAAAATCTCCCTTTTTCCTACATCTTATCACTGCTGTTATGGAACAAAGAGATACCAGCAAGCTGTAGATCAGTAAATGTTCTTTCATTCTTCCGTGGGATTTCAGCTCTCCACTTTTCCACCAGCTCTGCAGAGTGCAGTCAATTGCTGAGCCAAGGAGCATCAGAGCTGATGGAAAATGACCTTTTCCAAAGGCACTCCGTATTCTGAACAAATCTTTGTACTGATTGTTTAACCAGTCCCATACAGTGCACTTCTCTTCCCACCCATCTCTTCCCATTCCTCCCTGAGTGTTTGTCTGTACTGAAACTGGGCTCTTCCAAAGTGACTCATTTACCCACAGCCATCTCTTTTCCCCAGGAGCAGTTTAAGCTGTTGGCTACTTGTTGTGATCCCCAAGTGTGGAGGATAATTATTAAACACTTGTAGAAGGTGAAGGAAACTCCTGTCCCTGGATTTGTCTCATTTGATCTGGTTATTGGAGAGTTGAGTGGAATGGAAAGTTCTGAGGGCTTTGAGGAGTAGCTGAGGGGGAACTGTAGGAAATACACAATCAGCTTTTCCATTTTCATAGATCTATCTCTTTTAATGTCTGAAGAGATCAGAGTGATCATCTAGTCTAACCTCCAGCATGGTAATGACTGAAGGACACCATCCAATAATTTCTGCATCAAAGCACACTGAAAGGCACTTTGTACAGGACTTTGATCCACAATGAGGTGATTTAGAATGTGGTGGTGACTTGGACTGTCCTTCCACAGGAAAGGGTACACCTGTAAAAAGCTCCCCTCTGCTAAAAGTCCATGTTGAGGCAGCCTCCAATGGCTGGAAGGGAATAATCCTGGCTTGTTCTGTCAGGCAGGGAGGGAAAGGAACAGCTGGAATAGTCCTGGCCACTCACCCTTCCTGAGCACTGGTGTGGAGCCAGCCTGGGGAGCCACATCCCCCTGGAAATGTCTCTCCCAGGTCAGAGATGTGAGAAGGAGGGAAACCACTGGGACAGAGTCAAATGGAATGGGCAGATCTCCAGTTGCTGCCTCAACACCAGCAAGCTGGGGAGCACCAAAGCCCATGGAGCTCTGCCTTGGGCTGAGTCAATAGCATGCTGGACAAGGCTGGCTTTGAAGATGTGCTGCACTGAAGGAGCTGACCTGCAGTCTCACTGTGGCCACTGCTTTAAAGCAAGAGGCATTTTAGCAAGGGAGACTGGATACCATAAAACAGAAAATGCTGTAAAATAACGATTAGGCTGCTGATAGCTAAAATGAGATGACTGGTGCTGCTGAAAAACAGGAATTCAGGAAATTCACTGGGAAGGTGTCACTTTGGCTGAAAGATGTGTGGAGAACAAACTCAGAATTTGGAAGAGACTGTGCTGTCTAAAACTTTTAATTTGCCTTGAGAAATTTACCTGGTTTCCTCAGATTTCCTCAAAATTAGAGGCTTAAAAAATTGAAGGGTCAAAAATGCCTTTATGCTTTTCAATTCAGCCAATAAAATTCTTAAAAATGAATCTCTTATTACTGTAAATGTGACTCAAAAGCCAGGGATTGTACAGGAGCTTTCAAAGTGCAGTGGGAGCCCTGGAACCCTTTCCTTGTCAGCCCTGATGTGGTTTTGGACTGCTGGGTTCCACCTCTGCCTGGCCTGGAGCCACAGGAACACTTGGCTGCCTGTGTTCACTCCTGGTTTCTATTCTGCTTCTTCATGTGATGCAGGAGAGTTGAAGAAATAAAAGTCGTTAAGATTCAGTGCAAACTACAAAGGATAACACTGCCAAACTCTCTGAAGAGTGTGAGGTTCTCTTGCTACCCCCAGCAAGGGTTGGAAAACAGATGTTGGTGGGTTTGCCTTTGGGATCCTTTTGGAACCCACCATTCTGTACCCATCCTTCAGTGATCCTTCTGCAGAGGAATCGTTTGTGTTCATTAATTTCATTTTGTTGGGGGCTGGAGAAATGCCTCACGTGCACTGTGACCTCTGCTGGCAAAATGTTACATGGACACATAGTCTGGGAAAGTGCACTCAAAACAGGAGGGGAGATATTTATAAAAAGATATTTATAAAAATTTCTAGCTGTATTTCCTATTCAAGCTTTATTCTGCCTCAAACATTTAGTTTCAGTCCAAACAGCATTTAATTCACTGGACAGTCTGGATGCATGGATGTTTGGATGAGTGATAGATGAATTTCCTGGCTCTGCTCTTTATCTAGGTACATAATTTGAGCAGAATGTGGTTGTACAAAATGCCAGCAGAAGAGGAACCTTCCTAACACACACACACACACACACACACACACACACACACACACACACACACACAGCTGCAATATATTTAGTATGTAACTCTGCTCACTTTAATTAGTGGAAGAGTTCATACAAACCAGAGAGAAAAAAAAGAATTAATATAAAAACTTCATACTATTTAGTGATATCAGCTGCAGATCTTGAAAGGGTTTCCAAAAGCAGGAAGGCATCATTTTAGAAATGGGAAAAATGAAGGCAGAAGAGTCAGTTAGGTGGCCAAGATTCCCTGGCAGGATTGGGAAGAGAACAGCTGCCTTGTGCTGCTTGGGAAAGCATCTAAATCTCAACTATCCTCAAGTTAACACTGCATGAGGCACCTGGATTATCAAACAAGTGCTTTGGAGTTAGGAGAAAAAACAGAACCCTGATCTGCTCAGACTGATAAAAAAATTATCTTTTCTTCAATGGAAGGTTCTAGGGATGGAGGGGCCCAAACATCTGCATGGGATTTTCCTGGCTCACAGTCCCATGGAGCGTGGACAAGGCTTTGGTGGGTCAGAATATGCCCTCAAACTTCTACTGGCCTTTGTTTTGGAGTCCAAGTTCCCTTTTCTCCAGTAGATTCTTCTGGAAAGCCTGTTTGGTTTTGATTCTTGTTTTAGTCAGGATGAGTTTTAGCCCTTAATACATTGCTTGTATCCCATGCAAAAAAGCTGTCCATGCTGATGAAGGAGCCAACCTCGGAGTAAAACTTCTGAGTGAGAATATTTTCTGCTGAATTGTCATAGACTGATTCAAACTGCCCTGGTCATATATTACGTTTGAAATATTTAATTTAACCACCAGATGCAGGTCTCATGGAAGCACATGATACATGTAGTAGTGGAAAGAGAGAAACACAAAATTCATCTCAGAATCCTTCTTCAATGTTGAGCTTTCTGCTCCTATTAGGTAATGATTAATAGACACAGGGGGGAAACCCGAGCTTTTATTATTTTCATCTGAATGTTAAGAGGTGCTTTGTGAAAACCATAATTTCAGGGACTGTTTTCTCATGGATGGTAGTTTGTTATGCTGATGAATTGTTTTAATTAGTCAGTAAAACACTTTTTATGATGAAACATTTGACACTTAGAAAATTTGATCCATTTTAGTTTCAACATTATATGACCAACGTCTCCTACCAGAAATTGCCTGAAACATAGTTGGAAATTACATTTTATGGTTACCTTGAAAATTAACATATACAATATTAATTTTATAGGTGTAAAGGAACCCATTCAGTCATGTCTACAATCTTAAACTGTAGCAATAAATAATCGTAAAGGAAAAGAAATTGTTTCTGGGATGCAAAAAACCAGGAGACAGGCCCAGAGAGAGATCCCAGCATGCAGAAGTCTATTCTTCTTGTTCTGAGAGAAAGAAAACAGGATTTCTGGCAATATTATTTCTCCTCTCTCTCAGTGAGGACTGAACAGTGCCATTACTGTGCAGTGGCCACAGAGCGTGCTGAGCTCTCAGGTGCAGCCTGGCACTCCCAGCTGGCCCCAGACAACATCCCCCAGAAACTTCATCCCATCAAACCAGCAGTTAACACATCTCCAGCCTTCCCTCCCCTCCTCTCCCAGCCCCAGCCTCCCGCTGTGGAGGGTGGTACCCTGAGGAAACGCCCAGGAGGGAAAATGTCCCGTAAAGATAAAGATAAGATAAAGATAAGATAAAGATAAAGATAAACTGTTTCATGCAGGAGGAAGGGAGGGGTGAGTGTTCCATCTTCGGGTGCAGAAGGACTGGGCATTGTCTGGTCTTTTGGGCTCCATTCTCCTTTCTCCTTTCACTTCATGTGTTGTCACAGCAGTGTGGAATTGTCTGAATAGAAATGAAAGCCAGAGGATTAATGTTGTTCATTATGCAGCAAAAAGGAACTTGACTCATTTCCCTGCACAGCTGTGACTTAGTCCCAGGGCTCCTGTTAACTCCTGTCCTGAGTAAACCCCAAGGCTTCATGTCCTGAGCAGTTCTGGCCACTATGGCTGAATATTCCCTGCAAAACTTCTTCCCAGGAGAGTTTTCCCTTCCAAAGCACTTTCCTTTCTACCTGTGCCTGCTTGAAAGTTCTGTTGAGGTGGCACTCCCTTTTAAAACATAAATGACAGTGGAATGGGATGGGAGAATAAAATGTAGAATGGAATGGAATGGAATGGAATGGAATGGAATGGAATGGAATGGAATAGAATAGAATAGAATGAATAGAATAGAATAGAATAGAATAGAATAGAATAGAAAATAGAATAGAATAGAATAGAATAGAATAGAATAGATAGCTACTGTACCCTTGAACTCAGTATATTTTCACAGCTCTCTTGACTGCATTCCTCCACCCACTGGAGTTTCTCCTATCTCTGAACATCTTTAGCTGGCTCCATTACAGCCAAATAGTGCAGCACATACCTGTCCTACAGCTTGTAAGGATTAATGGTGTGATTGATGCCAGTAATCCAAGTGCCATTGATTTGAGAATGGAAGAGCATAAACTTCAAGGTGCAAAGTACCCAGTGCTGTGGCAGTACCCAGCTGTTTGGAAATGCTGGGCTATTTAGCATCAGATTCTCTATTCACTTCCCAAATTATAGCTGCTCATATCCACTACCCTAAAGACTTTCCAGGCTTGTCCTGTTCTTAGTGTGACACATGAAATGCTCTGGGCTGTGTTTTTCCGCCCTGCCCACACCTCATTAGCACCTGTCTCTTCCTCAGTTGCCACCCTCTGTCCGGGGAGTGCAGCTGCAAGGCTGGCTGGGCTGGGCTCTACTGCAACGAGACGTGTCCCGTGGGCTACTACGGCGAGGGCTGCCGGGTGCCCTGCCCCTGCCACAACGGCGCCGACTGTGACAGCATCACTGGGAGCTGCATCTGCGCCCCGGGCTTCATGGTGAGTGGGGCTGGGCCTGGGGAGGGCTTTCAGGAAGTGGCTGCAAAAATTAAACCGGGTTTTAATCTGATTTGATAGAATATTTGCATAGAAGCAGCCAAACGTGGGTCATTTTCAGCCGTCCCGTGTTAAGTCCACATCGCTGTCCTTTGAGCAGAGTCAATCTGTGGCTGCTGGTTGTTTGGTTAACATCACTGTTCTAAGTTTATTACTGTTATAAAGATAAAGATATGGTTTCCCATAGCATATTCTAAGTCAAGACATAACAAAAAAAGTGTCAGATTATTGTCTGCCTGGAGGAGCGGAGAAAGAATTCTCATGGCCATTCAACATGTTTCTTGTCAGTCACACTGTGATTTTAATAGATAAAGATATTTTAAAATGTTACAAATGATAGAGCAATTTATGTCTTTTCTGAGCCTGTGTGGCAGGTGTCTTTTTCCTGAGCATCAGAAAGAGCTTCAGACATTCTGAGGTAAACAAGCATTGCATTTTATAGGTGAGATGTAAAATGGATGAAGAAACCAGCCAAGATGAAAACATCAAATATTCAGAGTTAGCAATTGCCAGGTTGCAGCAGAAAGTATTGGGACATGGATCCAGGTGTCCAGCCCTGCTAAGGCTGGGCAGAATGGAATTCTTACCAATAAGTTCCCTGGTTCTCTGTATATGAAGCTCCTCCCCTTCAGGAGCACACCATGGAGGAGAAGTGCAGGCTGTGTTTAAGAAACAATCCTTCCTAAAGGAAAAAAAAATAGTTTATAGAGAGAATTCCACCAAACTTCACAAAAAGTTGGCTTTCTCTGTCCTTCATTTTACATGATTTGTCCCCACAGGCCTATCTATGTTTGCAGTACTATTATAACAATTATGAGTTATAATTGCTAAGTTTACTAGAAATCAATGGACAGCTGCACAGCTGGGACAGATCCATAGTGGGAAGGTCCTGTATGAGATCAGTGGGATGCCAAAGACTTTTTTGCCTCCCTTCCTTCTAATTCCACACCTGAGCTTGTGATCCCCAGCTGGCATCTGCAGAGCTGTGCTATTGGAGTTATGGCTTAAAGATACTTTTGTTCTCTGCCTTGTGTCAGCAGCTGAACCTGAAAGTTGGAGCTTCCACTGATTTCCAGGGGTTGTCTCAATGCCAGGTATTAACAGATTTATTTAGGTGTGAGGGGTGGACTTCAAAGCATCTGTGCAGGATAATGGTACTTAGAGATTGGGGGTGGGAAATAAGAAAAGGTCTTTAAGGTTTGATTCCCAACTCCACGAACAGAAAACAAGAATTTATCTTCTCTGTACAGTAGTTGATACACAAATGGAGGAAGGATAAAGGCCGGCATGTTAGTAACAACTACAAAATAAAAAGATGCCAAGATCCTCCTTCTTTCTAGGAATGCTGTCCAAATTTGCAGCACAAAAGCATTTAGGGACCTTTTACTGCACACATTTTAAAAAAGCATACCTTGTCCAATATACATTGCCCCAAGGCAGCATTAGTGCAGGCAGAAAGCCTGGGAAGTTCCTATTGCATTGCTTCAAAATAATATTTAATCTCATAATAAAGAGCTTTCTTGCATTGACATTTAAACAGCTTGGTTATTGAGGATAGCTCTGTAATCACTGAAGCATATTTAGGCATTAGTATCATTGCTCTCACATAATATACTATAATCTCTGGCAATTAGTCCATGAGGGGAAGTAAAGCCTTGAAATTGCTAATTTATTGCCTCTGAAGCATATTTGTCATTCGTGTGCATGCCAGATGAGCTGCAATGGTTCTTTCAAGTGCTGCAGAACACGGCTGTGCAGGAAAGTTGCTGGGATCCTTCTGCTCCCCCGGGGGGTTGTCCTGCCGGGATGCTGCGGGCAGGGAGGAGCGCAGCTGGGCAAGGCTGGAGGAGCCTGAGCGATGGCACCCCCGGGCCAGGCTCGCCCTCCAGACCCCCCTGCAGGGCTCTCGCTGGGGCAGCAGGGGAGCTTTGCCCGGGGGAGAGCTTTGCCCTTGAATGGGGCAGGCCCGGTTCTGAGCTCAGGCTGTGTCCTCCGGCAGAGCTGGCAGTGCAGCGGTGCTAACGCAGGGCTGGGCAGAGCTAATTATTCGCAAAAGCTGTAAATGAATCCCTCTTGCTTTTTCGAGCGTGAGGCTTGGCTGAGGCAGCCACACGGGTGGGAATTTTGCCACGTGATTGGAAAGAATAAAACCAGGAGCAACATCTTATATTTTACAGCAGTTTTTGATCTACACGTGATCCTAGGGCAGAGAATCTGAGGGGCTTCTCAGGAAGGGGGAAGGAAGGGAAAATGGTGGGAGACAGGATATAACTGCAGAATTTACCTGCAAAGGCAGAGAGGTTGGACCCATAGGATTTGGGATTACTGGCTGCCTGGAATATGCAGTGCCCAAGGAAGGACAGTGTTTTCCTGACAAAGCATTCCTCCTGCCTGCTCCACCAGCACAGATGGTGGGTTTTTAACTCACCCTGCCTGTATCAGGGCAGCTGGGCTGGGTTTCAGGATGAATCATCTGCTCTCACAGCCAAAACAGGGACATTTTGTTGGGATGCAGAACAAGCCATTAAAAACACAAAGCATCTGGTCACCTTTATTAAATGTATTAAGTGAAAAGGCAGCCATCCCATAGGCTGCCGTGTACGTGAGCAGAGCACTTAATGTTTGGAAATTTAAGAAGATTCGAGTTGTAAAATAAAAATGTATATGTCGCTTAAAGAAAATACATTATTTATTAGCTGTGACATTTCCAAAAATTAAAATGCCCAAGCTAAATAGTGGTGAGCTTGCAGTTTAGGATAGAGTTTCAAAACACCTTCTGTCTTATTTTTTCTGTGAATGTTTTGGGTCAGGCTCAAGAGCCAGATTTGCATATGTCCCACTCTAAACCCAGATGACAATGTTGTAAAGCTGTTGTTGGGTATCAGGGTATTTGTGTGAGGCACTGCTGTGCCTGTGATCCCAGGAGGGCAAAGCTCTGTGTTACCTCTGTGGGTTCTGAACCACCGTGCACAACTGGGTGTGGATCTGACTGAGAAACCCACAACCCAAACCAGGCAGTCCTCAGAGCAGCATGCAAGGCAATGAAAACAGGATGATAGGAGAGGAGACAAAATAACATCCTCCCCAAAATCACAGACCTACTCCCCATTGCTCCACAGGCTTTGCTTCCTGCATCCCACTTATAAAGGAGCAAAAAGGCTGTATTAGTTTAACTCAGATGATTGCAGGGAACCATCATTACAAGAATGCCAAGAGGGCACTTCCCTCCAACTGTGACTTTTAACATATTTTGAGGGTTTCCTCTTAGCACTGAAGTGATGAATTGCCAGAATACTCTTCTGAAGAATGGTTTTGTGAAGCTGTTCTGCTGCCATCTCGTTTGTGACCAGAAGGAACCTGGCAAACACACACAGGGAGTGCACAGATCGGCCCTAAAAAGCACCAGGGGAGAGTCTTGACTGGTAGAAATTGGATCCTTACTCCCACGTGGAAGTGGCTGCTGCTTGCAATAAATTATCTGGATACAATTATGGGGATGGTGAGAGGGGTTATACTAACTTGTACCTCCCCCTCCTTCCAAATTCTGCTCCAACATGTCCTCCTATAAGTCCACTGAACTCAGGTGCGCAGGAGGGATGTAAAAGAAAGCGGGACTTGCCATGTCCTCTCTCTCTTCTTTTGTTTTTGGTTCATTGAATTTTATTCCTGTAATTCAATAAACGTGGTGGAGAAGGCCAGAGGATATGAATTAAATATGACAGGAGACCACAGGAATCCTGACCTTGTGTCTCACAAGGAAATCTTGAAACCAACCCCCTGCACGTACCTATCAGCATTTTAGCTGCTGAAATCATTATAAATGCTATTGAGATACAACTAAATTCACCTTCTCCATTGCACAGCTAATTGCAGCTTCCCTGAAAGCAGTGGCTATCTAGAGACCTCATCCCGTGCTATGCCTTTGTTTCTTTATGGATGCTTTGTTTTCTTCTTTTGAAAAATGGGTTTAACTTCAAGTGCTTCCACTCTGTGTTGTGGCAAGGAGAGATGTAGTTAAAACATTTCTCAGCACAAGACACTCCAAGAAAACTTTTAACACTTCTCTGTGGAATGTGCGGTCAGCTTTTACTTCAGCGGGCACTTAGGTCTATATTTCACATCCAGATGACAGAACTTATATTACTTTAAAGAGTTCATCTATTTATGCTGCTCTTTTTTGAAGACCTGTCTGCTTTTATTGAACCCTGCATGCTGGCAAGCAGAGCAAGCACTTCATCACCAAAATGAAAGAATCCATTTTGACATTTCTCTATTTCTTCGCTATATTGGTAGATCCCACACAAGCCAATCACATGCTGCCAAGTATGGGAACTACAGCAGTGGTGATCTCTTACTAGAAGATTTGTTCAGCTTTTGGAATGGCTCTGGGATTCCCTAAAGCTTCCCAAGATTTATCCCAGCGCTGTACGTCTATAGCTATTTGCATCTTCTGTTGGCATTGTATCAAAATTGCATTTTAAAAGCACAATTAATGCCTTTCAAATATATCCTTCTAGAGGTGCTTATGTGTATGGATCTCTGGCTGGGCTCAGTGGGAATCTGGGCACTTAAGCACTGAAACACAGGCTTCATTTGGGTCTGCAAGTCCATAATTTTGTCTGGCATGCCTGAATTTCTCAACATAATGCTTTCTGTACCACAGGGGTACAAATTGCTCCCAGGGTTTGTATCAGAGTAAAACTTTACAACCTACCTGTGCATTGAGTAAAAGTCAGTCCTTGTAACACAAAATGAACAGTAGCTCGAGCACTTAGTAAAAATAAGTATAAATTATAGTGCTCTAAAGCTATTCAAATGCACACCAAATTTTGCAATGGATAATCTCTTGGTCAGTACAAACACCCACACACAGACTCAGACCAGTCTTAGCCTGCTCAGTGCCTACCCACTGAGTAAAATGACCAATTTACTGTTCCACAGAATGAGAAGGACCAGGATTATGGTCCTTTAGAGGTCATAAACACTTAGAGGTCCAGTCTGTTGAGTATTTCAACCATAATAGGCTTCCTTCTGGCACAAACCATGTTTCTTGTTCCCTGAAAAAAACACACAGGAGAGAAAAAACAATCTTTATATTAAGAAAAGTGGGAGCCTGTTCTTCTGTCCTACACCTTTAATATTCTCTCTGTTGTCTAAAAGAAAAAACGAGAGTAAATAGAGAGGAGCACCTTATCTTATCTTCAATTGAATTTTCCCTGAAGGACCCAAGTCCCAGGTAGGTCTGGAGAAATTTGAAGCATCATTGCCTGTAGGTGTTTTCTAAACACACAAGGTACAAATTTATCGGAGTAATCCCTCTTCTACATATTAACTTTCATCTTTATTCTAAATGTATCATTCTTCACCACTTCACAAGGAAGCAGGGGAAAAAAATGGATGAGACTTTCTTTGTGTTACAAGCCCATGGTTTGGTAGTGAAATTATTTTATAAATTTCACAAAATTCTTAATATAAAAAATGAACGTAAGGCTGGAGATAGCAGATCTGGTTTGGGGGCTTTAACTCATTTAAATGATCCATTTCTCTTTGAGATAATTCCAAAAGTACTTCAGTGGAAACTCATCGCAGAGCAACAGGGCACCTCATCAAAAGGTTTGAAGAGAAAAGACTAGGGGAAAAAAATCTTCAATAGAGCCTGTGTCCTTTTATCCTTGATTTACCGAGCATATCAGTTACCCCCCTTTGTTAAGAGCTCTTTTCATTTCTAGGTATAAAATAAATTCAACCATTTTATCAAGATGTTCTTGTTACTAGCCACCAGTATAAATTTTACTTGCTGTAGGTGGGGGAGAGGTTTTCTGGCACAGCAGTTGTCCAATTAACTGGAGTATCACAGGCAACAGGAATGGTTTGCAGGGTCTCGTTTCATGAATTACCCGGGTGCAGGGGGAAGATGCATTTTCTCCTCACTGGTTTCCCATTTGTGTCCCTGACCCAACATCTCAAACCACAGAGAAGGGCGAGGAGCAGAGGCAGTGGGCATGAGGAGAGGCACCCTCACTGTGCAGGTGGGTCTGAGCATGGCCTGCAGCTGGCAGGGCATGAATTATTAGTTGATAATAAAAGTAAAACAAGTTGTCTTAGAAGCTGTGGAGCTACAAGAGCCTTGTTTGCCACTGATTTCTATCCTCAGTCCCCCAGCCTCTCCTGCCACACTGCAGTAATGCTGTCAGGTCCCCTTTGATGCTTTACCTGGTTAAGGACACTCAGGTGGACTCAGGGACCTCAGACTCACTTAATGCCCTGACTGCAAAACCAGGTTCAAAGTACCATGGATCACATTCCCTAAAAAAGGAAAGGGTTCTGCCTGAGCAAAGGTTGAGTATTAAGACATAGAAGAAATTGATTCCCATTCTCACAGCCTTTGAACTCTTTCCTGGTTATTGTTTTTTGCATTTGTTTCACCTCAGTTATCCAAAAGTTCTTAGCAGAGTTAATTTTAAGAAGTTTGGGAATATCCCAGTGTAGCCCTGACTAATACTTCAGCTACCCCTGGAGTAAAGAGACACAGGCAGGGGAAAGGCCAGAACAACCAGGAGAACTGTCCTGGTGATCCCAGAAACAGCTCAAGAGGGAAAGTCCCTGCTTGGATCCAGGCAGCAGTGAGAAGCAGCTGAAGAGTCACCAAAAAAGGCCTGGCAGATTCAAAGTGTTCTGAGCAGGTTTGAGAGGCTCATTTTGTCAAAGCCAGCAAGAAGGAAATGCAGCCTCTTTGATAACGGATATCAGTGTCAGTTTTAGGTCTGGAGGTGATGTGAAAGGCAGAGATATGGAAAATTCAACTAAAATAACCTCAAAAAATGGAAGATATAGCTGTGCCCTGGGAAACCATGATGGAAGTAAAAAATTCCATTCACCTGGTATTTAAAAAGTGAATAAAGATAAAAATCAGTCAGTCAGAACAACACAGCCAGGCCTCCTACACTAACTATGGCTGCATCCCAGATCCCTCTTACCTGGTTTTGGTCTCTGAGGAATGCACTCTCCTTTGAATTTGCATTTTCTTGGTATCTTCTAGATAGAGATAAGTCTGAAAGCTCAGCGGATTGTTTTTTGAAGCTTACAAATTACTTCACAAGTGGCTGTGGAACAAGAAGTGGATCTCAAGCAGGCAACAAAAACCCTCTGTTCTATACACCCTAAAAGTGAGCTGGGAAAATGTTTTTCAAATGAAGGAACTGACACTTTCCCATTGGACAGAAGTTTCCCTGTCATCTGGAGTGCAAGCTGGAAGGGCTGAGTTTACAAACAGAAATCAAAACATCTCACACACAATGTTTTGGTGCATTTTCCACATAAATAGAGTTGATCACTGATCATTTGCACTTATCAAGGTTTTTGCACAGTAGCAGACCAGATAAAAACTGCCTCTGAATCACATCTTGATGTCCCTTTTCGTTGATGACATCTGAATTTTCTTGCTCAGTTTTCAGTGCATACTAAAGAACATATTTGTGTGTATGCCATGGCTGTTAAGATTTTTTTTGTAGTCCATTGGGGCTAATAATAGACAATGAAATTTTTCATCCCAAAGCTACTCGTTGTGAGCAGTACAGAGTGAGAATGATCTTCCCTCGGCTGTGCAGTGCCCTGCATGGAATGACTTGGTCTCAGTCCAGCTCCCTGTGGATCAGTGTGTACATCACAATCCCCATTTCCATCAGCAGCCACCAGCAAATTTGCTGGCACATTGAGCCTTTTTACCATTTTCCCTTCACAAACCACTGCTTCAGGTCAAGCCTGGTGACGTGGCTTTGTGATCCATCTCGTGGTCCCTGTAGGGCTTTTTCTGGGGACAAAGAGCAGAGGTGCTGCGAGCTTTTGGAGCAGCAGCCCTCGTGAGCACTGTGAGCCACCCAGCTTGTCCTGCACCTTTCCCAAAGGGCAGGTGAAGGTGGAAAATCAGTCCAGCTGTGGGGTGACCCTGCCACACATCACCCAGGGAACAGTGGACATCACCTCAGTGAATGGGGGCTAAGTCAGGATTTCAGTAACAGCTCACAAATGGCTTCTTCTGGCCCTGCTGAATTACAGGAGGAGATAATCTCCATTCCAGTGCCAACAGGGAAGATCATTATGGGGAGGCCACCTGTGTATTCCGGGCTTTCAGACCAAGCCGCTCCCCTATTGATTTTGATATCAGGGTTTTATCTCCGTTTTATAGAGGTTTCTCTATCAGTGCTGCCAGTCAGGCCTGGCGCTGTTCTCTCCCCGAGCTCCTGTGCAGCAATTAGCGATTGCCGCGGCGCTGCGGAGCCCGCGGTGCCCCGGGCGGCGGGAGCACGAAGGGAGCTCCGCTCCCCGCCGCGAGCCTCGGGTGATGCTGCCGAGCAGCTGAGCCATTGCACCGCAGCGTTTAACGGGTCACCGAGTGCACGGGACACAGCGGCTCCCGCTCAGCTGGGCCAGCTGCAGCCCTTTCTTTGAATTCAGTGCAACTTCTCAGAGCCTTTTATGAGCTATTCCATTTCATTTTTCTCTGCTCAGTCTCTTGTCAACGCACGAGCTGCAGAAATTGCCTGTGACAGCTCAAATTCTACTTCGCCAGCCCGAGTTTACCTGAACACAACTGCTGCCTTCAGTGGGATCGTCCCAGATACACAAGAGGGGTGTTTGCCTCAGTGTCTGCCTCTCCTAATGAGAACTCACTCACACACAGTTTATAATTTGATAAGAACTCTGAGCAATCCCAGGTCTTCTCTTTCTTCTCGTATTTACTTTTACTGGTCTCTTCTGCAGTTTTATTTACCCGAATAACTCCAAAGTTTTCGTAAGTGGGTCCAAAGGAACCAACTTGGTACAGAAAGCCTGAAAGCCTCTGCCTTTGTTGCTAGTTGACATATTTCATGTGTTTTATCCTTAATTGGCAATGTGGCTGTGTCAAATTGCATTTCTCTTCCTGTAGCCTCATTCAGAGCCAGTGGAGCTCAATATTCTGCTCAGACTGAGTTATTTGATCTGAATTTTGCAGAGGGATGAACTGCTTTCCAACAGCAGTGCCTCCTTTCATCTATTAGGTTTCCAAATGTATATATCTTTATCCACACTATCTATGGTTCTGTGCATGAAAGTGTTGGTAGCTGGCTCTCCTGGTAGTTCGAATTGCAAACTGACTTCATTAAAACCTCCTAAGGACAGGATTTAAGTAACAGGTTAGTTCTGCATTTTATTTTCTGTGCAACTGTACTGCCAAACACTTTGTCTTTCACTATCAGCCATGTATGAATGAAAAATCCAGATTTTGTTTTCTTACGCCAAAGAGCAACTGAAGTTTTACCAGATCTCAAACTCTTTTGCCATTGGGTTTTGGTTTAGGGATATCTGTGAGTTTGAAGGAGACAGCTCTTATCTGCCTGTGTGTGGTCACCTGGTTATTCACCAGCTTTTCAGAATTAAATCACAAAGCCCATTAGGTTAGAGTTGGCATCTTTTCTTTTTTAGATACTGTTTTTTGCTTTGATCCTCTCACCTGCGGATCCTGCAGCTCAGCACCGAGGTTCCCCACAGCTGTTTGCAGCATCAGCCCTGCTCCTTTGTGTTTGCCGTCCACATTGGCCATTTCCATGGCTTCAGTTGGGAATTCTGCTGTTTCCAGCACCTTTAGCTCCTCCTGGACTCAGTGCCTCAGGGTGTGGACAAGAGTTCAGGTGTGCACTGAGGGACTGGGTTGAAGCTGTGCTTGGACATTGTCATTAATTGCACAATACAGCTGTGGAAGAATTCTGAAAGAAAGTTTGCAAATAATGCAAAACTATTGGGATTGTCGAGGCAGTAGCAAATTTGGGAAAAGATTCTTGTTCTTGAATGATTTGGTATGTTGAAATTCAGTGTTTAACAATGCAGAATAATAGATGATAGGAAAATAATGTTAAGTAAATACACAAAAAGATGAGTTCTAATTTAATTCCTGCTATTCAAGGAAAGAGATCAGACAATCACTGTGGGTAGTTTTCTGAAAAACTCAATCTCTCAATGAGTCTGAAAAACTCAGACAAATCCAGAGGGCCTGACAGAATAGTTAGAATGATCAGGATGAGAATAAAACCGGATGGAAAAGCCATTTTTTTGGTATTGTGTAAATCCATAATATATCCAATTCTCAAATTACTGCACACAGCCTGGCTGGTTCCTGCTTACAAAGGATAGAATGGAAATGGTGACAAAGATCATCTTTTATATGGAACAATTTCTATAGAGAGTCACTCAATAAGCGGGAACTCCACTCCGAAAACAGATGGCTGAGGAGGGACAGGATAGAGATCTGTGGAACTGGGGATGGTGCACAGAACATGAACAAGGAATGGTTATTTACTATTTCTAATAACACAGGAACAAGGGCCAACCAATTAAATGATTGCACAGCAGGTTAAAAACAAAGAGAGTGCTTTTCACAGAATGCGTAATTAAGTTGTGAAATGGCTCCCATAAAATGGGAATAACAGTGGGATGATTTTGCTTAGAGAAGGGGTCACCCAGGGTAGGGATGTGAGAGGTCTCTCACTCCATGGGGGAAGGGGAAGAAGGAATGCATTCTTGCTACTTAGCACAGTATAAGAAGTTTCCCAATTAAAAATCAGGCAGTGGGTTTGAAGCAAGCAGATAAAGATGTTTCTTCTCCTTTGTATTTATAATTAAACTGTGGATCTTCTTGCCAGAAAACATCGTAGAGGCTGAAGGTATAAATGATGCTTTTTATTTCCTGTTTTAGCTGATGTCCTTTTCACAGAACTGTTCAGACTTGACAGCCAGAACCCACATTTATTATTGCAAAAATGTCAGGAGGCCACAGCTGTTTTACAAGGTAGATCTTGGACTGTGGCACTCAGGCTGTGTGGATGGGGCAGAAACCATCTCAGATTTCCAGGCAAAGGTATTTCCATTAAATAGCTGGGACAGAATTGACAGGCAGCTCTGGGTTCCCACTCTGAAGGTCACTGCCTGGCACTGAAATGCTAATCTGTGTTTCCAAATGGCTCATGTTAGCTACTGATCTGCTCTGCCCGAATCCGGGGAAGGAAATAATGGAACTGCACACAGTGTGTCAAAATCTTTCCTTGGCCACCGTGGTAACCCTGATTTTGATGCCTTCATTTAAAAAAACCCAGCTGCTTTTTTTTTTTTTTTTTTAAATCTTTACCAGTATATTCAAGGGCTGTGGTTTGGTATTTTGACATTTAGGCACCTTCCATCCCCAGTTTGGACACGAGTAGCTTGTTGGGCACATCAGGGAGGGCACATGTACCAGAGATGTACTTCTCAGGGATGTAAATAATTCCCACTAACTTGAAATAATGCACAGGATGACTGGGCCATTTTACCTTTGAGGATATTTAATTGTGATCTGGCCATGTGTTTTGGAGTATTTTAAAGCAGCAGCTGATCAAAGCTGGTTATAGTGACAGCAATGATCCCCACAGATGTTTGACTCCTTACAGCTTCCCCAGAGTTAAGGTTAAAATATTCTGAGAGTTTGCTCCCTGCTTCACCTGTATAAATCTGCAGTGGCTTTATTCCAGGTTTGAATTCCAGGTTTAAATTGCTTTAACTAGAGGCCTTAGTTTCCCAGCTGGCCCCACAGTGGACACGAGAAATCGCTCTGGTACAGACATGATTTACCTGCCTTGATAAGCTACCTGGTTTACCCAGTCTAAATCCAATCCCCTGGTTTTGGAGAGGTCCCTCCTGGATAAATGTGTTTTCTGATATTCTATTAGGTGAAAAGTGCTGACTGCATAAAAAAATATTCTTGTTCAGAGGTTGATGATCATCTTTTGTACTCTCCACACTACTTTCCTTCTGAATACATTTAATTATATGACGCTGTATTCATTGCCTTGCTGACACTAAAGGGCTCTGCAGTTAAGCCTAAATACTAAACCAGGCAGATATTCAAGTGTTGTAAAGTCAGTCTAGATTTTTTTTGCCAGCAAGTGCTGCCCTGATTTACGGGAAGCAGGAGGGAGGGTGTGATCTCTTGCCTGCTTTCTTTATTGAATTCTCTTTCCTTTTTTTAATAACCATGTTTAGGTAACTGGTACTGTAGGAATGGATTTTTTAATTGCAGATAACTGACTGGTATTGGGCATACTTTTAGTGCAAACTAGAAAACTGTTCCCTGGTGGTGAGGGGGATTATAATGCTTGCTGACAGAAATCCAGCTCAGGTTTGCTGACTTTTAGTATGCAAAATCCAATTTTTTTAATGAAGGTTTTATTTGTGTTTGTTTTCACTGGATTTCATGGAGGGATAAAAACCCTCCCAAAGCTAGGATTTGCTGCTTTTATTCATCAGTTTTATTGTGCCAGGGCATTGTTCATTTTGGCTGTATGGAGCATGTTGGAGCCAAGCTGCTGGAGGGCAGGAGGGCAGTGAGATTCTGTGCACCCTTCACTGGAAAAGATAAATTTCCAGTGGAGTCTCAGTGTGAGAGGACCCTGAGCCAACAGGCAGTGCCTGACTCCTGAGATGCACAGATCCTTGCATCCTCCACAAAAAATCCCTCACAGCTGGGATTTGCTGGGCTGGAAACCACGAGCCCTGTCCAGTTAATTCCAGTTTTCCACATGCACTGTGTCCACACTGGGGGGGCTGCACAAATTCTCCCATCTTGTTAAGTTCAAATTATTCCCAGGCAGCCAAATCCTACCCCCAAAGGCTCTCCCAAGGTACCTGGGCAATGGGTTGGGAAAGGTCCCTTCTGGGAGGATGGATGATGGATGGATGGATGGATGGATGGATTGGATGGATGGATGGATGGATGGATGGATGGATGGATGGTGATGGATGGATGGATGGATGGATGATGGATGGATGGATGATGGATGGATGGATGGATGGATGGATGGATGGTATGGATGGATGGATGGATGATGGATGGGATGGATGGATGGATGGATGGATGGTATGGATGGATGGATGGATGGATGGATGGATGGATGGATGGATGATGGATGGATGGATGGATGGATGGATGGATGGATGGATGGATGGATGGATGGATGGATGGATGGATGGATGGGATGGATGGATGGATGGATGATGGATGGATGGATGGATGGATGGATGGATGGATGGATGGATGGATGGATGATGGATGGATGGATGGATGGATGATGATGGATGATGGATGGATGGATGGATGGATGGATGGATGGATGGATGGATGGATGGATGGATGGATGGATGGATGGATGGATGGATGGGATGGATGGATGGATGGATGGATGGATGGATGGATGGATGGATGGATGGATGGATGGAATGGATGATGGATGGATGATGGATGGATGGAATGATGGATTGGATATGGATGGATGGAAAGGATGGATGGATGGATGGATGGATGATGGATGGATGGATGGTTGGATGGATGGATGGATGGATGGATGGATTAATTGTTGCCCTGAAACCCATTGTGGCCCTGAGACCATTGGCTGAGTACTCTCTTTATTTTTTTAATTTTTTTTTAATAAAAGTAACCCAAATATACTGTTAATGTATCTCAGATCAGTTTGGGGGCTGTGCAGTGAGAAACAGCTCAGACAGGGAGTGAGAGGTTCTAGGGACCAAGAGGCCAGAAATGAGAACATGGTCCTGGTTCTTCTGTGGCCTTAATGAGGGAGTAAAGGGACTTATTCCAGTAACAGGCCACAGCAAATATATCTGGGTTTATAGAATAGGAATCCATGAAATTTAACCAGATTTTGTACAGTTTGGAAAATAACAACCACAGTTACTTTGTGGTAACTTTTACTCCTCTCTCACTCAGAGCTCAGAGCTTTGCTAGCAAAGTAATGATCAGTAAAATAAAATTAAATTATATCTAATAAAGTACTGTAGGTACTTAAAATTGACATTATTTATAATATTTTGCTTACTCTCTCTTTATAACAAATGAAGTCTCCATTTTGTTTGTGTGCATGTTCTGCTGAATACTTCTGATCCATCATCAAATTTAAGAATTAATATCAGGCTGAGTAATTCCAAACTTGGCATTTACTGTGAAATTTACTGTATGAATTAGCATATTAGCACAAATTCAGAGGTGAAATAAAATGCTGACATCCATTTGTAAAGGTTTGTAAATCCTTGTAAGGTTATAGGAAGCAAAGGGGAAGTTCTGCCCATTCCCAAAGGGACCCGTGCTTGGCATGCCCGTGTTTTGCTCAGAGAACTGCAGTGTCACAGGGGTGCAGATTGGGGAAAGCTTTGCAGATGGCTCTTGGAGGGGTTGATGATTTCGTGAAAGACTCTGGCATTCAGGCTGCCAATGGTTCTGTCTTTGGATGAGTCATGAGCTGTAAAGTCACTTTTTCAAGTGTAAGAAAACTTCCCCATCCTTCGAGCTTGCCCTGTCTTTCCCATGAAAAGGGCACAGGGAAAAGGAGACTGAAGAAGGTCATCGGTGGTTTCATTTTGTCCCTTTAGATGTGTATCAAACCCCAGCACAGCTACATCACCTCGTGGTACAAGGTGGGTAAAGGAACTTCTGTCAGTGCTCACTCACAGCAATCACCTGCACACGGAACACTTGGCACGGGAGCCTTCCCCAAGCTTTTGACTGCATTTTATCATTAGCACCAATAATAGCCTCTGCAGGGAGTAATTAGTAACACCCAGGGGGGAAAGGAATTCTGCCAGAGGACATCATTATGTCTGGAAAACTAAAGATGCTGTGTAGGAAGGTCATGAATAAATTGTTTGAGTCCGGGGTGGAGGACAAGCTCGGTGCAAGTACAAAGTTTCCCCCTGCTGCTGATCCGCTGATGAAGAGCACAGTAATTTCCACTGAACACCATTAAGGAAATTAGTTTGTTCTGACAGTTTGTGTTGCTGGATACCATATGTTTACCTTGAGGGAATGTTTGTGAAGAACCACTTGGGTTAATTGTAAATGTCACAATTAAATAAGTAAATATACAGAAGTGTATCTGTGATCTGCATCAGTGCACAGGCACCGTGTCCCAGCACACGTGTGTGCTGTTTGTACACAGAAATATACATTTGGAGGGGCTAAATCCATACTGATCAGCTTATCTGGACACACAGGCCTCAGGTACAAACAGCAGCAGCATTCTGTCTCCCTGATGTGTGGATCAGCACACAGGAGGCTCTGCACAGAGCCCTGCTTTCCACTCAGTGCTCTGGGCACTGAGTGTGGAGCATCCCTGGGCTGCTGCCAGGGGCTGCACCTCTGATTCACCTGCACAGCCTGGCGAGGAGGGGGGTGAGGGAGGGGATCAGCTGCTGAGTTAGAAACCTCTGATTAGCTGGAGTCCCACTGCAGATTACCAAAGATTCCAACATTTTGCCTTGCAGTGCTGTCAGTCGCCCCCAGGAACCTGTGGGAGTTGAGGAATTTCAGCACCTCAGCAGATTAAACCTCAAGAGCTAAGCTGTCACCCAGGTCTTTGTCATGCAAACTTGAGGCCAGGTTCAATAACATCCTGTTCCTCTTCTGCATTGCGGAAGCCTTGAAAAATTGATTTTCTGTTTTGCCACTGAGTTCAGTGGAACCAGACTTCAGCCCTCCAAGGGAATTGTATTCCTATAGATTGTAGCTACTTCTGAAATCCTTAATGCCACATCCTTAAACAGTCAAACTTTGCCACAGACCAGGTGTGAGTGCAGACTTTGCTGGGTGTTGCTGACCATTGCTGGGTTATTAACTCTATTTATGGTCTGGGATACACTTTTTTTTTTTCCCTTTCAAAATGCATTTCCCAGACTTAAAGGCCTGATCCAAAATGCGCAGGAATAAATACAAATTTGTGTATTGATCTCCAGAACAGGATTTTTAGGGAGTTGATCGCTGCTTATAGCAGGAATGCATTTTTAAAAGAAACAAGAAATGTAACCTGTTAGGATAACATTAATCCAGGGAAAACACTTTCTGGAGCAGCCAGAGCTTGTTAACACAGCCAACACCTAAGGCAGCATTGTGTCTTTAAGCTCTACTAATATTGAACAATAATAATTTTGGTGGAAGAAAATCTTCCCCTCTCCCTGAACAGAAACAAGACATATTATTGACTGCCACCCAGAAAGATGGATGTTGTGGCCCTCAGAGTCTATTAATATTTGATGCTGATGGATGTGAGCTGGCAGCCTGAGTTATTAATGGAGTTTTGTTCCTTGGACCTCACCCTCAATCCATGGGGGAGAATGAACCATAACAGGAACCCAAAGCTCTTGGGGTGCTGGGAAGGGCTGTAGTTCCAGCAAAAATGGGTGGTGGTGAAGTGTTTACAGTATGGAAAGTCATAGGTGGGGCTGCTTAGGTCACTGCCACCATTCATTCTGATTTAAAGGGGACTTTTAGGATCCCAGGAATTGGTGATTGTCTCCTCCATCTTTACCATGTTGGGGTGCTCCCATCAGGTCTGGATTTCAAACAAGAAGAGGCTCGGAGGTGTTCATGTCTGAGCAGGGCTGAGGTGTGGGCAGTCCTTGGTGGCACTGAGGTGGCCTCTCCCAGGCTGGGGGCTCTGTGCTGCAGAGCAGAGAGCAGGAATGTGCTGCTCCACACAGAGCAGGGCATTTCCCACAGCTGGCCCTGACCCCACATTGCCTAAAGAGAGTTCTTCAATTGTTTCCAAAAGTCAAATTAGACCTCGTAAATTCGAAATAATCCAGTGGATAGAATTGGGGGTATATTTTGATAGGCTGGCCCTTCTAAGTGAAAATATTGAAAATGGAGCACCTTTGAAAGTTTGTGATGTCCATATGGGTCATTCTGATTTGGAACACAGAGATGGAAAATACCAAGTTATTTATAGCCCAATTTCTTAATATAGCTTTAACATTTCCAGGGGTATATGTTTGGTTGAATTACCTACTCCTTCCTAGCCTGGATACCACATCCAGACGTTGCACTAGCCTCATTAACCTCCCAATCTTAATATAAAAAAAAAAAAATAATCAACATAAGGAGCACAGCTGTTGATTAATTTTACTAAATAGGATAGAAATATAAAATGCCATATTGCAAGAGTGAAGATTCAATACACACAATTTGAAATCAGTTTATTAGAACATATAACTCATTAACAGCTGAATGCATACACTGCAGCATTATCCACTCGGGCAGGTGGTGAGAGGGAGGTGGAATTTACATATCTTTAACAGTACCTGAACGCATTTCATTTCAGAGGTCATTCTCCCAAATCAAGTTCAAAAAGGTTAATAACAAAGTGTGCATTTATAATTAATAAAATCTTAGAGCCAGTGCTATAGTTCAAGTGCATTTTCCTCTTATGTAATTAAGAAGTTAAGTGTATTTGGCAGTTGTCACTCAGAGAGCTCTGAAGGTCTCACTTGTCAAACCTGGGGATAGAAATCTCATTAAACCAGGTATTTTTTTTTTCAGTTAAGGTTTGTTTGCAAAGTACATGAGTGGATGGTGGGCAGCCAGAATGCCCAGCTCTGTCAGTCCATAAAGTCATCAAAAACCGTTGAAGTAAATGCCAAAACTCAAAGGCTTGGGATAAACAGCCTGATGTTCAGCTTGTGAAAATCACAGAATCACAGAATCTTTAAGGTTGGAAAAGGCCTCAAAGACCACCAAGTCCAACAATCAACCAGCTGTTCTGTGAACTGTGTTCACCACAAAATCACATCCTCAAGTGACACATCCCCATGTTTTTTAAAGATTTCAGAATGGCAATTCCACCACTTCCCTGGGCAGCCTGTTCCAATGCTGGACAGCCCTTCCTGTGATGAAATTTTCCCTAATATCCAATCTAAACCTCCCCTGGTGCAACTTGAGGCCATTTCCTCACCTTATTGTCCTGTCACTTGTTATCTGAGAGAAGAGACTGACACCCAGCCTTTTCAGGGAGCTGTATCCCTTTTCTTTGGGACAATCCAAAGTGATTACAGAAAAGCAGTGAAGCCACTCAGCTGTGCCTGGCCAGGGAGCACTGCCCCCTAACACGAGCTGCTCTGTGGTCACAGAACATCAGCCTAGACCCTGGAAATCCTCCTGCTGCCTCCAGCCCTGGCCCAGATGGTGTTTCAGAGGTGTCAGGATGTGGGGATGTGGGTTTGGGGTGATTGATGGTTGGACTGGATGATCTTGAAGGTCTCTCCTAACCCTAATGATTCTGTGGTTCTGTGGTTGGTTAAGGTGATTCCCAAAGGGGTATTTTAACTCCACATCACTCTGCTCCCCTTTCCTTTTCAAAGGAATTTTCTTTTCCTTCTGGATCACTAGTTCAAATCCACATAAGGTCAGTTGTCATAGAAATTATTAGCAGTACCAGCAGTTCTGTGTAGTACATGAAATGAGTTGGGAGTTTCATTCACAAGGAGAAGGGCTCCTAAGTGGCACTAATTGGCTGTCTAATTGTCACACACAGGAGAAAGGCAGAGGATTGATTAGGCGTGGAGACTGAATGCCCCTCTGCCAGCCCGGGCTCCTGGAGCTCATTCCATAGGCATGCTGGCAGGGTAATGAGGGGCAGCCTGCTTCGGATTTTCTGGCTGTCAAGGCAGCATCTTTTCCTGCCAGGCCTTTTCAGGGGCACTTGTTTTACTCACCAAGGTCAAAGATAGCATCTTTTACAAACAGTGCCTTCGCTCAAAAATCAGAGACTTGCAGGATTTACTTGTGAGCAGTATATTTTAACCATTTCCTTTCCTTCCCCTGAAACAAAGTTTTTCGTCTAAAATAGGATGAGTCACACTGGTGTGAGGCAGAACTGCTCCAGCAAAGCAGATGGGGGTTTATGGTGCTCAGAAATCTGTTCATATTTCCTTGTGCTGTCTGTGTGTCTGCTGTGTGATATACAGGCTCCTGGAGGTACTTGTCACAGCATAGGGAAGCTGACATGGTGCACATTTCACTCCTGATAAATGGATCCTCCTATCAAACAGTGCAGCCTCTCACCTACAAAAATACATTTTGACCAATATCTTCTCCCCTGAGCTATGGCACAGGTCACGTCATGCAATGGAGTTACTTTTTAACTTGTAGTAGGTTCACTTTCCCTGGCATAGAAGTAAATTATTTAAGTTTGACTCATTGAAGTAGTAAATTTAGGAGCTAATTTGCTATGTGAAAGTCAGGATTACACACAGAGGAAAAGGAAGCAAAAATACCTTGTGTATGTTAATGTGTAGACCCAGCTATGGGACTCAGTCAGTTTACTAAGGCTTAAACCTCAATTAGTGAGGTTAAACCACAATTGCTTTAAACCTTATTGTGCTCACATTTTAATTCCCTCGTTGTAACAGATGAACAGTATTAGTAAGAACTGTGTCTATCCTTTAAACCACACATGCTGATCAGTGAGTACAGCACACCAGAACGTAGTGTTAGAGCATTCTATATTTCTGTAAAATATAAGTATTTATTCTCCTTTCCCTCCCTTTGCCCACACCTAGAGCAGAAATAGGACAGAGGCTGTGTTTCTGTGTTCTGCTGCATGCCTCCTGTCTCTGACATACACATCATTCCTGCTCAGCCTTCTTCCTAAAGTCACAATCTCAATGCAAATTAATTGAAAACAAATGCAGGTAGCAGCTACACATCAAAAAGCTCTGATGCACCTGCCATGTCGTTTTCCTCTCTGTCAATCTGTGGAATATGAGCGTGTACGAGATCCTTTAGGTTTTTAACAACCCTATTCTTAGAATATATTTTCCAAGAACCACAGAGCAATCTCTGCACGGTTTCAGACTGTATATTTTGTGATTAGTGTTTCGTAAGTGATGTTTTGCTTAATGATCTAACATCTGCTCTAGGAGGTTTGTTTTTGTAACTTCCCCACCTCCTGCTGAATGAATGCCAGAAACTTGTCCCTTTCCTCCAAGTCAATCAAAGCACTAATTGCATCATAATCATGGGAAGCAGCAGTGACTGCTCAAGTGCTGAAGACTCAGCAATCAACTCACAACACTCTGCTCACGGTTCAGAGAAAGCTTCCCTGGGACGAGCAGGGAATTTCCTGCATGCCAGATTTCTTTAGCTGACTCTGACTTTTCCGGGTTGCAGGGAGATGACTGCACCATTCCCTGCATGGCAGGAACCTACGGAACCAATTGCTCATCAGTCTGTAACTGCAAGAACGATGGCACTTGCTCCCCTGTGGATGGGCTGTGCTACTGCAAAGAAGGTAAACAAAACTCACATTTAACAAGTCTCTGCCATTTGGCATCAATGCCTTTCCCTTTGAAAGTGCCACAGCTGTGCAGACAGGAACTTCACTATGTTCTTGTCCTCCCAAGTATCCCAGCTAAACAGGGACTGGACTGTAAGTTCAGTCTCTGCTCTGAACAGAGGCCAGACTTCTCTGCTCTGCTGCAGAAATGTGTCACAGAACTGAGTGTGGGGGCAGAAGCACTGCTCCTCTCCAGAGGAAATGCAGAACAATCCCCTGGCTGCTGGGTTTTTTTCCCATTGCTACCCTGCTTCTCCCAGATTCCAAAGCCACTGGGCACAGGAGTGGAGGCAGCTTCCTGCCTGTGTGTCCTGCAGCCCCTGGCACTGGGCTGTGCCTGCCCTTGGTCATCCCCACCAGCCCTGACCTGACTCCTGCCTGCCCATTTCCACCTTGGGCTGGTCTCATTCCTGCTGCCAGTCCTGCCCTTGGGCATTGAGGGGTGGGCCCTGGTCCTCTGCCCTTGCTGCCATCCTCAGCTGCTCATCCTCCTGTACCCTGACATGGTGACACCCCAGCCTTGTGCAGGTGTCCTCTGTCTCCTGAGCCAGCACAGGGTTCAGGATGTGGCTCTCATTTATCTGGGGGAAATAAGAAGTCTTGCCTGCTCCAGAGTTACTGAGATCTTTTCTTCCCACACATGTGTCCATAATTCCCTCCTGGACGTGGTGGTGACCATATGCCATGAATCCAGTAACCACCTGAGAATTCCTCCACTGCTCCATGGCACAGTGGCTCTTCTGATCCCCAAAATCCCAACGTGAGCTATGCCTGTATGACATACATAAGCCCTAAACCAGAAGTGAGGCAAATAACAATAAAATCTGGCATTTCAAACATGAATTAATGGATCACTGTAGAACGCCATTTAATGAGGGTGTATAAACCATGAGTTACTGCTCAACTCTATGACATAGAGCTGCAGTGTAATGAAAGTCATTGTGCTCCTGGTAGTTAAGATTTGAGTCTTAATGGCTAGAAATGATGGCCTTGGTCTTTTTAAGGTGTAATAGCTGCTTTATATTAAATAGCATTCTCAAAAAAAGGAGGTAAGACACGCAGCATCACATGAAAAGTTCTTAGAGTCCTGTAGGTCAGAAGGTCTCCAGCCTGGCAGACTCTCAGCATGGATTGTCCCAGCAAGTCCCAGAAAGGCATCAGAAACCTAAATCTGGTCACAGCCAAGACTGTGGTATCTCCATCTCTGCATAGAGATGCTGGGAGATGGAGCTGGGAGGTCACAATGAAGGGTCAGTCTTTGACCCCAAGTTAGTCTCAATTTTCACCAAGAAACAGTTCCTAGAAACAAAGAGCTGCAGCTTGCCAGCTGCTTGTCTTGCTGTTTTCAGAAAAACTTCCCAGATGCTCTTTCTCTCCCTTGTTTCCTCAGGGTGGCAAGGAGTGGATTGCTCTATTCCATGTTCCAGTGGAAGCTGGGGTCTGAACTGTAACCAGACGTGTTCCTGCAGCAATGGAGCGTCCTGCAGGCCGGCCGATGGCTCCTGCCTCTGCTCCCCGGGCTGGCAGGGGGAGTTCTGTGAGCAGCCTTGTCCTGTGAGTGCAAATAACAGCTCGGGGTGGTCTTGCAGCCCCTTAAATTCCAGTCCCCATTGCTCTGCTGAGCAGAGAGCAGGGCAGGATCTCAATTTGTCTGTGATGTTTGAAGGAAATCAAGTGTAAATAACAGATTGGGGTTCGAGCAGTCAACTGGATGCATTATACTTTGCATTGTATTTTATCAGAACTATTGCTGTGTTATCTGCATTTTCTTGAACGACATTTTTTAAAGTGATTCCTCATTTGCTTCTCTATAGAAACATTAGGGACTGAGTTCTGTCTTCTCTGTATGTTAATTTAAAAAATGCGACTCAGCATTAAGAGGGACGTGATAGATGATTTTGCACATTTCAGAACAAAAAGCTGATCACTGAGAGGCTTTTTTATTTATAATTTTGAAGGATGGAACATATGGCCTTAATTGCAGTGAGCGTTGTGACTGCAACCACGCGGATGGGTGTGATCCTGTCACTGGGTACTGCTGCTGCCTTGCAGGCTGGACAGGTAAAATCAGCAATTACCTTTGCAAACCTTGGGGGTTTGGTTGATTTGGGGCTTTGGAGGGTTTTGTTGGTTTGTTTTGCTTTGTTATTGCACCAGTTATAGCCCTGGATTTGTGACTGCAAACTTCTAAATAATAGATTGCGACAAGATCAGCTGAACTTGCCCATATTTAAATCACTCATGATGGTGACAATAATTGGCATTCATTAAATTTGTATTCAGATGAGTTGAAGATGGCTCCAAACCTGCAGCCAGATGTTAGCCTTCTGTAAAAGTATCCTCAGGAGGGATGCAGATCATCCATAATCCTGCAGAGTTTTTCTCCTTGAACTGCCCTTTCCACAGGGGTGCCGTTGAGGGAAGGTGAATCCTGGGACCGTCATACCTGGGATGCAGACAGGGCATTTCTGATGAGTCATTACAGCTGCTCCATCATACAAAACTCCAAATTTTTCCCATTTTCCAATGGTTCTTGTCGCAGGGTGGTTGCAGAGAGCAGATTAATGCTGGTTTAACAGAGCTCTTGTGATTCCACAGCAACAGAGAGGAATATCCAGGGAAGCTGGAGAGTCCAGGCTGGAGTTCTCAGTACAATTAGACCTGCACTTGACTCCACACTGATGTTCTCTTTGCCAGCTTTTGACAGCAGTAGAGGGCACGTTATTGACCCAACCATTTCACACTTTGCTGCCTAAAATGCTGGTTAATCTCTCTCTGCTCTCTGTTGAGGCCCTGGGTGGAAATAAAGTTATGTTCCGTACTGCAGAACCACCAGTGGCACTGACAGTCAAAATGCATTTATATTAACAGCAAGTCATTTGGAAAATTTAATTGTTTTTCAAACAAGTAGAAGCTGTAAGGGTGCATGGAGCAAGGCAGGCTGATCAGGCAGCCAACATTTGGGATACTGTCACCTTTCCCACTGATTTATGCCTTAAACCAACACATGCCTTCTGTTTCTGATGGAGAGGACATTCCACAGCAGCCCAGGTCCCAGGAGCATGAAGCAAAAGCAATGAAATTATGCCTAAAGCACACAATGGAAATAATCTTTGAAGAATTAAATAAAATGTAAAAATACTAAGAACACATATTGTGTACAACAAAGCTACTTTTCAAAGATACTGGGCATGTATCCCTGGAAATGACATTTTTTCCCCAAGAAAAATCATTTTATAAGCTCACTTGCATCCTCTCCTTCATTCCCTTGCCTTCCTCACTGGCTGGGCTGCATTTATCTTTCTCTGAACCTCCTTGCCATTAATGTATCCATCCTTCTATCAGGCTTTAAAACTCTACTGTTCATTACTGATCAGCAGAGAAACAGCTGGTGGGTTTTCCTGTGAGCTTCTTCAAGGGAAAAAATGGCTTTTAAAAGTACAGTAATTTGAAGAGAGATATTTATATACACCTCCTCTAAAATAATAACTCTAAAAGTTTATTACACATCTTCTGGATGTAACATTCCAGAGGAAAGTGCAGGGACTGACCTTTGCAGGCAATGCAGACTGAAGGTGGGGCTTCTTCTCAAAGGCATTGGCAGCAAATATTTTGTGCTTACTCCCATGCACATCTGTACATGGACATCAAATGCAGATAGTAATTAATTAAAGGTAAGAATAATTTCTCATGTTCTTCTTTTAATTTCCATATTGGGCAAGGTAAGTGTATTTTAACTTGGAGGGGATTTGCTGCAGCCTAAGATCTTTATCCATCAGGGTGCTCCTGCAGTTCTGGAATTCTCTTCAGGACCACATTTCAGGGAGGAAAATATTATATCCATATTTGAGACCAGGTTGGAGTTGAAATGGTGACAGGGCCCTATAAAGTAGAAATGGTGATAGACAGAACCAACACGTGTTTTGTCAAGTCTGTTCCAAATCTTTTTCCATTTGGCTTGGCACCAGACACAAGGATAAATTCTTCTCATACTGGTTTGAAAGTATGTCATTTAAGAAACTCTTCAGCTAGATAATTATATTTTCATATTAAGGAGTATGGATGGCATCAGTGAAAGATTAATCTTATCTGCAGTTGTTGTGAACTGGGCCATGATGTGTATTGCAGTGCATTTTATTAATATGAGGTGATAAATAATTCAGGCTGAAGTTTTTGCTTTCTGATTTTGGTACTAATTAGGCATGGCCTGAAAAAGATCAGAAAAGTTCAGGATCGTGGAACTTTTGAAGGTTCTCCTGCCCACTCACACCAAACAGAGAGTTCCCGTGGCTTTCTGATCCTAATAGCCACAAAACCTCATCTGAAACAGCATATTCTGTGTGTTCATCCCAGACGTGGGACTCCCTCTTGATATCTGTGTTTTATGTAAAGATCAAGGGGAAGATTGAACCCATTTTCTTTAAAGTGGTTTCAAGATGTTACTGATATAAACCTTCAGGGACTGATAGATGGTAAGAGCGTGGAGGAGGACTGGCAAAAGAAGGAAAAAGTCATGTCCAGAGTAGCATACAATGTAAGATAACAGCACTCTGCCATCCTTTCACTGTGTCATGACTGCCACCCGAGGCCATTACTCAGGACAATCACCTTCTGTGGCTACCAGCTGGGGAAGGTAATTTTCAGGAGCTGAGTGTCCCTGGCAGATGGGAAGATGATGAAGAGATCCCCACATCTCAAGCAGGAGATCACAAAGCTGTGCAAACCAGCTGGATGCATAAATAAGCACAGAGGCACCGAGCTGCTCCCAGACGTGCACACCCCCTTCCCACCAGGCTCGGGGGCATTGCAGGTGTGCAGCCAAAGGCAGGAGCTGGATCAGCCCTGCAGGGACCTGCAGTTACTGCTGCAAACCACCCAGCCAAGAACTCGGCACGTGGAGTCACCAATGGCTTTGGAGATAGCACAGCAAGAGCAGAAGCCCAAAACGACGCTGGCAAAATGGTCTCATGTGGTACAAAGCCAAACTTGTTGAAATGTTGGCCAAAATCAGGTCTGTGACCTGCTGATGCCATGCAGAGCTGAATTTCCCTCCACAGGAAGGAAATGTGGGATGCAGTGACACTGAGGGCTCAGCCTTGCGCTGGTTGGAGTTCTCCAGGTTGGATGTGTGTAGCCTCATGTATACAAATAGTACTCTGGGAATCCAAACAAGAGGTGTTCATATCTAGTGCTGGGTAAAAATGAAGAGTCTTGCTCTTAGAGGACCAAGTCTTGATTGCTCAGGCTGTTTTTTAAGGATCAATAAGAATCTCTTTCTGCACCTTTGCTGTGCTTTTTAGGTACAGACACTTCCGTGCTTGCAGCTCTGTGTGTGCTTAGAGGTCCCCACACACCAGGCATTTGTGGAAGTGGTGTTATGTACACTCAGGTTGAAATGAAAATGCTCAGTGCTAATTACATTTGGTTAATTAGGGGTCCTGCACACACTGAATCCACAGAGGGAGTGGAAACACAGGAACACTGCAGAGTGGAGGAGCTCCTGGAAGTCCTTTGCAAGCACACAGGTCCTGGAGAAGCAGGATGAGTCTCACCTGTCCCAGGTGCAGCCTCCTCTCCTGGATGCTCAAGTGATGATGACAAAGTTATAAATTTCATATAAATTTAGGCTCCTCTTAATTCCTACATAATCTGAATTATGCCAGCTGCAGTGCTGTGGCTCTGGAGATGACAGCTCCAGCCAAGCCCTGTGGGGATGCAGCATGAACTTCAAACCCCCTCAGCTTGGTCCCACCTCAGGCAGCTGCCAGCAGCAGGTTTTGTACCAGAAATGGCTTCCTCACTGATTCCAACTGGTTAAAACTGTGTAGCCTTTAGCTGCTTCCCTCAGTAATCCCTCAATAATTAAATTAGAGCTGCTGGCCTGTCCTCTGATTTCTGGAGGTGCTTGACTGGAGCCAGGTAAGACTCCGTGGGAAGGCAACCCAGGTATTGCCCATCCTGCCCCCAAGACCTGAGTCCATCTGTTTTCTCACTCCCAGACTGATCACAGAAGGAGAGCCAGAGGCCTGGCTGCTCCTCATGCTGAGCTCTGCTCCTTCCTGAGACGAGCCAGTGTGCTCCAGGTTAATTGTGGCAGTGTGTGTTTTGTTACCCTTTCAGCTCTTGCACTGGGATTAAATGGGAAGTGATCTGCAGGGGGATATACTCCACTCCTCTAAATGCTAAGGTCAGTTAAAATCCTGTTTATCTGAATTCCTTTAATCTGAAATGCTGTCTTATCTGCATCTTGTTCTGCCTTTTTTCTTGTGTGGTGCTCTGGTTTTGCAGAGCTGCTGTGGCGATGGTATCTCAGTTCCCCACTGAGCTGGGGTGCCCAGAGGCTTCTCTCAGTATCCAAAGCCAAAGTTTATTCACTATATTTTAACATCCTGAAGATGTATGGGGAAAATTAGCCTGGTGCTGTAGATATGAGATGGGAAACATAAAAGTGTGCATCCTGTAGTTAATCATAAAAGAAGCCCATATAGATTTTCCTTAATTAATCAGGATTGCAAACACAGGCATGCAAATGTTGCATGCTGCTGAGGAACAAACATCTTGTTATTACCTTGGTGCTTTACACCTTCAGCCTTCCTTCCTGCCTCATAAGAGCAGCCTCCCTCTTCGCTGTTACACGGGAAATCAAAATACACATTTCACTGTCCTTTACAACCTCAATAACTTTCCCACGTTGCCAGCAACACAAACCCTGACTGTGCTGGTGTGCAGAGCTGCAGCACAGTGGGAGCTGGAGCTGCAGGAGTTGGGGTCTGGGGTGGGGTCTGAGGCAGGGATGGGGTCAGGAGGTGCTGCTGGGCACGGACCAGGGGAGCTCCAAGGGATGAGGCTGCAGAGCTGGGAACATTTGCAGGCTGGCAGTGACATCTGCACTGTCACTCAAACACAGAAACATGTTTCTTGCCTCCTGTGGACACATTAATTCAGGAAAACTGATAAGCCTGTTGCTCAAGGGAAAGCCTTTTTGAATTTTAAAGGAACAGTGACCACTTTGACGGGGAGCTCTAAGGTATTTTTAACTTTACTTTCTCTTTGCAAGGAGGTGAAAAATCCTTGAAGGAAAAAACCCACCCTTTCCATAAAATGCATTTTGTTTGTACTAATATGACTTTTCTTCTATTGCAGCTGTATCCAATTTATAATCTTAGGGCCAGATCCTGTCCTCAGCTGTACTGGGTTGAAGCCTAAATAATTCTCTTGTCATTAGTAGAGCAACCTCACCTATGTGATAGTAAAACTGGGAGCTGGTTTTCCATGTCTGTTTAAAACCAGAAAAAAAATCTAGGACTTGTTTCATGCACCTGCAGCTTTTTAGCTAAAGATCCAGAGTGGTTTAGAATTCACAATGTCATGGGTTGACTTTTTTTTTTTTTTCCATCAGACCGTTTCATACCATTGGTTTGTAAGACAGAGCCTAAAATACCAGAGTGGAGCAATAGTAAGTTCCTATTAAACATGCATTTTCTAGATGTCTCATCCCATTATCTACACCATATTTTGCGTTTATCACTTCTGGCAGTCTTATCCCAGATTTTTAAATTAATAATTTATTTCTGTGATTATTCTGTATCCTTACATTAGCTTTAAACAGACAGGAAAACTAGAAATTTCTAGAGTCAATCTAAAATGGTGTATTTTAGCCTCTCTCCTGGCCTCTGCCTTTCCAGTGTGGAAATCTTTTCCATGTGAAAGGTGTGCTTACTCTCTGGATTCGACAAGTGCCCTTTAGTCTATGAATGTAAGATAAGCTTATTAGAAATTAGCTTTAATTTTTCATTGACTTAATTTCAAGTGAGTTGATAAGATTTTAATGTCAGGCTGTGCTTAAAAATTCTCTCTTTGACAGGAACCTTTAAGGATGGTTCCTGCTGATATAGGGCTAATTTTCAAAAATATGAATTATGAAGTTATATCAAAGATTTCATTGATGTCCTGACATTAATTATGTCTGTGTCTTCCTTAGCAAGTATCTGGGGGGCTCCTGATTTTTATCTGAGTGAGGCTTAGTTGTGTTTGTCCTGTGCCAGATTTTGTATATATTTCACCTTTTGTGAAATCAGTTGGATTTTTGCCACTCCTTCAGTGGGAGTTGGATCAGACCCTCAAACTATAATTAGTAGCTGCAGTAAGGCTACTGCTAAACTTCAGCATGTATGCAAATCATTGCAGTAATAATCTTATAAACACAGAAGATACACAAGTTTGTTTATCTTTGCATTTATTTTTGGGTTTAATTTTGCTTAATAAAGGACAGCTTTTAAATTTCTGAGAGAAGATAGAGCTTGGATGGCATCCTGGGTGATGCTAATTTAATGGGCTCTAAAACATGAGACTTGACGCTAGAGGTACCCAGCCTTTTTCCATTTTAATGTGGAGACATTCTATATATAAGCCTGGCTGTGTGTACAATAGTCACCTATAAATAAATGTGGGTGAGAAGCAGGGAAAAATTATTTGTGCACATTTCAGCAGACTAAATCCTGGCTCTTGACATGCTGGGTGTGAAAGGAGGAAAGGGAAGAGTGCTCAGCCTGCAAGCTAAAATGAGGTGTGTATCTATATTTATATATTTATATAGTGGAGAGAGACTATTTACAAGAGCAGGTAGTGTGACAGGTCAGGGGGGCATGGCTTCACACTGCCAGAGAGCAGGGTTAGATTGGATATCAGAAAAAGTAGAAATATTCTTTATGCTGCCTTCCCTGGGAGGGTGAGGGCCTGGCTGAGGGTGCCCAGAGCAGCTGGGGCTGCCCCTGGATCCCTGGCTGTGCCCAAGGCCAGCTTGGAGCACCCTGGGATAGGGGAAGGTGTCCCTGCCTAGGGTAGGTGGGAATGGGATGAGTTTTAGTGTCCCTTCCAGCCCAAACGATTCCATGATACATTATGTTATTCATGAAAGGGTATGCAGTGACAAATGGTGTAAACATCTTCCTTCCCCTCCCACACCAAGGAGAAAGGGTGGAATTTCAACGTCATTGGCCACAAAAGGCTTTGGTTGTGCCCCAGCTCTTGCCCATCTGTTCTTCACTCGTGGTTTACTTCAGGAGCTTGAACATTTCCAGCAAGAAAACAATCCAGGTTTTCCCAGTTCCTCCTGTTTGCATTCTGATGGGCTGCTTGGATCTTTCCCAGCTTTCTCTTCCCTCCTGGCCTGAAGCTGTTCCCAGCATCTGAGGAATAGGAAAACTCTAAAGACAAATCAGGGCTGTGTAGGGCTTGACTCCTTTTAGCCCCATTTGCTGCAGGTCTTCCCCTGCAAGAAGAGTTCACCCTGGAGAATACCCTAGAGCAAAGGGAACCAGATCATCCTTAATTTTTGCAAACATTTTGACTTACCTAATTTCTTGCGAGGTAGGTCTCTTGCCTCAAAAGCTTTTATTGCATAAATTCCCCGGGTTGGGTGATTCATACCTGGAGATTTCTCTAGATAATTAAAAATAGGGGTAGGATTAGAGCTCCACAGAGGTGCATTAGGCTCTAAGTGTATTACTTGCAGAAAAACAGTTACATTAATGGGTGCATAAATCGCCCTGCACAGATGAGAAAAGGGACAATTTAGAATTTTTCACTGGCTGCAGGGAAGGGCTTATTCTTTATTATTTAGGGCCAGATCATGGAGCTTTCATTTAGACTGTTGGGCTGTTACACTGAGGAGCTGCCCCTCTGAATCCACTGGTGACACATGCTGAGCAAGAGAGGAAAGGCTCCATGACACCAATTTGGAAAAAAAAATCATTGGAAAAAAAGCAGTTGAGAACACCACAGAGTTCATAGATAATGTGAGTGTGGCTGCTGTTCTCTGCTGAGTAGTTTCACTATATAAAAACAAAAATAGCTTATTTGCAGACTAGATGAGCAGCCATCAATTCTTAATGTTTCCATTTAATTTTATGAGAGATCCCTTTATGTTTTCTTCTATCTGCTGCCCTCCCCACACTGATTTTCTCATTCTTCAGCACTCTTAAATGCTGAGCTGTCAGGAATTGTGCTGTGGTGCTTCTGACTGGCTCTGAGTCAAATACTTCAGGGTTTGCCTCAGGTAGGAATAAATGTAAAGATGCAAAAAGTGATAGAAAAGCATCAGGAATTCTTTGTGAACTCTTGCTTGTGCTCTGTGTTTGCCCCTCTGAGCAGCTGATCCACAGCTTGGACAGTTCTTGCTTGTGTTCTTAGTGAATTGTCTTTTAGAGACTGAAGCAGCAGCAGAGTGTCTGCTTAGAAAAGCACATGGACCTAATCTCAAATACAATTTAAATAGAATTTAGAGGGTTAACAGAAGTGTAACAGCAATAAGAGCATCAGGGAAACACAAGAGAATAATGTTAAAGAAAACATGAGTGTGTGACTATAGAAATCATTATCAGAAGTCAATGTGCAAATCAGGAGGTCAGGTCAGGATTCAGGGTGACCTGGGTGGCCTCTGGCTCTGCCCTGGCACCTGGGCTGGGTGGCAGCTGGGGGGTGCTGCCCATGGGCTCCCTGCAGGTGGGTCAGAGAGCAGAGGAGGCTGCCCTTCAGGGAGCAGCCCATCCCAGAGGTCACACCCTCTGAGACACTCCCCGAGCTGTTCCCAGTCAGCTCCCTGCTGGCCCCTGCCCCAGCCAGCCCAGCCTTGCAGCACCAGCTGCAGGGAGCTTGCTCTGGTGTGGGTACCTGCCAGCAGGTACAAACCACCCCTGGGGATCCATCCTGCCACAGACACGAGCCACCAGCACTCCACATCAAAGCCAAGTGTGACTCACCAAACCTCAGGCCTCCACAGCGTTGCCTGCATAAATCCAGTGCCTATTTTTGCATAAAAAGCAGTTCTTCCCAAAGCTATTCAAATGCCAGAAATAAGAGATTATTATGACTTCATGTCATGTTGAAAGACAGGTGGAGGAGAGCACAATGTTTGTGTTCGATTCAAATGTCTGCTGAAATCATTCCTGTCATTCCTAATTGATGTTGCATCTGTCTTTAGATTGGGACTATTGAGGGGAAGAAAAAAAAAAGCTGAAGATCTTATTCAGAGAAATAATTACAGTTATACACTGCTAGATGTAAAATTAAAGTACGTGGGGGGAAGGGAACTACATCCTATAATTTATCAAATTCCTACATCCCTGAAAAATAATTAGATGCTGGGCAGTGTGCAGGCACTGCTGCAGAGGCTACTGTCAGGGGGATCGCAGTGGTCAAAACCAGGCCACTGGTTCTCATTTATTCCATCCATTTTTGCTCTTCTATTGTGTTTGGAGTATTAGTTTCCAACTACCCAGAGACACAGCAGAGAAACAATGGCAGCTTTATTAAGAGCCAGAGACGTAATCCCCAAGCACGAGTGCAATTGCAGAAGCTGGAGAGGGAAAAAAGGGAATTCTGCTTATGTCTGGCTTTCAGGAATTTTACCCTCCAAAGTCCTTCAGCCTGATGTAGTTATGGGCAGCACTAAATCTGCATTACTTTGACAAACTTTCTTGAAGCCACTGAAGATTATTAATGGAAGCTGCCTGTGAAGGAGCTCTTCAACAGATGCCTCACATCCCAGTTGTATGGCCTGGGGGTTTTTTCCCTCTTCTTTTTCTTGTTCCTTTTCCTGATGCTTGTGTGGATGTTGGATTAACCCACCACAGCTTGATTTGTCAATTTGAATACAAGGACTGACTTCATCTGGTCAAACTTGAAACTGCTCCATTTAAGCCAGACACAGTTTTCTATCAAAAGCTTCCCTCTGCCAAAGGGCAAGATTAGATGGAATTTTGGGAAGAAATTGTTCCCTGTGAGGGTGGGGAGGCCCTGGCACAGAGTGCCCAGAGAAGCTGGAAGTGCCCAAGGCCATGTTGGATGGGGCTTGGAGCACCCAGGGACAGTGGAAGGTGTCCCTGCCCATGGCAGGGGTGGGATAAGATGAGCTTTAAGGTCCCTTCCCACCCAAACCATTCTGGAATTCTGGCATTCTCTTCCTCCTCTACCTCTCTCCCTGCTGCTTTCCTTTATCAGGATTATCTGCAGCTCCACACTGGAAGATCCCAACCAAACAGCTTCACCCTTTGGAAGTCTGGGCTGTTACAAAAAGCAGCTGCTTGGCCACTTGGTAGGAAATTGTCCTGGAGGGGCAGGAGTTTGAGCAGCTCTCCTGTGTGGTTGTCCCTTAGAACAGTGTAGTTGTGACTGCTCTGGTGGGCTGAGTTCAGCCCAGTTTGTGTTTTCCACAGTAATTCAGGCCCTTAGGGCTGGTTTTCCTCCCCACCATGACTGCAGAGGAGGTTGGTGTGGGAAAAGGGAGTGAAGGCACTCCTGGGACTGTCAGCTAAATGCCATGTACAGAGCAGTCCAGAGGGAGTCCCACTGGAGAGCAGCCAGTGTTTGCAGAGATCAAATATCCCAAAGCCCTGCTGGGCCCTGGAGAGCTGTGGCTGCTGCTTCACAGACTGAACTAAAGCCACTGCTCTTACCTGGCCTCTGCCTTACTGCAGAAGTGCAGCTCTTTTGCTCATATCCAGCGGATAACTACAATTTCATATAAGTTATGTGGATTTCATTTACAATTCACCCCCAGAACATTGTTTAAAAAGGTCTTGGAAGTGTAATTTTGTACCAGTGTCTGCAATTGTGAACCACAGCCTCGGGCTGGCAGATAATTCCCTGGGATCCAGGCAAGAGAATTTCTGTATAGAACTGCTTCCTGCAGCTTCAAGGACTTCTGATAGCTGTCTTTCTAATTTCTACACCATGCATGTGAAACCAGGACTTTGTTCATAAATTAGGAATCTGTGGTTGTAGCACGAGGTAATACAGAGGTGTGTCAACTTCAGCGGTTTTTGTAGTTCTGGAAATTGAAAACTAATTGCTTATCAGAAATGTTCATCAGCAAGTTCCTAAATAAATATTAAAGTTTTACATTACAGAGTCTTGCTGCTTCACTGACTCTGACTGTAAAGTAGCTGGGAGGGATGGACTCCCCTTTTACATGCTGTCAGGTTAGGGAATTGTAAAATTAAGGTGCTTTTTCCAGCACAATTCCTTAAGACTTGCATGTCCAGATGCAATCTTAACTTCTCATTTATATTTGCAATTCAATACATGTAGGAGCCTTCAAAAATGAAGTCTGCCACGAGAATTAACTTAAAGTAATAAAAAGTAATAAAACCTGATTGCAGCACCATCTCAGTTGCCTTCTGGAAATGCATAAATAAATAAGGGCTGTAATGGGTGGCAGTGGTTTCTGGAAAGTTTCCTTTTCCCCCTTTCCATTTTTGCTACAACAATCAGCTCCACAATGACTCATTGCCTTCGTTAGGAGAGGGAAGACATCCCTCATTACTCATTACCAAAGGAAGGACTTGGCTGCTGCAAGGAACAGCCCTGGCATTCTAATTCAGGTGCCTTCCCCAAGAAAAGAGGCAGTGTCATTCTTCCCCAACTTTGTCAAAAGAGACAAGAAATAATGCTGTTTAATTGTCCCTGTTTATAAATAGCCCATCCACAGTAACAGAGTTGTAATTTTAATGCTGCAATCAGGAGGAAAAATGCACATTTTTCTCTGTTTGTGTCTGACTTTCAGTTCAGGGAGCTCACACTGAGATTCATATATAAATGAACATATATGTGTGTTTATAAATACAAAACACATTTATTTATTTCTTTACAATTTATTGTCTGACTTTTTAATTACAGAGCACTGTGGATGCAATACATAAATGCACACACAAAGCACTTGTTTAAGTAATCCAAGGATATATTTGATTCCAAAGGCAGCAGGGAAGACTATTTAAATTAATTGTTTTTCTTGATTTTACTAATACAAATGTTCCTTGTCTCTTTTCCCAGTCCTTTTTTTCAGATTTATTTACTTGGATATGAAGGAATTGAGCTTGTATTAAGTTTTTACTGTATTTTAATGTGGTTTTTATTAAGCTGTACAGAATGGCCCATGCCTCTTTATAAATAAAGCTAAGATCATGTATTACTAGAAATCACATTTCAAACTGTACTTTTGCCAGACTTGGTTAAGTTTTTCTAGGAAGGGACATTATAATTGTGTGATTAATCTTTAGAAAAGGGAAATTTTGGCTCTGCAGTATTTCTTACTGTGTTAACTTCAGAGATTTATAAAACCAACTTGAAACTGCACTGTAAGTGTGTTTATAATGACTTTTAGCTGATTTAATAATCCTCAAAGTTTGGTGACCGTACAGATCACAGCTCCCCAAATGCAGTGCATTACCTCTGGCATCCAGATGAAGTTCTCAGAGGTGGAGGAAGTTATTGGGATTGTGTTTCTGCAGAGAGCTGCACTAATCCAACCCCTGGGCTGCTAGGATCCCATTGTGCAGTGGGACATGTGTGTGGGTGATAAAGAACATCTCGGGCTGGGGATGGTAAAGAGCATTTTGGGGTTGGGGATGGTAAAGAACATCTCAGGGCTGGAAGCCTGGCTGGGGTGTGTAGGGTACCCCCTGATCTCAGGGCCAGGCTCCTGCTCCCGTGTTCTTAGGAAAATTTCCAGGCCAGTCTCTGATCCATTTCTGCTGTTGTTATCAGTGCTCCTGCCAGGGCCACTCCCTGCAGCTGGCACTGCCCAATGTCCCTCTTAGTTCATGATCCTGCAAACCCATCCAAGGAGCCCGTGATCCTGCAAATAGCCCTAATTGCAGGGATTGGTACCACCTTATCCCAGTGGAGTGAGAGCCTCTCAGACACTGTGTGCAGGATCAGCTCCTTCAATCACTTTTATACGTGACAAGCCATGGCATAAGGTTGTTTTTAAAAGTCACCAGTTTGAACAAAACCAGTTGAAATCATGCCAGAAGCCTTGTGTTAAGTTTCCTGGCTCTGTGCTCCTTTCAGTGTTTCCAAGCTTTGCTTTTCGTAGTAAAAAATATCAAACAAGCAGCCTGGGAAGCCCTGGGAGCTGGATTGGCAGGTTTCAATCCCTATTTAACATGCAAATGCTCAGCCTGTGCTCACACTTGACCACTTGCTGGATCAGAACTCAGTTCATTCACACAGAACTGGGGAGCTCTGGGTGGATGTCAGGTATGTGCACAAAACACAGGGCACAGGGGTTTGAGTCAGGAAGGGAACAGAACACAAAATAGAGCTGAATTCACTTGTGTTCAAAAATCCAAATACTGAACATGTTTTTTCAAAATCCTGGTTTTTCTTTTTATGGTCTTCCAATTCACAACAGGTAAGTAATCAGGCTTCAATCAACTGCCTATTTCCAGACTAGTTATTTGAGCTATTTTGTGACTTTAAAGCAATTCCTGACCTTCATCTCTTGGATGACATGCAGAGTTTCTTTAATGGTGCTGAGGACTGAACAGGCTCCCACTAACACCTGCAGAATTCACTTCTCTGGCATTTTCTTAATTTTCACTTTATTAAGCAGATAAAAGAGGAGCTGTTTCCTTCCCAGACTCCCTCGCTGGCTCTGAGGGACTGTGAGGCATCAGTCCAGCCAAGCATTGCTTTGATCAATGAGCAGAGTAAAAGTTGTGGGAAGCCTAACGTGTGGCTTTGTGTCCTTAGGCATCCACTGTGACAACATCTGCACCCAGGGCCGCTGGGGACCCAACTGCTCCATCTCCTGCAGCTGTGAGAACGGGGGCTCCTGCTCCCCTGAGGATGGGACCTGTGACTGTGCACCAGGATTCAGAGGACCCTTGTGCCAGAGAAGTAAGATTTTCCATAGTGGCACAAGCAAGGAGGTAGAACAGCTCCTTTATGACACCAGACACACAGACCCACAGTTTCTGAGCTGCTTTAGCTCATGACTTCCTAAGGGCAAAAGAGCCTGAAAAATGCTCCTTCATCAAGGAGTCAAGGCTCTCCTGCACTGAGCTGTGCCTTGTGTTTCTTCTTCTGATCTGCACCTGGAGGTCACAGGTGACCTGAAAGGAGGAGCAGCACCTTTACAAAGCACAGCTGGCAGGACACAGATTTGCAGTGAAGTCAGACCTATTAAACAGAGTCAGCCACCACCCATCACATAATGACAAGTGGATGAGCATTGGTATCAAAATAACAAGGCAATGTTTTCTTACATGCCAGAAAAAGAAACACAGCAGCCTGAAATAGCTCCTGTTTGATGCTTTGCTGCTACACATTAAAATGTTACAAGCAGATAAAAATCCTCTCATTTGCTTTATCTGGGAAGCTGCATTTGCCCCATAGGGACTCTAATTCACTGATCCAAACTACACCAACCATCTTCCAGGTAAACAAGAAGTGGGTTTGTCTTTCTTTTCTGCTCAGCATTTCTTCTTCTTCTTCTTCTTCTTCCTGTAAGATATTCTGCATGCCCAGTTCAAATATCCCCTTTGATTTCACCAGTTACACTTGACACTAGAACACACTCATCTCTAAAAATAATTTGTAGCTGACAGTTTTTATTTAAAGCCATTATAAGGATGACCTCTAGCACTGCTGTAGTTAATGGCCTATAAGCATTTCCATTATAAACCCCAATTTCCAGGTGCTTCAGCATATCTGTGTAACTGTAAAACCTCTCTCTGAGGCTAAAATGTGGTGATCAGAGCTTCAGGGAGATGAGGAAGAGAATTTTTTACAAATTTGAAACCTTAAGAGTGCAAAACTTCCCGAAGTTAATAGTTTCTGACCTTTCTGAGATGAAAAAACCAGCTTAGTTCTATGAGCTGTTGGCATGCAGGCTACAAGAGCAAACCTTGTGCCCAGTTTGCAAGCCCAGGAATCAGGCTGCTCCCTGAAGATATTTGCTAAGAATCTAATAGAGAGAAATTTTCTTTCCCACTGGGCTGGCAGCAGAGGGATCCTGTGGATGCTTCTGCTATTGCCTCTGTGAGCACATGGCCTAGGAATCCAGCTTGCTCCCACCTCTTTTCTGAGACTCAGTCTCAAGAATACCTGGTGAAAAGGAGAACTTGCTAAGCTTGTTCAAAATCATCCCCATTTTTCTCTTAGAAATTAATTTAGAAACAGAATTTAGGCTGTACAAGGCAGAGCTGAGGATGATACTGAAGATGATACTCAGCCAACTAGTTCTGTCTGTGTAATCAGGATTACATGAGACACTGGGATGGTTTAGTGCTCTTAAGCCTGCAGAAATGTCTCCAGGAATGATCCAGGTTGTTTTATAGCTACTGCATCATCAACCAACCTGTCAGCTAAGCTCCAGCTGGAAATGTGCAGTGGGGTAAGAGCCTGACACCCTCTGAGAACATACAGTCCAAGGGAAAATTCTCATTTGCTGGAAAAATAGAACAGACATGATTTAGGAACCACTGAGCCAGAACTATAGAACAGAGAAGCACAGGAGTAAAAATAAAAACATATAAAATTATTTTTACTGTCACTTACTGCAATTTAACATTTCTTTGTGTTACCTATTGCAGTGAATGTTTGGACAGTGGCTGCTTTTTCACTCTACATGCTCTTAGAAGCAAAAATCTGCTTTTAGAAGAGACACTGAGCCGTAACCCTGACTCTATACCTGATGTACAAATTCTGTAATAATTTCAATCCAGGTTTTAGGCAAAATAAGCACACAGTCCATGACAAGTTTGCTCAGCTATCTGGTGTGATTACTGATGCAAATCAGGTGATTTTTATGGTGTTATATAACTACCATTAATAGATTCTGTTCATCATTTGGTGGCTGTTGCTCCTGCCATGAGATGTACAAAATGACTGCCCAGCTGAGCATTGCAGCTTTTGGCATAGTGGTTTTGACACAAAATGTTATTTCCTAATATACCTGCTTGCATTTCTGGACTCCATTTCCTTCTGAGTTTCTGTTGTCTGTACCCACGTGCCAGTGTTTCTTCTCCTATCTGTCCTAAAGTCTTTGCAATATGCATTATTAACCATATCTGTTGTGAGGTCTCAAACATCTTAAACTCCTTGTTTTGTCAAAGAGTTCATGTTAGAGAGACTCAAATGAGTATCCTGAGAGAGAGAGGCTGCTGTGGTATTAAATAGCCAAGGACTTCCACGAGGAGGGAGGGTGGGAACGTTTGAACACAGGAGCAGTTTTACCCAGAGCCTGCACTCTGTTAGACATGGAACAACCCAACAGGCTTCATCATTTCAGCTGTCCACAAAATCGTGGTTGATAAATGAAGAAATACTGGTTTGGGATTAAGGCAGACAGAGAATTCTCGAGCTCTCCGTGATGAGAAAACCTTGGAAAACCCGTGACAGCTTGGTTTGTTCTGTTTGCAGTTTGCCCGCCTGGGTTTTACGGACACCACTGCAGCCAGCCGTGTCCCCAGTGCGTGCACAGCAGCGGACCCTGCCACCACGTGTCCGGCCACTGCGACTGCCTGCCGGGCTTCTCGGGGCCCCTCTGCAACCAAGGTACCACCCCGAGCCCCGCCCTGCCCTTTTTCCCTTCTTTCAGCAGTTTAAAGCCCAAGGGAATCTTGACTTCAGAGGGAAAATACGAACAGGTACTCAGTCACCCTCTTGTAAATACGATGTGCTCCTGGTTTCATAAATAAACCAGGTCTGCCACACTGGATTGAAATGACTGTGGGATGAGACACCTGCTGTAAATATATCTGCATCCAATGGCTTCATTTTTCTTGCTGCTCTGCCTGTCCTCACCTGAATGTTGATAGCACCTTCATGGGAACTTTGCAGCAGGACAGGGAGGAACTGCTTAAAGCAAAGGCCATCTGAGGTGAACAATTCCAAACACCCAGTTGTGCACAAAACCTCATTTACACTGTGCAGGACCTGACTGGGAACAGCTAAAACCATGGACACAAGTGCAGGAGACAGGAAAGTTTGCAGTGAGGCAGAGAAGAGAGTTCATTTTCACAGCTGAAGAGGAACTTCAGCTCCCCCAAACACCCATCACCTTTCTGTACCTTTGAAAGCTCCACGTTTAACTCAAGGTTCCATTTTCATCCTAAAAAAACCCACAAAATTACTCAGCCTTCTGCACTCTGCATATTGCAGTGGATATTTTCTACACAGATATTTAAAAGAAGTGATTTGTAGTGGCCACTGCCCCTGTGAAGTCACCATCCCTGCCAAAATTGAACGACACTTTCAATGACTTGCTTTTCAGTAAGCTGGCATTGCAGGCAGCAGTTTCCCAAAATCATTAAACATAGATTAAGTATAACCATGGAGTTTTTCCCTGTGCTGTATAGTCAACTAAACATTACACCAATTAATTTATTAAAATGAACGTATTTCAGTGAATTTGTCCATTTTATGTGAAACGTTAGCCAAATTTCAAAGCATAAGCAGGTCTAATTATCCTCTTAAGAAAACTATTTTATTTTTGCTCAGATGTTCAGCACTTCTGGTTTTACTTTGAAATGTTGATCTATCCAGCAAATTAATCTTAAAATATTCATGTCCTAATTAAAATCAATTTGTGTTGCAGTTTGTCATAATGAGTTAACATGTAGCTTTATTTTGTAGAAAGAAAAATGCTAATTAATTTTCCATTAGGAAAACGTGAATTGAAGATTTCACTTTGGAATTTTCATCTCCTTGTGCCATTGGCAGCAGGAACATTCTTCCACCAGCAGCACGTTCATGTGAGGAGCTGTGTAAGCCCCTAAACTGCACAGGTTGACTCGGTTGTGCCAAGGATTCTGAGCTGCAAACAACTAAACAGCTGTTTTGTGAATATCTTTCACAATCACAGAGCTAGATGGGTTGATAATAACTCGTTATCACTGCTAGAACACACCTGACATCCCACAGGGACTTTGGGAGTCCCACTTCAGAGCTTTTCCAGCTAATTAACATCCCAATCTGTGTCGTACAGTCAGGCTGCTGCTGAAGAAAGCAGCGTTAGGCCTTGTTGTACAGCTCTCTAAAAATGATTGAGACATTTTAAAAGTGCTTGGATCTCACATCTGCACAAGAGTCTCTCTGTCAGTCCACAACTAGCTTGTTTAAATTAGGAAGAACAATGATTTTGTTCCCTCTGTGCTGACATTCCAGAGGGCATCACCCCATTTCCCAGAGACAAGGGGAGCTCCTGTGGAGGGAGCCCCTCCTCAGCTCTGCCTGTGTGCATCAGAGCACCAAAGTGGGACCTGGGCCCTTTGCCAGCAGCTCTGTTGGCATCACAGCTCTTGCCCTGCTCCATCAGTATCCCATGGTGCAGAACAAATCAGCTCCTCTTCTAAGGAAGTCCTTGGAGATTTCCAGGTTTGGTACATACAAACCCCAACCTTCATCGAGGTGGTGTTGCCTATCTCCATCTCCAAGGTGCCATAGAACAGTGCCTGGAACTGGAAGGGAATAATGGGGTGGCCTGTCCATGAGCCTGGGCTGACAGATCAGTTCAGGTTTTGCTGCCTGTGATAGCAGGGCTCTGCTTTCCTTCTCTCTTTGTGTATTCTCTCCATCCTGGCTGTGCATTGTGTTGAGTTTTATCTCTTTTCACTTAGGAACTGTTCTGTTTAGCACACAGTGTGAAAGCCAAACCCAACTTTATCCACTCCTACAGATAAGTCCATAGTCTATAGAAACACAAGCAGAAAACAATACTCTGCTGTAGTAAGAGCAGAGAATGGCATATTATATAAAAGCCAATGAATCACAGCTCAGGATTTCAATCTGTGGCTGATTCACAGTCAGGATAGATTGAGGTCACCTGCAGAGACTACTTTTGAGAAAGTGAGAGAGCCTGTAGAGGTAAAACAGCTGCATAATTCAGGGAAGTGCCTTAATCACTTTTTTGACATCACTATTATTTACCGGGATACAAGTCCAGTTCCATTTGTTACACTCCTTGCAAAGATGGACTGTATGTTTTATCTTGTTTTGAAAATACATCTGTTTTTGTCAGGGAACACAGCCAATAAGAGCCCAGAAATGAAACATTTCATTTGTTACTGAGCAGAGCTTTCCATCAACTTTAACGTTAAAGATTTCCAATAATTTGGTGGGAGGTTGAAGATCTACATGTCTATTAGTTTCCTGTCACTGTGCTTAGGATGTGAGAAGATGACTCTGGAAAAAAAATCGAGTTTCTTTTCTTCCACCTTCACTTTGGTGGGCACACAGGGAGTGGTGCCGATATTGTTAGGATGCAGCACATCTGTTAAATAGCTCTCAGTCAAACAGATATATAACATATATAAATATATATATATAAAGTAAATCCTTGGAAACCAGATCAGTCCCAGCCTGAATTCTCCTAAATTTTTCTCTCTCCTAATGATCCCTCTTCTCTGTTTTGTCTCTCCCCTTGTCATCCTTCCATACTGCCCTTCAATAATTGCAATCTTCTGACTACATTAGCTTCATTTTCCAGCAGAAAAATGGATTTTGGTATGACTTTTCCCTATTGTTTTTACTCCTGGGAGGCAAGCAAAATGGGCTCGAATACTTTCTGCCTTTTCCTGCTTTCCAGAGGAACGTTCCTTCATCAAAGAACAAACTGTCGTAATTAATGTTATCTGTAATTGCTAAATGTCGAGTCCTGTGATTTGCTGCCGTTCCTTTTGAAGAGGCTGCAGTAAACTGCCTTGTGCTTCCAGTGTGTCCCAGTGGGAAATTCGGGCAGGACTGTGCCCAGGTGTGCCAGTGCACGGAGAACGGCACCTGCAACCCCATCGACGGCTCCTGCCAGTGCTTCCCGGGCTGGATCGGCACCGACTGCTCCCAGAGTAAGCAAGGGCTCAGCTCCCCTGCCCTGCCTTCCAACAGCATCTCTCTCTGTTTGGTTAACTGCTGAAAGTTGAAGATACATTCTGGGGAAATCCCTGTTGTATCACAGCCAGTGCCTTATTCTCTTTAAAGCTGGTTTCCTTTAATTAATCTAAGTTAGCTTCGGATTGAATTAGTTTCTGCATTTGGAATTTGCAGAAGCCCTGACTGGCTTTTATTCCAGGAAAGGGAGGTCACAAGCTCTTATCAGAAAAGAAAGCTCCATGCTCCCTTTTAATTTCTAGCTGGATTTCTTCTTCTTCTTTCTTTTTTTTTCTTTTTTTTTTTAAATCATTTTCTTTCAGCTATTACATTTAGACATTATTAACCAGTAAATGTTTTCATGTACCAAATCCCTAGAACTGAGAAATTAGGCAGCTGAAATATTTCTATTAAATGTAATTTAATTGTAAAAGTCAATATGGCCTTGTAGGGATGAAGGATTTCTTTCTGAAAATTGCCCAGGTAGAAGATTGGCATTTGCTGATCCCAAAGTGTCATTTCCTGAGAGCATCCCTTAATTGAAGCTAGATCAGAGAGGGAGGCAATATCCGATCATTCAGAAATGTTACTTCATATTCAGGATACAACTAGCATATTAGACAGCATTCCAGAGTAAAACATATTAAACTCCAAGTGATAAAGCAGGAATCGGATAAAAACAGACGGCTGTAATTTTGCTTTTATTGTGTGTCTTCCACAGGCCAAATATTGCTGTCAGTCAAAACCAGCAGAAAAAAAAAAGAAAAAAAAAAAGATAGAAAGCTGCACCTATTCCTCATTATATTTAGCCATCTAATTGGGAAATGTCTGTTAGTGTCTGTTAACCTTGAAAAAAGCTGGTTTTCCCGTGGGATGAGGCAGGCCCAGGTGGGGAGGCAGGAGCTGGCTGGGACACGCTGAGCTCTGGAGGAGCAGAGGGGCCGTGGCTCTTTGCTCAGCCATTCCTTGCACCAAGGGAGCCTCCCCCAAGGTGACCCCATCCCTCTGCACTCCCTGGGCACCTGGCCTCCCCTCCAGGCTGTTTCCAGCCCTGCACTCCCAGTAACCTGGAGTGACCTGCACTTGGAGCTGCTCAGGAGATAATTTTAGCTCCAACTCCAGAGCCAGTTCTGGATTCACTAACAGCCCCTGCAGCTCTGCCTTAGAAAGGCATTGGGAAGGTATTTCTGGTTGCTTATAGCACAAACACTTCAGGCCAAATCCTGCTCAGCTTTAGATTGTGTGAGTCCAGTGACCTTTTGTTTGATTTACGTCATGGCAGGGTTTTTTTGGCCATTCATTCTGGCTTTAGAGGTGTCTGTCAAATGCCAGAAACTTCCATTTATCATCCATGGAGCCATTGGCATCCATGGAAATAGGCCTGGTGTCTGTACTTTCAGATTTCCTGGGAACCATGCCTTATTAATTCATGTCTTTAGCAGGAAGCAATAGAAAGTGCTTTTTAGAGCAAAAATATAGTTGTTATATTGAAGGGCTATCATAATTTTGGATCTTTTAGTCTGGCACTAATAACTGTAACTTACTGCATTCATTTTTGGAGGGAGGCTTAAAATAACTTTTTTTAATGTATTAATATTGTACTTGTTGAAATATAAAATAGACTCGGAGATTTTAATTTAATATTAGCCCACAACAACAAAAGCAATCTGAATTTGTGGATGGGAATTCATACAGGAAGAAGTTTTCTTTACATTTTTACATGATTGGAGTAGCACTCTGTGCTTCAAATGAATGTGGTAATTTTAGTGGTTGATTGCATAGCAAAGTAAACCTGAATAGCTGGGCTTTATTATGCAAGAATTCCAGCATGTCAAAAAGAAAATTAAATTACCTCCATATCTTGCAACCCTGCCTAAATTGTCCTCACAGATTCTGCCAGTGAGGCAGGGAGAGTGGCCACAGCACGGAGCAGGGTCGTGTCAGGGCTCACTGGTGCCTGCAGCCAGGACCTGCTCCTGCCTCCTGCCCTACCCAGGAGATATCACAGAATCCTGCAATGGGACATTGAAGCCCAGCCCAGCCCAGCCCAGCCCTGCCATGGCAGGGACACCTTCCCCCATCCCAGGCTGCTCCAAGCCCCAGTATCCAACCTGGCCTTGGGCACTGCCAGGGATAGCCCCAGCTTCTCTGGGCACCCTGTGCCAGGGCCTGCCCACCCTCACAGGAAGGAATTTCATCCCAATATCCCACCTATCCCTGCCCTCTGGCAGTGGAAGCCATTCCTTTTATCCTGTTCCTCCATCCCTTGTCCCCAGTTCCTCTCCAGCTCTCCTGGAGCCCCTTTAGACACTGGAAGGGCTCTGTGCTCTCCCTGGAGCCTTCCCTTCTCCAAACTGAACATTCCCAGCTCTCCCAGCCTGCCTCCAGGGCAGAGGGGCTCCAGCCCTCAGATCATCTCCGTGGCCTCCTCTGGACCTGCTCCAGCAGCTCCAAATCCTTCTGCTGTTGTTCCCCAGGGCTGGAGGGCAGCTCTGCAGGTGGGGACTCACCTGAATGGGGCAGAGGGGCAGAATCCCGTCCATCGACCTGCTGGGAGAAATCCCTTTGCCAGGGAGAGCTTACAGGGTGGCACCAGGGTTTGGAGAGCAGTTGGTGGTGTGGAAGGACCAGCCACTGTCCAGGAAGGACTGGTCACTGGCCAGGAAGGACTGGTCACTGGCCAGGAGTCAGTGCCAAGCCCAGCAGTGCGAGGTTCTGCCTTTGCTGATGTCTCACAGAATCTCCCTTTATTGTTGCTCCTCCACAGCACTAACACAGTGTCATTGCTTTCTTTTTTATCAGCTGACCAGTGTTTTTTACTTTCATAGCTTGTCCCACTGGGTTTTGGGGCCCTGATTGCTTTCATTCATGCAACTGCCACAACGGAGCCCTGTGCAGCCCCTACGATGGAGAATGTAGATGTACCCACGGCTGGACGGGGCTCTACTGCACTCAGCGTAAGCCTTTCAGAGACAGGGAATCTGTCAAAGTATGTGCTGCTACCTCGTGTCCCTTCCAAGTATTGCAGTTTTCCCTGGAAAAACACCTGCTCCTTACTCCTGATAACCTCACATCACCCCTAAGAAAATAGTCCTGGAGCTTTCCAAGGTTTTTTATGCCTTTGGTGCTCAGTAAAGGAGGGGGAAATAATTTAGATTCTTGATTCATTGTTAGAATTTGCACAGTCAGTGTCCCTGCTTGTTAATGCCCCAGTATTTGTGGTCTGATTTAGGAAAATGCTAGAGATTTCTCACCCTGGTGCCAAATTACCAGTATGAAAGAGGAGGTCCAGTTTGGTGAGCCTTTTAAGAAGGTTCTTTCACTTGCAAATAATTGATTGATCCCTGGTCTTCCAGAGAGCTTCTGTTTAGCATTTTCTTTCACTTCTTGAAAATGTAGTTTGTATAGAAGGGTCAAGTTTTCATTCTTCTGAGACACTTAAGAGGCAATTCTATAAAGATGAGAAACATTACTTCAAGAAAATTGGCTGTCACAGTATCTCTGCATTTAGACCATCAAATAAATGTCATTAAATATACAGAGGCTGAAAATCCTTAGATTTATAAGCCCACATACTCTCTGCTGAGAACACATCTGAGTTTGGCTTTCAGCTTATTTCCTACTCTTTCCTTGTTCTGATTGCTGAAAGGTTGCCCAGCTGCTTTTTATGGAAAGAACTGTGCCAATGTGTGCCAGTGCCAGAACGGAGCCGACTGTGACCACATCACCGGGCAGTGCACGTGCAGGACGGGATTTACAGGCAAACAGTGTGAGCAGAGTGAGTACCAGTGACCTCAGTGCTCTCTCCAGAGAGGGGCTGAGTTCAGAATCCTTGCACAAACAGGCTCTTAAATGAGCTGTGGATGTCAGCAGGACAATGACCCCCTGCACTTTGTATAATCCATAGGGAGGAGAGGACACCTCTGGAAAACCGGGCAGCCTAAGCAGAAAGAAATTCAGTGAATCTCTGCAAATTGGGCCTTTCATTCCCAGGCTAAAGTTAGGTGGGAGAAAGCAAATCCCTGCACTCAGTGCTGACTGGATGGGGCCTTCCCAAACAGCTTGTACCTGATTAATGCACATGCAGCCCTAAAGCTGCCTCAGGGCCTGTTAATGCTGCTGAGAGCAGCAGCCCCAGATTTCCCAATGCATGAAGACAGAAGGGTTAAAAGGAATCGTCCTTTCTGCTCTCTGCTTTCCAAAGAATATTGGGGATATGGGGCTTTCCCACAGAAATAAGGATGAAGAGTGGACCAAATAAAGATTCATCTTTACAGTGAAAGCAGATCAAGGGAAACAAGGTTGCTTGTCATTTTGGTTAGGGTCTGTGTTTAGCCTGAGCAGTGAGTGTTTCCCAATGAACCTCAATTCCCTTGCAAGGGATCTGGAATGTCTTACTGGGATTGTTGTCCATGTCCCACTGGAATATTTAGCAGGCTGTGCCAAATGTCTTCTTTAAAGAACATGGAATGAGGGTCCAGGAAACTGGATCTGCTGTAACTGGATAATTACTGGTTTGTCCAGTGCAGTAATTCACAAGGAAATTCTCACACACTAGGATTTGTGAAATCCACCTCATCTGCCCAAGGCATTAATTCCAAAGAGTTCCCTCCCTCTTTTTTGGTAGTAAGGTAATTCAGTAACATTCCTCCCAGATTTGCAAGGGAAGACTTTTTAACAGTAGCTTGCTACATGGATCTTTTTTGAAGTATTTGTGTGTGTAACTTAATTCATGAGTATGTTTTTGCACAGACTTGCATTCAGCAAAGTGAATATCTCAGGGCCAAGTTTGTGTGCTCATGGGGAATTGCACATGGCACCACTGTAACTCTGTAAGTGGCCAACTTTCTGGAATTTGGGGACACTCTTCATTGCTGCCAAAATCAAAATAGGAAACTAAAGAATCCCACAAAGAACTGCACAATAGCAGATTTTATACAAGGAGCTGCTTTTTGATTTGACCTCTGTATAAAGCCTGAGGCTTTCTTTTCTATCCAAACTACCAATGTATTTATTTACTTGTTTTTCTACTGTTTAATCTAAAAGAATCTCTCCATTAAGGCTCCTTCCTTCTCCAAATCCTGCTGAATGGGCAGTCATACTGCATTGCAGATGAAATGCTTAATTGCAGGCATCATTTCTGTGGTGCAGTCCCAAAATTTAGGCCTTATTCATTTTAAGTAAGCTGCAGGCTAATAAAAGAATGAGCATTAATTGTAATGATTTTATTCTTTTTCTTTGTTTGAGTACCAACAGATTAAAGATACAATTTTAATACACACTGCAGATCAATAAACAGATACTGACTGTGGTTTGCTTCTTAATATCAAATTTTGGCTACCAGAACTACTTTGAGACTGACACTGGGGAGGTGTTGTCATGCAATGAAAAGCATTTGCAGTGACACAAAAGGAGTTACATCTTGAACAGTACATTCCATAGGATCATAGCAAAGGTGCCTGTTTTCAGTAATGCAGCTTCTCCATGGAAATAAGTGGGATGTGACAGACATTGTTTCTTTCAATTTATTCTTGAATAGTGCCTCCAGAAGTACAGTAAGCTGCCTACAGATTTATTGTTACAGCCCATCATGGTAATTGTATGAATAAAATTCTCAGCTGGACATTCAATCATTTTGTCTTTGAATGAAACACAAAGACAGGATAGAAATTCCTCCTGTTTTAGGAATCCTGACACCGATGCAGAGCAAGTCAAACCATTCAGATGCTCAGTTCTGAAATTCCACCTGCCATGTTCTATTCACCTCCTGGCACTGGTAGGGATGAGTAGGAAAGCATATGGGGTTTGTTTGGTAAAGGCTGTTGGGTTCATATAAAACTTTTCTTTGCAACTCTCCCCATGAAAAAATACAGGTAGGTTGGTGAAGAATGCTGAGCTCTGTTGTTTACAGCTTCTGAGCTCAAGTTCTGTTAAACTCTGAACATTTGTAACACACATCGAGTGTTCTAAAGCCTTTGTACCTATCATTGATTTTATTCTATGAATTTGCCAGAAAGTTACAGCTTAATAAGTAACAAACTGCACATGGAATACATTTAGCTTCTGCTTTAGACTAATAATAATTTCACATTAGGGTGGTATCCTAGAGATCCTAAAACCAGGGAGACTTCTGTATGGAATTTCCCATGGCAAGTGTTGTGCCCATTCCCAAAACTAGTAGCATTCTCTCCAATGTTTTTCTTTGGCTCCCCAGAGTGCTCTCCAGGAACATTTGGTTATGGTTGCAAACAATTGTGTGAGTGCATGAACAATGCAACGTGTGACCACGTCACAGGCACTTGTTACTGCAGTCCAGGCTTCAAAGGAATCCGATGTGATCAAGGTACAGTGGAATTCTCTCTATAAAATCCCTCTCTCCCCCTCTCTCTCTCTCTCTCCCCCTCTCCAATGATGTACTTGCCTGTAAAAAACAGTGTTTCAAAAATGAAATGCACGATTCAATTTACAGTGTGTTATGAATTACTTTTAACAGCGGCTCTTATGATGGAAGAATTAAACCCCTATACTAAAATTAGCCCTGCTCTTGGATCAGAGAGGCACTCAGTGGGAGCAATCATTGGAATTATTATTCTCCTTCTAATTATTATGGTCTTGCTGGCACTCTTTGTGTGGTATCGACGGAAACAGAAGGAGAAGGGCCATGACATGCCAAGTGTATCTTACACTCCAGCCATGAGGATGACTAATACAGATTACTCACTTTCTGGTAAGGGTCTTTTTATGTTAATCAAATCCAGACTCATATTCCTGTCTGTTGGGGAAATACAAGTTTCTGTGATGTGTAACGTGTGTTATTGAGCCTCAAAAACAATGACACTTCCATTCTTCCTCAGAGTACTGTGATCTTTAAACACATAAATGGGGCAGGAAAGTAAATATAAAACTGATTTAAGCTGCTTTCTGTGTGGAAGTTGACATGGGATATACCTAGGCAGGAAATATGCTGCATGGACTTTTGAGTCATGTGCATTCCTGTTGTGGTGCAGAGATGTTTCCCTTTGTGAAACCTTGGGAAGCCTTTTTTTCTTTGAGAAGTGGGATTGGCTGGGTCAGTCATGAGGTTTTGGGTTTGTCTGTGTTGCAGTTTGTCATTTGAGGTGTCAATTTGTTGTCACGCTCTGCTGTGTGCAGACCAGTCCTCGTCACGTAGACAGCTGGTGGGAATTGTCTTCCCAGGGGAAGCAGGAGAGAGGAAGAGGAAAGCTCTTCAGGATCAAAGCATTCCTCCTTCTTTCTATCCTCAGCTACTGCTGTGGAGGACAGCTTTACTTGACAGATTGTCTACATTTTGGATTGTACATTCTCCTTTTCAACGCTGTCACTCTTATTCATTCCTCTCTGGCCAATACCAGGGACGATGCCAGGCAGGAGATGGCTTTATTGCCTTCTGGTTTCTCCACTGTCTCACTGGGGATCTCCCTGGGGTTTACTGCCCTCTGGCTTCTTTTCAAGTGGCTGAAACTTCAAGTAAATACAAGCCCCTGGGGCAGGTGGGGGCAGCTCTGCTTCCCTGGGCCTGCTGTGCTTTCTGCAAGGCCCCTTTGGCTTCTCTGCTGTCTCAGGGTGGCACAGCTGGAAGCTTTTTGTGGACTTCCTTGCCAAGGATGTGCCTGGAAGGAGCCTCTCCCATTAAGCTAATGAGAGTAATGCCTGGCTACACCTGGAGCTTAATCACAGAGCTTCTTATGGCACAGTGACTTCAGTCCTCGTGCCAGGGGCATTTTCCTGCCATGGTGTGTCCCACATCATGGGCTCTCTGCTGAACACCATTGACTAGATTCATATCTACACCACTCAGTAGAGCATTCCTTCTTCTGATAGCTACAAATGGGGGGAGAAATTATCATGGATTTCCTTTCATTCCTCCTTATTTTTGAATTTTGGCTTTGCTGGCTCTTGTTTAAGCTGCCCGTTTAGTTAAGAAACAGATGTTCTTCACATTCCTCTCAGGTGCAGCCACCTTCCCAGAGCTCCTGGTGTCATATGATACTTAAGTACACGAGGAACAAAATATTTGGAGATGGCTGAATTCCCAGATACATCCGAAGTGGCTGAGGGATCACATCCCTTGTCTGCACTGAACCTGGGATGTCCTTTGGTCCTTGGGCTGGGAGTTTAGTTCTGGCCCTTGTGGCATTGCTGCTCTGTGTCAGGTCAGTCTGTAAAAACCCTGAATACCAGGTCCTTACAAACCCAGACAGCACCAGGTCAGGGGGGTTTCATGGACATCTCCAGAAAGAAATTGGGTAATGGTTCTTTCCTTTTTATCTCAGTGATGGGGATGCAGAGACCAGGCCTTGCCTTTCCTCTTACTTTGTGCAGTTCTAGCAATAGAAATTCTATCACTCAGGAAGCTGCAGCAGAGTGGGGTCAGGCATCTCCTTCTGGAAGTCACAAGGACAGACAGTTTTCTTCCTCCCTCCCCTTGGAAAACTCTACCATCTGAGCTTGCAGAGGAAGATTAAGAAGACAGAAACATACTGCTCCATCTTTAGCTCATTAAAAATTGCCTGCAGGTACCAGCATTGTTTCAAGCTTTGGGTTTTGCCCTTTTTAGAAGGGCATTTACAAATTCTAGACAAGAGCTTCTGAAAACTCCCTGCCAAATCCTGACTGTCCTCCAGTGCATTCTCCTACCGAGACTTGCAGTAACTGCCCCAACTTCGGCCTTACCGATGCTGCTTCTCTTCCATAGAGCAGAGAGGCAGGAAAAGGTGCTGATGTGCACCTTCCTCAGCAGAAAGTGGCGAGGTGGACACTGGGACAAGCTCACAGAGAAGGAATATGTGGCTGGAAAGAAACACATGTGTGTCTGAGGGCAGGTGTGAAACGTGTGTTACAGAGGATGCTGAGGACAGCAGCAATGCTGCACAGAGGAAACAGGGATTCCAACCTTCACCTGCAGGTTTGCTTGGGGATTAAGGGCAGAATACCATGTAGATGTACTTGTCCAATGGATGTAATCCCATGTAAACCCATGTACTTTGGTAGGAATCCCACCTGGATGGCTGCAGCATCCAGCCCTCTGTGAGTTGTAACATTATGGCTCTCCTGAATCGCCGGCTGGTATTTTGCCTGTTTACTCTTATTTGGGTATTGGTGGCGTTGTTTCTGAATAGAGTCACATACACAGATCCCTAGCTCCTGGAGGCAGTAATTTCTTCCAGCACATTTATTTCTGGAGGATGTTTTTGGTGTCTATGTCCTCAGCTCTTGTGAGGCTGATAATCCAATGTATGTGTGAGGGAGATTATGAGGAAGGGGAGCCCCCGGGCAGCCCTTGCACTCTTCTGCATTTGTGGATGAAGGATGTGGCAGCAAAACACACACTTTTCCCAGCAGCCAGAGGAGAAGAAAACCACCTGTGCTGCAAGGGCTTATCCACAGCACATGGATCGAAGAGCAAACTTTCCCAAGTAAGCCTGAAATCAAAATGGTACTCCCCAGCATGAAAGCAGTGCACTCCAAAAAAGACTGTAAAGTGCAGGTTGTTTAGTTCAAGGAGATGGGGACAGAAGGGAAAACTATGTGGTACTGCTGGAGAGCAGCAGAGATTTCTTAGTGGGACTTTCACAAAGACTTGGCTATGAGCTGAAGTGATGTTTGAGGTCTTATCAAGGTCTTAGCAAACTTTCTGGTATGGGTGAATCCTCTGCTGAGAGCCAAGAGCTAAGCAAAGCTTGACAGAAATAAAGCATCATGGATCCTCAAGATCCTAGACAAGACACTTCCAGAAATGATCTGCAGATGATGGGTGGTGGGAGGTGGCAGAGTGAACCCTCCTGTTTGGAGCCTTCAGTCATCTCAGTGACATTGTGTGGGCAGAGAAGACCCACACAGAGAGAAGGAAGCAGTTCCATTTAGCAGTTGAGAAGTCTGGGTTTGTATTTACTGCAGAGTGCTCACTTATTCCCTTTTTTGTGGCTGGGCTGGTGCCCAGTTTCCACAATACTATCCTGCAGGATGGGGACTGATGCTCTCTGTGGCACTCCACAGCCCAGGCTCAGAGCAAGAGCTCAGTCTAATTCCCTTTCCTTTAGGCATTTAAGTCTTTCCTTACTGTTCAGACCAGAATAAAATTCTCACCTTTGGAAAGAGATATTTTTTGTGGGTTGGGGCTTTTTTTTGTTGGTTTTTTTTTAAACAGGGATAGCATTAGATTTGAATTTGATGTATTTCCAGCCAGCAGTTACAAGAGCTTCATGAATAAATGTGTAGAAAATGGACTGTGCTATCAAGGTAAATCAGCCTGGGTGGCTACTTAAGTATCGACCAAAGGGAACCGTGTAGAAGGAGTAATTCTGAGTTCAGGGTGCTGCGTGCAAGGGGGGGGAAGAAAAGCATTTGGGGGGATGTGAAGCTCAAGGTCATTAATTCAACATTGTGCTAAGTAGAGGAGCACTCTGGTAGAGTTTTATTTCAGCTCATTTTGGGTGCAGAAAACAAGCTCCAGCCAGCTGAGCTGGTGAGAGCTCACATCGTCTCAGGTGGCTCTGGGGACATTGGTGCACACCTGAAACTCCACAGCAGAGCCAGAGGGTCCTGGCTCTTCCTTCCAGCTGGTCCTTGCCCACAGCCAGTGGATAAGGGAAGGGGAAGGCAGAGCTGACTCCACCAACACTTTCACAGCAGAAAAACACAGATCCAAGTGTCTGTGTTTAACTGGGACCATGGGCTGTGAGGAGGGAGGATGGGCCCTTGAGCCAAGCCCCTGAGCAGGCTCAAGGCTCTGTGAGAGCAGCTGTGTTGGTGGGGAGCACACACTGCCATGAGGGGTGGGTTCCAGCCCCAGTTCCCACTGGCAGACCCCAAGAGAGATGTGTTTCCTGTTGGTTTGATTGTAAATGTCACAGAGCTGTAGCTGGGGGAGATGGCAGAGCCCCACCAGCCTGGCTGACAGATGTTCAATGCAAAGACTTCAGCTCTGGAATCACATCCTGATCTGAGATAATTTGTTAGCAGAAGCTCTGGAAAACAGCTGGGACTCAAAGGCTCTGCACTTACCACAAAATAAATCTGACCTCGAAAATCCCTTTGCATGTTTCAGCAGAAAAGAAGTGCTGGGTCAGAGCTGCACATGCAGGGGCAGCTTCCCCTGAGGCACAGCCCTTATGTAAGAGACACCCTGCAGATAAACCCACTTCTTGGAAACAGGATATTCTGCAGTAAATTAAGCTCAATCTAGATCTCCACAAGATGTCAGCAAAGCAAAGTGCATGTGCAGAGTGAGACGAACACAGAGGGCAAGGAGAGGAGGGTGATGGTGGCTGGGGACCCCAGTGCCAGCCAGGTGCCTGTCCTTCCTCACCCAATGCTGCCAGCCTTCAGGAAAGGTGGTGATGGGCTCCAGCAGCCACCCCAGCACTTCCTTACCCTTTGACATGAAGGTGCTCCCCACAACCAACCTCTCTGCCTGCAGTTTGAGCCCATGCTTTATTAAAGCCCCTTCATTTGCTCCTTACAGGGCCTCATTGTTTAAATGATGCTGCTCCCATCGAAATTTTCCATCCCTTCTCCTTTGGTACTTAGAAATATGTGTGCATTTGTTATGCAGCTGGAACCAGATTGGGATTGATGTTTTCATTAGAACTGCCAGTATAAATATGATGCCTTTCTTGGTAAATTATTCTGTTTGGTAAACATGTTTATAACTTAAATTGAGGAAATAGATAAAATGTCTCTGAGCATAAAATGTAACTGCCCAGGTTTGCCTTTCAGGGCTCCAGCTTCGGTTTTTCAAAAGCCTTTGCATGTAATGTAAAACATTTTGGACTCCTCGGTACAGTTACAGCACCTTGATTTCTAACATTACTCCTGGTTTGCAACAAAAAGGTTTCATTTGTTTCAACTGCAAGACTGCTCAGGGGCTCTTCCACAGATTAAACTAAGGAGGCAGCTGTGTTGCAGCCCATGCATTTCCCAAGTTTTGCCTCCCTCCCCTCACCTGCAAAGCAGCTGGGCTGTCAGGAATGACTTTATTAACATCTTCAAGATAACACTGTGTTATTTAAATATTTTGCTTTTTTCTCTTATGTTTAATGCTAATAGTCAAGAGCTTCACACCGTAATGCAGGATAGATTTCATCAGCAGGTGTTTTAGAACACCCAGTACTCCAACAAAGATTTCTAAACTAGATTGTCTCTACCATGTTTTCAGTTTCTTAAGAACTGTTATGGCTTCCAAAGTATTTTGTGATGACTTGTTTTCTTCCCAGATATATCCCAAGGTAGCAGCAGTGTTCATTGTTTTTCCAATCCAAGCTACCACACTCTCTCTTGTGGGGTGACTTCACGCTTCTTTCCCAGTAATCTGGATGGAAACAGCTCCTGTAAGGTAGATATTACCCCACCCCACTGTAGCAATGTTCTTATCAGTTCAAGGAAATCAACCACAGCAATGTCTCTCGGGCCCTGTTGTCTGCCAGCATTATTTCAAACTCCAGGGTAGCATTCCTGATGTCCCAGACACTGAAAGCTTGGCTTTCCTCCCCCTGGATCTTCCCAGTCTCTGGGAATAGGAACTGGAGTCTCATGCCTGTCTGGGTCAGCAAGGCTTGGTGTCTTAGCAACTCTGAGGTATGTTTGCTTCTCAGAGGAGATAAATAACTCAATAAATATAATTATCCATTAACACAACACCAGTAAATCAATGAAGCATTAATCAGTAATCTCACTTTGCTCTTTCACTGTTTCCCACATCAGACACACGAATTCCCTGCTGACACAGACAAGCACAAATATGTAAGAAGGTACCTGGGGTGCTCTTGAGGACTGTCCTGACTCATCCAGGGACATTCTGGAAGCTCTGCTGTCACTCCTGGCTCTCCAGCAGAGCTATTCCAACCCTATCACTGGAACATCCAGGAGCACCTTCCTTAGAGTTTGTTGCAATTGATTCCCTCAGACCATTCATGAACGACACTGTGACTCAATTCAGCACTGTAGCAGTAAATTTAGATATGGCAAATAGTAAAACAGCTCTTCCTTTGGAAACTTAATAAGCCCAGGTGGGGCAAAGCAGAGGGAGCAGGTGAAAAAGGAAATGCAATTGATTTCATCAAGGTTGTCAGCTTTAAAAATGATGGTATTTCAGGCTGTGTCACCTTAATCCAAATGTAACTATTCACTGGAATGCCATACGAACAAGATTAATGCAAAAAAGACAGTATTGTACAGGACAGGCAAAAATATCTCTACATGTGCTCCTGTAAGTAGTTTCTTGGTTGTTAAAAGAAAATCTCATTAAAATGTAATAAAAAGGCTGGCTCCAGAGATTACTCAGAGAAATGTTTAGACAGATGTGTAAATATGTTTTTTGATGTAGATGGTCCCCTTGCATCAGGAATTTTTGCTCCCCAAATTGAAAGTGCAAATGCCCATAATGTCAAATTTAGGATGAGGGTCCATCTGGACCACTAATCCTTTTGCAGAAATTTAAATGAATTCAGCAAAGGTCAAAGCCAGCACCTATCCTGGATTCCCAGCCTGCAGTGCCATCTTCTCACATAACTACTTCAAAAATGAAGCTGCTGGAAAGGTTTAATCCCCAAGTGTTGCTTTGGGACTCGTCTGGAAGCTGCTCCCCCTGCTGCACCTCTGGCCATTGCAGTCAGTCAGGTTGTCCTGATAATCACTGAAAGACCAATAGAACTGGTATTTTCAGGGTATTTATCAAAATATATGGCCTGATATTTCCTTTGGATCTCCCAGCATCTCACTTATTAATGAGAATGCTTTGCAGTGCTGAATAGCTGAGGATGGCCAAAAATACACTTTGTCTGTCTGCAGCTCTGCAGCCAAGTAAGACAAAGGAGCATATAAAGCCCTAATAGCTGCCTTAACGAGTTCATTTCCAAATCAGTTTCCCTGGTGCCATTCTCACTTTCTGCAGAGAAATGTGCACAAGTTGTACTTGGAGGATTCATTTCTTTATAGTGCCAGCTGGGGTCACAAAGGAACCGGCACAGATGCAAAATGAAAAAAAAAAAATGGCAGAGCAATCTCTGAAGTGCTGAGGCAGAGCCCGGGCTGTGTTTCCCTCCCTGTGCTCCAGGGAGATCAGGCCTGGAGGCGCTGGGCTGGAGCCATTCCTCTCTCAGAGCCTGGGCAAAGCACAAAGGCAGCACAGCTGGGAGCCCTGCTCCAGTTTGGGGAGGGTTGAGCGGAGTTTTCTCTCCTGTGCTTCCCTGCCTTCTCTCTTTTTGTGTCTTTTGCCTTTTCTCCCCTCTTTCCTTGGTGATCTCTCCACTCTCTTTTTTTTTCCTCATGTCCCTTTTCCTGTTCTCTTTTCTCCCCCAGCTCTACACACATTAATTCCTATTTCCTTCCTGCTCTCCTCTCCCATCCCTCTCCCCTCTCCAGGATCCCTGGCTGGGGGCTCCTGGTCCCTGCTGCAGTTCCAGAGGGTGGCACCTCTGGGGGGAAGGAGGTGGTGAGGCTTTAGCAGGAGCTAAAGGGCCCAGCACTGCACTGGGGACAGTTTGTGACATGTCTGCACGGGATGGGAGCAGGGCCAGGCTCCAGCAGGGGGAAGGATCTCTCCTCCTCATTCCCCCTCTGCCAGACACACCTTTGGCCACTGCTCAGGTGCTGAAGGTGAGCCACGAGCTGAGAGAGACAAGCCCCAGTGGAGGCATTAAAGCCTCCCCAGGGTGTTTGGGGCTGGGTGGTTGTGCCAGAGGAGCACAGACTGGAACACAGGCAGGAGGAAAACAAGTGGGAGGATGAGGGGGAGCCTACGAGAAGAGACTGAAAAAAGGCTTGGCTGCTTTTATCTGGCAAAATGAATGCTGAGGGGGAGCATGATTGCCATCTATAAATACAGCAAGGTAAACACGAGGAGGGAGGAGAGCTATTTAAGTGAGATGACAGAGCTGGCTCGAGAACAAATGAGGAAGAACTGGCCATGAATGCATCGAAGCTGGAAATTAGATTTTTACCACGAGATCAGTAAGATTTTGGAATAGCTTTCCAGGAAGACTAATGGGACAAAGAAATCTGATTACTGTTAAAATGGAGCTTGATCAGCTTGCTGAGGGATTATGTGCCCTGGTGTTTGCAGTAAAAGGCAGCTGGACACAGGGACTGGGGCATCCAAGCCCTTCCAGTGCTGTCCCCAAGCCTGTGCCAGCAGGAGCTTGTAGGGCTGAGCTTCATCTCTGTGCAAGGTTCCCAAGAATGGATCTGCAGCTCTGAGGTTCAGGAGGAGGCTCCAGCATCTCACACAGGCTTTGAACTCCTGCACTTTGCCACAAGTAACTGCTCTTCCCACGGGAGAGAGCTTGGCAAGTCAGCTCAGGGAAAATGCTGGAACCATTGGAGTCAAGAGAGATTTTTCTGTGAGCTGAAGTGAAGCCAAACCTTGACCTTTGCTTAAGAGCTCCTACAAGCAGGTTTGGCCTTTTTTCTCATGACATACACAGCCCTAGCTAGTAGTGATGCTGCAAGTTACAGAGGAGTATCAGGCATGAACTCAGGTGAACTTTTGCCACAGAATTAGTGCACCAAAAATTTCCAAACAGATAAATAGAGATTACATACCTCCATAGCTGTGTCTTCACATCAGAGCTCATTGCTGAGCCACAGACTGGTTTCTGATGCTGAGGACCTGTTTTGCTCAGAGGGTGTTTGGCAGGGCCACTCACAGAACCACTCTGAGGGCTTCAATGCCAGCTTTGTGTGTGAGTTTTTGAACTGTGTAGAAGTCAAAACAAATCTAACTTTTAGCAAGTGCTGCAAAGTTTGTGAAGAATCCTCTGTGTAAAGGATGAGGCTGCTGCACTGGTCACAAGCAAATGGAGGATTCTCACCTTGAGCTTTTGCAAAGCTCATAATTCCACCCTCCTTCCCTTCCAGCATTGCAGCAAAAGTCCAGGTGTTGGTTTCTACAGACATCATAAAAATCAATTGCTATTAGATGTCCTGATTTTTTAAAGCCAGCAGTTTCGTATCTATTAAAGGAAGTTCTAAATTCTACCAAAGACCTCACATAAAATTAGAAAATGCAAAGCAGAGGTCACTGAAAACAGTCTGACTGGATGTCACCCAGCTAGTAAAAAGGAATTCAGTACAGAAAGCAGCATTTAAGTACCTTTGACTAAAACTTGCCCAAGAAAAAAGGAGGGCTGCAAATACAGAATAGCTGCAAAATGTCCAGGATGGGCATCTAAAACTGAGCAGCACAAGCTTGGACCTGGGAGATCTGAAGTCAGTAGTTAGGGAAATAAATGTCAAATTATTGATTGCTCTCCTGGAGGATAAAAGTATGATGGAATTCCTGCCAGCACTTCTTTGCCTAATCACCATGGATTTAAAAACCTGGGCATTGACAAATGGCTGGTGGTGATCAAGTGGCCACTGTCATCTATCCAGCTATTCAGACAGGCAGATAGCTTTGTTTACTCAGGCTGCTATCTCGTTGATTAAGGAAAAGTTGCCAGATATGAGTAGTTTTAACCAAATTGCTAAATTACCAGCCTGATTTTAATGGACAAATTTACTATGAAGGATTCTTCCTCAGAAGAGCAATTTTGTTTCACAGTAAATTGAAATTCTATCTAAAAAAAAAAAAAAAAAAAAAAAAGTTAACAAATTGCATGTTTTAAGAATGATATAGCACAAAGAGGAGCTATAATCACATTCAGGAAATGCATTCAGAAACTTAGAAATGTCCCCATCTTCATTAAAAATCATCTAGCTGTAGCTCTTCATGCAAATTTAGGTTTGTGAGCTGATTTATAAACCTGCAAACCACACTTTAATAGAACCGAACTTAATAAATGTGTCAAGTGGTGCGCGGTGAAACGCATTTTGTTCTGGCTGCAAGTTTTAAGAGAAATGAAGTGGCTGCTGATGAATGATGGTGCCAGGGTTGAGTCTCATGACATCAAAGGATGTTCTTCCTCCCAGAAGACAATTTTGTTTCACAGTAAAATGATATCTTCTATCTTACACAACACCAATCAAATACACATCATCCATCCAAATATTCACCAACCATCATCCATCAATCCATCATCCATCATCCACATCCATCCATCATCATCCACATCACACCATCCATCATCATCATCCATCATCCACTCCACCCACCTCATATCATCCATCCATCATCACATCATCATCCATCCATCCATTCATCATCACATCACCATCATCCTCATCTCACATATTCCATCACCACCATAATCTCCATCTCTCCATTCATCATCTCCAATCATCATCCATCCATCATCCACATCATCATCCATCTCATCATCCATCCACCATCCATCATCCATCCATCCTCATCTCCATCATCCATCATCCATCCATCCATCCCATCCATCCATCATCCACATCCATAATCCATCATCCATCCATCATATCCATCCATCATCCATCATCATCCATCATCATCATCCATCCATCCAATCCATCATCCATCCATCCATCACTATCATCCATCTCCATCACCATCCATCATCATCCATCCATCCATCCATCATCATCCCATCCATCCATCCATCCATCCATTCCATCCATCCATCCTCCACATCCATCCATCCATCCATCCATCATCCATCCATCATCCATCCATCCATCCATCCAATCCATCACATCCCATCCATCCATCATCCATCCATCCATCCATCATCATCCATCATCCATCCATCCACTCCATCCATCATCCATCCATCCATCCATCCATCATCCATCCCATCCATCCATCCATCATCCATCCATCCATCCTCATCCATCATCCATCATCCATCTCCATCACCATCCATCCATCCATCCATCCATCCATCCATCCATCCATCCATCCATCCTCCATCCATCCATCTCATCCACTCCATCCATCCATCCTCCATCCATCCATCCATCCATCCATCCACTCATCCACATCCATCCATCCATCATCCATCCATCCATCCATCCATCCATCATCCATCCATCCATCCATCCATCCATCCATCCAATCCATCCATCCATCCATCATCCATCCATCATCCATCCATCCATCCATCATCCATCATCCATCCATCCATCCATCATCCATCCATCCATCCATCCATCCATCCATCCATCCATCCATCCATCATCCATCCATCCATCCATCCATCCATCCATCCATCATCCATCCATCATCTATCCATCCTCATCCATCCATCCATCCATCCATCCATCATCCATTCATCCATCCATCCATCCATCCATCCATCCATCATCCATCCATCCATCATCCATTCATCCATCCACCATCCATCCATCCATCCATCCATCCATCCATCCATCCATCATCCATCCATCCATCCATCCATCCATCCATCCATCCATCATCCATCATCCATCCATCCATCCATCATCCATTCATCCATCCATCCATCCATCCATCCATCCATCCATCCATCATCCATCCATCATCCATTCATCCATCCATCCATCCATCCATCCATCCATCCATCCATCCATCCATCCATCCATCCATCCATCCATCATCCATCCATCCATCCATCCATCCATCCATCCATCCATCCATCCATCCATCCATCATCCATCCATCCATCCATCCATCCATCCATCCATCCATCCATCCATCATCCATCCATCCATCCATCCATCCATCCATCCCTCCCTCTGCTGTCTCTGTTTCCATTCCAGGCTGGGGAAGCACAGGGAGCTGCTGGATGATCCTGGGCTCTCCAGGCTTCCTGCAGAGCTTCCCCAGTTCCCTGGGTGGGCCTGCAGTCCCACCCAGGGATGCTGTACCCCGAGGGAGTGGCAGTAGCCCTGAGGGCTGTTGGAAAGGACTGTGGAGGGGTGAAAATGCCTTTGGAATGTGGCTGTAGGTGCTGGGCCCCAGCTGGGAGTTGATATCTCAACAGGCTTCAGTACATCAGTGGGGGGGTTTTGTTCCACGTCTAAAAGCCTTTAAGATGGCTAAGCAAAAAGGAATGATAGATCAGGAAAATGAAATGCTGTAAGTTTGAATACTCTCTTTCAATTTTAACCTCCTTTCTGCTAAGCATTTTCTTGTAAATACAGTAAAATAGCAGAGCTGAATGCTTCCAGACACAGCAGGAGGCTTCCCAGTCTGCAGGCAGGCACAGGAAGGCAGTGATGGCTTCATAACTCTTCAGAAACAAGGCTGGGATTTGCTCTTGAATTGACACTTCCTCAGGACCAGCTGTATTCCAGCAGGTGTGGCTTTCAAGGGAATAATGTGAGGAGGAAAACTCAGCAGTTCGAGCACCTGCAGCAATTCCCAGACCCCCCCTGCAGGGCCCAGCTGGTGACCACTCACCTGTGGAGCCCCTTGAGCTTTGTCCCAGCCCAGGGGGCCCTGCCCCCCAAAGCAGAGCCCCTCTCCTCTCACCCAGGGCAGCCCTGGACCCTCCATTCGCTGGCAGACCCCCAGGGGCCTCTGTGCTCCATCATTGCCCAAGTGATTTTCCTTGAATTGAGAGAACTCAGTCGTGTCCCCCTGCATCTCCTCAGCTGTCTCAGCAGGTCCCACAGCTCCAGGCAGCCCTTCTGTGCATGCTGCTCCAGGGGTTTGATCCATCCATCTGCTGGGGTCATTTTGGAGCGTGTCATCCCACGTCCACAGACACCCGAGTGGGGGCTCCGAAGGAAATCCTGTGTTTTCCAGCATGTTTGTGTTCATGGCTTGGTGAAGTGACTTTCCTTTGTGATTTTCCCTAATGCTAGTGAACAGCTGTCCAACTCACACAGATAAAGGGCTGAGATGGTGAGGCCAAGGCAGGAGTCACCTCCCATTTTTATTCCTGACATGCTTGGGCTGTAGTCTGGGGTGGGAACTGTCTGTCTCTTCCAGCATTAACCCATTATCATACTTTTTGAACAGCTCAGTAACAAAATCCTTGACAGAGAAACTGCAGACTGGAGACCCTACAGCTATCTGAATGAACTAGGTCAGTAATTTTTAAACACTTTAATCACTTTAGTAGACTTTAAAGCAATTCCAAATCCAAATCAGCCTTTCATAAAGGCATTAACAACAATGAGGAATATTGGTGTTGTTTTTATTTCACAATCAGAATTGCCAGCACTGAAAGATGAGAAATAAAAATTGTTTCTTTTACCACAAACCACAGACTAGGAAGGCAAAGTCAATATTCATTTTAGTCTCCCTTCCAAGGTTGCTCTGTTGAATCACTATCATCTACTCTATAAATGTTTTTTTAAGGACTAACTCAGGACATAAAAAATTCAAATTTGGCTTTTTTTTTTTTTTTTTTCTTTCATGCTTAATAAAGCTTAGCACTAAATACTGGCATCTTGATGAAGGTGTGGAGCCTCTGTGGGAGCTGGGGTGTGCAAAGCTCCATTATCTCCCAGTAAATCATTCTGTGGCAATTCTGAACCACCAGCCAGTGCAGCCAAACTAAGAGTGAAGTTTAATTGCCTGTTCTGAGTTTATTCTTCCTGGCCTCCTGGCTTGAGTTTTAACAGGGTTTTTAGCAGGTCTTAGCTCAAATCCTGCCCAGATTTGGTGCTTTGGATGCTGTTTGTTTTCCTGTCTGAGCACTGGGAGTTTGGCTGTCAGTGGCCGAAAGCATTTGCCCTTTCCTTTCCTGGGATTAGTAACATCTCACTGAAAATATGCAGGAGGAGGGGAAGTGCAGCATTCGGGGGAATAGGGGATGTTTAGGGTCAGCTATCTCACAGCCCACACAGCAAAGGATTGAGCAGAGGGCAGCACCAGGCATCACATCCTGCCCCTGGCCCACACCACACCTCGCTCCAAAGAGCACTCTTCCCTGCATCAGGAAAATCACAAACCTGTCAAGCTTCAGTGCAAAATCTGTTCATCCTTAAAACCATCCACGTTTTCTGTGTAATAAGCTGCAGAACCACTGTTGTGCTTATCTGTATGTGACATGGAGGGGGCTGTCTGTGAGGGTTTCCAAATGCTTCTCAAACTACATTAATTTTCCTTTTACCAGTTTGCTGCTTTTTTTTGCACACTATTTGCTTTATTTGTGTTTAATTTGTGCTGTCCTGAGCTCCCCATGTGCCACCTCTATTTTGCATTCATGCATTTTATTTTACCAGCAGAAATGATGCTAAATGCTTCTGCAGCAAGAATGATCTAGAAGTGATAAATACTTTAGCTAGGGGGCCTCCAGCAAAACACTCAGTTTTTTTCCCATAGCATTTTGCATCTAAGATAACTTTTTCTTTCTTTTTTTCAAACTAATTGATGAAAATTAGAATATTTTTCCTTTCTTTTCAGTACCAGAATTAATGCCTGCTTATGCTAACTTTCATAATGTTGAGTCCTTGCTCAGATCAAGGCTGTTTTTACATGAAAATAAAAAGTTTTCACTTCTTGGTATTACTGTTATGCAATAAAAGCTGCAGGTTTCTCTCATGAAAATTTCAGAAGAGAGTTAAAATCTTCAACTTTGAATTATAAACATAAAATAAAAGTCTAATAAGATCACACAAGGAATCTTGACTTTCAAACTTCATCAAGCACAAAAGTACCACAGTTAAAAACGTGTTCCACCTTCTGATCTCACAATCAGCCTTAGTTTCCTAACAGAGGTGCTCCAGCTCATGTGTTGGAGCAGCAGCCAAGCCTTGGGCAGGGCTGGATTCAGCTAAAATGTTAAAAGAGCAGTGGACAACTGCCCAGCTCCTCTGCTGTGACCCCATGAATTGTCACAGAGAGCAGACATGGGAGTGAGCCAGGAAGAGAGAGGGAAATGGAAGAGAAATTTGGAATGGATGGAAACTCTGCACTGGTTCCTCAGCCAGTGATCCCAAAGGATGGGAGCCAGCAGATGAGGAGCACCAGGCTCCCAGAAATGTCTGTAGCCCTTTAGAAACTGCAGTGTCCTAAACATGAATTGTAGCTGAGGAAAGGAAATTGTAAGAATATCCACACCAAAATTAACTTGAATGCTCATCTCCTAAAACCTGCAGTGATAAGCATTTTCTTAATTGCAGTAGATCCCACCAGACTGCAGGTGATTTACCTGTTTTGCAGGACTTTGTTTGCCACGTTCATGTTCTTTCCAAGTAGGAAATGCAAGGACAAAGTCTGTACTTTTACTGCTGCACGTTTGTGAGCTTCAAACTCCGGGTTTTCAGAGAGCTGATTGTGTTCAGTGGAGTCTGGGGAGGAGCACAAGTAATTCCCATGGACGTGGGCTTGAGACATCAGAGTCTGGGAACTCTGTGGTGCCAAGAAGAGGAGGCTTTGTCACCTTCCTGTGTGTCACTGCCTGCCCAGGGCAGCCTGCTCCTGTTTCAGGGAATGGCTTGTCCTCGCATTTTCTCTGTCTCGTGTTGCAGAACTGGAATTGTTGGCCCTGTGAGTAATCCCTCTTGCCCTAATCCAGTCTGCACTGAGCAGTGGCAGAGCCCAGCTTCCAGCTCCCATCCTAAGCAGGTCAAAACTCCCAAAGCACTGACCTGAGCTCAGGAAAGGTTCTTGCCTCATTATCTGGAGCACTGGCTGCAGGCAGGGCTGGGTTTATCTGTGATGGTTTTTTAATGGCAGTCCTGGATGCAGACACTAAAGTGGGATTTGCAGCACATCATGAGTGACTCAAAGCTGCATTTATTCCAGAGGACCAAAGGCTATAAGTTTGATTCACAGCTGACTTCACTTTTTTCTCAAAGCCAAAAGGTGTGGAAAACTATTTCCAGCTAAGACTCTGATTTCACTCCAGCAGATAATTTAGCTTCGAACTTAAACCTGGACTTTAGTAAAGTGCCAGATCCCTGGCCTGTTTAGGACTTTTCCACATTAACTACTTTTGCAGTTTAAAAAATAAAGTATCCATTATTCATTTCACCTCCTGAGGAACTCAGTGAATAAAAAAAAAAAAAAAGAGGGACATAAACGACAGTATTACAACAGATAAAAAAGAAAACTAAAGGCAGAATTATAAGGAATTTTGGGTTGGGAAGGGCTTTGTGGGGTTGTGTGGCCCTCCCAAGGACAATGCATTTCCCAATGGGTCAGCCTGGGTCCCCTTTGTTTCCTGCCACAGCTTCTCTGGGGGTACAGCCCTTTCCCCTGGGGACCCAGCTGGGAGCTCTGCAGCTGCTCCTCTCAGCCTTGCTCCCAAACACTGCCTGGACACTGCTGCCCTTGGAGGTTTGCTCAGCCCTGGCAGGAGGGGCACACGTGATGCCCAGAGATGGCCTTGGGGAGCCCCAGCCCAAGGGATCAAACAGCTCCATCCTCCTCACTCCAACTCTGCCCAAGCAGAGCACGGCAGGGCAGAGCACAGAGCTCATCCTGCTCTGGGACAGAGCTGCCCAAACCTGCCAGTCTGCCTTGCCCTCTGCAGCAGGTGAGTGTGGGAGTTGGCACAAGGGGCTGGAATGTTCTGGGGGCTCACTGGTGGCCAGAAGAGCCCCACCACAGAGAGGCAGCTGGTGCCACCAGCCCCTTTCCTGTGCTCAGGGATGGGCGCTGGGAGCCAGAGCAAAGGGTTGGTTTGTCTGGGATGTGCCACTAACTCATTTATTGTCTAATCTAGTCATTTCCCTTATTTAGAGAAAAAAAGAAAAAAAATGAAGCTGTCATGAAAAAGGGGTGGTACAGCATTGCCCATGGCCTTTTCTGCAGAGACCAGAGGACACACAAGGACAAATAGCTGGGAGCCCTCTGGGGCACACTGTTTGTAGGGCTCTCTTCCCAGTGTAACTGAGTTACTTGACTGGGAATCCCATAAGCCACAAGGACATTTCTCAGTAACCAAATTTGTATTGATTGTCCCAGTCAATAGGAAATACCAGACTCTATAGCTAAAAAGATTTAAAGGCTTCCATTAGATTTCCCTTTTGATTGATATCTAGGGTAATTTGCAGGAATAAAAATGGAAAAGGTCTCCATCCCCTTCTGTCTCAGCTTCTGTGAGGAACAGCAAGTTCCTCTGGAGCTGCACAAGGCAGAATTGTTTCCTGTCAGCTCTGCTCCTGGTGCTGCTGTCACATCAGTCACTGAATGTGCTAATTCATGAACAAAGTGATAGTAGCTAATTTAAGAAGATTGTACACACCTTAGAGTCTAAGGCTATGAGTTAAATAACACACTCTCCACAAACAAAGCCTAAAATTAGTCACAGAGTGCTGCGATGCAACCTGCAGACTCAGATTTGAAAGGGTGTGTTTTAGGCTTCTTTCACACCATTCCAGTAATGAATGGCTCAGCAGATGGTTTTTATCCTGATCTCCTGATGGATGGCAGTTCTTGGTAACCCTGCTGCAGAGAGCTCTCCCTTCCAGGGAAACTCTTGAGCACATGCATAATTCCAGGCGTGCACAGACTCCCCGCTGGAGCTGAGTGTGTGCTTACAGCTGAGGATGTGCTTAAGAGCCTCCCTAAATGAGAGCCTTGATGTACAATTTAGAAGGAAGAATATATGCTGCTCAGTAGTCAAAGCAATCCAATTTACATAAATATTTATTTGTTTTCCATTATATATCATTTTTATGCAGGTGCTTGTGGGATGGATAGACGTCAGAACACATACATAATGGAAAAAAGCTTCAAAGGTATGGTATCCAGAGCTGCAGAACCCTGCCCAGGTGTGAGGAGGGTGTCCTAGAAGAGGTGAGATAGGAGCCTGGCAGAGGCAGGGAGGGCCAGAGCCAGCACCCCCCGAGCTGCCTGCCTGGCTCCCAGCACTCCTGGGCCGTGAATTATGGATGCAGAGATCCCAGGGCACGGGCTCTGCAGCACAGGGCCAAAGGGCACCAGGGGCAGGTGGAGCTGGCCAGGGCACACTCAGGTAGGACTCAGTGGCCACCCACACGGGCTCTGGGGGAGCTGCTGGTGGCAGAGTGCTGTGCTTCCCTGCTCTTGGCTCCTGGCCATGCTGAGCTTACAGAAAGCCCCTAGGAAGGAGACTGCCCCTGCTCGTGCCCTTTGCTGAGAGGTTTGAGAGCAGAGCTGGAGAGGAGCCCTCCCCGAGGTCGAGGTCCCCTCGCGCTGGCACCAGCACTTGTGGGCACTGACTCCAGGGCAGGTCTAAAACGAGCACAGGGCCCAGGGGGTTTCCATTTCACTTTTCCTCCACGTTTACATTCTAAATACTCCAGTTATGTCTGAACCACGGGAACCCTTGGCACAGAGGTTCCCGCAGCTCCTGGCAGCTTGGGCTGGGGTTTAGCTCACTGAGCTTGTGCTCCAGAAGATGGAGCAAGGACTCTGTCTCCTGGGGAATAGGCAGCTTTCAGGCTGAGCTCCTCGCTGTGAGTGCCGGGCTCACATCAAACATCATTCACGCCTGGGAATGTCCCTCAGTGAGCCGAGGAGGCCAGCACCGCCCAGCCCCTTCCTGCAGTGCCCCGGGGCTGGGGCTGCTGCCAGGCACCCCTGCTCTGCCACGGCTGAGCTGCTCCCGAGCCACACCCTTGTCTCAGCTAACCAGGAGTATCGAAAGCTATTCCACGTTAAAAAAAGCATTAACTGGCTTATAGCCAGGCCTAGAGAACAACATTCACTTTGTAGCTGCTGTTTTCAATGTATAGGGATGCAATATGTGCTAGAACATCACCTTACCACACAGAACCACCAAAGGAAACCAAGAATCCACGACCAACTCTTTGTTGATAAAGCTAAACTATCAAATGGATTATATTTATATATGATATACATGATTTATGATATGCAAAATACTCAATCCACTGGTTTCAGCTACTTCAATGATCCCCTTTTTCACAAGAAAAATCTTTTTGTAATAGAGCTAGTTGTTCTCTTCACGTGGAGCTATTAACTTTTAGTTTAAACTAAATTACTGTGTTTCCAAAGTTTAAAGACACCTTAAGCACATGCAGCAGGAACTCCCATCCATAGGCACAGTCACACAGAGGGGGACCAGTGGGGGATGAGAAAAAGAATCACAGTGACAGCAAACTGTGAAATGCATTTTCAGCTGCTACATACTTTCTTGAATTTTTAGGATCTGAACCATCTCCTTTACATGTTTATCTCTTTAGAAATTGAACAGTCAGGCTCAGAAGCCACAGCTTCTCAGGCTTCTCAGCTGCCTCAGGCAGGGCTGGCACTGGCAGGGGCAGGGTGCTGGGGCATGGGGACACACCTGGCTTCCCAGGTATGTTTGGGAGCTCACCTGCAGGCACTCAGGAGCTGAGGGCTCTCAGGAGCAGCTGCCTCTGGCTGGCTGAAGGGTCCCAAGGCCCCTCTGAAGGTCAATCCCTGGGCTCAGGCAGCCCCGGGGCAGCGTGGGCACCCCCAGTCCCAGGGGAGTCTCCTCCCTCCCCGGAGGAGCTGGGAATGTGCCCAATGCTCCCACTGAGCTCTCCTTGCCCTGACTCACCACATTCCTCAGAAAACAGAGAGGAAGAAACTCCCAGTCCCAAACAATTGGATTCTGTCAGCAAGAAGACTTGGCAGGGGGTGCCTGGCTTTTATCTGCTTTCATCCACTTTAAAACCATGTCTTTTCCCCGCAGTGTGGTGTGACTGGGGACAGCCTGTCCTGCAGTTGGAAGTGGTCTCTGGTGCCCCTGGACCAGGCAGAGCCTTGCAGGGAGGGGGCACAGGGGGCTTGAGGCTGAGGCCAGGCTGTGCTGAACCTGGGCCTCCTCCTGCTTCCCCAGATCTCTGAGGAGACAGAGCTGGGGGCTGTGCCCAGGGCAGGGCACCAGCAGAGGGGGGTCCCAGGGCCGTGGTGGCTGAGCTGCTGTGGAGCTCCAGGGGTCAGGCACAGAGATCTGGGATTGCCAGGAGTGCAGGCCAGTGTCTGAGAGCAGCAGAGAGGGGCTGGCTGTCTCAGTGCCACCTGAGCCCTGTGGCACCTGGGTTTTCAGAGCAGGTTTCTGAGCAGTTTCTTTCCTGTGCATGGTGCTCAGTGATACCATTCCCAAGCTTTTCCTTTCAGCTGAGTCCTTTGGTTTTTTTAGAGGTTTGGTTTTTTAAATGAATCCTGCTGCACTGATGGAATGATGTGACCTCAGGCAGAACCATTTCAAGGGAAAACATCCATGCTTTGCAGGAGAGCCAGGAAAATCCCAGCAGAGAGAAGCACTGATCCCAGGGATGCAGGGCTGGGCTCAGAGTGGTTCCCTGGTTGGTGTACAGGATGTGTCCCCAGCCCTGTGTCACTCTGAGAAGCAGCAATGGGCCCTCACTGTGTCACTGTCCCTGCAGCAGCCAAGGCTGGCCAGGTCAGGGACAGCAGCCAGCACAGGCACTTCATCCCAGCAAGGGTTAAAAGCAGGAGAGCACCTTCTGCCAGTGAACAGCACCTCTCCTCAGCACTCCACCTTGGCTGTGGCATCCAAGGCTGGTGAGCAGGATGCCAGGGGAAATTCAGGGCAGAAGAGAGGAACCCAGTCTGTGGGAGGGACATTTCCAGTCCCTGCTAACAAAAATAGACCCTCCAAAGGTCTGGTGATTGGTATCCAGGCAACACAGAAGGCAGGGACTTCAAAATTAGAGCGTATTCCCAATATTTCTCTGGAAGTCCAACTGACTGAGTGCTTCCATTGAGTCCCAGCACTGTGGGGCAGAGCTTCCACCTCCACAAGAGCTGGATCCTGTGGCAGGGAGGGTTGAGGAGGCAGCACGACCAGGGCTCACACATGGCCTGCAGCACCATGGGCTGAGAATCTCTAAATATGTTTGTTCTGCTTAAATTAATTCATGAAACAGAATTTGACAATTGATGCCAGACTTCTTAATTATCCCCAAATTACCTTAATAACAAAGTAACTCAGCTGCTTCTACAGCCTTTAGAATTAATGCCTCCATGATCTTGCAGGTAATGTTTCTTGAAGGCTAATGACTCCCTGGTGTACCCAGAATCCCAGACATCCACTGGTGCTCCATAAAATATATTGTGTCCAAAGCAAAGGTCTGATCCCAGCCAGACACAGAGCTCCCATTTACGTCAGTGGGAATGGGCTCAGTTGTTTCTCACTGTCTCCTGGGAAAAGGCAATTCCTGGGAGAGGCCAAACAAGTCTGGGCAGCCCGAGTGGTATTCACTGGTCTCTTCCAACTGGTCCTGGGAAGGGCAGGGCTGAGGGACACCTGCCTGGGAGGTAATGTCAGCCCTAACTGCAGCACAGGTGAATTTTAGCTTAGGGAGATAAAAGTAGCTGAGCTGGATGAAATAAAATAGCTGATGTGCTGGGATTTTTGCCTTTGCCAGCTTCAATGTGCCTAATTCCATAAACAAACCACACAGCTATTTACCTGCAGCTGTGCAGAAGGAGGAATTCTCACTCTGCTCTTCTTTGCTGTAGCAGCCAGCAGTCCTTTATAATCAATATTTCCTGAATTTAGACCCAGCTCAGGTTTGATTTGTTCCCTCCCAGCTATGGTGCTGACAGGGAACCCTTCACAGGGTGCTCTTGGAGCACAGAGGGAATCCTGCCTTTCACCCTGTGAGCATCTGCTCAGCAGCACTGCTCGAAATGGAGAAACAAGTTTATTGTAATCTCCATGTCCCTCACCCCAAAATGCAGAGCTGGCTCATTAAAGGCTCTGCTAATGAGCTCTATGTTCCTGCAGAAGCCACCAGGAGCTGAACTTGCTGGCAGGTGGAGGTGAGCCTTTCATTTGCCTGTCTATGGCTTCCTCACCTCTAACACCAGCAGATCCCAGATGGTGGCACCTGGATTTACATCACATACACAGCAAAAGCCAACATTGAGCTCACTCATGTGCAGAAGCCTTTGGTCTCACAGGGTTGCTCCATCTCTCTGTAGAAGGATGGGATGGGGCAGTTTTCCACTGATTTGTACTGGGCTGGGCTTGGTGACACTGGAGGGACAAACCCTGCAGCCAACAGCCAGGGAATGTCAGTGTTGCTTTGGTTCCCATCTCCTGTCACGTCCCAAACCAGGCATGTTTCACTCAGAAGCAAAGGCACTGCTCATCTCACCCAGGCTGATGTCAGACAAGGAGTTTCTAAGTTTTCTAACTAAAAAAGCATTGCACTGGTGCCAGGCCTCTGCCAGCCTCCCCATCCCTGATGGTCCCAGCTAGTTGTGTGCAGTGGAGCTTCCCAGAGAGCTGCTTTCACTGACCCTGGCAGCTGAGGCTCCAGACTTTTTGGTGCCACTGAAATCAGAGCCCAGAAAGGCAACACCTGGCTGCAGGTGGCAGTGCACGACCTGGCACCTCCCCCAGGGCTGAACCAGGACCAGGGGCACCAGGCTAGGGGTGATGGACACACAGACACAGACACAACCCCAGAGCTGAAGGAGGGACAGTCACTCACAGTGGAGCAAACCTGGCATGTGAGGGAGCAGGACGGGGCTGGCAGGCTCAGAGCCGAGGTTTGGAGCGGAGAAGTGATGTCATGTTGTCTGTCTATTTCTTAACCTGAATTTCTCTTTTTGTCTCCCATACTAGACAGCGGGGGCAGCTGGGATTGCAGCTATTTTGCAAGTCCCCCTATTTCACCGGGAGTATTTCATATATACCAGGATCTGCCTTTGTACTGTAACCCAGCACAAGAAAATGCCTCATCTTTCATTGCATCGCTCTAATTCTAAATTACTGGCACTGCCCAGCAGGATGCACACAACAGCAATGGCACGTTCTTGAATGTCAATGTTAAGACCTATTTATTCTCTATTGTTTTTTATTTTTAAAGCAAGACTGGCACTGTACCTTGCAGCAGGCTGGCCCTATCCCAGCCAGAGTCACTGACCGGGCAGGCCGGTGGTCACAGCTCTCATGCCAACCTTGTTCTCCCCATGTAGTGCCTCCGTCACCTCCTCTCCAGCCCAGGGGAGAGGAGCAGGAGATGTCTACAGCAAAGGGGGGGAAACAGCAGAGCAAAAGTGAGGCTCAGATGGAGGCTTGTCCCCCTCTGTGGAAACCCAAGCATTTCCCGATTGTAGGATGCTGGTAACCCCAAAATCGGCAGGGGCTGCACATGCAGAGGCTGCACTGGTGCAGTTCTGAGCCTGTGGCAACGTCGTGCACCAACACAGGGCACTGGATGTGACCAAGGCCCCGGGGCTCACCCTGCAGCTGGCTGAGCACCCCAGGTTCCAGCAGCAGGTCCTGCCTGCAGAGCCGACCGCCCGCGGCCGCGCCTGGGGCAGCGGGGCGGGGTGAACACGGCTCCGGAGGAGTTACGGGGAGGGAGGGGAAGGATTGCCACCTCCAATTAAATATTGCAGTAAATGACAGCTAGAGCCTTTCACAGGAAAACCTTCAGTACTGAGTAGGTTTTCATTTCTTTCCTGCTAGCGAGTGGTGGATGCAATGGTCTGGAACACCCAGAGCACAAGCACCGGGTGTCTGTGCTGGAGGCTCCAAGGATCTTCCTTATCCCCTGCCCCCTTGTCCCCCCAGCCTTCCCGCAGAGGCTCGGTTGTAATTAACCTAATTAAGCTAATGACCCTAACGCACCCATCCCGCTCTTGTTTTGCAGATTATATGAAAGAATCTGTGTGCAGCTCCAGCACTTGTTCCCTGAACAGCAGTGAAAACCCATACGCCACCATTAAAGACCCCCCCATTTTAACCTGCAAACACTCCGAGAGCAGCTACGTGGAAATGAAATCACCTGGTCACAGGGAGTCCCCGTATTCCGAAATGCCAACTTCATCAACAGCCAATAAAAACATCTATGAAGTTGGTAAGCATGGGTGGCACAGGGGGGTTGGTGGAGATGCTGGTTTTCCCCTGTCCTGGCACAGGGATCCTGGGCCTGAGCATTGGTGTGTTGGTCTGGGGAGCTGAGCCACAGTGGGGGATGTCCTGAGCTGGACAGGACCCCCGAGGATCAGGAGTCTTGGGACTGCTGCTGGTCACCACAACCCCGTTCTCCTTGCTCCCCCAGAGCCCACTGTCAGCATAGTCCAAGAGGCCCGCAGTCGGAGTGCCAGCTACCTTCAGAACCCCTATGACCTGCCTAGGAACAGTCACATCCCTGGGCACTACGACCTGCTCCCGTCCGGCACAGCCCCGCGCACGGGCCCTCGTGGGACAAGCAGTCTTAGAGGGATGGACTTCACTGGGCACTGCTGCCAGCACAGACTGTGAGGAAGCAGAGGAGAAGCCGTTCCTTCCTTTCCTGCGGACTGCCAAGGACCTGACACGACATCAGCTTGGGCCAACTGCTGCTGCATGATGTTATTTATAAAGACATTTTTGTATGGGTACCTGGAACTAACGAGAGCCTCCTCCACGTGGGACTGGAGCACGTCACCCCAGGAAGGTGTCTTCATGCTCCAGGCAAAAACTCTCCGTGGCGTGTTCTAACCCTGGCTTTGCTGTAAAATAAACCACAAAAACATGCTAAGTAGAAGGACTTCAGGATGTACATTTCTACCGACTGCATCAAGAAACCTTTTACTGTTAGGAACAAGGTGACTAGGAATACGCTGGATTTTATTTTCATCTTTGTCATGGGAATGGACATTTTTCTGATGGAGAGCAGGGAAACTTGTCATTTCACTGTCTGCAAAGCTCATTTACTGCCATCACCATGTGCAACCTGTGCAGATCATGCTTGGTAATTAGCATTGAGATTGTCATCTCTATATTCAGTACCAGAGAATTTTAATTGAGGAATATTAACACAGACACTTTCTGTGCAGTTTTTAATATCCTTCCAAACGTCCCCTGATCTTTGCTAATGAATGGAGTTTCCACCATGAGTCTCACACCCATCTTACCACACTTTTAACGCTGATTGGCACAGGTAGGCTTTGATTTGCCATATGCAGTTTCTCTTTTGGTAGCTAAATCCAGCAGATCTGTCAGGCAGTTTAAACTGCTGCCCCTCCAATTCCTGCCCCAGGATGCTGCAGGTTTGCACAGACCAGCCCTGGTTTCATTTCCTTTCTCAAAGCTGAGCCACATCAGCTTCTCTCTCCCAACTTCCCAAACCATCTCCTCATGATTCACTGTCAGCATGCCACTGATGACACCTCTTAATCTGATGTGCATTACCATGTAGTGCAACTTTATCCGTTGGTGATTCTACCTGAAATGTCATTAAATGGAGCTGAAACTGGGTTTTCTTTTTCAGCAGCTGTTTGTGAAATAATTATCAAGGGTCTGACCTATGGTAAAATTTTGGACTGAGCCACCATGATATTTTTTTTAATTTATAATCTCTATTGACCTAGAAAGTAGAGTACTTGCCGTTAGTTCCTTGTAGATTTTGAGCATGAAGTAGTATTGACTCTAAGTATGTAATTTTATTAGGCAAACGTGGAAGTAGCAAGTTGATTGCCTTTTAAATATACAAAAATATTCTGTTGCACATTCGCCAGTCTGACAGAAGCAGAAGAGGACGACACCAGCCCCGTGGGTTTGCTCACAGCACAATCCCAGGTGTGACCTGCTGGGCTCAGGGACTGGCAAGAGGAGCTCTCCAGCTCTAGTGGCTGGCTCCAGCTCTGGGAATACTCCTGGATCCTTGGAGCACCATGGTGGAGCCCAGCCCTCACACCTGGGATCACAGCCCCTGGCCCTGGGCATTCTGCCCCTGGGAGCCTTTCCCCTTGGAGCCAGGACTCTCCAGGTGGTCAGGCTGGCTCTGAAGCCCCAGTCTGAGCCTGGACACCCCCAGACTCCTGGAGCAGGTGCTGTCTGAGCCCCAGGATCCTGCCCACGAGGTTTCCTGAATGCTGCATGTGTGCATGGGGGCCGTGGCTGATCAGCAATAGCAATTTTGTTTTCCAGGAAAGCCTTATTTGAGATGTAAGGAAACAATTATTTTGTAGGCCCAGTAGGAATATATTTTTACATACATGAATGGAAAGACTTACCTCAAAAGTATCAAGAGAAAGGCGGTTGGATAAGGAATACTCTCGTTAAGACCCACCTTGGCACCCAGCACAAGCAGCCTGAGCTGCTGGCCTGACCCATGTTTGTGTGTTGCTGTAGTTTGCAATGAGACTCCAGAGAGCAGAGATGTGCTCAGTTGTTTGGTTTGGTTGTTTTCAAAGCAGGATTTTGAAACCAAATGCAATGATGTGCATAGAGCTTAACAGGAAAAAACCCCAACAAAACCAACAAAAAAAGTACCTTCTTGTATATCAGCGCTAGCTTAGGAAACAGGCACCAAAATGGCAATACTTTTTTAAGGCAAGACAGATTTGTAATATATTTGTTCACTGTGCAAAGGTATCCTACCTTGTACAAAATAAATTGAGTTTCTCTCAACGTGTAGTTTTCCAACGTACTCATTTGCAGAGCAAAACTTCCAGCCCTGCACAGATCTGAGCTCTCCAGTGATATGGCTGCTCCCCTCAGCCAAAACCCCCCAGGCACCAGGCTGGGACAGAACTGGCAGGATTGCTCAGAAAACCCAGTGTTGCCATTCCAAGTTGGAGTAAACCAAAGGTAAGTGGCTCTGCACACCCTTCTCTCAGTTCCCCAGCAGTTTTATCTCAGTGAGATTCCTGGGAATGCACAAGCCCAGCTGGAAGAGCCCCTGCACACCCACCATGTGTGGTGACACTGCCCTGGGCCACTCACAGCTTCCCAGCCTGTGGGTGGACACTGAGGAGCCAGCAGCCATGGGCCAGGACACGAGGCAGCCCAGCAGCTCCCAGGAAGCCCAATCAATAAATCACCAGCACAGATTTGCAGTAGAAACACCTTCAGAATTAATGAGTCCCAGGCAATGCAGCCACTGCTACATGCTGAAGCTTTTCAGTGTTTGTGCTTCATATTTCTAAAAATCTTGTTAACCAAAGCCCAGCGTGTAATCTTCTTATTTGACAAGCCACACTCAATAAGCTATTTAAGGCTGGAAATTCATCAGGTCTGAATTTATAGAATAAGTAATTCTAGCTTAATAAAAATGTCTTTAAATCAGAACAATTCCATGTCCTTTCTGCTTAAGAGTCAGAACTTCAACTCCCATCAAAGACAGGAACCACTAACGCTCACTGAATAATTCTTAAAAGTTGTGACTTTCAAATATGTAGATGATAGCAAAAACTTTTGGCAAGCAAAGCTCATTTTGAAGCATCATATGGAGTTCTCAGAAATCTCAGAAAGCTCCTTCCAGGGCCCAAAGCAGTGTCTGTTGCCATCAGTTGTCTCCTATTAGCAGGGAGGAGACACTTCAGTACACAAGTAGTGCCAATTATGGAAGAGAATGATTAATCAGCAGCTGAACAGGACAATCCCCCATCGGAAAGCATTCAGATGGAGTAATGACTTGCATTGTCTCTCCCAGAACACCTCGGGAAGCACTCTGCTGGCCCAGGAGTGTCACCCAGCCTGGGCCAGGATCTGCTGCCAGGGCCCTGCAGTCCTTAGGAAAGCACAGCACAGGCCCCCAGAACAGGAGGCAAAGGATTTCCCAGGTGAGGAGTTCCTTTCCTGTACAGACCCCACTGGATTTTGCTTTAGATGTCCTCAGCCTCCCACAGCGGTTTGTGCTCTCACCATCTGCACTGCAATTCCATCTGCTGCAGGAGGAAGAGTTTTGCCTAAAACCACACAAAATCCAGATTGATGTGACAGCAGAGTCGACTCACCTGCTTACAGGAACGAGAAAAGGAAGCAGAGTGAAACTCATGCTGCATTTCCAGCTGACAAATTTAGAACTTGGCTGCCATAGAAAATCGATTAATTCCAAAACCTGCTCCAGAATGGGCAGACAAGAACAGTGTGCTGCAAGAACAGCTCCTGCAGGGAGTGAGGGGCTGGGCTCACACCTCACCCACAGAGCCATCCCCAGTCACCAGTGCTCATGGGAACCTCTTCATCAGGACATCACAGCAGGACCCCAAAACTTCCATCATTTGCTGCAGAAGGCAGGAGTTCCTCTCCCACAGGATTTTCTTCCTTGTGGCAACATGGGGAAAAAAAAACAAGTTTGTAAAAGTTATTCAGAGGTTTGAGTGGAGTGAATCCACAGGATTTTCTCAGCTTCAAAGCTTCCTGAAGCTGCCAAAGTGCCCTGGCTACAAACTGCAGCAGCCCTAGGAAGCTCAGAGCTGCTGTCAGGGAAGGCAACTGTGCTACACAACCCTTTCAGCTCCTTTTCCAGGGACACTTCCACTTCAGTGCCTTCTCACTGCCTCTTCCAAGAAGGTTTACCTCATAGGTCTATTTACCTCATAGGTAAAACCTTCAAGTCAAATCCCAATTCTCCCAAAAAGTGCACCCAACACCACAGTGAGTTGTCCCCTGTAATTCTTTATTAGAATCATGGATGAATATATTTTAAATCAATCTAAAAAAATAATGAATCAAAGTACAGTACATGCATAAAATACAAAGTAATTTACAAACAGATCAAAATAGCATCTTCAGAACTAATATCAGGAGGAGAAATGGAGTAGAAAACAAGAAGTGACCGACTACAGCAATGCCTTCCGTGTGCCTCACACATCATGAGCACCGCGAGACAGAAAGGTTGGGAACAGAACACAGCTGGAAGTGCCGACCACATCTGGATCTTCCAAGTGGGTCATGTCACAGTTTGAGAAACGTCCCCTACAATCGATTACTGCCCTGTAATTGTATAAGTAACTGCAGGCATTTACACAACAGAGAGTTCCTTCAAATCCTGTGGAATGCAGTGCTGTGGCCCCCACTGCCAGTGTCAGGCGTGTTTAGGAACAGCACAGAGTGACATGCAGTGACAGAAGGCACAGTTCATGTATCCCTGAACAGGCAGACTGGACTGCACTGGTACAGACCACAGGAGGAACACATCCAGGCAGAAAACTACTCCAGAGGGTTCTGTTGAAGAAATACAGCAAACCACTGGAATAATTTAAAAATACTGGATCAACCAGAATGGAAAACTAAGGCCAGGTAGTGGAAGTTATTCATTCATCAACTCAAGCACTTGAATATATTAATATATGTGGCATGCATTAATAGATGTGATATGTAATACGTGCCAACACCCTTCAAGTCTGTGTCCCAAGAAAAAAAGGCATCCTCAAATCCTGATACCACCAGCTCTGGGGAGGCCAAGCCTCTAGCAGCACAAAGGAGCTGCAAGTTCCAGAGCTGGAGTGACTCCTCCTCAGGGACGTGGCTCCTGCATTCACTTCCTTCACAAGGGGCACCTCTGTGGGGTCCCAGCAGCTCTGCCTCACATCAACCTCCCCTGCAGCAGGTGCCAAAACACAGCACCTCACTCACAGGTAGCCAGACCTGCTGCTAACTGCTGCTTGTTCACAAGAAATTCTCTTTTCTCCCCATAATATCCTATAAAACTTCACTTGACAATCTGAAGATGTAGCTGAAAACATTTAACTTACAATAAAATTGCACTTCAGACTTCACTGAGCTTTAGATGCAGAATACAACACCTTAAGACAAGGAAAGATTATCCTGCCCAGAGAGATTTTCCTCGTTAACCTGACAGTAATTGCTTTGTGAGGAGCAGGATAACATCTTCAAGTGCTCTCCAAAGGTGTCAGTGCTCTGACTAGCGGGCATCACGTTGGGAAGGGATCAGTTGAGTTCCAAACAATTTACTGAGCCCAAACCGACAGGTCGGTGTTGGGAAAATACTGCAGCCACATCCAAGTAAGAGACTGATAAACACTGAAATCAAAGTGTTTAAGACATGGAGAAATTCATGGAGAAGGAATAAGCAGTAACTAAACACGAGAATGTAACCACGAGAATTACAAATATATTTAAATCTTGGACCTGGGGAATATACACAGCCTTTTAGGAAAGAATGGACAATTTATATATTCTGACAGCACTGCATCTTTGGTTTGTTTTCAGTGGTTGGAGGCACGTGGATGGGAACCACGTTGTTGCTTGGGGACATGTCATTCTCACGTCTGTCAGACATCTGCTTCTGGGAAACAATCCGATAGATCTCTGGAAGAGGAGAAAGAGCTGATCAATATGTGCCCACCAGCAAAATGCCATTGAAGACTTAAACCTGGGGGAAACCAGGCATAGCTTTGGAATTATATAAGTAATGCAATGACTTGCAATGAGTAAAGCTTCCACACAAAGTTCAACTGTGTTGTTTTCTAGATACAGAAAATAAAATATATTTTTGCCACAGAAATTACTTTTTTAACAACTGTTTTACTTCCCTTGAGGTAAGAGTTAATAAGTGGACAGAATTCACAAATCTCCATGCCATGAATGACAAACTATGTGCCCATTCATTCCTTCTGAAGGTTCTTAAGGCTCCAAGGACAGTGGTCACACGTTTGCTGATGTAGCCACAAACAGGATTAAAGAGAAGCATTCCAGATTTCTCTCCCTGATAGGACTGCAAGGGCAATTTCTTCTTGCTGAGCACACCCAGCACGTCTATCATCCAAGCTGTGTTAAATCTTCAGAAAAGGTTGATTTGGGCCCCTTCAGCAGCACAGAAACCCTTTACAAAATGTGCTGCGTGAGAAATATGGGCTCCAGATGAAGAGATTCTGAACAAAGAGGAATCAGAGAGCGTGGGATAAACACCTGCACCGAGAGCCTTGCCCTGTTCCTGGGGCTTGTCAGGGCTGATGGTGCTCCACAAAAACTCAGCAGTTACAGCAGCACTTCAGCTACACAGAGAGAGTAAAGCATGTGTAGCACTTCACCCCCAGAAAGGAAATACAGGACACCAAAAATAGAACATGGGGAACTCACTTGCAAATTTAAAAACCATTAAAAAAATAAAAGCTTGCTAAATCCCAGTTTTACAAAAAGCCCCAGCTCGGACTCAGACAGGGACAAACTGCACATTAAAATGGCTTTTTCATATGCAGTCAGGTACAGACCACGTCATTGAGGCAACCAAACAAGAGCTGAACAGTTTAAAGGATTTTCTGATTCTTTCAGAAGAAAGAAACCCTTTCTCAAGCTTGCTCTTCTTTCCAACCATCTTACACATAAACAAGCACACAAGTTATGTGAAGCCCATGAAAGCAGACCTTTAAAGCCACCTGCAGCCAGGTGTGTGAATGTGCAGACAGGGTTCAGCTTGGCCCCGTGGCAGTGCTCAGCAGAGCCTGTGTGTGGGGTGGGAGGAGCAGAGCAGCAGAAATCTGCTCTGCACCTTCAGGACAAGCTTTGTGCTCAGGGCTGGCAGCCAGTTCACTCCCAGTGCAGAACAATGTCTGTTCCCATAAAGCCTCTGGCCACCTTTGTTACTGGGAATTCTCCTGTAGCACCTCCAGCAGCAGCAAGTCTCAGTTTCACAGAGAATTTCCTGAGCAAGTTCATACAAGTCCCTGACATATCACACACCTCCTCCTCCACCCCATCAGGCAGGACTCACACAGGGTGCCCTCTGTGTAACAGCCTCACGTGACACCAAAGATCTTCAGCAAACAGCCACAAAACCTTAAAAACAATCTCAATTGTTTTCCACCAATTCCCTTACTGATAATGAATCTACTCCTTCTGACTCTGGGAACATCCTCTCATGATCCTCACTTTCACAACCTCCCCAGCAGCCCTGCAAGTGAATCCACTGTCAACAGCCTCGAATTTGCTGCTCCTTGATGCTTCTCCCTCCTCTGCAGAGCAAAGCTTGGTGCAGCCACAGCCTAAATGCTAAAACCTGCCCTTCCCTGGTGAGCTGCACAATCAGCACACAGGGCTGTGCTGCTGTGGCAGGGCAGAGGGAACAGCACAAACCTGCTCTCACTGGGGCAAAATGCCCAGCAGCCAAGCCTGCCCCGGAACCGCTGTGCCTGGAGAGCTCTGGGCTAATGAAGATGTGCCCTTTTTAATGAAGACACAGCACTCTGGGCTCTGCTCAGGAGCTGAAAGAGACCTTATTAAGGGCACATTCAGCAGAATGCATCATGGCATAATGGGGAACTGTGAGAGACAGGCCTTGCACTGTGAGAGCTGGGAAAAAGTGACACTGCTGCCCAGGAGGAGCTGGGCCAGGCCTTGGCTGCTCAGCCTGCACTGGGGTTCCATTCATTTTCAGGTGTACAGAGACAACAAAAGAGGAAATCCCTCGATTTTTTGATGTTAATTCTCTGATGTGGTTTCCTTGGTGATGGGATTCCTTAGAGATGAAACCACAGCAGAATGCAGTGTGGGAACAGAGAGCACAGAGCCAGGCAGGGAAGGGAGGCAGACTCAGTTTACTTTAAGGATGCTTTATCCTGCTGTGAATGCTCAGGGTGGCTGGAATCATAATACCAGTCTCTCTTATTTGCCAGATGATACAAAGCAGCTTTGTGTGCACAACAATCAGCCCTGGCAGGCTAGACATCTTGGAACAGAAGAATTTGGATAGGGACCATTACTCTAAGTCACAGATGGGAAAGGTCCTCAAAACATTATATGGAATCCACAGCAGGACAGGAAGCCCACCACATGTATGACACACCCTCTCTGAAAGTCCTCTATAAATGGGAGAAGAAAGAAGAGCTTTTATCCTTTATTCCACCTGTACCAATAGATCACATACTCAGGCTGTGCTAACTACATTGGATTCATATTTCCCACAGCCAAAGCCATCTATTCAAAGTGCTTGATCTGAGAATCTGGGTGTGGATAAGCTTAACAGAGACCCCATTACAGCTCCAAGGGAGGCACCTTCACCGACTTCCATCACTGTCCCAAGCAGAGCAGCTTCAGGAGGGCTGGAAAGGGGGGTTGCTACAGACTTTGGTCACAACACCCTGTGCAGCAGAGATCCCAGCAGCTGGGGGAAAAGCTCTGAGCAGCGTGGGGTGTCTGTGGTGCAGTTCCCAGCACTGCAAATACCAGCAGGGCTGGTGCAGCAGCTCGTCCTGCCCCTGCTGTCAGCCAGCTCTGCTCGCGGCCGCAGGCAACGCCCGCTGGCTTCCCCAGCTTCCTGCTCTCAAGGACAGCCAGCATTCCACCCACAGGCAGTGAGCTGGGAGGCAGCCCTGCCAAACACACACCAGCCAGGATTCTGTGGGGTCACTCCAAAAACCACATTCCTCAGATGACTGCCCCCCTCCTTCCTCCAAAGCAAGTAATTAAGAGAAAAAGCCAGCAGTGAAGTGAGCTGCAGAACAGCCCTCCTTAGCGTGCCAGTCACAGCCCAGCTGGAGCCAACCTGCTGCTCAGGCACTGTTTACTGCACCTTTATCTCCCCCAAACAGGAGCTCCTGTCTGGAGAGAGCACATGTCCACTAAGCACGAGTTTTCCTTCCTGCACAGCTGAACTGACCCCTCCTGAACAAGGATCCTGTTCACAACCCCAAGAGCTCTTCACCCCAAACACTGTCACAGCAACGTGCAAGCAACACTGACATCCATGGAAAAGCAACAGCCTCAAGAATCTGTCAGAGCCCACCAAGAGCAAGTTTTATCACCTGTTCACCCATTACAGACAGCTCTGCTTACAGACATATTAAACCAGAAAAAAAAAAAAATCAAACCTCCACAGATTAGAATCCAAACTCACTTCTAGAATAAAATGTACCGTGGGAAGCATGTGAGGAGAGATAAAGAAAGCCCTGCCTGTGCCTGAGAGGTGAGGTGCTTTCCATGGCCATAGCAGTGCATCCTTTGAGCATCACACAGCTCTGAAGGAACCCCAGGGCTCCCAGGAAACTTCCCACCTCTCCAGTGTCACTGAGAGAACACAACAGGCCAGCAGGACATGGGGACTGTGAAGTGACCAGTCTACACTGGCTATGACAGCCTGACAGCCACCTTGGCAGGGAATAAAACACCGCCTGATATAGCTGCTGTATGAAAGTTAATTAGCTAACCTGCATCTGAGAGCCCCAAGCCCTCTGCAAACAGAAAGTGGGAGCTGCAAGGCTGCTAGTTCTACATGACACACAGCACATCTGGCCAAATCTGACCTCAAAGTCGAGGTGTTCCTGAGAGAAGGGCTACCAAGGACATGGCCATGAAGGAAGAAGTCTCAGGTTTGGTACTGACAAGTGAGCAATGTCTGAAAAATCCATGCCCAAATTCACACCGTTTGTGACAGGACTGCCTTTAGGCATGTGAAGAAAACAGGAAATGTAGCAGGCATCCCAACACCTCTGCATTCAGCCACTCCTTAGTCATCTACCCTCTGATGGCACTGGCAGTTTGTCATGTAGGCAATAAATGTGTGAGCTAACAGAACTTCTTTCTTTTTGAAACAAATTTGTGCTGTGTTGGAATTGCAACCAAATGACTACACTGAAGTTAAAAGGGAAACACATGGTTCAATTAAAAAGGAAAAAAAGTTCTTTATTCATCTAATGCAAACACACTTTTAGCTAGTACCTGCACAGGAGAACTACTGCTTAGGAACTCAGGGTAAGAACACAATAGAGTCAGAACTGTCAGAGGCTTCTTAAAACTCAGGATGAAACAAGAAACAGATGGACACAGGCAGCGAATACCCCAGCAGCCTAACACCTCTCTCACTGCCAGGCTGTCCATAAAGCATTTCAAACAACTGAAAAAATGTTACAGGATTTATACTCTTACTACAGTGAATAACCTCCTAGTTCTACATGTTCCAGTATGGCTACCAGGCCCTTTCTGGTGTGTTTTTAAAGGAATGTCTAAATTAGGTGGCAAAGAGAAAAAAAAACAGAACTAGGTGTCAATGCCACAGCAACAAGATCTGATTTACAGGCAGTTTAGAAGTGGGCCCACTGCTCATACCAAGCACATCATGTAGCCTGGCACATGCTACACTGGGAAGGAGAGACTTTAAATTTGAACTAGAAAACACGTTGGAGAAAACAAGAGACTGCCTGGCACACCTAGAACAGAGCCACAGGAAACAGAGGAGCGTCTCCGATGTTTTGAGAACTGGAGACTAGAGCATTTGCCAAAGCTGGGAATGATGAAAGCTCCAAAACCAGAGGCCACAGTGTCCCAGTGTGCCCTGGCTGCAGCTGACAGGGTGCACAGAAATGCAGAAGCCTCATGTCAGAGAGTGACTTCCACATCAATTTGTGAATTCCTACCCCACCTTTACAAAGCAGGGTTAAGTTAAGGTTCCCCAAACTGAGTGACACAGCTTTAATAAGTTTGGCCTACCTAAACAAGGCTTTAAACAAAAAGGAAGTACTTTATCCAAAGAGCATAAAAATGGAGCACTGACTGCTGTCACATGTTACACAGGCCAAAAGTCCAGGCAGGGCTATTAAATGCAACAACAGCAACTCCTACAGCTCAGGAGTCACTGTGTCTCAAAGGAAGGATCTCTGCTCTTTCATCCCTTTTTCCTTGGCAACTGCTACAGTCACCATTAAAGATGGAAACAAACTGCACTGACTTCTCCTTGATAAACAATGGCTGTTCTCACTTGATGCCAGCATGAGACAATTCCCTCCTGTGGGCACTCCCTGAAATGGGAGATGGAAACTGAAACACAAACCAGGCTGACAAGAAACCTGGGGCAGATCAAAGTGAACAAAGATTCATTCCCCTGTTCAAGGCCGGCCTTTCAACTGTGACACTTTCAAACTGGATTCCAAATCTTCTGGCTAATGAAGAGTGATTAAATAGCAACATTTTAAACACTTTATAGGCAAAGAAATGCCTATTTGCATCACAGCTGCGCAGCCTTCCGCCCTTCCCCCTTGAAGCACAAAGCCCGGGATGACTCACCTGTCAGAATAGTCTGGAAAGCTGCTTCCACATTTGTAGAGTCTAAAGCAGACGTCTCAATAAATGACAAACCATTCTTCTCTGTGTGGACAGAAATATGATAATTAGAGAGGTACAGCACATATCTGTTTCCCATCTGGAAAAGCTTCTGTACCAGATAATATTTGTAATGTTCCTGATGAGACACCCAGATATCAAGAGAAAGTAAAACAAAGTTGTGGGGTTTTCCCCCTTAAGTGATGGGAAAGTGACACTACCCAACACCAACATTAGAATTTACACCCACTCCCAAGCACAGGTATCAGCCCAGTGCTGTGTTACTTAAGGCACATTTTCCTGCATCACTGAAAGGGATAATCTGTTGCAGTTTCTGTGTTCGAGAAAATTTCTGAGATTTTAGTCAACTTCATCAAGTTTCTCCAACTCCCACCTGCTAATATATCAGAGCAGCTTATTTATCAGGAATAGAGCAGCAGGGGGAATGACAATCCTCCAGCTGCAGGCAGGGATCCTCACTGGCCATAAACTCTGCCAGCAGAGCTACAGCAAACTTTAATGTGAGGAACCCAGCTACACTCCTGGATGAAAGAGACTGGGCCTAAAACAAGGCTTACAGAAACTAGAACTACTGTTCACAGCTCTTAGTTACACAACAAAACTCAGTGAGCCAGTTTAATGAAAGTGTTCAGCCACAGGCAGCTGTGTAAATCTGCAGAGCAGCTGGGACACAGAAGGCAAAGCTACCACCACACAAGAAACTCAAACCTAAAGCCACAGGCACAGTTTCTGCAAGACAAACAGTGCCCAGGCAAGAGAATAAATCTGGTTCAAAATGTTCAGGTGCCTCTGGCTGATTCTTGAAACAGCACGCATGTTCTACAAGGTCTCCTTTCTGACTGAACGTGACCTGTGCCACTGAGGGACATGACCAGCCACAGGATTTTTCTCCTCCCCACACGCTCCCCAAGGCAGGTGGGCAGGACCAGAGACAGCAGCAGGCACTCCCTGAGCTCCCCCACCTGCGAAAGCCCTGGCCTCGTCGGTGGGCACGGCCCGCAGGTGGCGCAGGTCGCTCTTGTTGCCCACCAGCATGATGACGATGTTGCTGTCGGCGTGGTCCCGCAGCTCCTTCAGCCACCGCTCCACGTTCTCGTAGGTGAGGTGCTTGGCGATGTCGTACACCAGCAGCGCCCCCACGGCTCCACGGTAGTACCTGGGGGCAGGGGACAGCCAGCCAGACTCGGTGAGGCTACAGGAGGCTGTGCGATTGTGGGGAAGGCCTCTGGCTGGGCCGGCATGCAAACAATGCCCAGGGCACTTCCCCAGTGCCCTGGGACTGGACGCGGGGAAGCGGAGCAGCCCAACAAGGTTACACCACAGGACCAGAGTCTGGGAGCAAGGCAAACCCTATGTCTGTGGGGAAAACCTGCATCCCAGACATGAAACCCTGGGCTCTGTGGGAAGCTGCTGTCACCTTCCACCTCAGATCCACTCCTGAAAATTCTCCCCCACCCATCACTGTGGGTGCAGCACAGGCACAGCCCAGAGTGATAAGGAGACTGTAGAGTGACTCATTGGGTCATAAAAATGTCAGCGTGAGCTACTCCCTTTACCAAAGGCCACAGCTCCTTTCAAGTGAGAGCCATAGCAATGCACTCAAAAGCAAACAGGCTGTGTTCTCCCACCCCACAATTCTCTCCAGCTCTACTGAAATCCAGCTTTTGCTATGCTGGTTTTTAACAATTAAACAAGCACACAAGTGAGCAGTCTTTCCTGGCTGCTACAGGAAGGTTTCAGCTCTTAGGTTACCACTGATAAAATGACCAGAAGCACTGATATTCCTTTATCATTCATTTCCATGGAAATGAGTCTCTCAAAGTTCTTGCATTCTAAACTTGAAATGCCCCCAGTTATGTGTCATGAGAGCATTGTAAAGTAAATCAGTCTGTGCAGGAACACAGCAGATCCAGTTTCTGGGCTGAATAATATTTAACCTTCCCACCACCACAGGTTGTGGGTATTACCCAATAAAACACAAACATCCCTGTTTGCAGTTGCTGAGGATCTGGAAGGGCCCGAAATTGCCCTCCTCAGCCAAAGCTTGTCCTCAGCCAGCCAGGCTCCACTTACGCTGAGGTTATGGCTCGGTATCGCTCCTGCCCCGCGGTGTCCCAGATCTGAGCCTTTATTGTCTTCCCATCCACCTGGATGCTCCTCGTTGCAAACTCCACCCCAATGGTGCTTTTGCTTTCCAAGTTAAACTCATTGCGAGTGAATCGAGACAAAAGGTTGCTCTTGCCTACTCCAGAGTCTCCAATAAGTACAACTGCAAGACAAAAATGATACCGGAATCAGACTCCAGATGTAGGCGACACATTGAAAATCACAGGCAAGAAATATTTCTTTTAAAGAATGAAGCATGAAGGAAAAGAATGGCAACAGCACCATGCTTGTTATGGATTTGCTGTCCAAGTCTCAATATTTCTGGAAAACCAGAGCTGCCACATTCACCAGTATTTTGAATAGATGTCAGACTTGACTTTTATTGGTTATATTTCAGCCTCCTTTGCCCAGCATGGAAGAACATTCCTCTTTTAGAAAGAATCTACATGCCTCTCACTGCAACATTGGTGTATTTCCTTGAACAATATTAGAACTAAAAAACAAAGCACAAACCCTACAACCACACAACTGAAATCTGCTTTGCTGAAGAAGTCCAAAACGCAGGGCAAGCAGCAGACCCTGCTTTCACTTTACATTCCCAAGCCTTTGCAGAAGAGAGGCTCACCACTGGGGCAGAAAAATTTGTGAATTAAAAGAAAACCAAACCAAAGAACCCCCAAGACCACCATCACCCCACCAGCCAGTCTGAAATGTTTGCTGAGCCACAGCTCTCTGCCCTTCCACAGTCCCCACTGCTGCTGTGGCTCCTGGACACATCAGGCCAGAGCCTGAAACTGCTCAAAATGCTACCAGGGGATCGCTGAGCCTCAGAACTGGATCCACCATTCCCTGCCTCAGCTTGACTCATCCCAGCACCAGTGCCAAGCAAACTAATTGGAAGGATTCAGCTGTGCTTGACAAGAGACTGACAGAACGTTCAAAGTCCAGTTCCTGCAGGAAAAACTGCATCACGAGGATTCACCGCAATATCTTGTAACACCGAGTTGAAAGGTGCAAGTTTAAGTGTAACTTAAAACTCTGTACCCAAGAGGCAGAACAGTGGATGAAATGTGTTCACAACCAGAGTCACATGAACAGAAGCCTCTTAGGTGATCCTATGGCCTTAAGGATGATAAGGTTCCAAACAATTAGTGAAGGAAAGGGAAGAAAATAAGATAAAATCTTTGAGAAGAAAGGCCAGCAAGGAAGTTCAGCAGTGAACCAGTGCCAGTCCAAGCAAAAAAGTGCACACTCAGGTGATAAAAACACATTGTGTCTTTGTTTATTTAGGAAAAAAACCAACAATTACTTGCTCAGCAACACATCATTAACTGGTAAGACACCACAACACAGAGTCAAAGATTCTTGCGTGGTACAACAAAGCAATGAGTGCACCAAACACTCAATGACACAAACCCCCCGTGGAGCTCAGTCTAGCAGCAGAAACACTCCCATCTGCTGCTGCAGCCCTCTGCAGCTTCTGTTTAAATAATGCAGAGCAGTTCTGGCAGATGGGACTTTGCTCTGACTGGAAGGGCAGAGCAGCACCTTTTAAACTCCCTCCATAAATGAAAATTGCTGTAAATGTTGGCTTCATGCACGGCCTTTTGCAGAATACTTCATCAAAATAAACATCTTCCCAGCTGCCCGTGCCAGCTGACTCAGCACAGCCAGGCAAGCACACGAGTTGCAGAAAGCACCCTCTGTTAACCTGTCCTTTGTAGGAAGATCACAAGGGCAGGTAGGTGGCAAGGCCCGTGCTGAATGCAAACAGGAGTCTGCTTTCCTACGTGCCAGGTCACTGCTGAACAGCTCTGCTGGCACAGAGATGCTGCATCCTGATAAACCCAGTGCAGGGGACAGGGCACCACTTGCATCACCACCCCTGGCAAACAGCCACAGCTTTCCTCTGCCACTAGCAAGCCACTTCTTCAACAATGTTTTGGCAGGTTTGAACCATGGGTTTATATGACATCATGTTTGTATTCACTGGGACACACAACAAATTCCTAGGAGGGAAAAGTGACATCTCCCTTTGCACAGCTCAGTCCTGCTATCACCCAGCAATGGCCAAAGCTCCTCTAAGCAAGAAAAGCTATCCACATTCACCATTCCCTTTTCCCAACAGGATGCATCACATACCTGTTAAGCTGTCCCTCAAACCTGTTTTTGCAGTTCAGTGCAAAGCCCACCTTAACAATAGAGGATTCCTTTAATTCTTTTGCCAGGTTTTTTCCCTTCCCTTGTCTGAATCCCACACTGCTTGTGTTCTGAATGGTTTCCAGCACCAGATTAATGTGTCCCAATTATAAGGGGAAAATAATACCTTCCTCCTTGAAGTCAGCTATTTCCTCTACTTAATTGGGCCACTGCAGCTCCTCTTAAACACGGACACGAGGACAGCTTGGAATGTCAGCAGGCGCCTAAGACTCCTCACACCTTCTGCATTTCTGCCAGTCTGGGCAAGTATCACTCTTTAAACAAAATTATGAACTGAAACAGCTTTAACAGCCACTCAGATTGTGTTATTAATTTCAGTTTTGCTTTCCTTATCAAGCCACCATACTTTGATATTTTATACTATGCCGTGTTCCCATGTATTACATTCTTAGCATAGAGATGCAGTAGGAATGACCCTGGATGGCCAAGTCCTGAACTAAACACCCCAAGCAAACAGTTTCTAGGAGGGAAATGACGTTATCTAGGCCATGATAAAGCTAATTGTTCCTGCACATTGTCCCCTTTCTATGGGCTTTTCTTCCAGAAACTCACTCCTAATGGTTAGAAATTGCCTTCTGATTTTCAGAAGGAATTAGTGGTCAGCTGACGGTGGTGTCCATGTGCCAGCATTCTCCATTAGGTTATTAGTGTCCTCTCCCAGTGGTGTTTAGGCTGGAGCATTTACAGAAAGCAACCGCATCTTGTCTGGGCTTTGCTGTATTGCTAAATACAAAAACTTGTCAAATGTTTCCGTATAAACACATTGTTCATTTCCCCAAACACCTTCCCTACGAGTTTTTCATTTTCTTTTTAGCCCAGTGAGAACTGCACACCTCATTCTAAGCAAGATCTCCCTGTGATGCAGACAAGAATTTTAGTATTTCCATCTCTACTAGGCACACCTGGAGCTGGAATTATTTCTCCTGACCATTTCACCTTGACGGCTCAGTCTGCCTGTCATCAGACCTAACTGTTCAGCTTCAGGTTGGCAAACTTTTACTTTAACAGAGTCCAAGTCCTCAGGGATAAACCCTCATATCCCAAATCCCAGCTCATCTGGAGGACCACAGTCCTCACCAGCACACAGCTCCTTCAGTGCCACACTCCTACTTCCCCTGCCCCACCCAACTTGCATCATCCACGGATTCCTTTTCTACATCAGTACAGGAAGGAGGAAGGTCCGGAGGAAACATTTTAGTAAGTTCAGCCACAAAACCCAGTCCTGAAATTAATCGATAACTGGCTGTGGAGCAGCACCTCCCTCACAGGAGCAGCACCTTAGGAAGTTGCCCAACCAAGGAAAATTGTATTGGCACATCTGAAAGTCATGGAAATGATCTCCCAGCCCCAAGTGACTGATTTAGTGGTGGGACAGTTCAATACTTGCAACCACGTGCTTTCAATCAATGCATTTGACTTTCTACAGCATTTACTACCCCAAACATTTAAGACAAGCATACAAGCATTTAGTGGAGAGAGAGAGAAAAAAGAGTACGAAGTCCACAGTACTGCATAAATTCCACTCTGTAATTCCAAATTTATTTCTGTAGAAGACCAAAATAAGAATTCAATTTCCTAAGGTGCATGAAAAGCAATTTAAAGAACTATGTCAAGAAAGGGTTATTAATTTTTCACCAACATTCCAGCTCACTCACACATTTTTTATTTCTGTAAAACCTCTTAGTTTAAATTTTCAAAAAAACATTTTAATTATTTCCTTAACTACGAGATCAGGCTGAAAATAGGTTCCAGTGGCACTAGCCGGTGTTGCCTGTGGCAAAAGTTATTGCACAAGTCACATATTACAGGATCTAGGACAAGTACGCCAGCACAAAGAAATCACCATGCCTACAACTTGTCTCTGCACTGAGCTCTGCTGTTTAAGAGACCTTATCAATAAAAAGTTTGGACATGTCTTCATGACCCCCAGAAGAACCTGCTGATGAATACCTCTCCCTGCCCACTTCAGCTGGAGCTTGAAGGGCACATGAAAAAAATTACTAGATCCTACATGTCACAGCTGGTCATAAACCCAACATGGTCAGGACATTTTAATCTCCCTCCTCAGCTGTGCCCCATTTTATTCACTCTTTTGCTCTCACAAAGGAGCACCCCAGAGGCTTTGGGGGCAGGGATTACCTGTCCATACCATCAGTAACACCTCCCAGCACCTCTGCAGTAAATGCTGCACCAGCAGGTTTGTTGCAGCCCCAAAGTGCCTCCACATCTGTGGAAGTGAAAGCTGAGGGCTTCTACCACTGTCAAACCAATAGATGACATGCAACCACATGTTTATCTAAACACACAAGTGAAAATGCGTCTTCTAAACCCCAAACCAGCAAGCTGGTTCAGTTTCTGAGCATTGCCTCCATATCAAAGGGAGAAGCTGGAGAAATGAACATGATGCAAAGAGCAGAGAGCTGAAACTGGAGTTTTTCCTAGCAGTAAGCTGAATGTCACCACAAGTGAGGTCCATGACATGAGTGTGCCTCAAATCCACAGTCCAGATGGTCAAGGTGCAGACATAATCTTCCTGAGCTTTGTCCATAGAAAACATCTACAAGTGAGGGTTCCTTTGGTAACTGCTCACCTACTGCAAGCACATTGATCAAAAAGAGCAAAAGGCTCCTGTACCAAAACCAGGCTTAATTTATTAAGTAATAAAGTAATATCTTTATAACATCATTATATTTTCCTCCTACTAAAATTAGAGCAAGATTTCTATGAACTGGACTTCATAGGCCTTGTGTTACCTCAGGGGCCATTCTAGGAACAGCAGGCACTGCTCTCAGCCAGATCCTGAAGTATGGAAGAATACAAAGAATGGAAACTGGACAAGAAGAATTTAACAGAAACTGGTTTTTCCCAAGCTAGGCTTAGTCTTTCCTATATGCTGAAATGTTGCAACATAGTCAGAAGTGCGTTTTGTAACAGGTCCCTGGATTTCATGGCACAGCAGCACAGGTGGGCTCAGCTTACACCCGGCAGCAGAGTCAGCCAGATTTCAACACACAGCTGCTGTCAGGGGCTGACAGGACAAAACCAGAGGTCTCACAAACAGAAACGTGGCCCTTCAGCCCAGGAGCAGTAAAAGACAGCCAGGCTAGAGAACATTACATGGTTGTTTTAACCAGGTCAAACTCTGAACTCAGACCCACCAACCTACCCAAATCTGCCTTCATAAACCCAGAAATTATCTGCTGGATGAAGTGTCCTGACAGACAAACACCCAGAGTCTGACTCCAAATAACTGATGTCCAAAACCCACGATGTGTATCACAACAAACGGGCTAATCTCTGTCCTAGCCAGCCCCTGCATCCTCAAATAAGCATTGCCTTCAGACTTGCCACTGTAACCATCACCCTGACATGCCCCAAACAAGATTTTTTTGCTTCTACAAATTCATGCAGGCTTTTAAATCCATTTATAATATGCATGGCAATGCACCACTCCAAAATTTGCATACACACCTGAGGGACTTAGTCCTTTTGCTTTTACCCGCTGCCCAATAAAAGAAACATTACAGATATCCAGAGAAATTATGACAAACAGGAGATACTTTCCCTATTTGCCCTTATTGCTCACCGTTTAAATTTTAATCAAGCTGCAAATCAATTCAGTATAAGGGCTATGAATCCATTATGTCTCTTTTCTGATTATTTTGATGCCTTTCTCCACCTTTTTAATTCTACAACATCCCTTTCAAAATGGATATGTCTGTCATGCCTACATTTCACGTCAATTCCCAAGATGCTCATGTCTCAAATTCAAACACTGACTTAAGGTTGTCCCTGAGCTCCCATTTCCTTTCCTAAAGGTTTACCTACCCTTTGCCTTTTTGACCAGTACCTGGCAAGGTACTGGTTCAGAGACCTATTTGAAATAATTTCCAGATCATTCCACAGTGGCAACAGTTTGTTTAGAACCACCATCACCTCTGGGAAGTTACAAAAGTTTCCATGATTTTATTACTCTGCATATTTGTGTTATTTCAGCTGCCACATCAATCCCAGTTAAGTGACATTGCATCAACTTCCTGCAGTCCACTTTAGCCTGGAAAAACCCTAATCATTTATCTTCACAACAGCATTTTCACAGCACTCCCTGCACTCCCAACAGTTTCTATAAACCAAGCTAAACAGAAAAAGCTTTAGCAAAAGCAATCAATTAAATCAGCACTGCACTTCTCCCTACAACTGGATCCCAACTTTATTTTTTCCCAACTATAAAAAGAAGCAGGCCAAATGAAAGAAAGGAGCTCTCCCAACAAATTCTGTGTCACTCATATTCCCAGGCTTTCACAGCTGTAACATTAATTACAAGCCCACTGACAGAACTGCATGAACAAGGGCAATTCAATGGCTTTGATAACCTGCACACAAGTACCTACAATGACACTGCCTGATGCCATTTAACCAGTGGCCAGCAAGGTCCTTGCCAGTGTTGCAAGCTGAGAAAAGAGCCCGTTCTGGAACTTCCTGATTTGATTTCCACAGCATTACAGATGACAGATTTATAGGTAGAAATAATGTCACTTTCCACATACAATTGGATAAAACAGCCAACAACAAAAATAATATCTGTAATCTGCCTCACAGATATTACAGTTTAAGAGTACAGGAAAAATCATCAATGTTTTCTTTACCTTCCTGATGACAAGCACAGGGTTTCTCACCACTACGACACAACAAGCAATGCTCTTAATCGTAAATTCAAATTTACAATACCACATCACAATAAACTACTTTTTTTGCTTGTTTTTTCAGTGGGATTTTAAAAACTAGATAGTGAACCTTCAAAACATCAGCACTTCTGTACACATTTCACAGCGGGCTAGATGAACCTGTCCAGCAGGCTGATGTTTTACTCTGCAGGGAGTGAAAATTGAGTATTTAACCACAAACCTGGAACGTTTTAACTCAAGTTGCTGCTGTATCACAGACTGGAGGGCATCAACCCTGGAAAACAAGGTATTCCTGCCCTTCCCTGTGGGAGCCAGGACAGATCAAAGCCAGGCTGGACACGGCTTGGAGCGACCTGGGACAGTGGAAGGTGTCCCTGCCCATGGCAGGGGGTGGAATGTGATGATCTTTAAGGTCCCTTCCCACCCAAGCCATTCCATGAGGATTTTATGATCTCTGGGTGTGGAGCGGCAGGGACATTCCACGCCTCGCCAAGGGCTCTGAACACAGAAGGCAGCAAGTCGTACTACTTGACGAAACGAGTGCATCATCTACCACCGCTGAGTATACCCCAGCCCCTCTACAGTTCTATTTAACAGCTGGAGAGAGTTCTTATCAACCCTGACGAGTCCTTATCAGACCTGGGCATCCTTCCTGGCGATCTCTGCTCGCCACCCCGCAGACCGGCCGCCGCCTCAGCCTGTGCCCGGGGCAGGCTCGGACCGGCGCTGGCACCAAATCCCCGCTGCCCAACCCTGCCCGGCGCTGACATTTTGGGCTGAGGGAGGGACCCCCGAGCGGGGCCCGGCGATGCCCCGAGCGCTGCCCCCGCCCGCCGGGCCCCGCGTCAGGGAGCGGCCCCGCCCGCGGGCCCCGCCGCTCGCCCGCCCGCCCGCCGGGCCCTGCCCGCCTCACCTTTGAAGAGATAATCGTACTCGTCGTCGCGGGTGCCCATGGCGGGTGGTGGAGGAGCGGGACCGGGAGCGGAGCGGAGCGGGGCAGGACCCTCCCTGTAGCCGCCGCAGCGCTTCCGCCCTCCGCGCTCCGCCCGCCCGCCCACAGGCGCTTCCGGGGCAGCGGCGCCGCCGCCCGACCGCGCCCGGGGCAGCGCCGCGGCCGCGCCCTCAGCGGGTTAAAGCGGGCGGGGGTCCCGCCCGGCCCCGCAGCCCCCCGAGCACCGGCCGCCTCCCGGCACCGCCTGAGGGGAGCGGCCGCGCTGCGCGGGGAGCCTGGAAGGGACTAGAGGTGGCCGGGAGGGGGTGGTGGCAGAGCGGTTCCATGGTGTAATGGTTAGCACTCTGGACTCTGAATCCAGCGATCCGAGTTCAAATCTCGGTGGAACCTGAATATTTTCTTCGGTGGTTTCGTTTTTTTTCCTTTCTGGCTTTGTGTGCCCAAACGATGCCCGGCCATTGTCTGAGCTGCCCGAGTGAGTCCCTGTGCCCAAACGATGGATGGGCACAGTGAACTTCCCGCAGGCCTGTGCCCGAGTGATGGATGGGCACATTTTGAGCTCCACGATCTCCTCACGCACTGTGATAATCTCACCTCACCTCTTGTGTGGTGCCCACCAATCTTAACCCCCATCACGGGGTGGGTGCCCTTCTCCTGCCTCCATGGGCAGGTACTGGCCTCACCCCAAACCCCCCACAAGCACAGGGAAGCCCCCCAATGTCTCACAGCTCCCTCCTGGGAACTGAGCTGAAAGGGCCATGTGAGCTTGTGGTGGAGGTATCAGAGATACCAATGAGCCCTTTCAGCTCATGAGGTGCAGAGGCCAAGAGCACAGACCCCTTTCCCACTGCCATCCCTGCCCACCCTGCTTCTCTCTTCCCAAAAGATGGTCTGGTCCCCCTTGTCAGCCTGTGCCATGGGACACACCAACTTTGCCATCAGCTTCTCCTGGTGCAGGCTTGAGATCTAAACAACAGAGGATAAAAATAGCACTTCTGTCCAGATGATTAAACCGAATCCCTTAAAGCTGCTCTTTTCCTACCAGCCTGCCCTCAGCAGCAGCATGTTCCCATCACTGCAGTCAGTGGCTGTGTCATCATTCCTGTGTGTGGAGAGTAACCCCCGGGCATCAGCAGCAGTGCTGCTCATCAGTTACCGTCTGCTGGCACCGTAACGAGCCAGAACGTGATCCCCTGCATTTAAAAATAAATAGTTCATGCTGCCCCAGAGCTGCCGAGTGGGGAAAACAAAACATTAATAACAAAGACACCTGATGTGTGACCACAGCGTGTTCTGCCACAGGAGTGCAGAGGCTTTCCAGGAGCATTGTGTGAGACTGGAGCATCAGGAGCACCGAGGTCTGGGCTCACCCACATCCTGCTGCCAGCCTCTGATGTGCCCTGCCCCACCAGCTCCTCACAGTGGGCAGTGCAGTGGTGAGGTCTATAGGAATCTGTGTTGTCTTTGGAGTCATCCTTTTTATCTCCAGCCAGACCCAGAACACACAAAATCTTGAGCCTGAAAATGCTTATCCTGCTCCTGCCACCTTTCTCAATCCTCTGGCATTGAGTAGTACATCAAATGGATAACAGATACTTGTCAGTGTAGAGGCTGGGTATATTTATAATTCAGGAGCTCAGGTTTCCATCTCATATCCTATTTGCGCTTGTCCACTGAACTTTGAAGTTAAAAAGCTATTAATTTTCACTTGACGTTTCTCAGACTTGGTTTCATCCTCTGGAGCTGCTGTAAGTGCTAAAAACTCTTAAAATAACACAGATGAAGTTAGTTTTAGTTATGCTTCTGTAAGAGTTGTTCTCCTTTTCATGCTTTGGATTGTGTTTGTGAGCCTAGAAACACCCTTTATTTACATTTTTCATGTGCGCAAGCATTACTTCCTCTTGCACCACATTGCAGATGTTCCTCATGTGGAACTGACTTTAGGGCACAGGGTAAGGACAGTGGCTCTTCTGGCTGAGGTAAAAATCACAGTCCCCATTGCTATACCACTGTCACTTGTTGAATGTCAGCCATTATATAGCAGACATTTTTACCAATGATTTTTACCAAAACATGAAAGTTGTGCAGATTGTTATGGAGTTGAGCTGCAGCAGGGACTACTTCTAGCTAAGCCTGTTTAAATGCAATTGATCATTTAAAATCAGATTCTTCATGGTGAAAACTGAAAGAGTAGAAAGATCCCTGGTCTAAACAGGAATCGACAGAGCAGGACATCAGGAGAGCATTGAATTAGCAAGGAGCTCCAGAGATTAGTCTTATATCCTGTTCAGTCCTGGGTTAATTTTGTTGCTGTTCAAGCCCCAGAGGAGAATATTCAGACCCTCAGGAAATGTCACTGCAAGCACAGGCTGGCCTGGGCTGCTCTTCTCTTTCCCTGTGTCCCCTCCCAGAGCGAATTGCTGCAGTGATGGGATGGCCTGGAACACCTGCCATGTGCAGGGAGCACGGCCAGAAAGCAGAGGTCAGGCCTGGAATAACAGAGACTGTGTGCTCTCACCTGACAGCTTTTAATGTGAGAACAGTCACTCAGCACTGGCATTTCTGCTGCATTAATTGCCATTAGTGTCATCCTTGCAGGAACACTAAATTCATAGCAAACCTTGAATTAGCATGCTCCCATAATTCCTAATTTAGGCAGAACCATTTGCAGAGGCAGCACGTCCCAAGCAACTGGAGCAGAGACAAGGAATGACACTCAGCTGGGCCTTGGATGTTCAATTTAGTGAAGAAAAGAAGCAGAGGTCACACTCATAACTGCGTATTTATGGGTCTATTCTGGAAATTCACAGAGCAGCTGCCAAAAAGAGCCGAGCACCATTAACGTGCACATGTGTCTCAGGGCTCCCAGCTCTCAGCTGCCCAGCCCCAGGCACTGTGCATCAAGCTCTCCCTGCACCCAATTCTCACTTCATTCCCCACTTCCCACCAACTCCTGAGATCCCCCAGAGTAATCCTGGCCTAATAAAGTGGAAAATTTACCACCATTTTTGATGGTTGTGGCATTCCCACAACAAGGTCAAGGTATCTTCACGGAGCACACTGGTGGTATTTGACATGGAAATGGAAGAATGTGAAACAAGGATAGCCAGTATTTGCTGCCGTCCCAGTAGGGAAAAAAAAAAAAAAAAAAAAAAAAAAAAGAGTTTTTTTTGTCTCTGAAATTGCTGTTCACACTTTGCAAGTCCATCTCTTTGCAAAGCTCAAGGAAGATTTGGAATTGGAAATCACAATAATTCAAAATTGTCCTTGAAGGGCTGTTGACCCAAATTCCCAGTTCTGGATAAAAGCAGCCCCTGGCTTCCCTGGAGCAGAAAGCAGGAAGGACAAAAGCAAATCCCCAAAACTCTGTTTTATCAGAGGAGAAATATTTCCTAAGGGGAAAATTCAATCAATACTTTGCAATTTCCTAACAATCCACGAATCATTGCAATTATGCAGGGATAATTCAAGCTTTCCAATCCAGCTGCTAATTTAGAGAAAAGCGTGCACTATCCCCAGTTTGACATGTCAGTCAGAAAAAAAACCCCTTCAAATATAAAATCCATCAACTGAAATTAATAGAAACAATTATTTTTTAAACCCCTAGACCAATTTAAAGGGTTTGCAACATACAAGGATTCTATTTTTCAGGTAATTCTATGCCACAGGTAGGAATAATGAAAATACATGGAGTTAATATGATTTTTTCTGTTGATAATTCATTTGCATTCCATCACCTGCTATGTCCTTTCTGATTTCTACAGCTCTAAGAAGAAAAGGTATAGGAAGAAATAGACCAAATCAAAATTAATTCCTAAATTAGCCTTTCCTTTCCTAACTTTGAACTTGGAATAAAAAAAGACCTGCATCTGAACAGATTTTTTTAATCCAAAATCAAATCTCATTCTGGTTTTACTGTTCTTTAGGAATCCCTGCAGCACTGCAGAAAGAGTGGGAAGGGAACAGAGAATTAACCATCTTCTGGAGGCATTTTTCACGAGGACAATATTATGGTAAGCAGAAAGGAAGGAAAGTTTTCTGTGTGTTTTGTGAACAGGAATTGAGTGCAAGACTCAATGACTTGATGTTCCTTGTGATGACTGTCAAAATGAAGTCATCAGTTTCCTGAATCCATTTTGGACTCAACACTCATCTCTTTGTCTGTGTCTGCTGCCTCCAGAGACACTAGCGAGATAACCCTGGCAGCCCCAGGATAATTGCTGGCCAAGACATAATTTCATAGAATCATCACTCAAAATCTTCTTCCCCTCACACACCCTGCCAGAGGGGTTTATTTCCTATCTAGGGTCACAATTTGCTTGATGTTGGAGTTGGTACCAGGCAAATGCAGCGACAGCATCGCAGACGTTATCACGTGGCCCATCATCTTCTAATTTGGATGCAAAAGATCAGCCCGGGGAATGAAGAAGCACTTTGGGCTCTGTGGCCAAGTCATTCTCTGCTGAAACAACCAGCAGGGCCGGCTGGCTGTGCTCAGCACGGCCACGTTGCTGTGGAGCTGTGTGATTGTACAGGGAGCCAGGCTGAGACTGTAAAACTTTGCTCATTAAGATCATTAGAGAGCTGTCAGATGGAACCATTGGGATGGCTTTGATCTGGCAGAATATCCTTCCTCCTGTTCCCAGGCCTTGGGAACCATCCAGTTTTCCATAATTATTTTTTTTTCCCCAAGTCATTTAAACAATGCTCTGGGTTTTCTATAAGTTGCAATAACTTCTTCAGGCAAGCTGGAGGCTGTAACAGCTATAACAAGATTAATTTATTAACTAGAAACCCTGATATTTCAGTGATTCCTCCATTAATATATTCACAGCTGGTTTTGCCAAGAAACTGACAGAACGTTGCTGATAATCCCAAAGATATTCCCTGTAAATCCACTAGGTGTCCTACTGTTTTCAAGCAATTAGGCTCAAGGTTTGTTTGGGTTTTTCCCTAGTTTTGCCCGTGAGGAATTAGTTTGAGGCTTTAGTGGAATTAGGTCTGGGTTTGCAGGTTGAAGAGACGTGTACGTGTGGTTTGTGTGACACAGCAGGACATCCGGCTCACAGCAGCAGCACTTTTGGCAAATGCCACTAACGTTTCCCACAGAGACCAACTCAAGGTTACAGGCTGGAAGAGAAAAAGGAAAAAAGATCTGCCTTCCTCTCCTGGGAATGCTAAACAAGATCCAGCCGAGCCAAATCCTCTTTTCAGTCAACCTTGGGCATCTATTTATAGGCCCGCTAAAGCGGGGCCAACGCTGACCTCAAAGGTGGCGGCAACACGCGGTAACCTTCACGGGAGCCGCTCTGCACAGGCGGTGGTTGTGACATTCCTGGTGTCCCCGTCCCTGACGGGTGTTCCCTGACTGCCAGCTCCTGTCAGCAAAGGCCAGCACAGCACACGCTCACAAGGGGCCCTGTCACTCCCGACACGGGGGGCACGTAAATACATACCAAGAAAAGCGAGCTGAAAAACAGCCAAAGGGTAATTTCCTCATCTCAGAAAATACTTGGGGTGGAGAGTGGCCCCTGGACAGTCTCCAGCTGCTTGGCTGCTCCTCCATGGTGTGACCCGGAGCGCACACACCGCATCAGTTGTGCTATCCAGGACGTCCCTCCTCTGCCTCCAGACTTGTTACTTGCACTGAGCCCGTTATCTCCTAGGTATTGAAAAAGCATCTTTCATTATTCCAGTGGTTTTCAGTGCTCACAAATGCAGTATTTCAGTGAGAGAGAACTGCAGGGTGATTTTTTATGGTCTTGTAAATGAAGCACAAATCACATTCCGTGTAATCCTTCCAGCCCTGCCCTCCCGAATAGGAGCCATTGCATTTGCAAACACCCCTCCTGTTCACTCTCATTTCACAAGGCTGCCACAGCTTGAATCTACCCCAGATCTATGCAAGGTAAGTGAGGAGAAAATCTGTTTTGTTTTCTATTTAACAAATGCCAGCGGCAGAGATGGTCTCAAACAGTGAGATGTCTCCTTTTCCAGTAGGTGCTTCATGGCCAGAAGTCCTGCCCAGGGCTATTGGCTCTGCAAATAGGCACTGGGCAAGGTGTCAGCACCAGTTTAATCACAAACTGCAAGGAGAAATCAGAGGGGGAACAAGAGCCTCCTGTCCTTGGCCCACCAGGACTCCTTGCCATCAGGCATTGTGCATCACGGGAAGTGCCGAGCATCTGTCCTCTGCCATGTGTCACTGCACTGCCTCTCTTCCCTGCTATCTGTGCTCAAGGTATGGCAAACATTTGCCTGCAAGAAGAAAAGGATGCTCGGATTTTCCACAGGGTGTATCTGCAGGTACCTCTGCAGTCCCACCCCTGTGCAGGGAGCACTATATGCTGGCTGGGAGGGAGTTTAACCTGGTCTGGCACCCGTGTTTGCTGTGACACACAACAAACACCTCGAGCCTTGCCATGATTCAGAGCAAAATGTGTGGGAGCCATCTGGTCCCGGAGTTGAGGAGCAAATGGAAAATCTGATGAAAGCACAAACAGTCACAATGAGAGACTGAAAAGATGTGTTGATATTCCAAGCAGAGATCTCCTTCTGTGGGGGGTAATCTCATCACCCATTGCCTCTTTCCTCTGCAAACCTGCTGTCAGCCAGGTTGCACCCTCAGCTCTGGGAATACTCACACCTTTGGGATGCTAAAAATATGTTTCATGGGCTTGAGCAAACCTCCCGAGACAAGAATTTGCTCAGCAGCCAGCTGTGCAGTGAGCAAGATGTGCAAGATGCTTGCAGCACAGCACATTTTACGGAGCTTGGATTGATCCAGAACCTTGGCTGGTTTAAGATGTGCTCTTAAATGGGATTAGTCACTAATATTGTCTCACTGCTGAGCAGAATTACAGCTTATGGCTGTGACAGACTGAATGGAGTTTCACCTCAGTTTTCCTAGATATTCTCAGCCCTGGAATGGAGGGACTGAAGCATCAGGGGAGAAACAAGGAACTCAGTGCAGTGGCTGGGGTAGAGCTTGGGATGGCTTCAATGTGGCAGAGTTTATGCATAACTTGTCCAGGATACGGGGTTAATAAAAGTGGTTTAGCTGTATTTTGCAGCCAGTCTGGATTACCCTCATTCTGATCCCAGTTTCTGATGTTTGGAGGGCACAGGGAAGGCAGGGAGACAGAAGATGCCTATTTGTTTCAGACAGGTACACATTTGTTTCCTCTGACACCAAATTAATGGGAATTGATGTATTGATTCTACAATTCTTCTAAAAATTGCTTCAAATTTTGGCTTGCTTTCAAGCTGGTTAAATGTAATGTGCACACAGTTCAAGACAGCTATTTAATTATTCTAATATTAATATTGGTTTAAAAATTCAGTTCCCTGGGAAATGCAGAAGGTAAAAAGCATAGAGAGCAGCCAAGAAAGAGAAAGGCACTGTATCCTGGGTTCATCACACAGCGAGGGCTGCAGGTGAGGGAGGATTCTGCCCTTCTGCCCCATTCAGGTGAGTCCCCCTCTGCAACTGCCTCCAGCCTTGGGGAACAACAGCAGAAGGATTTGGAGCTGCTGGAGCAGGTCCAGAGGCCACGGAGATGCTGCAAACACTGGAGCCCCTCTGCCCTGGAGTCAGGCTGGGAGAGCTGGGAATGTTCAGTTTGGAGAAGGGAAGGCTCCAGGGAGAGCACAGAGCCCCTTCCAGTGTCTAAAGGGGCTCCAAGGGAGCTGGAGAAGGACTTTGTAGAAGGGCCTGGAGGGACAGGACAAGGGGGAATGGCTTCCCACTGCCAGAGGGGGGGTATGGATGGAATTTTGGGAAGGAATTGTTCCCTGGGAGGGTGGGTCACCCTGGCACAGGGTGTCCAGAGGCGCTGTGGCTGCCCCTGGATCCCTGGAAGTGTCCAAGGCCAGGTTGCACAGGGCTTGGAGCACCCTGGGAGAGTGGAAGGCATCCCTGCCCATGGCAGGGGGTTGGATCTGGATGATCTTTAATGTCCTTTCCAACCCAAACCATTCTGGGGTTCTATGATTCCATCATACAATAATAACCTGAGTCAGACATTTGTCAGTCTCAAGGGTTAAATCAACTCTATGACTATTCCTATATTTAACTAAGTAAATACTGGCAAAGTAGTCACCTCATGTACTCAGCTACTGTATTTGTAGACTATGGGAACCCCTCTGTGCCAGGTAGGCTCCTGGTCCTAAAAAGAGAAATAGCTTGTATTAGGAACAGAGTAAGAGTCCTGTATTTTTTTCTTCTTTGATCACTCTGTCTCTGCTTTTATGATCTCACTAGGAGAGTTACTTGATGTTTCTGTATTTTGAGTGGCAACATGACTCCTCCAAATATTTGAAGTCATCTTCTTGTTTCATTTATTTTCTGGTAAAACAGCATTCATCTGCAGTTTAAGAATAGAATATCTAAAAAAATTTATAGAACTCCAAAGCACAGAACACAGAATTTCTGGGCAAAGTTCTCTTCTCAGTTACACTTACGTAACTCTGGAGTAGTGTCTTCCTCTTTCTTGATGTTACTCTGAACCCCCTTTTCATCTCATTCTGTCAGGGCCATAGGATCTTCCATACATGGCTAAATCCGATTTCGTCACAACTATTGCAATCTCCTAGACAAAATTACAATCTCAGAGGAAGTACATAAAGATGCATGGGCCTCAATATCCTAAAAATACGCTGCTGTCATCTCTCTGTTAGTAGTTTTCCATGTAAATGAAAATACCGTGGTGGTGGAGAACTGCAGAACTATCTGGAGCAGAGATTTTACTCCACACACACACGAGCAGAGAATTTGGCTGAGCTCCTTTATAAAACATGTTCAACAGCTCTTTCTTTAAACAAAGAAAGGGTTTGCTCTAAACTGTTTGATATTTATTTTGTGTAACTCTGTTCCTTGGCTGTCCATGCTATAGAAATGCTGTTATGCTCCAACAAGACAGATTGCCTGGGCTGGAAGCCCCAGCCCTGATCCAGGGAAGCACATGGCTTCCTAACAATGATTATGATGAATATAATTACTATTCAGTATATGGGGCAATTGTTTTTGGTGTTTAAAACAGAACAAAACAAAACAAAACAAAGCAAAGCAGGTTTGGAAAGGAAAGCAGAACATTAGGAAAAAAAAATGTTGAATAGGAAGTGGCTGACTTTCAGGAAGTAACTCCATATGCAGATTCTGCTATCCAGTGTTTCCAGTCATTAGAGAATGGAAAGGAAAAAAATACCATTAAATATCCCAATGGTCCTTTAGAAAATAATGCACCTCCCTTTCTGTAGGTATAGCATTTTACATCTCCTGTCCAACAGCTGGTGGTGTCAAAGGCCAAGTGAGCAGGACGTGGAATGCAGAGCCTGACGTTTTTCAGTGGTTGCTGAAGGCAAAACCATCTAAAGCTGTAGCAGATGTTCACTTGCTTCCTGTCTGCTTATCAGCCCTGCAAAGGCACTTGGGTTTTGTGCTTGTTGTGCCAAGGGTAGCTATGGAGATCTCGTACAAGCTGTGCACATACGCTGAAGAGTTCTTTATGGATTTGGTTATGAATGATCGAGAAAATATTATGGTTTCTAAGAACTCGTTCAAAATTTTCCATATGTATATGTCATTCCCCTCACATGACACAAAAATGACAGTATATAAAATAACTTGGGAAATGCAGTTCTGCAGTGAAGATGTTCGTTTGGCCTCAGTGTGCTCATGTTTTATACACTGTTTCTGGTACACCATGAAATTAAGAATAGCAAATCCAACCAACCGTGTTTCTCCAAGGCCTTGAAAATGCTCCAGAAGAGTTTTTAACTGTCAATTTTAATATCACTGCCACTAATCCTTTTTCTTACACCTCAGCTTTTTTTAAATTCATTATGAGCTCCTGCAAATTATAACTTTAATATGAATGACTACATGCAAGTGTTAATGCAGTGCTCCATCTATTCTAAAGCTTTGAGATAGTTTAATGAGACTGATTTTTACACTGTTGCATTTAAATTAATATGCATTCCCAATACAGTCAAGACCCAGGGCAATTAAGTTCATTACCTATTAGATGGGAGTTCTTTTCCTCCATTAAATAGAAGAAATAAAGGGATTTTTTAATGTAAATTCTAGCCCAGATGTTTTGCTTTAAAAGGTAGCAGAAAAGGATGGATTTGGAATGGTTCTTTTGCGCATATTGAAACTGGAAACCAAAATTGACAGCTTTGACTTACCACTGGTAAACATGGTTATAGATATCCCTGTGGGATACAAAAGAGAAACAGTGCTTTGTTGGTGTTTGCCACATTTCATGTAACACTATCCAGGAAAAAGAGCTCTAGGTAACAATTATTGCACTTCTAAATTGTTGATAGCATTGCAAATTCGTGTTGACCTGGAAAATGCAAACAGTGGGCACAGAGTATTCTTTCTAGGGGTCATATTCAGTGTATTGCAACATCATGGCCCAGAGTCCAGGAGAAACTGAAGCCCTTTGGGACAGCTGGTTCCAGGGGAAGTAGGTGTGGACACTTTTGAGAAAATGAGCTTCCATATGAAAGCTGAAGACCTAAAATTCAGTCTCTTTCCTGTCCCCAAAGGTACACAAGGACAAGGCAATGCATGAAACAAAAGAGAGAAGTTGTTGAAATTAAGATATCAGGACTTTATGCAAAGGGCAGATTTGCAGGCAAAGGATGAACTGAAGAATGCAGCAATAGAAACTGCCTTAAGCATCTGGGAAAACATAAGAACTACAAAGATGAAAGAGGAAAAGAAGGAAAAAGGGGACCCAGAGGTCAAATTCGTATGAGTTGGGAATGTGGAGAAGGTGAGCACAATTCTGTGGGTGAGTTCCTGGAAAAGATGCAGTAAATATATTTAAAAAGCAACATACTGGTATTATGACTGGGTAAGACAGTTTTTGTTTGAAGTGTTTGAAAATTGAGGTCACAGTATTTAGGCTTAGACTGTAAGGGGTAGCACAGTTGGAAGCAGGATGGATGAAATGGTTCAACAGGGCTTCACTGTAGTCACATTATTTCAGTTTAAATAATTAATCCTCTTTTAAATTGACTCTATTCTGCACACTTAACATTTTGGAAAAGCTGCCTTTGCCTGGCCTTCTGGTAAATGCTTTTGCATTTGTTTTCCATTGTTTCCTTCTTGAAAAAAAATCCTTCTCACTAACAGGAACCATCAGCAGCATGGAACAAATTGACTTGCCAAGGACATTTCCTCCCATCTCATTATTTATACTGGAAGTACTCTTTTTTGTATCAAGAGTCAGAATGTGATTTTTTTAAATTGCCATTTATTAAGGTAGTTTTTTACTGTATTATGAGTCAAATTCAAACTTGGTTATGTAAATTACTTTCTGTGTATCAACATTGGTCATACATTTTCCAAGGAGGTGATCAAGCAGTTTAATTAATAATCAATTCACAGCTCTCTCTGCCTACCTTATTGTGTAGAGCCCCTGCCTGTTGCAGGAGAGGGTCTCCCCCAGGTGCAAATCAGAGCAGATACATCACCTTCCCTCTTCTGCTCTTAGCACATTGATTTTGAGCCTCAAGTGGCTGAGATTGAGTGGATCTATAATGTGATTTGGCGCAAATTGGGTTAAACAAACAGGTTGTGTATTTTACTCTCAAGGTGATTTGGTTTGTGTTTTCTCTCCTATCCTTTCTCAGCTCTTGGTTGTGGCTCAGTTGCTAAGAAAGTGTTCATCTGCTCGAAAGTCCCCCATGGAAGTGGCAGTGCTGTATGGCAAAGGAACACAAATATAATTTGGGGGGGGGGGTCTGTTGAGGTCCTTCAGGTTGGAGCCAACCCTCTGAGAGCTCAGCAAAGGGCAGAGCCTGCCCTGACCTATATTCACAGTGACTCACCGTGAGATTTAGTGTTGTTCCTCTGTTTTGCTGGTTTCTCAGCAGCTGCTGAGGCTTTAAACAAGGGCACTCTTACCAAACCCAATCGATGGATGAGCAGTTAGGACCCAATCTAATGCAGCCAGTATTTGTAATAATAGAAGGGCACATTCCATAGCTGTTACAGAAGAAAAGAATTTCAGATAATTAGGAGAGGAGTTGGGCAGTGATACAGATTTTAAAAGTACCCAAGATAAAATAACATATACTAAAAATATCTGTATTGAGATGAAATCCTCATGACTCAGTACTCGAGCCAACTTCCATTCTCTAGGAATTAGTAAGGAAATCATCCAAACAGGGTAGGTCGTGGTGTATTGCCTTACTCTGGGCTTACACTTACACCTCAAAGGTGTAGCTCACACTGAAGAAGGTCAGACTCAGATCTGACCTTTCAAGGCAATTACAAATTTTTAAAAATACATTCTGTAGTTGTAGCTTTTTGTAAAAATGGTGAGTTTATTTCTATCGAGAAAAAAAATCGAATAGAGAGCATTCTGGACCTTGAAAGGCAAAAGCACTGACAGCAGGACCAGAGATGCATTCTTTGTGACAAGCAGGACATAATTTTTAATATCTGTGACTCTCTAGCTAATAACTGAGGAGTGGTCAATCCAGCTTGCAAAAAGAAACACAAGAGTGCCATTTCTTCTCTTTTTTTCTGCATGAAGTGTTCTCTGACTAGATGCAAAACTTTGAAAGTATTGAAGATACTGTAAGCATTACGAGTATTTTGAAAGAAATAAGTATTTTGAAAAGTATTTTGACATGCTGTAGAATCTCAGAGAAGCAGAAATCTGTGTTAGGAGAACTTCAGCTACAATCTGGGTCAGATTTTCAGTGCAGATGTGTCAGATGCAGTTCCTTGGAAACTCTCCATGACAGCTAGTGAGAAGAGTGACCCAATGTTTTCTCACCGTACAAAATACCCGATCTGTTTGATGATGTCATGTGCTTGAAGCAATGCTTGGATTTCCACAGCAGAGTCCTGTTTAAGCTTGTTTGGGAGAAGAGATTTTTGTCTCAGCACAGTGTAAAACAGGGAGCTTAGCAAATCTCTTTGGTACATCTTGACTGATCTCAATCAGTTTTCAGAATTTTAATGATCTGGCTTTATTTCCAGATAATGACTATTTATGTAAATGAGATGCCTTATAAATAAATATGGAAATTATTCCATAATATTAATTACAGGCTTTATGGTTCAAACACTTATACTAAAGGCAAATGGTGCTAGGGATTTTCTTTATTAATTTAGTTACTTTGTTAGTTTTATTTTAACTTGATCTACATATGTTGGGCAGTATTTCCTGAACTAAAACAAGGTGTGCTGTGTGCCTGGATATACCAAAGGATATTGAAGGATAATAAAAATCAAAATGTATCATACAGTGGTAGTAGTAAATGGAACCCAGACTTCAGAATGTTTTTTTCTAAAAATCGAATAAAGTAGTTTTACTTGGAGAATCTCAGCTTAAGTGTTGTTAGCCATTTGCTCAAAAATTAGTTTTAAATTAATTATAATCCTTTGCACTTCTATAGCTGCTTCTCTTGAGAATCTCAGTAGTGTTCTACAAACATTAATTAAGCCTAATAGTACTACTGAGAAGTGGTTAAATGATAGATATACTTCACCCACCATGAAATAAGCAATCTCTAGAACAAAATGCAGAAACTTTAAACAGCGGGACTACACAGGAGTTTAGAGCCTGAAGTATCCTTGTCAGGCAAAACTGGGGAAAGTTTAGCTACTGGAATACAATTGCTTGGCCTGGACACAACTCGAAGGTGAATTAAAGTACAAATAATAAAGAAGTCTTCACTAGAGATCTGTAGTGAAGGAAAGTGGTTTTTCCATGGCCCCACGGTATAATGTGGTGTGGCTCTGGTGATGAATTGAATACTGATTCAGAGGAAAACTGCTATTTGCAGAAATCACCCCCAGATGGGCCAAAGAGGAGGCATCCACATGGAACCTTTAAGGCTGATGCATGAACAGCAGGGATAGCACTTAAGTCCTCTCATCCCTGAGGGAACAGGAGCTGCTGAAAATAGCAACAAACCAGCAGTATCAGTGTGTACCTTTACAGCCCCAGACTGTTATTTTTGCTGGTGAATCTGCATGCACAATTTCCTTCCTGATATTACTCCACAAAGAGCAGCTTTTGTTATCTGGCATTACTGATGACAGCAATACTTAAACCAGGTTAATGCTGGCACAGACAGCAAGCTGGCTTTGGTAGATACATTAGGATTTGGGCCATCCTCAAGCAACCCTTCTGCTGTCCCGTGCTCACAAAACGGGCTGCAAATATTTGCCTGGGAGCTTCCAGTATCTAGGGGAAGAGCCATTCCAGAAATGTGCTCCAGCTGTACAGGCTGATTGCCCGCTAACGACAGGACAAGAGGTATGGATGGCCTCACTTGCTTGACACCCCAAGCCGCAGCGACACAGCCAAGCACGACTTCAGACTTCACTGTTTTCTCCCCGACTAACCCCAAGGGCCATCCCCTGCCTCTCTTACCATTCCAAAGCTGAGAGCTGCTGCCACGCTGCAGTGCCTTGTGAATAATTTTAGCAGTTGCCGAGGGAAGCTTTACAACGCACAGCCGAAGTCCTCAGATGCACACTCTGAAATGTTGAGGAAACAAATCGGTGCTGGAAAGGGAAAGGATAATGAGTTCGCATCAGAATTTTATTTATAGAAATGACTTGGAAGCAGCTGGATCTCCTCCTTGGGTACATTTTCTTTCCTTTTTGTTTCCCGGCATTCCTGTGCTTTTGGGACCACAAACTCTCCCATAAATTTTGGCAATACATGCTTGCTGAGAAACTCTACCTGCTGGAGAAAAAAAATCTCGTTTTATCCAAGCGGAATGCCTAGATACTGCAACTAGACAATTAGACTTTATCCTTATGCATATACAGTAACATTCTTTATTTGCATTTGTGGATTGTAATTCATGACACACATGACTCCAGTGCTTCTGCTGAGTTCATTGCTCTTTGGATCAGGGCTTGTATTTGTTTCATTTCCCCATATTTTTAGCTGCTTCAGTAACTACTTTACCTAGAGAAAGGTCTGAAAAATATTTTCTTTTTTTTTTTTTTATACATATATGATATTCTATTTCCTGTTTCATAATGTATAGTCAGTAGTTTCTCTGGCGTGCAAAAAGCTTTTCAGAGTTACTATACTTGAATCAGTAAAAGGAAGGGAGACTGCACTGTTGTACTGCTGCACCATAATATTTAAATGTTTTATTATTTCATAATCTGTCCTAGAATTTAATCATTCCAAGCAGGGACGGTCTCTTTATGTCAAAAGGGATAAGTCCCAGATTTACAAATATGCATGTATGAAAAAACCCACGAAGATATTGCTTCATTTCCAGTGTGATTCCAGCTTGCCAAAGGCTCCATTTCATTGCATAACCCTCCGGATGCAGATCCATTACTGCACCGTAAAGTGGGTTACTGGACAGGGTAAGGCAATTCATCTTCTGAAATGCAGAGTCTTGTTTTGCCAGTTATGGAGTTTATAATTATCCATTATCATTATTTCCACAGTTATTTTTACCAAGGTGACAGATTGGTCTATTTGAAAGGTATTCTGTTGGGTTCTTCTGGAGGTTCATCCTTCCCCTGTAGAGGTAGATGAGCAGTGCACACAGCACAGCCAAGTGAGTTTGAAAGGCATAAAACTGGTGAGAAAGTGAACAGATTAAATCCCAAACTGCACACTTAAGAAACTGAACTAAAATTGTTTTGCTTATGGAAGCCAGTTTCTGCCAGGAAAAACTGGGAATAATGATAGCTGGTTTTTTTTTGGTTTTTGGGGTTTTTTTTGGGGTTTTTTGGGGGTTTTGTTTTGTTTTTTGTTTTTTTTTAAGCACTTCTGAAGCCTCATGAATTATAAATCATCAAGCTCACAGTCATGGGACAAAGTCTCTTAAAATCATGTCCTGGGACAGCAGAGTTCTCCATTCTATTCCTGGCTCTGTAACTGACCATCTGCCACTTGTCCTCTGCCTTCCTTGAGTTTACCCATGTGTAAAATGCTCTTAAAATAAGCTAAACTAGACTTTGAAAATTACTTTAGTGCCACAAGCTAGAAATTTGGGGTTGTCAACATGGAAAAAAATCGTTCTGTGGTTGTTGGTCCGTAGAAAGCCTGCGTGTCTCTCTGGCTGCACTACTGAGGAGACTAAATCTGGCTGCCAGGGCTCCACCCTGCACTTGAGAGGCAGCAGAATCCCACATTAAGCCGTGCTTGGTGCCTGCCCACCTGCACTACACGGCGTTGTTAACTTGGGTAATTAGCTTACTGTGCTCAACAAGAATCTGATCCAACACTGACTGGAATTAATAAGTAGACTTCAGTGACTTAGTGATCTTGGGCTTGGGCCTTCATGTGCAAGTAGAGATCCTTGCTCAGAGATCCCGAAAATCCCTGGGAATGGAAAGGCTTTGTGTGACTGACACATAGACACATCTCTGTGCAATGAGCCTGGCAGGAGCTGGGCACACAGTAAATCTGTCTCTGCCTGTACAGTAGCACTATTCACTGATGCTGCTCTTTATTCACAAATAAATACAAAACTACAGTCACCATTTTTCATAGGCCCTTCTGCACGTGGCTTTAGAAGAGCCTTAAAGTGGAAAATTGATGATGAGTTACACAGGAAAGCTTCGCAGTGAGATTTGTTAGGAAAGGTGACTTGATAAAGGTAGTGACAGGCTAATAATGAAATGGAACACTGCAATTAAATGTGCTGGTGGGGAAGAAAGTGTGCCACAGCCAAGAGCATGAGCAGCAGGTAGGTCAGGGAGAGAATGCAGCAGAGGCTTTGATGGAACAGGGTGGGAAGGAGGGGGAGATGTAAGAACAAGAAAGACGGGACAGAGATAAGCACTGTTAGCTGCGATAGCACTATGGGGCAGAAACTACTTTGGTGTTTGTATCAGGCCTTGGAGAGAGAGAACCCCGTGCCTGACCGCAATGTGTTGACGTTGACACAATGTGTAATTAAATACAGATAGTCCTAGAAGGACAGAAATGGGGGAGGGAAACAAAACAAAGACATCTACACAACGTTTTACTTATAAAAGAGCTGAAAAGTATGAAAACTGCCAGTGAATATTTAAGAATTCTGTTTCTCTAAAATGAGTTTTCATTAGAAATGGTCCAGAATATTTTAATGGTTATGAACTTAAACCCTGCAAATTGAGCAATTCATACATCAGTGCAGGGATTTTGCTCAGTATACAGGCAGCTGTAACAACACTCCTAGAAGTAGGAACAGACCCATTAATCTTGGATGTTAATGCTGAAGGCTAAAATTAATGCCTACCTGAAAAATGAGCAAGGGGAGAGAGCACAGAACAGTTTGCATATCAAAAATTACTAACACTAACCAGAAGATGGACTTCAGTATTGCTATTTATTTGAAAAGCATTCCCAGGATTAAAACGTATCGGAAATTGATTTAGAAAAGTCTCTACCAGCGTGCCAAATAATTTAAGGACACGCTGCTGAACGCAGAGCATCTTGCTGTAGTGAATATTGACATTGTAGGTTCTCGGCCTCTCACTTACCCCACTGTGTATTGTCGGGAGAGACAAATTCTTTATGGGTGTGGCTAGAAATGCATTTCATGTAGAAACACAAGGAATGGGCGACGTTCTCGTAGTCCCTGACACATTCCTTACTCGGTTTGCTGCCTGTTGAGAAAAAAAACCAAGACAGACTCAGCTCACAAATATCAAATCTGGCAGCGCAGAGCTGTGTCTGCATGTGCAGGCTTGCACATGGGTGTTTCTGCCCAGGGAGACGCTGACTTGTGTCAGCCACCACATTTCTTACATGGGGGGGCATGAGGAGCAGCATTTCTGCTGTAAACAATTCGGTTAATAAAAGCATGTGGGGACAAACTGTTATTTTATCCTTTTTTTTGCTTTTATATTCTCGTATTTGATCAGACTTTCAGAGGGATGAGGTAAACCAAGGGAGTAGGTCTGAAGGTACCTGAGCATTTACAGTTCAGTTTTGATAAACTCACAGTATTTACAAATTCAGAACTTCATTTGAATTTTATGTCTTTTATAACAAGCCACATCTAAACCCTCAAGCCAAACATCCAGAACTGAGGTAAGCCTGAATTCAAACTCAAAATTGTATGGTTGGAACCTATTCCTAAACAGCACTTTCGTATAAAATTTGGAAACTCGGGATTGCAGTGGACAAGGTGCCAGAAGAGTAGTATTTATTTCTGTGTGGGTACAGGCAGGAGGACTCGTTCTTTTGCGCTCAGCAACATCTTGACACGCTGCACTAATCTTAGCTGCACGCTCTTAAAAGATTATTTTTGTCTCGGGTTCTTTTTCTAGTCTTTGATGCAACAGCCTGCTGCGGGTTACATCAAGCCTGCAGAAAATCCCTCGCTTTTCTCATCCCTTGTTTTCCAGACAGCCGGCACCTCCTCCGGGTCCAGGCGACGGGCGCCGCAGGTGAGCCAAATCCCGGCCTCTTTGGGCCGGAGATTAATTTCTGTTTAAATTAAAGATGCTGTCTGGGTTAACACGCTGAGGTGGAGGGAGGCCGAGTCGAGCCCACGGTCTGCGCGCTGTGTTTTCGGCGCTTTCACTTAGGGCGCCCCGCTCCCCCCTTCACGGCTCGGAGCCGCCGGCGCCGCGCTCCGTGAGGGGGAAGGCGGCAGCGGAGAGGCCGCGCTCCGTGAGGGGGAAGGCGGCAGCGGCGGACCCGCGGCGTGACGGGGAGCACCCCGAAGGGAGCCGGTGGGCGGCGGGGCTCGGCCGCCTCCCCCTGAGGAGCCGCGGGACCCGGCGGGCGCCGTCCCGCGCCCGCCCCGCCGCGATCACGGGTCGCCGCCCGCCTCCCCGCCCCGTGACAGCCAAGATGGCGGCGGAGGGGAGGGGGGATCCCGCCTGAGCCGCCCACACGGCGGGAGGCGGCGGGGGCGAGCCGGGCTCCGCTGGGATGAGATAAGGGCGCGGGCACCGAGCGCGCTGTCCCCCGGACCCATTCACCGCCCGCTCCTCGGCCCGGGGAGCGCGGCCCCCGCCTGAGGTGAGGGCGGCGGGGCTGTCACCGCCGCGGGGCGCGGGCCGGGGGGTTCTCCGAGGCGATGCCGCGGGGCGGGCGCTGCCGCGTTCCGGGGCTGGCGGGGAAGGGGCGCGGGGCTGTCAGCGGGGGCGGGGAGGCCGGCGCTGGCGGGCCGGGGGCTGAGGCGGCGCGGGGGCGGCGGGAACTTTCCGCTGGGCCGCGGTGGGAGGGGGAAAACTTTCTCCTTTCTCCTTGTGCCCGTCGGCTCTAGGCTCCCGCCAGCCCCGGCCGGGCCCGAGGGGCGCCGCGGGGCCGGCCGAGCCCTCGCCGCCGACCTGCCATGTTGTACGGGCTGCACGCCGGCGGGCCGGGGCGGCTGCGTGTCCCCCGCCGGGGCTGCGTGTCCCCCCGGCCCCCCTCTTGGCTGCGTGTCCCACCTTGGCTGCGTGTCCCCCCGGCCCCCCCTTGGCTGCGTGTCCCCCCTTGGCTGCGTGATCCCCCGGCCCCCCCTTAGCTGCGTGTCCCCCCTTGGCTGCGTGTCCCCCCGGCCCCCCTTGGCTGCGTGTCCCCCCGGCTCCCTCGCTGCGTGTCCCCCGGGGCTGCGTGTCCCCGAATCCCCGTGTGTGCGCTCCCTGGATCCGCATCTCTGCGCTCCCCGACCCGCGTGTGTGTGCGTGTCCCCCAGCCCATGTGCGGGTTTTCCGCGCAGCTCGGCTGCGTCAGCCGGAATTGCCCAGCGGTGCTCAGCCCCACGGTGCGTGTTTCTGCCCCGACTTTCCCTTCGGCAGCCTGGGTTACCCTAGACCTGGATTAACGCGACGCGCTGGTAGAAATTAGCCCTGGCATTTTTATCGTCGTTCTGTCATGAGGTCTGCGTGTAGCACAAGTTGCTAGCCAGGGGATGATGGTATTCAATAACTTCCTAGTGATGGTTGTTATTCCGAAGTTATTTCAAACAAGCTGCTTTTAAAAATGTGCCGCTTCTCCTTTGCTGAAAAAGAGGTCTTGACTTTCTGTCTAGTTCTGAAACTTCATTTTTTTTTTTTTTTGAATTAACTGAGTGGAAGTATGGTGTTCTGGACAGCTTTTTACTTCATTTCACAATTTTTTCTGTAACTGTTGCTCAACTGGAGGTTTCCGTAAAGAGTGTTACATTACAGTACATAATATTTCAGTTTTTGAATGATTAAACACAAATATGTTATCTTGGCAAGTGTCTGGTCATTTAGGGAAACTAATTGAGTTAGTCTAGCCAAGGAAGGTCAAGAGGGAGTAAATGGATTATTTCTCGTTTGTGTGTCTAGCATGCAAGACTTACTTTACTTTGTAAGAGTCTCTTGCTTTTCTCATCTTTAAAAAAAAAGTCATGCGTTTAGAGTACTGGAGAAACTTCATCTAGCTTTCAGGGTATTGAGGAGTCTGTAAGTTTATTTAAAGTGAGCGTTAAAGTGGAACTCTGGTAAAGGGAGATGTTTTTTAGGGGCTATCGTGACTTGGCATTGAAATAGTTTAATTATCAAAAATAGAGAATTAGAGTTTCTGTGGTTAGCTTGAGGAAGGGGAAAATTGCATATAGCCTTAAAGACAGAACAAAAAAGATTAAGCTTCTCTACAGCCTTAAGAGCTTCTGTGATGTGCATGTTTTACTTCTGGAAATGCTGGGTTCCAACTGGATGAGTACCTTCCTCAAGTTTGAGTGGTTTCTGCTCCTTTGGAACAGGCTTTACCCAATGACCTCTTCTAAAAACTGAATTTATTAGAAAGCAACACAAAATATAAGCAGTAAGACAAAAAGCACCAGGACTATTTCCTTTAAACAGAGACTGAATTAAAAATGTTTTCCCAGTATTTGAGACTTTCATACTGCTGAGTATTCATATATTTTTTGTAGCCATATGGTTGCAGGTTTGTGTTTCTGGTGACTAGCTTGTTCTGTATGACATAGCCCCAGTATGGTGCTTAATGGAATTACTCTATGTGTTGATGGCACTATTCGCAGTTATCTAGTTAATATAGCCAGAGTTAATTATTAGTTAGAAAAAGCACAAATATTGACATAGCCTGGCACACACTATAGGGCTCGGGTGAACTGAACTGATGCAGGTCAAGCCTTAGAAACAATGTCAATAACCTACTTCTATTTCAAATATGTGCTTGAAAGGGAAAGTAGAAAAGTAGAGGGTGAAGCCAGCTGGTCCCTAAAGGGAGTGGGGTTGTAACTAATCCAGCTGTTCTGTGTGACTCCTAAAGAAGAGTTGTGGGCACCTCCACTGCCAGAAGCCAGCCTGTCAGTTTTCAATCTGCAGGATTTTGCATTGAGGGTTTACTAATTTCTAGGTTAATTCCTGCTGTAGTGTGTGATAGCTGGAGAAAACTGTCTTGTGACTGCTCCGAGAGGAAGACAATTCCTAGACCAAGCTGAATGATAATGGGATTTGGTAACCTTGAGGTTTTAATACAGGAGCAAGAAATTTGCAGCGTCACTTAAATATTCAACATCCTTTTTTGTTTCCATCATGCTCCCTAGCAGCTGAGTTGCTGTTAGTTTTGCAAGTCATAGTAGGCTGAAATGCTTTTTATAGCAGTGGCTGCAGAAACATTTATGCTTCCTGGCCAAACACAGGCAGGTTGGAATGGGAATAGTATAATAGGTACTTAGGCAAAAGCTTTCTCAATCTTAAATTTATCTCCTGAAATGAAGATTTGCAGGAAGCCTTCTTTCTGTTTTTTGTCCTTTCCTCAACTTTGACCTGAAATTTTAAATATGGTTTTGGCATGACCAGAAATTTGGAGCCCAAATGTTGCTCAGTTTATGTTGGATTAAAAAGTAAAAAGTCAGTATAGCCTGATGATGTTGTTTAGGTGTATGTTTGGGGTATTGATGATTTCCAGCTATATTGCTGTGTGACAGGGTGCCTGTTGTAAAGGTTTTGATACAGGTGTTGCTATAAAACCGAGGTTTTTTTCTGAAGTTTCCTGGAAAGAACTGTAATACTGAATAATACTGCTAATGAAAGAACAAAAAACAACAAAAGACACCAAAATAATTTCTGTACAAGTGCCTTAACAAAGATTGATGCAATTTATGGTGATTGGTGTATTTCCAGTATGTTTATCTTGCTTGTTACAATGTTTTAATCAGGGTTCTCTGGGATGTATTCGAATTTCAAACTTTTGTTATGCTGTCTCATGAAAAACCCAAACAGAAAAAGCTCCAAATCCAAATCGGGCTATTCCCTCCCTACTTTGCAATCCCCCTCCAAAACCAAACCTGTAAAAATGTAGGTCCTTTTAAGAAGGTTTGGGTTGAGCTTGCCCTCATCCTGGGTGCAGGTGTGGTGAGCTGAGATTACCTGTCCCTTGTCCTTCTGCTGTAGCTTCACTGTGTGGTGACAAGAGCATGGAAAATGCCCTTGGTCTCTTCACTGATATGTAAATAATACCTGCTACTGCAGACACAAATCATGCTATAATATATATATATATATGTTTGGTTGTTTTTGGTTTTTTTTGCCATACTAAGAGTAGCAAATCCTGTGGAAGCTAAAGCCAGCTATGCCTCAGTTTAATTGAGGGACAGCCAAGAAGTAAGGAATGAATACGTATAAGCTGTGGATGCAGCACCACTGTTCAACTATTGTTAAAAATCAGCTGTTTCTAACACTGGTACTGACCCATTAATTACTTGATGTGAATGAGGTTCTTTGCTATATGGCATCATAATCCTTGGATGTTTTCTGCTGTCTTTCAGTTCAGGTTTAGTCTGTGCCTCGTCTGAAAGTTTGGTCTGGGGCTGCTCTGGAAATAGGCTGCCGATGCTTTTAACTGGTCCCACAGACTCCAGAGTCAAAATTAAACTGTGCAGGGCAGTAATGCCTGCAGGTTTGATCTATAACACTCATTTCAGTAGCAGTCTGTGATGCAGAACTAGTAACTGGTAGTTCCCTAAAGAGCTCCAAAACAGTACCAGGAGGAAATTGAGAAGTGGAAATGAAAGACTTCAGAAAGTGTTGGCTGGCCTGACTATTTTAAATGGTGTATTTTTACCTTTTCAGTATATTAGATGTAAGACATATTGCATTATCTAATATTTATATGAAAAATGTATATGTGTCCGATGGCTATATTAGATAATGGTTACTGTAGAGGCTGAAATAGAGTGAACTAAGTAATAATGGGAAGGGAGTGAAAGGAGGAGGAACTGTGGTCTAAAAATGGGATGAGAAGAATAAGGAGCATGTTGGAAGGAAGTTAGCCAGTTATGTCCTCCCTGTTTAATATTTACTATAAATCTTGACTTTTAAAAATCTGGGTCAGGAAAATCATTAATGCTAATTAATAAAACTATTTCAGTTTGGCCATCTGAAATAAAAGTGAACAGGCAGTAAGTGTGATATTTAAGTATATGTACATAAATAAAAAAGTCCCAAGAGAAAGCCCCCACCTTGTGTGCAAGCTTTATGCAAACACAGAGGAGGGTTTTGTGGGCTGGACTCTTGAGTTTTACTTTTGACTTGAGCTTCAGAAGAGACCTCTGGGCCTAAGGAATTATTCTCAAAAATCTTAACTCTTCAAGATCAGGATCAGCAGTAGTTACCATGGCATAGCATCGCTCTTGAGCTATTTTATGGTGATTTTTGGGAGGAGACCCTAATGTTGTTTTCTATTGCTTTGCTAGCTGGGAAACTGTCCCAGCAATGCATGGTAATTGATAAATTTGTAGCTGAGCTGGTAGTGGTACTTGCACACATCTTTTTCTGTGGAATAGATGCTGGATATTTTGGTAAGTGGATGTAGAGATTTGCTGGATGAAGGAGGTATTAGTGTTATCCCTCCATTAAACCTTTCCAGTGGGGTGTAGATGATCTGCAGGCAGCAGTTACAGCCCTGCAGATGCAGTCTGTGCATGGCTGTCCCTGCCCATAAATTGCAGTGTGCCTGGGTCCAATTTTCTCATGTTATGGAACATTTTTGCTGGCCGAAGGAAAAAAAATAATATAAAATATTCTAAGTCTCAAAGTGTGTTTTTCAATGTAGCTGAAAGTGTTAGAAACTGTCGTCGTGCATTCCTGCAAGAAACAGTCCCCATCTGTCTTTTCTTCTATCACACTGTGAATTCAAAATTTAATTTGGGTAGAGGATGGTTTCAAAACAAAACTAAGGTTGGCTTGTGCATCCAAGTATGGCAGGGTGAAAGCAGGTCACTTCTGTCACTCTTGGTTGATGCACTTTGACATTTTCAGTGAGAGATTTTGGGTTTGAAGCTCAATATTGGAAGATTTTCTGTTTTCATTTGCCTTTATCTACTGTGCCAAGAAAAATAGAACATTCTGTTTGGGGGACTTCTCCTTTTAAGAAGTTGTTGTATAGTAAATAGTTGTACAAAAACATGGACAAGCCACCCTCCTGCACTATGCTTGGATGAAGTATTATTTACATTTTAAAGTGCTTATTTTGGCTTTCCTCCCCCTGATTTTTCTACAATTTGTTTTCTGCATCCCTCCCTACAAACGCAATTGTATTTCAGAAATCCTTTCCATTCTTTGGTGGTGCCTTTTGGCCATAAATACTGTAATCTAGACAGAAAAGTGGGAGTTTTCAAGCTGTCCCAACTGAGATTTGTCTCTGTCATGAATTTTGTGGGATGCTTGAACATCCCTTTCCTGAATTTTTGTAGTCAGGCTTGAATTTCCTGGGATTTTGCTGTGGCACAACTGGAATGATCACCGAAGCAGCCTGTGCCTTCGTTAGACCTTTTTAGTAAATGCTTTGATTTTGCTGAGGCTACAAACAGCACTGAAAAACAAACCAAAAGAACACTTGGTAAGTGAGGGAGAAATGTGTAGATGTGGGATGTGCCTGATCTTGTCCTCAGGGTGAAGTCTATTCCTTCCTGCCTTCTCTCTGCCACTTATTCTGCTTCCTCCTCTAAGCTTTGATGCTGGAGATGACCAGTTCCTGCTCGATTTGCTGTCCTCCTCCTGCTAAATCTCTCTAGCCTCTGAATTTAGGCCTAATCTTTCTTCCTCAGCATTGCTGAACAAATCTGCTTGTCCCTCAGTTCTTGGCTACATTCCTATTTTCTTCTCCCAAATTCATGGTCTTTTGTTTTGTCCCTGTGCTTTTATCCAGCACTTTTCTGTTTCCCAGCACCTCTTAGAGATCCTTTGTTGCCAAGTTTTCTGAGCTCTCTTGATTATCTCCTCAGCTGTTTGGATCAGAGATGTAAACCATGACTTAGTACAGAGGATTGTGAATGGGCCTGCAAAACACTTGGTAGCATTTCCAGTCCAGCGATGCAGCACAGAAAAATCTTGGGTTTTCTCTTGGGTTATCGTCGATTTTCTTCTTTTTTAATAAAAATTGATGTGGCGTCAAAGGGAGCTTAGTGAAGGCTGGTGGCTTCCTGTGAATTATTGTGTTGTCTAACATCACTGAGTGCAGATATGTGCAGTAGAGTCTAAAAAGTAATGCCGTTTATCACTTTAGCCCTGTTTTCTCTGTTGCTGTCATTTGTGTAACTAGTAGGAAATGGGAAGAAGTAGTTCAGGCGATGGCCTGCTAAAAATGAAAATGCTGTAAGTAGCTCTGTTTGTATTTGGGTAACGATGTAAGTCCTTTATATTCTTATTTCTTGAAGTAGATCCTTTACTTGATACGTAGAGGACAAGAAACTAGTTGGAAATAAGTTCTGCAAGTAATACAAAATAGAGCTGCAAGTACACTGGCAGCAGTTCTGGCTGTGCTCCTTGCGCTGCTTAAATCAATATTTTTTCCTTTCATTTAAGTCTCCTCACTGGTTTTCCAGATAGTTGACTAGAAAAGAAGTTTTTTTAAGCGTCCGTGGGGAAATGAATCATGTGTTAATGCTGCCTAATTATTGGATTTTTTTCAGCTGTGTTTGAGGTCTGCAGGTGATCACAAAATTTATAATTTCTGTCACTCCTGGAGGTTTTATATTAATGATTGTGTAGTTGAAGAAAATGATGTGCTACTGCTGCATTCTCTCTTTGTAGTCTTGGGTGAAACTGTTCAAAGTCAGATACTGGAAAGCACCTGGCTGTAACTGGTGCAGCTCCATGGTGCTGTGTGGGTTTGAGAGATCACTGGGGCTGGGTTCACTCTCTGGGCTGTCAGAGTAAGGAACTAACAGTGCTGATGCTCCTGGGAGATCTCGAAGAAATGGCCTTGTAGATTGGAGTTATGAACAGAACCTTGAACTTCGTGATCCCAAAAATACGGTTCTGGTAATCTAATTCACCAGGTTTTTCTGCTTCAGGAATGGAAGGAAATATTTCATGGTTTGCATTAACCCTCCTTAGATGTGTTCCTTCCCAGTCTCTCTTATGTTACACTTTGTTTGCTGCAGTCTTCTCATAGTAATCTTCTGAGAGTGTTCTACAAGTCCTGGGGAATAGAAGCTTCCTTTAAACAAGTTCACTTTTGACTACAGCCCTGCTGATGCTAATGAGTTGTTCTGGGAGCCCAGTCTCAGTGTCTCCAGTGAAGTGCTGTCCTCAGTCCTGTGGTGCAAAACTGCTGCTTCAAAATGCTTCAATGTAGCACAGGCCCTTGGGCATGCACGTTCCTCAGTGTAAAACGTGAGCTCTGTGTGGTGATACCAATGTTTAAAAATGGCCATCCTGGTGTTCACCACATCTGAAGAAACATTATGAACTGTGGCAGTAAAGGGCAAGAAACCTATCAACCACTGCAAGAGGAATTGGTGTGACTAGATGAAAAATGCTGATTGTGGAGTAAGAAGGACCTGTTTAAATATCCAAGTCTTGCAAGGAAAAATGGTTTGAAGTAGATTTTGAAAGGTTCTTGGGCTGAGAGAGAACTTTGATAGCTGGCTAACACCTAGGAATGGACACAGAAAATATTGATCGTCAGAAAAATAATGGAAGAGGTGAAGTAATTTGAAGTTGCTGGCTCTTCTCTGATTTATTTTTTGTTTAAAGCATTAAGTGTTGTTTTCGTTCATAAAATATCAATGCAGTATAAAACTTGATATTTTGTTTCTTAGCTTAAAAGTCTGGTTTCATTTACTTTTATAGTGAAGTGATATGTAACCTTATCTTAGCAAGGAGTCCTACAGCAACCCACTGTGTTCATTTCATGTGACTGGTGCATTGAAGTGTGCAGAAAGTAAGTTTCAACAAATGTGTTCATTGTTTGATTCTTGTTTTTACTGTTTCTATAGGGAATGAAACTTTAACAAGAAATCTATGTTAAAGCCTGGCTGACAGCAAGAGAGAAAAAGTGTAGAAGCAATGCCCTGATGAAAAGGTAGGGAAGACATTGGTAGACTGGGAAAAAAGGCTTGTGCTCTTCCTTGGGAATTCCTGTGAAATTAGAGGGCTTCTGCTTTGTACCAGGACTGCTTACTTGCTGTGAAGAAAATACCGAGGGGGAAAAGGCTTGTCTGACAATTTTGCCAGGCAATTTTGGCAGTACAGAGATGGGGTGAAGTTTTTTCCTTGCGTAACTGCGGTTACTCCCATGTCTTGAGACTGTTGAACTCCATGTGATTTGTGTGGTGTTATGTCTGAGAAGTGTTTCTGAGTTGCCAGAGCAGGACTGACTGATCCAGTTAACTTCACTTTGCTCTTGCATGCCCAGCTGACACATCTCTGTGGGTCGGTTGCTTCAACAGGCTAATGTAGCAATACACGTATGAGATGCTGGGGGCTGTTAGAACTTTACTGGCAATTCTTAATAATTAGCCTCTGATTTGTGTCTCTGTTCATCTGTTCTTCATGTTTCTTCAAAGGAAGTAAGTTCTTGGAATGTTATTGTATGATGAATATTTAAAAAAAATAAATCACCAGCTTTGAACTTTTTTAACCCTGCACTGGTTTCCAGCCTACTCTAGGAGACATTAATTGCTTGTTTACACATGGAACATCTTTGGAGTCAGGCTAACAAAGTGAAATATCACTTGGTTTAGACAGCAAATGGATCTAATAAGGATCTCAAATTAATAAGCAATTTAATATTCTCAAAGAAAAATGCAGGAAGGAATAAGAATGACAACAAGGCAGGTTAAAAGATTACAAGGCATTTGTATTTGCCTGCCAGAGGTGGACTAGCAGAAACTTTTAATGGAGTCAGCTGGTCCTTACTGCTGTCTGGGAAAGGAGGCTCCTGGAAAGAAACTGGCATGGCTGGAGCAATTCTTCTGGTCTGCAGCCACTTCCAAGTTGTCTCTGCTAAGTTCTGTAGGTAGGAGCAGGTTGTAGGGATTAGATCAGTATTTTTCTTCCTTGCAAATGTTGTAGTGCATCTGTAGTAAACTGTACTTTATGAAGCATCGTGCCTGTTCCTGCTGCACAGATGGAATAAATGTCTCATCCACATCGGTTCTGGTCATGTGATGGGGAAAAGCTGATGTGTGCTTTTCTCTTATAGTATGGAATGAGGAATGTGAGCTGTTCAAAGAGCTTGGACACTGAATGAATTACAACAGTAGTGACAAGCAGCAAAAATCTTTAATTAGTATTTCCTAAATGTTTATGAGAAAACAGGATGTTGGAAAATTACATTGAATAAACAGTGAAACTGTGTTTACCCTTTGTCTTTGAGCAAAGTAATCAAGCTAATAGTTTGTGGATCTGAGAGATTATCCGATTGTTTCCCTTGTTCCCACATTTTTAGAAATTACAAAAAGTTCTCTCATCTATATAGCCATGATCTAGCCTGTGTGTTTAATAATGTTTTTGCACGACTGTTATTTGCAAGAATATTTTCTGGTCTTTATGGTGTTTAATTTATAGTTGTATTAATTATATGATGTCCATTAAAAATCATAAGGTGGCTCAAAGACCATATATTGCACTTATTTCTGGGGACTTTTGTAAGAGGTTATGGTTATGTTCCCTTGGTATTGCCTTCAAAGGTGCAGCCTTTTGTCCCCAGGTTACTGAAATGTAGAGAAGTGGAAGTGTCTCAGTGTGGCACTCCTAATGTTGAATTTCATCTGGGACCAGCTGCCTCAAACAGCCCTCTTGTGACTTTTTCTGCCATGTTTTTGTTAATTGTTTGGTTTGGGGGTGTTTTTGCCTTCTAAAATGACTTGCAGTATGGTGAGATGTTGTAGGGAGGTGAATAAGGGTAAAAAGATTACAGTATGGAAGTTGTAGGGAAAAATCTGCTAATCCCTGGATAGAATATGGGCAGCATTCCTGACCTTCCACAAAAACACAATCCAAGGGATGGAGTGCAGACCCCATGTGTTGAAACCCTTGCAGAGGAGGGAGCTCTGGGACTTTCTAGCTGATAGAGCCACACAGCAGCTGGAAACCAAGGGAGATAAGAGATCCTGCTGTGCAAACAGCAGCTGTGGAGGAATCTCTCTCCTTGGACTGATGCATGTCCCCATCCCAGGGTTGTCTCAGGTGCTGTCCTGAGATTCACACCACAAGGGACAATCACAACTCACCGAGTAAGATATATGAGTAAAGCCACTGGGGAATGGCTTCATGGTAAGGGCTTCTGCAGAAATTCTTCATCAGTTTATGTGAAATGCTCTTTGCAGAATGATCACTTGTCACTGAGTTAGCTCACGATTTATACCTTCTTTCTGGGGTCTATTAGCATAAAGTTTGCATACATCTGCTCTGCCAGTAACCCAGTGTTGAAAATTTAAGTATCACAGCAGCTCAAGTAAAGTCTAAGCCTTAGACTAGGATACCACTGAAGTTTATCTTCTGCATGTTTATCCCATTTTTAGCTTTTGTATCAAAAGACAAAAATCCTAAAACCCTTGTAGAATCCCTGAATGGTTTGGGTTGGAAGGGACATTAAAGATTATCTTGTTCCACTCCTGCCATAGAGAGGGACACCTTCAGGCATGGGGTAAATGTGAAGGGGTAACACCTCATCAGCCAAGCCTTTTTTTTTCCTCTCTTCCGTAAAATCTGCATTAAATTATGAAAGCCTTGCTGACTTGTGTATTACGTGCTATAACCTTAGGAAGCAAATTTATGTGATAGCAGGTGTTTGTATGTAGGGGATTCTAATTTTAACTGCCTCTAAATGAGGAGAGCTTGTCCCAGTTTTTCTTGAAAGTGCTTTTGGGAATAAATGAATGCTTGAATTTCAGACTTCTGGTATAAACTTTATATGGAATAATGGTAAGGTTTAAATAGTGTAAAGGTATGATTCTTCAATATAATATATATACACACACATAATTCTGTTTTTTTGTAATGCTGTCTTGGCTGATTAAACTGGACTACTGCTGTTAATACACTGGAGTTATAGGTCTTGCTTGCAGTTTTAACAGCCATCATTTGTGTAATTGTTGATTACTAAAGTGTTAGTTTCATTTCATCCTAAAAGGCATCATGAATCACTACAGAAATCGGTATAGTTCTGTGAAATGATGCTGGTGAGAAAAGGAAAAAACCCTAATGTTACAATAGCTGTAATATAGTTTCACAGATAATTGTTAATGTAACAAAATACTTGGCGCTTCAGTCATACTAGCTGAAAGATGTCAGTGTTTGGTCTTAAGCCAGAGTTTAAGGATACTTTGTTAAACATCTCCTTCTCTGCATGCATTCATTCCCAGCCTGCCGGGGTTTGCTGGAGCCAGATGGACAGAGAGATAATAGGCAGCATATGCAGAGGTTGAGTTTGTATGTCTTTGAATATATCACTCAGGGAGGAGTTTGAATTTGTAGTTATTACTTTCATATATATGCAGAGTAACATGTTCCAGATGTTTTTGAAATAACTGAGTGTGGGTTAAACTAAGCTCAGTTTTGTAACTGAACTCTCTCTCTTCAAACACAAGCTGAAGTTATTTTCACAGTTACTCTCCTGTATATTGATGATTGCTTGCCAGTGATGATGTTTGCTAAAGTGTTCCATAGTACTTATTAGCCATATAGTAAAATAAAAGTTAGATAATTTGGGATTTCTTCTTGGCGTTTTCTAGAACAATGTAAATAATCATAAAATAAAAAGCTATACACATTTCCTTGCAACTTTAGAAGCTTCTCAAGCCAGTCCAGCAAAACACAACCAACCTACAAAATAAGAGCAGGAAGAAGGAATTGCCTCTCTTGTGCTGGTGGATGAGGTTGGTAGGGGTGACCAGGCACAGCCTGACATTCTTCCTGCTTGAGCAGGGGGCTGCTGCTGGAAATCTGAGGCCAGCTTGGAACAATTTCATTAAATGCACATTATCAAATTGGGACATAATTTTCCAAATTACCAGTAAGAAATGTTTGAATTTGGGATGTTTTAGCAATATCTTGGTCAAATCCAAGAATTATGACAGCATGAAGTTTGATAAGGTTTAATACTTGCTACCTAGAACAAGAAATAAAGGGGGATAAAGCAATGGGAATAAAAGTTACACGAAAACTGAAGACTTGTACCAACTATTCAAACTGTTTTAAATTCTGGTTGTTCAGTTTCAGAATGTCAGCAAGCTCTTGAAACTTCTGTGTGGCAACAGTTTCTCTTGCAATAAAATTCTGCACCCAAACAGAATTAATTCAACAAAAGGGAGTCTTAAATAGCTTGTCTGGTTTAAAAAGTCTGGAACTTGATGACAGTAAACTTCCTGAAGCTACTGTAGCAAGATTCCAGTGCATATGGACAACTTGGAAAAAAAAGGATGGATTTTTCGCCCATCTCTCATGCAAGAGCAGAAAGCATTTTCTTTATATGCAGGCTATGATTTTCTGTTTTGAAAAATAGCCATAATTTTATCATTTCTGACCTGTATGTCTTTCTTAGAAGCTGTACCACTTGTGATGGAAGATGGAAGACAAAGGGGCCCGTGTTGCGGATTACTTTGTTGTCGCGGGACTCACGGATATCTCAAAGCCACTGGAGGAGGAGATCCACTTCAATGATGCCTGCCATAAAATCGCCAAACCAAAAGAGCCCATCACAGACGTGACAGTGCTTAATAAATCCCTGGGGGAGGAGGTTCCTCAGGGCTATAAGTGCATAGATGTCACCCCCTCGGGCCTCTCGGCAGATCTCAATAACGGCAGCCTGGTAGGACCGCAGATATACCTCTGTTATCGCCGAGGGAGGGATAAGCCTCCCCTGACTGATTTGGGGTGAGTGCTTGCCCTGTTGCAGGGGTTTTTTCACAGTTTTAGTTAACTAAGGAGCAGATAAGGCAGGTTTACGGAAGGGCCATACTTTTTAAATACAAGGCAAAACTCTAAACAGGAAGACATTTGTTGACTTCAGCGTACCATAACCCAGTATGGAAGGGAAAATGCATGCTGAGTGGATTTTAATGACAAGTGTAATCCTTCCCATTTCGGAGTTTTCAAAACCATTTATAATTTTTAATGTATGTGTTTGGGTTGGCATAAGATGCTTAACCTATTTAATACAGATTGGAAAGAGATAAGTTATATGATATTCTTAGGATCAGGCAATGAATCTTTAATAGAACTGAAAATAACACTGTTTTGCAGTAAACAAAATGCTTAAAAGCAATTATATACAAGGAAAACTAGCATAGTTTCCTCATGAAGCTTTTCTGTTAGAATGCAGTTGGAGATAATGTGACTTGAACTTGTCAGTAAAAAAGTTTTGCTTAGAGATGAGACAAGAGCTGTGATTAAAACTCCAAGTGTTTTAAAGATGTGCCTTCTGACTTTTTTCCCTCCCCTTTTAACTAGGGTTTTATATGATGGGAAGGAGAGAGTAAAGCAGGGCTGTGAAATCATTCAGAGCACCCCGTATGGGCGGCCTGCCAACATCAGCGGCAGCGCCTCCTCCCAGCGGGTGTACATCACCTACCGCAGGGCCTCCGAGAGCATGAGCCAGAACACCCTGGCTGTCACAGACATCTGCATCATCATCCCCAGCAAGGGGGAGACTCCTCCACACACCTTCTGCAAGGTGGACAAGAACCTGAATAATAGCATGGTAAGATTCAGAGGCTGGGCTTTGAACACTTGATACTCACCGATTTGACGTTTGTGGAGTACTTCTGGCAGCTCTTGGAGTACCTGGTGAAAAATCTCCATAAGAGGTCTCCAAAGATAAAGCAAATATTGGAAGAGTTGGAGGATTGCATTCCTTTGTTCCTACTTGGAACAAAGTCTTTCTGGAAGCCTTAGAGCAGATGCTTGAGTATTTTTAGTGCTGACTCCAGCATCTTTGGATTAGTCCTTTAGAACCTGTTGTGTATGTGTCTGTAACTGGAGGTGTACAGATGTGGCTGTTTCTGACACTGCTTTTACCCTTGTGGGAGAAATTCCATATCTAGCAGCTTCTGTTTGTTTTCCAACTCCTCCCTTTGACTGTAAGCACATTTAAATGTTTAGTATGGTTCCAAAGCCTGACCTGCTAAAACACACACGTTTCACAGCAGATTTGGTTTGCAGAACTGAATATTTAGGTGTTTCCTGGTTAAATCTGCAGCCCCATGTGCTGGCTCTTGCAGAAGAGAACCTTCTTGTCCTCAGAAGTCAGTGTGCTGAGGAGAATGCTGACTGTTCTGCAAGTTGGATCATGTAAAAAAGATCATGGGAATCGATTTGTGCTTGTTTTTAAATAAATGCCTGTAGGCATTAACCAATGGATTTTTCAGTTCTGCTTGTCCCAGTATCGACTCGGTTATGGGAGTGCTGTCTTATGGAAGTTGTTACACCTTTCTCCCTCCTTTAGAAGCTCTTTGTCCCCTCTATGGGTGCTGCTCTTTTCTGTTCCATGGCTTTCCCTGTTCTTTACTCTCATGTCCAGAAATTGAGAATTTAAATACTTAAAATTATCAACATTATTATTAGTTATATTCCGTTATGTCTGTTTGTTGTATTTTATCACTTAATCCAGTAATTTCTTCTATTTTACAGTGGGGCTCAGCAGTATATTTATGTTATAAAAAGTCTGTGGCAAAAACCAACACCATATCATATAAAGCTGGTATGTAACTACTGTGTAGCTTTTTTTATCTTCAATTCAGGATGTCCAGGCTCATTTGTAATGAAATATATTTTGTACTAAAGAATTCTTTTGCAATCACGTCAGAAAAAGAGGCCTTAGAACTGGGTATCATGACCATGCTGTTATAAAGTTTGTGTTGAATTGGGAAGCTCAGCTCAGTGTTTTGATCGGTTTCTACAAACCTGGGTGTCTCCCGCCTCTGTTTGTGTTACTGGTAACTGTCTCTTAAGGATGTGTGTGTATATGCAGAAGAAAATACCACATAAATTATTTGATGCATTTTCATGATCACTTTCTTTAAGAAATATTTTGAAGAATCCTGCAGACATCCACACTGCCTCAAGCATCATTGGCACTGAGCTCTTTAAGTATTTTTGGATCGTGTGTCATCTTTATTTTATTGTTTTATTTATAAGACAGAAATAGATTTGCTATGACTGATGAAATGTGTTGGCTTTGCATTTGTTGTTGGGGTTTTTTTAAACCCTGATTTTGTTTGGCACACAAGTCATGAGCATGATTCACACTTAAGCTTTAATCCACTTACATCCCTTTTAGAGGCTGCTCTCTGTAAACAGGCGTTCAGGACGTACTAAAAGGTGGACAGTACATTTGTAAACAAATAAAAATTTTTAAAGGCCCCACATCTGGTGATAGCTTGCACAAAATTTTGATTTTTAGGTGAGATGATCCACTGCCCTTTTTGGTTACGAGTTTTTATAGCTTATTAACATTCCCCTTTCTGTTAGCAAAGTGCATAGTGACTGTGCAGTCTAACAGAGAGAAATCCTAAATCCTTTCATGCAGTATCCATTCTCAGTGTGGAGTCCCCTGGGCTGGCAATCAGACAGGATGGATTGCTACAGCCTCTGATGTAACTGAGGACCTGTGTGCTAAAAGCCTCTGCTTCAGATCTTCGTGTTTTACAGCTGTTTTTAAAATAAGTCTAAACATATTGGCCTGGCAGCACAAGAGCTGCCTCCTCAGCTAAGGGAGAGCAGCATAACTGACTTGATTCTATTGGTATTAAAAAACTATCTAACATATATTTTTCAGGGTACCTTTGTTGGCCAGAATTAATTGGTGTCATAATTGCAAACAGTCTTATTTCTCAATTATTCACATTACCTTTTTTTACATCTTTGCTCATACTTGTGATGAATGTGAACTGTTATATAATGGGTGAGATGCACACAGCCTGAAAACAGAAAAAGATAAATCAGTTATGAATAGTTTCTAGAATGGAAAGTAGGACTTCAGTGTAGTGCTTTGGTCAGGTGATTTCTCCTTAGGCCATGGGAGCAGCTGCCCCTTCCAGCTATTCCCTGTGCCTGATTATTTACACCTTCACTCATCTTCTGAAGTTACTGTGTGCTCATATGAGTTTTCTGGCAATTATTTTATGGAATGAGCTATTACAAACCTGTTTCTGCTGGCTTCTCCGTAACTGCCTCTTTGCTTGTTCTATTTATAGGTTTAATATGCAGATATCCCGAAGAAGATTATGAATCATTCCCATTACCAGAATCTGTGCCTCTTTTTTGTCTCCCTATGGGTGCAACAATTGAATGTTGGCCATCTAACAGTAAATACCCTCTCCCAGTTTTTTCTACATTTGTACTAACTGGAGCTTCTGCAGAAAAGGTATTTTGAAACCTTAAAAAAAGTTATTATTTTAATCGAAAAAATTCAGTTGTTTATCTGTTCAGGATGATGATAATGAATGTTTTCATAGGTGAGCTTGAATCTATTCACTTGGGCTTGATTCCAAGACTGCTTTGAAGAGTGACTTGCAGTAGTTTCAGTTTGTCATAGACCTGAGTTCCTCTGCTTTCCTGTTAGCCTGTGAAACTGGAGAGCTGTAAAATTGGACTGCATATGTACATGCAAGTAATGCTATTTTTATTGCAAGCATGGAAACGACCTTGCATGTGCACACTTGTTCTAAAAAGTAAATTGGATGTCAGGGAATAGGGCTTTGAGTTGTGCATAAAGGATTCCTAAAATAGCTTTAAAGGCAATTGGAGGAGCAGTGGACTGCAGCTGTACTCTTTATAATAATTTTTTTCTCATATAAATTGTTTTGTAAATTACTCTTTCTCATATGACATTAAATAAATAATAATAAATTTTTTTAAATTTATATGTTTTAAATAAATAATAGACAGTCTGGATTTTCACAGCCATAAGAATATGCCAGAATGGGTTGCTTCAAAAGATGCTGCATTAATGTATCTTTTCAAACAGTAACACAGGCTTGATTTTCTGTGTGTTTGGGGTTTCTTAGATTGCTTTGAAGATCAAGGCAGAATTACTGACTTCACATCCACGATGTGTTTGCAGGTGTATGGTGCTGCTATTCAGTTTTATGAATTGTATCCTGAAGAGAACCTCACAGAGAAACAAAAATCTCAGCTGGGATTAGCAGCTGCAGTCGAGGGAAAAGACACATGCAGAACAGTGCAGACAAATAAATGCATCTGTCTGCTCTCTCACTGGCCTTTCTTTGATGCTTTCAAGAAGTTTCTTACCTTTCTGTATCGTTACTCCATTTCTGGGCCACATGTCCTCCCCATTGAGAAGTAAGTAATTTCCAAAATTCATAACAGTAATTTCAGTTGATAAGATGGTTTGGGTTTTTTTTCTATATTTCCTGTAATATCCTTTTTACTTTACTTGTCAAACATTAAATATAATGGTTAGACTTTTCTCCTTTGATAAACGTATCTTTACCTACTTCCTGAAAAAGTTAAGATTTTTATTTGTGATCTAAGTGCCTGCAAAGGTCTCTGAAAGCTGTTTTAATTAGCTTTGCACCCTTTAGCCATAGTGATTAGAAAGAGCAAGATTATAAATCCTTTCTTAATCTTGCACACATCAAGTTAGGAGAATTAAATGAGTAGATTTGCATTTTTTCCAATACCTATTTGTAGTGTAATGAGAGATGATAAAGCAGATTGAATATTTTGCACTAGTAATTATCTTCTATTTGTGATAAATAAACTCACATAAAGAATTTCACATTATAAAATGCAGAGGAAATCCTTACACCAAGAAATGGTCAATACCTGTAATTGATATGTAATACCATGTAACATTTCTAGGATAATGTAATCTTTTCATGCAGCAGATTTCAAATACACTATTTACTTTTCTATTTTATTACACATCAGGGTTTTTTCTGCTCCAACTTAAATATGGAATTTCAGGAGACTTTGACTTTGTGAATTAAGTATTTCTTGTGGTTGTTTATCTCCTTTATTATTAGAGTTCCCATCACTGAACTTGTTTAAAAATTCTGATAGTGTAAATTTCCAATGATAAAAACATAGATATAGGAAGCAGGCTGGATACTCCATTAGAATCCTATACTTAAATAATGCACAAGAAGCTGACCAGTTTACAAATCAGAAATTAGAATAAATCCATAAAATCCAAATTGATAAAGCATTTCTCATATCTACTTCTTTTATTCATTCCCAAAAGTTAAAACACCAAACACTTGAGCTTAAAAACAAGATTATATCTATATATATTAGGATGGAAAACCTGTTTCTCATTGGGTTTCACCCCAATTAGCTTCTTTTAATGTCTGTTGTGTAGAATTACACTTCTACAACTTGTGTAAGTTTAATCAATTCATGAAACTGAGAACTTTGTCAAATTCTAAAAACATTTTTTTGTATTTATAGTATGCAAAAAAATTTAAAATTTTTTTCATCACCAATTTTATCTAACTTTTTGTATTTAGAACTGAAGAAAATTGATGAGCTTAACGATTCTCCTTTATAGTCAGGCATGAATGTTTTTGCAAGTAACCAGTTCTAGTCTCTGAGGTTCAGTGCTATTTCAAACTCTGTCAGAAGCAGGATTTTGAGATGGGATTGTGATGTTCAAATATCAATATTTCTACTTTACAAATGAGAAATCTTGTTATTTGTGAGTCTCACAAACAGATTTTGTGTTCTGAAAGAGAATCTGCCCTCCCATTTTCTTGTGACCAGTAGGAAAATAAGTTTTCAAGGTCAGAATATCCCAATAGAGTTTAGATGCTGGGATTTTTTTCTCTTTTCTGAATAAGATGGTGCCATTTTTATATAATAATTTCTCTTACTGTCAAAAATTCTGTCTTGCGGTAAAGTAGTTTAAGCTTTATTTCTACTGAATGAGTATTTTTCTTTTCCTCTAGACACATTTCCCATTTCATGCATAAAGTACCTTTTCCATCCCCTCAGAGGCCAAGAATTCTAGTTCAGGTAAGTGTAATTTTCTTTAATAACTATGTCGAAGGTGAAGATAAAACTGATTAATAAATGGAAAGTGTAATTTTTGTGCTCAAATTATCTTTGTTCAGGATTTCTTTTTCCTAAATTCATACACTTAATGTGAGAAATCTGTAAAAAATTGTTTCCAGTTTAGTTAGTGACTTCAGTGAGTTATGACTTAGTGAGGTTAGAACTTAAATTTTTTTTCAGAGTATATGGAAATTAATGAAAAGCTACTCCAAGTCAGCATGTGGTCTGACTCTTGCAATAGCTTTTCAACTGTTTTCTTCTTGCTGCTGTATGAAGGCTGAGTGTAAAATAAATAAATCAAACTAAACCCAGATGTGAAATGTTATCCGTGGTTGCCCCTCTTCCCAAAGGGCTTTGTGCTCTCAGTGGGACCTGCAGGAGCCACACCCAGTCACAGCCCCTTTATCAAAGGTGGCCCTTGCTCTGTGGGAGGGAAATCATTACAGCAATTGCTACCTGCTCTTTGAAATTTCAGCCCTGTCACTGTTGGTAGGAAAGAAAAACTCCTGGTCTTGAGGACTTCTGAAGTGTTATTAAATCTTTTTATTTCCTCCTAAGGAGGTGAAATAGGTAGAGACGTGTTAAAATTTTTATTGCAGAGAAAAGAGAGCTCTGTTGCAGTCAGTATTCTACCAATCGTGGCTTTGATTAAATAGTTGCAAAATGATGCTGTTCTCTGTTATTGCTTGTATCACATAAAATACGGAGAGCCCTGTGCCGTTCTGGCCTTAATTGTGTAGCCCATGTGGTAGTGAAGTCTTTCAGAGCAAATACAATCTTGGGTTATGTCTTTATAGCATGTACTGGATATTGAAGATCCTCTTTACTGTATTCTAAAGGAGTGATATTTATTGCTGTTACTGAGAAGGGATTGGAGAACAGTTATGCTGAGACTTTATCTGGCACTTCTGTCCTTTTTCTTATGATTCTAAAGTTCAATTCAAAACACGGCATTTTTACTTCCTGTTTTAGGGGTTTTTTTAATCGTATTCAATAAAATATTTGTGCTAGGAAACACTGAACACCTATTTAGAGATTGTAATTGAGTTCAGAGAAAAGCATTTAAAGTTTTTAGTCTGAAATTTTAGGGAATTCTGTCAAAGTATGTATGGATTTATGTCCTGGAATGAAGTCTGAAGATCAAGTGATGTGAAAGTTATGTCTGTTATACCTTATTTTCCAAATGTTTTGTGCATTAAATTAGAACAGCTTTAGGAGCTGATAGTACAGATGGAGAAAACACTGCTTTTACAGTAGGCAGTGGTAATTGAGATCTGTGAATAAATTCTTCCTTCTGGCTGCTTCCAGGGACTTAAGTTGTGTTTGAAACTGCCCTGAATAAAATCACAGGTGATTGTACCTTAGACTTTTCCTCAAAATTAGGGTAGGAAATACCTGCATTGAAAATGGCAAGCTTTCAGGATTCCATTTCTCTCTGAAGCCCGTTAATGGAAAATGTGGTAGTCTTTTGCTAAGCAATTAAACTTTTCAGTCTCAAAGAAATGATAGCCATTAGTAAAACACTCTGGAATGTTCCTGTTTGCCAGCTGCCACTGTTGATGGGTTCCTTCTGACCCGAGATCTGCTGGCCTCTGTGTCCTCATTGCACAGAGGTTGCTGTGCTAATGTATCACAACCTGCAGACTTCAAGAGCATGTGGAGTAATGTTTCTCCTCTGGGGACTGGGGGTAATAAGTGCCCCTTCTGCCTGAGGGAGATGTGCCCCTTGAATAGATGCTTAATTGTGTTTATGTGCTTTTGCTGAAGCACAGAAGTCAGAGGACATCAGGCTGATGCTTCCTTTCAGAGGGTGGTTCATGAAGGTTTGCCTCAGGCTGAAAAAATGAGTCCTCTGAATTCTTCCACTGAACAAGCTAATGGTGCTGGTGGTCCCAAGGTGACTTAGTTGACAAATCCAGCCTGTGGAGTGGCCATCCACATTTGTCAGGGAAGTGGGATGTGAGACATGCCAGGGAAAACAGCACTGCAGACTCTCCTTAATTCCCTGTGTTTGCTGGCTCTCCAGGCACAGCATTAGGTGACTTTGTGCTTCTAAGTCATCAGTCTTGTCTTCTGGCTTCTGTTACCTGGTACCCTGCAGTGGGTCTAAGGTGAAACACACTCAAACCTGAGATCTTACTAAAAATGGTCTGAATTTGCAGCTCAGTTTTACAAGTTGCTGTGGCTGAGTTACTACTGCTTTTACACAACAGAAAATGCAGGCAGGATAAAGCCAGCTGGTATCTTGTTACGCTGGATTTACCGTGGCTGAAAACATCAGCTGGGCTTTGATAAACTGATTGTCTGTTGCTATTCTTGTACTTACCTGAGTCTTCCTATTCATGCTGAATAAGTGAATGATTTGCTTGATGCCATGTCATTGTAAGAAAGAAATGTGATTTAATAGAATCTTCTTGCCTCTTCAACTAATGCAAATTTTAAAGATTCTATCAGAGCTGAGCAGTTTCTTTCTACCAGCCAAGAGCCTAATTCTCATATGTCTTCTGAAAAAAATATGGCTTTACATTATGACCTGCTATCTCTCCCTTTATGAATTTTTATCCCTCTCTTTACCCCTAAATCCAGCAAGAATTCCCTCCAGCTCCTGAAAGCTGTGTATGAACTATGGGTTCTCTCAGCCTTTAAAGCACAGAGGGCTTCATTTTTCAGCAGTTAACATATTCAAATTTTTGCAGCATTAGCTAGTTTAAAGCCTTCTTTATGAATATGCAATGTATTCAGATGTGGCTGGGAAAGGAAGATCATGCTTTGCCCAGTTTTTACTAAAAGATCCTGATGCATACCATTGCACAGCACTTCTTAGAGTGATACACAACTGGGGTATACAATTCATCTTAATTTAAATTATTTTTAATAATTCAAATTCTTTGTTCTTTGTTAGAGTTGCGTCATTTGTAATAAATATTTCCAAAGTTCAGAATAAAGGTGATGTATTTTAAAATCTTTCCCTAGCTATCTCCACATGATAACCTGATTCTTAGCCAGCCTGTGTCATCACCACTCCCACTGAGGCAAGTAGCAGTATCTTGTTAATTGTGAAATGCATTCTGATTTGTGTTATGGAAAAGATTTGGGATTTTGGGTTGCACTTGTGTAAATTAACTCCCCTTGTCTGGTGCCTTTGGAAGCTGGTGGATCTGAAGTTTATTCATGTGATTAGACCTGCACCCTGACAAGGATACACACTTAATTAACGATGTATTTTGGGGGGGATTTTAAAATCACTTTAGTGGTTCTTGAGGAAGAATATAGATTATATTAGATCCACTTTCTAAGAGTTGATCCCTGGGCTCCCAAGATAGTTCAGTTTTTGTTTTGGAAGGGAGCTGTAGGAGTTCTATTACTGTCTTGACTTCAGTGTCTCAGTGCAGGAGACTGATTAAAGAAACACATGTTGTCTCCCTGTAAATTGCTTCTCAAAAAGAAAAATTGTCATGCCTGTGTCCTGAAAATAGTCTAGACTGAGTCAAGTCTCAAGGAATCATGGTTACTGTTGGGAAATTCCTCACTTGGTGCCAAGTATTCTACCAAGTAATCTTCTCTAAAAGAAAGATTTGCAGATTTCCATTTATTTTATTATTGAACATCTCTTTTTTTACCGTCCCTTGTAACTCACTGGTGTGTTTATGTCCTGTAACAGTGGTGGCAAGTTTTCTACACTACTTCAGAATTTAGGACCTGAAAATGCAGTAACTCTGCTGGTGTTTGCTGTGACAGAACATAAAATCCTCATCCACTCATTGCGACCTTCTGTCCTCACGAGTGTGACAGAGGCATTGGTCTCTGTAAGTACCAGCTTTTAGTCAGATACCTGTAAAAGGACTGAAAGAATGCTTCTGAGATAAAATCTAGATTTAGTATTAGTGCTGTTAAAGGTTACTTAAAAATAAGAATTAAAATAAAGATCACTAGAGAGAAAAATCACTGTTGTAATTTAACCTATGAAGACAGAAGATAAATTGTTGTTGATTCTTTGTGTAAAAATTGTAAGTAAGTGTTTGATCATCACAGTGTATTAAATAAGAGTTCCTGATTTTTCCCAACTAGCACTGTATCTATTCCTATGGAATTCTAAATGCATGATTTTCTCTGCCTGTCTTCACTAAGCATTGTATCCTGCCTCTGCTATATGCAGTCTGTAATTCTGAAGAGGTTTTTCCTACAAATTGAATTTTAGAGAAATTAGTGCAGTTTTTAATTAATAATCCACATCCAGATTCTCAGTAGTACCCATCTGCCACATTAAATAATTTTGACGTTAGTGAAGTTGAGTTTTTTCTTGCATAGGCTGCATTGCACATGTTTAACCTGTGTTTTTGTCTCTGCACGTTTTCCAAGATGATATTTCCCTTCCACTGGCCTTGCCCATATATTCCTCTCTGTCCCTTGGCACTGGCAGATGTGCTGAGTGCCCCGTGCCCCTTCATTGTGGGAATTGATTCCAGATACTTTGATCTCTATGACCCCCCACCCGATGTCAGCTGTGTTGACCTGGATACCAACACAATTTCTCAGTAAGTTTTTATCAATAGTTTTTCTTCTCTGTTAATTTTTTTCTGCTTCATATTTTCAAAAGCAAAAACTGGCTTTTTGGCAAAACTTGGAGGGGTATTTTAGTTTTTCTTTCAATTTCTTATCCTTCTGCTCATGCCAGTTTAAGTAATTAGAGCTCAGAACTGGCATGAGCAGTGGTTGCTGGTGCAATAACAGGTGCTTAATACATTAATCTATCTCTGGTGAGTTGTAACTGGATTGATTTCAGTGCTGAAGAGTGTGGCAGTGTAATCATCACCCTGAAATATGGGGCATTGGTTGGATGGCTCTGATCAGATCCCCACACAGTAAATCAAATTTGACTTTGTTCGTTGGTTTGCAATCCTTCTCAGTCCAGTTTCAATGGAGTGAAACCTCTTTCTCTGGTTAGATGGAACATCCTCTGAACATGTTCCAGTGTATGCTTATTTATTTTTTTTCCTTTCCAGAACTGGAGACAAGAAAGCTATTGCATGGAAGATCTTACCAAAGAAACCTTGTAAAAATCTGATGAACACTTTAAATACTTTATATCAGCAACTGGCAGAATGTGAGTGGGAAAGTACATAGTAAGCTTTACACTGAGCACAGTGTGCCACAAAAACAGATAAATGTAGCGAAGTAAATATATTCCCAAGTTATCAGTTCCACTAAACATTTATTTTTACAGAATGTGAAAATCTGTGCTCTAAACCCAGAGATTAGAAACTATGCTGGGGACTTCTGGAACAGAGGAGACTTCAGATATATATGAAGGCAGTACTTAATAGATACCCTTTCCTATTAATGTTAGGCTCATACAAAAAAGAGAGTAGAGTTTCTATGAGAAGGGAGTAGGAAAGCAAAGCAAAGAGTAAGCTAGGACCTAATTTTTTTTCATATTCAAAGTCTGCTCAAAGTTTGCTGATGTCTTGACAATTGAAATTGAAATAACTTTGACACTCAAACTAATAAATAGTACCTCACCTAAAAACTTAAGTTGAGAATAACAAGTGGCTTTTAAACATTAGGGGTTTAAATGTAAGGTACAATTATTGGACATCTCTAAGTAAAAATCAGTCGCTGATAGAATCCTCAAATATTGCAGAGCAAGGTATATTGAATCTTGATATGAGAAAAATGGATAGGGGTGATTTTAGTGAACTTCATTACAACAAAGCACTTGTTTTTAAAGGCTGTTTACACATTCCTGGCTATTGAGGTCACAAGAATTTGTCCTGATTAGAATGTACAGAAACAGAAGTTTATTGGGATATGCTGCACAAAGAAGTGCATAGCTGATGGATGATGAACATTATCTGCTGCTTCAGAATTTCGATATATTTTTCTGCAAGGGTTTTCTTAGAAAAAATTCTAAACCTTATGTTCTAGATGTAAAAATAGAATGTAGTGAACTTAAACCTTATTACAGAGTAGGTTGCTTAAAAATGATATCGAGGTAAGGTTGGCTATAATTATATGATGTGGAAAGGCAGTGATGAAATCATCCTTTCACTTTCCTGAGACATTATTAGAATGTTACCAAACTCTGTGTGTAGCAGTGAAGTCTCAACTAGAGTTCTGATGGCTTTAAAATGTTGATACACATACTTAAAGAACACACGTTTTTCTAGAGCCACACTTGGTCTGTAGCAGCATTTTGCAGTGCTTTAATGGCTCCACTTTGCCTCTAAGTGATGATTTTCTGTGTATGTTGGCATTTAATGTGCATTGTCTGCTTTTTGAAATGAAAGGCACAATCAAAAAATTACATCCCAGCCATGTGTTTGTCCTGAAAATATGCTTATTTAGTTAACTCCTGTCTAGATTTTCACATGGTTTTTGAAACAGCTTTCTCTGAGGTCTTTTAAAAGCTCAGTCCACACTGGTTCTCTGTTACTGTAGTAACTCCTGTGCTGACCAGGCCAGTGAATCCTACTTTTGGTGTTATCCACAGATACATGAGGTAGAGAAGGTCAAGCTGAATCCATTGTCTCATGTCCTGAGTGAATTTGGATATATTTTATCCTATTTTAAATGTAATGGAGCTCAGTAATCACTGAATCTAGTAAGATGAGAATATTTTTGGTCATTTTTGAGGGGAGAAAAAGTATAACACTATAATGTATAATGTTGTTTTGTTCACAGTGCAACAACGACCAAGAGAAGATGCATTAATGGAATTGGCAATGAATGATTATGATTTTAATTCTGGGAAGAAATTGCATCTGTTAGATTTGGAGATCCAGGAAGCATTTCTCTGTTTCATGGCTTCAATCCTAAAAGGTTACAGGTCTTATCTTAGGCCAATAACGGAGGCTCCCTCTGAAACAGCCACAGATGCAAGTTCTCTCTTTGAACTACAAGGTAAAAAGTTATAAACTTGTTTTGTGTGTATTAACTTATTTCCTATGCTTTTATATCTACAGAATAAAAACATTTACACGTTAGTGTTGTAAACGATGGGGGAAATGTAAGTGCAGACAAAATTGCGTAGTAGTTGCAAAGATGGCAGGAAGGTGTTTTGCACATAAATGCAACCTACACCAAGTTCTGGTGAGGGCTTTTCCCTTCTGGGCATTCTGACAATGCTGCTGATTGCACTTTGCAGGGTTCCTGAAGAGCAGAGACCGTTCCCATCAGAAGTTCTACACCCTGATGACCAAAACCCAGATGTTCATTCGCTTCATTGAGGAATGTTCTTTTGTCAGTGACAAGGATGCCAGCCTTGCCTTCTTTGATGACTGTGTGGATAAAGTAAGCAATTCCTGGTGTGCATGCAGTATTTAACTTCTGCTGTTGTCTACCTTATCTGATAAAGTACAACCAGAATGTACTTGAAATGCAAGTTTGTTTTTGCTTTTGCTTTCCTATTCTCTCATCATTGCAGCCTTCCATTTTCCTTTTTTGTTTGGCTTCATTCCATTTTTTACTGCAAATTCTTGAATGTAAGTAAAACATCATGAGAACAAAATAGACATGCTAATTTTCACTGGTGTGTAAACTTCTGAGATACTGGCCTGTTGTAAGAAGTGCAAGAAGGACTGAACTGAAACCCAGAATCCTACATCCCTATTTCTATGAATATTGTAAGAAATTCCACATCTCATTGTCATCTTACTGGCTACCTGTACCACTCTGTTCTGGGACACTGCTGTTTAAGCAGGGTGCAGTTGTCTGGGATTTCCTGGAAAGTAGGTCACCTGCTGTTTGTTCCATGGGAATTAATGCTGAAGACTGATAACTGCTATTTACAGTTCCTGTTTATGACTGGTTTTTCCATGGAAGTGCAGAAGAGCTTTTTTGGAAAAAAAGGAGCTGTTTTGAAAAGAGGTCTGAAAACAGTCAAGTTTGAGAGAAATATAAAAGTATGGTATAATGATATTTAATGTTCTTTATTAGCTTTTGCTAGTCTCGGTGTTTTAGTAGTAGCAGTTTTCAAAACACTGCTTCCCAATTCTTATAGCATGACTTGCAGGTATTCATGGCTTGTAAATTAAATTAATTACAAACATTTCTGTAATGTTGAGTCAATCCCATAGCTCTGTTAGGAACTCTCCAACACGTGGTGCTTGCTTTGCCATGTGCCAATACGTGCATGTAACAGGAGCTCTCCTAGACAGAAATAGACCCCATGACTGAACTGCTGAGCAGCACTTGGTTTCCTCTGTGCTGCAATTTAGTTCTCTGGCTGATGTTAAAATGGATGTTTATTCAGAATCCAATAACTGTGTAAGTGTTGAATTCTAGCTGTTGCATTTCATTTTATAGAATGGTTTATGAGGGTGCTGAAGTTGATGCCCTAAAGTTATCTTGTCTAGGAACTCGGACATCTCTTTCAAAAGTGTCATGCTTAGGTTGCTGATGTTACTGGAGACTGCACATAATCTGTGGAGCTGTTGAGGCTCTCACCTTTTAGAAAAGGTTAAGTAGCCATTTGTACAGCTGAAACAGAGACTTGTCTGTTCTAGTGCCAGGTATTTTGCTGCTTGATGCCTGGACAGCTTCTTTCCACTATAAAAAAATGCTCATGACCGTTCAGTGAGAACAAATTTTCCAGAATGCACGTACACTTCTCCAACTTCCATTACTGGCAGCAAGGATTTTATTTGGGTTTATTAATGGGGACAGCTGCTTCTGTGCCAGGGATAAAGGTGGGGAAACTGAGGCACTGGCATTGCAATGCTTTTAGGATTTGCCATGGCTTTCAAATTGCTTGTAAAACTGGATATTCACTGACATGAGGGAGCAGCTTCCCTTGTAAGATTTCTTTGAACAATGATATATTTGCCTCATCTTTTTCCTGCTTCTTCTCCCTGGTTTCTCCTAATTTCTGATGCTGTTCTTACCAGTAATGTACAGAGTCAAAATATGGAAGTTTATTGATGACTGCTGTATCATCTAGAGCCATAGCCAAGACTGGATATCAAAACTGAATTGTTCCAGTAAAGCCAATATTTATATTTTAACCTTTTATTAGGTGAACCAGTACCTGACAGGATTTTGGATGAGAGAGTGATGTCATGAGTAGAAAGGTGATACAGTGCTTTCTTCTGTGTAGTTACAGACTACTGGTTTGAGACAAATTTTATGTAGTGTGAAATTAGTTATCTATAAAATATCAACGAAGCCCTGCCTTGAATAATTTGTGAGACTAGTTTAAGATGAAGAGTAATTTCTTCTATATTATTTGGTCTTCGGGAGCAGCAGCAGATTGTAATTGATTACCCATTTTGTCAACTGAAAGATACAGTGTAATTGTCTCAGAAGTTTTCATTTTTCCAGGAATTCAAAAATTACCTCCATTCGATACACATTTAAGCTACTGGCTTTATTATATTTCACTGGTAAAACTTGTAGCTGTGGGATTTTTACATCCTTAGAAGTATTTAAATTGCAAGTAAGGTTTCGTTTACTGCTGCTTCTCAGGAGCCATATGTTCTTGATACTTGGCTGGTTCAATTTGCTAATGCTTTCCATCTGTCTCATGCAGCAAAATGTGTAATTAAGGACACCTCTTTGTATGTTTATCAAACTTTAAATATTCAAGAATTTTGGTGAAACTACTCGATATATTTGCACCTCACTGGAGGGAGAGGACTGTGGAATATGCTTCTTTTTATACGTTAACTGTTGCCAAACTCTTAAGGCATAAAACCCATGCATTCTTGGGTTCCACAGGTTGCTTATTCATTTCTTTGAAGTATTCTACCATTTGGCTGTCATTTGGTTGCCATTTAAACCATTTAAGCAATTTAAATTAGAAAAACAAAGCTATGCCTGTCTTCCTTTAACTTCAGTAAGGTCACTCATTTATATTCTATTCTCTTGGAGTGCATATGTATTTCTGCAGTCTGCAAACTATCAAGGCACTAAGTGCTGTGTTAATGACTGCAACTGTGGATGGTGCTGGTAGGACCTTCTGTATGCATCAGACAATTTGATAATGCTTGGTCTTGTTTTCAGTGGATACAAGAGGGGAGAGAAATAGCTCTTATTTTAATATTTAAAAATAAATGTCGAGTTACTGCTGCAGTTGGAAAAATAGTTCTAGAAATTATTGTGTTCAAAAGGATTAATCTCTACCTACTACTTAAAATATTTACCTGAAAACAGACAATTCAGACTATACCATTAAACACTGGTTATTGGGTTCGGTGAAGTTCACAAAACCAATGCAACACTTATTATTGTCATGATAACTTTGCAAGGTATCCTTGAATTTAAGCTGCTGCTCTTTGAAGTTAATGCAGACTCTGTCCTGTTGATCATGCAGCTGTTAACAGCAGAAAATACAGTGCTCCTGGTAACTACTTTTTCTTTGAACTTCCTCCTCCAGGTAGATATGGACAAAACTGGGGAAACACGACTTATAGAGCTGGATGAGTCCTACAAGAGTGAGCACACAGTTTTCATAACACCCCCTGAGATCCCTCACCTGCCAAATGGGGAAGAGCACCCTCTACAATACAGGTAGCCTAAGGACACAGCAGGATGTCAGCCAAAATCCTGACAGCTGTCCTTGTACAGTTTAATTTCTAGGTTCTTGTGAAAGTCAGGAAGTAGAGATTTTTCCTGTCCCTTTATTTTGCTCAAGTAAAAGGTGTGTGAGAACTGGCTGTCTGCCAGTTCTTTTGAAGTTTTAATTTTGTGTGTGTACACATAGAAGCAATAATACCTAATAAAGCTGGTAGTAATCACATTACATTGTACTGGCTGTTGACACCTTTCCAGCTTAAAGCTGAAATTAGTGGGCCCAGTCTGTTGTCCGGCTGCTATTACTGATAATGATACGAACTGCAGACTTTGGAAAGAGAGAGTATGTGCCAAAGAATCACTGAAAACTAGTGTTACTAATTTAGTAATTATGTCAGATGAATTTGTTGGTATTTTCAATAATTCTGAGAAATATTTTTATATCTAATCTGATTTAATCTTTTAGGTAGTTTGATATTGTTCCTATTGATTTTCATAAACCTCAGTCATATGATGCTCACTGGGGACTAAGCCACACAAATTATTTTCTTTTATTAACTAGGATCAATACTAATGCATTTGAGACATTAATTAAAGAAAATGCTATGACAGTAAGTACATTTATCAATTTAAGTTGCTTACCTGAATAACAGGTTGAGACTGTTTGTGCAGGCATATGAGCCCATGCTGAGGGATTAGTGCACCACTTTGTCAGCGATGTCATTATAGGTTTACTTTTGTGTTTATTTCCTGGGAAGCCTCTGGTTCAAATGTGTAGTTTTTCCTTTGCTATCATGTGATGTGTTTGCTTTGGAGCTGACTTACCAGAATTGACACATTTCTCTTACAGCTATAATGGATTTCCAGTGTTAAAGCTAGAATTGTTTGAACGACCTGAAGGTTTTCTCAAAGCACCAAATAACAAACTGTCCTCAAAAGCCAGTAGCCCCAACAGCCCATCACCAATGTTCAGAAGAACTAAACAGGTACTTGCTGCTGTTCTTGGACCGTGAGGCGCTTTGGAAGGGGACAGCTTGAGCTTGGCTGTAAAAGCCTTACTGGCAGTGGCTGCAGCCCGATGATTCTTCAGTTCTGATCTGGTGTCTGTAGGGTCACTGTGTTAATTGTTCTTTGGATGTGCTTCTTGCCTGCACTGTATCCTACAAGGGCCTCTGTACAGGTTGTTGCTTGCTGTGCTGTCCCTGTCCCTTCCCTTTTCTTTACACTGTTCTCCGTGAATTCTCCACATCCACCTCTTGATTGCTTTTCACAGCCCACAGCTTTGATAGACTCTGACTTTGAATAACAGAGATTTAAAGAAATGCAAAGTTTTAGCAGTGGAATATTGCCCAGTGACTGTCTTTGGGATCACACTTGCTGCTTTCATATTCCTTCCCACTTTATTATATTGTTAATATTACTGTTGCAGTTTCCATAGCTATAATGGTACCTGTTCAGTCTTTAACATGTAGCTTTGTGTGATATAGATATAAACACACACAAATAATCTGTGTTTCTTTCCAGGAAATTAAATCTGCCCACAAAATTGCAAAGAAGTACTCCTCCATCCCCCAGATGTGGTCCAGGTGTTTGCTCCGTCACTGCTACGGCCTTTGGTTCATTTGCCTGCCTGCCTATGTGAAAGTCTGCCACTCCAAAGTCAGGGCTCTCAGAACTGCCTACGATGTGCTACAGAAAATGCACACCAAAAAAATCGATCCACCCGACGAGGTACAACATCCCCAAGTGCAGAGGGGGCCGTGGGTCTGAGGGTGGAGCAGTGCTGGGAGCCCAGGGCTCACTGTGTGTCTTTGCAGGTGTGCTACAGGGTGCTCATGCAGCTGTGTGGGCAGTACGGGCAGCCCGTGCTGGCAGTCAGGGTGCTCTTTGAAATGCAGAAGGCTGGCATAGACCCCAATGCCATCACCTATGGCTACTACAACAAGGTATGGTTGAAAAAGGATGGGGGAGGACAAAAAGGCATTTTTATGCTGGCAGATAGAAGGGAGAAAAATAACAGAGCAGTTCAGGTGTGATTTTTGTCGTTTCTTGTAAGTTGAAGGACAAGACACAATCCATTTGTGGGTTTTGATTTTGTAGGCTGGGAAATCTACTGTATTACTGCCAATGTAACTCAGTCTGAAATTTAAGCTACTGTTTTCACACTTGACTGTTCCTGAAGATGACTACTTGATTTTGATATTTCCAAAATAGGCTGTTTTGGAAAGCACCTGGCCTTCAAGCAATCGAGGTGGCTATTTCCTCTGGATGAAATTACGAAATGTTGTCTTGGGAATAGCACAGTTTAAAAAAGCATTGAAAAAGCTACCAGCAAGCACTGCACATACATCTGTTCCTGGTAAAGTATTCACATCCTTCTGGTTTATTTTCATGCTGATGAGAAAGTTTATTTCAAAAATCTTTCTTTTTTGAGTTCGATAAAACTGTTTTAGAGAAAAAACCCTACAGTTCCTGCATAGTTTTTAAAAATCAGTCTCTTTTTTTTGCCTTTGAATCTGAAATAGCCTGGTATTTACTTATTATATCAGCTATTTATGAGACAAATGGAGACAAAACATCAAACTGATATTTGTGATAATTATCATAGTTCATCCGATAACCAGTCTTATAATTGGCAGAAACTTTTGTCCAGCCTTGCCTTTTTTATTGTCCCTTTTTTTTGATAGCTGAAATGGAATTAGTCCTTGAGTTTGCAGTACTGATTGCAGGTTCTGCATACCACCTGCAATGATCATGTTGGTTTTTATCTAGAATATAAGTAAAATGTGTGAGGCTGTAAGTTTTCTTTCCTTTCTTTCCAGTAAAGACGTAGATAACATGAACATCAAATGGTCATATGGCCATGCCAGTAATTGATATTTTTTAAAGGTACTACTTTCCGTGGTATTTATAACTTCCTGCTAGTAAAGCACAATAGTACATTGTAAAGCAGCAGCAATGCAGTTTAGTTTAGTTCAGACTGACCTTGGAAGACCTTTACAACATACTTTTATAAATGTATGTGGGTCATCTGACTCAGCTTTCAAAGTCCTTCCATCCAGGGCTGTTCTGTGGTTCCAAATGTGTACAAATAAATCTTTGCCCTGACAAACAGAATGTATACGATGGCCTCATGGCTAGATTATTTCTCTGGACCCCAGAGACTCCAGTCCTACTTCTGGCTCTGTCATTAACCTTATGGATGGCCTTGAACAATTTTGCTTTATTTCTGCCTGTTCTTCATGGAGCTGAGCTTCCTGATAAACCACTTTATTGAAAGCCAGCCATGCAAAGCACTGTACAAGAGTTTAGCAATGTTGGTTGCAACTCAGACTATGTAAACTAAGCAAGTGTAAATAATCCTTAATGAAATAACTGTCACTTATATAATTAATAGCATTTGCTTTTGACATCATCTGATTTTTCAAGATTACTTTGCATGAAAATCTCATAGCTGGAATGTGTGCTGACTCCTCAGGAAATCCAAAAATCTCCCATAAATTCCAGAATATTTTCTTATCTTTATTATAGCAACAAGGTTTTTTACCCTGTCTGTAGCCATTCAGTGCAGCCTCTTTAGGGAAAAGGGGGAAAGAAACTTTCAATTTTATTGGACCCTCTTGATCCTGGAGAGAGACTGTATTAATTACAATTACTGGGCAGTGTTTTGGCTTGAGAATGACCAGATAAGTTGCTTGAATGTTTGCAGGGGGTTTTGGGAAGATGTTAATTATTTTTATTTTAATCCAGTTTTGCAGACAAACTCATATTTGTCACTGCAGTGTTTAAATTTTTTTTTACTTTCTAGAGTAAAGCCATGAGAATCACATGCATTAACATTTCTGTTAACATTAACGTTTCTGAGAAACATTTTGCACTAAAATGAAACCATGTTTAGATGCCTCTTGGAGTTCTTGAAAAGATGTGACCTTTTGATCAAATAAACCAGGCAACAGAATTAAAGTCAGAAAGTGCTTTAGTTCAGTATTTAAAAAGAAATGTTGCCCATTACCCCTTTAATTTCATCCTCTAAAGCATCACTTCAATGTTTATACTATCATAAGCCAATCCTTTTTCTCTATTTTTTTTTTTTTTGGGTGGTAAAATGTTCACTGTTAATTGGAACATTCTTGATAAGCGGCCTTTGAATTACTGTTGGTATTCAATTCATTCCCCTGAACAATGTCACACTATTAAATATCATAACTGTCTTTATTCTGATGTTGCCCTGCACTGATGGGGGACTTTCAGACACTGCCAATAACACATCACTCAAAGAAGAAGCCAAGCAAGGGAAAACTTGTCTTCAAGACATCCAAGAGCAAAAGGAGGACAAGAGAGAGAGTGACTCCAGTTCTCGTACGTATCTTGTGAATACAGATATCTGGTTCATTGGGGATAAACAGGGATTCCAGCAAAAGCTAAGTGGGACAGCTGATTCCTCACAGTGAGTGTGTGTGATAATGCCAGTTTATGCCACTGCCTAAAGTTCTTTCTCCAAGAGTAATTTTCTGGATGTCTAATGGTTTCACTTGGAAAATTACAGTTCTTTTCTCTCCTGTTTCAAATAAGTGATAATGGGAGCATAAAGGCTTAATGATAATTATAGCCTAATGTTTTTGTCTTTTTAAAAAATGAAATTGCCTCACAGGCATAATCTACAGAAAAGCCTTTTTTACCAGTCTGGTTTCTTTATAAATCCTGTAAGAGGGGAGCAGCTGAAATTTTGCAAGTCTGAGAAGTTTAAATTACTCAGCTCCTTGGAATTCTCAAAGTTTGGGAGATGCTTCAGAATGGGAAGGGTTCTTTTCTTCAGGTTTTGCATCTGCTGCTCTCGATTCCTTCAACTGCAGTTGAGCAGCATCATCTTGTGCAAGAACATAGAAGATGAGATTGTGTACTTGAATTGTATGAGCACTACAGATTCCTGTGTATATCCATGGAAAATACCCTTCTTAGTAAATGTCCCCCTAATAATATAATTGTTTAAATCTTTCAGTGGGCTTTCTCCTACTATTTGGGTTAACTGTCCCATTGTCAAGTGATATAAAAGTATGAGAAAATATGAAATTAGATAAGTTGCTTCCGTGTTTTCACTACAATCTTCCTTCCAGCACTAGTACTTTTTTCTTGAATTTTCATGAAGAGTTGTCTTACCCACGATCATGAGAACACATGTATAAGATTACAGACAAGTTATTTAGTTTTAATAAAGTTTTTGAGGGTGCAGAAAATGAATTCTGCCTAATTTATTACTTTTGGCCATAATTAAGACATTTGTGGCTCTCTATAGTAACATCATGTGCTGAAACATTTTGCACTTTTGAAAACAACTTGATAATATTAAAGTTGCCTGAAATTCCTTAGAGAAGTAATTCTTTATTTTGGGTAGTCACCTGCAATGGAATTTTTGTTTCATATCTAATAGAGTTGAATATGAATATTCACATTTCCTTCATTTCTCCTGTGAGTCCTGGGGAAATGAGGTCTGTGTGAAGCTGAGCTCTTGCAAAGGCAGCAGAAAAATACTCTTAACACCTCTTCTATGCAAGTGAACAAGGGTGGTCTTAATCTTCACAACACCACATATTTTGGAATGATTTTTGGGTTCTGTGTAGAGAAGCTTTTGGAACATTCCAGGAGTAATGCTGGGAGATAAATTTCCTTAGTGAAAACCTCTGCCCAGGCAGATATCAGCCTGGGCATCATGGGATGGGCGCAATGAGGTGTCACTTAATCCTGTATGAGGTGTCCAGTGGGTAATGGGGACTTGGGATTTCTGGGGCGTTCCTTGGATTCTGCACTTCTGTCCTTTTCTGTCTGCAGTGTCTGAAGTGGAGAGCACAAAAGGGAGTGGGGACTGCCTGCCCAAACTGAATTACCAGAACTCCAGGAATGACAAAGGCACTTCCAGCATCGTGCGGCTCAACGGCACCGTGGACAGTACTGTGGCAGAAGGGAGCAGGGGTGAGTGCAGGGAAAATACATACATACCTAATTTGTTACTAATGACTTCTGAGCAGTGTGCTTAAGGTCTGTTGTCCACTAAACTTGCAGTATTTTATTGCTGTAATAGCAGAGGCTGATGAAAAGTGAGGGAGGGAGTTTAGCCTGGAGTCAGCATATGCTGTGTCAGGAAGATGCATGGGAATATTTTGCATTTCCATATTTTTTTTGTTGTTTGTTCTGGGTTTTTTTTGCTGTTGTTAACATCTACTTACAAAACACCGAAATCTTGGGATTTTTCTTATAATCTCCAGCAAGTAATTCCTTCAGGATGGACAAGGGTGCAGTAAAACTAAAAAGACGCTTTCATTTTCTGAGTCTCTAGTGATGTCAGATCTGGTTATTATAATACTGTCAGCTATGCTTGAAATACTACAATATACTTTAAAGTCTGCATCTTTATGCTGTAGCAAAACAATGGAGATTTCTCTGACAATAATTCCTTTTGTTGGCTCTGTTTCTAAATCATTAAGTTAGAAAGAGATGCTTTTTTTGCAGTTTCCTTGGTACCTGTGCTATCCTTAGCTTTCTCAAACCTTGTAGTAATGTCTCCAGGAGAGGGAAGTAAATACAGCTGAGACTTGATTATGTCTCTCAAAATGCTCTTTATTTTACTCCCTTTTAGGTGTTTTATTGTCTGTCCCTTCCTAAAAGTTATGACCACAGTCAGCACAACATTTCAACCTCTAGGACCACACAGTGAATTCCATCTCTGTGTTGTAAGATGTTTGAAAGATGAGACAAATTTGCATTCTTTTGTGCTTTCATTTAGTTTTCTTGTACAGCAACAAATAAAGCACCTTGTTCCATCTATTTTTCAGAGAGTTCTGTAGGATTGCTGTTTACATCGTCTTTTGAGGATGCCAATGAAGCAGAAGTTATTAAAAGTAAATCCTTAAGAAAGAGACATAAAAGTGCAGTGGAAGCTGACTTAAGGGAGGTGCCATGGGAAAGCAGAAACCGGAACCTGAGTGGAGATGGCTTAGTGGGACTCATGATAAACAGAATCAACCAGGAAGCAAACCCTGGAGAAATCGTTGAAAAACTGGGAGCTGATGCCAAAATTCTATCTAGTGCATTGCAGAAAAGCATAAGGCCAAAAACTCTTAATATCAGATCTTCCTCTTTAGAATCAAAGAGAGAAAGCCTGGAGAAAGAATCCAGTGATGAAGATGCAGCCTTTGATTGCAGTTTTACAGATAAAACAGAGTCTCCTGTTATCTTTGATCTGGAAGACCTGGATGCAGAACCTGAAACACCTACAGCAGTGAAAACTACCAGTGAAAAATCTAAAAGGTTGCAAAGAAAGAGCAGCTTTCCAGTGAAGGCAGTTGAAAAAACAGATGTTGAAACTGGATTTGATCCATTGTCTCTGCTGGTTGCTGAGACAGAGCAGCAGAAGGAGGAGGAGGAGGAGGACGATGACAGAAGTGTTTCTACTCCATCTGCAAGAAGAGATTTAGCTGAAGAAATAGTCATGTACATGAACAACATGAGCAGCCCTTTGTCCAGTCGTGCCCCAAGCATTGAGCTGCAAAAACCCTTCGATGACAGAAATGTGAATAAAAGGAGCCCAACCATCATCCAGCCTTGTAGGAGGTCCAGCCTTCCTCCAAACTCCCCAAGGCCACCCAGTCTTACCAAATCCAAGAGCTACCATGCAAAAAATGAAGAAAGGCCAAGGGACAGGCTTTGGTCTTCCCCAGCTTATTCCCCAAACAGCCCAGCCAAGGAGCAGCCCCAGGACACCAGCAGTGCTTTGACTCTTGTGTCATCACCGTCGTTCAACTTGGACACGCTGCTGACTCCCAAGTTTGATGTTCTGAAAAGCAGCATGTTCTCTGCTGGAAAAGGGGTTGCAGAGAAAGCAAGCAAGTGGTACTCCAAATTTGCAATGTATGCTGCATCTGCAAAGGTAAATGTTTATTAAGAACCTATAAATTAAGGCAAAAACTTTGTGAATGTTTAGTTACTGACTCAAATGTGATGAATCCCTTGCATGACATGTGTCATTGTAGACTATGTACATTAAGTTATTTTAATCACGTTTGATATACCAGAACCCTAATTTTAATATCCTGAATAAAATTTTAGTTTAGCTTGGGTTCTGAAAATATTTAATGAGAACGTGTGTTGACAGAACAAAGACTGCTCTGGCTTCCCTTTTTAACCTAAAGAAGAAACACTTAAATAAACAAATACTGGTTTCAAGTCTTTATTGTTTATATGAGTAAGGGGAATTCTGGTTGTATTGGTTACCAAAATAATTTTTAAAGCTATTTTTGATCTGAGGTCATTTGTTAGAATGTTGTTTGCTGCTACCAATTCACACCAAAACTACTTTTGTTCCCAGTCCTTAGGAATGAAGAGAGACACTTGCCTTGTCCATTCTAATGTATTCCTACAGCTGCTATAGGAATTCTTGTAGCAATGGGGTGAAAAAGTTAAAGGATTAAAATGGTTGTGATTTCACTTAATTATTTTTGTTAGGAGAATCTTCAAAAAAGAATCCTGGTGTAGATGTTTAACCCAGAGTGGGACTTGCCTTGTCTTGCATCAGTTCTGAACACAAGTCTGTGATCCTCCAAGGAGGGAGGGTCATGCCTGGAATTTACTGAGACAAAGGAGGCTGGCCCTTGTTTTTGGAAATATTTTTGCTTTCCTTTCATTTTCTCACTGGAACTCCTTTTCTCAGGATCAGAATTCAGACCGAGCAAGTGTTTCATCTCTTGGAGCTCTGGACTCAGAATCTACTTCTCTCACTGATGAAGATGTCTGCAATGATTTTGAAAGTGCTTCTCCTCAGGAGAACACCACATCAGAAATTAAGGGAATTAGCATCAGCAAGACAAGCCTGGAAAGCTCAGCTTCCCATGATAGCTCAGCTAAGCAATTTGACCAGTGTGGTAAGAGACAGCTTTTGCATGGTGTTCATCCATCTGAACAAAAGCATAACAGTTTTAGAAGATGTTCTTTCATAATTCTCAGCTTAGGATCACCCTAGTCATTAGTCCTTCTTGTGGAAGAAGTAAATTTTTGTTTTACTGTCTGGAAACTCCTACTCAAATAGGAAACCCTTTGAGTCCTTGAATATTTATGTAAACACCTTAATTGTGTAAGTTGTACAGCTCCAGAAAACATCCATAAAAACATTGTAATGGTAACTTCATTGGTCTGGTTCTGTTTTCTAAAAGCAGTAAAATGCTTTTTCTAGAAGCCACTGTTGAAGCTGTTTATCAGACAGACTATAAAAATGTTTTTTCTAATCTGTGCTGGATAGTTGGTCATGACTATTGTATCACTTTCTGATGTCATTTGGGGTACAAACAGCACCTCTTGTCCTTCCCTAGTTTTTGTCCACACAGAAGGTGTGGCTATGAGTTACTTAATTTGTTTCCAAGCTACCAACTGTTGTTAAAGAAGAGTGAGCATATGGAAATTGTTGGTAGCTTTTATTTTTGCCTTGGTTGGTGCTGGGCAGATGGCAGCCTCACACTCCACAACACTCCACAGTTCTGTACCAGTGTGTCTCATTTGTTGCATCTTCCATCACACATTTTATTATAACTGCAGTATTGTTTGAGCAAAAGAACAGGGTGCTAAAAATGCATTTTCTGAATAACTGGTACTTCGGGTTTCTTCTGTTAACAGGTTCCCTTTCCAAGTTCCCTTTACCTGACAAATCAGAGTTGGTGTCTTCCTGCAGCACCAGCAGTACCAGCGTGTTCCAGAACTATGCCATGGAGGTACAGGAGGATTTACTGATTTAATTGATGGACTTGGAACATGTGGCTTTAAATATGAATATTATCTGTATCTCTGGTAAAGTTCAAAGCTTCAAACTAAAACACTGAAAGACAGATGGATATTTCTGTCACAAAGTAGATTTAGTTTCAAATCCTGCTCTAGAAAGGTCTTTATTTCAGTCACATCTTTTGATCCTTAAAGCTTCAGTTCTCAAGAGTTTGCTATTGGATGCAATTGAATTCGGGCATCTAAATCCCTTGTGGAGACAAATTTGTTCAAAGTGAAAATACCAAGTCTGAAGGAGCTCTGGATGTTTAAAAATACAGGAGAGAGAACTACCTATTTCTTGGTGTAACTTCTAGTAAGATCACTTTTCACTGTTAGGTGGGTTTGGGTGGCTCTTCATTATTTTCTTTGATTTTTCCCTCCTCCCACTGGATTTAGGTTAATGACTGTTCATTTGCATATTTTTCCCCCATCTCTATAATACTGACAGTCACTACAAAAATGTTTAAATTCTAATCATAATTTATGTATCTGCATAAGTATTCTTGTTATGCTTGTAGATTACAGATAACATGTTATTGTTTAATAGAAATATTATTAAACAACTGATTTTTATCTGAGAAGCAATGAGAGGATGAGCTTGTATGCAAGTGTGAGGAATATTCATCAAAGGGCAGAGATGTTGGCTGTAGTTTTAAGTGCTTTGTGACACAAAAGTAGCTTTGGGAACAAGTTCTAGTGGGTTCTGTCCTGCCCTGTGCAGGTCCTCATCTCGAGCTGTTCTCGGTGTCGGACTTGTGACTGTTTGGTTCACGATGAAGAAATCATGGCAGGCTGGACAGCAGATGATTCAAATCTCAATACCACATGTCCCTTCTGTGGCAATTTATTTCTGCCTTTTTTAAGCATAGAAATCCGAGATCTCCGGCGGCCTGGACGGTAATAACAATATTTGAATTTTCCTCAATTTTCAATGCTCATGTTGGGAAGTGCTTTTTGTTTGGGATTTAGGTTCTTGCGGGGAGGGTGGGGGGTGTTGGATAATGTTAAGCTTTTGCTTTCCCTGCAGGTATTTTCTGAAGTCCAGCCCTTCTACAGAAAATATGCAGTTCCCATCCCTTTTCTCTAATCAGAGTGGGAAGTCCAGTAACACCACAGCCACTGTTGGCCTCACGACATCCCTGATGTCTGTCCAAGAGGATATCAATTCAAATAGGTAAATGTGCATTTCCTGCCTAGAAGTTCCTCAGCTTCTCTGGGCATATGCATGTTTTTTAATCAACTGGTTCAATCTCCTCTTTGAAGAGGAGCAATTGATTTGAGAGAGGATCTCTCTGCTGCCTCTCCCTCATCTCTTAGCTGGCCACATCATGATTTCTCTGTCTGATATGCATCATTTAATCCTTAATGTAAAAATTCATGTTGGTATTTGTAATTCTGCAAGTTTATGAATTTTGAGGAGGTTTGTGTTTATCATCAGTGCAAGGGGGAATAAAACTTGCAGTGCAACATGAATGGGTGTGGTGACCGACAAGGCAGAATTCAAACTGTCAGATTCATTATTTCCAGTTTATTTCTGTCTGTCTGTGTACATGTTGGAGCACTCAGAATAAAACAAAAAGCAGAGATTGTTTTCTTTTTTTTCCTCGCCTCTAGCAAATCTAAGCAGCATGACAATGTTTATGCCAGAAGTATCCAGATCCCCTCAGGAAGAAGACAAAATGCCTCTGGGGCAGATTGTACAAATCACCCTGTAGCAAGGAGCATCAGTACTTTTGGTCCTTTGGAAGAAGATGAGAAGGAAAACCAGATGATCAGCCATATCATTCCTACTGGTAGCCTGCCTGCTACTTTGCAAGGACCAACAGTGTGTAGTTTTTCTACCTTGAAAGTCATTTTTTCATGTTTGTCATAGACTAGAGATTTGTGTAACAGCATTAACCTTCCTAAATTACAGTAAATGCTAGGTTGTATTATTTAAACAAATGCTAGTCATAGCTTTTAGATGTTGGCGTGTACCATAGGGAACAAAAGCATTTATAGGACCTTGTAAAGACAGTTTCATTCCTTACATTAGTTACAATTAATGGCATTTTTTCTGTTACTGCAGGATTCCTTGGGCCTGGAATGGCGCTTGCCTAGTCCTGATCCTATAACGGTTCCTTACCTCAGTCCTCTCGTGGTGTGGAAAGAGCTTGAAAGCTTACTTGAAAATGAAGGGGATCATGCAATAACAGTAGCAGACTTTGTAGATCATCATCCCATCGTGTTCTGGAATTTGGTGTGGTATTTCAGGCGCTTGGACTTGCCCAGCAACTTACCAGGATTAATACTTTCATCTGAGCACTGCAATAAGAACTCCAAGGTATGGGATCTGGTAGGGGACACTGACATATGAGAAATGGCTGTTTTCCCGTGTAGGAAATCATTCCATGATTCAGTAACTCTTAGAAACGTGTCTCACACTATGCTGAGCCCAGTCCTGAATTGGTAAAGAATGTGTCAGCTGGGGGGAAAATATTCAAAACTCTGCAACATGTGCTCAGCAGTCCTCGTGGGGGGCGGGTGTTTAGCTCTTACTCATCCTACTGCAATTTGTGATCCTCACTTTTGAGGAGGATAAGTTGCTAGTCAGTTTGGTTGCTATTTTTGAGTAGCTGAGCAGTAGAAAAGGAGGAAGCTTAGATTTTAGGGCTGTAGAAAATAGGCAAAAGACTCATTTGCCATGTCACTGACTATCTCGTTCAGATGTAGCTTTCTGTGTGTAGTTTTAACAGCAAAGCTTTTTACCAGGAGACCTATAGATGTGAAGATGCATGTTAAATACAGAACTGCTTTGTCATGACTTTATAATAAAATGCCTTTGTGCATTCTCCTGTTCAGATTCCACGGAACTGTATGTCAGAAGACAGTAAATATGTTCTTATTCAGATGCTATGGGACAATATGAAATTGCATCAGGATCCAAGGCAGCCTCTCTATATTCTGTGGAATGCTCAGAGTAAGTTCTGTTTCTTGTGGAATTTGGTAGTAGTTTTTGCAATTCTCATTCTGAGCAACTGAAGCATGTGTGTTGAGAACAGATGTCTTTGTGGATAGTTCACACGAGTTACAATACCAATTTTTGATCATACTGCTTTTTGTCTTGCAGGTCAAAATCGCACTCTTTTGTTTGAGAGTGAGTGTAAAGTTTGGTGTTGCTATTCTCAGTTTGGATGATTTGTTTTGGGAGGGAGGTTGGTTCTGTGCTTAGCAGTAAACTGCTTGAACAAGTTTTAGTTTTCCAGCATTTCTGTTTCAAATCATTGACTGGTATTGCCAGTGGCTTTTTCTTCACTGGGATGGGAGGAATGAGAGGGAATCCATTTCATTGATGCTGTTCATCCATTTAGCTCATGTTCTTATTTTTAGAATTTGCTTACTCAGAGTTTTGTTGCTGGTGTTGGATCACACACCTGAAAATAGCTCATGGCCCATCGCATCTGTTGAGTTTTTTATGTGCTCTTTGTGTTCTACATTGATAATTTTTTGACTTGATGTTTTGTTCACTACATACATGTCAATATTTTCACAGATTCTGCAGCCTTTTTTTAACAGTTCTATACTTGCTACACAAAGAATCTATTCTTACAGCCTTTGTAATGTTTTTCAGCCCAGAAGTACCCAATGGTCCAGTTATTGCAAAAAGATGATGACTCCTTTAACCAGGAGCTCTTGAGGAGTATGGTGAAAAGCATTAAGATGAATGATGTGTATGGACCAATGAGTCAGATACTGGAGAGGCTCAACAAGTGGCCACATATTAAAAGACAGAGGTAAGACCAGCAACATGTCTAACTGGAGCAGAGTTGGGCAATAATCAGCTTATTAATTGGAATTATACTTTCCTGGTGTGTTTTTTAAAGAACAAAAGCACTGTTTTTCTTCAGTGTTCTCAAATCTATCACTCTGGTAAATTTTTTTTTATGGTAACTTTCACAGACTTAGTTTCTCTGTTTTTTTTCTTTTTACTTTTTCCTCTCCCCTTCCCCTTTACAGCCACTTCTTTTTCTTACTTCTGAACAATGGGAAGTAGGGATTTTGTATATATGTGTGCATTTTGTTATTGAATGTTTATTTATAAATTAGTAGGTGTTTTAAAATAAAAACCCTACACTCGATTCCAGAGTTTTTGGGTAGATTTGGGGTTTATTTTTAAGTCTTTGGTAGAGGACACAAAAGGACCTAAGAGGTTATGTCTCATATTTAGGCAGGATTTTTTTCCATTAGCAGTGGAATTGATGAACATTAATTGCTGTGAATTTTCATTTCTTGCCTGGATTTACTGGTTTATACTAGGATATACTACAGGCTTGTCAACAGCTGGAGCATTGACAAGGTGTTTATTTGCTTGTCTGCCTGCTTTTTCAAGCTAATGTGAAAATGCAGAAAAGCAAGTTCCTTGCCTGGTTACATTTTGTGGGATTTGGTTGAGAGTTTAAGTGTGTGTTTCTCTCTGCATGCACTTGGTGCAACTTCCAGGGAACCTACCATGGGAGATGTCCATGTGTGGGGAATCCAGGGTATTCTCCAGAGCTCAGAAATGACAATATTTTGGAGGCACAGTCAGGAATTATGTTCAAAATGCCTCTTTTTAACAAGTTATCTTTAAATGCTTCAATCTGTTTTTAATAGAGATTTTGTGCTATATCAATGCAGTATATAAATTGGGGTTTTTACCATTTCAGGAGCCTTTACAGAGAAATACTGTTTCTTTCACTTGTTGCCCTGGGAAGAGATAACATTGATATAGGTGAGTTCTGCCAACTATTCAGATGAGCACAGATGATGAATTTATGCAAACTTAGTTGTTCAGCTTCCAGAAAAAAAATAATCTGTCAATTAGATGTTGTGCCGCTCTGTGCTAAGTGCCAAATAAAAAGGACTTCACAGATATTTTGTGCTGATAAATGCAGCTGTCGTGGCATTTGGGTGGTGTTTTTGAACTTGGTATCTAAAGTTGTTTTTCCCTTCCTGCAGATGCTTTTGACAGAGAGTACAAAATGGCCTATGACCGTCTCACTGCTAATCAAGTGAAGAACACTCATAACTGCGATAGACCACCAAGCACTGGAGTGATGGAATGCAGAAAGATTTTTGGAGAACCATATCTTTAAATATACCTGGCTAAAGAGGTGATATCTCTGGCGTATCCCTATGTAAAATAACCACTTCAGTCACAAGGAACATCTCAGTCTGCAGTGTTCAGGAGCGTTGGTGCGATGGACTGTGGCAGGAGGCCTCGGGAATTCGGCCTGGCTGCGGTTGTGGAGGTGGACAGAGAGCAAAATGGGCCAAATGTTATTTCCCTGTCCCTTGTCCTTTCTGCAAATCAGTGTGTGGAGAGGCAGGTTCTAAACAAAATCAGTTCTCTGATTTGGGACAACATATAAAGCTCCCTTAAAAAAAAAATAAATATTAAGTAACAGGTGGACAGAAACAATGCACTGAAACTAATGTGAGCGAAGGAAATTCTTCAGAAACTATTGTTTACATAGAATATTCATGAAGTTATGAAGAGCATACAAAGCTGTATTATACATATTTTAAATTGTTTATAGTAAGTTGATATTTTTTTAATTTTTTTAAATTACTGGAGTGAATTTTAAATGGACTTGCTGCAGAAGCAATACAGTGCTTATTTTTTTTGCAGTACACTGCTATTTATAGTAACTTGTCCAGTTACTTTTTGAAGAGTGATTTGTTTTTAAAGCAGAATAGAAAATGTTAACCTTCACCTAGACCATACTGGAGATCCAGGATTTCTCTCATGCACACTTGGAAAACGTGTTACCACAGCAATCAGAAGGAAGGTATGGTAAATTTTGCAAAACTCTTAACAAATACACTGATGTCTCTGTGAAACACTTCTGTAGAAATCTCCTCTTCCTCTTGTGTTCCCTTCCCTCCCCACTCCCTAGGAAAGGGAAAGCACATAGAAGAGTCCTATGGATTTTGTTGTGGAATCAGCCCATCTCAGCTGCTGGCATTTGTGAGTGTGGCCTCGTTGCAGATGTGACACGGAGCAAATGCCAGCCTGCAGCGAGTTCTGCATGAACACGCAGCGCTCGGGGCTCCGTGGTTGTGTTTGAAACACTCAGTACAACCCCACATAATGCCCACCCAAAGCTGCTAACTCGAGTACATCCAGCAAACTTGCTACAGGGAATTATAGGGAATGTAACTTTTGGGGGCATATTGTGCTTAGTTAAACATACTTGGAATGTTCTGTCTCTGTTTCACAGACAAACTTTTTTTTTTTTCTCTGAAGAAAAGTGCTATATCAGGCCTTGTGGTGGAGTCACGGCTTTTGCCTCATGTTTTCTCATTCTAGACATTTAAAAAATGTTCTGTGCTCTCAGTCACATAGCAACTCCTCACCAGAAGGTAGGCTACAGGGAAAATGTCAGAAGTCTTGCATGGAGGTGGGAAAACAGACATTGAACTGTATAAAAACACCCTAAACAAATTTAAATCATGCTTTAACAAATAGTTTTATTTTAGGTAATCTTAATGATTTTCCACTACTAGTTTCTTTTAGTCACTGCTGTTAGAATACTTCCAAATATTCAACTGTTACATTAGGTTTTATAGTGCAGTCTGCCTACCAGTAGGTGTTTTTTAAAACATCTTTCGTTTACAAGTATAATAAACCAGCAATATTTAATTAGGCAGAAAGGTGATAAACTTCAAAGCTCACATTTATTTTATTAAGTGAAATAGAGCAAGCCTTAGAGGCTGAAATGAAAAGTAATGCTGCTCTGAAGCTCTGTAACCTCCTCTCAGACCTCTGTAAAGTTGTAAGAAGAAGCTGCCCTAAGAAGAAAGGATTTAAAACGTGTAGGGTGCAGGTATGTGCTGATGATAATTGCAGGATGTAGCCTTGGATACAGCTTCCATCGGGTAATGCCTCTTCTCTAACGTGCTGCTAATTATGTAGCTGACCTTTTTGAAAGTATCCCCCCCACCTGAGGTGGAGCTAGCAATGCTACACTTACAGCATCTTTCACATTTAATTTATTTTAACGATTTGTGATGCTCTTTTGTACTGCCATGCTTGTACAGTATCCTTGTGCATGAAATGGAGCTCCTTTTTTCACCCACGTACACGGTAGAGATACCCTCTTCATTCCTCTGAACTCTTGTGAAATAAACAGGCTATTTTTGAACACATTCCCTGTAAGTACCCCTTAGTGTGCATGGCTGCTCTGCTCTGTACAGTAGGAATGCTGCATTACCATGGAAATCTTGCCTCCAGTAGTTGCTGTACTTAAGCTCATAGCTGGGTATGCCGTGGGGAAGGTCGTGTTCCCAGCTCCTCAGTTCTGTTTCCCATTTGCCACTGGGACAGCCACTGTTCTATAGGACCTTCAAGCCATGAAAGGAGAGAGAGCAAGTGCTTTTTCCAGAGCTGCCATGGGGTGGTAGAGGGGCTGAGCTATGACCCAGCTTCCCACTCCCACTGCGGGGTGGCCGAAGAGCCGAGCGCAGTCCCCATCCCCAGCACACGGCACAGGTGTGGGGGCAACCCTGTCACACGTGGCCCTTCCTCCCTCCGAGTCCCAGCCTCCTTGTAAGGACTTCCAACTGCCTCCAGACTTGTAAACCCAACCAGTTTTACTTCTTTGCACCATCCCCAGCACTGTCAGGGAGTGGCTGCTGCCCGTGCAGCCTTCACACAATCCCTCCGTTCCTGCAGCCCCGACGTGGCTCTCCTGAAGCGTTGCCAATGTCAGTTTGGGTGTGCTTTTAAATTACTCTATCATGTTAGTAGCTCATCGAGTGAAATCATTATGCTTAATGCATTGTTTTATAAAGTCTGTTGCAAGTCAATCCACTGTAGAAATATATAAAAACAGAGTTGGAATAACAACATAGTATAAGTGGGAAATTTTCCTCATTCAAGTCATAATGTTCCAAATATATCCTGAGGTTGATAATTTTTAAGCATCATACAATTCAGTGTTGAAACAGATTTCAAATCTCACTGTCCTTTATTAGAAAAGCAATTCGACTATATTTTCCAATACCACAAAGATGAATAAATAAAATATTTGAGACATATTTTCAATTTAATATTTTGTATGAACTGAATTTTCTCCTTTTGTGTACTAAATAATGCTTATGTCCAAAACCTTAAACAAAGGTTTTACATTTGCAGTGCAATATATATTTTGCTTTACTTATGGTTCCACTGGAATGATTATTGGAGATGAAATACTGAAATGTGAATAGAAATTGTGCTGTTTCTCTGACACTGCTGTGTCCCATTTGAGAAGGTTTGCTGTTGGTACAGTTACAGCCTGATGAATTTGACTTCCACTGGCAAATTAAATGATTTGTATCCCAAGAAAGAGAAAATTCCTGCATGTAAAATCTTAGTGTAACAAATGGGAGATGCAAATAGTAATAATAGAGAGGGGTATTTCTGGATATTATCTCACTGGGATTTAAAAATGGTACTTTGTTAGTCTGCAAGCAGCACTTTCTAAATGAATGGTTGTAGATTTGTAAATATGTAATGTTTAAATTTTATTTACCAAAAACCAGTACGTTGGATGTTTGCTTTGGTTTGTAGTTCCTTTAAAATATGCAAAGTCAATGTTCACAATGTTAAGGTTTTTTTCTGTCTCATCCAAGAAAAAAAAAAGTTTTACAGTGAGTCAATAAAATGCTTAAAATCTTTCTGGTTATTTTCATTAACATTTTATTAGATGGGTGAGAGTGATGGAAATGTCTGTCACCCATAGTGTGCTCCCATGAGGTGTTAACAACAGCCCTCTCAGGTTGGGTGATGCCAATGGCATTTTTTCATCTTGTCTATGTAGAAGTCAGTGCTAACAAGAAGAATTAGCACCTGTTAAATAATCTGTAACTGTCAGAGATTAGTGTCAGGATGAAAACAAACCCCAGCATTCAACTCCCTGTTGTATTTAATTCCTGGCTTTAGTTTTGAGTACAGGTAGTGTGCTGTTCTAACCCTTGGGCCTTTTAGTCTTATTGCAGCAAGATGTAAATCCAGGTGCCATCACACTTGTACTGGTGGCACTTTACATGAATTTTAGGCACACTGCATTGGAAGATCAGGTACAGATCTGCAAGGAGCTCAGTACAGTTTGAGGGAGTTCTCTGCTGAGCTGCAGCCCGTGTGTGCACACAGGAATTTTAAGCAGAGCATTTCTGTAAAGGCCCAGCCACATCAGTCTGATTCTCTTCCCACTGAAGTAAAATTCATTGATTTCAGGCAGTTTGAGCAGTTCACTGACTAATTTAGAGTGTGTTTCTGAAAATTTAATATAATGAGTAAATATTCTGCGGTGAAAATCAGCTCCTTTAACTGAGGGGATCAGCCACAGGGAAAGTTTGATACATATAAATTGTATCAGCCTTTCCACAGGTGCCTAAATGTGTGTTATTTAATATTGGTCATTTCAGTATCTGTTCTGATCCTAAAGAAAAACAGTAGAGGCTGACACACCACTTAAGATTGATTTATTTTTTAGCATGTTAAAGGTATCTTCAGTAAGTTTATTACAATTCTGGTTGCTTTTTTTCAGTAGAACAACTGCTACCTCAACCCCCTTTTGATGTTCACACATCTTGAATTGGGCACATGTCATACAGATACTGGGCAGGATATTATCTTGTCCTCTAGCATCACACTGATGATCAGAAACACAAAGTAAAGAGCAAACATGGTGAGCCCCAGTAGTTTGTTCATTTTCCATTTACAGAGAGCGATAGAGAGAATCACAAACAGGAGCATGAGGAAAAGGAGAACAATTGCACAAAACAAACCATTGCTGCTGACTGCAACGGGGCTGAGGCCATTGAAGATAGAAAAAAGGAACCAGGGAACTGGCAGCCTGCAAGGAAAGGAAAAGTAATTGAAATAAATGTTTTAAGACAGTTCATTTTCTGTATCATAACTAAGCAATTTTTCCAAACTTACAGGGAAAAAATGCATAATTGTGTTCTATATAGCTCAGCATAAATCTAAACTGTATGTTGTTCCTTTGGAACATTTGGATAATGCTTGCACTATCATAATGCCATCCAAGAGTAAAATGGTTTGAGAATAATGCCTAAGAATTAAGTGCCTTGGTGTGCTATAATAAAGAAATGTCCTCATGCTTTAGGATGGGAGATCCAGGCACTGATACTGACCTTCCCCAGGAGCTGAATGTCTCTGAGTGACCAGATAAGGTTCCTGCCTGTATAGCTTGGACATTAGCCAAAGGAGTCTTGCATTTTTGTCTTGAAAAATTGATAATTTTGTGTTGATTCAGAACTGGGTGAAGATAGTGGGCTTGAGTTACAACAGTTTGTCTTTCCTGGCTGGTTTTGGGTTGGTTTTTTTCAAAAGGAACTGTTTGCTCAGCTGCCCTTCACTGAGCTACAGCTAAAATGAGATTAACAGGCATGTTTGATTTCAAACCAGGTCACTTTGTGTTTCAGAAGAAATGCACCTCTTAGCCTGGAGCTGGTACTCACCCAACAGTGATGTCGAAGATGTTGCTGCCCACGGAACTGGACACAGCCATGTCCCCTAAGCCCTTCCGGGCCACGATGACACTGGTGATGAGGTCAGGGATGGAGGTGCCTGCTGCCAGTATGGTTAACCCCATAATTTCCTCTGATATCCCAATTGTTTCACCAACCTAATCAACACAACGTTGGGTTGGGCTGTTAGCAATTGAACCTGGAGTATAAATGCTCTGTGCAGTGTTAGGGTTTGTGCCATATTTGAGTTAAAATATTCCAAGTCCATAAATGTGGCAGTATTTTCCTGCTTTATGGGATTAAAAAGTCCCATTTTACTGTGTTGATTCTGGATTTGCTCTGTAGTGTAGGAAATCTGACCACAGTGAGGCCAGAACTGAGCCAAGGTCAAGACAGCACAATTTTCCTGTCCTTAGTCCTCCTCTTCTGGATGTTGTCTACCTTTGCAAATTTTAACATCAGCTGTGCAAGATCTAAGGGCCTTTGGAGATGACAGTCCTTGGATTTATGGCATGATCAGATCTACTGTGCATGTGCAATATATCACTCAATACAGATTGGGGGGCTGACCCTACAAGATGCAAGTATTATTTCCCAGAATACCAGGTGAACATTAAGATGGGGGAGTGAAGATCATTTAGCAGCTTCCAGAATCAGAACCTATATTTTCCTAGAATTTTAATTAGGTAATGGATAATTATGTTCTACATAGAAACATTCATCAATGAGAAGTCAGAATTAAGATAAATCTTGATGGTGCTTTTCCTTTCACTGATGCAGAGACTCCCTTGGAGGCTCTCAGAAATGAATGAATCTTTGTCAAATTTTAAAAAAGGAAATAAAAAATTCCCTTTCAGGTTCTAACATAACAAAGTTTCTACTGTTGTGATGGATGACTGCAGCTGTAATTCATCAGATAAAATGCCACAGTAACACTGTCCCCTCTCTCCATCTACTTGTTCTGAAATAGGAATTTGCAGAAAGAACAAAACCTCTCACCTGGTGAGCCCACCACACCATAAGATAAGAGAATGCAGCAATCCAGAGGATGGATCCAAAAAATGTGATGACAAAGAATTTTTTTGACTCCTGTTGAAATCAGGTTTGAAAAGAGAAAAGAGAAGTTTCAGGGAAGTTAATAGTCCCCAGTGAAAACTATTCACCTGAAACACTTCACTGCAGTTGATTGCTTTAACTTGGACCCTGGTCTCTCTTTGCTGTTTTTCAACTTGATTAGGTGACCTGTAGTTGCTAAAATTTGTGGTTTATTAAATTAAGTCTCTGGAATGACATTACACTGCAGCTGGGGCTCCTGTCCCACTCCCTGCAGCAGTTACAGCCCTTCAACTACACAAGGACTCCAGACATGGAAAAATGGACCCAGGGACTCTTGCCCAGAGGAAATCTATAGCTCAGTTAATGACTCCAGTAGCAGAAGGAAGATAGATTCTTACTGGGTTTCTGACATCAGGCAGAGTGCTCCAGAGAGGAAAGACAATGGGAAAGAGGAAAAGGTAAATTGCTTGTTTTGTCCTTGATTCTGGCCAGTCCAGAGATAAGGGCTCATCGTTTTCATCACCCTCTGTGCTGTCACCATCACTGTCCTGGCTCTCAGAGCTGCTGTCCTCTGAGGTGTCACTGCTTGACAGGGGCTGTACCTCAGGATAAAAAATCAGAAAGCCAATGTATTTTCACATTAACAAGGAGCTGCAGTTACTCACTGTGGCCTCACCTGAGCAGAGCTCACATTTGTAACCTGCTGAGGGCAGCCACAGCTCTTGTGGGACACGACCCAGGCACACCCCACCTCAGCACCTGTGTTTTGGTAACTAATAGGCACCATTAACTAGAACCACCTTTTAGACACAAATTAAATATTTTATGTCCTTGAAAACCCCTTTTTCATTGGAACTGCCAAATAACATCACCTCAAAGGGATTTGGGGAGCAAAACAGAACATTCTGCTGGTGAGCACAGGACAGGCAGGTGCTCTTCCCTTGCCCTGGCGTACCCTCTGACCTCAGAAGAGTCATTTGAGGGGACAATACTATCCAGTATCACTTGGTGTCATAATTTGGACACAGTTTGTGTTTGTAAGCCAAAGTGTTTCAGCCAGCATCTTAGATCACTACACACAGAGCCTATTTATAGCTGCCAGTGATGTGGGCTGGGTCCTGTCCCAACAGCTCTGGAGAGGGAAGAAGGAAAGTACACATGAAGGTCAGCCTGGGGGGCACTGAGTGCCTGTGCTCCTGACTTTGATACCTGTCCATCCTGTGGCTCATCTGCCTTCTGAGTGTCTTTGCTGGGCTCAGAGTCACTGGCAGGAGTTACCTGGACGGTGCTTGGTGCTTTCCTTTCCTCTTCTGCAAAAGCAATAAGAAGGAATGCTGGTTTCAGTCATCCTGGATGGGTGGCCAGCATACCAGGGCATCACCTTCCCTGTGACCAGCAGGAGCTCTGAGCTCCCTACCCCAGTGCTGGCATTTCAGGTTAAGTACCCTCAGATTGCTTGGGTTTGTTGTGTGTCCTCCCTGACTGCCGTTTGGTAAATCTGGACAGAAATTGTCCCACCTGGAGCAGAATGAGACCTTGGTGCTCCTCTGACCTTCCAAACAGAACTGAAAGGGGCACATGTGTGACAGGGAAATGCTAATTAGCTCATCTACAGCTGATAAACATTTCTTGGTTCTTTCTGGATTCTGAAGACTGCATTAAAACCATCCTTAAAACCCAGAAAATATGTAAAGCTTTGCTTCTCGGGTTTCCCCCCCCAGCTCCCCCCTCCCTCCATAGAGCACAGCATTCTCCAGGGACCTGATACTCTTCAACGCTTCTGAGAAATGACCAGGATGTGCTGCCAGACTTTAATCCCTGATCGGTTGGTGGGTATTCAAAAGCAAATAGGAAAGTGCTGACACATACAAGGAAATAACTGCAATGTCCTGCTGTTCCTGCATGGCCAGGAGGAACACAAAACCTCTGTGGGAACAGAGCAGAAATATGGATAACACGGAGCAGGGAGTGAAGTCAGTGTGGTGTTTATAGAAAGCACCAAGAATTTACTTGGTTTTTAAACAGCATTTTCCTCAAGTTTGGGCTCATTCACCTCCGTGAGGCCCAGCACTGGGAGATGCTCGGGTGCCTGTGTTGTGTGGAGCTGGGTGGGACCTTCCACACAAAGGTTTCTTGATGTTCAAAATCTCCAGCCTTGCTGGCAGCACAAATATCTGATGTAGCACAGGTCAGCTCTGGCTCCAAAGCAGCCTTTGTGTCAGGAGTGACAGAGAAAACCCCCAAAAATATTAAGCTGACAGAGGGCAAATCTAGGTTAAATGTTAGATTAGAAATTCTTCCCTGTGAGGGTGGTGAGGCCCTGGCACAGGGTGCTCAGAGAAGCTGTGGCTGTCCCTAGATCCCTGGAAGTGTCCAAGGCCAGGTTGGGCAGGACTTGGAGCACCCTGGGAGAGTGGAAGGTGTCCCTGCTTATGGCAGGGGATAGAATGGGAGGGTCTCCAATGTTCCTTCCAACCCAAACCATTTTATGATCCTGTGATTCTATTAAAGGGAGGGTGCACAGGTCCTTGAAATTGATACAGACACAGTGTAGATTATTCCCTCTGGAGGAACCTTCTGTACACTTCTGCAAACATGAGAAGGTACTTTGTTTTAACAAACACCTCATTTGTAGGGTCTGCCAAAGACCAGCAGCATCCAAGTGCTGTCTGCAATGCCCCTCCTGAACTGTTCCATGGCCATTTCCAGTCCATCCTTGTAGCTCATCCTGCCTCACTAACAGCTCCTCTGGGGATGGCTGCCCCTGCCCTTGTGCATCGATTGATTTCTGCTGCATTGTTACAGCAGCCAGCTGTGCCCAGCAACAGCACGAAATTTGTGTTAGACCCCGGGGTTCCTTTGCCAGCCCTTGGGCTTTGCATGCTGGGAAGGTGAGGGCTTGCAGTGCAAACCAAGGCAGACAGTGCTGGCTCTTCCTGCACTCACCTGCTGGGGAGCCTTGTCCTTCCAGGGTCTCAGCCTTGGCCTTGGCCATGTTGCTCAGGATGTCAACCCTGTCTTTAAATTTTGCTGTGGGTGAGAAGGACATGATCATCAGGGGCTGTCACTGCAAAGCCCCCCTGGACCTGCCTCCCCCAGCACACACATGCTCCTGCCCCCTGCCTCCTGCAGGTGCTGCAGCCAGCACTGCCCCAGGGGTTGCTCTGGCTGTGAACCCAGATTTTGGCTGTGCTAGTTGGTAATAGCTATTGTGTTTAACTGCTTAGTGCTACAGCAATTACACCAGCAATTTGACATGGAACTATTTAAACAGAATCCAGAGGATTGAGAAATCCTTTCCAGGTCAATAATAAAGAGGATATCTGTACTTCATAGGAATAAAATGCAGAAAGAACAGAGGGGGAGTTTCAGTGCAATATCATCTTGTTCCCAGTGGACTATTGATTTTTTTCCAGGCTTGATTATTAGCACACTAAAAATGACACCTTCCTCTGCCATGTGGCTGTTGAAAAGGCTTTAGGGTGCTGCTTACAGTCTGGGGACCTGATGGGAATGGAAAATGAACACCTCTTATGTTCCAGTTCTCTGGAAAATGATTGATTTTTCTAAGTATACACAAGTGTCTCCTGCTGGAGCTGATCTAAATTCTTGGTATCCAGGTTCAGCATGGTCCAGGCTGTCTGAGAGATGATTTTCACCAGCACAGGTCTGGTACTCTATTTCTGGGACTGCTGAGGGCTTCTTCCACTCTGAACCAAGCTCTGCTTTACTCAGCTAAGCTACTTTATTACCGGTTTACTGTGAACTGTGAAACTGTGTGTCTCTATAGTTGGGGTTTTTTGCACAAATATCTTACTGCTGACTCTCAGTGAAAGTGAATGAGAATGGGCTCAGAGAAAAGCCCCATTTTGCTCTAATCTATGTCCTCTGTTGAGCTGCACACCCAGTGACTGAGGGTAACTGGGTTTGCACGTGGGCAGTAGACACAAGGAATTGGCCTATGCTGTGTTGGGCTTGTGTGCAGGGCTGTAAATTAATTTCCTCTGAAAGTTTTATCACACTGATTTAATCTATTGTGTTGTTAACTACACACCCAGAAGGTGCTGTTGTCACATGCCTCAAGGGCAGGGCCCTGCCACTTTATTAATCACAGTGACATTGAGCTAATAGAAATAGCAGGTCCAGCCACGTGGGCAGAACAATTGTTCTGAGCTGAACCTCGTGAAAATCAGTAAATTCTGCTGTATGTCCAATAACTGGGCCCAGCTCAGACATTAAGACCTCAAGGGACAAGTCCTGCTCTGGTGAGATTTCTGCTACTGTTTGACAGAAATATCTTTAACCAGCTGGGATTTGAGCACTGGAATGGCTGGACTGAGATGAAATGATCAGAGATTACCAAAATGGTTTGTGTTAGAAGGGATGTTAAAGGCCATCCAGTCCCAGCCCCTGCCATGAGCAGGGACACCTTCCACTGTCCCAGGTTGGTCCAAGCCCCATCCAGCCTGGCCTTGGACACTCCCAGGGGTCCAGGGTCAGCCACAGCTCTCTGGGCACCCTGTGCCAGGGCCTCACCACCCTCACAGGGAAGAATTTCTAATCTAAATGATAATTTCTTCTTCTTGAAAAGCTGGCTGGGACTCAAGAGCCTGACTCTTCCATGCTCCCTGTCAATACTGAAGTTCACTGGAGGGGAGGTGAAGTGTTGGCTTCCTTCCCCCTGTGCTCTGCACTATCCCTCAATGCAGGGTAGGCCTTTGCTCCCAGTCTCCTCTAAGCACTGGGCAATGTATCCTTCTGTTTGGCTTTTCCCTGAAGCTGCTGTAAAAGCTCCTGTCAGCAGGGTCAGGGCGGTCAGGCTCAGCCTGAGATTATGGAAATTCAAGCTCCTGGCTCACTGCCCTCAGCCAGGCCATGGGCTGGGAGCATCTCTGTCAGGACAAACAGATTAGAACCAGGCCACTGTCCAGTTCTCATGAGACCAGCCTCGTTCAAAAGGGTGTTAATTCCTCTGACACACAATTCCTGCAGGAGGGACTGAGATCGGAGGCAGGGCTGGCTCTAAGCTGGCCAGACCTGCGGGTCAGCACAGGGAGGAAGGATGTCCATGGGCTCAGTCTGGGCTGTGCTGGATCAGCTGGGCAGGGCACTGTCCCTCTCAGTCCCCTGGGGCATTCACTGCTGCCAACTCTGTCCCCAGGGCTGAGAACCTATCACACAGGACATGTCTGTCCAGTGGCCCTGAGATGCTCTCCAGGAGAATTCTTGGCCTATGAATTGACAGCATCCAGGATGGACTTCAGGTGGCAGCTGAGCTTCTACCTTGAATTTGGCTCTTTCATTTAATTCACTCTTTGGCTCTAATATCCAATCTAACAGGATTGACAACACAATCAGCTGGGAGGATTTTTTTCTTTACAATTTGGCATGAACCTGAAGGATTTGGAGATTCTGTTGTACAAAAGTGGAAGTATAAAAAAAAGCCTTGTGATTCTTTTTGCCCCTCTGTGTCATGAATCTCTGACAGCAAATGATGGAATGCTAATGAAGCAAGGAGAAACTGTAGCTGCCTTCAGCTTTCTCCAGCCTGCAACAGTGCCCACTGCTCTGGTCTAATTTCCAAAATCATTACCCTCTTAACTGGGACAGAGTGAGGGCAGACAGCTCTGACAACCTCTCTGCTGGAGACTTTTGCTTCATTCAAAAAGAGATGTAGGCTTCTGCCTTGTTCCCTGTGTGACTGAAGTTTAAAGACTCTGGTGGTAAGGCTAGAGGTTCAGAAATGAGAGGGTTCCTGAGCATTTTCAAAATCCTCTTTCCCTTTAGTTCCCCAGCAGTTTCCTCTGGTGTCTAATGGGATGATCTGGAAAAGATCTCATGTGCTTCTACTCACTTTCACAGGAAGTGGGGAAAAGGACAAAAGAACAAACTTGCTAGAAATTCCTAATTTTAGAAAAAGGCACATTGACAATTAATAAAAATTATAATTCAGGATGCCATGTAAATATTAGAATTTCTAAAGTAAACACTTAGTCTCCCTGAGACAAAGACTTAAGTAATGATACCTTCCTAGTACAAAAAGAAAAAATTCCACATTCTGAACTCAATCCACTCTTCAAAAGGGAAATTTTGTTTCACACAAGGGGTGTTGCAGCTTTGAGTTTCACACTTCTTCTGTATTTCCAAGACGCCTGCCCCTTTGGGCAACCCAAATTTGGGGTTGGAGGCCCAGTGCTGGCAGTTTTCTATGTTTTGGACCTTGCTGCCCTGAAACCACTTCTGTGCTGCCCAAATAAAAAGCGAGGGCAGCTGAAAGAAGGAAACCCTCAGAATCCTGATTGCAGCAGGTTCAGTGAGGAACTGCTGAGCAACTGTTGGCAACCTTTCCTTCTGTCAAGTGTTCATTTCCACAGCCTGTAAGTGCTGATGCTACAGGCCTTGGCAAGAAGGAACAAGGGCCCCTGGGGAAAGATAAATTGCTTTGGGATCATCTTTTATGTGGCAGCCTAATTACAGAAATGTGCCTGGTACAGAGAGTGCTGCACACACAGCAAAGGGAGGGATGGTGTTGGTGATCCATGGGAACCAGGCACAGCTGTCCCCAGTGTCCCACAGGGCTGCTAACACAGGACTAGGAACCATTAACATATCAGAACACAAGTCCTCATATGCCTTGGCAGGCTCAAATCCTTTTCCAGATCCTTCCTTGAGATGTCATTCCATCCCTTTGGCCAAGCTCCTCATGGCACTTAGGTTTCTGAGTTTATGCATAAATTCCTTTTTTCCAGACTCTTTTTTCTTCAGGTAGGAATTTAAATTAAGGAGTATCTCCTACAAGGCTCACAGGATTTGGCACATGGGCTCCTTGATTTTGACTGCTGAGCTGTTGTAATGTCAGTAATTTTACTGTTATATTTTACAAGGCGCTGTGTCTGTTCTCACAGTGCTGAGTGGAACAGGCACGTACCTGGGGCAGAGGTTTTGCCATTAACTCAGTGACATTAGTAAAGTAAAGGGTCTGGGAAATAAAAACCTTCTGGAGAGGCTGTCGCGGGTGATGCCGGCGCGGTCCCTGCGGGATCAGCCCCGCATTCACACGGTCACACTCCCATCTAGCGGCTGCCGCGCCGCCGGCAGAGCAGCGCGTTGGATGGCTGGAAAAACTGCACCCAAAGGGCTCTCAGGCCTTGGCACAGGGAGTCACCATCCCCGGAGGGATTTAAAGGATGTGTAGAAGGGGCACTTGGGGACATGTGGCCTTGGCAGTGCTGGGGAAACAGTTGGACGTGAGGATCTTCAAAGTCTTTTTCAACCTAAATGATTCTGTGATTCTATGTAATGAATAGGGAAGTTCTCTTTGAAAGAAAATTCAAAGTGGTCCCCCAGTTCCATATTCACCAGACCTGGGAATAGCAGCAGCCTCTTCAGCAAGGACAGTGACTTGCAACTGCATGCAAAGCTCCCAGCAATCTATTCTGGGCTGAAGTGGCTGGGGCTCTCCTTGGCCTGGGCTGCCAACCTCAGCCCCCCACAACTCTCCTGCTGAGGGGTCCCAGAGTTTCACCAGGATACCAATCTGGACCAGAAAGACAAGCTTCTGGTGGCTTGGGGGGGTGGGACAGGTACTGCACAGAGATATTTAAGGTGTGGGAAGGATGAGAAGGTGCTGGGAGATTTCTGAGTGGCAGCAGCCCCTCAATTCTGGCACTTTCTGATGCTCAAGGCAATGGCATATCCTCTTGGAAGGTTTTGGGTCTATCCTGGTGCTGTTGGTGCAACCTTTTGGAGGCACAGGAGGCAAGGTGCAAACCCTGATGAGTCTGGCTCTTGTTAGGCGACTGTTCATAACACATCGGGTGCCTTCACCAGAATCTGTCAAAGCAGACACTGATCTGCCTTGCTGCCCTCCTCCAACCTCCACTGTTCCCTCCATCAGTTTGTGCAGCTGGGATTCTGATCTGGAGAGTCCTCTTTGTAACCACTGTGAGGGACACGAGAGGTGTTGATCTGCTTAGCTTCAATCTCTCTTTGAATGGGCAGCAGATAATCTCTTTAGAACAAGTAGGGCAGTGGAAGGGTGGGGCATCTGCTGAGCTAGGAAAGAAAATCTTAAAAACATCTTTTTTTAATGTGCTTCACTATTTCTTGGAAAATGAACCTCCACAGTGTAACTGGATTAAAGTTAATGTAAAGAATGATATTAAAAGGCTGTGTACAAAGACCCTGGTCTGGCTGGAGATGAGGCTTCTCTGCACCTTGGGCAGTTTAAGAGGACTTGGACCTGAGCTGGTCATTCCCTGGCCCTGGGGAGCTGCCCATTGCCTGCACAGGGCTGTGGGCACACTTTGCCAGGGCAGTGATGGTAGGTGGCCTTTTAGAGGTGTCAGCCTGAATCACATAGAATTGGCCTCACCATCATGATTAGAATCTCAGCTGGGATTTTAACCACCGTCAAAAAGATAATTCTTCAAGGGTTTTAACCTGTTTCTGTGCTGCTGTTTCAGGGCTGGGATGATGCCCACTTCCAGGGACCCCAGCAGCAGCAGCTGCCACCACAGCAGTAACCAGGAAAAGTATGGCAGGACCAAAACATCCTGGCAATCAGAAGGGGCACATCCCACTGTCACAGAGCTCCCGCACCTGACACCATCTGTGATCCCCAGCTGCAGCCCAAGGGTGAGTTGCCCAAAACACTGATTGTATCCCCAGTGAAACCACTGAGGGCTGTGAGCCCAAGGCCCTCTGGTGTGGAGCATCCACTCACCTTCTGCCAGGGGGTCCAGGGTGCGGATCATGAGCTGGACGATGGTGCCGCGCATCTGAGAGTTGTGCAGGGAGGCCGAGCTGCTGCCCCGCTGCAGGGCTGGCCCAGGCTGTGGGAAGGCACAGAGCCAGTCAGTTCCAGCTTCTTTGTCCTCTACATCAGACAGGGCCTCTCCAGGCCATGGGCAGCAATTCAACAGCAGCAGAGGAATCAGCTGTTCCGTATTTGCTATGGGAAAGGACAGACCCCACCAGCCTCTGCTATGAGAGCCCAGGAAGAAATTTGGCCACAAAACCAGGTAAGAAATGTCACTTTCTGAATTTCTATATGCCTGTTTTATAGCAGAGAATGAGCAGCACTCTTCTAGTTAAATCCACCTGGGAAGCCTGAGCTGTCTCTTAAATTTTATAAACATTCCTTTAAGGATAGGACACAGCCAGCTGTCATCTTAAGCAAACTGTGGCCATTGTGCCTGATACATTACAGGCTTTGGTCCAGGCTCCTTGACAGAGGAGATGGCACTTTTATTTATGACCTGACATGAGGAGAGATTCAAAACACCATGACTTCACATCCCTGTAAAGTTTCTTAGACCTACCTGCAGCTTCCTTACATCTGATGGCTTTATTGCTCCATCATCTACAACTGCCCCAGTGCTTTTCTGCAAGCAATGAAGAACAGAAATGACCAACCACCCCTGCTGCTTCAGGATCTAATGATCCTTCAGGCTGCTGCCTGTGGGGAAGTGGCAGAGCAGACACAAATGTCCATGGATGCTAAGAAAGAACCAAAGCCATGAGCCTCCTTAAAACCATTGGCTTCTGAGAAAAATGGGATTCTACCTCCAGCCTCCCAGTGAGGATGCAGGCACCTGGGGCAGACTCACAACTGATTCCTGTACTACAGACAGACCCAGACTTCATCCCCAAACATCTGTGTCCTTACTCATTTTCCAGCAGAGTGAAGGTGCAAAGGGGGATTCTGTTACAGTGATTAGCATTACTTTCCATCATTTATAATTTCTGTGGTTATTTTTTCCCAAGAGATAGGTTCAGCAGCTCTCTATCATGCTACTAAACAGTAGTGAGGGTTGTCTGTAAATTTCAAGAGCAGGGCTGGATTCAATTTGTGATGCTTGGTGATGTCCACAGAGATGTGTGTGTGTGAGACTGCAGTTTCTTGCACATGTATCCAACTGCAATGCAACCGAGGAGCTTTCAGGACTCCCAGCTGTGAACGCTGACTGAACAACAAACCAGGAGTAAGAAAGAGAAGCAGTTTCTCGATTCTGCACCACTTCAACAATCCTGACTCTCCTTATCTGCTTCCTTCCTTTCCTTAAATGATGTGGAGTGCCAGGATCAGAAAGCAAAGCATGCTTGAGGGCCAGATCTGACTAGCAGAGCATGCAGTGCCAGGGGACAGTTTGAAATCTACTGGCATGGAATTCGGTTTGGGCACTTCAGTCTGTTGCCAAATGCTGCCCAGGAGAGCAGGCAGTGGTTGCTAAAGCTGCCAGATGCCTTTCTGTGCTGCTGATCCAGTAACAGTGATACCACCAGCATCCCAGCAACACACCTGGCTTCAGAGAGGGAAAAGAGAATTTCCTCCAACTTCTCTCAGTTGCAAGAGGCTGGGACAGAAGTTTTTTCCCCCTGTTTACCAGAATTGTCTAATCTTATTCCCAGACCAAGAATGTGTTCCTGCAAGTGTTCTTTCTGAAACTTCTTTCAACCACCAAGTAAGCAAAATCCCACACACATCTTTGAAAGCATCTAAGAGACATTTAGTAATTGGTAGAACTCCCTTTTAGTGATGTTCTCTAGTTTGCATTTCCCTCATTGTAAAACCATAATCATTGAGCAGTACCTGTATTCTGAGGTTCAAATATGTGCTTTGTGAAGGAGATGCAGTTTTTCTTTGTGGTTTACAACAGTAAGTTATTTCCAACTTGCCCTCTGAACTCTAAGGACACCAACCTTCTGTACATGCTCTGCTGATGCTGCCTGCACAGCATTTAGCTTCTTTTTCAGCTCCTGCTTCACCCATTGCTCTAGGACCACATTCTGTTTCATGGTGAACACATATGAGGCATAGGCAGTCAGTAAAAGGAGGCTTTCCCACCAATCAATGACACTGTCTAGGAAAAACAGGATGAGCATCAGTAAGTCTGCAATGTAGAATGAGATGTCTCTAAATAAGGGCCACCATGTCAGGTGGAGTATCTGCCTTGAGAAGAGGGCACAGGTGCCAATGACAAAGAGGATATTAAACACTGCTGAGCCCACAATGGTACCGATGCCGACATTGCTGTGTGAGATGAAGACACCTATGAGGGACGTGAAGAGTTCTGGTGCTGATCCACCTGCTGCCATGAAGGTGGCTCCAGCCACATCTTCAGAGATCTGCAACTTCTCAGTGATCACTCCCAAAGCAGGGACAAAATACTCATCACACACTATGGCCAAGGCCACAAATACATACATCATGCCAAAGATGTGAAGCACAACCCACCCTTGCCTGCGTTCTTCCACACTGAACAGGTCCTGGGATATTCTCCTTTGGACTCATAGGGTGGTTTTTCATCTGGGGAGCTTTCATTGGCATTTTCTTGCTGTGGTGTTGTACCCACTGATGTAGTGACGGGCACGGCTGGCTCAGGATCCACATAGATACAGTGCCTTATTTTGGGTGCTGTGGCATTGCCTCTTACAGCAGTCTTGTTGCTGGGGAGGTCCCTGGATGTCACTTTGACAGGGTCTATGGGTTGGGGGGCTCTGTGTGATGCTGGAAGGGCAGAGGGGCTGAACTGGAGCTGGTAGAAAGAGAGGACCAACACTATGGCAAGCAAGAAAAGGATTCGGTTCCTCCGTAGCCGCCTCCTCCGTGGTAAATACATTTCCTAAAGGTTCAAACCTCAGAGCCTTGTCCAGAAGCCACTGAAGACTTCACTTGGTCAGCAGTTTGCTGATCTGGAACATCAGGATTGGAACTGCACAGCACAAAATGGGGAAACCTGCAGAAGAAAAGCTGGTGTGAAAAACAAAGTACTGCAACTTTCCACCATTTGGGCAGCAACACTTCACTGACTGCTTGTCTATTTTTCAATAAAAAGAAATGGACTTAAATGAGTAAAGAGAGATCTAGATCCAGGTTTCAGCTTATTTTTTTTATATGACTGTAAGATATGCTGAATAATAATCAAATGTTTGGCTTTAAGAGAGAGAAGCTGGCTGAGGCAGTCCAATCCAAGCTGAATTCTGATTCCAAATGCCCATATCCAGGAGCTGTTAAGGACTGTATTTACTAGAGTCCAGTTGTTATTCTGTAATATTATCAATTGGGTCAGTGTTCTGCAGGAGAAGTGGATGTGGCTTCTGTCAAGGAACCAACTTTAATTTGCTAAAAATGATGCTCTGAAGACAAGACCAAGCTGTTCACACCTCACTCCTAAACCAGTTATTCACCAAAATAACCTCAGCAGAAGAATAAAAACTGGTTTAGAGTTCCCAGTGATGCTGCTCCATGGCTTTCCAGCCTTTCACTCCCCAAGAAACCATCCAAGCAAGGGTGAGTTTTTTCCTTCAGTTTGAGCAGAGCTCAGAGTTTGAGGAAGATGTGGTTCTAGTAAAATTGGGGGTGCTGAGCAGCCATTTGTTTCTATGACTACATCTTTTCAGGGCTTTCTGTAGAAATCAGAACTGGCAAAGTGGAATTGTAATCATACCTTTTATTAGGGTAATTAGCATATTTTGCATAATTATGCGAACAGCATTTAGGAAAGGAGAGAAATTGTAAATGCCAGAGTGACAGTGCCTGCAGCTGTGACAGCACAGGGACAGGGATTTGGGGCTGGACAGAATTTACCCTTCAGCACTGCTTGAATGTTTTACCTTAGAACGACACTCTGCATGGATTATTTTTTTCCCCAGAGTGGGCATGTTACATTATTCGTTAGATATGAATCATAGTTTTCTAAACCATTCTCAGAGAAGCTCTTCATGCAAATTATCACACATTTACCCTCTTGCATAACACCTGGGGAAGTTATCAGCCTAAATTTCTTGCAAAACAGGCAATGTTAATTTAAATAGTTGGGAGGATCACTAAGGCAACAGCAAGAGAGGGTCATGGGAGTACCTAGATAAATAGGTGATACAAGCTTTGCTTTTCATACATAAAAACAAAATAAACATACATGTGGCAGAACTGCACAAGAAGTATAACAACTGCATGTTATGAGAAAATAACTCTCCTTAACAAAGACAGGAGAGTTAAAAGGATGGCACAGAGAGAACACAGTAATGCACACACTCCTATTTAAACACGGTTTTACTCCTCTCCAAAAGGAGCTGCTTAAAAGACTTTTTGCGAGCAGAAAGACATCCAAAGCTAGGATCAGTTCTAAGAGCTCTCCAACCTTTCACAATTCCTGATCAGAGGAATTGCTTCTCTAGTCTTCTAAGTTTAGGTCAACTTCCAATAAACTCCATTTCTCACCTCCTGTCTTAGAAACAGAAGATACAAAGCAATCAAACAAACCTCCCCAGCCTACCTTCCAAAGGTCTGTCCAGGAGGAAGGGGAGTTCCAGGGGCTGGGTGTAGTGCTGGAAGCTTCTTTGGTACTTAACAGCCAGATGGGAGATGCTGTTGCAGAGAGAGGCAGATGAAAATGATCCCATTTTCAGGATGTCTCCTCTGCTGGCAGAGTCCTAAAACAAGAGCAGGTCACTTGTGAAGGACATGTTAGTGGAGGAATTCCCAATCCAGTTTAATACCCACAGCCCCTAAGAAGATTAAACAGTATTGTATAGATTTGGATCTATCTCTGAAGCCAATACCTTTGTCTGCTACCACAGGTTGTTCTCAGTGTGAGGGCAGGTGATTATCCCCTTCACAAACTCCTGGACTGAAGCACCAGCCATGGACAAGGATCACCCTCATGGCACTGGTGGGGGGATAAATCACATTTATAAACACTTTAAACAAGGCACAAGGAGCTGCAATTTGAGGCATCTCCTAGGGCTGACAGGCCAGATGCTAGACAAGCAGCTCTGCTGGTCTTTGCCACAGTATATGTCTACTTTGCAATGCCAGAGGGAGGTTTAAAACTCGCTGACTCCTGGAAAAATCCCACGGGTCCTGTGCCAGGAGCACTGAGGCAGAGGGAGGGAGCAGGGACCTGGGGATGGTGCCTGTGACTCTTCTCTGGCACTGATATGGTGAAGCTCCACAGGGGGAAGAAATAACAACATCTCTGGCCAAGGATTTAACAGCCACAACAATCTAATCGTCAGATTTATCGCCGGGGAATTAGAAAATTATGATTTGATTTTGGGTGCCTCATGCCAAGAAGGACATGGAGGGGCTGGAGCGAGTCCAGGGAAGGGAATGGAGCTGGGGAAGGGTCTGGAGCAGCTGAGGGAGCTCAGCCTGGAGCAGAGGGGGCTCAGGGGTCCCTGTGGCTCTGCACAGCTCCTGCAGGAGGGGACAGCCAGGGGGATCAGGCTGTGGGAACAGGGATCGGGGACAGGAGGAGAGGAACGGCCTCGAGTTGCACCAGGGGAGATTTAGGTTGGATATTTGGGGAAATTTCTCTCCTGCAAGGCTTGTCCAGCCCTGGCACAGGCTGCTCAGAGCAGCGGTGGAGTCCCCATCCCTGGAGGGATTTAAAAGCTGTCTGGATGTGGCACCAGGGACGTGGCCTGTGGTGGCTTTGGCAGTGCTGGGGCAATAGTGGGACTTGATGATCTCAGAGGGCTTTTCCTATTAGTCACACTATTCTGTGACTCTCTGATAATTTTAAAGGAAACTGTTGTCGAACTCACAATTTCAGGAGTACATCCCAATTTTGCACTGGAGTTTATTGCCTCCTGCCCAACCCCATTCCCGCACGTACAGAACCGGGAGAAGGAGGCGCATAGCCCAGCCGGCATGCTTCTCCATAAACCCTCTCCACACACAGCGGTCATTTGTGGTGCTATTCCACGCGGGTACCCCATTCCCCAGCACGCACATCCCACATTCCCGCTGCCCGAGCGGGGTCAGCCCGAGCGGGCTGCCTGAGGCCGGCCCTTTCCGCCCGGGCCGCGCCAGCCGGGGGGACACTTTGGGAGCGGGACGCGTGGCGGCGGCGCGCGGTGTGCAGCGGCCTTTCCCTTCCGCCGCCCCGCTCCGTGCCCGCCGCCGCTCGCGCCCGGCCCGGCCCGGGGGCCGCCCGCACCGGGTGAGTGGCCCCCGGAGCGAGAGCTGCAGCCCTGCCCGACCGCCCTCGGAGCGAGAGCTGCAGCCCTGCCCGACCGCCCTCGGAGCGAGAGCTGCAGCCCTGCCCGACCGCCCTCGGAGCCGCCCGGCCCGGGGCCGCCCCGCTGAGGGCTCGGGCTCGGAGCGAGAGCTGCAGCCCTGCCCGACCGCTCTCGGAGCCGCACGGCTGCGCCCTTGCCCCGGCCAGGCTCAGCTCCTGCCGTCTCCAGGCCTTGCGCTGCACCCGGCTGGAAATGCCGTGTGAGGTTCCGCCTGCCTTCCCTTCACCTGTGCTCAGCCCCGCGTTTTGAGGGGATAAAGGTGATTGTCGCTTCTCCGCGGCGTCAGCGTGAGGGGGCGAGACGCTGCCACAGCGCAGCTTTGCTAACGGTTCGTGCCTTTCCTCCCGCTGCAGGCCGGCGATCGCGGCTGGTGCCGTCCGTGAGGGCGGCGGAGCGGCTCGCCATGCCCACCGTGGTGGTGATGGACGTGTCGCTGTCCATGACGCGGCCCGTGTCGGTGGAGGGCTCCGAGGAGTACCAGCGCAAGCACCTGGCTGCCCACGGGCTCACCATGCTCTTCGAGCACATGGCCACCAACTACAAGCTGGAGTTCACGGCCTTGGTGGTGTTTTCGTCCCTCTGGGAGCTGATGGTGCCCTTCACCAGAGACTACAACACGCTCCAGGTAGACGGTGTGAACACTTAAAGTAATAAACTATCGAGGTCTAAAAAAAAAAAAAAAAAAAAAAAAAGAATCAGCCAATTGCGCCACCAAAGAAGGGTGAAATTGTGTGATTTGGTATCATCCTGTGCACAGCATCTTGAATTGAGCGGGTTTGCCCTCAGTTTAAGGGTGGGTGAAATCGGTGTGTTTGAAACATTGAAATTTGCCAGTTGCACCTCTGCAGGTGAGCACTGGCGTGTGGATGATTGACTTTAAAATGGGATGGAGTTAAAATTGGGATGGAGGGAAGGGCTGCCTGATGAAGCTCTGCAAGTGGTTCTGTGATGTCCTTGTTTTTATGTGTAGTTGTTGGTTTGCTCTTGCTGAACGATGCAGCTGACAGGACCATTTGGAAAGGCTTTGAGCTGAGTGATTTGGTAGAGAGAAGCTGCTGTCGAGAATGTGTAGAAGTCAAAACAGTGCAAGAGTGAGAATAAGTGATTTTAGGCCTCCCAGATGTGGGAACTTGGGAGGGGAAAATGAAAAGGAGGAAGTCCAAGAGGGAAATTTCACATGAATGCAGCAAGGTACTGGAGCTTCTGAATCCAGTAAAAATTGTGTATTTATGTCTGACCCTCACATGCAGGAGGAAATGACACATTGCTGTCACAGGCACCACGGTTTAGGTTTGTCCATTGAGCAAAGAGATTTTAAAAGCTGTTCTCTGTTGCAGTTCAGCAGGAGAGTGCCAGTGCATCCTCTCTAGTTTTCACTTCCCTAAGAGTTCGTTTGAGGAATTTTGCAAGCCAGGAGCCCAGCCAGGCTCCTTTAGCAAATTCATCTCACAGCTGCACCCTGGTGATGCTGTGTTAAGTGTGAGGTTTTCACTTTTAGGAGAAAAGCTGGTTTATGGATGCAGGTGCAAATTTTAGGTTTGTTACTCTCTCTTTCTCTCTGCCAAAGAGTTTTTGTGAGACAAACTCCTTGTGGTCTCTGTGAATCTCTGAGAAGTCTGAGCTGCTCTGACACCTGCAAGGATTTTCTCAGCTAAATGTTTCCCATTAGATGTTGCCTCAGGTTTTCACTTTTTTAAGACTCACAGAGGTGTTTTTTCACTCTTGAAGAGCTGTGTTGATAACATCACAGTTCCTTCAAAGCCACGAGTGACTGCTGGGTGTCTCCTGGCTGGGATATCCCCCCAGCAGTGACTGTGGTGTTGTCTTTGCAGGAAGCCCTGAGTAACATGGATGATTATGACAAAACCTGTCTGGAGTCGGCGCTGCTGGGGGTTTGCAATATTGTCCAGCAGGAATGGGGAGCAGCAATTCCTTGCCAGGTATGGCTCATTTCACTGGCTGAAGTTCACTGCATGTTTAGTTATCCCTGGCAGGGAGATTGGAACTTGGTGACCTTTAGGGCCCCTTCCAACCCAAACCATCCTGTGATTCTGTGATTGATTCTATGCCTGTGAGTTGCACATAGAAATGTAAATGTAATTTGAGAGATTCGAATACTCTCAGGCACGCTTGTGCTGCAAAACAACAAAGAATTAGTATTTTGGCTCAACCTGCAACATGAACAGAAGGTGATCTTCATAAAAATACTCAACAGAAAAAAAATGAGACTGTTTGCTGCCCAATGTGTTTTTATTGTAGTGCAGTGGATTATGAAATGTGGCTCAGGAGCACTGTTGTGCAGGCCTGGTGTTTGATCTGGATGCAGTCTGCTGTCCCAGGAGCCTCACTCCATTTGGAAAGGGTGTAGTCCCACAGGCAGGAGCCTCTCCCCTCCAGTCCTTGATGGTTTCCAGGGCTTACAATTCCAGCTCTCAACCAACAGCATGGGGCTGCTGCTGAGTGTTTTGATCTGACTTCTCTGCCAAATGAGTCATTTTCCATGCAGCTGCTCACACACCCCATTCAGCCCTCCAAGCTCTCAGCCTTCCAAATCTGCTGCCTCTTATGGCAGAGTTTCTTTTAACCCTCAGTTTTCTGAGACTCTTTATTTAAGTCAGTCATTTTGCAGCTCAGTGAGCTGGGAAGATGCCTGAAGCAATATTCCTTAAGGAGAAAAAGGATAGAGGTTTGTTGGTTAGGCAGTGCTTCATCACCTAACATGGACAGAAGGCACCTCTGGACAGCAAAAAACATTCAAAGCAGAGAACAAGAAAGATGTGAAAACCAAGCAGAGATTAGACCTCAACTATTTTGTCTCTCATTTGTGTTATAGCTCATTTTTCTGGCACTTCAGGTGCTGGAGGGCACTGGGGAATGTACTGTGCAGCTTTGGAGTAATGGGAAACATCACTGGTGAGCAGCAGTTCTGAGGAGACTGCAAGAGAGACTGAGGATGAGGGGAGAATACAAATCTGGATGTAGCAATTACACATGGAGTTTCAATTGGATTGGATTTTCCTTACCTGTCAGCCAGAAATCATGCCTGCTGTCACCATGCAGCATTGAGGGAGCAGCTCTTTTATTCCTCTGGAAGTGACTGGCTCACAGCTGAGTGTAAATAATCCCATTATTCAGTGTAATTAGTGCAGGTTTTCACAGGGATTGACTCTGGATGTGCAACTGAATGGAAAAGTGTGTGTTTTTGCTATAGTAGTTCTGCTGCAAAATGTGAGCTGTATTTGCAAAGAATAAAGATCATTAGTACTACCCTTTTTTGAGGTTTCTGTGGCTTGTAGTGGAAGTTGAGTTTGCTCTCCAAATTCTACAGATGAAATGGGCTTTGTCATCCATCTGAAAATAAACCTGGAATCCTTGAGTCCAACAGCAAGAGGCTGTTGTTTGGCTGTGTAGTCAGTTTGCTTCTAGTGTACACCTAAAAATGAAATGTATGAGATTCAAATTTCAGTGCAATTACCTCATGCCAAGAAAACGTTTATTTACCATGCACACCGTGTAGATCACAAGGGTTCAGTCTTCAGTTTCTCCTTTATGTGGGGTTTCTTCTGGAAATGTTGCTCGCAGTTCTCTGCCCGTCTCAGTGGAGGAAATGCGGTGGGAGCAGGGATTCTCGGAAGGCTCCTGCAGTGTGTGGGCGCTCAGGGAAGTGTCTCGGTGTCCCCGCAGGTTGTCCTGGTCACCGACGGCTGCCTGGGCATCGGCAGAGGCTCCCTGCGCCACTCCCTGGCCACCCACAGCCAGCGCAGCGAAAGCAACAGGTTCCCTCTGCCCTTCCCGTTCCCGTCCAAGCTCTATGTCATGTGCATGGCCAACCTGGAAGAGGTGATGTCTTATTCTTTGTTGCATTGGATAGTTGTTGGTCTTTGAGCTAACGACCAGGTCAGCACAAAACATTGCGTCGTTGATGTTCTTGTGCTTAAGGTTTAGTTGATATTCGTGGTGCTTAATCGCTGGGTGAAAGAGAATTTTAGGTTTATTATTGCACTATTGTTGCCTACTGCTACTGCATTATTGCCATAATCTTTATAAATCGTGTCAGCTTGTCCCTGTGGAATATGAATATGATGGAATTTTAATTTCTCTGTTTATATTACTACTGCATTAATTATGTTGAATGCTTTTGGGGCTTTCTTAATCTACGGTTAAATTCTTGAATAAATGACTTGTGTTGCAAGGATGCTCAACACTTAAAACACAGCAGCTGTATGTAGAAATGTGAGAGGGGAACACTGGAGTCTCCGAGCCAGTGTTCAAACCGACTTCCCTTAGTTTTGAAGGAAAGGTGTCAATTTTCTTCCTCCTTTCTCTTTCTCTTGCAAATTTCAATCCCAGCTTTAAAAATCTTCACCGGAGTTAGAGTTCTGCTGCATAAACACTGTATAAAAAGAAGCCTATTTGACTAATATTCCTTAGATTGTTTTATTAATAGCATTGCTTTTGATTTGACACCTGTGTTCTTGTGTCCTTCATGGAAGAGTTTTCTGCTTAGGCATCAATTAGATATCTCAGCTTCATGATCTCTGTCAAGGATGATCCTTTTGATTAAGCTGGTGGGTTGAAGCACTGTTTACATCCCAAAATAGCTGGGAAAATATTTAAAATAAATCATTTATTTCTGATAAGTAATAAGAGAACATTGCCTGAGAGAGAAAGAATGTTGGTTTATTTGGAAAGGGGAGAGAGAACAAAAAATCATCCAATCAGATGCTTTTTGCTATGTTGTGTATATTTTCTTTAAAAATACTGGTTAGTACAAAAGAGAATAAAAAGAACACTCAACAAAAATATTTCCCTTTATTTTTCTGCAGCTTCAAAGCACAGATTCCTTAGACTGCCTGGAACGGCTCATTGATTTAAACAATGGGGAAGGGCAGATTTTCACCATTGATGGCCCCCTGTGCCTGAAGAATGTGCAGTCCATGTTTGGGTGAGCACACTTGGAGATAACAGACCTTTGGGAAGGTCCCCAGTTGGTATCTGAAAGGAAAACAAATACAATGACAAATCTGGTGATATGAGATGTTCCAATTGAACTTTTTTTTTTTTTTTTTTTTTTAATGTTATGATTTAGTTAACTGTAATTTCATCTCAGCCTTCACTGGTTATGGTCAATATTTATTTTAGACATTGTAACCAAACCATAGCATCTGTTTATGCTTGGCAGATAGAAGACAGTAATTTCCATATTTATTGTTCATTTGCCATGAGTGGGATAATTCTGCTGTGTTTCATAATCTAGCAACACTAGAACTGTTGAATTAACTGTAGTTAAAAAATGTTTGGGAGCTAATTAGTGTGCTTTAGACAAACTATTTTCATTTTATATGCATTATGTTTTCCTTAATAACTGTGTTTTAGGAAGCTCATAGACCTGGCTTATACACCATTCCATGCTGTTCTCAAGTGTGGCCACTTAACATCTGATGTGCAAGTGTTTCCCAGACCAGAGCCTTTCATTGTAGATGAGGAAATAGACCCCATTCCTAAAGCAATTAATACAGGTAACAAATCTTTGATTGCTTTTTTACTAAAGTCCATTTGATTTCTGCCCTTTCACTTTAGTCATTGCTTCAGAAAACCTGGTGGTGTAAGAAGCAGTGATGTTAAATTGGCATGAATACATTTCAGTTATTTCCAAATATGACTTAAACTGTCTTAAATCTGATTTCAATCTGTTGTCTCCCTGCAGATCTAGAAATTGTTGGGTTTGTAGATATTGCAGACATTTCCAGCCCTCCTGTCTTGTCCAGACACTTGGTACTGCCCATTGCACTTAACAGAGGTGAGTAAATTTGGTTTATTTCAGCAAAAACTACTTTAAGCTTCCCTTGTAACGTGGTTTAGACTGGAAGCACAGGTTTTCTGCTTTATCAAAATACCAGATGCCATATTTGTGTGACTGCATTAAAATTAAAACCTTGACCACAAGCTCTCTTATTTTTCATACTGTGTTCTTTGTGTAAGCACCAGGGTCCTTACAACTTCATTATTTATAGAACATACTAAACTTACAGTTCAGAATAATAATGAGCCATGAAATATGTGGTCCAAGATGAATATATAATGCCCTTGAGTACAACGCAGTGGAATATTTATGTCTCATTATTGTGCCACTTTGCCCAAGCAGTTCATTCTGCAGCTGTTTGTTCTGTAAAAGTATTAATTAACTCTTGCAGTCAGACAGTAAAGGGTGGTGTCATGGAAACAGAACTCGGGTGTTTGAATTTATTCTCACGTTTTCTCTTTGTTTACTTTGATTCTTCTCCAGAGGGGGATGAGGTGGGACCTGGGATCACAGATGACACCGAAGATGAGAACTCAGCTAATCAGATTGCTGGGAAAATCCCCAACTTCTGTGTTTTATTACATGGCAGCCTGAAAGTGGAAGGCATGGTGGCTCTCGTCCAGTTGGGGTATGGAGCTGGATGTCTGCCTGAAAAATCTCTTACTTTGCTCATTTAGGCTTTATTTATAAACTATGCTTATTTATATCTGTATTCTGTGCAGAACTCTGCACTGCTAGACTAAGCTGTGGATTTTTAATTGCAGATTTGTTTCTGTCAGTACAAATTGCAAACATTGAGCCTCCACACAGTGAGAGGGAGGCACATTCTAGGCAGAGGGGTGGAAGATTTTCAGCCTTTGAGGGTTTGCTCTTTTCCACAGGCCAGAGTGGTATGGAATGCTTTATTCACAAGCTGATAGCAAGAAGAAATCAAACCTCATGATGTCTCTCTTTGAACCTGGTCCTGAGCCCCTCCCATGGCTGGGGAAGATGGCACAGCTTGGCCCCATTTCAGGTACTGGTCACAGTCCCCTGAATAACTCTTACACAATCAGCGTTGTGTGAATGATCCTGACAATTCTTAGTTGCTAAGCCTATAACTTTTTCTTTCTCCCAGATGCAAAAGAAAATCCTTATGGGGAGGATGACAATAAGAGCCCTTTCCCTTTGCAGCCCAAGAACAAGCGCAGCTACGCTCAGAACGTCACTGTCTGGATCAAACCCAGTGGCCTGCAGGTAATGATCCAGGTTGTGCTGCTTTACCTGGAGCAGCAGCAGGAGCCATCTCAGCAGGAACTGCAGTCTGTGCATGTCTTGCCCATTTAATGTAATTGCTTTATTGCTTTTCTTTCATTTTTATAAACACTGCCTCTTTACAATGTCGTGATTAAAATGCAGTTAGAAAGCATAGCTTGTTTAATGAGAGCTCTGTCTCAGTGGAGCATCTGGCTTGGTTTATTTGATTTAGTATAATTACCAGTTATGTTTCAGCCTTTGTGAGCTGCAGTCTTGTCAATGGTCAGGATAATTTATCCATAAAGAGTTGGGTGTTGTTCTGCAGCTTCCCCCAGAAGCTGCCAAGATTTTTGGATATTTTTTTTTATCTTTTCTGCAGACAGATGTACAGAAGATCTTGAGAAATGCAAGGAAACTCCCTGAAAAAACACAAACCTTCTATAAAGTGAGTAACATTCCAGGCTGGCCTAAGTTTAGTCCATAGTGATGATGGTGGTGCATTTGACAGAGGAACCACACTGTGTGTTCTGTGCAGGCTGGCAGTGCTCTGCAAAAACAGACTGGTTAGGTAAGACAAGGGTCTCATTTCAGTGGTCTGGCATTACATTTTCTGGCATAGATGTGTCATGTCTATAAGTGCCCCTCATGATCTCTGCTACTTCCATGGTGAACTTTTATGCTGTTATCCAGGCAGAAATTACTGAAGATCAGAGAGGAATAGGAACACAGAATGTCATTCTGAGTCTTGAAAATGTCTCCTCTATTTTATCCACAACTGAAGCAGAGAAAGACAAAGTCCCAGGCACATTTGGCCACACCACGATCCATAAGCAGACTGTAGCTGGAGGTAATTATTCCTCTTGCAAGCTTAGTGCTGAAGCAGTTTGGTATGGCAGCCTCCAGAGACTTGAAGAATGAATACCCTGCCTAAGTGCACATAAGCACTCTTCAGTTTATAGGGAAGAAAAATCAATGTATCTGTATTTTACTGGACACTGTGTTTAAAGGCAGCAGTCAGTCAGTGAAGCCTCAGCTGCAGCCGTGCTGGGACACAGACAAAGCAGGCAGGTAGAACAAATGCACGAAAGGAGTGGAGGTTCATAGGAAAGGATCAAGGGAAGACCACTGTTACCATCTTCAGCCCTGATTTTCTAACCATGAGCAGCTTCCAGCAGCTACACTGTGTGTAGCATCACCTTTAAAAACACATACAAGCAACGCACGTTTGATGTGGAGGCAGGGAGTGGCTTTAAAAGGGTGGGTGTGTGTTTGCAGGAGCTGAACCGTCTGCGGAAGGCAGCCCTGGCCTTTGGCTTCCTGGAGCTGCTGAAGGGCGTGGCAGACATGCTGGAGCGGGAGTGCACCCTGCTCCCCGACACCGCCCACCCCGACGCCGCCTTCCAGCTCACCCACGCGGCCCAGCAGCTCAAAGTGGCAAGTACTGGAGCCTCGGAATACGCTGCCTATGATCACAACATTGCTCCTCTGCAGACAGACTTTTCCAGCAGCAGCACTGAGAGAATGTGAAGTTTCCGTTTAGAGAGCGTCTCCAGATTAATAAGGCTCAAGTAGTTAAATTTTATTCTGTTTACTTTTTAGGGCCTGTTCAATCACTGTTGGAAGAACGTCCTATCTAAATGGGGCAGTTTTGCATCAGTGCTCTCTCAACAAACATGGCTCGTTTGTGGTGGCTTTTAATCAGACCTGGAAACTTTGGGAAGTGTCCCAAACCCAGTGAGATGGTGTTGGATGATGGGTGGAAGTTATTTGGTACATGTGTGGAGAGAAAAAAAATGGCATTGGAGGCACCTTTTGGGTTTTGGCCTCCCCAAAATGCAGTTACTACGTAACTGAATCACTGGTGAAAGTAATCCTAAAAGGCAGCTACTACACTTTAAACACCAACTTGATTAGTCCAAAGAAAGGTGTGAGAAGCACCCTGCAAGATCAGATAGAGCTGATTTTGGGGTGTTGGCCCTGACTTTATGCCAAACTTGACAGTCTGTACTGAGCATTACCACTTGCATTGCAGTGCTTATGCTTCTGAAAGTAACTTGATCTTGGGACACATGGTTTTTTATTTGCATAATACAAATAAAGAGTAATTCTTCATGAAAATTTAAGCTGAATTTGTTCTGTTTTCATAGCAACCAGGCGGTGTGGCCCGAAACATTGACCTGGTGAAGGCTCAGGTCCCAGCTCTTTATCTCAAGTTAAATACCAAATTATACAACTTCTCAGAAAGTTGTATCATTTGAAAGAACAAACAACTAAACCAAAATTTGGTTGTAAATCTTTATTATTAGAAACACATTCTTTCTGAAGGACGAAAATTCAGTAGTGTAAGATCCATGACAGCTTGCACTAGGTACCACAATTTCACTGATGAATACATACGGATTTCATAACAGAGGTTTAAATGCCCAGCGGAGAAATTAAAGTATGAAAGTGATCCTTGCTGTTCTGATACTCAGCTAATTCAACCCTTTTACATACTTCAAACATAGGTACAGTGTGTGCTAAGTGAAATATTGTGTAAATAGTGCTCAACTCTCCTGAGTAAAGTAGGCTGTGCTTCTCCCAAAGAGAAGTTCTATCACGCCTCTTGATGACAGAACACAATTTGTGAAATGCAGCGTGGAGCTTGTACTGCTTCTTTGTTAAAGTCTCCTTATAACACTATTTCATTTACAGTAACAAGCACTGGGGCTATATCACAAACCTTCTGCTGTTAATTATTTTTAATATATATAAAATAATCTTCTGGAGGGTTCATATTGTTTTACAGTAGAAAAAGATAAATAGTAACATGGCACTAAGCTAATCTCAGCTTCAGTGTCTGTTCTGGATTGCTGGCATTGCTCTGCAGTGCCCTGGGGCAGTGGCAGTTGGGAAACAACCTGATCATAACCACAGTAGGGTTTAGAATAAACTTTCTGTACATTTCTAAACTGGGTTAAGGAGGCCAGAGGAATCTGGGATTAGCTATGAGAGGCTTGGTGTGAAGAAGGACATGCTGAAATAAAGTCAACTGAGCCAGAGGTTTCCAGGTGAGACAGCAGATGACCTGAAATGTGGGGGGAGCTTCACTTTGGTGGTGGTGGTTAAAGCAAGCAAAGAGAAAGGGTCCTTCAAACCCAGTGTGGGATCTCCCTTACTGAGATTTGATATGTCCTGTCTAAATAATACAGTTTATTTGACCCCCTGCTCCATCCCCCCAGGGGCTCGTCAAATCATACACACCAACTCCTCTGCTGCACCCCTAAGTGCAAGGTAGAAAGGTGACTGCTGCCTTGCTGAAGGCTGTAAATACAGGAGCCACAGTCCTGCCAGGATGAATCAGAGGGGCCCCATCTCCCTTGAGAATTCCACATTCTCCCTTTGCATGGGATGGATGGAGTTCTGTTGGGGTTCACGTGCCAGGGGAAAGCTGGTACCTATGTTCCCTTGTTTTGTTACATTTCAGTGCTTGCTCTGCCACCCAGGAAAGCATTTCTGCCCTCAGTGGCAGCTTCCTTTCCCAGTGACTGCACAGGATGTGTTGCTACAGGAATACACATTGCTATTGTCCACACAGAGCTCCTATTCTGTTATGGCTCAACTAGAAACAGACTAAGTTGGGAGCATTTAAATCAGCATTAGCTACTTCCAGTTTTAATTCTGCACCATCAATAATGCTGCAGAAGAAAAGGGGGGTGGTATGTGCTGAGGGAGTTTATCCCAGTGGTTGATAAACACCCAAACACTGCACAGTGGCCTCAGACTGTGCCTCCTTCTGCCATCAAAATGCCTCCCAAGAACAGCACGGGCCAGCTAAGAGCATATCCCACATCAGAAGCCCTATCTGCATGCAATATTGAAAGAGCAAATTTCCAATTAAAAGATAAACACTATTTCTAGTTAGTGCTGCTCCACTGATTGTAAGCATATCATATGCAGATAATAGGATTTCTTTCTAATATGCTGGTAGATAGGATACAAGTTTAAATGTTCAATGGTAAATGCCATGCATAGATGGTGGAAAGGGAACCAAATCCAGTATAAGGGAATGTTACCTGAATTTACTATGAAATCATGGAATCTAGCATGGTGATTTCATTTTACAAAATTCTTTGCATTACAGTGGGTAAAACCGTAAGAATTAGAGGCTTATCTTGTCCCCAAGTGAGTTAAGAAAGCATTGCAGTCCTGCTTCACTTCATCTTTCTCTTCTTTGGTCCAAGGTGCTGTTTCCTTTGCTTGTAGAGGTGACGGAAGTTTACAAACAACCCTGGAAAAGAATGACGTGTTTAGGTAGGACATCACTGCATCTTTTTATGCTAAAATGGCTGTACCAAATCTAAAACCAAACCCCAACAGAACCCAACCAACCCATCCACACAGCAAAATAAATTATTTAGGGGTGTGTATAGCAGTGAAAGCTAATGCAAGGGTTTGCTTGCTGGCTGAGGCAGGAGTTGCTGTAGGGGCTATTTGGTAAAGGGCTGCTTAGAAGGTTGGTTTGTCACCTTGAAGAAGCTGTGACAGCAGCTGTGCAGAGCTAAGGAGGGATGAACCAGGTATTTCAGAGTGAAACTCTCTGAAGGTTGGCTTTAAACAATGTCTGTGAGCAGGAGAAATCTAGTGAAAGTTCAGTTTAAAATTCTCAGATTGTGGTGAGTTGTGGATACCCAGCCTGGGCGTGGGTACAAGGAAGTTAAATTGTGTTTACAAATGTAACACCAGAAACCAAGTATGTCTCAAGCAGGTTTTCTTCTTTAAATAAGCTACTTAAAGAGAGTTCTATATTGTTTCCTGGAAAAACATGACTTTGTGTTGCATTTGTGATTATATTGCAACATTTGACTAAACTAATTTAAAATTATGTTTAGATTTCCACTACATCATTCCAAAGCTCAAACACCCCATCAAAGGTGAAACTAAGAATACTTAGTTACTAGCATGGTTGTGCATACATGTAAAAATTATTCCTTTAACCCAAGTTTATGCTGCTAATTTGTTACCAAGATCACCTTTTTGGAGGGCTAATCAGAGCTCATTGGAGGTGGGTTCCCCTCCATCCCTGACAAGTTTACATGAATAATCCACAAGGATAATGCTTAACCTCAAGCAATTTTGTGTTGCCATGGTCCCCAAGATGCAGGAATTTCATTTCTTTGAAAAATCAAGTTATTCAGGGGAAACTGGCCTTTTTATTTCAACACTGAGAAATATAATTAACTTACCTAAAAACAAGGCTATAAGATATATTTGTAGCACAAATGGAAACTGGATTGTGACGTTCAGTGGATTTGGCAATCCCAGGCTAAATTTCCCTGTTTCACTGAAGATTGGAATGGATTGAACAATACAGACAGCTGAAAGCAGAAGGTCACCATCATTACCAAATACAGATAAAATATATAATTACCCAGCCCACACCAACTATTTCAGCATAGTCCCTTCTTATTTGCCAGTGCTGATTAATGACAGCAATTCTGAAGGTGTTGAACATGCAGTAGGGTGGGAAGCACCTGGCTGAGGGGGTGCAGCACTGAACCTTCCTGGTGAGACTGTTCTCACACACAGCTGCAGCCCCAGGGCCTGTGCCAGCAGGATCTGCCATCCAGAAATAGCCCCAGCAATGAAACAGGCACACTCCTCCCCCCCTGCTTGGCATTGGGCAATGCCCAAAGCTCCTCCTGGCTCACAGGCATGGCCTTGCAACACAGGAATAAGCCCCTGCCTGTCCTCTGCAGTGACTGACAAGATAATATCAAGACCTGGGAGCTGGTGTGAACCCAGGCCAGGCTGAGCAAGTCAGGCCCAGCAGAGAAAGCTTTGGGTCAGCAGAGGGAAGTGAGCACTGGCATGCTGTGCAGCCTCCTCTTGTTCCATTTGTTCATGCAACCCTTCATTGCCTTTACTTCCCCCTCCAGAAAGGGAGTCTTTCCTCCAAAATGAAGACTTCTTTTCACATCAAATTGAAAATAATGTGTGAAATTCAGTATGAAAGGCAAAATGCTTATATTTGGTTCACCTCAAAGCAAGTCTATTTATCTGTTGTTCTACTTTACTATTTTAAGTCCAGCTGCCAAAAAAGAGATTGAGTTATTTTCCCATCCTCAAATTCATTATTTAGTAAACTGTTCTAATGAGTTTACCTTCTGCCAAGCTCCCAAAGGGGGTAGAGAGGGATCCAGACAGTGTAACGGAGCCAGGTGAGTGGTTTCCATTCAATTCCAATGCAGGAAAGCATGTAATAGGGATACCTACAGTGGGAGGAGAAACAAACACTTTAAAATGCAAACTACTACTAGAATTAGTCTTGTGTATATACACTGTGTGCTCAACACAATTCCCAAATGACACAAGAACATTCAAGGCATTATCCCTGGGGATGATGATGGACACACAGTTATTGGGCAGTTTACAGAGCTCAGGCCATTCTGAACACAGGGATGAAGGCAACTGCCTGCCTGCCTAATAAACCTTTCAAAATACCTTCTTTTTGAAGACAAAGATGTCATTTACCAATGGAAATTCAAAGCAACAAAGAAATTAAAGAAATAAAGCAAGAGGGCAGTATCACTTTCAGACTCCAACCCTGCCTCAGCTTTTGGCAGATGAAGGAAGGCTGTGAGCAGCCCATGGCTCAAGGAGCTTTTACCCTCTGGGGCCAACTCTTCCAAAAAATACAAAGATCAAAACCTTCTTTACAGAGTTCTTGGGAACAATCGTTTTGTTCTGTGCACACTTGGTAGGAGGAAAATCCCACCAACCTGAACAGCTCAATGATACTCCAAAAATAAAATATGAAGAACACCACAGGTTTGCTCTGCATTTCCTCCAAGCTTCCAAGGATAACAAACAAAACGAAGTTTCTTCCAAATACCTATTAAAGAAAAACATATGAAGGAACATTCACTCTTTGTCAAAAGAAAGGGCAAGCCCTTGCTGTCAGAAACACAAGATATCTCCTCCTCACACATCTGAGCACACAACTAACTCACAGCTAAGCTGTGACCTGCTTCTTACAAGTAGGCATCTTGCTCTGTATTTAGGTACAATCCAAGGGATGCAATCTTCAATCACTCATCCTTATTCTTATGCACAACAACCACAACCAGGATAAAAAGGACACTGGCACCAAGTCAAAATCCTGTGCTTTTATCAGCTTCTTGCTTTTGCTGTCCTGCACTCCCTTACCCAGGTGATGGAAGGAGACAGCCAGCCTGTCACAGCCAAGACTGGGAAGCATGGATTCCTGCCTCATAAGAAATCCTCTAGTCCAGCGCCAGTGAGGTTGCATCACTTATTTTAGGAGAGTCTCAACACTTGTGTAAAATAAACATTTACTTTAAACATAAGAGCAAGGAGAAGAATTTAAAAATATTACCTGCACTACAGAAGGTATCAGTGGTGATCTGACCAGTCCTATTAGTGAATTCATGATCTCCATTAATGCCAAGGTCTGACAGAAATACATCATATCAGAAATAGTGTGAAATGTGTCATAGAAGGAATCTGTAAGACACAGGAAACCAACCATTTTAGAGAACAAATTAATTTCCATGCTTAGGAAGCTGGTGCAGCAGCACAGCTTGTGATAACAGGATTCTAGATGTATTTGAGAAAAACATGATGCATAATTACGTAAGTTCTTTATAGGCCTTATCTTGAACTCACAGCAGTTGGGCCAGAAACACTGCTCCATTTCACACACAGAAGGATCAAGAGCTATTTCAGTAATCGCTTTACAGGAAAGGCAATAATGCTGTACTTCAACAGAATGGATTGTTCTTGCTTCAAAACCAAAATATTCTGTCCAGATCATTTTCAAAAACATTAACATTGCAGTGAGAGAGACATTTTGCTTCAGCTGATTTTGTTAGAAGTGATCCTGGCAGAGCACAAGTATCATTCACAGAGTACACAGCTGTGACTTACAAGAGGACAGTATTTTCCTGCCCTGAACACTTTGATGACCTCTGAAAGGCTTTTGTTGTGCTCTTTGGCAATGCATTCATGGTTTTGTTCCTAAATATGTCTCCCTTTAGATTTTGCTATTTGGAAAGTCTTAAAAACAACACTGAAAATCAACTCAAACCCTCCAATACAAATAAAATAGTGCTCATTACTTGCCTTTTCCTAAGATGAACAGTCGTACTGTCATGTTCACAAAAATCCAAGAGAATCCCAAAAACTGTACAAGATTGTACATGATTAGGTATCCCTTCTTCAGGTGTTTGAAAGCTAAAATCAATAATAAACACATCGGGTGAGCAGGGTACAACAGTAATAGAGCTGCAAACCAGGCTTTCTGAGAATAAAGCTTATAAGAAAAAGGGAAGTTATTGATTGTGATAACAGCATTGTAGGGTGCACTGGGGGTTCTGTTTTTGCCAGCATCTGCCAGAACTCAATACTTGCTCATCAGATTTTTGACATTCCTTGGAAACTTCAGTCCGTTTTTATTAAATTTCTAATAGTTCACAATACAAAGTTCCCCCTCCAAGACACACCAAGCCACTCAAAACTGCTCCTTAAGAGTCAAGGTTCACAAAGTGTGAACAAACTTCCTAAATCCCATTTTACCCACTAAAAAGATGCAGTTACTTACGGTCTTTTGGGACTCTGGATTCTATTTTCATTTTGTTAATCTTTTCTTCTTCCTTAAGATGAAGGATAAGGTTTTAAAGACTTACTGTAATTATCAAGTGGTTTGTTAACTATACTACTGCAAAGCTAGTGTGTTTTAAACTCAGCCAAGCAGCCATTAGCTAGAAGGTTTAAATTTTCTTACATGACCCACCAGCAACCTGAGGAGAAAAGAGAACATCCAGCCTAGGCTCTCTGCCTGCCTTTCCCAATGCTCCTGGGTCCTGGCACTGCAGTGCCCCTCTCTGCTCAGTGCTAAGCTCTTGGCTGCAGAGGGGAACAGGGCAGTGTTTGTTGTAAAAGGGATTTGCAGGAATGTGGTCTGTTCAAGTGTTTTCCAAGTCCATCTTGCACCTCCCCACTGCAGTAAGCTGCTCAAGCTCACCAGATGGTGGGAATGCACCAGCAGAGCCAGCCCAGGGGCTCAGGAAAGCCTCAGCAATCCCTGCTTCCCAGACAGACAACACCCAGGACTCAATCCTTGGGGCTCCACATGGCAGAGTGACACGATCCTCTATGGATCAGGAACACCAGGCAAGGGGAACATGCAAGGAACCAGCACACAGCCTCTAGTTCTACCCAGAAATGTGCCTATTTCCCAACTCCTGCTTACAATTTAAACCACTTAACCAACTCTATATAGAACAGCAATAACAACCAGCATGCCAGGCAACTCCTGGTAAATGAAGAATGCAGGTTCAGGCAGAGAACAGCTGTCCTTACTTTGTAACTGGCAGCACAAGCCCCAGGTGCCCACAGGACTGACCTGCTCCTTCAGCTCCATTTCAGCATCCGACTCGTCCAACCAGCGGTCGAAATCGGGCGCCAGGAAGAGCGGGCGCTTCTCCTGCTTGGTCAGCCTCTCCCACCAGTTACTCTCCTTCTTCTGCACAGTGATGTTCAGCTGCCGTTGGGTCATCCTGCACACAGGCTGGGGCAGACATATCAGCAAGAAACAAGCTCTGAGACTGAGTTGATACCCAAGCTCCCCTTATCAAGAAGGCAGGGATAACACAACTGCTGCAGCACAGATGTCTCTCTGCCACCCAAGGCATGGAAGCAAAGGGCAGCCCAGTTGAAGATGGCAGCTGTGATGGCTGCAGGACTTGACACAGCACCACTGCATCACACCACAGAGCTAGCAGAGACCCCAGTGCCAGCCTTCTTAGACAACCCCTGATCTTGGCTTTACACTTTCTTGCACTTAGTACTGTGAGCCACCCACCTCCTCTAGCCAGCAGTAAATATAACACTGCCAGCAGCCAAGGTACATGTTTAAACAGGGGACCCCATGTGACACCTGCTGCAGCAAGAGAAGGAGCTAAGAGCCTTAGAGAATACCTGGAGACAAGGTGAGCTGACAGACTGGGCAGTGTGGTCACTGCCACCCCACAAGGCACCTCTCCACCTGCACAGTGACAGCCCAGAACCTCTCCATCCTTACAGCCCACAGCACTGTCACCTTGGAGCCCACAGCACTGTCACCCTGGAGCCCACAGCACTGTCACCCTGGAGCCCACAGCACTGTCACCTTGGAGCCCACAGCACTGCACCCGGGGCCCACAGCACTGTCACCCTGGAGCCCACAGCACTGTCACCTTGAGCCCACAGCACGTCACCGAGCCCACAGCACTGTCACCCTGGAGCCCACAGCACTGTCACCTTGGAGCCCACCCTTACCACTGAGGCTGCTCCACATGGCACTGCCTCTCAAGACCAGCTGCAACTGCTGCACAAGCTGCACTCCAAACCGAGCATGTTACACCAGCTCTGCTCTGTCAAGGCTGTCTGGATGCTCCTCAGACATCTGAAGGCTGCAGCTGTGATTTACAGCTACTACACCCTGTCCTTGCCTGCCACGGGCTCCATTTCTCACTGCTGGCCAGCCTGGCACCAGCAAGGGGAACTCAGTGCACATCCAAACTAAAGCAGAAAACCAAAGAAGTGATACTTGCTTGTCCTGACCATCTGTAGTTACAGAGTTAGTCTGTTCTCCAGTCCCTCCACAGTGACTCCGAGTGATGACTTTTGGAAGGAGGCTGCTCTGCAGAGGCAAGGACTTGCCTTCCAGGCCTGGCTCACAGCAGAGCTCATGTCTGCCAGCACAGGAGACAGGCACAGGCAGAGACAGGCACCTCTCCCACACTGTGGGCCAGGCAGATGATAAGGCAGTGACCAGAGCCTGGAACCAAGAGCTGTTCACTGTCTGCCACTCCACACCTGGCAGGAGCCACAGCAGAAACATGCCTGCTGACAGAGCCTGGAAATTCACCCTCCGATGGTCCCCTTGCCTGCCAAAGAGCAGAGCTGAACAGTGGCTCCTGGTCTGACTGCAGCAATCCCAAACTCAGCCAGGAAGAAGCAGCACAAATCCTGCCCCAGGAGCAAAGCCCAAGTTCTCCTGTGCCCCTAACAGCTCTGAGAGTTAGGGACAGACCTCACAGCCATGTGTAAATAACACAGAGGGACGGCTCTTTGACCCAAGCTCTTTCCACTCAGACTGCAACAGGAATTAAGGAAAGATTTCTGCAACATATCACAACCTAAGAAATCTGCTCAAGCCAGAAACATGAATTCTCCTGACCATCTTCTTTTGTCCAGCTACAAAAGAAGCCATGAAAATCACACTGACTGCACAATGTTCCCCTGACTTCCAGACAAGTTTGCATTTTGCTGCTTTAAGTCCTTTAAAAAACTTACAACTGCTGTGTAACAAGTGATACAAGTGTCTACTAAAGCCGGTCTATGCAAGCACCAGCTCCAGTGAGGTGATTTGCATTAAAACAAGACAATGACACACAGGACTGCCACAGAGCTGGCTGTTACAGAGTTACCAGAAAAATGTAAACAGTATATTTGGAACTTTATGCACAGCTGTTTTCCTTTCAAGTTCTTCAAAATTTACTTTTTCTTTTCAAGAACTAGAGAAGTAAAAATACCTACTTTAGGCTCGACTGGCTCGAGGAATTCGATCTCAAATTCATAGATGTTGTCTCCTTTAGCACCGTGACCCTGGGCTAAAAGACAAGAATTGACAGTCAATGTCAAGTTCCACACACTCCACCTGCAAAGGATGCTTTGTACAGCACTTATTCCCAGCACTCTCTTCCTGCCTTCCTGAGAGGCAAGAGGAAACCCACACAATAACAGGGAAGACACCAAAATGTTGCCTGGAGGGGCAGATGCAGGAGTCAGCAGCTAAAGCTGCTGCAAGTCTGCACCACAATGGAAAACCGCCCCTGCTGCAGGACAGCAGCATGTCGAATTCCCAGAAGAGGGGATCAAAAGGCTGCTCATGGATAACTCAAATCCAGCTGAAAAATCTCCTGCCTTTGGGGGATCCAGCCTCCGCACAATGGAGCGCCCAGAGAGATGGGTGCTGCTGGGTGTGTAGGAGGGTGACGTGAGGAGGCCCTCCCAACAGCAGAAGGACTCTTACCAGGGTTCATTTGTCATCTTCCACATTGATCCTGTTCCCCAGAAGGGCTCCAAAACCCTGCACACTGTGTCTAATTCCCACCCTTACACGCTGTAAACTGATCCCAAAGAGAACACGATGCGCAACACCATCCTATCAAATGGCCTGGCTGTGGTTCTCCAAGGAGGCAGCAGCTCCTGAGACATCTTTAAAAATTCCATGGTGCTGGAATGTGCAGCTGTCCAGCTGCAAAAAAACCCATCTTTCAGGGTGAGATCTGCTTTAGTTTCCAAATGGAGCACTAGTTCCTGATGTAGAAGCCCGATAAGAATTGCACACAAGGTCTTTGTGAAAGGAAGAATTGCTGTGAGTTATCTCCAGGGTTTGGCTGGCCCGGGATGAGAAGGATATATGGAAATTCCACTGGTATTTAAATATGAGGAGGTTGGGGTTTTCTTGTTAGATAAGATAGGGCCTGTTGTGGTTACCAGGGCTGGAACGCGGAGAGCTGTGGGTGGGAGTGTGGCAGATCTGAACATGCCCAGCACGGTGGCTCCTGCCACTGATGGGAACCAGGCACCCCACGATGGGGACAACTGGAACAGTGGCAGCCCCGGGGTGGGGGCCAGGCTGAGACCCCCCGATGGAGCCCCTACCTCTGAAGTGCAGGACATTGTCGGTGATGGTGATGTCCGGGTTCTGCGGAGGGAGAACGTGCGTTAGTTGGCAGCTCACGAACCCGCGGGGGTCAGTGCACCCAGCCGGTGGTTCCCGCCTGCCGTCCCCGGGCCGCCGAGCCCCGCTGCGAGACCCCCGCGCTGCCGCTGCCCCCGGGGGATCCGCAGGCGAGTCACCCACGGGGGTCCCGCAGGTGTCCCCTCCCGCCGGTGAGCCTCCCCCAAGGGTGTCCCGCAGGTGACCTCCCCTCGGGGATTCCCCAGGTGAATCTTTCCAGGTGTCCCGCAGGTGATTTCCCCCCCGGGGTCCCCCAGGTGAGTCTCTCCCCCACACCCAATCCTCCACAGCTGTCACTCCCCGGGCGTCCGCAGGCGTGCCCTGCCGGGTGTCCCCAGGTGAGTCTGCCCCCCGCCCCCGCAGGTGAGTCCCCCGGCGTGTCCCCCCGGTGTCCCCGCCGTGTCGCGGCCGTACCCGGACGTCGCTGAGGTCCACGCGCAGGAAGAGCTCGCGGTGCCGCTGTGCCCAGTGCACGTGCGGCCGCAGGCTGGGCCCCGCCATCGTCCCGGCCCGCACCGGCCCGCGGCGCCCCCGCGCCTGCGCGCCCCGCGCCCCGCCGGGCGGGCCCCGCGCCTGCGCGCGCCGCCGGCCGCGGGCGGGGCCGCCGTGGCCGCGCTCCCTCAGCGGCGGCGCGCGCGCCCTCAGCGGCTCCGCGGTCTCCCCGCCGGGCGTCCTTCGGCCGCGGCGGCGTGTGCGGTGGGAGAGCGCTCCAAGATCCCTTCTGGGCATCCCCCAGCACTGCCGAGGTCACCATTACGCCGTGCCCTCACATCCAGGCTTTGGAATCCCTCCAGTACGGGGACTCCACCGCTGCCCCGACAGCCTGTGCCGATGTTCAACAACCCTTTCTGTGAAGAAATTTTCACTGATACCCAAACTAAACCTCTCCTGGCACAACTCAAGCCTGCTTTCTTTGTACTGTAGCGTGTTACATGGAAGAAGAGACTGACCTCACCTCAGCCATGCCAGGGGAGGCTGATGAGAATTTGGAAAATACCAGTCCTGCAGCCGTGATGCCCAGCCTGTTCAAACTTACACTGTCATTACTACGTGCGCCAGGACCTTCTGCTGGCCAAGTACTGGCACAGGGTGTCCAGAGAAGCTGTGGCTGCCTCATCCCTGGAAGTGTCCAAGGCCAGGTTAGATGGGGCTTGCAGCAACCTGGTTTGGGTGGCCCTGCCTATGGTTGGAACTGGCTGAGCTTTAAGGTCCCTTGCAACCTACACTGTTCCGTGATTCTATGATAATTAGGCTAAAAAAGGACAGCACTGAATTGTTTCTAAAAAGGTCACCACTCACTCCCTCAGCAGGTCACACAAGGGCCCCTTGCCCATGGCCATCCTCATTCCAAGAGCAAATCCTTCCTCCTTCAGACCCAGCTTGACATGGCCTCTCCCAGCCTCAGGGTTTTCCATGAGAAACTGGCGTGGAGACAGCAGGTCCATGTCCCAGCCTGGCTCTGGATGGAGGATTCCCACCCTCTGCCAGCCCCTGGTGCTGTGAAGCTGCCGCAGAAGGTGGGGTGAGCTGTAACGTTGGTCCCCAGGCTTTATTTCTCGACACAAACACCACAGACCCTTCGGGGCAGCATGTGGGGAGAACCAGCCCTCAGGTCCCAGTGTGACCCAGAGCTTCCACTACACGTGCATTTAGCGGGGGAAACCTGCAGAAAAGTTGTGGTTTTTTCTGTTTTTTAGGGGGTCAAAAAACTATTTTCCTTTAAAAAAAGGGACTGTGCTTTGCAAAGAGAAATTCAGGGGTATAGAAACATTTGGCTGGGGGCTCACAGCTCTGGACCCTGGGGTTGTTTTGGGGGCTCGTATTGCTGATGTGAGACTGAGCGTGTTTTGGGGTTCACTGCACTGGAGCCTGGGTGTGCCCGGGGTTTAACACCCGTTATTACAGCTGGGAATTTCTTTCCCCTGTGGGAAGCATATGAGTATGGAGGTGGCAGCAATTTTGGGGGAGGAAAAAAGCGCGATTTTTGAAACTGTAGGGTGCCTGTGTACCGGGAGGGTTGCATGACCTGACCTCCGTGCATGGTGTAGTGAGTGCGTTTGTCCCAGTCCCTGCGCAAGGGATCCCGGTGTCCCGTGTCCCTGTTCCCGTGCCCGGGTGGGTGGGTGTCGCTTGCCCGCTCTCGGTCCTCCCGGCCGGCAGGCAGCGCTCTCGCCGCTCCGGCGCGGTGCCCGTGGCCGCCGCTGGAAGCGGAAGCGGAAGCGGCAGCAGCGGCCCGGCGGGGCGGCTTGCAGCAGCGCCGCCCGGAGCGCCGTGAGTACCGAGGGGAACCTTGGGGCCGGGCGGTGGGCTCCGCTCCCCGAGGAGGACCCCTGGGGGCTTTGGGCCTCCTGAGGTGGGCGGGAGGAAGGGGCTTGACCCGGGGTGGCCCGGCCTTCCGCCCCCGGCCAGGCCTGGCCGCCGCCCCGGCCGGGGAGAGACCCCTGGGATCTGTCCGCCTCCACCCCTGGATCTGTCCCCGGCCTTGGGGGCCCGGGATCTGCCCCTGGCCGTGCAGGCTCCCCCGGGGTCTGCCCCTGGCCGTGCAGGCTCCCCCGGGGTCTGCCCCTGGGCTGGGGAGGGCGCACCGGGATCGGCCCCTGGCTGTGGAGGGATCCCCCGAGGTCCTCTGCCGGCTGTGGAGGGTCCCCCGGGATCTGTCCGCGGCTGTGGAGGGTCCCCCGGGATCTGTCCGCGGCTGTGGAGGATCCCCCGGGATCTGTCCCCGGCCGTGGAGAGGCCCCCGCGATCTGCCCGTCGCGTCCCCAGGGACCTGCCCCGGCCATGGAGGAACCCCCGGGAGCATCACCCTGGGCTGGCATTCCTGTGCTGAGTGGCCGTTCCCACTGCTATTGGCTCGTTAACGTCTACTGCTCTTCGCTTTTTATCCCTTTTCCTGCGAGAAGTAGGTCGGGTTAAGAAATAGAAGCATCTGGGGGTAGGTGGGGAAAGGAGGATTTTTCTTTGTTGGAATTCTTTAGATGAAACGAGATTTGCAGTTCAAGTTTGAAGGTTCATTGTCAGTTCCTGAGGCGTGTCTCGAGCACAGCAGTGCTCAGTGCATGTCTTGGAGCCTTCTTCCAGTTGGACAGGGCTCTTTTATTGTGGATTTTTGTGCTGTAAATGGTGTGAGCAGAAGAAAGACCCGTGTTTGGTTTGTGTTGCCAAAGGTGAAACTAAAATGTTTGTGTTAAGATGGTTTTGTGTCAAGGTGCAAATCATATCTTTTTCACTCCTTTGTGGAGATGTCTCAGCTGCTCTGGAGAGCCATGGGAGAACCAGTCCATCAGAGAGCTCTGCCAGCTCTGCCTGTGCCTTGAGCTCCAGTGATCCTTCAGTGCCTGTTTGCTCGAGGGAAATTCTTTATTTAGGCTGTATTAGTGTTTTGTCAGGCTCAGGCCAACACGCTCTGCCCCAGCAGCGTACACAACACTTGTGCAGTCTTTCCATGCTATATATAGACACCCCTCCCTCCCTTTGAGGACTGACAATCCTACACCTTGGTCTCTCCAGGAATGAGCTATGTGACAGGAGTTCATAGCTTGGATCCTTCTGGAGCTGTCCTCAGCTCTGGGATTTACAGTGGGGGTGACTTGGTTTCCTCTTGCCAGATATCTGGGTTGACAGTTTCAGCTCAGATACACTTTGTAAAGCCCAGCTGACTGCAGGAAGAGGTGTCTGCTGAATTATCAGCCTGTTGGGCAGATAAGGCTTGTATTACAGATAAATGCATTCAGGAAATGCTTTTTTCACTGTGTCCCCTTCTGGTACTTGTAATTGGGACAATATAATAGTGCTGATCACTGCTAGACCCTTCTGAGCTTAGTTTGAAAGGAGATACAAACAAACCCTAGAAGTTATTGGAGAATAGTGGGAATAAGGACATCAGCTGCCCAGCCTTGCTGTGTGGCCTGGTGGCTCCAGATCATCTACCAGTGTTATTTTTTCTGAGCAGTTGTTTGTCCCTGCTCTCGCTCCTCTCCTAATCATCCCCTGTTCCGATATCAGTGTAGTGAGGTGATTTGTGGAGGTCTCAGGGGAAAGAAGTAGGTGGGAGCTTAAAGGGGAAGGATTTATCCACTTCATGACCTAAAATGAGTGGTTGGTATGTGTGGGCGTGGGAAACACAACAATCAGTCTGTGGCTCCATGAATTCTTTAGTCCCTTCTGAAAGGCTAAGTTGTGCCAGCCTGTTTTCCAGAGCAGAAAAATATTTCCTAGTTCTCTTCCTTCTGCTGTGGGTTTTATTCCCCACATAAAAGGATGGTTTTCTTAAAGCATTTTTGCTGTGGGGTGTGTTGGGAGTGTGCAGGGAGGGTTTGCTGGAGTTGAAGCTCTGCTGTTCTGTTTTTTCCAGAAACATGCAACATGGCAGCAGCCATGGAAACTGAACAGCCGGGCCTGGAAATTTTTGAGACTGCGGGTCATGAGGAGCAGGTCCCAAGAGAGGAGCAGCCAAAACTGGAACCTTTCTATGTAGAGAGGCATTCCTGGAGCCAGCTTCGGAAACTGCTCACAGATACACGGAAGTATCATGGATACATGATGGCAAAAGCCCCTCATGACTTCACGTTTGTGAAGAAAAATGATCCCGAAGGACCTCATTCCGATAGGATCTACTATCTGGGTGAGCTGGCTGTGACAGTGTCACTGCAGGGCTGGTTGGGATTGACTGCTCCTGACAGCTGCGTGTTCCTGGCAGTTAAATCAAAAGGGATTCCAGGCCACACTGGCTGGTCTAAAGTCATGACTGTGATCGTAATATCTTATTAAAACTTGTGAGGTAATCTCCCATGGGAGGGACATGATTGGAGGTGACCCATTAGGCCTGGAAAAGAACTGGAAAGTGTCCTGTGGGGCATGTTCCCAAGCTGGAAGACTGTTCAGTCCCTTTTCTGTCACCCCAAGTAATACTCTCTCCAAAAACTGTGCAGGTTTATCTCCTTTCTCTTATTACAGCTGCTGGGTGGAACCTTGTTCTCCTTTAAAGTTTCCTTCCAAAGCAGAGATCTTAAGTGTAATTTTGAAAGTCTTTTGTGCCTCAGCTACTTACAGAGCAGATTTTCCAGGAATCCTGTGGGGAATAAATAGCAGTGTAGGTCAGGGGCAGCTTAAAGAGTAAATACTTCTCTCAACATTTTTGGTCTTAATAATAAAAAACTTCTTGTTGTTCGTTGTTCTTGGATTCAGTACCACACTTGTGCATTGTTTCACTAATTAATGTTCACTTGATAGAAGTGATTTGGCACCATAAGTGATACTGTGAGCAACCTTCTGAGTGGCTTTTTGGAGCAAGCCTTATGGTGGAGGAATGCTTTTGTCAGGAGCTGCAGTAGCTGAACATAAATCCATGAAAACCTGGATTAGGGAGAGAAGCAATGGCTGAAGCAGAGGCCTAGGAGCCAGAGCCATGTTCTAACCCCACTGCTTGCCACTTAGGCTACTTGCGTATGCTCAGGTTTGTGATTCACAGAGCCTTTGCATGTGCCATGCAGTGGCGTAGTCAGAAAACTGCTGCTCTTTTTCCCCTTTCCAGAAGATGGGAATCATAATCCTTGGATGACGCTGAGTTCAAGCACATCATGGGTGGCTTGAGGTTGGTTCCCCTGGGATGAACCCCTTGGGTTTCCCAAGTGCCACTTCCTGAGCTATAGGTCAGGCTTGGCCTTCCCTTGGAGCACAGCTGGCTCTCTCTGGGCTGATCCCCATGTGCCTGGGCAGGAGCCTTCAGAAATCTGAATAGCACTGAGAGAGAGGAGCAGGACAGGGATGTTCAAACCTCCCTAAAGGTCAGTTACCTTTGAAACACAGCCTGTGTATCCCAAACAGGAGAATTGGCACAAAAGGCCTCTTTGCTTTATAAAGCTTATGGAATTAAAAGGCAGTAAGAAGACACAGAGTGCTTTGAGCAGCATGGGGTAAGCCTGGATGTTGTGGTTCTCTGCCTTCTCCATGACTTGCACTTCTGCATAGCAGGGAATTCCCAGAGCGAGGCTGCAGTGCAGAGACCATCAGTACTTCCACTGGTAGTAAGGGTCTGTAAACTGTTCCTGGGCATCCTTTGAGAGTGTTTGGATTATTAACAGAAAGCTAATATACTGCTTTTTTCACCTTACTTTTACAATAGCAATGTCTGGGGAGAACAGGGAGAACACACTCTTCTACTCTGAAATCCCCAAAACTGTAAACAAAGCTGCCGTCCTGCTGCTTTCCTGGAAGCCTCTTCTGGATCTTTTTCCGGTGGGTCCTGATTTCTTTCTTGCTTCAAGCACGTGGGATTTGGGGTTTTCATCGTGAAAATTTGAAGTTAAAGATTCTCCTTGTACATGCCAACCCTGCAGCCTTCCCAAAATGAAGCACAGCTTTCTCCTTAGTGTTTGGAGTTCCATCCTCTCTGTGTGCTGGGTGATTCCTTTGCTGGCAGAGATGTCAAGTGCTAATTTGCATCAAGTTCTGTGCTGTGAGATCCTGGGGATTGCTGGAGGAGCCTGGAGTCTCCAATCACTTCCCTGCTGTCTTGCAGGGGAAGTGCTGAATCCCCCGAGGATCAGTCAGTGGCTCCATGACTCATGCTGGAGCAGAGGATCCCTTTCCCACTCACTGGGATGTGGATTCCCTTTTCCCTGCTGCACACAGCAAGCCTGCACCATCCCATCCCATGCACCATGGCAGGCTGAAGGAGGTGGGACAAACCCCAGATGGAATGAGGTGGATTTTTCCCCATGCTATTTCCCAGGGCTGTCAGCCAGATATAAAACTCCGGCTGTGCTCTCCTCCCACCAGAGCAGTCACTGCATGTCTGTGAAAGTGAGCAAAGCCTCTCCTGCTTATTCTAGAAATAACAGACCCTCAGTCTGAGCTTTCTTACACCAGGGAGTATTGGGAATAATGCTGGCCGTGCTATGGGAGGAATGGCTGTCAGTTTACAGTTGTGTGGGATCTGATCGTGGCCTGCACCTACGAGTGCTGATGGCAGAGGCAAAGCAGGAGTGGGCTTCCAGCCGGCAGCAGGATTCCGGAGGAGGAGGCTGTCTGCTCAGCCATCTGCTCCTGGAAGCAGGGTAAGGCATGCAGAGCAGAGGTGTTGATTGGGCTTCTCTGCCTGTTTTCAGGCCATCCTGGACTATGGGATGTATTCCCGGGAAGAGGAGCTGCTGCGGGAGAGGAAACGCATCGGCACCGTTGGGATTGCCTCCTATGATTACCACAGAGAGAGCGGCACCTTCCTGTTCCAGGCAGGCAGTGGGATTTATCATGTGAAAGATGGAGGCCCCCATGGATTCACCGTGAGTTTACCCATCTTGTGTCTCTCTTTGCTCTGGCAAGGTCCTCCTTTGGTTTGGAGTGAGAGCAAAGAGCAGGTCATCAGCAGTTGCACTGGCACAGGAAGTAATCCCGATAACCCTGGAAACAGGGTTATCTACAGGAGTGTGTTTCCATGATTGTAGAAACTCAGATGCACGGCTATAAGAAGTGATAAAATTGTGGTAACAAGGCAGGACAGCAGATTCGTTTGATTTTTTCATGACTAGCAGTGTCTGTAAAAAGCAACAAAAGGCTCTGTACTCTTCCATGGAGTCAGACATCACATCAGAGACAACCTTTGTCCCCGGGTTGCAGTTTCCAGGTCACTGTTCCATGGTCAGTGCTGGATGTGCTACACCATTTTTACACCGCTTGACTGTACAACTTGCAGAACAAGCAGCCTTCACTCTGCTGGTGCTGAAGCTGGCCTTCAAAGCTGAAAAAATGTATTATTATTATAATAGATGCCTGGTGTTTGTCTAACCCTGTTGTCCAGTTTTTAAGTGTGTGCCAGGCTTCTCTACATAAGCTGCCCTCTGATTTGGGACTGATCCTCAGCTCTGGGGAAAGGGGCCTGGTGTGACAGTCAGTGTCCACACTACTGTGGTCTTCTGAAATCCAGGTTACTTGGTGGATGTGTTCCTGTGTTATCATATCTTACTGTGTTTCTTTTTTGTTTTTTAATTCCAAATAGCAACAGCCTTTAAGACCCATTCTGGTAGAGACCAGTTGTCCAAATATCCGGATGGATCCCAAGCTTTGTCCAGCTGATCCAAACTGGATTGCATTTATCCATTGCAATGACATCTGGATATCTAACATAGAATCCAGGGAAGAAAGGAGGCTGACGTTTGTGCACAATGGTAATGCATCCTGAATTAAATTCCTCTACCTCCTCTGCACTCATTCTTGCTAGACTGCATTGAGCAATGGCACTAAAGGTTCTCCTGAAATGGGGGTAATGGCCACTGTTTGTTCCACCTTGTTTGCACATTTATAGACTTCCTGTAGTGCAGATAGTGTGGGATGATTCTTTTCCCTGCACTGTGCAATCTGACAGAATGAGTTGTTTGTTGGATACATATGGAGGGGCTCTTCTCCTGAAACACAGTGCATTGCTTTTCACTGGAACAGCCTTTTGTGAGTGGAGGAGCTGTGGGTGGAACAGAGCTGGAGGAAAGTTTCTGTCAGTGAAATCAGGCTGCAGAGACTTTTAGAAACAATTTAGCCAGTTTCTGAGTGGCACTGGGCTTCTGGCTCTCACTTCTTACCCTCTTCAGCTCTGTTTTAGGCATTTGTCCTGGAAGAAAGAAAATGGGCAATTGTGGATAAAACACTTTAAAAATCAATTCCATTTTGTATTTAAACTATATAATTTAAATTTAAGTCAATTGAAATTTCTGTCACTCCATAATAATGCTTTAGACTATTTAAATGCTTAATATTAAAATATTATGTAAGTACAGTAAAAATAAACTGTAGCAATGACTCCTTCTCAGATGATAATTATTTATGGAGCGCTGCTAAGTTACCTCCAGGGTAACAGGAAAAATATTGAAGCCGTATGGATATGTCATCATGTTGAGATGTTATGTAAGTCTGTTACTTTTGGTTGGTACAGTGAATGAAATACTGATGCTTTCCCTTTTCTGAATGTTCTTGTTTTCAGTTTCAGTTGTTCAGAAAGGTTTGGGGTTTTGATTTTCTTGAAAGTTGTAGTTCCACTTCACTGAACTCAGTTAGAGAGAACATTTTCTTTCTTTGACTAATTGAGAACCTGATGAGGTAGAAGTAAAAAGAGAGAATGCTTTCCTTTCCTCAAAGAAGCTGCCATGTCAGAGAGGATTAAATCCTCCCTAAATATATGAACAGAGAAGGCTGGAAGCAGAACACAAATCTGCTGAGAAGTCAGATTTATTATCGTGAAATTGTTCCCTGGGGGTGAACTTGGGCTGTGTTTGGGATAATGCAGAACTGGTTTGGTTCTGCAGCACATCGTGAACTAATTCTTTGGTGTCTTTTTTTAGAACTGGCCAATGTTGAGGAGGATCCAAAATCTGCTGGTGTGGCTACTTTTGTGCTGCAGGAGGAGTTTGACAGATACACTGGCTACTGGTGGTGCCCAAAGGCACAGCCCAGTAAGTGTGGGGATCCAGCATGTCTGACAGGCCCTGTCCAGCACAGAGCTCTCTCTTGCTCTTACTTACCCTTGTGCAAGTTGGAAGTGGCCTCCTTTGGAGCTGTCTGCAGCAGGGGGCAGGTTACAGGGGACTTGTGAGCACTGTGAGGAGAGACTTCCCTTCTCACAACAGTGCTGGGAGTTGTAGGAGTCTCAATATTTTGCTTAATGAAACATGAATCACAGGCTTTGTTGGATTTTTCTTCATCCTTCCAATTAGCTCAGGCTCCTGAGAGAATATTGATGCCTGCAATAACTGATAATTCTGTTCTGTAATTCTGTAATGTTAATTCATTTACAGCACTGGATGGGGGTAAAGTTCTTCAAATTCTTTATGAAGAAAACGATGAGTCAGAGGTGGAAATTATCCATGTCACATCACCCATGCTGGAGACAAGAAGAACAGATTCCTTCCGGTACCCCAAAACTGGTGAGACCTCGAAAGTTACATTCCTGTTTCTGGAATACACCTATTCCATATGCATGGCAGCAGTGACTCTAAGACTAGAGCAGAGAGGTGTTGAATAGTCTTTGAATTGGTGTCCAAGTGGAGCAAATGTGTGTGGGGAAGCTGCTCTGGAGGCTGGGTGAGTCACTGGGGACCGTGTGCTGCAGCCAAGTGGTTACTGGGTGTCAGGAGTTGGCAGGAACCCTCTCTCACTGTCACTGTTTGAGCCACTCTCTGGGATCCTGGAAGATCTCAGTTGTTGAGGAGTTAATTCTCATTACAGCCCTGTGTTTCTGAGAGAGCAGCTCCAGAATTGCAGCCTTTGGGGGTTTTGGGAGGGTTTCTGTTTAGCTGCTGGCAGTGCCCTGGCAGTTCAAGTTCTGGAGGACTCTGATCTTCAGGATAGCTCTTGGACTTTGAACAGCAAACCTGTCCTGCCACAGCCTTCCAGGAAAACCACTTGTGGTCGCATTTGCATGCAGTGGACGATCTGGAGGCTTCAGCAGTAAAAGGCTGAGGGAAGGCTGGAAATGGATTGCCACTGGAAGCAGGGAAGTGGGAATTAAGCAGACCTGCTGAGGGTTGACTCAGTGTCAAATGTGGGGCAAGTTTGAACAATTCAACCCTTCTGAGATGTGCCTGCTGTCACAGCAAGACACATTGCTCAAGTAGCATTGGTTTGCTCTCTTTCCTCACTCCTGAAATCTTCATTTTTTGCACAAATATCTTTGTTTGGCCGACCTTCTCAAGATGCAAAATTCATTCAGATCTTGAAGATTCCGAAATTCACTGGAAAGGCTTTCTGCTTTTCCTGATTTACTACTTGTGTCAAGGATAAAGAAAGGCTCAGTGTGAGGCTGGGAAGCAACCTCGTGGTTTTTTGGTGCCTGTGAACACTCAGATTTCTGAGAGTATTTTGCCATGGCTCTATTCAATGCAAAGAAAACAAGCTAACCAAAGCCCAAACCCCTTAAACAATATGTAGCTTCATTATAATGGCACTAGTGATGACAGTAGGTTTTTAGGTGTTTAATTTTCACAGATGCTCTCTACCACTGGATCACTCTCTATGTGTCTCACCACCTTTGATTGCAAACAGTGAACCAAAGCTTGCTTTGCTATCCCAGTCACTCCTGAGCATTTACTTCCACCCTGTAAATGCATCCACTGACTGTGGGAGAGAAGACTGACAGGGACAGTAGCGTGGCTCTTGATCTGTTTGCAGGATTTCATCCTCTAAATCTTCTCCCATTTGCAGTTTCTTTTTTCCCTGCCTGGTTCTGTGCTGTCTCTCAGACATGCAGGGAGGCAATTTGATCAAAGAACATTCTGCTGTTTGCCTTTTTCAGTCCTGTATGAATAACACCACAATAATGCACAGCAAACAATTGATGCCTGACTGTTAATATCTGTTTTTATAGGTACAGCAAATCCAAAGGTCACTTTCAAGATCTCTGAAGTGACAATCAATGCAGAAGGCAGAGTAAGTCTGTGTTCTGTTTGTTTGCCAAATACATTTAGTTGCTGTGATATTTTTTTTTTTTAATTCATTTTCCAGTTCTGTACAAAAGCTTTCCTGGTTGTGATGGCTTCCTGGCTTCTCTGGAGGCAGTGCTGTGCAGATACTCAGTGTGCACCAGTATTTCTCAAGGCTGTGCTTTTCTTTGCTACCACTGATGTGTGAACTCAGCTGCAGAGCAGAGTATTGTAGGTGTGGATGGTTAGACCTTCTTATGTGACTGATCTCTTGATTGGCTGCAGATATTGGGAAAATTGGATTGCCAATACAGTATATCACCTTACAAAAGCATGAACATATGGAAAGAGATGAACTTTGCTTTTGTCCTGGGATTCTTTAAACAGATGCAGGAATTTTCACAGCCCAGTCCAAGATCTTTGGACAGATGGAAAATTAATCTTATCAAACAGATACATTAGCAGCCATAAATTATTGGAACTCTCCCAACTCTTGAGCTACTTCAGCCATCAGCAGTCACCTGCTGGCATAGCGATGCTGGTGTCAGCCAGTAAAGGCAGGGAAAGCCTTCAGGACCCTTGGGATACCACTGGGACTTGTTCCCAGTCTCAGCAGGGACAGACTGCAGCACTGCATATCACAGATTAGAACCCCTTTGATTACTGGGTGTCATGCAGGATGTTCAGCACCCATCCATGAGAATCCTACAAAAGAGCTTGGTACAAATCACCTTCCCTTTACAGGGGGGAACTGAGAATTCAAATGAGCTGTGCAAGATGAGTGATGGGTTTGTGAGCAGCATCCAGCTTTCTCTGGTCCCAGCCCCGGCTGTACTGGCAGTGTGCAGCTCTCCTGCTCTGCTGGGATCTGGCTACGGATGGGGTTCAGGCCCCTGTGTTGCAGAGGCTGAACAATCTAAATTGCATGAGCTGCACAGAAAAAGTCTTCTGTGTCCAGGCTCTCATCGTGCATGAAAAAATGGTTGTGGGGTTCATCTCAGTGTCACTGAATTGCTGCTTTGTCAACAGATTGCAGATGTTGTGGATAAAGAGCTAGTTCAGCCCTTCGAGATCCTCTTTGAAGGAGTAGAGTACATTGCTAGAGCTGGGTGGACGCCAGAAGGAAAATAGTGCGTATGTTAATCCTGTCTCTGCTCAGAGGGTTTGGGGTCACTCAGTCAGAAGCAGATTGTAGTAGTGGTCTCTGTCTTCTTCCAGCTTAAGCCTGCTTTCACTTTTACATTGCTACCAACTTGTTTGTGCAAAGGGGACCATTTTTCCAAAAGCCAAACCAGAGCCCTCCTTGTGTCTTTCTCTGCTCCCTGGCCCTACTGCTTTGGGTTTGGGCACTCGCAGCCTTTGATGTGTGTGTCCTCTGAGCATCCCTGTGAGAGAGAGTGCAGTGCTATTATCCCCATTTTACAGATGGGGAACTGAAGCCCAGAGAGGTTAAGTGCCTTGCCATGGTCACGCAGGAAGTCTGTGGCTGAGGAGAGAAATGAGCCCAGGTCCCCCAGGCCCTAGGCTAGCGCCCTAACCACTGGACCATCCTTGCTGACCAGACTTACTGATCAGAAAACCTGCTGTAAGTGCTACTTACATTTGCATGTCATTTTAACCCTGTAGATGATGTAGTACAGTGTTTCTAACTCACCAGAAGCTTCTCCAAAAGGACATTTCACTGAAAGGGTTGTCCAGCCCTGGCACAGGCTGCCCAGGGCTGTGGTGGAATCCCCATCCCTGGAGGGACTTTAAAGCTGTGTAGATGTGGCACTTGGGGACATGGCCCATAGTGGTGGGCTTGGCAGTGCTGGAGGAATGGTTGGATTTGATGATCTTAAGGGTCTTTTTCAACCCAAATGATTCCATGGTTTTCCAGAAGTGCACTCCAGGTTTTGAATCTAAAGATGGCTTTCACCTTTTTAATTTCTTTCCCATCCAAATGTGGAAGAAATCCAGGGACACATTTGCTATATTATCCTGCTTTTTGCAGAATTATTGTTGGAGCTACATATAAAGCCATCAGAATATGGCAGGGGCTGCTGCTGGTCCCTTTAGGTGTCAGAGTTAATCTCTGCCAGGTGTAGATCTAACAGTAGTATTTTCACAAGTATCCTGAAATTTCAATTGAAATTTTTTCTGCTTCATTATTCCCTCTGATTTTTCTCTTCTCTTTCTCCCTTGAAGCACAATTCAAAATGGGGAGAATAGAATGAGTTAAACTTTTGAACTTGCAGTGCTTATGCAATATTAAAATGAAACAAAACAGGTTCTTGTGTTATGGAAGAGATTTGTTTATGTGGGTGAAATTTTGCACGTGGCTTAATCTGCAATTGAATATTCTTGACTCCCTCAAAACGCCTAGTGCTACTGAGTGTCTGGTGAGATTTTCAGACTTTTGTCATACTCATGGTTGCATGTTATTTTCTCTAATATCTGTGTCCTCAACAGCATCTGGTCCATCTTGCTGGATCGCTCCCAAACTCGGCTTCAGATAGTCCTGATCCCTCCTGCATTATTCATCCCCACAGAAGATGATGCAATGGAAAGGCAGAAACTTATTGATGCTGTACCAGATTCTGTTACACCTTTCATTATTTATGAAGAAACAACAGACATCTGGATAAACGTAAGAATTTGAATTTCAGCCTTCTCTGACAGTTTGTAGCACTTGAGCAACGTTGATGTTACTGTGCTGCCAAGAGGAGTGATCCCACTGTGCAAGTTCTGTGCATATTCAGTGCTTCCTGATATAAAAACCAGAATGCAGAGAACAGATTTGGGATGTGAAAACAGACCTGCTTTGCTCGAGTTGGTGCAGTACCCAGAGCCAGGAGCAGAGCCCAGGGCTCTGGTGTTCCCAGGCAGCCCCTTGCCCACAGTGTCACTGGCACTCTCCAGCTTCTTGGTGCCAGTTGTTAGCACCAGCAGTGCCACCAGATGAAGTATTCAGGCAACAGAGATGGATCAAGACGATACTGGGTGAAAAGTCCTGAGAGTCAACTAACAGGCACTGAACCCCTCCTGAGCTACATCTGGTCTGGTGAAACACATTAAGGGTGTGGTGTTCTGGGAGGGGAACTGCAGGGCCTGTGCTGAGAGCAGTCATGGGTGTGCCTGGTCACTGCTCTAAACCGTGGCTCTCCTCACATTGCTGCACATAAAGATCCCTGTCTCTGCAGTGATATCCCATTGGAGGTGTGCCTGGGAGCATCAGTCACTTGGCACATCGTTGGACCTTTCAGCAGAGAGTATTTGCACAAAGCCTTCCAGTGAATGGTCCCTATGCAGTAACTGCTCCCTGTGATACCACATTCTCTCCTTAGTGTTCGGTTTCAGGATGGTGCAGTGAGTTTCCCTTTCACCGTTATTTTTACTGTCTGAAGTGGTTCTTGACTGGAAGATAAATGCTCTCAAGTCCTCCAAAGATTGTCCCTTGAAGCAAGAGCTGGCATGTTGATGAGTGGGAAGGATGTCAGCTCATTCTTCTTTGAATAATCCTTCACTTGCAGGCAGCACAGGACAGAGGCCTGCAGAGCTGGACCCACCTCTGTGTCTAAGCTAGAAGGGCAGGTGCAGAAAAACTTGATTAGTTTGGCAACCAGAATATGGAGTTAGACTGGCAGAAAGCTGGAGCTGCAGGGATGTGGCACTGGCAACAGACCCCCCTGGCTCCAAGTGTAACTTGTTCTCCCAGTAAGGGACGGTGCAGCACCCAGTTAGCCTGGACTGTGTGGTCTGTGTTGAGCAGCAAGAGGAACATACTTTGTGTGACTGCAGTGCCAGAGTCCTGCTGGACAGTAATCCACTGCTCTTGTCTCCTCAGATCCATGATATCTTCCATGTCTTCCCTCAAACCCACGAAGATGAGATAGAGTTTATTTTTGCCTCCGAGTGCAAAACAGGCTTCCGGCACCTGTACAAGGTCACGTCGGTTCTGAAGGAGAGCAAGTACAGACGGTCCTGTGGAGGCCTCCCTGCTCCGAGTAAGGGGAATTGTTCCTGTGCTTTAATTGGGCATTTGTTGCTGACCTGTCAGGAAATAAATGGCCTTCCAGCTGGCAGGAATTATTGTATTATTTGAAACTTCTGCTGTTGTCCAGGAAAGCACTTCAGTGTACAGTCATTCCTCTGGAAATTGTACAGGGTTTGTAAAAAATGCTGCCTTAGTTTTAACCCTGATCATTCCTTATGGACCAGAAGGAAAAGTTTCCAAAAACCAGATGGGAAACAAGCTCCCTGTGATACAGTGAGACATAGCTGGCTTTTCTTCTTTAGTGCTGGAACTTGGTCTTGCTCAGATGCAGGAAATCACTGTGTGCAAAGCTCCCAGAGTGGTTTTTCCACAGCATGTGTTCTTAAATTCAGTTTCATGCTGTGATACTTAATTTACTTAGTGTGTGTTGAAGGCACCACTGAATCTGTATGCACAAAAAAATACACGTAATTTTACTAGAGGTCCTAGTTTCATGCAACTGTTGTGGGTCTTTTTCCCACATAGCATTATATCTTGGGCTGATTAGATTTCTCTGAATGCACCCAACATCTTTTTCTCTAAATCTCCCTCATTCTAAGAGAAATGAAATCATCTTATAAGAGCAGAGTTCTTGCAAAATTCTCCATTTTTCACACCTCATATTTCTTTTGCTGGCCTAAAGTATAAAACCTTTATTTCTATGCAAGTGACAAAATATTTTTAGAAATAAAAATCTCTGTATATTGGCTTTTTGCAGGTGACTTCAAGTGCCTCATCAAAGAGGAGATAGCAATTACCAGTGGGGAATGGGAAGTGCTTGGCAGACATGGCTCCAATGTAAGTTTTGCTCTTGTGTCCTAGATATTCTGACACACACACTGTAGGGAGATGGTCCCTTGGAGGGATCAGCATAATTAATTAAATAAATAAATTAATTAATAATAAAATAATTAAATAAAAATAATAAAATAATAAAATAATAAAATAATAAAATAAAAATAAGAAACCATACTATTAATCCAGTATGGTTTTAGCCAAAATACACAGTCTGTGTAACTTGTGAGCTTGCACAAGGAGGGAAGGAACGGTCCCTAAACTGCTGCTCTTCTAACTCTGAGCTGGATGAATTCTTTGATCATTTGAATCAAACTGACAGTGTTGTAGACAGTGAGGAGAGTTGTTTGGTTTCTCCCTTGCAGATTGCTGGGCTCGAGCTCAGCATTATGGAAGTGGGGCAGGAGGGATGCGAGGGAGACTTTGAGGTGGTAGAACTGGATATTGAGGGATGTGCTGTTTGTTTTGTTCCTGACAGATCTATGTGGATGAAGTCAAAAAACTGGTGTACTTTCAAGGCACAAAAGACTCACCTCTGGAGCATCACTTGTACGTTGTTAACTACGAGAACCCCGGGGAGGTGAAGCGTCTGACAGAGCGGGGTTACTCGCACGCCTGCTGTGTCAGCCAGGTACCTGTGCCTGCCAGGGCTGGCTGGGCTGCTCTGCCTCAGCCCAGGCTTATCCTGTCACTCAGCAGACAGGGCAGTGCTGATATATAACAAAAGCAGATTTTAGGCTGTGTTGTGCCCTCCTGTATGTTGAACAGTCAGTGTGTAAAACCACCCTGGAAACCAGACTTGACCTCCCGGTTCCATTGCTCTCCAGCTCACTTCAGGCAAAAGGAGCCAGGGTGAATTGTTTGAAACTCTTTGAGCCTAACTCTCTGCCTGCAGTGGACTAGAGAGCAGTCATTAGAGGAGATGAGCCTGGGTGGCATTGGGTGGAGTTCCAGGAATACAGCTGTGAATTCATGGCCCAGAAGAAGGTGTGTGACAAGCTCTTCATGCCACTCTTGGATTTGCAGGTGTATCTTTGGGTTTGGAGTGTTAAGGACTGTAGTGTTTCAGAGGCAAAAGTGCTCAGATTTCTGGTTTAATTTTGTCCATAAGCATCCTCTGAAAGATCTAAATGCAAAAGAAATGAGTACTTGCTTGTGGCTCTGTACCAAGGAGTTCAAGGCTTGTTCTTTTTCTCCCCAGGACTGTGACATGTTCATCAGCAAGTACAGTAATCAGAAGAACCCCCACTGTGTGTCACTGTACCGGCTGACAGGATCAGAAGATGATGCAGCTCATAGGACTAAGGAGTTCTGGGCTACCATTTTAGATTCAGCAGGTAATGGCATGGGTGAGGAACAGGAAAAGGACAAGCAGGATTACAGGATAAAAGATATTCCAGCGTGTGCGTGCTTGGGATTTGCTGTTGTGGCTGACCAGACTTGCCTCTGAAACTCAGGCTTGTGTGAGGAGTTCTTTGAAGTACAGGAGGGACATTTTCAGCTCAGCAACAAATGGATATAAACAGACCATGAAGGAATTTAGAGTGGAAATTACCAATTTTCTCCTGCCAGTTTTAGCTCAGGGAGGGATTTAAGTGCACTCACTTGCTCTGTGTGATGTGCCTGCTAAAGAGTGTGTTCCTGGGGAGGGAGGTGCACTTCTTAAATAGTGTGTGCTGCTGCCTACTTGTGTCTTCATGAGACAGCTCTGGGGCTATAATCTTCCACTGGGTTTCTATTGCCTTTCATTTCTCCTTACCTGAGGCATACTCCATGTCCTGTGCTTTCTCCTTGTTAATGTAGCAAGTCCTAAGTGGGATTAGGAAGTGATGGGGCATCTGTAATGGCTGTGTCAGGGGAGAAGAGTTACTGTCATTCACAGGAGAGCAGGAATGGGAATGTGATAGAAATCAGAAAAGCTCAGAAAGCTCACCTAGGGCTGGGGCATTCCCAGTCTCAGCCTGGATCCAGCCACACCCACTGGAAAGTGTGGGAGAGCTCCACAGGGACTGCAGTGTGACTGGTGACAGGACAGTGGTGCAGCAGAGCTGTGTTACTCATCCATTCCTGTTAAAACCAGGCTCTCTCTTCCCTCCCATGGCAGGGCCTCTTCCTGATTACATTCCCCTGAAGTGTTCTCCTTCGAGAGCTCCACGGGGTTCACACTGTATGGAATGATGTACAAACCCCACAACCTGCAGCCCGGGAAGAAGTACCCCACAGTGCTCTTCATCTATGGAGGCCCTCAGGTGAGTTGGTGAGCAGTGAGATGGGCTGGCAGGGATCACTCCTCTCCTGCAGGAACACTTCCTGCTCTGTGCTGAGGGCAGCAGGTGGCATTTTGCCTGTTTGGTGAGTAGGTGCTGTGAGAATTCATTGTTCCCAGTCATGGATCCAGGCACTGCCACTTGCCTGAGGGCAGGTATGGAGTAGCAGAGCTGGATCTGGGAGAAAAGGGAATCAGGTAGTTGTTGTTCCCAAATCTGTCTCCTCCTCCTCTCCAATTATCTCATTGGACTTCAGCTCTTTGTACCTGTGACACAGAATGGCTTGTTTTACTGGGAGAAGAGTTTATTGCATAGCAGGGAGAGGGAATCCTGAAGCAGGAAGTAAGGATCTTGAAAACTTCACATTATAAAATTGTATAAAGTGTTTAAAGGAAGGCAAATACAAATAAAATCTGAAATTGGATTAAGAGGTGACCTCTGGATTCTGTGGTGCTCTTGTATTCCAGGTACAGCTGGTGAACAACCGGTTTAAAGGAATCAAGTACTTCCGACTGAACACTTTGGCCTCTTTAGGCTATGTTGTCGTTGTTATTGACAACAGGGGCTCCTGCCACCGAGGGCTGAAGTTTGAAGGAGCCTTTAAATACAAAATGGTAAGTGGGCTCTGAGCCTGGCTCTGTTCTCAGCCAGAGATGGGTCTGAGTGCCCCTGTTACCAGCGCTGAAGCACTGGTTTGGCACCCATGCCCAGCACTGCCTCTGTGGCACTCCTGGGTTTTGGGGACAGGAAGTGTGTATAGGTGAGAGTTGAGGGAGGAAAGATGCTTGATGTGGGAAAGATAAAATGTCATGGTTTGAGGTTGTGAACCAGCTACAGGGTGATTCATAAAAAGGCTGTGACTCCTCACAGACACAATTTGCAGCTCACATGAAGCAGGACAGTTGCATTCTGAGCATGGATCACTCCTGAGTACCAAATCTCTGAAAGTGGTTACCTTGGGCAATCCTGAGAATGTAATTTTTGCCTGTAACTAACAGAACTTTGTCTCTCCCCTGCAGGGACAGATAGAAATCGATGACCAGGTGGAAGGGCTGCAGTATTTGGCATCGCAGCACGACTTCATCGACTTGGAGCGTGTGGGCATTCACGGCTGGTCCTATGGAGGCTACCTCTCCCTAATGGCTTTAACACAGAGGTCAGATATCTTCAGGGTATGTTCATGCATTGAGTACTTACTCTGGTGGTGCAGATAATTTTTCCTTTAATAGTGTGACTTCCATGGGTGGTCACAGCACAAAGACCTTGGAGCTTGCTCTAGACAAGTTAGGACAGAGTGCAATGGTTGTTTTCTTCAAGACTCTTCTATTTGGATGACTTCAGATAGAAGTTGCTTTTCTAGCAACTGTTGGACTGTTGAGTTTGCAATGATTTAGCTGTGCTCCTGTACCTCTACCTATCTCAGGTCACCTGTGCTGAAGGTACCTTAGATAGTGTCAACTGCTGCCCACTTTGTGCTAGCTGAGCTCTTTGTGTTGTGAACCAGGTAAGGGAAATGATCCTGATGAAAAACAACACCTCCTTCTCATCCTCCCTCTTTTTGGCCCTGAGAGAGTAGTTCCTTTGCAGACTGATCTATTCCCAGATCAAATTGCCTGTGCTGCTGCATAGCAGTGTGTTCTGAAGCAGCCAGGAGGACAGTCTGAGGATGGGGAGAGGTACTAAAAAGAGGTTCTTGTGCCTGCCTGACTTTAGACCACTATAATAAACAGCCAGACTGCCTTTGGGTAGAAGTGTGGGAAGAGCTGGTTATTGCCCTTAAGATGTGTTTTGCTCTTTGTGGCTACTCTTGCTTTCTTTAAGTCCAACCTTAATATTACTGGGAAGTTTAATAATTATTTGTCTCAATCCTTAACAATTGTTGCATTTTTACCTTTACAAAGACCTGCCTTGCAAAGGGGTTTTAGGTGTTCTTGTGGGTTTTTTTTTCCTGGGTCTTTTTTTTCCACAAGCCTCTCTGCAAGCTGGTGGTATGCAGGGTAGTTTGCTGAGTCCTAGGGAGTTGTTTCTGTTAGACATGCAAATGTCTAACCCACAATACCTCACAGAATGCACTTCCTTCATCATCCCTAGCAGGGGGTATGTTTAGAGTTGCTTCCAATTTACCTGTAGGCTCTTGCTGGTTTCCAGCATGCATGGATCCTAGCTGAGCTGTGCTCTGTGTGAACTGGGGCAGGGACAGCAAGGATTGCTTTGCTCCTTCCATGGTTGTAGTGGGAGGGAAGGACATGGCCAGATCAGGGGACAGTGGTGCCATTCCCAGGGCAAGAGGCAGTGGTGCCATTCCCAGGGCAGGAGCAGTGGTGCCATTCCCAGGGCAGGAGGCAGTGGTGCCATTCCCAAGGCTGGAGCAGTGGTGCCATTCCCAGGGCAGGAGGCAGTGGTGCCATTCCCAGGGCAGGGGGCAGTGGTGCCATTCCCAGGGCAGGAGCAGTGGTGCCATTCCCAGGGCAGGGGGCAGTGGTGCCATTCCCAGGGCAGGAGCAGTGGTGCCATTCCCAGGTCAGGAGGCAGTGGTGCCATTCCCAGGGCAGGAGCAGTGGTGTCATTCCCAGGCCAGGGGGCAGTGGTGTCATTCCCCTCTCTGTGGCACTGGCAGGTGGCCATAGCTGGAGCCCCCGTCACGCTGTGGATTTTCTACGACACGGGATACACGGAGCGCTACATGGGCCACCCGGAGCACAACGAGCAGGGCTACTACCTGGGGTCCGTGGCCATGCAGGCTGAGAAGTTTCCTTCTGAGTAAGTTTGCTTCTGGCTCTTGTCTTCTTTTTCCTACCAGGAAAGTTCAAGCCCCATAGGCACATTTTATCTCCCTCTTTTTGGTATTCCTCTAATCACAAATGCTCACATTAAATAATATTTAAAAAAGCAACCCAAAACCCAACACTAAAAAACTTAATACTCAAAGGAACATTTGCATAATTACAGATCATTTCATGTAATCCCTTTTATACTATATTTTGTGTATAAAGAAATAAAAAACATATCTTCAATTTGATTAACACTTTAAAGCCACATTAAGCTAGACAAAAATTAGTTGATTGGGATGTTTTTCTATGTTCTGAGGCTGTCAGCACAGTAGAGCAAGATGGGGCCATGGACTTTCTTGTCAAAGAGCTGGCAATCAGGAAGTCCTCATATTGTCCAGGGTAGGAAGCATTGCTGAGAAATAAATAAGATATTCAAATAAAAGATCTGACTGTAATATGCATATACAGGTAGAACTTTCAGAGGAGTAAGGAACAGGTTTGAGAAATGTGTCTAACCGGAGCAGTTTACAACTGTGAAATTACTGCTTTCAATGCAAATACTCTTTTCTGGGGAGTGTTTTTTCGGGATGTGTGTGGACTGTGAAATGAGTGGGATGCTGTCTAGAACTGTTTGTCTCTTGCTTTTCCCAGACCAAACCGTTTGCTGCTGCTACACGGATTCTTGGATGAGAACGTTCACTTTGCACACACCAGTATTTTACTCAGCTTTTTGGTGAGAGCTGGGAAACCCTATGACCTACAGGTAAGGCCAGAACCAGGGTTTAAGGGTAACATGTGTGTGTCTTGGAGGAGTCCAGAATTAGAACTTGTACCATCGCTGTGCTGGACACCTTGGAATTCTAGGATAAAATTGTAGCATTTGAGCCAAGCATTTTTAAAATGTTAATATTTTGTGGATTAACAAAAAATAAAATTGTGCAAATAAGCAGTTAAGGCTGTTCCTGAGGAGATATGCAACTGGAAGGCAGTGCAGCAGTGTTCATGCATCATGGAACAGGGTTCTGCATTTGATTAAACCCTGCTGGCTCAGTGCAGGTGAAGCCCAGGGATCCCAAACCACACTGCAGAAGTGGGAACGTGCTCTGGCCAGGAGCTGCCTCTGCTCAGCCAAGCTGATCCCCTCCAGCACAGCTGGATCCCAGTGGTTCTCCTGGATTCAGGCAGTGGAAGATGAGGTGTGTCATTTCAGGTGCAGACTTAATGCAGGGACATTCCACGGACATTTGGAATGTGGCTCTGGGACTGATTTAAATATTGGCGCCTTCATTCCTGTGGATATTTACGAGTTTATTTTACATTTCAGATCTACCCTCAGGAGAGACACAGCATCAGGGTCCCTGAGTCGGGGGAGCACTACGAACTGCACCTGCTGTATTACCTGCAGGAGAACCTGGGCTCTCACATTGCTGCCATGAAGGCCATGTGACTGACCTCAGAACTCTGCTCCACAGCTGCTCTCCAGACAGAGAGGTGTAGAAAACTAGAGAAAATAGGATGGAACGTTGCTTTCTGGTGCCTGCCACTTGTACACACACGTACACACCCTCACAGACACTTTTTTAAAAGTAAATTTGGTGCCATATGGGAAATTAAAGTACGGTGATCTAATAACTTTAGTTATTAAACTTTAAGTTTAAGCTGTAAATAAAATGTCTGTGGTATAATGCAGTACCATGGCTGTTCTCTTGGGGGACGAGCTGAAACTGAAAATAACGTACTTCTACAGCACCAGATCTTCACTTTTTAAAAGAATTACAGCATAATTGATGTATTTTTACAGTGTGTTCCTTGGTATCTTATTACATTATACTGGATGATTTACTCACTACACAGCAAGAGTTTACCTGAATGGTTACAACGTTTATTAATTTTAAATGCTATCATATAGCTTTTATGCTTTGTGAAAGGGATGTGTCTCACTCCTTAGAAGGTGGTCACAAGTTGGACACATCCCTGTCTAGATGTTAATTGTTTTCTAAGAAGAAAGACTTTGAAGCTGCCTCTTAACATATTTAAAGTTTGGATTCAGATCAGTTGATGCCAGGTTCTTTGATTCCTTCTCCCTAGGATAAATCATTCTCTTTTCTTCCAGCAGCTTGAGAACCTATCCTGATTGTACTTGATTTCAGTGGAGAAGTGAATTGATACTTTACTGTGATATGGGCATAACAGTCTTTTATTCTGAGGTGCAAACTAACTTAAGTTAAAAAGCAGAAACTGTAAACTTTCAAACAAGCTTCAAAGTGCAGCCCGTTGAGACTTTTTGCTGATGTTCACTCTGGAGCTGAGTTTGCAATACTACTCACATCAGCATGATATAGACATATGCATTCTGTTACAATTTAGAAATGTAATACTCTAATTCCAAGGTCTGCAGAGGATGTGTGGGGAGACCTTACATGTGAGGCATTATGAAAAGTTCTGTTGAATTTCCTCATGTATGAGGGGCTGTTTCCCATGCCCTGTGCAGTCCCCTGTTCCTGGGTCCTTTCTAGCACTTTCTGTGCATGATGATGATGATGCTGTCTTTGAGACCCCCTTTCTTTTCAGCTTCAGGTAACCCTCAAGGAACTGCAGGACCAGTTGTGTTTTTGCTACTGAGGTTTTAACTAAGCAGCAGGCTTGGCTGAAAAGTATAAATGCGTGAAGGCACTTTTAACTGACAACAGGTAATTTAGGGTAGAAATCCATAGAAAATTATTCTCTTTAATCCAGAAAATTCTCCCTTTGGGACTTGCCTCTGAGACTTGGGTAAGTTTTAATGGTTTTCTTAGAAACTCAAGAACTTCCTTTTCTTTCTGTTTTGGTGCTAGAGAAGCAGAGCATGATTTTCTTTTCATCTGCTGAAAATCTGGAATCACTCTCCGTGTTTACGCTCTTAGAACTCCACGTGTTGTAACCTTGTACTTTCCTTGATTTTGTACTGTTCAACTTGATCCCAGAACTCCGGAATTTAACAGAGTCAGGCTGTATAGGATCAAATTGCATCGTTTTTCAGTTAAACTGCTGGGCATGTGCACCAAAGCGAGGGAAGCTGGGGCAGTTACGAGGTTCTAAAAGCCGTGTGTGAGAACAGGATCTGGTTTTTGGGATAAACAAAGGAGCCAAAGGCCACAGGCTGCAGGGAGGGTTTCCTCCGCAGTGGGGAGCCTTGGTTCCGGCTCGTCGCTGGTGTTCAGATCACAGTGATGGCAAGTGGATCAGTTAAAACACCATTAGCAGGTCAGTAAGGGGGTGATTTTGGGAAGGGCGTGGCCGGGAAGGAGCCCAGCTCCAGGAATGTCTTCTCTTAGTGGTTAATTGTGGCTAAGCATAGGCAGCACCCTGGGGAGCACGTTACAGTCAGCACCAAGAGAGGAGCACATGTGCAACACAACAGTGGGTAGAGACAAAAATAAGCTGTTCCTCTGGAATTCCATTGTGTTCCCTACGTGTTTATGCTGTATTATATATACATATATCTATATCTGTTCATATATACATATATGTATAAAATTACCCATGGATAGTATTCACCTTTTCCAAGGTTGTTTATATTTTTTTCAATATTAAATTAACTTGCTTTTTTGGGGTGTTCTTGTTCTTTTTCTAAAGGTGGTTACCCTTGAATGTAATGTATATGATTTTTAAGATGAAATTGATCCTTTTGTTTAAAAAACAGAACAATAATGGCCTTCATCAAACTGCTTTTTTGGGTGACTGAAGAACTAAACATTACATGAGTAAACCAGGCTGGGTTTGGATTTGAGGCAGGATGTGATTATAAGTTCTGATATAGAATTTTTAATAACGCATCCTTCCACTCTTTTGAATATATACATCAAAAAGCTATTCAAGTACGATATACTGTAACTGCTCTGTTTTGCAACATAAATCAAGGATTCTTTCTTTCCTACCATTTTTTTTTTTTTTACTGTAGTTAAGCACTTTAAGACCCCGTGCTCTCTTATCCTGTGGAAGTGCTGGAAGGATTTATCACCAGAGTTTTGTAGTTCTTGCAAAAGAGATGCCTTAGATGAAGTCTGATTCCAACTAAATTCCCAGTGAAGAAAGACCCCTTTGTGATCGAGACTGCAGAGGTAGGAAGGTGTTAGTGCTGAGGGACTTTGCATCCTTATTTTTGTGGGGGAGTGGTATTCCTGCACCTCATATGGTGAAATGTTGGTCTGGCCAAGGACCAGGACAAGGCTGTACCTTACAGTCCTGGAGATGGGAATGTCACTCAAGGACATTTCCAGCCTGTTTGATATTTGGGATTGTACTTCGTCACTTCCTGCATTTTAAAAAATCCCTTGGTTAACACTGAGTTTTAAGCAGAACTTGTGAGATCCTGGGAGGGCACATGCAAGGGAGGTTGAGGAGCAAAACTATGTGAGGAGGAGCCTTTGCTGTGGCTCCCAAACCAGAGGTTGGTATGTCCCTGTGGGGGCCCCTCTGCCTTCCAGGTGTGTCTGCCCAGCAGGAGCCCTGTTCTGAGCAGGACTGAGCCTTCCTTGCATGGTGGATATTTAGTTGCACAGGTGTCTTTGAGATGAATGTTTTCATATGTTTAAGAACATATATGAAATATGGGGATCTGAGTGCTGAGAAACCGAAGTTGTTGCGTGTTGGTGCAGGCAGTTTCCTGTCTTTTGAGGTGGTTGGGTTTGGTTGTGTTTGTTCCTGGTGAAAGAACGTTCTTTCACCCCATTTTTGTGCAGCTTCCAGTGATGCCTCGTGAGTGTGGGATGTGCAAAGCTGTTGGGTTTCACCCCCACCTCCCTTTGTTCTCAATGATAACTTTTTATTCAGAACACAGTAAAATTAGTATCTACCCAGAACTGCTTGGTTTTTACAAACTCAATGGAAAAATGAGCTCAAAGCTTTGAAAATAACTGACATCATTATATTAGAATGGAAAATGCATTCCCTACTTTCTAGTGGCATGTGGAAATAGGCTATGGAAAAACTTTCTGAGTGGGATAGTGTAGTAATGCTTTAACCCTGGAACACCTGTGCCTGAACCTGCGTAGGAAATTATGGAGAATTCTCATACTCTGAGTTCCAACCCATATTTCCTGCCAGAAGTGGGTTGTGCTCCTGCTGTGTGTGTCCGTGTGTCCGGCTGTCCTGCTGCTGCCGTGACACCCAACCCCTGCCAGGCAATAACAGAGTCTGAGTCAGGGACATCGGCCAGGTGAGGCCCCTGCCTTGGGCTGCCTGTTTCCTTGAGTGCCAGAACCCTGCAGAGATTTTCCATGTGCCCCTCTGGAAGGGGCAGAGAGCTCTTCCTGCGGTTTTTCCTTGGCTGTTCTGCGCAGTAGAAGTTCAGGTGTTTAATTTGAGAACATGAAGTGCCTGCTGTTTGCGTTAACAAAATTGCATGTCTCACTCCAGTGGGTTTATTGGGCTCCCTCCCTCCCCTCTCCGAGCTCCATGGCTTTTAATCATGTAAAGTGGAGACATTAGTTTTGCTGCATTTTATTACAAAACCTTTGTTGCAATAAAGATGCTGCTAAATAAATTGAATTAAATGTTGGGTTTTTTTCCATCCTATTTTCAACTGTCTCTCTCCTTGATTTAAGAGAGCTTGTGTGTAATTAAATCTGTGCCCTCGTTGTGCTGTGGAAAGCAGCAGTGATGTGTGTTTGATGCACGTCGGGTGTTCCACAAAAGCATCTGCCGTGTTTCCTGTCCCTTGTGGTTTGGGAGATGGATACCATCAGGAAGATGAGGCATTTCCTTGGCACAGCCATGTTCCCTCTCCTGGGTGTTTCACGTGCATGCTGCCCTCGGCAGCCACCAGCCGGAGCTGTTGCACCAGGCACTGCAGGACGCAGCCTCGCCGAGCTGGGACAAGTGCCACGGGGGAGGAGGTGGCCCGGCAGAGGAACCTGTGTGAATGGAATGGGCAGTGCAAGAGAAGAGATGGCCCTTCATTCACCTTGTGCTCAGCCTCCTGTTTGTCTCTCTGAGCAGAATGGGCTTTGCAGGCATGCCACTTCTATGTAGTGCTATCCCAGAAGGTCTGGGGGGTGGCTCAAGGCAGATACAATTCATGGTTTTAGTCATTCCTGATTTTTCACCCACAGAGAAGCACACCCTGTTCAGGAGGGGGAAGCGCTGATGTATGCTCTGCCCCGTTCCTATACAAGGTTCCCAGTTTGCAATCCTTAGTGTGCATCCATCTGAGACCGGAGGGAAAGGAGTGAAAATTTAGCAAAGTCCTTTCAGGCTAAAGTCATGGTATGCTTTTAGTGTTCGGGGTTACAGTGCTGGTCTGGGACAAGAGAACAGGAAAATCTTTTTCTGGAAGAACTTACAGCCTGAGCACAATTAACCCTCCTGTCATTTTATGGGATTAATAACAAAACTGCAAATGGCAGCTGTGTTTCCTCCACAGCATCAAGTCTTTTCTCAGGATAATCATTTTCCAGACTGCTTCTGCCAAACAGACCTATGGAGAATCAGTGCTGGTTCAGTTGAGCTCCTCGGCACAGGCACGCAACACCACTGGGCTGACCCTGCAGGGCTGCACGTTTCCCAGGGAATTCCCAAAATCAGGATTCCTCTCATAAAAGCAAACAGCAACAGAGTGCTCCAAGGTGATAATCAGCAGCAAGGAAATGATGACCCAAAAGCAGTAAGGTAGGGACCTGTGGGAGGAAGGGACTGCATCCCTCCCTCAGCTCTTGGAGCCATGCTGTTTGCTTCCTACTGGAAGAAAAGCCCTTTTGCTTTTCCAACAACGATAGTTTGAACAATTTGCTTTCACCATTACCCTCCCTCTTTTCCTTTCTATTCTACTTGCAATTTTGTTAGAATAGATGAGTAAATACCGTGTACATTTGTGTGGGAGCTGCGGTGGCTTGTGGTTTTATGATTTTCCCCCCAGCTGTGATTCATTGCTTTTTACATTTTTTAATCTATTCCCTCACACTCTCCCTGCTCTCCCTGTCTTCTTGCAGCCCAGCAGCTGTCGTTATCAGTGAAATGACTTGACATTATTTTGCTGTACTTTGTTTCTATTCATTGATTTGTTGAATGAAAACTATTTATCTGGCACTGACATGCGAGATTGGAGCCTTTCAAGAGGCAACTCAGCAGTATAATTTTGCTCCAAAATGAGCAGCTCTGTGTTAAACCAGCCCAGCTGAAATCCCTGGCCCCATGACGGAGCAGAAGCAGTGGCTGCACAGCCTACAGAGGTGGTATATAGGAAAAACATCTTTCCTTGTCCTGCCTGCCCTCTGGGAAGCCCTGCTGGGCACTTGCTAGGGGCAAATGAAGGGGAACTGGGGATGAAGTGAGGTGCAGAAGGGGAGGCAGGTGCTGGGCAGCAGGGGTGCAGCATCTGACTGGGGCTCCCAACATCAGGAGGATGTGGAGTGAGTCCAGAGGAGGCCATGGAGATGCTCAGAGAAGCTGTGGCTGCCCCATCCCTGGAAGTGTTCTTGGCCAGGTTCGATGGGCTTGGAGCAACCTGGGATAGTGGGAGGCATCCCTGCCCATGGCACGGGGTGGAATGAGATGATGTCTACAGTTCCTTCCAAATGAAAGAGTCTCTGATTGTGTGAGTCCATGATTTTGTATGGGTGTAGCTGAGTTGTTCCTCTCAACATGATGAGCACTGCAGTGCTAGAGCAAAATCCAGTCTTGGTCCTTTGCCTCCTGTCATCCCCATCCACTGTGAGTTCATCCCCATTTCAATATCGGGCATTCAGGAAAAACCACCTTCTGGATCCCTCCTGTGACCTGATAAGCCTGGAGAGAGGGTTGCACATCTTCAAAAACAGGTGCCAGTGGCTGCTGTGATTTTAGTTTAAAAAAAACGTGGGCACTGTCACCTCAAATGCCAGAAGCTGGTTCCCTGCCAGCGCTGCTCAGAAAAATCCCACCTCCTTGGCTCCATCAATACCATCCGACAGCTTGAAGGGCAGGTTTTGCCTAGGGAATACACTCTTGTTTGAGGGATTCAGGATCCCTTTTTCCCACAGAGCCCTGGCTCCTTTCTTCCCGGCACAATCAGCCCTCTTGCCGCTTTTCTTGCCTTTTCTTCCACCGCTTTCCCACATTCTGTTCACACCTTCATGAATATTCAGAGGCCATTGGCCATATGAAGCTATTGAGAGCTCTTGTTAACACTCCTCCTAATGACATGCACCTTCAATAGAAAACAAAAACACAGATAAGAGCTTGTTAGCGCAGACCCTTGTTCCCCACCTAACAAGGTTTCCATTGACTCGGACACTTGTGGTGACACATTGCTTGCTCTCACTGTTGCCTCTTTTGATTTGCGACTGGCTTTTACCGAGGGGGTTTTTTCCTTCTATTTTTTTCCCTTCCTTTTTTTTTCCCTTTTCAGATTATTTTTTTTTTTTTTTTTTTTTTTTTTTTTTTTTTTTTTTTTTTTTTTTTTTGTATTGTGCGGTTTTAAGCTAATTAAGAAAAAGGTCAGGCTCCCCGAACAATGCGGAGCGGCGGTACAATGCGCCCCGGGAGCGGCGTGCGCGCAGCCCCGAGCGGCGGGCGAGGGCCGGGCTGCGGCGCCGCGCGCCTGGGAAACTTGTGCCGCGAGTGGCACAGGAAGAGCCGAGCTTGGGTCAAGAGGTGATTAAAGCCCGGCGAGAGGCTCTGAAAAGGGGCTGGGACCACCCGCCGCGGTTCCCAAGGGCTCCCCGGGTCCCAGCCTGGCTGGACATCCGCGGTGGCCAAAACTCCATCCCAGCAATGGGGTGACTCTTCCAAAAGGCGAGCTCCCAGGGATGCCGCTCCCAATTTATGGCCGATGTACACGGAGAGCAAAGCCCCACAGCCACATGCCTAGTGGCACCGTCTGCCGCGGGGCTTTTCCCCGGGACTGGAATCCCATCCGGCTTTGGCGACTCTTTTTTTCCCTCCTCCGGTTGCGCTTCTCTTCCCTCCCGCCGTCACGGAGATCTGCCAGGCTTTCATTAGCTGGGCCCACCCATTCGATACCATGAGATGCCTGGCTTGTTGTTGTTGGGTTTTTTTGGCCACACCTCATTATTCCTCCTATTATTAGGCTCTCACGGCGTTGTTTGTCATCTTGTCAAGGCCCTGGAGTTTCTATGGATACTGGTCCCCTAAGTGGCCATGCTATCAATTAAGACAGTTCCATGTCTGAACTCTTCAGGGGACTTTGTGAAGATCCACAGATAATTTCTCTGATTTCCCTGCAGCTCTCTGTTCCTTATGTAGCTGCCTTTTCCATAATGACTTCTTGGTCAGAGCTCAGCATATTCAAGTTTTTCAAGCATCAAAAGGCAGGATTACCTCCTTGGCTAATAGAATTAGCTAGAGGGTGATGTGGTTAATAATAAACCACCAGATTTTTTATATATATATGTTTATGACAGGCTGTAATATATAGCAATATGAGATAACCATCATAGTGATGCAAGTAAAAGCACCAGCAACAAAACCTGCCATGCAATAAAAAGATATATGTTTTATTATGCTTTTTTTGGACTCCCTGGGAAGAGAAAAAAGCCTCTTCGTTCTCCTCTTCATGCTCAGCTTAAGGACAGACAACTGCAAAGCTGAGAGGATGCTGAGTATTTCTTCTGAAAATAAGACTGCTGAAAGTTTCCAAATAGAGCAATTTAAACTTGTTTTCCTTACGAAAAGCAGCAGAAGCAAGCAGAATAAAAAGCAGAGCATTTCCAGTGGGAAAATTAGACAGAAGATCGTGCTGGGTTGATCAGGACTTTACTGGGAACAGGCTGAGCACAAGGAGCAGCTTTGCTGAGCACCTGGCAGTTTCTCACTCTCCTCTCACTGTTCTTTGAACACCCAATATGTTTCCTTGGACAAGTTTGCTTCACCTACTGATTTTCCTTCATGGGTGTTCTGTGTCCATTCCTGTACCAGCTCATTTTTGCTCTCCCTGTGCAGGTGAGCAGGACAGGGGTGTGTTGCTGAAGCTTCCCCACTCTCAGTCAGCCACTTCATTTTTCTGTATCTGTAACCATAAAATGTAGGTATTTAATGATTTCTCAGAAGTATCAGGAGGTTTTCAGCCTTTCAGCCAGAGAGGCTGAGCACTGTTTGCATTTACTCTCTGGTGAGAATTAGTATCTGGGGGCAGGAGGCAGCAGGGAAAAAGGCTTTGATTTGGATTTGAGTTTTGGCTGGTGATTATGATTCTTTATATGCTCTAAACCAGTTTATCTCTCCCTAGGTGGATGTGTGCTGCCAGCAGTGTGATAATATCCATCGAGGGCTGCCCAGAGGTACAAGGAATAAACTCATCCGTTATTAGCTAATACAGGAAAGTGATTCGATATGGGTCTCAGAAGCTGGAGTAGATAAATAGGATGATAAATGTTGGCATTAGCAGACGTGACTGACTCCTCTGTCTCTGTGATTTGGTAGTGCCCAGTAATTAAATAGTTGGAGTTTAATGTATTTTAAACTAGAGCTGCAGCCTGTAAATCACGGAGATTATGCTCTTCCCTGCTGTGCACTCTCCGGGTCGGGAGGAATTCCCATTCCTGTGCCGCAGCTGTCCACAGCTCTGGCTGGGTATTGCATCAGTCAGGACCAGGAAAGGCAGCACTAGCCCTGCGGCTGGCCTTGGGCAGTAAACACATTCCCAGAGCTTTTCCAGCCCAGCAGGACATGTTCTCTAGCCCTGGAAGGATCCCATGTCTTCCCCATCTTGGGTTGTCTCCTCTGTTCTGGCTGGAGCACATACACAAGCACATGCATGGAGCATGTACCCAGGCTGCCACTAAATTCCAAAATTCCAGGGGGCAAAGCATCCCAGGGGGGTCATTTCCTCCCAAAGCCTGTGCTGTGTCACTGGGGGGGCATTGGCCCCTTGGGCTGGTTTTGCTTTCAGACATGATTTTCAGGATTATTGTTTTCAATTATTCTAATTTCATCATTGTATTTCACACCAAGGTTTACTTTTCTTTGCAGCCAGACTATGACCTTGTAAATTAAAGTTGTTGTCTTTTATTTATATACGGGCTGTCCAAGAAGGAAACCCAACCCTTTCCAATGCAGCTTGAAACTGTACTGAACTAAAAACTGCTTTTTCTCTTTATACACAACTATTTTTGTTTCTCATCCTTTATTCACCAGACCTGACTCTCCTGCTGGAGGCTGCTTGTATTACGCAGTTTCCCCATTAGCAAAGGACAAATTTAAACATTTCCATGCAATTCAGCCATTTTATACCTTTTAACACCATTTCAGGAATAGTTCAGGCTTTTCTCAGAAATTTCTCTGTGATAACTGGCCCCACATTCAGACATGGCTTTACCAGAGCCCTGCTATGATGACCCTGAAGTGCTGTCTGGAACCACAGCTGGGATAAAACCTGTCCCTGCTCTTCCTGCATATAATTATTTTTAATAAAATCTATTTGTACCTCAAATTATTTCCTCTTCCAAGCATTTTATAATTAAACAATTAATTTTGCTGTATCATTATAAGTTAGGTCTCTGAGGTCTGCCTGCTACACTGCATGGAGTGGTGGTGAGTAACTTTCCTCTGGGGGAAAGATAATAATGAATTCTGCTTAGCTAAAATAGATGTTTCTTTATTCTTTTGATGAGCAGAAGCTGATGATTGTCAACCCACAGCCTGAAGCAACAACGAATATTGCTTTCAGCAAGATCAGCAGCAGTTTAACGACTGATGAGCAGGAATTATTGGAGAGGAGTTGTGTTTTGGAAAGCAAAAGGTATAACCTTCCCCACTAGGTTTTGCAGGGAACTGGATCATCTGTAAATCATCCTGTGGCTTGTTTTTTCCATACACTGTTGCTGTTTTCCTTCCAGATCACTTTTAGCCTGCCTGTTCCAGGTACCTTATGATGCACGACCCACACAAACCCAGGGGACTTCACCCCGTGAAGGGTGGTGTGGGAGCTGCCATCAGAAGCTGAATGATTGGGAACCTTCAGACTCTCCTGGCTCCATGGTGGACTGTGGTGGGGTTAAGGATCAATCCCCTTTTCCAGGTCCCACTGCAACTCCCTTCTTTCCATGCTGTTGTGCCTCCCTGTGCCCCAAGCTTTGAACAGAAGCTGTTCTTTAGTTGTGCAAGGGGCTGTGGGATACACTACAGGTTGCCTGTAGACCAAAGGGATAAGCTTTCACAGGCTCTTGCTGAGATTTGGAATGAAGAAATGTGTGAGCTTGTAGCTGTTGGACCAGAGACACTTGTTTGGGTGTGAGCATGGAGCCATGAAAAAAATATATTGGTAAGTGTCGGTCTAGAGTTGACAGAGCTGCCCAACAGCAGCTGGAAGATTTTCCCATGATGATATGTCTCTGGAAGAATGAATTTCCAGCCCTGGGTGACCTACAGTCTTAAGTGTTGAGGAGCAATGAAAATGCCCAAATCCTCTTATCCTTGCAGCTGGAAGTTAAATTTCCTCCTGTCTGGTCCTCTACTAACCAGAGAGCCTGCCCTTGCAGCTAATTGCACCTTTGGTTGCTAAAGTTATTTTAGCATAAATAGAAGTGACTCAAAGGAGAGTGGTGTGTGGAAAGCAATAGAAGCCACCTGGTCTGACAAAAAAGGGATCAGGATTTTTTTAGCCAAGTGAAGTGGTAAATGGAAAATGCAGCTGGATGTAGACAAATGCAAAAGTAGTAATTATGGGCAGCAAATGGAAAGAGGGTGGAAAACAGCAGGAGCACATCTAAGATGGAACAGCCCGAGAGGATGCAAGAGGTGTTGCAAAAATCCTTCAGCGTGATCCAGATAACCCTGGAAGGAATGGAACAAAGTGTCCCTAGACCCTGCTGTACATCAGCAAAGGAGCCAGGGGGGCTGCAGAGGTTTCCCATGTCCACAACCAGCCCTTGACTTAGCAGCAGGGACAGCCAATGTGGCTGTGTCTGAGGAACTGCTCCACACAGCACCTTTGCTCTGGCACCTCTTTTAAAATAGAAATGATGGGACATTACTGCAAATTTGCTGCGTTAATTCATTAGGTTTGTGTGTGTGGAGTGGCAAAGAGGAAAGCAAAGGGGTCCACGTTTGCCTGCGGCCATCTTTTATGGTCCAAGCAGCCAATTTTCTGTGTAACTATAATAAATCACAGCGACAGACACACAGGATGGTGCTGTCTTTATATGATTATTCCATAAATTGCCCCATTTCTCCCCTAGAAAGGCCTCCCAGTCCCTTCTCTTTGCCGGAGCACGTTGTTATCCTGAACACAGTACAACAAATGCGTTTGAAGAACTTACTTTGTGAGCAAAGGGTAAAGAGAGGGAGCCTGCTCCTGTTTCCATTGCGTGGCTGTTTGCTCCAAGGGGATTTGCAAAGCAAGGGAAACAACCTTACAGCTCAGGAAATCGAGCATGAACTCCAGGACTGAAGGGAAAGCATGGCTGAAAAGCCAATCAATGCAGAGCCCAGCTGCCAAGGGAGAGGCAGGCAAGGGCAGGGCTGAGCACGGCCCTGCTCCTCCTTTACTCTGTTTTTCCTTCCTGTGGCTGTGGCTTGGAGGTGCCTCCTGCATTCCCTGGAATTAACTCCCATGACGAATTGTGAAGTCCTTCGCTGCACTGATGAAGGGAAGCTTTGGCATCTCTAAGTTGTCTCTGTGCAAGTGGCATTTTAGTCACTGCTGCAGACAGTGCAAGGTCAGCCCAGCAAAGTCACCCCGATGAGCAATGCCTTCTAAACCATCCCAGCTCCCTCCTGCTCAGATTTGCTTCTGAGAAGCTTTTAGTTCTCTTCTTATTCCTTTTGCATCCTCATTCCCTGGCTAACTGCAGTTTCAGGATGCTTAGCTGGAAGGCAGAGATCCGGGCAGGTTCTGCCTGCAAGAAGTCAGATAAACTGTTCTCCTGTGGGCACTCACAGGTTTAACCCCCCACAATTTTGTACAGTGGGACTTTGGGGACCTCTTGGCTTGGCTGGTGTTTTGATAACTGAGCTTGTGTTGTTTGTCTTTCCTCCTGCCCTGTAGAAGATACTTTTTAAAAATACAGCAAGTGGGAAGGGAAAAAAATAAGACCTTTTTCCAGCAAGGATATAAAACTTCCATCAGATCAGCTGTGTCACTAGAGACCCAAAGCTAATAAGTTGATCGTACGGATGTATAATAAACTCATTTATTAGGTTTTTATTTTAGGAGTTGGTGGTATTAATTAGATTGATATGGCCCATAAATCACTTGATTTGGCTGAGCCCTCAGATACTTGTAATTTAAATTAATACAAGTGCAGCTTAATTAATCTGATTAAATCCTGGGCCAACCAAGGCAGTGTTTGCAGTATCCAGGAGTACATCTTAAGGAAAAGGAGTATTTTAAGGTAAAGCAGCTTCTTTGCTGCAGGGTCAGTTTTGTTCAGATGGTGGATCAGGGGACAAGAATGGAACTACAGAAGGTGCAACTCAAAAAACAGACACTCTGTCTTTGCCCTGCCACCTGGAAGCTGAGCAGAGCTCATTGCAGCTTCTGGACCAGGTGTGGGACTGACCTTCACAAATCCATAGCAACTGCTCTAGTTCTGGGGAGTCCTGATCACTTTTCATCCTTTGGCAGCAAAAAGTGAATTTTCAGAAGGTGAGTTTAAGACACAGGTGAGCACAAGCCACAGGCTGATTTGTGTTGTGATCCCAGCCTTGATTTTTTACTCCCTCCAATGCTACCGAGAAGAGATAACATTTCTTTCCAGGAGAGAATAATCCATTAATTGGTCCTTCCTTGCTCTAGGGACTGAGACCTTCCCTGACATGAGCTGCTGTGTTTCCCAAGCCAGGAGCAGACCCGGACTGGAAACAGAATAGGCAGAGGTGGAGATAAGCTGACATGTCCCATCTGAGACTTACCTGCTCTGCATTCCCTTCCCATCCTGAGTATTCCTCCTCGGGGATGTTTCTGAGTAGTGGATGATGATTTTATTGTGACTTGCCTGTAGAAAGGATGGAATGCACCCTCCTGTGGGACACACTTTGCAGGGTGCACCCATCTGCTCCCCAGCATTCATGGTTCCTAAACCTTTTCCAAGTGGATAATACCAGGTACTCAAACAGTGTTTCCATCTTTTTTTTTTTTTTTTTTTTTTTCCAGAATGCTCTGTGCTTACAGCTCTCAAGACTGAGGTTCCAAGTCTGCAGAGCCCTGGTGTTGCTGTGTCGCCTTTTCCATACACTCCTTCTAATTTGCCTAAGTTTAAGTGAGCTCTCCTATGGATAGGAGTGGAATTCAGCCCCTGTGGTCCACCCTAGCCTTGGTTCCTATGTTGTCCACAAGCTGTCCAAATGGGATGGAGGTACAAGTTTGGTCTTTTTACAGCAGCTGCCCAGAATCTGGCTGAAAACCCCTTCCAAGGCTCCCGTGGTATGTCTAGCAGCAAAGCACCAGCCCAGGGCTCGTGCAGCCGCAGGTTGTTTCCGTTAGAGTGCGGACGCCATAAAATATGTTTTCTTTAAAAGCAGGAGATAATGCTGTTACAGCAGTTGGATTAATCTAATATTCTCCTTCATCTTCAAAAGAGAATTGCCTAAATAGCCAGAGAGAGGCACATTTTATGAGTCCTTCTTAAGGGCTATCAATCAAACTGTCCAAGAAAGGCACTGATGCCCTTTTGCTCACAAGAGGGAAATTGGATTCCCCACGGCTTTGCTTTCAGTCCGCTGTAGCCTTGCCGTGTAATCGCTGCATCGCAAAGGGTCTGGACATAATTTTCTTCTACTGGTCTGAAGAAAAAACCCACACGGAGGAGACCTGTAAGAAGAGGGGGAAAACAGCCCAATTAAAGGCAATGATCTCTTAGCTCTCTGCCCTCTCTCCCGCCTGGATGAGGCAGATGTAAAACAATAGCTTTATTTGTGCAAGTTTTAATTGGGTAGTTCAAAGGAAGCATCGGAGGCTCTTTTGATCTCTTGGTGTGTTTGAATGCCACGTTGCAACGGTGCCTGCTGGCCACGGCAGTGACCTCTTGTGTTAATTAGTGTTTATCTGAAATCGAATTAGCTCACAATTGGGAGAAAGCAGAGTGAAAAGCAGGGGATAAGCAGAGATTTGTGCCGTTCTCAGTTAGAGGTAAAAGCAGGTCTGCTGAAGTTGACGTTAAAATAACTCAGAGAACATTACATTTTTGCTTTGTTTTTTTAGCACTCTTGGTCATATGGTCCCATTTCTCTTCCTAATACCCTGTGCTGCCTTCATCTTTGCTGAGTCTGCTGGTCTGCGCCGCTCATTGGAACTTAAACCATAAACCAACACCGAACAATGATGCATTATTTATAGGAGACCGAAGGCTGTGGGGTTCACAATAGTGCAAAGCTTCTCTTTCTTGTGGTCAGTAATCCATAAATAAATACATCATCTATTTAGGTTTGCAGAATTGTCTGACAGATGGGAAGAGCCTGCATTTTACAACGAGGGCACCAAGGACCTTGTGAAAGCCACCACCTGCTTTTGGGGCAGACTGGCAATTTCTGAGTAAGCTCTTGATGGAGACAGAGGGTGTGAGAGCTGCCCGGTCACCTTTCTGGTGCTCATCTGGGGAAATCTCTGGAAGGTAAAAGTAAATAGGATTTAGAAATGCATAAAAACATCAAGTTCTCTGTGTGAAATATTAGCAAGGACAGAATTTTATAGCTAAAAGTATCTCACTGGACAGGTATACAGTCCCAATTTCTGAGCAGAGAATAGCCAGGGTTGTGTAAATCAAACATCTGTCCAAACATCCATGAACATCTGCAGGCTTTCAGCATGTTGGACTGGCTCAAATCCCATCTTCAGATCAGATCCAGATCTCAAGGTTTTTCAAGTGCAGGACTGGTTTTATTTCAACCTTGCTTTTCACTCCTAAACTGGTTTCAAGTGTCACCAGACTGGACTTTCCTGCTTGCCCCCATAATGAGCTCATAAATGGGGGGCAAGGTGCCCCAGAAATGCCATGGTGGCACTTACTCCATGTGCTTGGGTGTACAGCAATACATTTTCTAGGATTAGCCACAAGAGGGTGGCATGAGGATGTGCACCAGGCAGCCTCCCTGCTTTGCAGCATGGCATTTTATAGCCAGCTCTGTAGATCCAATAAAACTTGGGATCAGACCCTTATTTTTGGCACATGAGCACTTTTCCCGCTACAAATGAGCCTGCTGGGTGTTTCTGATGGCAGCCTGACTGAGAGTATTCCTTGATGTTACACATGTTCTTTATGCCTAAACCCAGCCTCAGTTAGTGGGCACCACAGCAGCGTGTAAAATTGAGACTATTTAGGATCAAAACTTTTATTGGTCCATGGTAACTGCTGTAGGGAGAAGTCCCCAGGTGTTGTTTATGAGCAAATATTATTTTTCCTAGTCCTCTATGTTTACAAGACAGTGATGTTCCACACGACTGCTTTATGGCTCGTTGGGATGGTTTTTAGTAGGTTTTTATTTGGTTGTAGCTGACAGCGAATGAGCTGGCTAACAAATAACACAAAAAAAATCTGTGACAGCAAGGGAGAATAACGGCAATGAAACAGATTCATTTCATCTTAAAATCTCAGCCTGGATTGTCTTGGTATGTTTTTTTCTGAATTGGACTGTCAGCAATCCAACCCAAGTCACTTGTCTTGAATGATCACAGAATCCCAGAATAGTCTGGGTTGGAAAGGACCTTAAAGATCATCTCATTCCAACCTCTGCCATGGGCAGGAACACCTTCTACTAGACCAGGTTGCTCAACTCTCCATCCACCCACCCTGGTCTTGGGCACTTCCAGGGATGGGGCAGCCAGGATAACCTATGTCAGGGCCCCACCACTCTCACAGGGAAGATTTTTTTCCAAATACCTAATCTAAACCTACTCTGTTTTAGTATGAAGCCATTCTCCCTTGTCCTGTCACTCCACGCTCTTGTTAAAAGTCTCTCTCCATCTTTCTTGTCAACTCCCTTCAGAATCAGGCGATGCGTTTCTGTGTAAGGCAAATGTGCATTTGATTTAGCAAAGCCTCACCCAGGTGATAAGACCCAGGAAGAGCAAGAAACAGGGCACTGGGACATCCAGGCAGCAATACAAATCAAAGAGACATAAAAATCCACTCCCAAGTTTCATGTGCAAAGCTTTGTGAATGCTGGGGGTTTTGTACCTTACTTTAAAAGGGTATTTTTCCATGTGCAGTCAGAGGGATGATGCTGGTACTTATAATCCACTCTTCTCTCATTCCTGCTCCATAGCCTGGCACTGTCTACATCATAAATCCCCTATCCTGGATCCCTGCAGGGTTTTTCAGGGTGTGAGTCCCTCCTCACCCGTGGCTCTGGCTGTAGGACCAGGGCCTTTGCACGCAGAAATCCCTTTTGCCATGAACACATTTTAAATACAAGCTTCCGAATCTCATTACGTGCTGCCTTTTCCATTCGTTTTCCTCCTAACAATGCACCTGCCAATATCTGCCCCTGAGCTCCATTTTAAGCAGCGTTTTCCATAGTTAATGTCACACTCTTGCTCTCAATCTATCTTTGGCAACTGCTGACTGCCTGCAGCAGGACCAGAGGAAGAAGGAAAGCCCTCCCTGGATATAACAATAATACAACACCCATTCCTGGAAGAATGATGAGATAGGCTGTGGTAATAAATATTTATAAGAGCAAGCGTAATGAAATGGATGTGTAGGATGCTGAATCTCCCTTAGGGTTTGGTCACCACATGTTTTTTTCCTCTTTTCTTTATTCCCTGTGATACAGAATTGTCCTGATGTCCCTGAGTTGTTGAGCAAATTGCTCATTGTGTTGCTCACTTACACCATGCATGTTATTATGTGCAACCAGCTGCTCCTGTTTGGCATTGCTCACGCATACGGAACAGGAGGCCACCGTCACTTTCCTCATCTGGAAGTCAACGTTCCCTCCAGCATCAAAGTTGCTGCCAGACCAGAAGAAGTTTGGGAACAAAGTGAGTCCTGGTGGGAAAGGTCCCTGAGAGACTCCTTTTCTGGGAAGACCAAGGCTGAAGTCTTGCAGTGAGTTTGAGCTGATCCAGTTTTGTACTGCTGTTGAAAACTTCCTCATGTCTCCGTTTGTCAATTCCCATTTCTTTCCTGGTGCTGGCATTAACTCCTGAGTGATTGCACAGGGAGCTGGAGCAGGGCCCTGATTTTGTTGTTAATGTTGTCGCTAATTAAGTTTTCAGCACCATCCTTTCCTCTGTCCAGCTCCAGGCTCATTCAAGCATTAATGCCGTCACAAAGGAAAGAGCAGCCAACTCTTCTGGTAATTAGAGCTGCTTAAATCCGTCATAAAATGTCAACCTCAGCACTGCAGACATGACTGGAGTCAGGGGATGGTCAGAAAACGGAGCAAGACTGTATTTCAGACTGGGAAGTTTAATCCTGCTTGGGAGAGAAAGGACCTAAGCTGTGAATCTTCTTGCTCCTCACTGCTTTCTCTCTGAAATAGCTTCTCCCTGTTTGTTGTTCAGGTTTCTTTTATTTTAGGGTGTCCTTTCTGGAGCAGGTGTTCTTTACCTGCATTGGTTTAGGAACTCATAGAACTAGATCCTGGTAGTCTGAATTCCACAACTGCTGGCTGGAAGTGGAGATGGGCTGCTTCACGTGGCTTTGGATTCAGAGGCTGGAGTAATTCTGATTCAGAACACTTGTGTTGCTGTGTTCCAAGGTCTCTTGTACTACTACAGCCTTTCAGAAGCATGGATCCCCCTTGACTACAGGCTGCCTGCATAGGAAAAACCCTAAAAAATGAGGCTTTTGACCCTTAAAATGGGACTTTACACCCTAAAAATGTGTCTTTGGATGTCTGAAATTACAGCTGAGCTAGATAAATTTATAGCATCTTTTGCTGGATTTCCCTAGTGGGCTGTTATTCCTGGGATCTTACACAAACCAAGATACGTGTATGATACACTGTCCATACACCTGACTCACCAAAAAATTTTTGTAGCACAGAAATAACATCTCTCAAAGGGAGAACAAAAAGCTGAACTACAAACACCTGCAACTTACTGCTGCTGCTCCACCTGTCACACTTTCTTCTCCTGAAAGTATTAGAGGTTTGCAGCTATTGAAAGGCAGAAATGCCTCATCAACAGGAATGGAAACACTGGGGAGTCTACAGCACAAATGGGGGTTTTCCTGCCCTAAGTATTGTGGCAGAAGTGACACTGTCTGGGAAGGAATGTCCCTTCTGTTGGCATGGCTGCTGTCACTTTGTTCTTTAGGGACTGACAGCCAGGGTCAGTCTGATCCTTCCCAAATCTACTGAGTGGCTGTTTAGCCAGGCTCTCCCTCTGTAAGTGCCACAGGGAATCATTTCACCTCTGTGAGCAGACGCTGGGACTTGCTCCTGCAGAGCACAGGTGGTGTCAGTGTGAAGGAGCTGGTGCTCTTGGTGATGTTTCCGCCACTTTCTCAGCTTGGGGGCTGTTTGCCAAGTTGCTGGTTTTTTTTTCTTTTCCCCAGGGACAGATATTCAAGGAATATATGTTGCAAGCTTGGGTTTGTTGAAATACTGGTTTCATTCCTGATTCCACAGACATGCAGAAAGACAACGAGGTGACACAGAGGAATCAAGTAACACTAAGATCAGGTAGAGACCTAAGATGGGTTAGACCTGACTTTTTCAAAGCCTGGTCTAACCCTGGCCTGCTGACATGGAGCTTGGTCAACACCTTAACACGGCAGGTGCTCTTAGCCAGAATGTGCAGTGTTTTGCAGACCACTAGCAATTTTCCTTATTTATATTAATGCCAGACTTGCCTGACTGCAAGGTAAAGTGTTTTTCTTGCTTAAAGGGAGGGAGAAATGTCTGGGATTTGAAAAAAAACAGGCAGGGATATGTCTGAAAGAAACCACTGGCAGACACAAGTAGATATTCCTTTACAACCTAGTTAAAGCAATTTGACAGCACCCTTAAAACCATCTCACACATAAAGGAGCAGGTGGGAAGGACTCAGAGAGAAAGAAGGGTTTGTGGCTGGACTGGTGCAGAAGGGGATGTGGATATTACTTTTCTTTCCATAGGGAGGTGAGATGGTGCAGGAATGGGGCCAGTGGAATGCTGTGGCCTTATTACGCACTCCTTCCCAGCAAGGTGCGCAGCGAGTGCCCACCTGATGCTGGGCAAAGCCCCCCTGCACACCTCTTCAGAGAAGGGGGCTGCTGCCTCCCAGGGCTTGTCTGTACTGACAGTGCCAAGTATGAACTTAGAGTTGCATAACTCACACTCATGGGGAAACCTGCTTCCCACCACACAGCCTTTCTGGTTTCATTTAAGTTTTTATAGTTCATTATACAAGCTAATAAATAGGAGGGTCTGGATTAAAAAGGTTTCTTTTTTCATATTCTGAATGCATAGCTGAAGCCTGTTCTGCATTCCACACTGCTGTGATAAAACATGCCTGTGTGCTGGGCAGCTTCTGGGCAAAGCAGACTCACTCTGGATGTGGCTGCCCTTGTGTTTGGTGCCAGGTACCACTGCCGAAAGAAGGACTTGGTGTCATTTGCCCTCAGGATTAAACCTGCACCTGTGGCTTTATGCACACACATGTGCTGCGAGTTTGGGTCTGGGACCCAGCCAAGCCAAACTGTGAGGCAGCAACTTTGGACTCCATCTCTCATCTCCTTGCCTCAATTTCCACTGCTTGGCTCAGCTGGTGGATAGGTCCTGCCTCTCCTCAGCAATGAAGTGTAGACATGCCACACCATGTATTTTATTTGCTTTATTTTTACAGCCGGCTGAGAAGCACAGGCTAGGCTTTGACGAACAACGAACGACACACACGTGAAGGAGCTGTGCCTCGAAACTGAACCCCAACAAAGCCATGGCGATGCGGTCACGGGTGTCCGTTTGCCTCCGCTGCCCAGCCGGGCTGTGCGCGGTGAGCTCCGGCAGCCCCGACGGGCAGCGCCGTGAGGGGAGCGCGGCGGCGGGAACTGCGCGGTGCCCTCCGCGCTCACCCGTGCCAAACCGGGGAAAAAATCCCTAAAGGGGTGGTGGTGGTGGTGTGGAATTTTAATTAAAAAAGCCACATAAAATGTTATAAATGTTTGTGGCTTGCGGAGCTGCTGGCGGACGGAGGAGCCCCGCACCTGCGGCCCACCCCCTCAGGGAGCGAGGTCACTCCCGGGGCCGCCTGAGGCGTCCCCGGGCAGCGCCGTGAGGGGAGCGCGGCGGCTGGAGGCGGCCCAGTACCCTCCACGCTCACCCGTGGCAAAACCGGAAAAAATACTAAAGAGATTGAAGAAACAAATTATTTAAAAAAAAACCCCAAAAACAAAACCATAAAATGTTATAAATGTTTGTGGCTTGTGGAGCCGCCGGCGAGCGGAGGAGCCCCGCACCTGCCGTCCCCCACCCTGAGGGAGCGCAGCCGCTTCCCCCCGCCGCGGGCTGGCAGCAACCTGTTGGTGCGGGCGCTGCCGGGCGGCGGGAGGAGCCCCTCGGAGGGGCGGCCGGGCCGCTGACAAAGGCGGAGCAGCGGCAGCCCAGGGCCGCCCCCGGCAGCGGGGCCGGCGGGCAGCGCGGGGCTGGGGCTGGGGCTGGGGCCGGGGCGCTCGCACAAGATGGCGGTGGGGCGGCGGGAGAGCGCGCTCCCCTCGTAGATGCGGCCGCGGCGGCCCCTGCTCCCGGCGCCCGGCGGGGCTTACATGGCGCTGGAGGACCTGCTGCTTTGTCTCTGCTTCTCCGTCCTGGCCGTCCTGGCCGTGCAAGGTGGGTGAGAAGGGAGAGGAGGGAGGGAAGGGGTCGGTGCCCCCCAGCCCGCGGGCGGCAGCGGTGCCACCTGCCCTCACATGGGTAGCGGGCGCCTCCGCCGGGATGCGCTCCTTGGACGGTCACCCGCTGTACCAGCCCTCCTTCCCTTTTAGTGGCCATTTACCCCAGTCGTCATTTCTCCCCTCAGTGGCCGTCCGGTTCCTCCGTGGCCATTTCCCCCCTCTCCCCATCCCCTTCTTTCCTTCAAGTCGGACGATAGCGGTGCTCATGGCCCATGCCTAGATGATGTTTCCTTTGGAGTTCTCATTTGAGGGGTGACATTGGGGGTGACACTCTCACACTTTGAGGGCGACCATCTCCACAGGAACTCCAGTATACTGGCTGGGGGGGACAGCAGACCAGCAGCAGCAGCATTCCACGGCCTCTGCCTGGACAGTGGCAAGCTTACGTCAGAGAGACAGTGGCTGTGCCAGGGTGGTGGGGAATGAAGCACTCGTCCGGCACAGGGTGGCCCAGAGCAGGCCCAGGTGTCCAGCAAGGCCGTGGAGGGGCCCCTCGCCTCTCTCACCCTGCTCCTGCCCGCATGGGACACAGGGGTGGGCAGATGTCCCGTTGGTCAAGGAAGTGACCCAGGAATAGCCGTGCTCCTCGCCTGCTGTTTTGCAATGGTTACGCAAGCGGCACCGTGCGAGGGCACATGTACACGGCCGCCGGGCGGGTTGGGGGCTTTCTGTGGTTGCCATCGAAGTTTGCATTGAGGGTCGGCTGAACTGTCGGACCTTGGCGTGTGGGGTTACTTCTCTGTGTGTGCAAAACCCGCAAAAGGTTTTATTCTCATCCATGAGAAGGGTTTGGAAAGGTATAGGCTGGCAGAACCACACCAAAAAATGTGTCTACCAGGGACTTGGTTTCATTTAAAGTCCCCCCCTAAACAGGATATTGTGGTGGAGGAGCCATCCCTGTGTCATTGTACATTGTACATTTTTATTCCTTTTGTGATTCATTCAGGTTCAGCAGAGCATAATAACAGCACGTGGACGGCTGCGGGGTTGTTTTTCTTTTCTTTCTTTTTCCTCGGAGCACTGTGAGCTCCCGTTAAGGGTAGGTTATGATTCAACATAGGTGCAGCTTTATGGTGGCTGTTGTGGAGGTGAATAACGGTCCATATAGATGGCCCATTGTCACCAGTGAGTGTGGGTTTTCCTAGGTGGGTGACAGGCTGTGACCCCACCAACAGCCGAGTGGGTAGGCTGGACTGACTGGGAGCTGTGTCTCCTGTGTGTTTGAGCAAACGGCTAAGTGGATCCCAAGGCTCGTAATGGAGAACGATGATTTAAAAACAAACAAACAAAACAAAAAAAAACCCAAAAAACAAAAAGAAACACAGAAAAACTGGGGGGGGGATAGAGTGGATGTTGTTTTTCCAGACCCCCTTCAACAAGAAAACTTCAGATGCTTTGCAAGAATTTGCAGTTGTGGCTTCTTGGTGTTTCTTGCAAGCAGTTAGGCAACTAGTGAAAATTGTTGCTGTTTGTTTTCTAACAATGGACCACGTCTTGTATAGGGAGGCAGTGAGTGTGTCTGCACAGTCCTTGGTGTGCCGCTGGGTATATGTGGATGTGCTTTCCAACAGGTGGGTTTGATTCTGAAAAGAAAAACATGGACTTATTTCAGTCTGAAATTAATTTGGCAGAGGGTTGAAATGGTTTTGGGAAAGTCTGTGTTTGATCCCAGGGCCTCATGTGTTTTGATCCAAAGTTCAAGCCTCGCTGAGTATGAAGTACCTAGGAGAGGAGTAGAAAACCTTACCCCCTCTGGACTTGATGGAAGCAGTGCCTGTGTACACTTGCTGGGGGTGTGATCCAGTGTTTTTGAAAGCCTTTCGCTGTCTGACTTTGAGCCTGTTTTCCCTGCATTTGCAGGAAAGGGCTTTAAGGACAAAAAGCAAGCACTAAACAACCCCTTTTCAGTTGACTCCAACAAGGGGGCTCTGCTGGTTCCTTTCCTTGGGGCTCTCTGCAGGGGCCGTGTTGGTGGGAAGTGCGCCGAGCTTTCCATCCGAGGGATCAGCTGAAATCCATCTGGGCTTATGGAGTTTGGTTTTGTGGTTGAGTTGTCCTGCTATAAAACAGATTTCCTTTTTCGACATCACCTCACTTGAGTTGCGATTTGTTTTATCCTTCCTGTCGCGTTCGCCTTGGCGGCGTGACCCCTCAGCCGCTGCCTGCCGTGAGTCTGTGCCGGGGAAGTCGGCGTTCCCATTGTTAGGAATCGCGTGTCCCTGCTGCTGCGGCCGCCTGCGCTTCGCAGGACGTCACCTGCTGCGGATCCGCCGGCCCTGTCACCGTGGCGTTGCGATGTCAGCGGGATGGGCGGTGCAGGGAAGGGGTGTTTCCTACAGCCCCAAGACGCAGGGGGCACTGACAGTGCCAAACATCGTGCGCACAGAGCTGGCCAGGCTTCACCTGTCTCCCGTTTCCAGGGGCAGCGCTCTCGTGCGGGAGCTTGAGCTCGCTGCCGTTGTGCCGCGGCTGTTGTTCAGCCAGTCTCCAAGCCGGGCAGGGGCTGCTCTATGAATGCTCGTGGGGCATTTTTGCTGGCGTTTCTCTGTTGCTCTTCTGGTGTGTGAAGCTGAAGGAGAAACTGCTCAGGCTTGGTTCTGTTTTTTTCTCCCCTGTTTTCCCTAGCATTTTCCTTCTTTTAATATTTTTTTATTTTTGTGCCTTCACTGCCTTGAAGTCCACAGTGAAGCAGAATGGGCTTATTTTCGGGCATATCCCTCTCTTCTGCAGCAGACTTTCTCCTGGTGTCGCAGGTTTGACCTGCATTGGGGACCCTGTGGGGGTGGGTGACTTCTCGTCATACATGAGACACTTCAGAGTGATGGCGCAAGTAAGAATTGGAAAAGAAAATATTTGGCCATCTGTCTTTCCCTGGGGATGAAGGGAAATGATTTTCCCTGCATGCAGCCTGATTTGGAGATGGAAGCAGTTTCTGTGGGACAGCACAGGTGCTTCTGCACTGAGGGCACCTGGTCCTCCTGAGTTTGTGAAGCGCTGGGGTGGGCTGTGGCATACAGGGTGTCTCTCCTGAGTGCCCGCTGTGATCCTGGACCAGTTACTTCATCTGCTCTGGGAACCACATGGCCCACTTCAGCCAAATGTAGAGATGCTTCTCTCTGCCGAAGGTGAGGGTGAAATCCATCAATAAGTATTCAGCATATATATATATATCTTTCTCACTCTAGTGCACAGCTATCCTGAGGGCAGAGCACTGTTCTGTCCCACAGGTTTGTGACTCCTGATACCATATTGCTTGCCAGATGATTTGAATTCTTACTTCCCTTGAAGCTGCTTTTCCAAAGGCTGGCTGTTCTCCCAGGGAAAAAATCCAGATGCTTGTGAACCACTCTGGGTGTTTGCAGCGTAAGAGATGCTGCTTGCACTATTTACACGCTCCTCTCCTGGTTAAATGGCTTCAAGGCCATTAAGCCTAGTCATGGTTATATAATTAAGATGGGAATTAATATTTAATCTGATTGTAATTTGTTGCTGGAATCTATCCCAAACTGTATTTCTGCATGAGGTGAGTGGGCACCTGAGGGAAAACTGAGTCCAGTATTACATGTAGGATATTTTTTGCATGGACACTGGGAGTTACAGGTCTACCTTGGGTGACAGAGGAGCCCTAACCTTTACAAACCCTGAGTGATCATAGTCATTTTGTTATCAGTAGGAAGCAAATGTTTGTTTTATAGTCAGCTGTAATACTAGAGGGGATATGGTAAATCCTTGTTATCAGTATTTGCCAAGTGCATGTTGGGACAAAATCAGCTCTGGTGCAATTTCGTTACTTTCTGGAGAAGAACTGGATCCACTCACCTACAGTATTTTTAGCTGGTTTTTGAAGGTGAGGAGGTGTAATTATCCCATCCGGTTGTCTGTCCATCTCCTTTTTCTTTTTCCCAGTAATTCCTGGACTTTCTGCTCAGTCATAACTAGTTTGGACAAGTTCAGAGTTTTTGAAAATAAGTGACCAACTAGATGAGGGAGGTGCAGTTTGTGCATGGACTGAAGGACAGGTACTGGAAACTCACCTGTGGAGGAACCTGAAGTGCCTCAGTGATGGAAGAGCTTTGAGCAGATCATGAACGTTTTTTGTGTAGGACTGGGCGATCTGCTCACAAGACACAAAATTGCAGGAAATCACAGTCTCAAGTCCTTGTATTCACTTGTTTATTTTGAAGTATTTTCTATATTTGAAGTATTTTCTTCTGTAAAACATGACTTACAGTTGATTACACCAGCATTCACATTGGTGTGTGTTTTGCTTTCCTCTCTTTTTGGAGGACAGGATTTGGAGCTGCTATGACTTTGGCTCTTTTCCTTGTTTTTGTGTTGGTCACTTGCTGTCTCTGCCTCAGTTTCTCCACTTGTTTCCACTGAGCAGAGGATGTTGTTGCACACTGTAGACATGAGGAACACCATCACTCTAAGTACCCTTCTTGATTTATTAAATCTCTTGAGTAAGTGACCTCCAAGTGCTACTTGTGATTTTCTGATTTAACAGCTTGTTGGTGAGAGGATCCACAGTTGCTAAAACTGAATCTGCCACCTTCATAGAAAGCAGCATTGAGCTGTGTTTTCACAAGCCCTTCTAGAGCTGCCAAACCCTCCGTCAGACATGGGGGGGGAAGTCTGAAGAGCTTCTGATTTGTCTGACTATCACTAGTATGCTGAAGTAATCCTTGAAACACTGTTGAATTTCCTAATTCTGAAGAGTAATGGAGGCTTCAAGGAAGAGGAAGAGCTGGTCCGTGCAGGAAGGTAAAAATCTGCTGGAGTTGCAGCTGCTGAGAGGGAAAATTCCAAGGGAGAGCCAAACCAGGTGTCTGAGTCTATCTGCCACTGTCCTGTTTGCAGGTGTCAGGACACTTTGTGAGTGTGTAGGTCATGGAGCTTCTCCTTTGGACATGTTTTTGTTCATGTCCCTGATGCCCTTTGGTGTCTCTGTTTGAGTCGGATCCTCTCCTGCTCCTAATCCATGTGATCCTGCTGTTGTGATATGGGCTTGCTTTATCTGAGAAGTCCAGCAGCTGCCGTGTCTTATCTCCGTTGGTAATAAACATGCTTTGTGGTGGTTATGATAAGCAATTACTGTGTTCCAGGGAAACTTTCGTATCAGATGTTCTCAAATTATTTAGAAATCTTTATCAGCGTTTTAAACACAATTGTCTGTTATTACCATATGAAATTCAGCTGAGATATGGAATAATCTGGTTTATTCTGTCTTTTCTTGTTTTTTCATGTTTTAATTTTTTTTTCCAGATCTTTCATGGGGATCTTGAGGACAGGTCGTTAATATTAAAGATGTGTTAATGAAATGTAAGCATCCCCAAGGTTTGCTCTCAGCCTAGATTGGTGGGAGAATTAAAATATAGCATGTGAAGTATTGTATTGTATCTGCTCTGTCTGCTGTGTCTCTTTCCCTTGTTCCAACGGACTTTCCTGGTCTCATTTCCTGCTCGGGGTCTTTGAACCACGTTCCCTTTGGAGTTGGGATGGCTTAGCATCTTGTTAAATGTTAGACTTTGGGAAATTAAACAGTTAAAATGGTGCTGGGATGACAGAACTTGGTGGAGCAAAGCTGGGATGCAGACATGTGATAAAGTCCTTTGTCTGTTTCACTGTGTGCTGGGAAATGTGCATCCTTGATCGTTTCTAAATTGACTGTCAATAGATGATCAAGTTAATTGGTGTGACCAAAAGGTCATTACTTAATGAAATGGATTCCCCATGCCCTGTTGATACACTGAGAGTTTGGGCAAAATCTGACTGCTCATGCACTTGGGGCTTTGATAAATCTTTTTTTCAGAAGCATCATCAGTGCTTACAGGTTCCAAAATTATCTCAGGCTTTGCACTTAAGGCAGAACTGTCCTCTCTGTGGGTCTTGGATGGCTATTGGATACAGCTGCAGAATGGGTGCATGTATTTTCCAGACAATAGTGGAATTTTCCCTGATATTAAAACTAGTAAAGACTTGACTGATTTTTTCTATTTCTGTGCATGTAAGAAAGCTTTTATGTTCTTTTAGAAATCTTTGTCTCTTTTTAGCTGATGGTCTAGTGAAAACGTGCCTTTCTGGGGTTATCTGTGCTGATTTAAAGGAATGATGGGCACAGTCCTCCTAATTACCTAGACCCAGAGGGAGTGAGCCAGTTAGAGCCCATTTCTGTACCCTGGCAGTCCCACCTGTCTGTCTGTCTGTGACAAAGCCTTGAAAGAGCTTGTAACAAAGGGCCAGGGATCTTTTCATGGAAAGCAAACCCAAACCAAACCAAGGACTGGGGAGGGCAGAGAATCAGCATGTGTTCAGGGTGGGGGGTCAGCATGTGGTTTGGGAATGGGACCTGCTCCTGTGTGGGAGTTAAGGAACTCGTTGGGGGTTATCTTCAGCAGAGGGTACAGAGTGTGGTGTGGGGTGGAGGAGCTGGGGCTGCTGGCTTGGCTCCATTGTTTTTCTACTTGATAGGTATTTCCCCTTGTCACAGAGGCTAGGGCTGCCCTTCTGTTGGAGAAGTCAGGCTGTGTCTGAAGTGTGATCATGTCCTCCATGGGTCTGTGTGGCTTGCAAAGGCACTTCTGAAGGCACTTTGTGTTGTTCCATAGCAAGGCATCTTGGCAAAATACCCTCAGATAAAATAAAAGGGGAAAAAGAATCCCAGGATCTGATCCAACACCAGCTCCTTTGCTGGGTTGGCAAAAATTGTTTAGATTTTCCCTCCCAAGAATGGTTTTGTAAACATAATACTGCCTATTAGCCATGTAAATTACTGTCATTGGTTGCTGTTGTTGTGATGGAAAGATAAGTGTCTTGAAACTCTGGTTTGATTTACCCCTCCTGCCCCCCAGCTTGGTAACCAGTTGTTTGTGTCAGTCCTGATTGCAGTTTTTGTCAGAGAAATCAAAATGTTGATGAAATTTATTTAGCTCTGTGTTCCCTAGGTCACAGTAAATGCAACTTTTCTTTTTTTTTCCTTTGTACTCTTTTTCTCTGCACTGAAAACAAAAGGAACCGTTCCTGAGGAAGATGAACCATACGTTCCGAAAGTCAAAAGTCATCCACTTGAAGAGGGTCCTTAGGAGCAGACTTCCTATCTGGAGCCTTTCCTCAAGAGTCTGTCAGTGGAAAATCTGGCGAACAGCATTACCACAAGTACTATTGTGGAGTTTTCTTTACATGCAAAGTGGGGAGAGATGGAAGTTTCTCCCAGCTGCTGGCAGAGAAGAGCTTCCCATTTATTTCATGCTTGTGGCTGCTGCCAGGATTTGCTGTTTAGCAGGAGAAGAGTTAAGTGAGGGGTGAAAGGCTTCAGCAACACTTCAGCATCCTGGCACGAGGTTGAGCTGTCAGATCATTCTTTGTTTTTTACACCAGTGAAGGCACTTGGGATAGTTCAGATAGTTAAGGCAAGCAGTATCTTGTGCTGCTTTCTTGTGTGCTGTGGGAAGCTGAGATGTTTCTTGTTCCAGGTTTAATGGTTGTGCTTGAAAACGAGCATCTCTTAAAAAGCATCAGCCACTTCTGCCTTAAACATTTGCTGGGGGTGCTTGTCCATCACAGCCCCTCAGGAGGCTGGTTTGGCATCCTCGCTCAGTGATGTGCACCTTTGGTTTGAGTTCTGGGGTTTATAGGGGTGTGTGAAGACAGGTACTGGTATGAAGAGCTTCCCTGTGAGGATGTGTACACTCACTGAGTATCCTGCTAACCTGCTCTTTACTGAGCCAAGTACATGCAGGTCCTTGAGTCTTTCACCTGTTTTCTACCCATAATCTCAGGCTTCTATTATAGTAGCTGTAGTAAGTAAGCCCTGCTTTTCTCAGCAGTCAGGTGTTTGCTCAGCTGGGGAAATCTTTTACTGCTTCAGTTCAGAGCCTGACTTCTTGGATCTGGACCGTGCAGATCCCTAGGGCACCAGGTCCCCCCAGCTCAGACAGCCAGTGCTGGATGTAGCTTTCCAGATGTGATGGAAAGATCAGAGCCAGCTGAGGAAAAAGTAAAGAAACCTTCAGCTCCAAGAGTGTGTCTTAGTGGAGCAGCCAAGCTGTTGCTGAGGCACAGTTGGGGTGTTGCAGCAGGGTGCTCACATGCAAGGAAAGCAGAGGAAGCATCAGGATGGGGCACATCTGTGTAACTCCCATTTAGATTTTAAACAGAAAGGCTAAGTTGGTATTTGGTATGTGGTGTGTGCAGGTCTGTAAATGAAAATTCCTGAATACTTTTTTGTGTATTTTCAAGTTTGTGAGGTTTAAAAAAATGCTGCCCTCATAGGGAGTACTTTCTTTTCACCAGAATCTCATGAGTCCTTTGTTGGATTGCAAATTTGACAGAACTAATATTTATAGCATTTTCTAAGATGAACTAATTGCATATTTTGGAAGGAGGAAGACGACAATGTGGATGTGTGTTTTTATATACATTTCATTAAAAAGGTGACTTGAATTATCCTGCAAGTTATCTGAGCGATGTAAAGGTTTCTGCTGGAAAATGCAAGTGATTATAGGCTGGTGACTAACAAATAATCCTTGGCTAATACTGGTTGGGCTCAATTAATGTTAATCCTTGCTCAACAGTAGTGAAAGTTGGATAAAGGAGATTTTTTTTAAAGGAGATTTTCTGTTGTCCTGAACGTGAGAAAGATCACACAGCATTCCCTGAAATAAAACTGGCTTTCTGGAGGAGTCATCATTCTCATCATTTGTTTCTAACAGTAGAGAAGGAGCTATTCAGAGTAGCCCAAAATTGCGTGGTTATGAAGATGAGGGTTTCTCCTGTGCTAGTGTTATGTGCTGAGGCACGACAGACCTCATTAAAGGAGGAGCAACAGTAATTAGTCTAGATTAATGGAAATAAATCTGGTTTTATTAATAAATGAGGTTGGATTCCTTGGTCCAGAGAAGCCACCATTTATAGCGCTCATCTAGCAGTCAGATGCACAGAGGCAAAACCCTCCTCACTGTTGAGAAAAGTGAGTGATCTGGGGTGTTTTTGTGGAAATCTCAATGCAAGTCCAAGTGTTGTTTTTAGATGTGTTTCAGTGAGATAAGCAGAAGCCCAGACACAGCCAGGGAGAAGCTTCACATCTGAGCTTGGACCCCCAGTGATGCAGGAGGGCCCCAAAGCAGTGTGACAGTCCCCACAGAAATTCTGCTGCTTGAATACTGTGTGTGGAAAGCGTGTCCTTCACCATTTGGAAGCAGACCCAGGCCTTTACTGCTTTGTCCTCAAACTGCCAGGTTTCAGCTGGCTGCAGCTTTGGAAAACAGGAAGATTTATGTGCTCTGAAGAGAAACTAGCACTGACAGTGGGTAAATGCACTATAGATGCTGGAAAGTTAAACAGCCAAGTAGGTGTGAGGCATTTTTGAAATAGGTTGTGAAATATATATTCCTCCTGTTGTTATGATAGATGTAAGTTTAACTTTGGAAATGGGAGGGCAGATTTCCACCCATTCTGACACTCTGCTCTAACCATGTTCAAAAGTTTGTACTGCTCCTTGTTTTCCTTCATCTTCTTCACATGCATCCCTGAAGCCACAGATACAGATGTTATGTTGCTATTTTTCCTAACACTGTCTTCTGAGCTGTAAGAGGTCACTTTGCTCTTTCAGTGATAACTGAGCTTCCAGTTCACAACCAGATACTGCCTTTTAAAACAGGACTAGGTAAGAAGTTAAGCCAGGCGGATTAAATTCCCAAGGTGGTCAAGTCCTTGGTAATATCATGCATGTCAAGCTGTGAGCACCCCTTTGACTTAACAGTTTATCATCTCCCATTTTATTATTTTCTCTGTCAAACCTGCCCTTTTATCTGCTATTGTCCCAGTAAGGCTGGCAGGCTGCATTGATAACATACCTGTGGGGTTAAGAGATAACAGAAAGAAGCAGAGCAGGTCTAGATAAAGCAGAGGTGGTCCACGCCCATGGAGGGAGCTGGTGTCAGACACTGCATCTGTAGCCAGGCAGTGAAGCCCACATGGGTTTTGTGACTTCCCGAAGGACGTGTGGTAGGTGGTGACAAGGCCATCCCTGGACAGGCTGGTGTTTTGTCAGGACTGCCCACGCTGTCTGTTCTCTGCAAAATTAACTCCTGCCCTAAGCCCCCCTCACCTTTGCCTTGTGTTCCCGTTCTGCGTGGGTGGCGTTCCTGTGGCCTCCCAGGGAAGTGACGCCTCTCTTGGGGCGATGCGGGCTTGCAGTGACAGTCGTCTGCACTGAGCTATTAAAATGTACTTTTCCATTAGTTCTCTTCGTTGCTGTTCTGAATTGTCTTCCCTTCCCCTGTGTGCTGGCTCATTATTTCTTATTAATTCACGGTTTGTGCAATTACCTCGGAAATGCAGGAGAGTTGGCAGGAATTTGACAAGCCTGACTTCTCTTCTTGGGGTAGATGACTTTCTCTTCGATGCAGCTTGGGAGGGTTGGTTCTTGTCCTCTCTGAGTGACAAGTTGCACATCCAGGCCTTTCTGTGGGGGCTCTGCAGGACAGGTCGGCTGTTTGGAGAGAGCTGGAAAGCACAAGGAGCAGGGAGAGGGGCTTTATGTGTATTTGCTTGTGTGCATGGTAGGATTGAAACCAGAGCTGTTCGTTGATGTTCTGTAGCTGCTCTGCATTATGGCACTTTACACCCTGCCCTGAAGACATGCTCCAGATTTGAACCCCAGACTATCAAGAGCAAACAAGAGAGGCTCTTTTCTTAACTTTAGAAGATAGAATTGTACAATAAATAGTTCTAAATACATGCCAGGGGATTTTGTTTGTTGTGAAAGCTTTCAGATCAGTCTGAGGAGTGCTTGTGTCTTGGGTTGTCACTGAAGTGACACCCCTGCCAGAAGGGTTCTTTGCCCTTTTTCTTTGAAGACAGTATTTCAGGTAAGAACAGAGATGTGATCTGGTCTCTTTCTGCAAGGAGAAAGCCATCACACAGCAAGAGAAGAGGGCTGTCACTGGTTAAAATGAGGCAGTTTGGCTGCTTGTACCTTGTGTTTTATTGGCAAATCTGTTGTGTCCCTGGTTTTCCCGTGTGAATGCTGCTGTTTTTTAAGGGTTGTATTCATGCATTGACTTCCCAGCTGCTAGGAAGGACCTCTTCTTGATGGAAGCTGGACTAAGCTGCTTTCTGGATGGCTTCACAGCTAGACTTCAGGCTTTTGGTAGAGAAGGAGCTTTACCTGCCCTCCTTCCATTTTTATTTTCAGGTGAACTGCAGAGTGTCATTACCTACGGCAGTGGCAGGCCTTTGAAGATTTCTGACCTAATTATCTCATTTGCACTGCGAGTAGCAGTAAAATCCAAGTGCTGTCAGGGGCACTTTGCTGCTGTGGCAGCTATGCAGTGGTGGGAGAAAAAGGCCTCGTGAAAGGGCTCTTGCACAGAGTTTGCTTCCCACAGTGCAGGCTGGCTTGGGCTGCCTGCACATTCCCAGCTGAACAGGTGCTTTCCTGCAAGACCTGGATGGGGTGAATAAGTGAGAGGTTACCATGTTCTGGCCTCCATCCTTCAGATGCCTTTTTTGGGTAATGTTTGTGAAGGTCCAGCTTAGAAGGGGCTGGACCGTCATCTATGGAGCGGCTGTGGCATGATGTGCAATTAAGAAAGTGGTGGGTTAAATATAGCAAGTTTCAGTGGTGTGTGAGAGCTGTGATAGAGCCAGGTATTTGCAGGTCATTTCTGTGACTCTCTTAGAGTCATGTCTCTGAATTTTTGTTTGGATATAAGGAATTGTCTGCTATTTGAGTGAAATGGATCAAAATATTAATGCTGGCTCTTCCCACCCTGCAGCTTTAGGGAAGTGTTGCTACATCTCTTGTGGGGAAGGAACTTGTGAGGTAGACATGGTCTAAGTAACACTAAACTGTGTAGCAAGAAGGTAAGAAAAAGGAGTGTGGGAATATTTGGTGCCTTGATCATCAGTTGAAGGCAGAGGGATGAGAAAGATCTTTGATGATTAATATCTTTGATCTTGAAGATGATGAAAAATTCAGTAACATTAGAGTGTGCTCCATCCTGGTATCATTTCTTGTGCCTTTTTAGGTCAGTATCTCTGTGCTTCCTATACCTTATGGAAACAGTAAAAAACATGGCTAAAAAAGATCAGGGTGATAGTTTGTTTTTAGATGCTACAGGTAGCTGAGGGTCTGTAAGAGCTGTTTTCTCTGATCTCCTCTCTAAGCTGTTGTTTAGAGTCCTCTTCCCAGTTTCTGTGCAGTTGTGGGTCAGTGGAAGTCAGCAGATCAGTTCCTGTGGCAAAATTTGGACCTGTCACAGAATCTTGGCAAAATGCTGGTTCCCCCTGGCATGGCATGAGGGTCTGTGTGAACCCTCCCAGTACTGATCTGTTGTGAAGCCAACCAGTCTCTCCAAGGCTACTGCTTATTCCTAGCAACCCTCTTGTGGCTTGTGTTGCCAGACCACTGATTGCTGAGTAAAACAAGTGTGCAAAGTCAAGTAATCCTTGTACATCTTGAGTATTGCTTTCTGTGGTTCCAGATAGCAGCTGGGAGAAAGTTGGTTTGGAAAACAAAGCTGTTAGGAACTGTTTGTTTAGACACAAGGCAAAATGAAAGTGAAAAACAATCTGTCTGTCCCCCTCCGCCTCCCACCTTCTTTTTGTTTAAAATGTCCACATGCTATTTACTTTCAATAAACAAAAGATGTTTCTTATAAGCTGGTGTTTACTAGTAGGGTATGTGATTTATTAGAAAACAGAAATCCCTGCTTGTGCCTATGTTTTCATACTGGAACAAGAGTTCATAATTTTAGAGATCTTTCAAGAATAGATTTTCTAAAGCAAACATTGAGGAACTGTTAAATTATAGCCATGTAAAACAACTATGTAATACTGTGATTGCTCAGTAATAATGGCTTTATTATTCTTTAAGAAAGACTAGTATTTTGGGCTGCTGGGAGATAATGTGGCTTTTCTGAGGTAGCTTTGGAGCCGATTCAGAGGAGAAGCACACTTTAGATTCTTCTTTTCCTCATGTTAAGGAGATAAGGAGTGTATAGGTATTCCCTTACCCCAGCTTTCTTCCAGGAGCAGGGAAGGCACAGCTTCCAGAAAAACAATTCAGGGCTTCTCTCTGGAGCCTGAGAGCCACTGGAGACTCACGTTGTCCCTCTAAGTTCGACGGGGTGTCACTCCACCAGCATTTGTTTGGGGTGTCTTTGTGGCTTGTTTTCTCTTTAGAGGGAGTGGGAGAGCAGTGCATTCTCTGCAGAACCGTGGATGATGGGGGCTGTGTCCATGCCTCTCCTCAGCCCTGTCTGAGGTCACAAGCCCTGTAGGACTCCCAGGCAGTGCAGTGTTCAGGCCAGGGGCTTTGGAAATGAGCTGCTGTGGGTGCTGCTGAATTCTTCAAACCCCTGGGCATGAGCAGAAATGTCCTTAGAGTGCCTGCCACTGTAATGTTTGGATCCTCTTTGTACCTCATCTATTCCTTGCTTCTCACATGAAGCTTGAGCAAGTTGGGGTGCCAGATGCCAGGCCTTGCCTCTGTGTTCCACATGTCTGTCACCTCTGGATGCTGATGATGGTGCAGATGGCTGTTGGAGGATGGTCTGTGTTCCCTCATGTAGCTCTGCCAGCTGTGTCTGTGTCAGTCTCTGTCACTGCAGGTAATGGCTGTGAGGCACGAGAGACTGGGTGGTCTCAACTGGAGCTCCTGCTTTTTCCAGCCTTGCAGTTCCTGTGTATGTGAGGATGCCTGCCTGGAGCCTGGGTGGGATCCCTGACAGATGCATGCATGGTGTCCTGGCCCTGCTCCAGCTCCCAGTCATTGCAGTGACCTCTGCTGAGACACGTGTGTTGAAAGGAACCCATCTCCTGTGTTTATTCCTTTCTTTCTCCTGGTTCTCAACGTTTGCCCAGTATGTTAGACTTATTTCTGGCTGCTCTACACATGTGCCTGCTGGAAAACCTTGTAACAGCTTAGTTGGGCTCTTGGAAGAAATTATCTGTGCAAAGAGAGCTGTGGCTTGTAATGAAATAGCTTTACAGTGACATAGTTTTAGTGCTGTTGTGTGTCTCTGCTGGTTTTCAGGTTATTCCTGGGCTAAAAATATGGCTCATTAAGACTTCTGGAACAGGATGTAACTATATTTTAAAGATATTCCTGTATGTTATTACAAAGTGATTTAATTGATACTGCATTTGGAGACTTACTTTATAGGATCCTTTATCTGAAGAGGAAGTTGAGGAGAGAATTAAGATTGTGTGTGTGTGTGTTCTCATGGTGAGGATGTGCTGGCAGGGAAGGCTGGGAGGGCTTGGGAGCTGCACTGGTGCCTGGTGCTGTCTCATCAAAGCCACTGGACCAGCTACTTCCATTTCTGGTCTTCCCTGCCCCCAGACAACAAGAGAGTCAAAACTGCATGGAAAAGTTTTACCACCTATTTCATTTGAAGCTGGATGCACTTGAGATGAGTTGAACAAATGGACAGTAGCCTTTCTTCTCCCTGGGGACAGCTTTTACATGGATGGGAAGCTACAGATGGGGCCCAAGGCAGAAATGCAAATAGGCAGGGCTGTGATACGAAGCATTTGGCAGCATCACAGGCTTAAAAGCTTCGTCCCCATGGCTGCTTGATCCTGCTTTCTCAGTTGTGCTGACACAGCTGGTTGTGGGCTGTACTGTGAACTGTGCGAGTGGAGCTTTGACCTCAAAACTGTGGGATTAGGGCCTTTGCTGCTGGCACCGTAAAGCTGGCCCAGCCCCGGGCCATCCCAGAGCTGCGGCTGAGAAGCCCTCAGAGATGCACTCGCTGTGGTTACAGCTTTGCAGAGAAGAGCAGCAGCGAGCACAAACAGCTAATTAGTTTTTATAAACCCTCTTTTGTTTGCTTTTGAAGACACGAGTCCTTCGTTTGCTTGCCTGGCTCCCGTCAGCGCGGGTGTGTGAAGCTCAGGTTACACGGGGAGAGTTCAGACAGGTTTGGTTTCAGCACAGGTCTTGTCCCTGAGCTGTTCCAGCACTTTCCTGACAGGAGGCAATCGGTGTCAGAATAGATTCGGCCCTGAGACTGTAAAAAAAAAAAGTGTTTGAGGGGCAGATCTCCCCCAGTAATTAGTTCAGTGGTGGGCTGACTGTGTTTTGTAGATGAAAAGGTCAGATTTGTTGCCTGGGTTATGTAGAAAGGTTTTGTTCTGGAACAGCCTGCTCCTGATGAACTCCCATCTCTGCTGAGCTGCCAGGTGCTGCTCTAAACCATGTTTTCCCTACATTTTCCTCATCAGTGAATGTTGGAGAGGTCACTTTTTCCTAAATATTCAGTTATTGGATGTTGAAGAATTTGCTTTTTAGGTATGCTCATTTGAGGCTGTGAAGTTTTGAGTTCACATCAGCAGCTTGGACAGCTTTAAACCGCCTGGTTTTGAGCCTGCCCTACTTGGAGTTTGGTTTTAATCAGAAGTTTTAACAAATTGAGTCTATTGAAAACATTCTCAGTGAAACACCCTCATTTTTTTTCTCAGAAGCCGTTAGCTGTCTTCAAGAAACAATTGAAGCCATGATAAAAGCTGAGCGGCAGTGGTTGTTGTAAAGCTTAATTTATTAAACAGCCTTGTTTTTAATGCAAAAAAAAATCTGTAAAGAAAAAAAAAAAGCTAGGCGCTTTAAAACTGTCAAAATAAAACCTACAACTTTGAAGTTTTAAAATACTTTGGGAAATGCTGAATGTTTTTGACTGGTTATATGGAACAGCTGAACTGACTTAACTGGAACAAAATTAGAGGAACAAAGAGGTTTTGTTTCCAGAGTGTATTCTTTGCCCTTTGACAGCGCTGTCTGGCTCACGCTCTGAGTTAGATACACGGAGCAGGTCGCTGTCAGCTTCCCCTTCCCCCGCTTTGGTTAGGCTTTCCACATAGCCAACCCCACTGGAACAACAATAATATGCTTAAAAAAGAGGAAAAAATACAGGAAGATTCAGGGGCAAGAGCAGAATCTGAACCTGCCATAACTGTTGGGTTGTTTTTTTGAAGGAGTCTGTCTGAGTCTTATATTGATGGTGCCACATGTCAGTGCTGAGTTTGGGGGTACCTTGGGCTAGCAGAGCTTTTCCTGGCTGTTGATTGATGTTGTGTCCCACACAACTGGAGCTTCTCAGCATGGTCTTAAAGTAAGAAGCTTGTTTTCCATGGAAGATGCTCTGAAAGTCCCCCAGTGAACTCTTCCCGTGTACCCAGCAGCTTTGGTCACCAAAAGGGTGAGAGGCTGTCTGTGCCCAGTGTATCTTGTGCACAGGGGTATCCCTGGCTTGGTACTGGCACTCTGCCTTGGGAGGTGTTCATGTGCTTTGTTCTCCTGTTCTTCCAGGCTATTGGCCTGAAAACAGCCTCTCTGAAAAGTCTGTCTTCTGTTAAGGAAGGGCAAACAGCAGGACGAGATGAGCAGCTGAGAAACGGGGTCTCTTGTTTCCATGCAAATATCCTATAAAGAACAAAAGAGGGAAGAAGTGTTCAGAGATGGGGTCTGCCAGCAGAAAGGCTCTAGAGTTGTTTTCCATGAGTAGCATCAAGTCCATGTGAATGTAATTTTTACACTGTTGTTCTGTGGGTCTCATGGGTGAGTCACAGATGCCGCTTTTGTTTTGGACTTCTCCAGGGCTAAATCCTCCTCTCTGTGGGAATTTTGCTGCTGAATTCACTACCAGAGAATTAAGGCTTATAGGAAGTGGTGCTAAAATGAGTTACCTCTTGTTCCTGAATCTCAGCTTGTCCAGGAGGTAGGATGCAAATGAACACAAGAGGTGCCTTGTGTGCCCCTGGGTGTAGCACTGTGTCTGGCTCTGAGGAAGCTGAGGGCACCTTTCACTGGCTGTAGGACTCCAGTGTGGTTTCTTTGCCAGTGCATGGGAGAAGGCTTACTTCCCTTTCTGTGGCACCTGAGCATGCTGGGAAGGTGCCAGCTAGGACCACTAGGAAAGCAGTGTTGTGAGCAGCAGCCTCAGCCTCACTGGAGTTTACTTTGAAGGTCTTGGGGAGGAGTTGGGACTGGAGATAGAGACAGCCCTGTGATGTGCTTGAATTGATGTGTCCATGGCAGAGAGCTCCTGGGGACATGCTGCTGTTCACTGCAGCAGGAGCTGGGGTGGTTTAAGGCTTGGCTGCTCAGAGCTGCCTGTAGTAGAGGGAACCAGGTTGATAATAAAGGCAAAAGGAGTAAATGTACATCTTTCTCTTCCATCACTGCCCCCAGCAAGGCAGAAACTTCCCTTCATCAGCATTCATGTCCTTTGCATCTACGGGTATTGAGTTGAGTTGCAAGCCAGTTCAATGTTGAAGTAGATGCACACTGAATTTAGTAGCTTGCTTAGAAATAAGTATCAGCAAGATGTCAGAGAGGTTAGGCTCATTATGAGATCTCATTAATTCTGAGAAGTACCCTGTAGAGAATATATTAATATTCTTATTCTGTTGACATATATTAACATATATAATAGTTGTATAATTGTTACTAATAATTATGATAATAATGAGCTTCTACTCGTAGACAAGTCAAAATGGATATTCAGCAGTCCCTGCAGGTACTTCCAACCCACAGTTGATGGACAGACGTGATGGTGCCTACAGTGTGGTGAGAAGTTCCAGTTCCTCTGCCTGCTCCTGCATGGGAGTAGTGGAGCTTGGATGCCAGATTTCACAGGTACAGCTGCTGTCTGTGCTGCTTGGTTGGGTCAGGCAGTTTAGGTCAGGAAGTTCCTATGCTCTTGGCTGGAAATTACCATTCCCTGCCATGGCATTTGCTGCCATTTAGCTGAAGCACCTGAATTTGATGTGCCTGATCTTGCGCCGTTGCAGTCGTGCAAAAGTAGAAGTCACTTTAGGCCTAAAACATTGGTTTGCAGAAGCCTTTTCTGCTTTGCCTTGCAAAGAGATCACTGTCAGGGACAGTCTCATCCAGGGGTCTCCTTTCTTACCAACTCCAGGCTTTTCAGATCCCTACCCTAGATGAGATAAAGGTCTTGGTTGTGTGTGTTATATGTGCACAGTTGCCACCCTACTAGGCCAAATCTTCCCATTAGTTCTAACAGAAAACCGGAGGGTGCCCTGATATTTAAATCATTTAAGGAACTCAAAGACACATGGATCTTGAAAGGTTCTGGATTAAAAATGTGTTCTTCTGTTTTCTTAAATATAAGACCTGCTATCAAGCACTTGGAGACCCACAGTGATTACAGTCCAAAGCTTGGTTCAAAGAGTAAAGCTCTTCCTGATTTATTGGAGAACATTACTCTGTGGCATATCTGAAAGCCAGATACAGGATGACAAACCAGCAGGATTATGGCAAAGCAGTAATATTCAGGATTGTCCAAAGAAAGATTAACTTTTCCAGGCAGCTTTTACTGATGTGAATTGCCACCTGCTGTGTTGCAATAAAGAGCAGAATTAACTAAATATGAAATGCTGACTCGTAAAGGGGAATCATCTAAAGTGCTTTGTGTTGCAAGATTTCATGAAAATGGTTTTGAAACGTTGTGCTGCATTTACCTTCCAGAGAGGCCAGTTGTGCCAGCTGGCAGGTGCTCTCTGCAGCGCATCATCCTGGAGCTGTTCGGGGTGGGGCCTGAGCACTGGAACATCCTGTCCGGCTCGCAGGGGTCAGAACAGCATTCTTCCCACTTGTGCTTTTTTCTTCCTTTTTTTCCCCCTTTTTTTTTTTTAAATAAATTAATTTTAAAAGGCTTTGTCCAGTGCAGGTATAAAAGTCTCCAGCTTGGTTTCGGTCTCTTTTTTCTGGGCAGCAGTTCCAAATCACTCCCTTCCCTGGCAGGGGGATGGCTCTCTAAAGTACATCTTAGGGTTCCTGGTCTTTAGGTGCAATGCACATTGTGTTCAGTGAAGGTCTCTTTTCATTAGGTTCATATTATACAATACGAAGGACATTTTTCTTACTAGTGTGACCCCATTGCTCTGTGTTGTAGGTAACTTGCATCCTGGTGCCCAGTGTTGCATGTTCTGTTTCCTTTATGAATTGCTCTTTTTGCTGCTCCCGTTGTTAATCCTTACCTTCTTTGAGTTTTTGTAGTATGTTGGATCTTTGGTTTTTTGTTTTGTTTTTTTTTTTTTCAGTAGTCTGCATTAAAGTTGTCTGTTCTTTACAGACATCTTGGGCTTGAATTTTTTTTTTTTTTTTGTGTTTGTGAAGCATCCAGTACCAAGCTAAACACTACAGGCCATACACCTTGTCCTGCTAAAGCTTAGAGGTTATGATTTCCCTGAGTTTTGCCAAGACCCTGCTGGGCTGGGTCCAAAAGGGAATTCAGACACCACGCAGCTTCTCTAGAACTTTGTTTCCAGCTTCAATCCTCACGTTCTCTCCCCTCAGTCTAATTAAACCCCGCTGTAAATGCTGTGAAGCCAGCTGCCATGCTTTGGCAGGTAGCAAGCACAGGGCAGCGAAACCTCCAACTAATCCATCCATGCTATGAAGTCATAAGAATCTTGTTAATTTTTAAAAAGCCCTTGATGCCCACTAATCCAAATCAATTTTAATTTCTTTCATAAAGTCGTGCTTCCATTTAAGCTTCAGCTAAGAATTACAGCTAATTTGTTCGATTTTATAACAGTATAATTGAAAAAGTGATTTTAATGTCCTGGCAACCATATTCCCTTTCTTTGGTTGTTAATGAAAGAATCCATTAAAGTTAAATGATTTGGGCACAGATTCAAGTTGAATTGCCTGAATATTCTAGGGGAGTGTTTCTGACCATCTGCTCTCTGTCATTGGCGTTTGTGTTGTAAATGGGACTGAGAGAAGGACTTCACAGGTCTTGTTCAAACCATTAAGCGTAAAATATCATTTTAATTTTCTGATCTCAGTGTAAATAGTCAGGAGAGCTAGGAGTGCTCTGGTCTGTGGGATCCTGCGCTCATAAATATTGCTGCTGAGCATTGCTCCCACATCCTTTCCAGGGGATCTTGTGGCTGTTTGTATTGATTACGGTACATCATTCAGCAGCAGGTTGTAAGTTCCTTTTAATGACAGGCAAGACAACTGGAAGTGGAGCCTGTGAAGGGGGAAGCACATGTGATGGAGAAGTGTTTTTCCCGCTGCCTCGAGTCACACTCACCGTTTCTGTCTGGCTACGATGGGAGCGTGGTGCGTCCTAGGGAGGGGTGGTGAGCGTGAACAGACACAACTAATAAATTACAGCAGCTGTTGTCACTCCTGCCTCCTTTGCAGAGAGCCAGGGTGGGCGAGCTGGGGCTCTGGGGCGGAGCTGGCACTCCAAGCACAAGCCTTGTACACCCAAGCAGGGGCAGAGTCAAAGGGCTTGTGTCTTTTCTCTGTAACACGCTCTTCCTCTTTCCTGTACTGCCGGGCTTTCTGGCTGTCCTTGGTGACATGCAACATGCCTGACCTGCTGGGAAGCGAGATGGACAGTGAACTAGATCAGGAAATTCACTGGAGGTGCCTCTGACTCTCACTGGATGTGCATGAGTCTTTGGGTGCACCATTAAAGCTGGAAGTGTGCCTGTCTTGCAACTTGAAAAAAAAAAAAGAAAATAAGATTACAGGTGGTGCGTTTCCTTTGAAATTGTAAAGTGTAGCCCAAGTTTCTGGAGGTCTTTAAAATGAGAGAGAAGCAGGATGGGCTCTGTCTGTTTGCTCCACAGCTTTACACTGCATTTTGTGTATAAAATTTTGTGTATAAAATTTTGTGTATAAAAGTTACAAAGGCTAAAGAATTGTCTGGTAGAGAGGACAGGATGTATTAGCTGGGAAGTTTGGCTGCTGGATTCAGACTTGGAGTGGGGACACTGTTTCATTCCTCTTCGACTTTTCCCAAGGTTAAGCATTGGGTATGCTGCCCTTTTTTTTTTTCTGCCTTTTTTTTTTTTTTTTTTTTTTTTTGTTTTTTTTTTTTTGTTTTTTTTTTTTTTTTTTTTTTGTTTTTAATACTGTAGAGTGGTGAGAACTTGACTGATAAAATATTCACTGTTGGAACTGAACATTTTTCAGTTTAATGTATTTATATTTGTGTCTTTGGAATATGCAGAGCCATTAACCCGGGGGAACGAGCCACAAAATACTCTTAAACTGTAGCCCACAGTGATTTTTATGTATTTATTTGGCAATATTAGTTTCTTGTTAAGTGACTATTCTCAAGAGGGATGATACTGAAGCTTGTATCATACTGCATACTTTTAGCTTTCTCAGGCATGAAGATGAAAGTATATCCTAAAAGTATGCTAAACTGAAACAGTTGAAGTATAAAAATAGGTAATGCTGTAACAGGAGATCTTCTTTCAGGCTCCTCTGTGTCCTTTGCAGATAAAGTATACATATGATGAAGTAAAATCAGGAACTTGTGCATCTCACAAAAGCAAAATAACGGTGTTTCCTTTCCAACATCAGTGAGAAATGCAGGAAGTCATTATGTGTTTTTTAACGGGTGTTGGTGAGATCATGCAAATCCAAGGCAGTCGTTTTAGTTTGCAAATCTCAGGCTTATTCAGCCTGGACCCTCGGCAGCACAATTACAGTCCCTGCAGCAAATGGGCCTTCTGATGTTAACACCAGCAGATAACAAAAATAGCATTTAATAACTTTCATTAGAGTTAGTGTTTCTAGGGCTTTGGGGCTTTGCTCTTGCAAATCATTTACATAATTTGCAGGTACAAGCTGCTGTGCCAGACTGTCCATCTGATTCTCTCTCTGATCAGAGCATATTAATGCACTTGTTTGATGGTCTGTTACCAATAATTACCTTGGATTGCATTAGGAGCATTTCCAGCATTGCAGCTGGTCTGTATTTTTCACTAAGTGTATTTCAGGGCCCAATTACGGGACTCTGATGTGTTATTGTTCCAGTGCGCTTGTTCAAGCTTGTAATTTTAATGTGCCTCCACACTGTAAATCTCTGAATGCAACCCCAGGGCTCTGTCCTGAGTTCCCCATGCATCCTGTGCTTGCAGCAGCTTCTGCAGGGATCATCTCAGCTGTTCCTCCTTGGCTTTTTAAGAAGGGAAAGATGAGGGCCAGGAGATGGACATTGTCTTGGAGATGTTTGTAGGGTGAAGCCTGAGGTTTGTTGCTCTGTGTGCTGAGTGTGGAATAGCTGGGAAAGGCACAGGAACAGCTCAGTGCTCCCTGGATCAGGCAGTGTGGGGATTGTGGAGAGGCTTTCAGGGATTTTAGTGTTTAAGTCACTTTGGCGCTTCGAGCATCCTTCAGTGCAAGGGAGGCTCACATTTATATTGCTCTGCATGGGGACACTTCTCCCTGTTCTGCTGTGAGACACCTTGGGGGGGAAGACCTGAAAAAGGCTGTGTTTAGCAAATCCAGATTTTGAAATTCTAGGCTTCCTGTGCCTTCAGAAACCCTTCTGGGGTCAGAGGGGGAAATACAAAAGGTTAACCTTTGTGAAAGTCAAGCACTTTACTGTTACAATTGCCATTGACAATTCCACACAATGAATAAATGATTACTGCTATTGATTTGTTTCATCTTTCTGGACCATTTGTTGCAGAGTATACATCAGAATAACACACATCTCAGTGAGAAGGAGCTTGATCTTGAGAGATGGTGTGTTTCTTCCTATCTGTTAGGCATCATCTGTAGACACAGATATTTGGGCAAAACTGATGCTTCTGTGGAAGCAGGAGAGCACTTAGTCCTTTCTAGAGATCGGTTGGCATTTTGCTAGGTTGGAGTTTCCAGGCCTGTATGGGCTTGGTGGCTTTCATGGTCTTGGGTGACTGAAATGAACAGCTTCAGTTGACTTCAGCATTAGGAGCACCTTCAAAAGTATTTCTGTGGGACCTTTTCAGTTGTTCTATTTCGTTGGTGTTTTCCTTGGTGTGTGTTAAGTTTATACACAAAGGTATTTACTTCCCCATGTGAAGAAAATTAATTCAATCCCAGCCCAAACCAGCACATCTGTTTACTGTAATTACAGCTTTAGATGATATAATTCTTTTCAGGTATGGCCCATAAACAGTATTGCAGCATGTTTTAGATGTTTATTTCATGCCATCCCTTCTGCTCTTTTGTTTTGAACTGGGGATTTGAACAGGACAAAGGCCAGAGGCTCATGCCCAGCATTATTCTTTGGGGAGAATTGCATACTCCACCTTTCCCTGCCAGTGCTCATCCTGGGTCTGGATGTGTGCCAAGACTTGAGGAGCACCAGTGTGCCCCCAGGCCCAAGCTGGGGAGTGAGCAGGACACTGTACATACACCCTGGCTGCAGCTGGATGTGTGCAGGGTGTGAGGGGATTGCTCTTGGCATGGCCTGGGCCCCTTGCTGTGAGGACAATGTGACACTCTCCGCATGCCGCCTCTTGCTGCCTGCAGTGCCGGGCTGGCACCCAGCTGCTCCTGAAAGGCTGGGATCAGCTTAGTGACAGGGCATGATCTGAGAGCCCCTTGCTGCCAGCTGGATAAATACTCCTGCACCAGTGGGAGATGCTGCATTATTAAATAAACCATCCAGGTTGCTTATATGCAGAATTAGGGTTAGGTTGGCTTCCCACTGGTGAGCACTGCTCAGCAATGGAACCGCTCTGCTCTGCCTGGATATCAAGTGTTAATAAAATGGTCTTTTCAGCAGCTCTGGAGATTAATTTTAGGAGCCTTCTGTTCCAAAGAGGCTTAATGGGTATTGAAGGTGTAACTTTCTTATTCCTGTTGCTGTTACAAGGTGGAAAGTTCCAGTAACATCTGGTAACTAAGTAGGGAATGTAGGGATCTTGACCCTTCTGTCTCACAGGCCTCCTTATGGTTTAGTGGAAGAATATTTTCTATTTTATTGTGCCGTGGGGAGGCTGAACAAGTGATGCACAAGGGGATTTAGGTTCCAGCTCCTCTTTCAGCCTCCCATTCTGTAGAGATCATGGGAGTGGGGTGCTCCAAGCCCAGAGCTCCTCGGGTTCTGCTTTCAGTGCTGGTGTTGCTGAGCACCCAGCATGCAGACTGTCGGAGACCTTCGTCCAGATTTCTTTCTGGGTCACCACTTGCCAAGTGCAATTGCCCTAAAAACAGACTGAGACTAAGCTATTGACTTGTAATTGTCAATGGATAAAGTTTCCAAGAAGAAAGAGAGCTTTGTGTTGCTTTAATGGGGACACACTGAAGTATAGTCCCTCTTAGAATTAGACAATGGGAACGTAAAGATTTTCTACAGCTCTGAAGAGCATCGGCAGAAGGTTACATTAAGCAGAACAATGGCACAGTAGTTGGCTTGCTGAGAGGTAGGAAAACCCTTTGGAAGGAGTAACTTCACTTTTCTTTAGTGCTGTTCGCTCCCAATTAAATAAGATTAATTGTGCTGTTGAGTTCCACGAGTTCAACATCCAAAATAAATACATAAATTAAGGCAGGCGACAGTGCAGAGGCTCAAATGCAGTTTGAATTCCTGCCACCTCCTGTGGGATGTGGAGGGGAGAGAGGAGCCCTTTCCTCTTACGCCTGATATCTCACAGAACACACACAACGGCCGAGCGCTCTGCTCTCCTTGCCTGAGCCGCTTTCTTGCTCCTGGGAAGGTTTTCTTTGGCTGGATCTCTGCAAGGTGCACAAGCCAGTTTCAAAGTGCCAGATGTGTGTGGAATAGGAAATGTGCTGGCCAGGCTCCAGGCTGTGGGACCTGCAGCACAACAGCGGCTCCCCAGGAAAATCTCTGGCTGCCAAGAACTAGAAGTGATGTCAGCTCTGGAAGTGTGTCAGATTAGAAACCCTTGTACTTTGCTCTCTGTGAAGTATTAATCTCCCAAGGCCTGTGCTGTAATGGGTCCTGTCTGGCTTGGCCCAGCTCTCTTTGTTTTGGGCTGGGAGTGTTGGAGGGGTTTCACAGGAAGACACTGAAGGCTGTCAGTGGTTTGACTGCTTTGGGCTGGGTGTCCTTGAGCTGCTCCCGGGGCGTCATTCAGCTATGCTAAAGATGGACCTCCCTTGCCTTGAAGTGAAGGTCTGAGCCTTGGAATTGTTGAGTAGGCTGGGGTTTGTAGGAGTGGTTGTGCCTTGGGATCTTGTGTGTGCCTGAATGTCTTTGGCTTCCCCAGCTGAATGAGTTTCTTGAAGAGAAGATAGAGTTGATGGAGATGTGCTGTCAGTCTTATGGGCCTTAGTCGGGGGTTGTGGATCAGGTGATTTCAGCTGTGCTAGAAAAGAAACACAAATATGCCAGTGCACTGAATCTTTTTTGGTTTATGCCTGAATGTTTTGTTTTCACAGTAATTACTAAACCACGACTTGTTCTCCTCTGCACAAAGCCGTTTGTCTCCTGTTGAACAGTAACCTTTTATTTGCTCGTGCTGCGTAGCAGAGCTCAAGGACATGTTTACTGCTGATAGCCAAAATTTCACCAGAAAAAGCATCTCCCTTGTCTAGGTTTTTCCACCTTGATTTTAATGGTTAAACCTCAGGGAAGGGATGGGAAATAGCCCTGTGTGCAAGGATACAAGTGAGGGTTTGTGCTGTTCTTAGTTGTGGGGTGAAAGCTCCCAACTCTGGGCTTGGAGTGTTGCATGTCCTGGATGCAAAAACACTGCTGTGAGGGTCTCACCTCTGCCCAAGTAATTGCATTGTCAGCAATCTGTCAGACCTTGCTGTGTTGCTCACTCACACTTCACCTGCTTAGTTATAGGTTGGAAATTAAAACCCAACAAAATCCATTCTTTTTGCCCTTTACTCAGTGGTATGTTGAGCTATTCCTGCCTCTCTTTGATGTTGGGGAGAGGAGATGATAGCAGTGGGGTTTGGCTGGACGCTGAGATGTGCAACTGGGGAAGGGCTGTTGGCTGATTTTATGTGGATTTTCAGATGCCTGCCTTGGATCTGAACTCAGGCTGGCAGGGGCTGTGCTCCGTGGAGGGCAGAGGACAGCTTTGTGCCTTGAAGATTTGACAACCTTTGTTCATTTGAAACGCCCTGGTTTTTTACGCCACTCAACAGGAGACTTTTTAATTTACTTCACTGGGCCTGGATGCTGGAGGTGGATGGATGGCTGATGGAAGTGAGGAAATAGATGGGAGAAAGACATTTTCTCCTGGACTGTTTTTATGCACAATATAGCCTAGGGGTTAGCAACACCGGGGAGAGTGAAAAAAAAACCCTGCAGAGCCTGGGTCAGAAAATATAATTTTCATGGGAACAAAATGCTTTTAACTTGCTACATCAAAGACCCTCCATTCCAGGGCATGCTCTGCATTTGAATACATCTGCATTCCCCCAGAACTCTGTGTATGTGAATGCACAAGTATGTGGGGTGTATCTACATGCGAGTGTGTACTTGCACGCACATTTGTGATCGGAAAGCTGTTACTGCCCACCTTGGAATAGCTCAGCAGCTGAAACTACTTCCAGGAGGAGTCAAAAGCAAAAAGCTGTTTGCGTCCAAAGCACTGATCTGTAGCTGAAACACCTGCCTAGGACTGATATGTAAAAAGCCCTTCTGGCTCCTGTCTTGGAAGCCCACCTTGACTGCATTCACTTCCGCATCACCTCTGGCAGGTAAGGGAGTGGAGGTGAGCAGGAGGCCGCAAGAGCATGTGGCTCTGTGCTTAACCAGGATCCCATCCATTTCTGTCACTATAGGATGAAGAATGGAGGTTGGAAATAGTCAGCAGCTTCTGTAAGCACTTAACATTCCTGATTTCATTTGTCTTTGATCTCACTTGGACTAATTTTACTCTCTTCTGATCCCTTCCCTTGAAGGGGCTTTTATCTCATTGTCAGGCTTGCTAATTTAATGTGGTGTTTTGAACCAGACCTCCTCCTACATTTCCAGAGCCTGGAAGGTATTTTTTCCTTAATCAGGGAGTGTTCATGCAGTTCTTTGAACATCTTGGGACAAAAGTCATACTGGGGCTTTTTGCAATGCCAAGTCTGCACTCCAGACCCTGCTGCTCAACCTCTGTATGTACAAATGGCTTGTCACCAAAAACTTGCAGTGTTTTGAGGCCAAAAGAGCAGGAAGGAGAGCTGGATGATTTGGGACAGATCAGAGCAGTCTGGTGTTGGGTGGGAAGTTCACTTCCCCAGCTGGAGGCTTTCCCAGCATGCTGTGTTAAATAACAAACAAGGAGGGGTGGTCACACATGTTTGACCAACCAAGTAGAAGCTTGGATGCAGGTAGATTTTGGCTTTGGGGAAAAGAGCTGGGTGATTTAGGAATATAGAAACATCACCACATGTTTTTGAAAAGCAAACTCTTTTTTTTTTTCTATGATGGAAAGTGTGTTCTGTTCTTATTCTGCTACAGGCAGGCTGAGTTGACTTTTTAAGAAATTGAAGTTTGAGAGGCTGATAATTGCTTCTTACTGTGGGAAGCTGCAGTGCAGATCCCTTCTCTATTCCTGGCTGTCCCCTCGCACTTCACCTTTGGAAGAGGAGGAGTATTTTCAGTAAAATGCCATTCTAATTGCTGTCTGAAGAAACTAGAAAATAAGGCAGATACACAGGCTGTTTCTCCAAGCGATGAACAGGAGCTTCTAAAAATGACAAATATAAAGAAAGGCAAAGAATGAAGACTTTACCCAACAGAGTTTCAATTCTTTTGGAATAATCTCTGCATCACACACCTGAGCCTTACTGTAGCAGCCCTGCCTCCACAGAGGTGGTGTGTACACACAGACTACCTGAGCCCTGGTGACATGCTGCCAGCAGCAGCTGCTACAGGGACATCCTTTCAGAGAAGTCACTGCTCCTCCATGGATGAGCATTCTCACAGGGATGGGGGTTCTCACGACAGCATCTGATTGTGCCTCCTTTCCTGATCTCTGCTGAGTTTTCTCCAGCTGTTAACCCTCTCCTGTGCTTGTCTATGTCATCTGCACAGATATTTGGTGTGCTAAATTTCTCACTACTTCATACAGTCTTTTGGTACCAGCTGTCTTTCATGAAAGACTTCCAGAGGCAGCATCTTTCCAGTGAATCTGGGGTAGGCTTTCAGCTTCATGTTCTCCTCCTTCTATCCTCCTGGGAGCCACTGAGTTCTGTAGCTTGCTGGGATCCTCAAAGGACACATCTGCCCTAGGAGACATGAATGGGCAGAATTTCCCTACAGGAGGGCACTTGGTGATGCTTGCCTGACCTGGACCTGCCAGGGCTGTGCTGGCTGACAAATCCAGGAATTCCATTGTGGTGTGTACACACTGGGAGCTCATATCTGATGCTTCTGCCTGTGGTTTCTCCCTGCAGAGTGTGAGATAGCATGGTGAGAGCATCCATGCAGGAAAACCCTAAATCACAGGTATCTCTGTTGGCGGTGGCTGCCCCTTTGTCACAGAGTACAGCTCCTGCTGTTGTGCTGGCTGTGACATGGGCATCTCTGTATCCTGCTGGAATTTGTCTTTGGGGACTGGGAGATTGCCCCCTGGATGTCCTAATGAAGGTGACAGAGGGGGTCTGTGCTGTCCCATAACAATGTCAATCAACAGGCACGGTTCTTGTGTGGCCTCCTTGTCTCTGAAGGGACAGAGCTGGCCAACACCAAGTTCTCAGTGGTCGTTGTACGACTCAGCAGTGATGACAAACCTGACAAGTTGCTGTCCCCATGGGCACCAAATTGGCCACACAGGGGGACAGGGTTGGGCCCTTCCTTCCAGGGGCACCTATGGTTTCCAGCACACGCCTTGAAATAATTCCATCTCCCTGCATATGTAATTTTGCGTGTCATTGCCTCTAATTGCATGCTTAACACACACTCTTTTAAAGTGCAGCCCTTTTATCAGCAGTAGGTAGTAGCAGGTTTAATAGGGTGTTTGAATTCCTATAAAATTAATCTGTAGCCTTCTGCGATAGGAGACGGGCAGGGAGCCATGTGGTTCATATCCAGTGTTGATAAACTTGTTATAGAGGCAGGAAACATTTCTGATTGGAGCAGTGACAAAATAATTTGGAGCAGAGCCATAAAAAGAGTGGATGGTGATGGTTTGAGCACAGCAGAGATTGAAATTGCTGGTGTGTGGAAGCAGCGCTGCCAGCTAACATTGACTTAGTGTCTCTGGAGAACTCTAACGGCAAATGCATTTTATTAATGGCAATATTCTTTTAGGAAATGCTGAGCATTGTTTCAGAGGTGGAGCCCCCTCGAGTACATGGGTTTGGAAGTCAGCCAGATCAAGATCTGTTCAGCTGAGCTTGTTGCTGGTCACTGCTCTGGCCTCTGGCAGCAGGAAGGTTGCCTAAGGGCGTGTGCTGGGTACTGTCTGCTAATAATTGGAATATCCTTTTCTAGTGGGGAAAATGCAACCGTCCATTCTCACTCTCGATTCACCTGTATGGGATAAAATGCTCAGAGGCAGCAGGTCATGTTTTTAACCATTCTTTTATGGTCTTTCCTTTGAAATGTGTTTCCCAGAACATGAACATCAGTGGGAGTTGCTGCTTTCCCAGCTGGACTTGAGCTCTTACTGCCCGTAAGAGGGGGAGCTGTTCTAGCTAGGTTGTGGTCATTGGCATTGGAGTGCCACATGGGGCTTGGATACTTTTCCTTGCACTTAATTGTCTTGTGAGGCTTGATCAGACATGGAGGAGGCTCTGAGGTGCAGGTGAGATGGAAGCCTGCCACAGGCAGCCATGGGAGATTGGGCCCTTTCCGCATCTTCCATGCTTGCTCTTACTGTTAACTCTGCTTCACCTTCCAGCTGCTGCTCGAATCCAGCATGGGAACAAGCGTGGGCAAAAAGGTTAGCTGCTGGGCCCATTGAGAATGGCAGAAATGGTGAAGATTGTAGAGCCAAAGGGATGGGGGATGGACAATGAAGTGCACAGGAGTCATGGGCCGTGCTGGTCACCCAACAGGGCTGAATTTCACCTGGTACCTCCAGCCATGGTTCCTTTGCTGTGTAAAAATGGGATGTGATTAAATCAAGGAAACTAACCCCCACTGCAACACTGTCTTTTCTTTGCAGGGAAGGTGTCAGAAGGGGATTCTCTGGAGCTGAGCTGTAGTGCAGGTCCTGCAAAGGTGATACTGGAGCCAAACCAAGAGGTGATTTTGGACTGTAACCTGACCCCTGTTGAGCAGGTGATCAATATCACATGGAAGAAGAATGGGTTTCCATTAGTGGAGCAGGAACATCTCCATGTGCTTCCAAATGGATCACTCTTCATCTCATCCCAGGCTGTGGCAAAGGAGAGTAAATATCCCGAGAGCGATGGTGCTGAGGGTAATTATTCCTGCGTGTCTCACACCTCCCTAGGGACTGTCACCAGTCAAACAGCTGCAGTCAGATTTTCAAGTAAGTGTTCTGGGGGTTTTGTTGATTTTCTTTCCTTCCTCTCCTGGTATTTATACAGAAATCTGCTGCCCCAGGAGCTTGACATAAAATGTCTGTGAAATAAAATTGTAATAATGATGTATAGGTGGGATTGGGGATAGTCCATAAATAAGCAGTGGTATCTTCCTGTTATCCCACTGTTAACATCCTGTGTAACTCTGCCAGGTAAGTGCCATCAGCTGTGAATTAAAAGCAGGACCCTCCTCTCTCCAAAAGACAGTGCTTGTTTTTGCAGAGAACTTCAGAGCCCTGAATGCAGCACCCTGTGCTTGGAGAGGGGGCTGTGGGGGTTTGGTTGTGGCAGCTTGTGAGGTGAATATCTCTTTGTATGGAAGAAGTGAAAGAAAGGGCTCTTCGGGGAATTTATTGTTTGGATCAAGAAGGACACTCCACGATCTGAACTGCTGAATGTCTGCACAGAGTTCCAAGAATAAAATTCCTTTGTATTCAGGCTTGGCTCCTGGGGCTATTTTAAGTGAGTGCAAATAAATGATTCTTTGACCTGCCAAATAGGTGAGGCTAGAAAATAATGCAAATACAGTAACACTTCTCTCTAGTACAGTGACTTGTGTAAATATTGCTGAAAACAGCTGTGCAGCACACCATGGGAGTTGTGGCGGATGAAGGTGCAGAGAGAAAGTCTTGACACCCCCTTTACACTGGGATGTTTTTAAGTCTCTGATACCCCAGACAGTGCCATCCAGGTTTGGCCAAGTGTGTTTCAGCCTGTAAGCACTGTGCTGTAGAAATCAGAACTGCTGGTGAGGCTTTGCCAGATGAGGGGAAAATCTTTGAGTTTTGCAACATGTCCTCCTTTTCTGCTCAGAAAATGTTCAGCATGCAGTCAGGGATCCTGCACACAGGTATTGTTTGAGAGGAGGTGGAAGTCCTAGAGTAGAAAAGCTGTCATTAGTCCAGCTGGATTTATTTAGCTGCTCCTGCCTCAGTCCCAGACAGCCTGAGTTATGATATATTTATTCCCTTTTAGGGGTGTCTTATATTGAAGTGTGTGCTGTGTCTCTTGCCCAGTGGCAATTGGATGTGTCTCATTTATGGTCCTGTATTTATTATTTGGTGTCTTACAAGTTAGAACTGTGGAGACATCTCAAAATGGGGAGGCTGATTTAAATTGCCCTTTTCTATTCCTAAATTTTTCCGGAGGAGTGTACAAGGGTGATGCCTCTCTCCATCCCCTTCTGTGTTTCTCCTAGAAATGGGCAGTTTCAGGTGAACTCTTTCCTTGTGCGTACTCACATGTCTCCTTTTATTACCATCTGCACAGGGAAAACGCTGCTTCCAGGGCACACACATGCACCTGGCATAACCATTTCTGAGCAGGGAGCAGTGAGGGTATTGATTAATGAAATGCGTCTCTCGCTTCGATTTGTTCTGAGGGTTGGGCAAAAGCGTTTGCTCCATTAGCATTCAGCTGGAGCAAGTGAGGATTGTAAAGGCTTGGGTGTTTTCAGTTTTTCCCTGCCACTCAGCACAGTCTATCCAAAGCCGGATGGAATGGATGGACTTATTCTTTGTGCTGATTGCCTTGGGGATTGCTGATCAGGATGGGGCAGTAGAAGAAAACCTGTTCAGCAGGTGGGATGTGTTATTCCTGCCGTGAGCTTGTCCTTCTGAGTTGCAGGTCCTGCCCTTCCCTGGGATAGGGTTCCCGTGCAGGGCTGTGAGGCTCTCTGTGCCCCACTGAGTCTTGCAATAACAAGTAGGAGCATTTGGTATTCGTAGCACCTGCTTTGCTCAGCCCTGGTTTGGTGCTGTTGGTATCATCTGCTGTGTTTCAGGCTTATGGGAGTCCACTTCTCCCTCTGACAGCCCCAAGAGCAGCTCTGGCACCTCTGTGTAAGGGCTGCCAGCTTCCCAGGAGAGGGAGGGGATGCTCCAGGCAGCAGGGAGCCTAGAGGCTGGAGGAGGCCTTTCAGAGCAGTCAGGCAAGAGTGGTGGAGGCTGTGACAGTGTGATATGACTTCCATTCTTCCACCGTGGTCCAGGAGTTCAGCTTGTTGGCATTTTGCTGGATATATCTGGCTCACTGCCCAGTGTTCCCTGGCACCCTGTGTGCCACCAAAGGACCCATGCCACGGTCCCCATCCACACCTCGTGGCAGTGGTGGCCATGGCAAACAGGGAGGAGCAAGGCTGTTGAGGGTTTGTGTGTAAGGGTGCCTGTTAAACGAGCAGCTGCTCAGGTTGATCAATTGGGTTTGCAGCTTTTCCTGAGCCCCGCGTGCTCCCACGTGGAAGTACCAGGGCATTATTGTAGTTGTGGGAAGGTGTAGCTTTCTGCCTGTTAAATACATTGATGAAGATTTGTTAGAGCTTTTAATTCAGCTTAAACATTTTGTGCAAGGGCGGCTGTAGAAAATTACAGTAATTGTGACTGTGAGATGAAGACATTTGCTGTGCCTGGAGGGAACAGGCCAGCGTCGTGTGGCTGCTGGCAGGGAGCAGGGGAGAGGTTTGGAGTGTTCCTGAACCTGGAGGAACAGGCCACAGCAGGAATCAACACACAGGGTTTCTCATCATCCTCTCTCCACATGGACAGTGTGTTTTGTATGTGGCACCCTGCATGTCTGGGATTTGAGGAGCAGCAGACTAGGATTTATTTCTTTTTAAGGATTCTTACTTAAAGGATTTATTTTATAGATTTTATCCTATTTGTTTTGTGAATTGGGGACATAGGTGAGTGAAGGCGAGGGACTGTAGGTAGAGTCATGCTGAGCAAAAAAACTTCTTGCAGATGAATGCACAGGCTCTGGACCATCCACAACTTTAGATGTGACTTTAGATGCTGTTCTGGGTAGGTGGGAGCTGGCTCCTGTGGAGAGCAGGAGCAATCCTTTGCTGCCATATGGCCCTGCAGACGGAGAGCTGAGCTGGCTGTGCCTGCACCATGCCGGGGGGCCGTGGCAAATTGCTCCACGACTTTCTTTGCGAGTTCTCCTTCCACCCCCAGCCTGTTCCGAGGTGAATCGTTCAGAGACGTGTGGCCTGGGTGGTGTATGTGATCTCAGTGGGGGCTGATGTTGCCCCCACCTTGGAAATACCTCCTAATAGTTATAGAAGGTACAAAGAGGGTGAGCACGCGGAGAGTCTGGGGGCAAAGCTCTGTGGGAGAGAGCAGCGAGCCCCTTTCAGAAGGCTGAATTCCTTGCATAGGCTGCATTTTCTGCCTGGGGTGTAGTGTTGCTGGCTGGCAGCTTTTCCAAGCCCACAGCCTTCTGCACGGATCACGCTGCTGGGAGAGGGGGATGGTGCTGTGTTTCACCATCCTGCAGTCACCTCTGGGCTCAGGGCTAAAAGCCTTGGCACACACGGCTTGGCTCCAGCTGGGTTTAACATGTCACCGGGGAGGGAGGTGCCTGCCCCACTCCTGGAGGCACAGAGCCCTGTGCTTTGGCTGTCGCTGAGGGCTATTTGCTGTAATGCTCTTCACCTTCTCACCTGCAGCGGGTAATTTTTACTGAGTGGCCTATTAAGGTGTTCAGGATAATCAGTGCAAAGGGGCTGGGAGGTGTTTTGTCGCTCAGGATGGCTTTGCAAGCTAAACCTTAGCTGAGGAGTTGAAAATAATGTTGAGAATGTGTCGTCTTTGTTTGCCTTTTCCCCTCAAGCATCTCCTTTCCTGCCTCCCTGTGGGAAAACCTCTCACTTTGCAGAACTTCTGCAGCAGCCCGGAATGTGTTTGTGGGAGGAGAACAGCCCCTCCAAGGGTCCGGTGGCCGCAGGGTGAGCAGTGTATTGGAGCCTCTCCTGCACTGGCTGTGACCTGCACACACGTCCCTGCAGTGTATCCAAGTGGCAGGACCTGCTCTCCAGTCCTCTCCTCCCTTGCCTGATTCTTTTTCCTCCCAGCACCTGCTGATTGCAGCACAGCTGAGTTGCACTAGAGGTGCTGTACGGGTCCTGCCTCGTCCATTCCATCCTGGTACTCCTGGGGATGAGAGAGGAGGAGCACAAGGGATCACAGTGTGCTGTGGTGTCGGCCCCAAGCTGGTGCAGATGCTGGTGGAGCAGTGATGAGCCCAGGCAGTAAGCCTGTCTCTGCTTAACCCTTTCAGTGCTGACATCCAGGGGTCTTTCTCAGTCGTGCATCAAAGGAACTTTTTCACTTATCTTGCCTTGATTTGGTGTTACTTTCTGTGCTCGAAGTTGACGTTCCCTGTCCTCTCCTTCACGGAGGAGGCTGAAGGCTGCTTCTTTCAGAGTTTGCAGAGGTGTATTTTTTCCAGCCCATCCCTATCCCCACTATCCCTGACCTCGTGCTGTGAAAGGAATTTGATGGAGCTGCTCGGCCTGTGAAGCCCACCCCAAGAGTTCTGAGACAGCACTAACAGACAAAGCAGTTTGCTGGGCATTGCCAGGGTTGAACCCCCAGCACCCATGGAGCTCTCAGCCTGTTGTGGCTTTGCCAGGAGCTGTGACTCCCCTTGGGAAGCATGGCTGTTCCTGTGTGCTGCTCTGAGCAAGAGGGACACCGTGCTCCCTAATCAGGGTTGCTGTTTGGTCATGCTCCTCTGTATTCTACTGAGGCTCTGGCAGGGGTGCTTCTCTTGGTCTTGAAGAGCCATTCCAACACAGTGGGCACGAGGGGCTGAGTGGAGGTGAAGGGCGGGATTTGATTCTCAGCTGGGAATTCCAAGCTAGCAGGACCAGGTCTGGCAGATGATAGCCAGGAATAACCAGGTTATTGCCTAGTAACCCAGGGAGCCAAGGAGGTTCTGTCACCTTTTGTACACCAAGGTGATGCCACTTAATAATGAACAGCAGAGAGACAGGTGACCTTGCATAAAGTGGAGGAAAAAGAAACGCCAACAGATTTCATTTTTTAGAAGGATTCCTGCCTCCCATCATGATCTTCCTGGGTGCATGACCCTCCAGAGCCTGCCAAAATTTTCTCATTGACACCTGTGGGATGGGAAGAGAATAATGGGAAAGAGGATTAAGGGTATCTGCTGTCAGGAGAAGGTTGTTTTTATGGTGCTGTCCTGAACATGCACTGGCATTTGATGGATTTTGTTTTAAACTCTTGGACTCAGCAAGTTTTATTAACATGAGCTTAAAAGGCTTTGTAATTTGTAGAAATTACTCTGTGGTAGAGTGGTCTGCAGTGTATATTTGAGAATACTAAAGCAGTTGGTTGAATTAAAGACTTACATATTAATGTATTTTTCAATTTTTTCCAGGAAAACATTTTCATTCCATTTGTATTGAATTGAAAAACTAAATGTGGCAGACAGCTGGTGGGAGAATTTGGTCTGTAGCTGCTGTGGAGAGCAGTGAGTTGCTTGAAACATGTGATAACTATTTGAATTAAAGAAAAACGCTAATGACAGCTGAGAATATGCCGAGGTTAAAATGGGTCATGCAAAAGCATTTTGTTTTCCAAACTGTACATACTTTCTCGAGCTCACACTGTAATAAGGCATGTATGTGTGTGCATGGATGTTTGTGTGTGTGAGAGATGCAAAGAAAAACTTCAAGTTTGGAGTCCTACAAAATCCAAAGCAGTGATGGATGTTCTTGGAAAGCGGTGGCGGGACAAGAACATAATTGTGTTGAAGGGCCAGGAGGTCACTTGGGTTCCTTCTGTGCACAGTGCTGTGCTCAGCCCAGCATTCAAGTGTGTTTTTTGGCTGAAGTATGTTTATCGTTCCACATTTGGGGTTTCTGGGACTTGTGCTAGAGCATTGTTGGATGGATTTGTCCGGCAGGGTGGGTTTCACAGCAAAGACAGTTTAACAGGGATGGATGAAGCAGAAGCCAGTTCTTCTAGTGAAAAACACAGGCTTTCTGCCCCATCCAGGAGCCTGTATGAATATTCAAAATATTCACCTGTGACTGAGATGCCTTCAGGTTATGCTGTTGGTAGGAGAGATGCTGACAGCCCTGGGGGAGGAGTTCTGCTGCAGGGTTTTGCTGTGTGCATGGAAAGGTTGGAAGCAGCTGTGGATTGTGGTCCAAGAACAATTCCAAACCTTAGTGCTTTGTCTCCAAAGCAGTTCAGCCTGTTTACTGTGGAAAGACATATATAGAGAGGGGTGAGCCTTGGAGAGCAAACAAGTGTCCTGGCATGTATGAAAGCCATCCTCCTCTTAGCAGGGTGTCTGGATCCCCTTGGCTGCCTCCCACGTGCTTGAATAGGATGAAATTGGATTTTGCAGGTAGGAGAAGGAGAATCAAAACCCTTACATGCTCTGCCTCTGGTCTCCAGCACTGCCAGCCTGTGGGCAGTTGTTTTGTGTAACTTGACATCTGCCTTGTTCTTCCTCTCGCCTTGTTTTAATTTCCTGTGGCTGCAGGAATGCTGCAAGGCAAGGGGGAAACTCTCATCTCTGGGGTTGTGGCATTTCCCCTCTGTTTCTCATTCTGTGCCCTTCCAAAAGGGGAGCAAGTGAACAGCCAAGGAAGCAATTTAGGAAGGTAACTGCTGAAACTGCCAAATTGCCTGTCTTTCTCTCACACTGTTGCCTTAAGGGAGAAAATGAGGCAAGAAGCAAATTTACCCATTGAAACCTTTCAGTTACTGTTGTTAGGGTTGCTGAGGGTCTGTAGGAGCGCAGGAAAGGGAGGAAGGGCAGGCTACCTTCAGGAGACAAAAGCCTTTCTCTTAGCTCATGCATCATATCTGGTTTGCATTTCTGGGTTAACACTGAGTTATTAACTTTCCTTCCCTTCTTTCCCCAGCCTTATCACACTTTTTCCAGCAACCGGAGTCGCAGACAGTGGAAGAAAATGGCATGGCCCGGTTTGAGTGCCGGATCGAGGGGCTGCCCTCCCCTGTCATCACCTGGGAGAAGGACCATGAAGCTGTTCCAGCAGAACCCAGGTCACTCCCTGATTGGCTTCTCGGGTCAGCTTGAAAAAGAGCAAAGCAAAACCTGACCATTCAGGATGTGGAAATTATTCTATAAAATGGTAGAATGACAAGAGATGTGATAGATGAGGTTTGGACCTGATAACTAAGTGATAGAAGAAGAGGAGGTATTCAAGGGGCTGAGGAAAAAGGGTCCATGAACACCTAAATAAAATGAGCTTTCCCCCAAATAATCAAACCACAAAGGAAAAACAACCCTTGATACTGTGCTGGTTATTTCAGCACAGAGCCCTGCAAAGGCCTATGTGTGCCTGGGACAGGGCATGGCAAGGCATGGGCAGCTTTGGCTTGTCCTCTTGTGTGAAATGACATGGAATTCTTTGGGGGATTGGGGCCTGGGGTGAGGAGTATTGACCTGGGTGTACCCAGCTGAACTCCATGATGTGATTTTCTTTGATTTTGTTTTAATGGGAGGCCTTTCCCCTTTGTTACTGCCATGTTTACACACCATCTAGTAAAAGACACTGAATTTTCTTTTTCTGGAGAAGAGTCCTGCAGCGTGATACTTTTTCCTTAATGAAAGCAGATTACAGAGATGGGGATAAACCATTAGCTGTCTGTCTGTTTGTCTGTGGATGTCACTTCTGCAGGGGATCAGTGACTGAACTGTCCTTTAGTTCTTAAAAACTCCTTTTCTGTTCTTTAGAAGGAGCTGTTTCCATCCTGGGGAAGTTAATCCAAGTGGCAGAAGAGGAAAAAAGAGGAGATGTTGGGGGGGAAGTTTAGAAATACTTTTGCAGCAGTGACTGTTTCTATAAGAATACCCACTTATATCCTTGAGTCTGGAGTGTGGCATCTAAAAGTTCTTAGGAGGCTGTTGCTTTGTAATGAGAAGAAAATTAATAAAAACGAAAAAAAAAAAGAAAAGTAATTGCAGGAGAAGTGTGTCATAGATACAATGGCTTTTTAATGAGACAGCTCGATGGATATTGTGAAATTACTTGCTCAGAGATTGCTTTCATCACAGGCAGCCTGAAAATTGTTTTCCTTGTAAAAGCCAGGCCATAATCTCTATCTGCAGATCTTGCTTTTTAAATCATGTTCTAGCTAATATGCTTTTTCAGAAGGATTTGCTTTTTTTGTTGTTGTCTAGTTGTTGTTGGATTTAATATAACCGGCTTTCGAAGGAATTAAGTGAATTCCAGGAAATGTTGGCTGCCAACCAGAGCTCTCTGTTATCCTCCCTGCATCGTGCCTAAGGATGGGATCTCAGGCTGGCCTGATTACTGTGGGCTCCCTCTGTGCACAATTTGGATGAGCCTGTGAAAATGCAACCCTTTGGCTGGGCAGGTGTCAGGGTGATGATTTCATATTCCAAAATAGCAGGGCTGGGAGGGTGTGTGAAATCAGGCTCGGGGACTGGAGATACAGCCCTGGAGTAGTGCTACTACATCAGTGTTTGTGGTTTAAGAGGGATAGAATAATCATATTAAACTCACATTGCTTTTCCCCCTTCTTTTCTTCCTTTTCCCGCCTCTTTTCTCCTCTCTTTTCCTCTTCTCCCTCTGCTTTTCTTTATTGTTCTTACTTTGGGATACTCTTTCCAGCCTTTGCCCCTAGATGCAGGTTCTAGCATGGTGCCACCTTAAAGGTACTGAAAGCTGAGGTTAAAAAAGCACTTAAACAACCTAAAAGGTACTAAAGTGCCTGTTGATGTTTTTGGAGTACCTTTCTTGTCCCTCTTCAGGACAAAAATCTAAATTCCCTCTGTGAGTAAGGCACAGGTTAGTTTGCAGTTCTGGCTCTGAAGTACATTGAATAAACAGTCTTAAATCTGCAGCAGCTGCTGAAAGGTGGCTCACAGGACTTCTCTAGATTGCAGTTGCTTTGGGGTGTGTGCAACATCTCTTGGCGTAATCTCTGGTTTCACATCAGGCTCCAAATTGCTGTTTATTTTCTCTAGAGCCAAGATGAGCACTTGCTGGGAACTGGAGGTCTTTGGAGGTCTGCACAGCAAATCCATAACCTACAGAACACATGCTCTGCAATCACATTTTGGCTAAGTGAGGGTTTTATCTGCGTGTAGAATCATTTATTATCAGGAGTGACTTGATGTGGCTCATGTTCATGTACAGGACTGGAGTTGTGAGCAAAAGGGCTTCCAAACTGAGCCTATAATGGAGCTGCAGGTTCCTCACTGTGTTCAGGCTGGTGCTTTGGGCTGTCCTAGGCACCTTCAAAAGGCTGAACTGGCAATTTACAGGGGAGGAGGTAAGAAAGGCAATAGCTGTTAGTGCTAGGATATTCTCTGAGCTATAGGGTTGCAGGGTTTGGACACGAGGCAGTGGTGCTTGATTTCAGCTCTTGAGCCCTGGTGAGCAGCCCTGAGCCCTTTGGTGCTGTTGGGGAGGGGAAGAGCTCTGGGGTATGCCCTGCTGTTCTTGCTGCCTTTGAGGCCGTGGTAGTCGACCTTGTTCTGAGTGTGCTGTCCTTCAGTGTAATCCAGGTGGGGGCTTGCCTTTCACCCCCATTGTGGCAAGCTCCTCTGAGATCCTGACACTGCAGCTATCAACAGCAAAACTCCTGGGACTGCCAAGGTTCCAGCATTTCTGTAGCTTCCAGGGCCTTTGCTGTCTGTCCTTTAGTTTTTGTTTCCCACTTAATCCTTGGTGAAGGTGAGCAGACAAAAAGATTTGCCCTTTGCATGGAAAAAAAAAGCTCTGACAACTGTCTGCTCTGAGTCATCAGGCAAATTTCCTTGCAGGGAGCCTGGGGATAGAGCAAATGCCCTTGCAGGCTGCCTGAAGGCTTCTAGTTCATGGCTGCTGGGACCCTGAAGAGCTGGAGGCTTTGTGAGCGGCTGGGAGAAATGGTGGATAGAGAAAATCCTACTTTTCTTCCCTCCTTGCTTCCCCAGCAGAGTGATCTTCACCGCTGCCATGTTTTCCCAACAGGATGCACTGAGTAGATCTCTCCCACTGGTGCTGAAGGGACTGTCCTGAGCAATTTTGATGAAGTCTCTGCATTCAACCCCCTTGTTTCCAGCTCCTGTTCTCTTTAGAGACATAATGGATTGTTTTGTGCCCTCAAGAGAAGCTGGGTCCCAAATGCCCTCGTCTAGTGGCTCTGCTCAGAGAGAAGAAAGGCCACAGACCAGAGGTCTGTCCCAGCCTCAGTGAATCTGTGATACATCACTGAAGTGTCTTTTTGTGGCTGGGAGATGCCTTGCCTAGTGTTTGAAATATGTTGATATTAATTACAGACTCAAATAGCAGATGCACGACAAAAATAAATATTATCGCAGTGGGAGGCTTTCCCTCCACAGAGCTGAGAGGATGCAAATATTTTTTATCTTTCTTATGAGTCCTGATGAGGCATTCTGATGAGGGCTTTTGGGTATCACCTCCTCTGAGGTCTTTTGGAGCTTGATCCTGAGCAAAATGTCTCTGTAAGTAGCAGGAACATGGCTTTAGGGATGTAAAGCATTACTTTTGTGTACGTGGGAAGCTTCAGCCAGTCTGTGCCTATGAATATGACTGTAGGATTGTTTCAGTGGAGACAGAATGGTCACTGCAGGAGCTCTGGTAGCTCTTCTTTCTTCATCAACTTTGAAGAGGACAAGCTCAGCTGCAGTAGCTGAGGTCCAGGATCAATGCAAGACTCGCAGCAGGGATATTTGTCTCTGGAACAGACTGCTTAGGGCAAGGGAGGTGTTGCCATGAGTGCAGATTTAGGATAAATGTCTGCAGGAGCAGGCATGCTGTTGGTGACCGTGGCTTGAATGCAGAATGAGTGACCTGTTAAGGTCTTCTTAGCTCCACGATCCTTGCTCATGTCACTCCAGCTGTCTCAGCACCTGGAGAGCCACAGTTTGACTTACTGTGATCTTTGTGGATGGCAGGACTGGCACTCGTGGTTATAACTTGTCTTTGTGCTGTTCCTGTGGAATAGCTGCTATCCCTCCCCTTAGCAATTGCCTTTGAATGTGTCCTCTTGGTAATGAAGACTGATAACCCAGAGCTGCCTGTCAAACCTCAGCAGCTCTGTTTATAGAGACTTGCAATTAAAAATGGATCTCATATATAATTAAAAAGGATCACGTAGGCTTTGCGCCTTGCATTCAAGAATAAAGAGGCTGCCATCTAGGAATCCAGGCAGAAAATGGAGATGCTGACAGCCTGCTCCTACTTCTATGCTAATTGCTAATCATCTGCTTTGTTCAGTGTAATGCAGCAAGGATTGTGTTCATGTCTTGAGCAGTGTAGCCATTTTAGTCCATGGAAGTGTTTCCCAGTAGCATCCCATGGGCAAATCAGGGGATACTGAATGCCCAGCTGTGAGTTTGTCACCTTGTGAAAGCCAGAAACTTGTGGAAGAAAGAAAGGAATCATTACAACCTGGAAATGGTGCATGTTCAGGTGGCTGTGTCTTGACTGCTTTGGCTTATGGAGGTGCAGCTGTGTATCAATTGGTCCCTTTTCATGTACTTTAGGTGCAGCAAGAAAAAGGTGATGTCCAGACTTCTTTGCAAGTTTTTTTTTTTTGTCTGGCAACCAAACCTTTGTAAAAAGCAAGTGCTGAAAATGGCTGTAGCATGTGCTCAAGCTTGGGGACATCTACAAATGTGTATGTAGAAGTGTGATGGTATGGAGTTGGTTTGTATTGTCCAGCTGGTTTGTGTCAGCAAAGTCCTGTTAGTCTGGTCTCCCAAAAGCAGCTTTTGCACTTGAAAAACTCTGGGATGATGGATAGGTCTGTAGCTGCTGCTTTTTGAGAACCACGGGTTGGGTTGCTCAGAGGTTTCCCTGATCCCATTCTGCTGTCTTTACCAGGACCTGCATAGGAGAGATTTTCCAGAGAAAAGGAAGGGATTAAAGGGCTTTGGGGTCATGAATATCTGGGGTAAGACATAGCCTGTCTCACACTCTTCCTTTTGGTCACTCAGGTTTATAGCTCTTCCCAATGGTGTCCTCCAAATCGTGGATGTGCAGGAGAGCGATGCCGGGATTTACCGCTGTGTGGCAACCAACGCTGCCCGAAAGCGCCACAGCAACGATGCCACCCTCAGCGTGGTGAAAGGTGAGGTGCTGCCAGCAGCCTCTTGGGCTGGGCACAGGTCTGCCAGGTAATCATTGTGTGCACTGGGGGAGCTGGGCTCAATTACCAGTGACCATCTCCCCTCCTGGTGTGGCTCTGCACGTGGCCAGCTTTGGTCAAAGTTTGCAAAGAAGGCATTTCATGAAAGGTTTCTCTTTGCTGTGATGGGATAAGGACTGTGTTGGGAGGACTCCTTTGTGCTCTGGGGTGATTAGAAGGAATGAGGCAGCTCATTTGTTCCTCGGGGAGGGCAGCACTTTTGGTGATGTTCTCTGCAGTGGCCTTGGATGGCAAGAGAAGCAAGGGCTGACATGGACAGATGAAGGTGCTTCCCAAGCAAGCAAAAGAAATAGTTGGAGGCTGGAGTAGCTGGCAGGACTGTGTCTCCCCAGATTGCCCAGCACAGTCCAGAGGAGGCTGAGCATGGTAACAATCCAGCTTGTGTTCTGTGTCCATATTGCCAGTGCTCTGCTGAGCTCCAGCGATCTTTGTGTGGTGTTTGGGAACAGCCCCAGCTGGGATTTCTCCTGGCGATACAGGCCTTTGGAGCAAGGCTTTGGGTGTGAGCTGTCCTTTACCTCCCGATCTGGGCCTCAGCCTCTGAGTGCATTTTCCTTTGTAAGCCAAGAGTGCAGCGGGCAAGTCTGGACATGAGGACATAGCTGAGAGCATGAGTGCAGTGGGGGTCTCCAGGCTCCAGCATCCTTCCCAGCACGCCTGGCTGCCTCCCCAGCTTAGTCCTGCAAGTGGACAAACTCACCAGGGCTGGGAGGCTGGCTGAGCTGTCCCTTCTCTCAGGACAGTGCCCACTGCCACGTCTGGCTCCTGTTCATGCTGACCCCCGTGTGTCTTGCAGGCAGCTTTAACCTTGAAAGCTCTGAAATCCTTCCCAGCCCCTTTCGTCTTTGTTGAGGATTGTGTTGCTTGGCATTCTGCTCCCAGTGTATTTTCCCAGCGATGGCTTTGCTGTTCATCCATCAGCAGGGAGTGTAATTAACTGTGGAGCCTGAGAACACACCTCTGATCAATGTATTGTGTCGTGGAGGTAATCTGGGTGGAATCTGCAGAGAATTCGTGAGCGGTTGAATGCTCTGTATCTAATTGCCAGCCCCTGCCAGATCCCCTGTGTGTATAATGAAGCACGGAGCCGAGGGGAGCACTTCCTATGGGCAGTTCCACACTCCAGAGACAGCTCCTGTGTTGGCTCTGGTGTGCTATTGATAACTAATATTGATCAAGCTGCAAAGGTGAATTTGATGTCCTTGGCATCATAACTCATTCTGCATAATTGCATCTTGTAGCTCTGCAATGTTTAATCTGCTTTGCAAATGGAGGCAATGGAAGAGGTTAAATGGGAAGCGTTCCTTCTGGAGCACCAGCCGGCCTGAGCAGATTTCTGCCTGGAGTTCTCACCCAAATCTCTCTTCTGCAGCACCACACCACCCGCTGGCTGCTAAACAAATATGTGAGGTTGAGTTTTTTCACCAGATTGAGCGGATAGTGATGAAAAACATGCCTGTTAAATCTCTGGGGTTTTTTATAATTGGGGAGAAGTATCTCCGAGACAGATGGGAAACTGCAGTGACCTGTGCAGGCTGTAAACTCCTCCATAAGTGACTGGCATGGTATTGATCCTTTTTTTGTTTCAGCACTTCACCATCAGAGCACATTTCTGAATGCCTGGACTGGCTTGAGGAGTCTTTTCCTCCCTGTTCAGAAGCAGCTGATAATAGTTAAAGTGAACTGGTCAGGCAGAAATCCTTGCCTGATTGTGAAAAATGAAACCAAACTAAACCAAAACAAAGAATTCTAGGAAAAAAGCCCAAATAAACTGAAAAACAGACAACAAAAGAACAATAGACTTAAATACAGCTACTTAGTGTTGCTAATTTGGAAATTTCAGGGACCAAACTCCTGTGTGTCTGCAGACAGGAGCAACTAAACTGCTTCTTCCCTCCCTGCTCCTAGCTAGGGACAGCTTTTTGCCAAGCTAAGTTGACAGTCCAGCCTTTCAGTCCCACTTCACTGCCAGGGCCCCTGGAAGAGGTTTGTGCAGTGGAGCCTTGTGTCTCCTTAGCCGCTGTCGCACTGGCAGTGCTGTGTTTATGTTGTCCTCCTGGCATATTTTGAGGTCTTGCTGGTGATAAGGCAAATGCTTCCAAGGATCAGGCCTGGGAACTTTCTGTGTTCATGCCCCTGCCTTCCAGACAGGGCTGGATTTGAACGGGCTGTGCATAGCAAAAGAATCTGTTTCCCTATAGCTCTTCTGCCCTGTCGTCCTGTTCTTCCCGCCTCCTTCCCTGTTCTTTATACGATGGCTGGGAATTATTCCATCTCCCTTATTAAAGGCCTTTTCCTGGTAAAAACAGCAATTAACACCACCCCTTTCTGTCATATCTACACAGCCTAAAAACCCCAGAAGTGTCTTTTCCCTGGGCAGTGTGACTTCCCTGTCTTGGGGGGAATCCGGGCTGTGCTGTGTGTCCGTGCTGAGCACATGCTGGACGTCCCCAGGCAGGGCAGGGAGCGGCGGGGCTGCAGATGTTTCAGCTGTGCAGACTTCATGGTGCAAATTTCCAGACCTTCCCTGGGGAAGCGGCGTTTGGAGCTGGAAGGGAAGAGAGCAGACGGGACAGCGGGATACGGTCACGCAGCCCTGAAACAGAGCCTGCTGCTGAAATCGGGACAGCTTGGATTTTCCCCTTGGATCTCCACTGCTCCCCAGCGGATGGAGTGCCAAACACATCTGGCGGCTCTGTCCCTTCACCCCTCACCTGGACAGGTGATGAATGAACACTGTGGCTCTCTCTGCCAAAAAGAGCATTAGGAGCTGGCTGTGGGATGCTTTCCCAGGCTCCAGCTGCCTTTCCTTGGGGTCAGCTGTATCTTGTTTCTTGTAGCTCCTTTTTCTGGAAGCAGGCTATGCAGCCCTACTCTGAACTTGTAGATAAAGAACTAATTCCTTGTGTGTCCAGGTTCCCAGGTTCATGTCATACATACAGAAGTGTTGCCACACTTCATAAAGCAGCTCTCAAAGAAGAGTAGCAGAAGGGCTTGGGGAACGTGACGTGTGGTCTTAGCAGGTCACTTTGCCTGTCACTTTGCTTTCCCCCTCCATGTCATGCACTCGCCTGCTCTTTGTGTGTTTTCATTGGAATAGGAACTCCCTCTTGCTGTGTGTTTGCCCCACAACTGGTACAATATAGCACAAATTACAGTCAGAAGCTGTGCTGCTGCAAGAACAGTAAAGTTACAAAGATTTGAGCTATTCTGTTTTTAAATGTCACAAGGAGTGTGGCTTCCCCTAATTTCCATTGCATCTTCCCCACTGAGTGAATGCTGGGATCTCTCTTCTCCACAGCTAACCCAAATCACACTTCCCTGCAATTCATCCTATTAGTTTTAGTTGCAAAGCATCAGGAATCTTGAAAAAAATTGTCATTTCTCCTTATTTTTTAATCCCTTTGAGTATGTATAAGCAGTGTGGTGTCCCCCAAGTGACCCGAAGAAAGTTAAAAATCTTGGCAATTTTAGAATAGAATAGTTTTCTACCCACTGGAGTGGGAGAAACAATTTTGAGATTCTGACCCCAGAGCTCCTTTGTGTAGATCTCACTGTTTGTGTCTTTTCATATTTATTGGTTATTGCAGAACGATTGTGAAAGTGTGGTCCTGGGAGCCAGGACTTTTGGCTCCTCTCTCCCTCTCTATTGTTGGGCTGTAGAGGAGAATCAGTTCCTCAACATTTAAATTTCTGTAAATAGGGATAATGTAATAAACAGCCTTAGAGTTGCCCTGTTGTAAGGGATGGGTCAGTCTGGAGAGTGATTATGGGCATTTGGTGCTGGAGGGCATCTAGGGGCACATACAGAGAGAGGTGTGGACATGTATCTCAGTGTGGCTGTGGGATTTCCCCTCCTCCTGCCCTCTGGACCCTGTTCCTGGCCTGTGCATGTGGGGTGGCCATGACTGCTGTGACGTGTGGGAAAAACCTTCGCCTCAAACCAGGCTGGCAAGAATCAGAATTTCCCTGTGCTGCGATAATGCAGGAATTGGAGAACAGAGCAGGGTGATGGGTGGAGGTCTGGGCTGAGCAAGCCACAGAGGAGTCTCCCAGCAGCTGAGCACATCCCCCGCGAGCTGGGATTTAGTGCTGTGTTATTAGAGATGACACTGTGAGATTGCCGTTGGCAGAACATCATTTACGCTGACAGTTGTAGCAGCTTGCTGCAGCAGTGTCCCAGGAAATGGATTTTTCAGCCAAATATTTGTATGAATGTGATAACAGGGACAGAGCTTGGAGGCAGCTGAAGCACCTTCAGGTTTTTTGTTCTTTTGGTGTTTGTGTTGCAGTGCCTTGTGGGTACCAATGCAGAACTTTGGACAGGGGTGGTTCCTGCTCCAAAGGGCTGTAGGAAAACACAACTCTTGACTGGGATGAGCTTTAGGGATGGAGGGGAAGGTGGTGATGAAGTGAGCAACACTCACAGTTGGCCACCACCTCGCAGAAACAGACGTGCTGTTACCACAAGTGGATTTTCAGTCCCTGCATGTGTGAATGACGTGCTGGATGCTGGCTTGGCACTCAGCCTGAGCCCTGGCCATGTGCTCTGCTCCCCTCGCGGCTTCCAACACAGGTACTGGGCAGCCAGGGGACAGGGAACTTTGGATTTGGGTCAGAGCTGCTCTGGGCTGACCTCCCTGACTCCAGCAGGACATTGATCCTGTGTGTGCCGCCATCGACAGTGAGGGCAGCATTAACCAGAGCAGAGAGATGGTCCCACCTGCGTTGGGGTGGTCTTCCTCTAGCAGGAACCTATCGCAGGGGCAGCAGGGCCCTGTGTGGTTGTGGGGGCAGAACTATCCACAGCTGTGTGTGGACATGGCACGTTTCTTCTGCGAGGCATGGGTTGTGAGAATGTGTAGGGAAAGTGTGGGGTGGGATAACACGGTTGCATCTTTGCTGTGAGTTGTCGGCATAACCAGCAAGTGATGCATCGCCTCTGGAGAAGGAGACATCCTAGTTCCAGCCTGCAGTTGCCATGCTCCTGTTCCCTGTGCCTCCCGTGCTGGACACAGAACTGTCACTTTTCCCTCTTTTCTTTTAGTATCCTGTTTTTCTTTGCCCTCTGGTCTCACACTTCACTAGCAGTTAAGCAGGGAACTGCTCCCCACTTGACATCCTGAAAGCTCAACCATGAGGACTGTGTTTATGAATGTTTTGCAGCTCTGGTTTCCTGGGAAGCAGGTATCTGAAGCTGTTTGCATAATGCATCTGATGGATTCTGTAAAATGCTGTTGCTCCTGCCTGTGGCAGAAGGTGCTAAGCAAGCCATGGCAAGTGTGAATTCAGAGGATGGCAAGATCAAGGAGGTACACAACATATCTTGCTTAATAAATAGATCTTTAAAGCTGGAAGTGACCTTCTGCCTGACAAGCTGTAAACTTGAACTCCGTCTCACTTTACAGAGCCTGTCACTGCTGGTGAGTTTCAGGCACATGCGGAACAGGATTGAGCCCATAGATATTGGGTGAAACTTGTGAAAGGCTGGTGCAGACGTGTGTCAGGCACCCATCCAACCACACAGCTCTGCTTGGCTGGGGTTCCTACAGGGCCAAGATGCATCACACCCCTCACATTGCCGAGGGAAAGCTGCTTGTAGCTCCAATGTCAGCAGCCTGCTCTGGGAGCCCAAGGGGAGTTCCAGCTCAGCTGTCTGTGAAAGTTCTGTGGGGCTATGATATGCCATACTCCTGACAGCTCCAGTAGCCCACAGTGACAGAGGGTTTGATACAAAATGCAGAGCCCTCACCTCCCATTAAGCACAACAGCTAAGCGTGGGGATGGCACCGAAGTGAGTGGCAACAGAGGCGTCAAGGATAATAGAGCAGAACAAGGGATGAACGGCTGGGAATAGGTGAGCTGTTTCCAGGTCCTCAGGGGAAACTGGTCTAATCCACATGCAGTGGTAGCTGTGCATGACGTTTAGAGCTGTCAGATGTGGCCAGGCTCGTGTGTTTCTCTGCCTTCAGCTCCTGAAGACAGGGGATGTCTGGATTCAGGTGTGGGTTTTGGTCCTCTGGTGTTCTCCACATGCATCTCTTACTAGTTCAGGTCTAGTTTTGCTGCGCTTTTGAGGCTTCCTGAAAAAAGCTAAGGAAAGCTCAGACTGACGCAGGGTTTAAGAAGTAGGCTCCATTCAGTTCTCAGAATCCATTGGTGCAATCCTGTGGTGCATCAGGACATCTGCACTACAGGGATCACACCTAGCCTGTCCTGGAGGGTGTGGGACAGGCTGTGCTTGCATGGGGAGGCTGGAAGGGAGCTAGGAATAGAGACCATAATTAGGTCAGCAGCTTGCAATGGTCTGCAGGACAGGAAGGTTGATGTGGTTGGGTTCCTGATGACACTAGTTAATTATTAATCACTGGTGTTGCAGCTGTGCCTCAGCAGCTCTCTGATGTCAAGGGCTGGCAGTGCCCTCTAGCACTGACAGTGTCCAGCAGCTGGAGTGAGGATGCTGGAAGCATCTGGAGGCATAGCAAAGCTCATGGTGGTGTCTAATCCCATTACTTTTGACACGAGACAGACAGGTCCCTGTCTCCAAGACCCACCAGTACCTACAGGGGTGCTGAGGAACAGGAATGAGAGGAGTGGGCCTGGGTCACAGGGGACCCTGATTCCAGAGCAGAGCTGGGCTGCTCCAAGCCCTCACTTGGATATCTTGGATGCCAGGGATGTCTCAGAACACAGCATGGAGTTTGCCTTCAGTGTCAGAGATGTTCTTGCCCAACTCTGTTCCTGGTGCAGCCAGAGGACAATGCCGAGTGGATTGTGGACAAGAATGAGGAGCAGGAAGAGAGAGGAAGGATGGGATAAGGAGGGGCAGGTGGTATCATCAAACGCTGTCTTAATGCACAGCCTTAGATCAGGGTTCTCTGTTCCACACAGCAGGTGTCTAGCCAAAGGGCTTTGACAGAATCTGTGGATATCAGTGATGGCTTTTCCCCATGGAAAGCCAGCTTTTCTTCCGGACTTTTCCTAGAAAAACAGATTTGCATTGTCCTGAGTGAATGCAGATGCATCCATCTGCTTTTAGTTCTCCCTTCCAAGTTGGCAGTCTCGGTTTGCTGCCAGACTGTGTTACTGTGGGCTCCCAGCGAGTTGTGTTCGCAGCATCATGGATAGGAAGCATTCTGTGTACCTGGCATCAGGGAGACCCCACTGCATGATCCCTTCCCAAGATGTTCCTCTTTTCAAAGCTGCTCGGGACAGTGGATGGCTGCTCCGGCAGAGGGAATGGAGCAGCGCAGGAGCTGTGGTCACCGAGGAGGCAGGCTGTGCCCTCCTGCACAGTCCAGGGCCTCCAGCCTCATCCCTTCTATTGTCACTGGATGTGCCTGAATTGCAAATGGATCTGATGTTACAAATAAATCTGAATTGCAAATAGATCTGATGAAATAGGTGTCAGCTCCTGGGAAGCATCAGCCTCAGAGCACAAGGAGGAAGTGACTGGAGTGAAATGGCTCCAGTCACTGAGGCAAGGTGAATAAGGAGGAGTTTCAGGGTGATCGTGATCCCGAGCGGTCTTCTGTTGAGCATGCTCCCTGTGTGATTCCTCTGCAAGAGGTAAAAAAATAAAGCCTTAAAGCTTTTTTTTTTCCTCAAAGGTTCCTCATGTATAATCCTGGAAAGTGGTGTGCTGCCCTAGTATAATGACAAAGAGAGCTGGTGTAATGATGGTTAAAAAGGCATGAGGATGTTCCCATTGAATCCTAGAGGCTGGCAATTTTATGTCCCCAGGGCATTTCATGTTTACTGATTTGGGGGGTGTTTATATTTAAGTCACAGATACTGTGGCTTTTGTTAAGGGTCTTCTGATGCTCTCTTGGCTATTACTTTTGCACCTTCACTTCTGTGAATAGCTGTGTTATGAACTGTGAGCAGATGGAGTCCCAGAGATGCTGAGAGATGTGCTCAGAGCAGCTCAATGAGTTAGTGACAGAGACCATGGGAGACTCTGTTGAACCACTGGACCAGAGCCTGGTCCATCAGGGAAGCTGGGACATCAACCTGACTGGCTGTCAGCCGTGGGACATTCCTGGTATACTGTGTAGGTTCCTGTTGCGGTGGTGACTTTACAAAACAGCTTATTGCAGCACTTGTTTTTCTAGTCCCTGGTTTTGGCAGCTGCGTGGGAAAGGCTGGAGCTTGCAGTGCTTTAAGGGCTCAGCTTGAGCCACATAAGCTGTCTGGGTCTTAGAGTTAGGGCAGGGAGGCTGTTCTGCTGTTCCCCGCACTGAGGCACCTCTGCTCCTTTCTTCTCCTTGCTGCCTCTCACCTGATTTAGAGGTTCAACTCCCTATGTACACTGAGTGACTTTCATATAGGGAATTAATTTGTTTGCACAAAAGTCTTTGAAAATATGCCAAGACAGCTCATTAATCATCTAAAACGATGACACTATCGATGCTGCTCCAACACAGTCCTTCTGTTAGGTCTCAGCATCCACTGTGCCCTGAGCTGGGATTTCCTATTGCCTCTGCCTCACTCCAGCTCCATGGGCTGCTGCTTCTGCCTCCCAGAAACTCTCTGTGACGTATCCTCAGGCTTCTGCGGGTTGAGATGCCTGAAGGCCTGAGGTGTCGCAGCCTGTGGCACAAGAGCCCCAGTTCTCAGAGCTGTGTGCAGTGGGGCTGCCTGGCCGCAGCTGCCGGCACAGCCCCTGCTGTTTATTTTGCCTGGCTCCGGCTCGGAGCGATGCAAATGGAGGCGCTTCCAAGCGCTCTGGGGAAGCGAGCAGGAATGCGTCGTGCAGTCTGGCTGGCTCCCGTCCCTTTTGGCGTGATGAGGAGCAGTTCCAAATGCATGTACGCAAACAGAGAGCCAATGTTGACAGCTTTACAGGAGCTGGAGTGGTGGGCAAAGCACACTCCGACTGCTATGCAGCAGAGCTGAATGTACCCTGGACGTACAAAACTCCACAGTGTGAAGGATCAAGGGTTTGAGGAGTGGGGGAAGAGCCCCCCTAAAAATCCAAGGCAATTCCTGGAAACCTGCCACTCTTTCTGGGCTTCTGGTTACAGAGAGTTCAGGGTGTCAGCTTGTGGCTGAGCTAGTACATTAAAGGATTTAATTTCTGAGCTAAAATCTGTCAGCTGTATAAAGAAGTTGAGAGGAATGAAAGAGTACTGCCTGATGGCTCCTTTGCCTGTCTGGACTGGAATCCATGTGCTCCCAGGGTTTCCAGACACAGACATGGAACTGGGGAAAATGTTGGACAGACTGTTTTTCAAGCCAAATGAGAAGCTGTTCCCAGAGCAGCTTTTCCTGCCATACTCTGGAGAGACCCCAGAAGCTGTGGCAGGTGCTGGTCTGAGGAGTGCGTCCAGGTAGTAAAGGGACACTCTTCATCCAAACTAATTAATCTCTCTGCATCTTGTTTTAATCAGACAAGTGTATTAAATCTGTTAAATTCTCTGTTTTTTACATACCTGCAAACAGCAGAGGAGCAGGTTTTGTGAAGGGTAGGTTGGACCATATATTTTAGGATCTGTTTCCTGACTACTTTGTTGAGGATTTTGGGATTGTAGTTTGAGATACAAGTGCTATGTGTGGAGGTCTTTTATAGCACTAAAAAGTGATTGAACTTTTGTGTTTTAATCACTTACACATTTCTTTGTGTGCTGCTTTAAAGATGATAGGATATGTCACTGCTCTGCTGCAGCACTATCTTAGCAAGGAGGAAGAGATACTCCCCATTCCAAAACATGGAGATAAATTCTTCCCTGTTCAACTTTTCAGTTTAGTATTTGCACTGACAAATGCGTAATTGTTTGCAAAACATTTGGAAGATATGAGGTAAAAAGACAATACAAAACTGATTTATTGAGCTCATCTGTATTACTGGGCAGAAATAACCTGTTACTCCAATACCCTGGGCAGTGGAAGCCAAGTTCCTTTTCAGCCTCCCTTCCTGGATGACTCGTATGCTGACCCTGACACTCCACAGATGCCTGGGAAGGGAAAGGCGAGGAACATTTCTGTGAGCACTGGTGCTGACACTTTGTACTGGGCAACCTTTGCAGTCCCAGTACCAGAGCACTGTCCATTCTGTGGTTTCTGCTGAGGCACGCACCTAAAAGATCCTGCAAAGCTTGGGAACCAAAGGCTGCAGAGGAGGAGTTCTGAGAGCACTTAAGTTGGGGAATTGAGTCCATAATCTTATAACCAAAGGTCATGCCATCCTTCAGTGACAGGAAAACAGCTTGGATCCAAGCTGCTGCAGGCACTGGTATAGCAAAGGTGGGAGAAAAACCCCAAAAAGTAAATGGTAAGTTTCAGAAAGGACATTTGGGGATAAGAGGAGGCAGTTTTTGACTTAGGACACTTGGGAGTGCCTGATTTAGGTTGTTGAAAGGGCACCACTCATCTTCCCTAGTCACTTATGAAAAGTCCCTTGTGCCAGTCCTTTTTGCTTTTCTGTTTCCAAAGCTGTGCCTTGACATTTTCAGGTGAGAACAGTTAGAAAGGAAGAAATGCCCATTGCTAAACATGCTCAGGTGTGAGATCTGACATTATTTATATTGCCCCCAGAGCAAATACTCCGTAGTGTTTGGCTACAGCCGGGTAAGAGTCTTGCCTAGAGATTTTACATGCTAGTTATCCTGTCCTGAAGTAGAAATAAATTACAGATAAATTTCCAGAGCAGTGGAGGGAGGAGAAAGACAGGTCTGGAGGATGTTTTTCTCCTCCACAGTTGCTGTCAGCTTCTTCCCTAACAGTCCAAGAGATCTGTGAGATATCCAAGAAAAGGGAGAGAGCTGGGGAGTGGGAGTAGGACATGCTTTGCAAACACAGCGCCCGCATTTTTGAAGGTGTGTGCTTCGCAATGGGTAATTTGCTCCTTTATTGTCTGCAGAATAACAGCAGTGACAGCATTGACTTTCTCTAATGAACAGCTGCTCAGTGCTAGGATCTATTCCCAGAGGAGGCTCTCAGGGATGAATAAGGTTTCATGCTCCTCCTCCAGAGAGGGTGAGAAAGTTCACAGAACAGAAGATTGTTGCTTGATTGTCAGAGATCTCCAAATCTTGACCTGCTGACAGCTGAGAGCTGAATGTGTCGCCATGCAAGTCATGTTTAACCTTCCAGTGCTTTTGCCAAGGCAGGGTGTTTGTGGAATTGGGAGAGAGGTGTTAGTTCCCATCCAAGAAGTCATCTTCTTGTCACTGCAAACTACCATCACAAATTGCCTGAACAAAAAGCATTTTCCTCCTGTTGCACTGCCTGAATTCTTTGCTGATACTCTGCACTAACAAGAGCAAGGAGGCGGGAGAGGATCGCTCTTGAATTATGGATGCATTAGAGGCACAGCCAAGTTATGAGCTCTTGGAGCTGGAAATTACTGATGGATGTTATAACTCAAGCCATAAGCTCAAATAAACATTTTGAGCTTTGTCCCAAGCAGCTCCCCTTGGTGCCTCCCTTGACAGCGCTGCTCAGAGTTCACCTTCGCTGTGAAATGACAGATTTCGATTTGTGGAGGTCGGACAGCCTTGGGAGTGTGCTGAGGTGTGCCTGGCCACTCACTCACAGGTTCCCTGTGCTCCCCTCCCCACCTTCTTTTCAATTTATAATACTCATCATCATAAATGCTTTGTTATATTTCCTCTGTGCCTGCCCTGAACCCAGCTCCAGGCACTGAGGGATGCCTGTCACAGCAGTGGTACAACAAAGTGGAGCTCCCAGGTTTGGCCTGACTCCCCTGTCTCATGACAGGAAAGTAGAAAAACACATAAACTGAGCAGTCCTCTGTAGTGAGTCATTTGGAAACAGTAAACTGCTGGCAATATTTTGAATTATTTCTGCAGCTCATCAGTAGGTCTGGGCTCTTGGTCTTTGGTAGCACCTTTGTTGTCTCCCTGTGCAGGGATTAATGAACTGTGCAGAAAGAGAGCTGCCTTCTCAAACTCTTTCAGTGCCTTGAGAATTTCCCTCAGTTCTGTGCACTACTCCCAGTGATCCCTGGGCCATTCCTGGCACCCCATAGGTGTTTTTTTTCCAGTGAAAGAGGGTAAAATTGATCTGTCTGATTCAGAAGGGCAGAAAGTCCACAAAGGCCTCAGTGATGGAGACTTTTTATGTGCATCCGTGGGTTGTGCCTTGGGCTGTGCAAAGCTTTTGCCTGGAGCAACTCTGCTGCTTGGAGAGACAAAACAAAGCTGGCAGAGGGGGAGAAATCTCAAAGCCCAAGTTTTAAATAACAGCTTTGTGAAAGCTTTTAATGCCCCACAGCGGCTAGCACAGCGCAGGTGCATTCAGTGACCTGTTTTGTTCAGGCAGTAAAAGATGTCTTGGAAACTGCAGCTCTTTTTTTCCTTTGGTTCTGACAATATTCCCTCTTGACCTGAAATTGTCAATTGAAATGGCAGTGGAGACAAAAAGTCTCATGTTGGTTTTACTCTTTGATGTGTGTTGGAATCCCCTGTGTGGAAGTTTTCCTGGTTAGCTGAGAACTGTTCTTGGGAACTCCTCGATGAAACACAGTTTGTAGGGGTGAACTTGCAATCTATTGTGTCCAACCAGCCTGGAGAGGTGGCAAGGGAAAAATGTGCTCCAAAGGGGCTCAGTTTGAAGAGAAACTTGACTTGTGAACTTGCTCTGAGAGACCCACAATGGAATATACAAAGCAGGAGAGAAACGTGTTTGTGTGTGTAAGAAGTGTAAGGGGCATTCATCCATGCACACACCCAGGAATGCACTGGGAAACAGAGCTGTTTATGTTTGTAATATAATTTTCAGTAGTAATCAGATATGGGACCTGGACTAATACGTTTTCCCAATAGTTTTTCAAGGCTGAAACTCAGGTAAAACCCCTCTCCTAGTGACTGACAGCACTACCAGGCAGCTGTCAGGGACCAAGTGATACAGGACAAGTGCCTTCAGGTGAAGCTTGTATAACCTCTCAAGTGCCTTTGCCAGTCAGCACCTGGGGCCATGCACCTGATAGAACAGATGAGTGTTTAAGTCAGATCTGAGCAGCTTTCTGTCTTTCTCTACTCTAAGCTTGGTAGAGAAAGCTGCTTGGAAATCTGGCAGAGAATATATTACCATCTGGCTGGTGTTATTTTTTTACTCTAGATTTATATTTTCCCCCAGCAGTGCAGACAAAGACAGCTTTTTGCACACAGACGTGTCTCAGCCATGTCCTGCCCAGCAGGTATGTGGCAGCCAGTGGTATTGGGTGAAGGATCTCACTCCCAGGGTAGGCTGGAAGTCCTACCATGGATATTCCTGCTCCCAGGATGTGTGGTGTCAGCTGCTGCCCTGCTCCTTTTCATCAGAAGCTGCCGTGGCCCTGCAGGCAGTGATTGGTGCCCAGGGTGGGCAGATTTGGCTTGCTGAGCCCTGTGTGGGGTGAGCTGGGCCTGATCCTGGGCTCTGTGGAGATGTGTAACCACATCCAGCCCTGCTCAGCACAGACCAGCTCCTCACCTGGCTCCTTTGCACTGCTTTCCTCAGCTCACTCGTCACAACTCATCAGTTTCTCCAGTGTCTTTCCAGCACTATGGCATGCAGTGGCTGCTATAAAACCCTTTGCCTTTGTTTCTGATGCTTTTTCATGTGTTTCCTTCCAAATCCTGGCTGGAAAGCTCTTTCTCCTTGTTCTTTCTCCAACGTTGCCTCATCCCTCTGTGCTGAATGGGGTAGAGACCTCGCATTAACAATGTGCAGAGCAGCCTCACCCATCAAGCTGGGCCTCACTGGAGTGCCTGTGCTCAGTTCTTGTGCAGGACTAATGATTACTTGTGGATTTTAGTGCTTTGTTGAACTAGAGCTGGAGTTAAAAGAAAGCTGCCATTGCAGAGAGCCTTGAGTTTCTCTGATCCTTGAGCTTATGTGCCTGGGGTGGAAGCTCTCATGCGGTTTTTGCATTAAGCCCGTTTTCTGTCTCAGTAGTTCAAAGTTACCAGGATTTTGTTCTGATTGTCAGTGAGTTCTCAGAATCCGTATCTGCTGAGTTTTCTTCCTGTCCCTGTGTTGTCCCCCAAGCTGTCCTGCTGCAGCCAGGTGTGCTGGCTGTGAGGCTGAAGATGTCGATGGGTGTCGACGATGGGAGCAGCAGCAGATGTGAGCCAGCAAAGCCCTGGCCAGCCCAGAAGGAGACTGGGTTTGCCTCTCCACACCAGCCCCTCTGTGCAGGGTACTTGTTCCATTGGAAGGGACAGCTGGTCTGGCTCTTCCCTGCCCCAGGGCAGCTCCTTGCTGGTGTTTGCCTAGGGCTGGGATTGCAGGTCAGCATGGTCCGACCACTGCCCCAGGTCAGGCACTGTGGGTGCTCCTTGGTCTCTGCTTCCATCTGCTGGACAAGCACTGGCTCCTGCTCGCTCCCAGTTTCCTTGGGTGCCTCAGGGACTCTGCTGGCTCCTTTTGACTGTGCTCACATAATACTAGAGGTGGAAATCCCTTTCACGCACGTATGGACTGCGAGAACATTTCAGCGTGGAACCAATGCTTTGGCAAGACTGCCCTGCTTAGATTGACTGGCACCGAGCCTGGGGCTGGGCTGAGCACAGCACGTTCAGTGCAGCCCTGTGTGGCCTCCTGCCCTGCAGGCAGCTCTGCCTGTGAGGCTGAAGCTCCTCTGGTTTATATCCCCAAGGAGTTCAGATACGGGTGAGTTGTTTGGGAGCTGCATGAGTGGCCAGTGAGGTCACTCCAGAAGTGACCAGAGCAGGTGCTGGAGGACAGCCTGTAAAGAAACTGGGCAGGGAGGACTTGATGCTTTCCTTGGACATCTCCCTCAGTGTCTGACAATCAGGGTCCCAGTCAGAGTATCCCAATCAGGGACATCTTGGGCTGTAGGCTGTAATTAGAGCGTATTTAACAGTCCTGGTAAGTGTGTCATTTGTGAACTTGTCTGAATCTATTGGGTTTTAACTCTGCAGCATCTAGATACTGAGTTCAGAAAGGTCCTGCTTTTATTTGTTTGAGACCTGCTGCCAATAACTTTCATTGCAGGCCTAAGTGTTACTGGTACTACATGACTCCTCTACAGTTAACTTCTCCCTTCATGAGGACAACAAAAGTGTTCCCCAGAGTTAGAGGTATTTGAGAGAGCTAGAGGAACTGGTGAGGGTCATGAACAGTCTGGTCTGCTCAAGAGTGCTCCAGTTGTTTTCATCTGACAACAGAAATTTGGCCGCTGCAAAGGCATTTCCTTAACCTTCCCTTAACCTCTGCTCAGCAGTGGGCAGACACAGGCAGAAGGTTAATTTCAAGCAGAATATCCCCATCCCATTCTCAAGGCATTGTGCAATGCAGCCTGGAGACCTTCCTGTAAACCTTGCTTGATTTAAGTGTTGGCTCTTGGTCTGTGCACGTACAAGCTACACAGCACTGTCTCCTCCAGATGTGGGATGACTGATCAGTGTTTGTGCCGTCAGGTGAAGGCCAGGACCAGCCATGACCTCTCTGTGTAGCAGTTACAGTCCAGCATCTGGCTGTTAGAATTTCTTTAGCCAAGTGACTGGATTATTTCTGAGTTTTTCCAGTGCCTTGGTGGAGGGTGAGTGTTGGCTGTTGCTCTGTTTGAGGACAGTGCTGTCCTGTTTCATCTAATGAACAAATATCCATGTAGCAACAGTTCATGAAGGTGCTGGGTTAAAATTCTACTTGTTTTCCATGTGAAAATCCTGTTATTAGGACCTGCATGATCAGAGTAAGTTTTGCTGGGAGATTGTTTATTTCTTTAGTAAAACTTCTGTAGTCATATAAATGCAAGACCTATTTTTCTCCCCCAACTGGGCCCGAGCCATTTCCACACATGAAATGGAAATTTCCACACATGAAGCTGCCCAGGGAAGTGCAGCTAGGAGGGCTCTACATGCTCTTTTTTTTCTGGAAACTTTGCATCCTGGAAGTACAGACTTTTTTTTTTTTTTTTTTTTTTCCTTAATTTTTGGCATTAGGTTGGCAGCCAGCAGGAGGAGATGTCACCATCGTCGCAGCTCCGGAGAACACCACGGTGGTGGCTGGGGAGAGTGTGGTGATGGAGTGTATGGCAGCTGCTGATCCTACCCCTTTGTCTCCTGGATACGACAAGGTGAGTATGAGACACAGGACTAAATTTCTGTTTTCCATGCGAACCTGATTACTACACTCAAGAAATCTATTAAGAGTGGAAAAATCTGGGACAGGAAGGGTGCTTGTAACATCGATATCTAATGGTACAGGTGGTGTCGCAGTGTGGGGTGTCCTTGCTAAAGTGGAATTATTAATTAAATCTCAAAGGTTACAAAGCACACAGTTCAATTTATAGTTGTTTGACCTATGCCTGGATGCCTTTTGATCTAAATTTGTCTTTTTTTGTGTGAACTGGAGCAGTAAAGGTCATGAGATGGGGTCAGGTGCCACTCTTCCCTGGATTCCACAGTTACTGGGGATTCTGTGGAATCTGCTATTGCACTGGAGAAATAGCTTGTATTATCTTGCAGGATTAAAAAACTTGATAAGATCTGTTAATTTTTGGAGTGACTGGGACTGTTACTGGGAGGTTTTTGTTCAGTGGAAGGATTGAGGAGCTTCTTAGGTCTCATCAGAGGTGTATGAACGAGCTGGGCTGGCAGATGTTACCCAGGGCTGATAGCCAAAGTCATGAGTTGGATGCCAGTGTCACTTCAGTGAGAGTTACATCCATCAGATGTGTTTCAGAGGCTCTGACTGAAGACATTCTCAGCTGAGAGGCTGATTCTCCCCCAGAAAAGGCTCTCAGTCATTTTCATAAATCCGGGTCACGATTTAAGACTCCTCTCCCCTGTAACCATTTATTGTGGTTGGTTTTCAGCCCAGATTTGTCCACAGGCAGTGATTTTAGCATATAAAAATATTTTCTCTTCCCCACAAAAAAGGAGCAAAAAAACCTCAGAGGGATACCACTTTGGAAATCAAATGAGCAAGGCTTAAATGTTATGGCAGAAATGTTTCTAGTTTATCCCATGCACTTTACAATTACAAATGCTCAGCATTCCTGTGCTAGATCATTTACTGCTTTACTGAGAGCTGCTTGATGCCCATGGTAAAGTAGATAATATTAATTATCATTATGAAAGTTTTTTGTAAGGAAGGAAGGTAAGAGTGGAGGGGGAAGGATTGGTGAACCAGTTCTTTCCATGCTTTATTTTCAAGTGTTTGCTTGGTCCCAGTATCCTTCCTTGTCTGGACTCTTCAGTTTAAAAGGAAGGAGTAACAGTGCAAGTCATTCTGCATTACACAAGTTTATTTCCAAGGCTTCATTAAGGAGCAGGCTGGGTTACTGGACCATCAGTCATAAAGGGAACACTGAGGATGTACCTCCAGGTTGCCAGTTTGGCTCTTGCCAGCCTTGGTGGTGTCAGCTAATTGCTACCATCTGGAGTCAGTTTTCAAACCAACCGTTCCAGTGTGAACGGGGTGTGCAGATTGTCTGCTCTGAGAGTGCAGCCCACTGATCTGAGAGGCCATCTGAAGACCCCCAAAAGGCAGGGAGGGGGCAGAGGATCTGCTCTCTGCCACATTCCCTGCTGATGGTGCTAAGTCAGTGCAGCTGTTCACAGTGGAGGTGGGGAGGTTGTTCTGTGTGAGCTCCAGGCTCAGCTGAAGCTGGAGAGGTAAAGGCAGGCAGTGCTGAAGAGGTGTTTCTGCAGTGGAGGGGGACAAGGTCTGGTGGTGCTCAGGTACTGCACAAATTGGCTGGTTCTCCCAGTCTGCAGACTTGTGCCAGACCTCCCATCCAAGCCTTTCCTCAGCTTTGTCCCCAGCTCTTGGCTTTGTATCCCACACACGCTCAGAGGTACCAGTGCCATATCCCTGAGTTTCTCACCTCAGAGTGATGCTGAGAATATGCAGTGCCCAGCACCAGCCTCTGCCCCCTCTGTGATGCTGAGGAGGCCAGGGCTACTTGAAGTTGTAGAACATCTTGGCTTCTGGCCAGTGATAACAGCACAGCTTGCACTTGAATGTGCTATTCCTAGGGTTCTCACTGCAGGCATACCCTAGGTATCAGAGACTGATTTTGATCCACATCAGAACTTTTTGGATTATTACAGGCTAACCTAAACCTTGAGCCAATGTTGGCTTGAGCTGGCCGTCAAGCACTGTGGAGTATCCCAGCAGGAATCTTCCTCTGGGCTGGAGTTTGGGATTTGGGAGTCACTCCACTCCCCAGCTGCAATCCTGGCATTGTTTACAAGCCCTCATAAAGGGCAGCCTGGGGCTCCCTCCCACACTTGTGCACGTTTCTTCCTGCAGATGGAAAGTCCATTTCCACAGATGTGATTGTGCTGGGCCGGACAAATCTCCTGATTCCTTCCAGCCAGCCCCATCACTCCGGGGTGTACGTCTGCCGAGCCAACAAACCCCAAACGCGGCAGTTTGTTACCGCCGCTGCTGAGCTCCGCATCCTCGGTGAGTGCAGGGCAGGCAAACTCCCAGGTACAAAGCTGACCAGCTTGTGGATTGCATGGATCATCGTCCAGGAGATCCCCAAGGGTTTGTGGCCTTTGTGGCCTCTGCTGGGTAAGATGGGAGCCAGGTTAGAGCCAGGAGGCCTGAGCTGGGATAGCTCTCAGTGGGAGTGTCACCTCCTTAATTTGGGGTTTAGTTCCTGGTATTTACTGTACCGTTTTATGCCTTATTCTTGTTCTCCAGGGCTCCCTCTTGGAAATCTCTATCAGCAATTAACTTTCAGTATCCTGGAAGCCAGCAGGGAGAACAGCCTAGGATCAGGGAATGCAGCACATGATTGATACAGAATTTATTTTTCCTTTTGCATAGAGTCTAAATTAAGCCTCTAGAGTCTGCCTGGCAAATCCCATCTTGTAAGCAAAGCTGCTACTGAATAAAACATAGCACCGAGTGGGGAGGAGAAGGGATTTGCTTTGCTATCTTTTCCTCCTCCTTCCTGCATTAATATGTCCTCTCTCCTCCCAGCTACTCCCAGCATCTCCCAGGCTCCTGAAACCATCTCCCGCACCCGAGCCAGCACGGCCAGGTTTGTGTGCAAGGCTGAGGGAGAACCAGCCCCCATCATCCACTGGCTGAAGAACGGGGAGCCCATCCTCTCCAATGGGCGCGTGAAGGTGCAGAGCAGCGGCAGCCTCGTCATCAACCAGATCGGCCTGGAGGATGCTGGCTACTACCAGTGTGTGGCTGAGAACAGCCTGGGCATGGCCTGTGCCACCGCCAAGCTCTCGGTGATCGTGCGGGAGGGTTTGCCCAGCGCTCCCAAGAAGGTCTCGGCCGTGTCCCTCTCCAGCACCACCGTCCTCGTGTCCTGGGAGCGGCCGGAGCACAACAGCGAGCAGATCATCGGCTTCTCCTTGCACTACCAGCGGGCTGTGGGTAGGTGTCACCGCCCTGAGCAGCACACCTGTGTCAAAGGTACATGGCACGGGTTGACCTTCTTCCCCAGCTAGCGACAAGTGTGAGGAAATACCCTTTTCATTGTAGGTAAAGGAATGTTCTTCTGGAGTCAGTATCAGCTGGTGACAGCGCCTGTGGATTCGCCAACATATTCTCATATCTTAATTGGCAGTAGTGTGTCCACATAGCTGAGTTATCTGGATTCTATGGGACCTGGCACTGCTGATTTTATACACACTGATTTTGTATGAAAAGAGTGTGATTACTAACAGTGATATTAACCAGCTGCATTGTGTACTCGGGGAATCACTGAATTATCCACACCCAGAATCTGAAGTGAGGCACTGGCTCTCTTGTCTTCCCAAACAGCCAGCAAGCCAATGCTCCTGCCGAACTGTTGCCAGAGCTCCTCTGAAAATTAAATTGATAACTGCAGTTGCTTCAGCATGGATTAAGGAGCTTGAGTTAAAATGGAGACATTAACATTGGGGCATTGGAGTTTCTGCCCAAAAAAACTCATATGAGAGATGAGGCTGTGCAGGTGCTGGGGAAATTGGAGAAGATATAGTGATTATTAAAGTGAATTTGGTCTCTGAACCTTGTGAATTAAGTGATTTTTTTTCAGGAGAGTCTTGGCAGTTCACTGACATACTGATCAGTGTTTCCTTGGCTCTAGGAACAGATAATGTGGAATACCAGTTTGCTGTCAATAACGACACAACTGAGCTGCAAGTCAAGGATCTGGAACCAAACACCAACTATGTCTTCTACGTGGTTGCATATTCCCAGCTCGGAGCCAGCCGGACGTCCTCTTCCATCGTTGTCCAGACCCTGGAGGATGGTGTGTTGAATTAGATGGGTACTGGTGCCTAGGAAATGTTCTTGGCCTGGTTGATGGTGAGCACTGGATGTGCTACAGAGAGTAGTAGCAGCTCCTAGAAACCTAAACCTGCACCCTGGTCTCATCATCAGCTTGGGTGATGCAGGTTATGAAAATAACCTGGCTGATGGAGAAGCACATGAGAATCCTTTGGGAATTGCAGTCAGCTCCTAAGGGCTTTCACCTGACCCATGTGATACTGCTCTAAGCTTCACTCTGGGCCAGATTGGATTTCAACTCAGAAGAAACATCTATTACAATTTGTAGGGGTGGGAGCAGCCTTGAGGTCGGACCCCTTAAGAGCCAGTAGTTGATGTTACCATTTATCACATAGCATTTTGTGAGCAGTAAAGGCAGAGTGCCAGAAGCACAGCTGCCCAATGGGAGGCCACGCACAGCTTTCAACAGGCTGCAGGACAGAGGCAAGCAGAGATGGTTTTGGCAGACCTTGTGTGCATTATGTGCTTTTAATGCTCCTGACATGGTGACCCGCGTGGTCCCATGTGTGTGTCTGAAGCCTGAAAGGCTGAGTTGAAAGCATGAAAGCTGCCTGCAGCCCTGAGCTGTGGTTCTCAAGGGAATAAGGATTCCCAGGCTGCAGTTTGGATCTGTGAGCCATTTGCTTTTGTGTCTCCTTCATGCTCCACAGTACAGCACAATCTGAGAGCTGGTGTGTGCCACCCTGCCCAGTTTGCCCTGGACACAGGAACGGTGTGACTGGGGCTAGCAGGCTCTGGTCAGCCTGGAAGTGGAGCAGTCCAGCATCTCCCCTCCCCAGACACCCCTGAAGGGCTGTGGGGTGTTGGTTACCCCAGGACAGATGCCAAGTCACCAGTGCCTGTGGTAGAGCCAAGGTAGTGGCCTCCAACCTGCTCAGAGAACTGGCAGAAGTGTGTTGTGGTCTTGCTCTGGTCTTTGGTGACTTCTCTTGGTTGTTTACCCAGTTCCCAGTGCTGCCCCTCAGCTGTCCCTGTCAAGCATGACTCCTGGTGACATCCGTGTGACGTGGCTGCCTCCTCCTCCTGAGCTGAGTAACGGCAAGATAACCAAGTACAAGATCGACTACTGCACCCTCAAGGAAGGTGAGGGAAACACTATTTGGGGGTTGTTGTCTGCTCTAGTGGTGTTAACAGTCTGTGCTGTGAAGGTGAGGTGGTACAAAGCTGAAAACAGGGACCTGTTTTACCCAAGGGAGGAGAATCATAGCCTGGCTCTGTCTAGTGGTTATGGCAGTGCTACTTTACACCACCTCGAGGTGCCTTTTCCCATGATCATGGAGGCAGTGTGTCCCCAGGAGAATGGCTGACCCACGTTTGTGCTGTCCCAGAAATGCCTGCATGAGCAGCCCTTCACTGCTATCTGCACTGCATTTTGGGTGAAGAGCTTTATGCTTCTGGGGAAGAGGTGTAATTCAGTTTCCTTAAAATGGAGTCTAATCAGAGTGATCCTTGTGGGAAAAAAACCCAAATACCTTGGCTAGGTTGTGTTGCTCTATTGCCAAGTGTTATCTGATTTTATTTACCTTGTCAGACACACTAAGCAGGGTTCAGCGGGGATGGTAACATTTACCTCTGCTGGATGTGACTGCTCCAATTCCACGTGTGCTTGCTTTGCAAATCCTTCTGGGTATTTGCTCTTAAAGCTGTCAAAGCTCTGCAGCTTCTCACTTCCCAGGGTCATGATTCTTCCTGAGGGAAGGATGGTGAGTGTGATGAGGTGCTGGACCTGTTCCCATGTATTTGAACTGGATTAGCAGTCTGTGCTGTGACTCCTGGCTTGGTTCTTTTGCCTTGAGCCTACACATGGCTCAGTGGCATTGTAAAACCTTGGAAACACTTGCAATCCAGGGGTCACACTCAGCAATATGCTGTTACATAGCAGGGACAGAGCTCCTGGCTGAGTTAACGCCAAGGGAAGCTGAAATCAAGACCTCTGTGTACTCTAAACAGGCCACACGAATCTTAGCAAAACCAGTTAGCTGATACAGTGAAAATCCCAATCTATTCTATGTTGAAATTTCCTGTTACCTCCCTTACAAACTTGGGTGGGCTGAAGAGGGAGCAGTAAAACTTGTCTTGTGTGGATGAGGGTGTGAATTTTGCAGAAAACAGAGCTGCTGGACAGTTCTGGTTCACATTAAGGTGAGGGTTTAAATACAGCAGTGAGAAGCACTGGAACATGCCATCAGCTCCCATTAGCTGAGCTCATGTTCCACCATTGCATCATCAGAGCAAGGTTTCTGACAGCTCCCTCTGGGCAGGCTCTGTGGTGCTAAAGGCAACCTGCAGTTTGGAACGTGATGAAGGGAGTTGTCAGTCAGAATATCAGCTCTTCTCAGCCTTACAGGTTTTTTTTTCTGGTAGCATAAGACTGCTCTCTGGGCAAAGCCAAGCCAGCCCAGGGCGTGCAGACCATGAGAGGTAATGAGGCTTGTGGCTGCTCAGCTGTACTTCCCTTTGGCTAGGAAATCCCTGTTTTCAGTGGTGTCCCCTTGGTTCCAGCAGATCAGGTCACGTCCATCGAAGTGGGTGGAAATGAGACTCAGATCACCCTGTACTCACTCCATCCCAACAAAGTGTACAAAGTTCGGATCGCAGCCAGCACCAGTGTGGGGTATGGGGCCCCTTCTGAGTGGACCCAGCATCGGACTCCTGACAGAGACAACCAGACACATGGTAGGAGGCTGGGGAGTGCCTGGATTTGGGACAGGGTGTGGGGAATTTAAGACATTTTCAAGGATACTCGCTTTCCTTTGGGAATTGCAACCATTGGTCTTGGTCCGACTTTTACCTTGCTGCTCAACAGCCCCTGGACATCCCACTGCTTGCCCTGGGCACTGGGGCTTTGCATCCTCCATGCGCGGCTGTGAAAGTTCTTAAATGAAAAAAAGAAAGAAAACAAACAGAACTCCAGGTGCCAATGTTAGGACATTTGGGAGTGAATAGACAATTCTGCCAAACAGAGCCAAGCCCATGCCAGACTCCAGCAGTGGTTAAAGATGGTGATATCTCAGAATACACTGAGAAACCCCCACAGTGGCTTTGTGACATCATTGTTTCCTGTATCACCCAGCTGAGAAAGTCAGTGGTAGAATGTGACTGTCCCACTCTCCAGTGTCAGGGAGTGGAGACATCCCACTCAGGACAGCCTTTTCCTCACACTCTTCCCTCACTACTGAGGATTAGGAGGATTCAGTAGACCAGGGAAATGGAGACATGTGGCTCAGTCTTTTTCTCTTGTCTTCTTCTTCCAGTTCCATTTGCCCCAACGGAATTAAAAGTCCGAGCAAAGATGGAGTCTCTCCTGATAACGTGGCAGCCCCCAGCAAACCATGCCCAGATATCTGGCTACAAGCTCTACTACAGAGAGGTGGGCCAAGAGGAGTCCAGTGACGAGAGCCCTTTGGATGGTGCTGAAGATGAGAGCTGGGACGTAGGGCCCATAAAACTAAAGAAGAAAGTGAAGCAGTACGAGCTGACTCGACTAGGTTAGCTGGCTGCATCTTCCTAGCACTTGGTGTGGAAACCCAGAGCCTTTCTCTTGCACTTTGTAGTATCCCAGGATGCTCCCAAGAGGCTCAGTTGTTTGCATGACTGGAGATACATAGGGCCAGGACGATCGGAAGTGTTTGAAGATCATCCAGAATCCTTTCTGGAGTGGGGTTCCTGAGGCTTGTATTGAGCAGAGTTTAAAGCACAGAAATTTCTAATGCCAATTTAGCAGGGATTTTAACCAAGTTACCAATATACTTAGTATATACTAATAAGTGGCTCTTAATTAATTAGTGTTTTATTTGTCTCGCTATAAAGAGCGCTGAGATTGAAATCTCCAGTCAGGACAACGATCTCTCCTTCCCTGTCTGTTTCTAAGGAACTCCATAATTGCATGCTGTTTGAAATCTCTGTATTAAAATGCAGAGATGGGATAATTCACAGCATACTAATTTTAGCCCAGTATTCTCCTCCACCTCCCACTGAGGGAAAAGGGATGGAAGGGTGAGTGTCTATGACTGGAGAATATCTGAGCCACAGTGAGACCTGCCTGTCTGGCTCACTGTGCTTGGCATTTCCCACAAGGGGTTGTGTTCCTAACATCTGATTGTATTAATTAATTAATTTGCCCATTGATACAGGATGGAGAGAGAAGAGAGTCATGGCAGATTCATCCTTGGAAGAGGCTTTTGGCTTCCTAGAGTTCTTCCATCCCCCACTGTATGCTTCACCTTGTTACTGCCCAGTGAGAGGAGACTGTAGGGAGTGTGTCTATCGTGCTGGTTCATCTTACACTTGCAGCATATATATTATGCACAGTGTAAAGGTCAGGCTGCAGCACCTAGAAAGGACTCTGTATCATCTCTAAGTGGGGTTCACAGCCTTCTTGCCACTGAGAGTGTTAACAGTGATGAGTTTCTCTAAAAATTTAGGTCTGTAATTATTGTGCAGAGGAAACCACATGTGATCATCATCACGCACTGCTCCAACCACGGGCAAGTGAGTCGGTGCAGGGGCTGGGAGTGGGCTGAATTGGTTCCAAATGCTCTGGCATGATGATGCTGAGAAGGCTGCTTGTTCTTCTGTAATTACTTCCTTGAATTTGGGCATCCGTCAAGCCCTAATGGTTTCCGTATGATTTGGCGGCGGTGTATCAGCTATGGCTGTGTCAGGAGTGCAGGCTCAGGTTTCTCCCAGCCCAGGATGTTCCCTCTGCTCCCCTTGTGCTGTTGAATGTCTCCTGCATGTGTACAGTAAAGGAAGGGTCAGGAATCTGGCTGTGCTGAGGAAGGGAGGGGGTCTGCACATGAAACAAGGAGGAGTGGCTGGGATTTAGAAGGTTTTAGTTCTACAGTGCAGACCTGCCCTGTGCCAGTACTTAGGGTGCAGCTCGTAGGCAGAGTGGGTAGTGGTCTCAGGAAGGGCTGGCAGCCTTAATGTGGTCTGGGCTGATGGGGAATTAGCTGGGGGGATTTCTCAATCAGGGATGTCTGCCTAGAAAGCACAGCACTGGAAGCCTCTCCTAAGATCACTCTATAAAAACAAACCCCCAACACTGTTTCTTGGGATTATCTTCAAGAGTCATTGAGTCCAACTGCCTGGGTACCTCAGTGTTGACCAAAAATGAAAGCAAATTCTGTCCAAATGTCTTTTAAACACTGTCAGGCTTGGGGCATTGACCATCTCTAGGAACTGTGTTCTGGTGTTTGGAGTGGTGTCAGGAAATCCCAGGTTGGCACTGGGCACACCAGGCTAAGCTCAGATGTGGTGTGTTCCATGTCAGTGCAGACAAGGTCCAGAGTGGTCACTGCATGTCCCTTGGCTCCATAGTGCTGTGCCCCTGAAGCCAGCGCTCTGCCCCTTGCCTTGGTTTGAGGTGTGGCTTAAAATAGAAGACTTCTCCCATCTCCTGCTAATCTCTGGAATAAACCGTGTCTCCTTAGAAAGGTATCACTAATGGTACCTCGTGCCTTATATGAGAGGTGTGTGCTGCAGTCCTGTGAGAGAGGTGGGCAGCTGGTCAACAGCACACAGGAAATCCAGCAATTTCATGAGTCCACAAAATCAGAAGGAAGCTTTCCTGAATCACCAGGAGGGGTTTTCCCTGAGAAATTCTTAGTGACTTCCATCGAGGTTCTAGCACTTACTCTCTGTGCTGAGGTGCAACTATCAGGCCCATAATTTATTTGAAAAATAAATGGCAGGGATCTGATTCTGTCTTCCACATTCCCATGCAAGAAGATTGTATTCCTCTGGAAGTAACTCTCTGGAAATCAGGGTGTTTTCCCACTTAAAGGAAAGTATGGCTTCTGGCACCTGGCCAATATGAACACCTTGAAACGCTGAGTGAAGCAACATAGTTAGCATATTGGATATATTATACAGCCATCCAGATTAGTGATTTGAAATGATCTGGACTAGATTATTCTGCTTATATTTAATGTATGATGGAATGCAGTGAAATACATCTGTTTTTGTGCTGCCTACCAGCTTCTTGACAGCTTGATAGAGTTTTATGTCTGCCTGTTCTAAGAGCTTGAACATCTGGGCCTGTGTATAGAAATTGAAGTCAATCCTCTGACTGAGAAATTCAAAATACCCCTATTTTCAGGATGTGAGGTGCTTGATCTTGCAGTCGAACTCCCCTGGCATCATGTGTAAGCAGCTGCTCTATTGATCCTGCTCAGGGATGGAGACAGAGGACTTGTCCTTTCCTTCACTCCATTCTCCAACAGGAGCTGCCCACAGCTGCATCACATCTGTGAGCTTTTCCTCATCATTTTGGATCGCACCATCCACGATGTGCTTGTGTCCCAGTGAAGCCCAGCCCAAGGCTCAGGCAGAAGGAGAGTGTGGTGCTGGCAAGAGATGGGCTGGGGGTCCTTCCTTCCACTGAGCCTGTGGTCCCAGCCCTTTAGAGGTTGAGTGCCCTTTGGCCTTACCCGCCTTGTGTGGGTTTGAAACATTTTTCTGTGGCTGGAGAGTGTGCAAATGCAGATCAGACTGTCTTGGAGGTAGACAAAACTCTGTTTGCTTTTGGGATTCTTTGGGGGAAAAAATGTGGCTGAACTGTTTCTATATTCTGAGTGTGAGCATGTGTTGTCGGGCAGAGAAAGCCTTTGGTAATTGGTACCATCAGCCTCTGGGAGTGTGATCAGGGCAGTAATAATAAAATTGGCATCAATAAGAAAGGTCTCATTCTGCTTACGTTATCTGGCAAAGAAAGCAGTGATCTGTGAGGGCAGGGAATGTCCCAAATTAACAAACTTCGTCAGTGTGCTACAGCCAAGGCAACAAAAGGCAGTGTGGACTGCTCTGGCTGAGCTCCTGAAGGGGCTGGCTGCTGCAGGGAGTGTCTTCTTTGAGAACTTTATATCTCCCAAGTCGTTGCTTTGATTAAACATCTCCATTAAAAATGAGGAAGCTGATGAAAGGCTGGAGGAAAGAGGGAAGTGGATTTTGGACTAGGGCAGCACTGCTTGGAGGCAGAGCTCCCTGTCCTGCAGCTCAGTTTGAGATTCCCCACAGCACGAGGCTCTCTGATAGGAAGAGCACACGGTGAGGACCCTCAGGTTTTTGGTGTGTGTTTTCTGTGCATTGTTGCTTTTCTAGTTGCAAATTGGGAGGCTCTACTGTGGAGGCAAAATAGACACAATACAACAAAGGCTGCCAGTGACTTAACAGGGCGTTTGAGGACTTGCTGGAAGGAAGATCCTCACAGCAGTGAATAAATCAGAAAGGACTTCAGAAACGGGAGGTGCATTTTGGGGTAGAGAGCATGTCCTCGCTCCTCAGGAGTAAACAGTGCAGTGCAGTCACTTCCACGGTGGAGAGAAGAGTAGGCATGTGTAGGTTTCCGTAGTGGTTTGTAAGGGAGGAAGATCTAGCGATCCTGAGTAGATGTGCTAGAGGTCAGGACACTGGTCAACCCTTGAGAGCTGGGCAAGTCCATTTCCTGCTGATAATTTCTGTAAAAAGCAAGGGGAGAACCAAGGAGCAGCTGTACTGATAACATACACCAGCTGTGACACAGTGTTTGTGTGTGGGAAGCCTGTAAGTGGAAGGAGGACTCCCTGCTGTAATTTAGGTATTAGGTGATATTTACTTAGATATAAGGTAACAAAAATGTATTTATTATATTCAAGCTACTTTCTCCGATGGTGAGAGAAGCTGGCAGGATAAAGAAAACATGTCTGACTAGGGAGGGTTGGTGACAAAATAACCCAAGGTGCGCCCTGATTGATTTTTCCAGCTCCTGGGAAACTGTATGAGGTGAAGCTGGTGGCATTCAATAAGCACGAAGATGGGTACGCAGCGGTTTGGAAGGGCAAAACAGAAAAGGCACCTGCGACAGCAGTAGGTGAGAAATGCCCTTCAATTGTGTCTCTTCTATTTGGCATGTGGCTTCAGTGGAAGGGTAGAGGGATTACAGAGGATGAACTTCAGAAAGGACAGTATTGAAATAGAGAAGGTCATAACGTACGGGAACTTCCTTCAACAGTCATTGCAAAATGCATTGGAGGAATCAGGAAGGAGAGAAAGCAAAATATCCCCCTTCTCATTAGGGTTGTTCTTCTACTGGGTGTGAGTGCATTACTGCCATGTACAGCTCCACATCTCTTTTTGTGCTGACTGTAGATCCCCCTGTGCAGAAGGGGCCTCCACTGCCTCCAGTCCAAGTCTATGCAGAGTCCAACAGCTCAACTTCCATCTGGCTCCGCTGGAAGAAACCTGACTTCACAACAGTCAAAATTGTCAACTACACCGTGCGCTTCAGCCCCTGGGGCCTGAAGAACGCCTCTCTTGTGACATACTACACCAGGTAAAGAGGGTTCAGCTGCCATGTGTTGTTCGTGTCAGGAATGAACATGGGGCAGGAGGAAGTTGCATGGAATTTCTAGAACTTAGCAAAATCCTGGGTTTTTCATATGCTGGGAGTATCTGCCATTGTCACAGATAATGTTCAGAACTGCTGAGATGTGGCAGTGGGACTTGTCTTGACTTGAATACCAAGGAATTATTTACTGATCTCTGCATCTTTTCTGCTGTGGTTGGACTTTACACAGTTGTGAACAACATGGCCAGGTGCAATTATGCGTTCATGATCTGTAAGATGGTCCTCACAAGTTTGGTCTATAAATTGCTAGAGTTTAAACAGGTTTAAAAATTTGGGGGTGTATTTTACATCTTGTGCCTGTTTTTAGCCTCTAACAGGCTGTTTTCCTCTTTTCCCTGCAAGTACTTCAGAAATGGCCCTGGAGACTGGGAACTGTTTTGCTCTGTCCCTGGGAGCTGAGTGTTCTTGTATTCAGATGGCTGCAGGAAATGGAGCTTTAGGTGGAAAATCAGATACTGTCAGGGTTAGGATAATCTCTTAGAGTGTTCCTGGTGAGGTATCAAGGTGACATGGTAGAACCTTCAGGTGTTCACGGCCTCATGCTGTGTCCTCTCTCTCCAGCTCAGATGAAGACATTCTCATTAGTGGGCTGAAGCCCTACACCAGGTATGAGTTTGCTGTGCAGTCCAACGGTGTTGGTATCGACGGGCCCTTTGGCAGCGTGGTGGAGCGCTTCACCCTGCCCGACCGTGAGTGTTTATGGGAACCAAACCTCACTTCTCCTGGCTTTCCTTGAGTCTCTGTCTGATCCTTCCTAATATGCCCCTGAGAGATATGATCTCAGACCCCCCTCAAAGCTCTGATGGCCTTGAGAACATGCTGGGAGGTCCTCTGGGGGTGAATGCTGTGCTCCTCTTCCTGCTGCTCAGGCTGGGTCTTTATTTGTCCTTGCCAGGCCCCTCCACTCCTCCGTCTGACCTGCGGCTGCACCCTCTCAACCCCTACGCTGTCCAGGTGCACTGGTGCCCACCTGTGGAGCCCAATGGCATCATTGTGGAGTATCTCATCTTGTACAATGCCAACAACACACAGCCAGATGACATGTGGACCTTGCTGACACGAGAAGGTGAGCCTCCTCCAGGTACTGTAGTACCCCACAGTCCTTCTGCCTCCTTTCCTGACTCTGGAGCTCTGGTTGCTCCTGCTGCCCTGATTTCTCCCTCAGTTGGTGCACAGACAAATATTCAGGAGCTCATCCTGACAGTTTTCTTGGAGCATATGTTTCATATGGTCATAGCAGAGAGTCCAGGGACATGGCTGCTGAGAGACATGAAATCATACATGTCTGGGGCTGAATAGCCATTATCATCCAGGAAATATCCCACAGATGCAGCCTGGCAACCAGTAATTCCTAGAAAAACGTGTGCCAGCAGCATCACAAGCACTCTGTCAGATTGTCAGATCCATAAGCAGGAAGTTCATTATTACTGAAGAGGTGTATGAAATGCACAAAAATGTCACAAAATCCCTCACTTCTGAGGGTCCAGCAATTCCACAGCTGCTTTGCTGTAGCCTCTGAATACTCTTGAAACAGAACATTTTAAATCTCCTTTGATTTGCTTTTTGGTCAGGAAACATCTTCAGCACTGAAGTGCATGGCCTGGAAAGTGATACCAGATACTTCTTCAAGATGGGAGCAAAGACAGTGGTGGGGTCCGGTCCCTATTCCAACGTTAAGGATGTGCACACCCTGCGGGAGAAGCTGTCTGGTATGAACTCCTCCTTTCCCCAGGGCAGGAAGGGAATTGCATTGCAGGAGACTGATTTGTCAGCAGTGACATTTTTGTTTGCCAAGCAATTGCCTGATGTCGCTGTGTAGGGATGCAAGATAGGATTCTCTGCAGGGCAGTGCAGAGGATCACAGCAGGGCCCTCAGATGTGCAGCTCCAGAACCCATCCCACAGCCAAACTTCATCTCTTCCCCATCCTAGTTCCTGTAGAAGGGCACATGCAACCTATATCTTGCTTAGCATGACATTAATGAATAAGCATAGATGCCAGTTTGTTTTAAGCTGCTCTAAATTGTCACTGCCAAGAAATTTTATTGTTTTATGTGTATAGAATCAGTTCAGCAGAACAGTTGGGTTAGATGGGCCTTTTAAACCTGTTTGATTTAGTACAGCTGGTGCTTCTCTGAATGTGAGACACTTTGCATGCTCTTCCTGCTAGCAGCTGAAATGATGTGGTTGTCATTCCTTCTCCTCCTAGATGTCCTGGATATCCACTCTGTGACGGGGATCATCGTGGGGGTGTGCCTGGGGCTGCTCTGCATTCTCTTCTGCATGTGTGCCAGCTTCCGCAACAGCAAGCACAGGTGGGTGGCACCTCAGGTAAAGGAGGCTGCTGTGGAAGGAGACAGAAAACACTGTGAGCTGCATCCCCTGTTCATCTGGGCTGCTTGGGATGTGGTGTAGGGGACAGTTAATGCGCAGCTTGGATCTGTGGATGGATAAGGAGTATATTTAGTATAATCTTTGCACTGATTTATTTTTTCAGTAGTTTCTCTTCAATTTGCATTCTTAGACTAGTAGTGGTTTATTTCAGAGAAAGAAAAAGCCCTAAGAAAATGGAAGAACCAGTTTATTACCTGTGTCCATTAGTGTGGGTAGTATTTTGCTTCTGAGGTTGGACAGCTCTAAGGATGTTTGGAAATGGTTTGTTAACTTCCTTCAGGGAAAATGATGTAAGACTTCCCAGTGAGTGACAGGCTGTTTTAAGGAGGATTGGTTACAGCCCAAAGCCCTCTACTATCCCAGGGGTCTGGATCCAGCCACAAGCATTTGGAAAGCCTATGAGCAGAAAACTGCTGACTTGTTCAGGCCTCACAGCAGATCTCAGGGCTAGCAACAAACAGCTTCTGAGGTCTCATCCTAATGTGGCCACAACTTTCCTGTCCTGTTGCATCTCTAACCTGTAAACCAGAGGTGACAGGAGTGACACAGCTCCCCATGGACCAGGGTGTGTGAGCACCTGCTTGTGCTGGGACTTGTGGCATCTCCTGACCTTGGGATTTGCTGGAAGAGGGACAGCTTTGCATCCCACAGCTGGATTTGTCTGAGCTTTGGCATTAACCAAGGTGGCACAGAGTTATATCTGCAGTGAAAGGTGTTTCAGTGGGATGTGATGATAAAGAAGATCCCCAGGCGTGGCAGGGCAGAGCTTGGGCAAATTTACTTGCACAAGGACAGGCTGAGATGTCAGCTCTTGCTTGTTTTCCCTCAGGGAGGCCCTGCCAGGCCTGGACTCCCAGGCTGCTGGCAACCACACCTACTACCACCGGAGCAGGCAAGGGGTGGCCTCTCCCAGTGCCACCTTGGACTCACATGAGCTCCAGTCCCTCATGTCTCCGCTCCCAGAGGATGCACCCGTGCCACTGGGGGACATCACAGAGCTGGCAGAAGTGCACACCCTCATCCACACCAGCCTCCCTGAGGACATCTTCCATGGGAAGAGGAAGGTAAGGACCCATGCTTGTGGTGACTGGACTTCCACCTTTGGCAAGAGTCTTTGCTTGGTGCGTGGCTGCTGGGAAGCCAGAGTGGGATCCTGTCCTGGCTCTACAGTGCTGGAAGTCTTGGCTGCAGGCTGGTGTTGGGCAGTCACACATTTCCCCTCTCTGTAAAACTTGACTGGCTCAGCCTTGGCTGTTGGATCTAATTTGGGATTCCTGTGCATCTACCACCCCTTTTCATCTCCTGGAACAGTGACCCCTCAATCTGAGAGGCTGCTGCCAAACTTGGTGCTGCAGAAAGCTGTGGTATTTGTGTTGCTGTGGCATGTGGATGGTGGGAGGAAGTGTGATGTCTAGAGCAGACACGTGGCCTTCCAGAATTCTGTTTTGCTTGGACTTAAAGGAGCTGTCTCCATAAATAGTGTGTTCACTAGAATACTCTTGAAGATAAACAAGAGGTGAAATAGTGGGGTTTTTGTGAACCTTATTTTTTGAAGTAGTCTTTTCCTGCCCTGCTTGGTTTGACTGACACTGCATTGTGTTTCATTCCTTCCTGCCCATTTCCTCTTTCAAGCTTGCCTGAAACATTTCATTCCATTAGGGAACCTTTAATTGGCCTAATTTAGTTAATCTGTTTATGTCTCTCTTTGTAGCCCTGGGAGAACATGTAAAGTAATTAGGAGGTTCAGTAAAACAAATGCATTGTGAGCGCGTGGGGTTTCACGTTTGCATCAACGATGCGCTCGTGTCACGGGAGGGAAGGTGAGCTCAGGTACCTGGCTGACCAGAGCCCTGTCCATGCTGCTAGAGGCAGTGCAGGTGGGATCTTTTGGAAGCACAAAGTCTTCTGCTGGCTTTACTAGCTCCATGAGCTGAGGCTGTGCCCATGGCCATCCCTGCGTGCTGTGGCAGATCAGTGCTCAGCTGAAGGAGAGGCTGTTTGTTTGCAGCCAAGCCACATCTATGGATTTTGGTGGAATGTGGCTGCCTGTCTGGACCCAAGCCGAAGAGTGTGAGGAATTTCCTACAGCTCTTTCAGTTAAATAAGGAACAAATGTTTTCAGTGATGGGGACTTACTCCTGAGAACAGGTCAGGGTCGGGGGAAGTTCCCTTCTTTGTGAGGCCTTTCTGGGGGCAGCATATCCAGATCTCTCTTCCAGAGCAGCAATACTGCCTGCAAGGGCTTGCACCAAGATTTGAATATGTGCAGAGCAGGGCTGGAGAGGGCAGTGCCAAGGCCTGGCCACAGGGACTCAGCTGGAGAGCTTGGGGCCCTCAGAGTGGGCAGTGCCCAGCAGCAACATTACAGTGGCAGACCAGAGCTTTGGGGAGATGGACAGTTCTGGCTATAGGGTTTCCATAATTGGATGGGGAGTGGCCACTGAGAGATAAATTCACTGAGGCCTTTTTTTTTTTTTTTTGATGGATGTGGCTAGGGAAGCAAGGGTCACTGGGAAGCAGCCACCCGGAGCACAGCGTTGTCACCCGTGCCGACCAGGAGGGTGACCTGGCAGGTGAAGGAGATCGAGTGGTGGCCGGGAGCAACAGGCTGTTGTTGCTGGGAGCGGGCACTGGAGGGAGATGTGCTCCCACGTAGGAGACCCTGCTCCCTTGCACTGCCCCGTTCCTGCTGGAACTGCCACCTGAGCACCATTGCTTCCTTTCTGTACTCCGACGTGCATAATCAAGTGTGAAAAGAAAGTGGCCAAGAAACACCTTTATGCTTGTCTGGATGGTGATGTGGTGTTAGCTGTCAGGGAGTTGGGCAGGTCCTCAAGTACATGGCTGGAGTGGTGCACACATGCCTGGTGCCCACAGTGGATGTAATCCGAGTCAGGAGCAGTTGTGAGTGTGTGTCTCCCTGCTTGTACACAAAATGCCACTAGTCGAGGCTGTGCAGTGGGTGTGGGTGTCCTGTGTGCTGCAAATAGCTTCCGCCAGCATCCATTGAAGCTGGAAACCCCAGGGACCCCGCCTGGAACAGAGTGTTGTGGGAGCTTTGCACCCTGCAGGGACCAGCTGCCTTTGTTGCCTTCTCTTTTGTCTCATGCTGTGTGAAGCTGGGGCTGTGAAAATCCATGGCAAGGAATGCGAGAGAGCCACAGGAAAGAGAAAATCATTGTGGAAGGAAATTCCTGTCCAGCCTGGCAAGGGGAAGCTCCCCAGGGTGTTCTAGGTTGGATACTATGACTTGCAGTCCTATTCACTGAAGAGAGGGAGTGAGAAATGCCTCAAGGATCCCTTCTGTTTAGCAGCATATCATGTCACAACAGAGCAGGGGATGTTGGCTGGGGCAGACTCTTGGGCTGAGGCTGCTGGCACTGCAGGGCAGGTTTGTGTAGCTGTGACCTCCAGTTGCCTGCTTGTCCCTCTGTCCTCAGGTTACCTGGTTTGTGTTGGCTGGTTGGCACGTGCATTGGCTCCTCAGTGCCTGCTAGCTGTTCCCATGCTGACTCATTACTTACCATGCCATGGATTATGCTTTTTTGTCTTTATTCTTGTGGCAGCTCGAGGTTCCAGTGAAGATTGGATGCTCCATATTGGATAGACCCAAAGAAGGGACTGTCCCCATACCATATGGAGTCAGAAGTGAATGAATGTAATTTTACAGATGTGGGGTCTGAGGGCAGGAAGTCTTTAAAAACTCTTGAGATTGGAACTGATTCCTGTGAAGAATTCATGGACAAGGGTTGTGAGATGTCCCCTTGGTCATTTTCAGGTCAAGATCCTTCAAATTTAGGGCTGTGATTCTTCTTGAGTTGTTACACATAGTGCTGGAGGTGCAGGATGGTGCAAGTGGAAGGTGGGACAGTCCTAGAGGAACCTCCTGGACCCCCTGTCCCTGCCTGCAGGACAGCAAGGTGCTACTGCAGCCAAGGGGTTGGCATGGGACTCCTCTGGATGGTCACAGCTCCATTAGGCAGGAGTACAATTGGCCATTCAGTGGTTCATTTTCCTTCCTTTATGTGTCTCCAGTGGTCACACACAAAGATTTCTAAATACACTGACAAGTGGTTTTCCTCTCTTACTCTCTTCCCCTTGCAAGCACCCCCTGGACTGATGCCCTCAGTAGCCCTGTTATAAATGACACAGTCATGCACAGGCTGTGGTGATGCAGCTCTTGTCTCCTCTGACAGATGGACTGAGGATGATAAAATGGCTCTGCTCCAGACATCTCTGTCACTGCTGCTTGTGGACCAAGCAATTTAAAGAGTGGGGGAAAATGTTAAAAAGCATCTGCTTTCCATGGAAGACTTCAGCTTTTCATTGAATGAAGCCAAACCCAAGTATTTTGGTTTGGAAATGTTTGCTGTTGTTCTTGTGAGCTGGAGCCTTCCTTGCTTGCTGCCCTTCTCCTTCCCTCTGGGCCTCATTCCCACAGGACTGTGTTTCCCAGAAGCATCCCTCTGACTCGGAGAGCAGAAGCTGCTGCACATCAGGGAACTTGGATGTACCCAGGTTGTTTGTCACTTGTGTGTTGAAATTTTTCTGCGTGGAAAAGAAGTCCCAGTGTTTTCTGAGACACTTCAGACGAGAGCTGTGCTCCTGGTGACAGGGAGCAGAGACTCCTTTATCTGCTGGGGAGGGTCTGTGTTGTACTGCATCCCAGCTGCAGGCAGGGATGTCGCTGTGTTTGCGTGACTCGGAGCTTTCCCACTCCCACCCACTGCTGTTCAACAACAAATCCTTTCTCTCTGCTGCACCACTCTCAAAAGCTGGGCACATCTGAAACATCCCCAGCCTCGTTTTGCACAGGACTTCAAGCTACTTTAAATAACCATCCTGAAAAAACAGGGAAGGTTTTGAGTTGAACTTTTCCTATGTGTTCATTCTCAGCTCATATATTTGCATGAAATCATGACTTGTCACTGAGAAGGTAACATGAACTAGGCACTTTTTTACCAGTTAGAGTTTCTATAAAAAGGCTAAAATGAAAAGGCTTGTTTGCTTTGATAAGGATTTAGCTGTAATGGAAATGTCTTTTATTGGAAGATGCTCTTATTAGTTTTCATTCTTGTGTTTGCAGCGAACTGACAAAGAGGTTTTTCCCTCTTTATATTAGTATTAGACTGACACTCCTTCCTCCTTGCCTTCATTACTGTGTTGTAAAAATCAAGAGACTATTTCCTTCCTTCAGCCACCCACTAGCTCCCCTTAAGTAAAAAGAAATAGTATCATTTACTACACCAAAAAATGCTGCTTAAGAAAGCAGTGAAGCTTTCAGGCACACAAGATTTCTTCAGGTCTGTGATGAAAACAGTCCCAGAGTTAATTGCTGCTGCCCAACCTTAGAGACTAAGCCCCAAGAGGGATTTGTCTTTTGCTTTTTTTTTCCCCCTCTCAAACATAATGTGCTCGAACAACATGTGGGACACAGGCCATGTTGTGTGGCTGATGGTTTTTTCTGTTTGTTGAAAGTTGCAAACTGGTACAAAACAAGTTTGTTCTTCGTTGCAGCCAATTTCAGCCAGAGCTGAACAGGCTGTTCCCAGAGTCATCAAAACCTATGTAAACATGGCAGATTGACATTTCCGCTAACAGATGGTCCATGGGGGATTGCAGTAGAGCTGCCTGTTTCTTTCCACGTTTTTTGGTATTCACAAGATGCCTGCAAGAAGGTTTTTGAGTTTGCTCTGTGTGTGTGTCTGCGTATGATGCTCAGATCTCTCTGATGGCAAATATGCATGCAGGCATCTCTTAACAGGACACACATTTGGTGCATGTGTGCAGATTTGTGTAGGTTCAGCGCTGAAATTTCCAGGCACTATTTGCTCAGTAACGTATGTTCCTTGGAAGAGGCACAGAAGCCATCAGTCAGGGATGTAGCTGCAGAAAAGCCTTTCAGATGGCAGCAGAAGCAAATTGAACACGCTCCTTGAGCACTCGCATGTGGAGATATTCCTTATTGTGTGCTCTCTGTGATCGCTTGGTTGATTTCTTGCTATTAAAGCGTAGTTTAATGATTGTCCACTTAGAAACAGCAATTAGGGAAGGTTTTTGGCTCGGAATATATTGTTGAGGGTTGCAGAGAGAGAAATGGAAAAAGACACTGCCTCAAGCATCCACATCTAAATTAGCAAATGCTTGATAGCCACAGCGCTGAGCTTGGACATGGCTGTTCTGCAGGGTATTGGCATATCAATGAGGCCTTTCACTATTTGTTTGCTAAAAATTTGCTCTTGAAGCAGCAGCAAAGTTCCTGTGACTTGGGGGTGGTGCTGGGATGTAACATGGCTCTGCCTCCCATAAAGTGTTGAGCCGTTTGGGTGCCTGCGTGAGGGTGGACAGAGAGCTTGGGAGCAGCTCTGGCCGCCCTTCAGTGCACACACGAGTGCTTCAGTGTCCTTCTGCCAGCCCTGGCAGCATGAGGTAGCATTTGCTTCTTGCTAAATAGCTGACTTAGGAATGCCTGGCTCACATACAACATCTGGTTGTGTATTTCTACCTAATTTTCAGCCAGATGGACTGAGGCACAAGGAGGTCAAATGACTCACCCAAGGTCAGGCTGATGTCAGAAATCTCCTCGCTGTCTCAGCTGGATTCACGCTACATTGACGGTTATTGGAATAGATTTGGCCTAAGGAGCAGCCACATATGCAGGGCAGGAACCTGGGCTTCTGCTGGCAGTGAGCAATAGAGGGTCAGTGGGTTTGAATAGATGTGCAGGGTATCTTCATTCTACACAGCCATCATGCTCACACCACCAGTATTCTGTGTGCATGTGTGTACTTGCTGTCGTCAGGTCAGGATTTTCTCCTCTTCTCTGCATCAGCCTCTCTTGTACCCATACAACATGTAGCATCTGTGGAACAAGGCCAGAGATAATGGGCCTGTGTGGTCCTTAAACCTGAGTTGTGTGTGTACGTGCATATATATATGTGAGTACTAGCAAGGCTCAGCTCAGGTACATGCAGAACAGCCCAATAAAATCAAAACCTGGAAAGAAAATACTTTTCTGCCTGTGAACTAATAGTCTGAACTGTTAAATAACTTCAGCTTTTAAAGACACACATTTCCCATACACAGAGGTGTGCATTCAACAGTTTATTGCAAGGGGAAGCTGAAAGAACCCAGAGCAAATTGTGTTCAGCCCATATAATTTAATTAGATCTACAAACAAGGTAACACTGGTTGCCCAGGGGATTTAAAGCTGAGCAAAGAATTACTTGGTGGTCTGTTGTAAAAAAAAAAAAAAAAATAAAAAATTAAGGCCCCCAGTTTTGTGCATCTGTCCTGATGAGGAATGGTAGAGTGTTTTCCCAGGTCCTGGCTTGGAGCAGGAACTCTTGTCTGTGCTGCAGAGTGAGTGGTTTAACAGAATGTCCATCTCTTACTGGAGCACACAGGGCACTACCCACGGGTGAGGGTCCTTCTCTGTGCTGTGGAGCATCGCTTGTGCCAAAGCAAAGACTGTGGTCACTCAGCTCCAGATTTCCCTGTCCCTTCCCAGCTCTGTAGTATTTTTCAGTAGGCTCGTTCTGCTGTGGGCTGTTGCAGCTTTGCAGGGAGTTGATTTTGGTGGACCTCTGAATGATGTCTGTGCCATGATTTGCCCGCTGGCCTCACAATTTGAGAATCAGTGGAAAGTCCCTTATGCAACCAATTGTGAACCATCTGGCATCTTTTACCCTGTGCTCTGCATCAGCCCAGGTAACAGCAATAAGGCCAGTTCGCAGGCAGGGACTGTATGAGTCCATTGCAGAGGTGTTTTTGTTTTGATGCTATCAGAAGTGTCCTCCACATTTATGGTATTTTCTCAGCTTGCACTTTCCTTTTTCAAGCTGCTTCTCATTTCAGGTGTATGAGGATAAGAATCCATGTCTGTGATAACTGCATCTTTTCTCCTGCCACTTTTCTCCTGCAGTCTTCTTGGAATAAATCAGCCAACCAGGCCTGGACAAACAGCATCACCAGATATGGGGACACCATCACCAAAGAGCCTCTCTCTGCTGTCAATGGGTCACTGAAGCTCCCCTCCAGCGCGGGGCAGAAGCTTCTCTTACAAGCCCTGGTTTATGATGCTGTGATGGTGGGTGTCTTTGTTGCTTTGTTGACTTGTGTGTTCTCATGTGGGTTTTCCATTTATGTTCTCCATCTTCCTTTCTCCTTTTTGCAGCCCCTTTTTGTGGGCTTGTTCATCTGGTGATGGCCAGGTGGAATCAGAAGCTCAGTTGACAGCAAGGTTGTGGCAGTTCTGGTTCCTGAGGACCTGGTGCCAGGCACCAGCAGTCTGCCTGGAGTCTTTGCTGTGGCTGTGCAGCAATCAGCCTGAGTGAGTTAGGAGCTGCAGTGCTCAGCACAGTCATTAAGATCTACAGTGTGCGTGCCTGACAGAGGGATTGCATTTTTGGCTGTAAAAGGAGTCAGAGATCAAGGGTTGATTTAAACTCCCTTCTCCAGATAGGGCAGAGCAATTTTCACTGCACTTGTGTTCTGGGAGGAAATCCTATTTCTGATATTGCATCACTGGAATAAATATGCACTCCTGTGTTTGGGAGAGTGTACATCTGTGTCACTGTCTTAGCAAAGCAAGCTGACACCTGCTCAGGATGACTCTGTATCAGAAAATTTCTTTGGTTATTCTTTAAAAAAGTTCAGTCCCTGCCCCCCCCCCCCCCCCCCCCCCCCAGCAGCAAATACTTCTAAGTATCCTACCTATGTTTCCTTCCTAGACAGTGGTGTGAAAATCAATTATACACAGGATGTAATTAACATTGTGGATAGAGTTAAGACAATGTTTTACAGCCCAATTACAGGGCAGCATTTACAGCACAGCTTACCCATCAGAGTTTGTCAACAAAAGAGAAAAGTGTTAAAATATGTAAATGATGCTCAAAGTTGGCTTCAACAGAGAGTGCAAATTACACATGGGATATCACTTCCATGCTCTGAATTGTCTTCTTGCTGCTACATCACACTCAGCCCAGAATCTGAGCGTTGATTGCCTAGAGAGCTCTTTGTGAGCTTCTACAATAATTTGTCTGGTAAATTATTGAGTGATAATCCCACAAAATGACCTGCTTGTCAGCCAGATTTGTGGAGATCTGTAGCCTGAACTCCAGTTAAGCACTGCAGAGCAGAACTTATTGTTTTCTTTCTGAATTAAAGTGCTTGAATTTACACAGACTTTTGCAGGCTGTGACCAGGGCTTTAAAAAACACACACTTTGTGATATGTAGCCAAAATTAAATGAGGAAAGTGAAGAGAGCCCCTTTATCCATCTCAGAAGCCACTTTCCTACAGTGTTGCCCACTCAGCCTTAATATGGAAACAGACTGGTGAGATTTGAAAATTGTGGTCTTTGACAGAGGTTTGGAGGAATGGTTGCTCCAGCCTGCCAAGAAACTGTGAGCAAATAACTTCTCTCCCTTGGGACTCGCTTTCTCAAACGTAAAATAGAAATAATGATCCTGAGGTGATTTGAGTTGCTTCTTAAGACCCAAGACCTGAGAAACATATCAAGATAATGCTTGATAGCATTGCACTCAGTGGGATTAAAAATAAATATATTTTAGTGCATGATTTGGTCACAGCCTCAATTACCTGAATTTCACTTACTTTACCTTTTTTTTTTTTTTTTTTTTTAATTTCTCCCCTGTTTGATAACAGAATGAGGCAAAGAAAAGCCACCTGCCAGCCAGCCTTCACCAAGTAGAAGCAGAGGTCATTGTCCATTCTGATTTTTCAGCCTCTGACAGAGACTATGACTCCCAGCTGTATACCCTGGAGAGTGAAGAGACAGAAATGGAGGACCAGGAGCCTGAAGAGCTCCCCTCAGCAGAGCTGGCTCTTCCCTTCTCTCCTAGTTCCCAGCAGGACACTGGCCAAGAGTTGGTGGAGTGCACGGACAATCTGGAGGCTCAGGCCCAGGCTGAGGAGCTCTGTACCGACACAAAGACTGACAAAGCAGAGGCTGTTTGCATCCGTGGGCTCACCAATGGCTTCCACAGGCATGGAGAAAGTCTGGATTCGGTGGAGAGTGGAGATTCAGACTCCATCCAGGAAGGTAGGGGTGATGTGCAGCCAGTCAAGTGCCAGTTGCTTTCCACAGCACCTGAGGAGGCCCTGCTGAGTGCTAACTCTGGTTTAACCAGTCCATCCTCAGCACCTGAGAACATGGCACATGTCCACAATCACAAAGAATGAACGGATCTGATTTGGATCACAGCAGAGCTGAACACGAGGAGAGCCTGTCCCTGTGAGGTGCTGCCTGCCCTTGGCTGGCTGAGCCCAGCAGGAGCTGGGCAGGTGCAGCATCTCACCAAAGCAGGGCTTGGACCTGTCAGCTCTCCAGAGGCCTTCGGGAAGCCAGGTGGGTTGTAAGGGCCCGCCTTCCTCCCGCTGAGGGACTGGGTGTTGGTGGGAGCAGGACCGAGCTGGCTGCCAAAGTCTGATGTGGAACCACGATGGAGCAGAGCCTTCTGCACTAGGCTGGGGCTCTCACTTCACCACAGCCCTTGAGGCTACTGGCAAGACGTCCTTTAATGCTGGGAGGTGGCAGAGTGCATCGAGGGATCCTTCTCAGCTGCCTCTTCCTGGGGAGTGCCCGGGCACTACTGACTGCCTGGCAGCGTTGGGATGAATTCTGGCACAGGAGTCCCAGGAGGGGGTGGAAGCCCCAGGAACAAAGGCAGTGAGCTGTGAGCACCAGCCTTTTCTGCCCTCCCGTGGTTAGAAGGATTACCAGGCTCTCTGTGTGCGCTACCACAGTAACTACTACTGGCAGGCTGATGTAGTGGCCTTTTATTACACACTCTACGAGTGCCTCTAACAACTTGTACTATATAGAACCTTCTGCAGCGTCTGGGTCTTTTCACCAGCCTGGGCTTTGTTTTATGTAGGTTCTTGTACCTAATATTTTAGGTACACATCTGTCCTTTTAATGTACAACATGTATTTTTATTTCCTTGGAACATCTTTATATTATTTAATTTTATAAAGTGGAATAGTGTGTGGTATAGAGTAGCATTTTTACTACTTCTCTCTTTCTTTATTATTTCCTCCCTAACAACACAACTACCTCATGTCTGTTGGAGAAAAAAAAAAAAAAAAAAAAAAAAAAAAAAAAAAAAGCTGTAGATCTACTCATTTGTTGTAGTCCATTATAGGTTTTAACTTATTCTTATACTGCCTTTTTCTAAAGAATATGTTTGCACTGGTTGTTGACTCTTCTTTAACACATAGTGCTGCAGATCTGATGTCTCTCTTGCTTTGTTTCTTGACACCTTCCCTACAGCCAGAGAGTTGGGTTGTGTCTCTCTGTGGGACTGTGTTTTGCAGCAGCTGCCAAAGGAGACTGCTTTAGCTGGCAAGATGTTGATCCATCTTTCCTCAACAAGCTTATACTAACAAATAGAAAGAAGAACCAGCAATTGCTAAAGTAACCTGTGATAGTGGGGGTATGTATTTCTTTTCTGGTTTTTTGGGTGCCTGTGTGGAGACATCTCAGATGGTTTTGATTTACAGAGAACAGCACTCAGCCTTCTGTAAGCAGTGGACTTGCTGAAAGCCTTGGATGAACAAGTGAAATTTTCCAGTCACTACTGATAGTCCTGGCCAAAGTGCTTTTGGGTGGACTTTTTTTTTTTTTTTTTTTTTTTTTTTAAGAGCAGAGCACCACCAGAGCTTTAAAATTAAAATTAAATCCTTGGTCTCATACCAGTCCGTCTGGCTTGAAAATCATCCAGTGACTCTTCCTGCTGATGTTGTTTGCTTACTCCCAAGATGTCTCTCATCCTGGCCCTGTTGGGTGTGGACTTTCTTTACTTTTTTTAGCTTGTCTCTGTCTCGCTCCAGGCTTGCAGGGTTTGACTGCAAATGCTACAAGATTGGACCAGCTGCTCAGAGTTAACAAGGATCAGTAATTCTGTTCGTGGGTGTTTGGTAAATGTTCTGCCTTCCTGGAGGATTCAGACATTTTGCCATTTGTTTAAAAAGTGAATGAAAAGATGCCCACCTTCCTCTTTTCTTACTAAAACTTTCCCCAGGGTATATGGGAAACTGTGTGCCAACTTAAGATCCTGTAAAAAGACTTCAGGTTTTGTTTTTCCGGGTGACAACTGGGTGGAGGTACCACTGCTTGCAGCATGGAGAACCTTACTTCACCATCACCCTGCAACCCTTTTACCTCCAGATCTTCAGCAGATGAGAACCTCCAAGCCTCCATGTATCCTGATGGGAAGGATATTGATTGGAGCTTCCACCTCTCCCCAGCTGGCAGCATCTCCTCCCAGTATGACACACTGTTCTGGTAACCAGATGTATTTCCAGTCATTGTGATTGCTCTGTTTCTCCAGCTGCTGCTTGGTGTCTTGAGGAGTCTCAGAAATGCTGTTCTGTGCTCTGAATAGCCATGACCCTGGAATGCTGTGGGGAAAGAGACTGGAAATCAGTGCCAGAGAGCAGATGAAGGCAGAAGTTTGTGCCACTGGAGCGAGGAGCTAGAAAGTCATGGAAACATAACTGGGTAGAGGAAGTGTGTAAATAACCTCCAGAACCCACAGCCATAAGACTTTGAAACTCATGACTTAGCAGGGTTACAGATAAGGCAGTGAAGTGTTATTGCAGGCAATAAGGGCAATTCACAGTTCTCTGGAAGTGGATGCAGTAGCAGAGGTACAAACCCTCCAGCCGGGCAAGGCCGGCACTCGCTGCTGAGAGTGGGGAGGTCCCAGTTAGTTCCATGGAGAGTCCTTGCCCTTCCTCAGTGACAGAACAGGCCTTCACAAGCTACCTTACCACATTGCCATTGCCACTTTCCATCCAGGGGGATGGAAGGGGACGGAGGCTGAAGTGGGAGTGTGCCACAGTTTTGGGGGCACTCCCTTGTACATGCACCCCCTGCTTCATCTCTACAGCCTTCAGCAATCCTACAGCCCTGAGCTGCCTGAAAGCTGTCCTTGTCTGTCACTGCAGCCCACACAAGCAGGCAGAGTGGGGCACCATTCCCCTGGATCACTTTGGGCCAACCACCAAACCACCACAATCGTTACAGGCTCAGAGAGCTTTGGGGAGATGCAGCACATCACAAACAATTTTGTTGATGCATTCCCAAAACACTTTTGTCACCTTATGCTGAGGCTTGTTCTCATCTTGTTACATTTCACCAAACTGCACTGGGGTGTGACGGTGGCAGTGTTTGGCTGTCCAAGAACTGTGGTGGCCATGGGCTGGTAGGCCAGACCTCAGTTGCAGAAGTCCAGACAGTTCCCTTGGAGCCAGGAGGTCACCACTGACCAGCAGCACCAAAGCTGCTCCATACAGAGTGCTGGGTGTCCTTGTCCAGCTCAGCTGTGCCCCAGGTCCCCCCTGCCCTGAACATGCAGGGACCTTTCAGTCTCAGCTGGAAGTGAATCGAAGAAGTCAGATAATACACATTTGGTGTGTAAAGCTGAAACAACCAGTGCATATATTTTTTTATCATGAAATAAGTAACTTTCTTGCAGATTTCTCACAGGCACACAAACTGTTGATACCTTTAATTACCCATCATGCTTAATATCTGTTCCTGCACACCAGGCTCCTTTCTCCATTTTCTTCCTTTCAGTAACACTAAGGATTATTGCTCTTCAACTTTTTTGCTGTTGTATATTGTTTTACATTGTTAAAATGTCAGGTTTGTCTCACTGGCATAATTTTCTAGTATTAATGTTACTGCTTGGCTACACAACTGTATATTCCCCATGCTGCTGTGAGAGTCACAATTCTCATCCTTTTATTTCTTTTCTTGTTACATGAAACATGCAACTCAGATAAAAACCTCTATCAACTTTTTGTTGACTTGATTTCTTAATTAACAGGCAGCAAAGTTCTGGTTTAAGTAGTTCAAATAAGTTAACTTCTAATTTAGAGTTTGAGAATTTTTTTACGTTACTCGCTAACCATCAGCCCATGAAATATTGCTGTGTAAGAAAACAACCATTTTACTAGAACGCTGTATATGGTTTTGATCTCATTAGTAATAGGAGTTTTGAAGGAATCATTGTGTCTTTTCTAATCCATACTTTTGTTAGAAAAGAAGTGTTTAGCCAGCAGAAATCTACCATCTATTTCTGTTATTGTATTCCCTTGCTTGTATTTTCAAGTTAAATTTCATTTTCTGCACAGTGCATAAAGATGTGTAACCAGAACTTGATCTTATTTGAAGGTTGTGTCTGTGTTTGGTTTCATGCTGTACTTTATTATAACTTTCTTTCTTCAGAGACTTTTCTTACTCCACAAATACTCTTTAGTGTTAAAGTGTAAGAATACATTGTCCTTATATTCCTTAACTAATGGGCTATTAATAAAATGTTTTTTAAAATCAGTTCAGTCTGTTTCAGCTGTGTGAGGCTGTACCTCACTGGCAGAAGCAGTGTTGGGAGCAGAATGCAGGATTCAAGCTCACACCAGTTCAGTACTGGAGCCCATCACCGTGAAGGTTGGGATTGTGAGATGATAGTGGGTACCTGGTTCCTTAGAGATTCTTCTGGAAGTTCAGACATGAGCAGAGTTTGGATTCATTAGGCATTTCCAATGCTTGCTCCTTTCTCAGTTTTGAATTGATTCCTGTAAGAAAAAATATTTGTCCAGTTTCATGCTTCATCCTGCTGGGGAATTTTTTAATGGGAAAAATAAGCAGAGGCATCTAGCAGACAAGTGGTGAGTTCTCTTGGATGGCACACTGGGCTGAGCACTCGGTGGGATTGGTGAGAGGATACCTGCCTGTTCCCAAGGCCACACTATTAACCTCCTGTGCATCTCCCTTCTTCCTGGGCTGCATTCCCTACTTAAGTACATAGTTTCCATTATTACTTTATGCTGCCATGACTAGAGAGCCATAAAACCTCACTTTATCTGCATTTCAGAGGTAATAAATCTGCACTTAGCAGTGTTCTCTGATAGTGGTTAAAGGGAACTCTGTCATACTGTATAACTCTGATGAGTCTTTCTCCTAATGATAGGTAACCCCACAAACGACCAAGGAAGGACCTTGGAGGGGGTGATGGGTGAATGAAAATCACTCTTCCATCTCCCAGTTTACAGCATAGGATGCTGATGGGAGGCCGCTGAGAGGAGATACGATGGGATGGAATGGATGACAGAGACAGACAGACATGGCAGTTACAGGAGAGAAGTGACAAGCAGTGTCTGGTTGTGTTTCTTTCTCTTCCCAACCTTTGCCACCCTGACACACTGTGTAAGGATGGAGCTGGAAAATACCACTAATGGGCTTGGGTTTCTCATGGTCTCAGGCACTTCAGGGAGTTAAATTGCCAGAGCAGTGCGTGGCCCAGCTCAGCCCTCTGGAAAACGGCACAGCACAAGACAATGGGCTGTGAGATGCAATGAGGGGGCCAGGATTGCTTCACAGATTCTCAACAGACACAGAGAAAACAGTTCTGCTGAGGAAAACAGCTTCCCAGAGCAGGTCCTGGGGTTGTCCCACTGCTGCTGGTGTGGCTCTAGGCTCAGTGCCTCAAGGTGGGTGCCACAATTTTGGCTCCTGCCCCTCATTGCTCACTGACCATGAAGCAGGTGCCCAGAACCCTGCGTGTACGTACGTAAGGGAAAAGCTCCCAGGCTGTTAGCAGGCAGGGTAACCACAATTACACATAGAATAATAAATGGAGTGAATTCAGACAAGTTAATCTCCCACTTCATCCACTGAAACTACTAATGGTGTCTTGGGGACCTCAGTTTACAGTTAATTGGTGTAAATCAGGAGCACAATTGGAGCCGATGGAAATTTGCTGTGCAAGGAGTGAGGGGTGAGTGATGCCCTTGGAGGACAGCTCTCCTGGAGGATAACACTGTGGAGAGGGAGGGCAGACGGACAGATCCTGTGCCCCTCAGCAGCAAGGGGGATGGAGGAATGGACCCCATCGACTGCTCTGCAGGAGAGGGCTGTGAGCCTCAGTTTGGGCTGACACTGTCACTCCTGTAACCCTGCTGCTTTTCCAAAGGCTCCGATTTCTGCTCGCAGTGTGATAAGCAAATTCCTGCCTCCAGTACAAAGCAACTTTTCTAAGCCCTCATGCTTACAGAGCATATAAAAACATGAGTGCTCTGAATTCCTGCTCTTAGGTGGCTTCAAAAGCCCCAAACCTGCCTATTCCCTAAAAGATCTCATGTTTTTTTATATAAGTCCTATTGTTCGGCAGCAGTGGATGATTTCTGAATGTTATCACCAGTGCTGTCACCAGTGTCATTTGCAAGATGTGGGGATGAACTTGGTAATACCCTAAACGTGTACCTAGCTCCCCCAGCCCCTGGGTCCTGCCAGTGCACTTGGTAGCAAAAGCACACAAAATCTGTGGTGGACAGGGAAAGCAGCCCTGTAAAGCACATAGTGCTCAATTTCTCTTGAAATTATTAATTCCCACAAGCCATCCTCAGTGATAGCAGCCACAAGTCCATGATGGCTTCAAGCATTACAGAAATGCTGATGGGGCCCCATGGCAGGAGCCAGGGAGTCGGAGCAAGAACATGGCTAGTGCCAAAAGGTCAGGGACAGCGCAGAAATTCAGATGTTACCGAGAGGCTGGCGGAGCCAGAGCAAATTCTTCCCAAGCTGAAAGCAGTCTCATACAACTCAACCCTCTGCTAAACGAAGGAAGCTTTAATGTGGAGCAGATGTAGTGATGTCTTCTTTGCTCGTTAGCAGAGTCTGACACACAGCACACCATCCAGGGGAGCCTCACATTGCTCCCCTTCACAAAGGGTTTTTCACCAGATTTCTAGGAATGGTTACAGGGTTTAGTGACCCAGTCCACAAAATCTGGTTTGAGTACAAAGAAAGAAATTAGTTAGGATCGGCTTTTATTTCATTTCAGTTCTTTTTTTTTGCTAAGCCAACACCACAAAACACTTGAGCTGTCATGGCAGAGATGGCTTCTGCTGCTGACTGATGATATATGAGTTATGTTTGTGGAGAACACGGGCCAAGGGGCAGGGTAGGATCAGTTGGAAGGCACAAAATACTGCATGGGCACAGGGGCTGAAAGCCATGTAAGGACGTGTTATCCTTATTTCATGCCAGGAGGAGAGACAAATTATCCTGCTGTGGTCGGATTTAGGAGCAGACTCATCCCTCACTAGGTCCTTCCTCACCGGGGCCTCTTCCGGGGCGAGCGGGCTGGCCCTACACCTGCCTTACTGCCTCGGGTAATCACTTAGGATAGCGTTACAATCAGGAGCGGGACAAGCCAAGCTCTTCTGCGTTCCTGCGAGGGTGAGGGGAAGCCCCCTGATGTATCCCGGTAATGCCCGGAGCTCCATGAAGAGAGCCCCGGGAAGCGGCGGGGGGAGATCTGTGAGGGGGCTCCGGCGACAGGGCTCCCGTGAGGGGAGACCCCTGAGGGGACTCCGTGAGGGAGACGCGCCACGGGACACCTGTGACCGAGACTCCTGAAGCAGCTCCGGTAAGAGAGAGCCGTGAGGGCGCTCCGGTGAGCGGGCTTCGCTGTGGGGGAACCCCGTGAGGTGGCACTGGTGAGAGCAGCCCTGTGAGGGGAGACCCGTGAGGGGGTTCTAGAGAGGGCTCCTGTGAGGGGAGAAACGCCAAGGGGCTCTGGTGAGCGAGACACATGAGGGGAGATCTGTGAGGCTCGACCCGTGAGTGGGTTTCGAGACGTGCTCTGTGACGGGCGCGCCGTGAGGGCGCTCCGGTGAAGGCAGAGCCCTGAGGGTCGCTGCGCACTCCCCGCGGGTCCCGGGCCCCAGGCTCGGAGCGGCGCCTCACGAGCCGCCCCCCGGCCCTCAGCCCGGCCGGCGCTGCCGGCGCCCCGGCGAATGCGCAAGATGGCGCAAGGCGCTGCCCGCCCGCCCCCCGCCCGCCGGCGGCCCCGCTCCCTCAGCGCCGCCCCCCGCCCGCCCGACGCGGCGGCGTGTTCGCGCCGAGGGCAGCACCGCTGAGAGCCGCTTTTCCCCTTTTTTTCCCCTTTCCTTTTTTTCCCCCCTCTCTCGCCCGCCCCCCAGCTGGGGGTGGTTCTCGCCTGGCCGCCCTCCCTTCTCCCCTCCCTCCCTCTCTGCCGGCGGGCTGCTCCCTCCCCGTGGGGCGCAGGGAGGCGAGCCCGCCCGCCCGGGATGCCATGGCTCGCCGGGCTCCGCGCTGCCCGCCTGCCTGCTGGGGCTGCTGCTGCTTATCTGCCGCGGAGGTAAGAGCCGGGCTGGGCTGGGGGAGCGGGCGGGGGCGCGGACTCGGACCTGCCGCTGCCGCGCCCGGCACCGGCGCCGCTCCCCGCGGCCGCACCGTCCGTCCGTCCTTCCAGCACTTCGCGTCCCTCATCACCCCCGAGGTGGCCAGGGCGCGTCCCCTTGTCCCTCGCCATCCTCGCCGCCGGTCCCGGTCCCGGTTCCCCTCGCTCGTCCGCGGTCACTCGTAGCCCCGCGCTCAGCCCTTCCCATGGCTCCGGGCCGCCGCGGGGACTGAACGGGGCCGAGCAGCTCCGCGTGTGTCCGCCGGTGCGGCGTGGGGGTCCCCGCGGGTCAGCATCCCTCCACGGCAACGGGGCGCTTTCCTCCGGGAGGGCGAGCAGGGGTCGTGGCTTGGGGCTGCGGCGTCCCGCACCAGCCATCCAGCGCCTTCATCCGCAGGCATCCCGAAGTGCTCCCCAGGAGCTGTGCTTCTAGTTGGAAACCCCTTGTGTGGGGGGCTCTAGGGAGGGACGGGGGTGTTTGTGGAGCCCGAGCCCCGACCCCTGGCGCTGGGGAGGGGTGTGGTGGCTGCCGGGGCAGTGTCGTGGCTGGCCATCCACTCGTGCCCGGATCGTAAGAGCCGCCGGGATCGTCACCGCGGTGGGAGCGGGAGGCAGCGCTCGACGGACGCGTCGCGTTCGTCAGCAAAGGCTATAGCGGCAAAGAAGAGATGTTGGGAGACAAGTTGCAGGGATGAGGGCGAGCAACTTCAGACCTACAAGTATATTGTGCTCTCCTGTAACGCCAGCTCTGTCCACATTGGTAACACAGTCCACTGGACCAGGGCTGGGCTACAAAACATCAGAGAGCTTTCCCTGGACCTACTATGCACATGTATTGCTGATAAACGGCAGTGTTTTTCTTCTACTGCTGATGCTACTTAAGTATAGGTCTAATCAGAGAAAGATGCTATTCTGCAGCAAAATGCCCGTGTGCGTCCTGTTCTAGTCTCTCTTAAAAACCTTCTACATAAGGAAAAGTAGGAACTGAGCAACCTGGGCTAATGGAACGTGTCCCTGCCCGTGTCGGGGGGGTTGGAACGAAATGGTCTTAAAGTCTCTTGCAACCCAAAACATTCTGTGCTTATTCCATGAATTATTAAAAAAAAAAAAAAAAAAAAAAAAAAAAAAAAAAAAAAAAGCAGCCCTCTAAGCAGCCCAGCATGGTCAGAGGGAGAAAACTGTGTGTTAGATTTATCAAAGATTAGCTGCTAGGGTGTTTAGGAAGCAAGGCTGTGGGTTAGTCCTATCATAAATCTCGCCACGTGGTCTGTAGCAACCGCGCGAGGAGGAGAAGCCAGTGTAACTCACGGAAAATAGAAGTGATCTGTGAAGTGGATATAATGAAGCAGGTCTTGTTATTATGTTAACGTTCCTGAGTAGTACAGCGAGGATGCTTTAAAAAGTTTTTTTTGATTGTTTTTTTTTTTTTGGTTTTTTTTTTTTGTTTTTGGTTTTTGTTTTTTTTTTTACGGAGGAAAGGAAAAGTAGTGAATAGTTGAAAACAGAGCTTTAGCGACTTGAATTTGTGTCTAGGTTATCGCCTGCTGCTGTCCAAATTGCCCTGCTTGTTTGTTTATGCTGTGCCTCGGCGGGTCAGTGGCTTCTGACTTTGCGGTGTGTTTTGCTGGCCCCGCTGAGGAACGTTTGGCTACACTTTCAAAGTTTTTTGGTTCTGACGGTCTTTTCCCCCCTTTGGCGGATTTCTGCGCTCGTCGTGTTTAACGGCGAGGCAGCGTGTTTGTGCGCTCTGTTGAGTTTAATAAACCCTCCCGCGCCGGTGTCAATCAGCGCCGGAGCAGCCTCGCCGCGGGGACGGACGCTGTGCCGGAGCAGTGCCGCGCTGTGCAGGACACGATGCTCCACTCCCAGCCCTGTGCTTTACAAACTTCCCAAAAGGCTACTCTGGCGACTGTGAACTAGGCACTGGGAGCTTTGGTCAGCGTGCGGGAGTAGGCTCAGCAGCGAGACACTATTTTCTTTCTTTCTTTCTTTCTTTTTTTTTTTTTTTTTTTTTTTTTTTTTTTTTTTTTTTAATTTCCTGGAGCTCTTTGTTCTAGGTGGTGGACCGCTTTTGTCTGTTATTGCTGAGCCCGGCATTCAAAGGCAGGCATAGGATACGAGAGGCTCCCTGGCTCTGCTCAGTAACAGCCTTGGAATTAAACATTGTCATTTATGTTTAAGTAGGTTTAACTTCTAAATTATTGAAGCTATAAGCTTTCACTAAT